>CM033748.1:41945149-43260149 GCA_019671005.1 Hibiscus mutabilis
GAAATACAAATGATAGCAAACTGAAAATCCCTCACAAGGTAAAATGTTTGCACAAGTCTAGGCTCACTAAAAACCCCAACACCTGAATAAAAAGAATACAATTAAGATCACTCAAGTGGGTTTACAAGATTTGACAATGAAAGCTTAAAGATTGTTGGATGTGTGTTTGAATGCTTTAGACTTGTTGAATAGTTGTTAAAGAAGCTTTGGAGACTTGATTTTATATCCCCTCATTGATTTCTAGCCGTTTGGGTAGTTGGGATATTGATTATAGCCGTTGGGCTGCATTTTTCCAGTAATAAATGCTGTCTAGCAACACTAGGTATCAGCACTCGAGCACTCATATCGGTACCTGTCATAAGAATAAAGAGCCGTTGCAACAAAGTGGTATCAATATGCGACCAGCCGTATCGATACGGAGTGGCTATTTTACAAAGGGTATTTGTACGTTCTGTACTGTATCGATTCCGATTTTGCTCACTAGAATCCTTAGAAGTTTTGGTTGAAAACCTGTATCGATACGCCTATGAGGGTCTCGGTACGCATAACCGTTTTTAAAAACTTATCATTCCAATAAACTAACAAGACAATGGTCGCATAATAAATACAAATATTTGGAAAATCTTTAACCCCCGTACCGGTACGCTATAAGACGTACCGATACTCATAAGCAAATTTGGTTTCCAGGTTTAAAGAGGCGTACCAATACGCGACCAGCCATATCGGTACCCTATAGCCATTAAGCAAAAATTAGTTTTCCAGTAACAAAAACTCGTACCGGTACTGCCTAAGGCGTATTGGTACTCTTGTACAAAATTGGCTATTTTGAGTACCAAAACACTTAGAAAATATTTGGGGTTTTAGGTTTTGACTTAGAAATTATTTTAAGTTTGAATGCTTGTCAATTTAGTGAGTAAAATAAGTACTTAAAAATTTATTCATTTTTACAAAATAGTCCTTGTTATATCAAAATCAAATATAGGTTTAACAATCTCCCTTTTTCGATATAACAAAACCAAAATAAATTTTAGTTCACTCTCTCTTTCTTTAAGGATAAAAGATAGTTTGTTTTGAAAAACCTTTGAAAAAATTTATTCCATACTTCTCCCCCTTTTTGTTAAATCAAAATCAATTGGGCAAATAAACACAAGTATAAAGCAAAATAACTCCAAAGATAATCAAACAAGATAAATATTATAAATTCAAATCATTGAAATTCAAAGCAACATAATATCCAACTTAAACTTAAAAACATAACCAAAGCATAATGTCATATGAAATTTAAAAGAAACAAAGGTGCATAAAGTCAAATCCTAATAGATAATATGATAAGAGATGAATGAGATGCAAAGCCTAAGAGTCATCCTCATCTTTATCCTCGTCTTCATTTTCCTTATCATCACCAAGAGCATGACCACGCTATTTGGTATGAAAAGCGGTAAGGGTCATATCTATTGAAGCCACACGATTCTCAATAGTGGTCACTCTAGAATCCATGGAGGTCAAACGAGTATCAACAATGTCGAACCTAGTATCCATGAAAGCAAACTTCCCATCAAGGTAAGCCATGAAAGCAAACTAGGGAAGATTGAGCAACCAGAGCAACTAGAGCGTTCTCAATTGGATCTATGAGAGCTTCAAGGGGAAGATCCACATTACGAATCCATTATCCATTGTAGAAGGTGAACTTGGCTCACCAGAGAGATCGAGCATCAATAGGGTCAGTGAGAGGCATTCCAAGGTCAAGCGAGCAATCGATGTTGAGCTTGTGGAATATGTAGCTAAGAGCGGTTCCATAGGTGAAAAAGGTGACAAGGGTGATATGAAGGTTTTGGACTATATGGACGAGCTCAGCGAACATGATTTGGACAAGGTTTATATGTTTTCCCTCACGAAAGAGATGAAGCCAAAAGTCATCCACCATGCGAATGGTAGACCACTTGCCACCGGATGGTTGAAACCACCAAGTGATGAGAAAGTGAAGGAAACTCTCATGGGCATCAAGAACGGTTACTGAGCCATCATAAATTTGACCAAAAGAATTTTCATCATCTATACCTACATCTTTCATCCCTAAAAGATCGGCAATTTTTTTTGAATCAAGAGTAAAAACTTTTCCCATAAGATAAGACTCAATAGCAATAACTTCGATTTTATCTTGATTTAAAATACACTGGCATTAGAGTAGAAAATACGGATAAGATTTTTGTAAAGAATGCCAGGTAAGTTTAAACAATTCATAAATTTTCATTGCCTCATCATATCAAGTTATCGAAAATGATATTGATCAAAGCACATAATGGCAAAATCAACAATACGCTCAAGACGGATTTTGAAAGTTTAAAACTGCTTAAATATTCCATATCATTTGGATATTCCAGCTCATTAAAACAATGGATGAAAAGTTGGTTAAGATTAGGTTTGGTACCATTGTTTTTGGGATTTGGATTGGAAGAACGAGTACTCAAATCTTTTCTATATCTTTTCTTAGGAGGCATGGTATTACACAAATCTATATTGTATAGTTTAAAAACATATACAAATATAAAGAAATTTTTTTGATAACTTTAAAACTTAAAAAGTGGAAAATAAAATATACGAGTATAATTATATATTCAAACAAAAAAATTTTAGTTCTGAAAAAGTTTTTGTAAAATCTTTGAAAACATGGATATATACATCCTAGATATATAAAAATTATACTTAAAAGCTATACAAATATAAAGAAATTCGAAATAGTATAAAATAAAGTTTTTACCTTAAGTATAGATGAATGAGGAGATGATTTGCACAAAGCTTGATAATCAAAGTTTGGGTTTGATGTTTTGAGTAAAAGCCCCCAAAGATTTTGCAATAATTTGATGAAAAAAACTAGAGGTTTGAGTGGTTTTTATAAAGAATTTTCGTTTAGGGTTTTTATGAAAAAGTTAGCATTTGATTTGAATAAGGAAACCCTTATTTAAAGGTTCTAGTAGATATGCGTATAAAAACAAACTTTATGCTTTTCAAAATCGCGTACCGATACGGATATACCTCGTACTGATCCTTGACTCATACCGATACAGACTCATCTATACCGAAATGTTGCCCCTGATACCTCGTACCGATACTGTTACCCCCGTATCGATACCCTCTGACCAAATTTGACGGATTGGCTATAAAGGACCCAAAAATTCAATTTTACCCAAATCAAAAAGCATGATTAATATATGAGACTGTCATGTATGGGAAAAACATATACATACTCCACCTAACAACATGAATAGATGCATATAGGTGCAAAATCACACAAACATGAATATCAACCAAATTTAAGGAAAAATTTAGTGCAACCAAAGGCTCTAAGGTTCAAGAAAGGCTACTAAGCCCTAACTCTCTCATAAGATTCCAAAAACACTCTTTATCTAAAAGTTTGGGAAAAATATCCGTTAATCGGTTCAAGGTGTCTACATACTCTAGAACTACATCATTTTTCAAGACATGATCTCTAATGAAATGGTGTCTTATCTCTATATGATAGATTCTAGAATGTTGGATGAGATTCTTAGTGAGAAAAATATCACTAGTATTGTCACACTTTAAAGGGATGATACATACATCTATTCCATAATCTAAGAGTTATTGCTTCATCCAAAGGACTTGAGCACAACAACTACCGGCTAAAATATATTCTGCCTCGGTAGTAGATAGCGCTACGCTATTTTTCTTCTTAGAAAACCATAAGATAAGCATGTTACCTAGGAATTGACAAGTAAAGGAGGTACTCGTTCTATCTATCTTACAACCTCCATAATCTACATCCTAATAAGCATGCAAACTAAAGAATGAGTCTCTAGGATACCAAAGACCTAAACAAGGGGTATCTCTAAGGTATCTAAAGATTCTCTTAATGGCTTGTAAATGTGATTCTCTTGGAGTAGCTTGAAATCTAGCATACAAGCAAATACTAAACATGATATCCGGTCTAATTGCGGTAAGATAAAGCAAAGAACCTATCATAGATCTATAAAGCTTAAGATCAACACATTTACCTCCTTCATTTTTTTCAAGCTTTCTAGAAGAGCTCATGGGAGTGACTTGCTTTACATTATCCAAGCCAAACTTATTGAACATATCTTTGATGTACTTTGCTTGATTGGTGAAGATGTAATCCTTCTTTTGTTTGATTTGGAGTCCCAAGAAGAATAGAAGCTCCCCCATCATGCTCATTTCAAATTCACCTTACATTAGCTTAGCAAAATCTTGGCAAAGAAGTTCATTAGTGGAACCAAAAATAATACCATCAACATAAATTTGAACTACTAAAATGTCTTTGCCTTTTCTTTTTATAAAAAGTGTAGTATCAACATTCCCTTTGTCAAAACCTTTTTCAATTAGAAAGTTTGACAATCTTTCATACCAAGCTCTAGGAGCTTGTTTCAAATCATATAAAGCTTTCAAAAGTTTAAAAACATGGTTTGGATATTTTGGATCTTCAAAATTGGGTATTTGTTCTACATACACTTCTTCATTTATAAAACCATTTAGAAAAACGCTTTTAACATCCATTTGAAAAAGCTTGAATTCATGATAACATGTAAATACAAGCAACATCCTAATAGCTTCCATTCTAGCTACGGGTGTATAGGTTTCATCAAAATCAATTCTTTCTTCTTGAGTGTAACCTTGAGTAACAAGTCTAGCCTTGTTTCTCACTATGTTATCACTCTCATTTAGTTTGTTTATAAAAACCTATTTAGTACCTATAGTAGATTATTACTAGGTCTTTCAACTAATGTCCAAATTTGAATCCTCTTAAATTGGTTTAACTCTTCTTGTATAGCCAATATCCAATAATCATCATTTAATGCTTCTTTGATATTTTAGGCTCTATGCATAAGCTAAATGCAACATAATTACATGCATTTCTAAGAGAAGATCTAGTGCTTACCCCTTTGGATGGATCACCCAAAATCTCACAACCTTTGACATAGTTGAACTCCCTTGGGTAGGTGACCTCCCTTTTCCTCTAGAGACATGTCCTTCAAGGCTTCTAGAGGTGGATCTTGTGGTTCTTCTTTTTGTGGAACTTCTTCTACCTTTGATGATTGTCCTCCACCATCATTGGTATCCAAAATTCCTACATCATCATCATCATCACAAGTATCATTCCTCGAAAAGAGGTTATCATCGAAAACAACATGAGTTAACTCTTCAACCGCTAAAGTTCTTTTGTTAAATACTCAATAGGCTTTAAGTTTAAAGAGTAACCTAGAAAAATAGCTTTATCACTTTTTGCATCAAACTTGCGTAAATTGTCTTTTCCATTATTTAAAACAAAACATTTACATCCAAAATGATGAAAATAGCTAATATTAGGCTTTTAAGTTTTGAAAAGCTCATAAGGTGTTTTTTTTCAAAATTGGCCTAATCAATATACGGTTGACAATATAACAAGCGGTATTTGTGGCTTCCTCCCAAAATATACTTGGCAAATTGTTTTCACAGAGCATGGTTCTAGCCATTTCTTGTAAAGTTCTATTTTTCCTCTCTACAACCCCATTTTGTTGAGGTGTTTGGGGAGCCAAAAAATTATGTCTAATTCTATTTGAGTTACAAAACTCTTCAAAACCAAGATTTTGAAATTCGATTCCATGGTCACTCCAAACATGAGAAAGAGAGTAACCAACATCATTTTGGTTTGCTTTTGAAAACGTGATGAATTTTTCTAAAGCCTCATCTTTGGTACTTAAAAATAGAACCCAAGTAAATCTAGAGTAATCATCAACTAAAATAAATGCATATTGTTTTCCACCCAAGCTCATAGTTCTAATAGACCAAAAAGATCTATATGGATCAATTGTAAAATTCTACTTGTAGAAACATCATTAATGGATTTAAATGAAACTTTTTTATGTTTTCCTTTAGCACATGCATCACAAATTTTGTCAAGAGAAAACTTGAATTTTGGAAAACCTCTTACTAGATCATTTGAAATCAATTTTTCCAAAATACTCATGCTTGCATGTCCTAGTTTTATATGCCACAACTAAGAAGCATGCTCGTCTTTTGCATCAAAATATGCATTTGAAATATGAATGTCATCTATATGTACCATGTAAATGTTTTCTATTCGATGACTGATAAGCATAATTTTGTTGGAATCAATGTCAATTATTTAGCAACCATTTAAATCAAAAAAGGACATTAAAACCTTTATCACATAATTGGCTTATGCTTAAAAGATTATGCTTAAGACTGTTTACACATAAAACATTATCAATGCCTATAGAAGAGTGATTACCAATAGGTACAATTCCTTCAATGTGGCCTTTGGAGTTGTCACCAAAAGTCACTACTCCCCTACTTTTTGGTTTTAGCTCCAAGAATAGACTCTTGTATCTGGTCATATGTCTTGAGTATCCACTATCAAGTTACCATGAATTTGCAGTTGAAGTTTTGGCCTTGTAGCAATGCCCCCTACAAACATAGGATCAAGTCTTGATTTTTGGTACCCAAATTCTTTTGGGTCCATGAGTATTAGCTCCCAAATCTTGGTTCCCTTGGGAATCCAAGAAGCAATAGCATCAATATTATTAGAAGTGACAAGTTCTTTAGGAACCCAAACACTCCTAACTCTCTTGCCAGTAGATGGCCTTTGGAAGCCTCTATGTTTGTAGCCATTAAAGTTTTTTCTTATATGGTTAGGTTTTGAATTGCTTCTTTTTTCAAAATAAAAAATCCCAACCTTGTTTAAAGAAGCTTTAAGATCACCCACTTCCTTTTGGTGATCATCATGAACTCTTGAAAGTAGGTTATTCAAGTCTTGGTTTTTCTTTTCAAAATCTTTTTGTTTTTCTTGCATATCCACAACCTTCCTTTCAAGTTCCACATTGGTTTTGGATAAAAAAAATCATTTTGGTTTTTCAAATCGGAAATTGTTTTCTTATTTTTCAAAAGTGATTCTTTATACTTCAAAGCCAACTCATCATAAACCTCTTGTAACTCATCATAAGCTTCTTGAAACTCATCAAAAGTAAAATCGAAATTAGATGAGTTTGAGGTTACCTTAGAATCCTCCTCCAATGCCTGGGACAAAGGTTAGCTAATTCTTACTTCTCCTCATTAGATGAGTCTTCATCACTCCAATTAGCTACATGTGCCTTGAGCTTCTTCTTCTTCCTAAAGCTCTTCTTCTTTAGTTGGGGACAATCGAACTTGATGTTTCTTGGCTTCTTGCACTCATAGCAAACGATTTGATCCTTCTCTTCCTCTTTTTTCTTATTCTTAAAACCCTATTTCTGTTGGAGCTTTCTTCCCATATTGGATTTTATGAACCTTGTGAATCTCTTGGTTAGTATAGCCATTTCTTCATCTGCTTCTTTACTAGAATAACTCTCTTCTTCTGAAGCTTTGAGAGTAATTCTCATCTTCTTTTTCTTCACTTCTTTCTTCTCTATCTTTTTCTCTTTTTTCTTATTCTCATATTCTCTTTTTTTCTTCATGATCTCATGAGTGAGAAAAGACCTTAAAAGTGAATCAAGCTTCAAGGTATTGAGATCCTTGGCTTCGATGATGGCGGCCTTTTTTGAGTTCTATGACCTGGGAAGAGAATAAATAAGCTTCCGAACAAGATTATCTTTCAAAATGACTTCTCCATGGCCTTTGAGCCTGTTGACAATGACGAAAAATCAATCAAATATCTTGGTGATGTCTTCATCCGATTCTATTTTGAAGTTCTCATATCTTAGATTGAGGAATCCAATCTTGGTCTTTTTCACTTCATTTGTACCCTCATAAGTAACTTCAAGGTTGTCCCATATCTCATTTGCACTTATACAGTAAGACATCTTGGCGTACTCGTCCGGTCCAAGAGCACAAAAGAGAATGTGCATGGCTTTATCATTGATTTGCAACTTCCCTCGATCTTTATTGGTGTATTCTTGCCTTGTCTTAGGAATGCGTCGGTCTCTTTCTTCCTTTATCGAAATAAATAGCCCATCTTCCATTATATACCAAAGAAGGTAGTCATTGGATTTGATGAAGAGATCATTCTATTCTTCCAATAGGAGTAGTTTACCCCATTGAAATAAGGTAGTTTAGAGATGGGTTAAGATTCGGCAAGATAGTTACCGGAAGTAAAGGTCATGACTTGACTTACGGATTGATTAAACACCTTAGGATAGACTCAAGAAGATGTAAAGCCTTCTAATGAGTGTAGCTCTGATACCAATTGTTGGGATGAACAATCAATGCAAGATGACCAAGAGGGGGTGAATTGACAATTTAAAAATTGGTGGAAGCAAAGAAAAGATGACACAAGCAATTTAGAGTTGTTCAACCTTCTCAGTAAGGTTTATATCCACTACCTTAGCTATCCACACTAAGGATTTCTCATATCCACTAGATTTGCTTTCCTTTTGAGGCTCAAGGAGATAACCTTACAACTCCCTTAAGGTTTATACCCCAAAACCTTAAAAACTCTCACTAAGAGAAATACAAATGATAGCAAACTGAAAATCCCTCACAACGTAAAATGTTTGCACAATTCTAGGCTCACTAAAAACCCTAACACTGAATAAAAAGAATACAATTAAGTTCACTCAAGTGGGTTTACAAGATTTGACAATGAAAGCTTAAAGATTGTTGGATGTGTGTTTGAATGCTTTAGACTTGTTTAATAGTTGTTGAATAAGATTTGGAAACTTGATTTTATACTCCCTCGTTGATTTCTAGCTGTTTGGGTAGTTAGGATATTGATTATAGTAGTTAGGCTGCAATTTTCCCGCAATAAATGTTGTCTGGCGACACTGGGTATTAGTACTCGAGCACTCGTATCGGTACCTATCATAAGAATAAAGAGATATTGCAACAAAGGGGTATCGATACGCGACCAGTTGTATCGATACGGAGTGGCTATTTTACAAAGGGTATTGATACATTTCGTACCGTATCGATACCAATTTTGCTAACTAGAATCCTTGAAAGTTTTGGTTGAAAAGTCATATCGATATGCCTATAAGGGTATCAGTTCGCATAACCGTTTTTAAAAACATATGGTTCCAATAAACTGACAGGACAACGATCGAATAATAAATACAAAGATTTGGAAAATCTTTAACCCCCGTACCGGTACGCTATAAGCCGTACTGATACTCATAAGCAAAATTGGTTTCCAGGTTTAAAGAGGCGTACCGATACGCGACCAGCCATATCGTTACCCTATAGCCATTAAGCAAAAATCAGTTTTCCAGTAGCAAAAACTTGTACCGATACGGCCTAAGGCGTATCGGTACTCTTGTATTAAATTGGCTATTTTGAGTACCAAAACACTTAGAAAATATTTGGGGTTTAAGGTTTTGACTTAGAAATTATTTTAAGTTTGAATGCTTGTCAATTTAGTGAGTAAAACAAGTACTTAAAAAATTTATTCCTTTTTACAAAATAGTCCTTATTATGTTCAAGCATAAACTTTATAATCGTCCGATTTAAAACGATGTTTGACTATGTCAAAACATTATAATCATCATGTTGAGAACCGTAGTAATTCCAGGTCTAAGGATTTAATGTCACAACTGTTGAAGATTAATATATAACTTTAATCCATGTATTAATCTCAAGACGAGTCAATCCTAATATTTGTTCTCAACAAATACATATATGAATTTGATTTGAATCTCATTCACATATTCATTTTATGCGTATATATCAAAATTCATACCAATCTTATCTTATTATTGTGGGACAATAATAAATGATTAGGGATATTTAAAATAATAATAGTCAATGATACAAAAGCATGCAAAATTATTATAATAATAAATTCAATAATTAAAATATCATGTCCATACAATAGGCCCTAGGGTACTATAGCTAACAATATTAAGTATGATCTAAATCATGTAACTGTCATATTAATATGCATTAAATGGGTGATTAAACCATGTAACTGTCATATTAAATATGAAATATATGAGTGACTTAAATCATATATCTAACATCTTAAATCTGTAGTAAATTATTAAAAAACCTTCCAAATTTTCCCAACCAACATTTCTAACAAATCATACTAGTTTTTTGTGATATCCTAATTGAAAGGCATTTGCGGTGTGTGATAATATATTCTTTTTATTTTTGAAAGACCTTATAAATTTTCTCTAACACTTTTTTATTTAAATTTAAATTTATCAATTTGACAAAATTAATGGCTTAAATGAAAAATAGGTGCCCAAAGTATATCTTTTTTGAACTTTAGGTGTCTAAAGTATTTTTTTGTAAAAATAGGTGCCCAAAGTTTCAAGCGTTATAATTTTAGGTGCCTAAAGTTTATAATGTTACAATTTTAGGTGCCTGACTGTTAAAAGGTGTTAAAAATTTATTAACCAGTCAATGCTTGACACGTGGCATGCTTATTTTATTTTTTTCAAAATTAAAAACTTAAAACATTTTTTATAAAAAAAGTTTCAATTTTTTATAAAATCCCAAAATTTTGCAATTTTGAAAAAATAGTCCTCAAATCCTTAAAATTACCCAAATCCAAACCCCCAAATCGCCGCTGATCGTCACGCCTGAGAACACCCATGTGGTTGCTGAACTTAGGCGGTCATTTCTCCCAACACGGCGTCACCGAAACGTCGTATGCCATCCGAACGTCAATTTCGCGTTCGATGTTCGGCTAGCACGCCGTTTGACATTTCTGGCGACGCCGTGTTGGGGGAAATGATCGTCTAAGTCTGGATACCAAATTGGTGTGTTCAGGCACGTCGATCGTCGACAAAAGAGGCAGCAATTTGGGGGTTTAGGTTTGGGCAATTTTAGGGACTTAGGGATTGTTTTGTAAAAATTGAAACTTTTTGGGATTTTATGAAAAAATTAAAATTATAAGTTTTGCTCCTTAAAAGTTTTTAAAAGAATCAAATTAGTGTTACGTGTCAAGCATTGATTGGTTGACACTTTTTTAACACCCCTTAATGGTCAAGCACCTAAATTTGTAACGGTTGAAACTTTGGGCACCTATTTTTACAAAAAAAATACTTTAAGCACCCAAAATTTCAAAAGAGATATACTTCGGGAACCTATTTTTCATTTAAGTCAAATTTAATATACAAATATCAATGCTGTTGAAATCTGTTCGGTGATTGAACAAGCCAGACCACCGATTCCACCAACAGTTGGAGAATTTTAAAAAAATCATTTAAAAAGGGTTGGGAATTCAAGATTGTTCCGAACTAGAACAATTATCATTAAACCCATCCTCTAATCACGAACTAAAACTTCAACTGGCATCAACTCAGGAGAAATTATGATTACGAACATCCCATAACGTAAATACGACGAATTCATTCCATTTAATTTATCATTAAATGTAAACACCCAAAAAGAAATCTTAAATCGTAAGAAAAGACAATAATGATTTAAAAAATTGAATATAAACTAGAAGATCTCGATACAGAAACCATAACTTGAAATATTATAAGTAACAAACAATATAATGAAATTTGATAAAAATGAAGGACCCAACCTCGCAAGTAGTAGTAGATGAGCAGCAAAAATCAGTAAGATACAATAACGTATCACCAGCAATCGGCAGCAGCAGAGGAAAGCAACGATTAATGGAAGAACGGAACCGGAAGCAAACGGCTCCAAACAAAGAGAAGAAAGAAAGTAAAAGAAGTTAAACAACACCATTTAATGTTAAGGTGTTAGAATGAAACCATAAATTAATATGAAACCTAACCCATGACCTATCATGTCAAATCAACAAGAATAATAAATCAAATAAAGTAAATGTAGAAGTGTATCTGAATATATCTGTAAACTAAAAACCTTGAATCTTTTGATGAAGATCGCTTAGAAAGTGGTTGTGATCTTCCAAGAAGATCGGTTAGCGCTTGCCTTAAAAACTCTCCGACGGGACAAGAGTAATACAAGTTAACCTATTTCTTGAGGACCACTACCTCTTTATATAGTTGATTTAATAAATCAACTATTCAATATTTATAACTCTACCTCTCATTGAATTATAAATATATCTTATGATATCTACATTTTATTTTCATGACACTTTAATACCTATGACACGCCTAATATAATTGGTCACTTAATTTTGTGTCATACTTTATAATAGCATCATACATTTTACATATGTGCCCACAATTGCGAATTTTAATCCAACAATCTCCCACTTGGGCAACATATGTTTCCCGATAAATGTACAACCTTATGAGCGCAAAAATTTGCTCTTATATAATAGGTATACTATACAATCCCGTCCATCAACTATATCCATATAGGATCAAAGCAGTCTTTGACATATCAATCATGACTAGACTCATCAATGGTCACACACACAAATATAGTCAAATGACATAGATTAATCATGGATGCTTAGCATGGAAAATTATATGAAATGTGAACCGAACATGTCTATTTCCAACCAGTCCTCCTAAACCTTAGTGAGATCAAACTTTACTGAATTCAGAGTGTGCATAAACCTAAAAAACTTTATTTCTGCAGAAAATATCTTTAAACTGAAGTAACTGAAATTGTGTCTAAAATAAATGAACATTTTTTCAAAATTACAAACTCCCACTAAAACTGAATAGCTTTAAATAACATTATACTCGTATGAGTAGTGTACTCATGAAAGACCTAGGGTGATAATTTCTTAATAAGCACGCAATTATGGAGTTTGTACCAACATGCTCTATAGACACACAATCACTCTGAATTTTCTTTAACAGCTAGGAACTAAATATTGACGTGCTTCAATTTTGAAGTGTTCTTATTGTTTATAGAAAAAAATGAATACATATTTATTGTCACAAAATAACTGAAGTGATCTTTCTATTCAATCTAAAATTAGCAACTCATGTGACAAAATTCTTTTGCATCAATATTTTAATAGAATCAAAGTCTATAAACTTGATGATCTCTAACTTACCTGAACTCCGATATGTGAGCATGCAATTTTTGTTCTCTAAAGATATCTCATAACCCTATTGGCTGCTGTCCAATGGTTCATACTAGAATTGCTTAAATATGTGTCTAACATTCCAACAACGTGAGCAATATCCAAACACATACATCTTGAGCATAAATTAGATTCTCAATAACTTATGCATATGAAATCTTTTGTATTTTTTTTTATAATTTCAAGGTTACTTTTAGGGCAATGAGTAAGACTAAATTTGTCTTCTTTAGCAATATGAGTATTACTTAAACTTGCAGTATATACAATTGTCAACCAAATTTATCTCAAAATCGAATGAGATAATCATTGTGAAATTTGTAATATTATTAATGAGAGTTCTACCTAAGCTCATAGATGAATTTTTTTACTTTACATATCATTGATTTTGTATCATAAGGCACAACTCTATGATTGTACCATATAAATAGTTTCTTCAATGTCGCCATTGAAAAACACAAGCTTAACATCTATCTAATGTAACTGTTGCGCGTAATAAGTGCTACGCAATTGTGCAAGTATACACGTTGCAAGTTATAGTATAAAAGATATCGTCTCCACAGGGATTGGTGCTACTTCAAGAATCTAGTCTCTTGCACTGTAAAAAGTAAAAACACAAATAAAAGATTATAGGAGTTTTAACTAATAACTAATCTAGAAAGCAATAAAGTAAAAGAATAGATGAGATCAAATGAGAGAGAGATAGGCCAGGTTATCGTGAGTTGAGGTGTGATAGCCGATTGGATCGTCTTGGTAAAAGAGTGCACGGGCAACTCAGTTGCCGTGGCAACTTGCACAACGGGGTTGCCTTGGCAACTAATCGATGGTTGCCTGGGCAACTAGTTGGGCAACTACTTGGGCGTCTGGGCATCAACCTTCAAGGTTCGGCAGAGAGTTCTTCAATGGTTTCTTCTTATCCCTAAGTTGAAACTCTAGCTACTTGTGCATGCCTTGATAATACATCCCTGCGTGAATCAAGGGTGAACAACAACCAATCTTGCGCTCCTCTTAGCCGTTGAAATCCTTAACTTATTCCTAAGCCGGATTAATCTTCACCATCAATAGATTGAATAAAGATCATATTCATTCGTTTCTTGAATCTAACTCTCCCGATATTAGATAAATAGATGAAATCACGAGATCCTCTCCAAATTCACTCGCAAACAAGAATAAGAACCAAGAATGAATAAACCTTGAATGGAAAAGTGCAAACTCTTATTACCTAAACAAAAACCAATAGTTTCTCACAACCACAAAACACAATAACCATAGCCAAATAGATTTAGTTCCTGGCTAGGTTCCAAAGAAACACAAGATAAATAATCCCTAGCATGAACCCAATCGAACAAGAAAGAAAAGGATGAAGAAGGAGGCTTGTCGAAATTCTCGTTGCCCTTGATGCTTGTCGAAAATTCTCTCCTCTTGCCCTCCTTGGACTTGTCGAAATTCCCCTCTCTTGCTCTGTCTATCAGTTGTCGAAATCTCCATCCTATTTATAGGGCTAGGGCAAAGTCCTTCTTTGAGGAGGAGTTTAAGTTGGAATTAAATTATCTTTAAAGAATATAATTCTTTATTATAATTGTATTCCTACTAGAACTTCTCCTATCTTCTTGGAATTTAATTCTACTTTAATCTCTGCATGGAAATCAAATTCCTTTGGGTTTGGGCTTTTTCTACGTCATCTTGGGCTTGTCTAGTCATCAATTTCGACTACCATATCACCTTTACTCTTGTCGACAATTGCCATGGCAACTGGCTCGGCGTCTCTTTCATGTATTGCCCTGGCAACTAGCTCGGCGTCTCCTTCATGCATTGGCAAGTGATCCTGCACATACACACACAAAGCACACCAAAGCAGCATCTTTTCCACAAAAACTACCAAGTTATGTAATCAAGCTCAACGATGGAAGGAAACATGGATTAATGCATGAATGGCTAACTATGCAACTAATATGAGCCTAAGTCTAACAATAATATGAGTAAAAAGGGTAAGAAAAATAGTACTTTTGAACACTTATCACACCCCCAAACACGAACTATTGCTTGTCCTCAAGCAATGCAAACTCATAATTACCTGCCAAGACTTCAATTTTCACAAACTTAGCTTTGAACTTGATTTCAATTCTTTGAACCGGGGCACAAAGTATGATTGGCTTTTTATTTTTCGGAAAACTTAGGAGTTACTCGGAATCAAACTATAATGCTTGTGAGTGTGTGCGGAGTTGTGTGCAAGTTGATTTTTCGGATTCTATGCAAACAATAGGTTTTCAAATTACTTTATTGGGTTCTTTTTAACATGTTTTAACTAGAGCCAGTTTTGGGCACCTCTAGTGTTTAGTTTTCTTAAGTTAATTTATTCGACTAGAGCCGGTTTCGGGCACCTCTAGCGATCAATTTTTTTAACACATACTAGAGCCAGTTTCGGGCACCTCTAGTGATAAATTTTTTTAGCACATGCTAGAGCCAATTTCGGGCACCTCTAGCATTCATCCAATTTTTATTCTAATCCCCCAATTTGTTAATTATCAACCTAAGTTCACTAGAATTCCTTAAATTAATCAAACCACAACAATGTTTCATCAAATTTAGCATCATAGTAAAATTCTAAGTTTTTCCATGGTTATCCTAGAATAAAAATTCTATCTATTAAGTGCATTGGCAAAGTCATCATCGGATATTCATCAAATCTAAGCAATTATTGTTCCAATTAAAGGCATGGCAAGCAATTTATGTATCCTAAATGTAATACTTAAGATGAATGTAACTAAACATGGTAACTACTAATAACAATCCCCCCAAACTCGAGTGAGGCATTGTCCTCAATGCATGCATTAAAAAAATAACAAAAAAATGCATACGAGGACTTACTCCGAGAGTTCGTCATCGTAGATGATTAGTTTCCTTTTGGTCGGTGTCTTGATTCTCTTGCTTGAAAGCGATGGTTGTTTTCTTGTTGCCAGTGGTGGAATCGATCATCGTACGGGGTTGTCCTCATCGTCCTCTTTATCAATGTCATTGGCTTTTCGCTTGGAGGATTCAATTGGTGCGGCCTTTGTTGGTGCAATGGAGGACTCATCCGAATCTGAAAAATCAGAAAATGATTCCGTAGGAGTTGATTCGGGCATAGGTGCTTTACCTTTGGCTTTTGTAGTGGTTGCCGGGATGTCTTTAGCTTTGGTTGCCGTGGCATCTTCAGGGTTGGTTGCCATGGCATCAGATTGTGCAGGCACGATGTAGGTTGTCGTGGTATCATCTTTTGTGGTTGCCATGGCGACTACTTCATTGGGTGTCGGGGCAAGGATCTCGGCAGGAAATTTCCTTAGCATAGTGATTGTGAGTCTTGTTGTGAAAAAGAAAACCTGAAAACTAAAGATAATGAAGAAAAATAAAATATCTCCTAAAAAGAAAAATGAAAATAAAAAGAAAAAGAAAAAGAAAATATTGAAAGGAGAGCATGCTCATGCATCTCCTAAAGTGACCACTTCTTTGTTACGTTCCACATGGGCACCATTGTAGTGCTTCAATCTTTGTCCATTAACTTTGAATTCATGGTTGTCAGAGATGGACTTGATTATTACAGCTCCATGGGAGAATGGTTTGACGACTTCGAATGGTCCCGACCATCTTGATTTCAGCTTTCCCGAGAAAAGTTTTAGCCGAGAATTGAATAAGAGAACTAGTTGCCCTGGCATGAATTGTCGCGAAAATAGTTTCTTGTCATGCCATCGCTTTGTTTTCTCCTTGTAGATTCATGCATTGTTATAGGCGAGTGCACAAAATTCTTCTATCTCGTTGAGGTCCAACAAACGCTTTTGTCCGGAACTTTCCCAATCCATATTCACGGTCTTGATTGCCCAGTACGCCTTGTGCTCGATTTCCACCGGTAGATGGCATGTTTTGCCATAAACAAGTCGGAAGGGGGACATACCTAAGGGTGTTTTGAATGCAGTGCGATATGCCCAAGGTGCGTCATCTAGTCTTAATGACCAATCCTTCCTTGAGGGATTTACAACCTTCTCGAGTATACCCTTCAATTCCCGGTTGGAAATTTCTGCTTGCCCGTTGGTTTGTGGGTGATATGTCGTAGCGATCTTGTGTGATATGCCGAAGCGTTGCAACATCTTGGCAATTAGTTTGTTGTCAAAATGCTTGCCTTCGTCACTGATAATTGCTCTTGGCATCCCAAACCGTGTAAATATGTTTTTCTGCAAGAATCGTTGCACGGTCTTGGAATCGTTATTGGGAACTGCAGCTGCCTCAACCCATTTAGACACGTAGTCAATGGCAAGTAGAATGTAGAGGTTGCCGAATGAAGATGGGAAAGGTCTCATAAAATCGATCCCCCACACATCGAACAATTCCACCTCGATGATGTTCTGGAGTGGCATCTCATGTCGTCTAGAGATATTGCCCGTCCTCTGGCAACAATCACATTGCTTGTAAAAGTCTTGGGCATCTTTGTACAATGTTCGCCAATACAAACCGGATTGCAAAATTTTGGCCGCGATACGAGTTCCTCCAAAATGTCCTCCATAGGGTGAAGAATGGCATTGCCGGAGTACATTATGTTGCTCTTCTTTAGGGACACATCGGCGTATTACCTGATCTGCACATTGTTTAAACAAAAGAGGCTCGTCCCAAAAGTAATGCTTAGCATTATGGCGGAACCGCTTCTTCCCTTGGTGAGTAATGTCATACGGTAAAATACCACAAACAAGGAAATTAACTAAATCCGCGTACCAGGGTATTGCCGAGGCATGTGCTGCCGGGGCGACTGCTCCCAAAATTGCCGAGGCGTGCGCGTCAAAGACTGTTGTGGCGTCGAGGGTTGCCGAGGCATGCACATCCATGGTTGCCGAGGCGTCGAGGGTTGCCGAGGCATGAGCATCCATGGTTGCTGATGCAACTAAAAGTTGTTCATCCGGGAATGCATCGCATATCTCTAGATCCGCGTCCTCCTCCTTATTGCATTCCAAACGTGATAGATGATCGGCCACTTGATTTCCTGTTCCTTTCCTATCCTTAATTTCAATATCAAATTCTTGTAAAAGTAATATCCAACGAATCAAACGAGGTTTGGCATCCTTTTTAGCAAATAGATATTTGATTGTCGAATGGTCCGTATGAACAATTACCTTTGTACCAATCAAATAGGATCGGAACTTGTCAAATGTGAAAACAACAGCTAGTAACTCTTTCTCCGTTGTTGTGTAATTCACTTGAGCACTATTAAGAGTTTTACTAGCGTAGTATATCACATGGAAGGTCTTACCTGTGCGTTGGCCTAGGACTGCTCCTACTGCGAAATCACTTGCATCACACATGAGCTCAAAAGGTAGCGTCCAATCTGGTGGAACGACAATGGGTGCCAAGACAAGCTTTTTCTTTAGGGTTTCGAATGCTTGGGTGCAAGAATCATCAAAATCGAAGACTTTATCCTGTTCAAGAAGATTACACAAGGGTTTAGTGATTTTAGAAAAATTATGAATGAACCTCTTGTAAAAACCTGTATGTCCGAGAAAACTTCGAATTCCTTTAACCGAACTTGGTGGGGGTAATCTCTCGATCACGTCCACCTTGGCTTTGTCTACTTCAATTCCCTTGGATGAAATCTTGTGGCCGAGCACTATTTCTTCATCTACCATAAAATGGCATTTCTCCCAATTGAGGACTAAATCAGTTTCTTCACATCTTGCCAATACCCTCTCTAAATTGCCGAGACAGCTGTCGAAGTCATTACCAAAAACAGAAAAATCATCCGTGAAGATCTCAAGGAAGTCTTCGACCATGTCTGAAAAGAGCACCATCATGCATCTTTGGAAGGTTGCCGGGGCGTTGCACAATCCGAACGGCATCCTTCGGAAGGCATAAATACCGTATGGGCATGTGAAGGTTGTCTTTTCTTGATCTTCTAGTGCTATGGCAATTTGATTGTAACCTGAATAACCATCAAGAAAACAATAAAAGGGTTTACCTGCAAGACGGTCAAGCATTTGATCAATAAAGGGTAATGGGAAGTGATCTTTCCTGGTGGCTTTGTTTAGCTTTCGATAATCCACACAAACCCTCCAACCGGTCACAGTCCTGGTTGGAATGAGTTCATTATTTTCATTACTTACCACCGTTATACCTCCCTTTTTCGGTACACATTGTACCAGACTTACCCACGTACTATCAGAGATAGGGTATATAATGCCGGCGTCAAGCCACTTGATGATTTCTTTCATTACAACCCCTTTCATGGCATGATTCAGTCTCCTATGGGCCTCAATTGAAGGTTTGTGATCATCTTCCAACAGAATCTTGTGCATGCACACTACCGGGCTAATTCCCTTCAAGTCGGCAATTGTCCACCCTATTGCCTTTTTTTGTAGCTTCAACATCTTGATCAGCTTCTTTTCCTGCTCAGGCTGTAACTTAGAAGAAATAATTATAGGCAATGTATTATCGGTTCCTAAGTATGCATATTTTAGTTGCTCTGGCAATTGTTTCAACTCAAGAATCGGTGGTTGTTCAATAGAAGGTTTTTCGAGCTTACCTTCCTTACCTGAGTAATCCAGTAGTTCAAAGTATGTACCTGGTCGATTGACTAGCCAATTTGCCTCTTCTTGTTGTTCCTCATCGACCGGTTCTTCATACTCCTCAGGTTCCTCTTGATCGGCAATGTAGTTACCGAGGCAACTAGATTCCTCGTCGAAGTTAAACTCTGTCGTGGCGTGAAGAAGTTGGCATTCTTCTGGATCATCGACATGCCTTAGTGTTTGGAACACATTTAGTTTAACTTGCTGATCATTCACCCTCATTGTGAGTTCTCCCTTTTCAACATCAATCAAGGTTCTCTCTGTTGCTAGGAATGGTCTCCCGAGAATGATGGGTGCATGCTCATCTGCTTCACAATCCAAAATAATAAAGTCAGCGGGAAAAATGAATTTATCAACTTTTACCAGTATGTCCTCAATTTTTCGCTCTGGATGCACATAGGATCTGTAGGCTAGCTGCAGCATGACTGTTGTAGGTCTTGCCTTCCCGATTCCTAGTTTTTGGAAAACCGATTTAGGCATCAAGTTTATGCTAGCCCCAAGGTCGCATAATGCTTTCCCGACATAGTGATTTCCAATGGAACAGGGTATTGTGAAACTTCTGGGATCCTTCAACTTGGGTGGCATAAGATTGTGCAACATTGCCATGCATCCCTCTGTTGCGGCAACTGTTTCAAACTCTCCTAGCCTTGTTCTCTTGGACACAATGTCTTTAAGAAACTTGGAATAGTTTGGCATTTGTTCAATTGCTTCCACCAATGGCAAGTTGATGTGGACTTGCTTTAGGATATCAAGAAACTTCTTGAATTGGTATTCTTGCTTTTGTCGCTTCAACCTTTGTGGGAATGGTGGTGGAAGTCGGATATCTTTGATCCTTTCATTGGTTTGAAACTTGATTGACGGCATTGTCGGGACAACTGGAGTTGCCGAGACATTATTAACTGGGGTTGCCGAGGCATGCTTATCGCAAGTTGCCGAGGCGTCTTTAGAGTCGGTTGCCGAGGCATGCTTATTGCCGGTTGCCGCGGGAATTCCTGGTTTAGCATCTGAGGCTTTACCGCTAGGTTTGTCTTGATCTTTTTGTGGAGTTTTGTTTGATGAGCGGGTTTGAGACTCTCTAAGTTGTTGGCCACTTCTAGTGGTGATCGCCTTACATTGCTCATGCCCAGTTCCTCTTGCGACTTCAGTATCGCTAGGTAAACCTCCTTGCGGTCTAGTATTCAGATTTTGAGTAAACTGTCCGACTTGATTTTCCAATGATTTGATTGCCGCCTCTTGGTTTTGCAATCTCATCTCGGTCCTGTTAATAAAAGCATCAGTTCTTTTTATGAAATTACTATTCTCAGCCATATAAGATTCAGTTTTCATCATAAAAGAATTTAGAGAATTTTCCAAAGAACTGGATGTCGTCGGTTGTTGCTGCGGCAACTGTTGCCGTGGCATATTCTGCTGGAATCCTGATGCTTGTGCATTCTGATTGTTCTAGTTTAGAGCATTGTTGGGATTATTCCATGAAAAATTTGGGTGCTTCTTCCAAGCTGGATTGTATGTATTGGACATCACATTGTTGTTCCGATTGTAATTCCCCACGTAGAAGCTGGATTCCGAATTCTGCATACATTCAGAAGAATTATGGTTATCACCACATAACTCACAAAAAGAATCCATTACCTTGACTTCATGTGTGTTGTTTGGTTTTTGCATGTTCTGGACCATCTTGGTTAAAGTGGCCAATTATGCCGAAATTGAATCTGATGATCCTAGTTCATGTATTGTGGCTTGGCGTCTAACTCCTCCTCTTCTAGTGGATGGGAATTGATAATCATTCTTGGCCAGCCTGTTTAAAATTTGCATTGCTTCTTCCGGTGACTTATCTAGGAGTATGCCATTTGCCGAGGCATCTAGCATCATCCTTGTTGGTGTATTCACGGCGTTGTAAAACATTGTTACTTGAGTCCACACCGGGAATCCGTGTAGGGGGCATTTGTGTAGAAGTTCTTTTTATCGCTCCCAAGCCTCGTACATGGATTCACCATCTGCCTGCCGAAAAAAAGTAATGTCATTACGAAGCTTATCAGTCAAATTTTTAGGATTAAATCTAGCAAGGAAATCACGACAAAGATCAGTCCAAGATGCTATGGATCCGGCAGGAATGCTATTCAACCATGCTTTCGCCCTATCCCTCAGTGAATAGGGGAATAATCTTAATAGTAATACATCGGGGGTGACTCCGTGTATCTTGAACGAGTTGCAAATCTTGAGGAAAGATTTCAGATGTTGCCGTGCATCTTCAGTTGCTGAGCCGCCAAATTGACCTATTGTGTTGATCATATTAAACATTACCGGTTTCAACTCAAAGTGGTCGGCTTCAATTTCAGGTGCGACAACTCCTGGGTTAAGTCCATCAAGATCTTCTTCAAGATAGTCTCGAATAGTTCTGTTTCATGCAAGAATCACTCCTCCTCCTGCTCGAACATCTTGATTCATATTGCTGTCTTGATTAGCCATTGCTACTCTTATCCTTCATCTAAGTCTTTGTAAGATTTGTTCGATTTCTGGATCAAAGGGATATTCTGGTGAAGTCGGTCTCGCCCTGGTCATATACCAATGCAAAACCAAAGTTTGTTAGCCCTTTGAATTTTTAAACAAGAAAAATAAAAAAATGCAAGAAAATAAAAACAAAGTCACTATTGCCAATCCCCGGCAACAACGCCAAAAACTTGTTGCGCGTAATAAGTGCTACGCAATTGTGCAAGTATACACGTTGCAAGTTATAGTATAAAAGATATCGTCTCCACAGGGATTGGTGCTACTTCAAGAATCTAGTCTCTTGCACTGTAAAAATTGAAAACACAAATAAAAGATTATAGGAGTTTTAACTAATAACTAATCTAGAAAGCAATAAAGTAAAAGAATAGATGAGATCAAATGAGAGAGAGATAGGCCAGGTTATCGTGAGTTGAGGTGTGATAGCCGATTGGATCGTCTTGGTAAAAGAGTGCACGGGCAACTCAGTTGCCGTGGCAACTTGCACAACGGGGTTGCCTTGGCAACTAATCGATGGTTGCCTGGTCAACTAGTTGGGCAACTACTTGGGCGTCTGGGCAGCAATCTTCAAGGTTCGGCAGAGCGTTCTTCAATGGTTTCTTCTTATCCCTAAGTCGAAATTCTAGCTACTTGTGCATGCCTTGATAATACATCCCTGCGTGAATCAAGGGTGAACAACAACCAATCTTGCGCTCCTCTTAGCCGTTGAAATCCTTAACTTATTCCTAAGCCGGATTAATCTTCGCCATCAATAGATTGAATAAAGATCATATTCATTCGTTTCTTGAATCTAACTCTCCTGATATTAGATAAATAGATGAAATCACGAGATCCTCTCCCAATTCACTCGCAAACAAGAATAAGAACCAAGAATGAATAAACCTTGAATGGAAAAGTGCAAACTCTAATTACCTAAACAAAAACCAACAGTTTCTCACAACCACAAAACACAATAACCATAGCCAAATAGATTTAGTTCATGGCTAGGTTCCAAAGAAACACAAGATAAATAATCCCTAGCATGAACCCAATCGAACAAGAAAGAAAAGGATGAAGAAAGAGGCTTGTCGAAATCCTCCTTGCCCTTGATGCTTGTCGAAAATTCTCTCCTCTTGCCCTCCTTGGACTTGTCGAAATTCCCCTCTCTTGCTCTGTCTATCAGTTGTCGAAATCTCTATCCTATTTATAGGGCTAGGGCAAAGTCCTTCTTTGAGGAGGAGTTTAAGTTGGAATTAAATTATCTTTAAAGAATATAATTCTTTATTATAATTGTATTCCTACTACAACTTCTCCTATCTTCTTGGAATTTAATTCTTCTTTAATCTCTGCATGGAAATCAAATCCCATTGGGTTTGGGCTTTGCTCCACGTCATCTTGGGCTTGTCTAGTCATCAATTTCGACTACCATATCACCTTTACTCTTGTTGACAATTGCCATGGCAACTGGCTCGGCGTCTCCTTTATGAATTGCCCTGGCAACTAGCTCGGCGTCTCCTTCATGCATTGGCAAGTGATCTTGCACATACACACACAAAGCACACCAAAGCATCATCTTTTCCACAAAAACTACCAAGTTATGTAATCAAGCTCAACGATGGAAGGAAACATGGATTAATGCATGAATGGCTAACTATGCAACTAATATGAGCCTAAGTCTAACAATAATATGAGTAAAAAGGGTAAGAAAAATAGTACTTTTGAACACTTATCACACCCCCAAACTCGAACTATTGCTTGTCCTCAAGCAATGCAAACTCATAATTACCTGCCAAGACTTCAATTTTCACAAACTTAGCTTTGAACTTGATTTCAATTCTCTGAACCGGGGCACAAAGTATGATTGGCTTTTTATTTTTCGGAAAACTTAGGAGTTACTCGGAATCAAACTATAATGCTTGTGAGTGTGTGCGGAGTTGTGTGCAAGTTGATTTTTCAGATTCTATGCAAACAATAGGTTTTCAAATTACTTTATTGGGTTCTTTTTAACATGTTTTAACTAGAGCCAGTTTTGGGCACCTCTAGTGTTTAGTTTTCTTAAGTTAATTTATTCGACTAGAGCCGGTTTCGGGCACCTCTAGCAATCAATTTTTTTTAACACATACTAGAGCCAGTTTCGGGCACCTCTAGTGATAATTTTTTTTAGCACATGCTAGAGCCAATTTCGGGCACCTCTAGCATTCATCCAATTTTTATTCTAATCCCCCAATTTGTTAATTATCAACCTAAGTTCACTAGAATTCCTTAAATCAATCAAACCACAACAGTGTTTCATCAAATTTAGCATCATAGTAAAATTCTAAGTTTTTCCATGGTTATCCTAGAATAAAAATTCTATCAATTAAGTGCATTGGCAAAGTCATCATCGGATATTCATCAAATCTAAGCAATTCTTGTTCCAATTAAAGGCATGGCAAGCAATTTATGTATCCTAAATGTAATACTTAAGATGAATGTAACTAAACATGGTAACTACTAATAACAATTCCCCCCCAAACTCGAGTGAGGCATTGTCCTCAATGCATGCATTAAAAAAAATAACAAAAAAATAAAATGCATACGAGGACTTACTCCGAGAGTTCGTCATCGTAGATGATTAGTTTCCTTTTGGTCAGTGTCTTGATTCTCTTGCTTGAAAGCGATGGTTGTTTTCTTGTTGCAAGTGGTGGAATCGATCATCGTACGGGGTTATCCGCATCGTCCTCTTTATCAATGTCATTGGCTTTTCGCTTGGAGGATTCAATTGGTGCGGTCTTTGTTGGTGCAACGGAGGACTCATCCGAATCTGAAAAATCATAAAATGATTTCGTAGGAGTTGATTCGGGCATAGGTGCTTTACCTTTGGCTTTTGCAGTGGTTGTCGGGATGTCTTTAGCTTTGGTTGCCGTGGCATCTTCAGGGTTGGTTGTCGTGGCATCAGATTGTGCAGGCACGATGTAGGTTGTCGCGGCATCATCTTTTGTGGTTGCCATGGCGACTACTTCATTGGGTGCCGGGGCAAGGATCTCGGCAGGAAATTTCCTTAGCATAGTGATTGTGAATCTTGTGAAAAAGAAAACCTGAAAACTAAAGATAATGAAGAAAAATAAAATATCTCCTAAAAATAAAAATGAAAATTAAAAGAAAAAGGAAATATTGAAAGGAGAGCATGCTCATGCATCTCCTAAAGTGACCACTTCTTTGTTACGTTCCACATGGGCACCATTGTAGTGCTTCAATCTTTGTCCATTAACTTTGAATTCATGGTTGTCAGAGATGGAAGGAAACATGGATTAATGCATGAATGGCTAACTATGCAACTAATATGAGCCTAAGTCTAACAATAATATGAGTAAAAAAGGTAAGAAAAATAGTATTTTTGATCACTTATCAGTAACTTAAGACTAAAACGAGCAACAAGTGTAACAATTATCTTGAAAGAGTCTTCCAATGAAACTTGAGAGAAAGTATCTACAAAATCAATGTCTTCTTTTAGAGTATATCTTTTATATACAAGGCATGCCTTATACTTATCCACATTACCATTTCCAGCCCTACCGGTTTTAAATATCAATTCACAACCAATTGGTTTGCACCTTAAGGTAATGAGACAAGTTCCTAAACTTTATTGCCTTGCATAAAATTATACTCTTCTTGAATGACATCAATCCACTTTTGAGAGTTAGAACTTTTTATGGTTTGATGAAAAATGATTAGGTCATTTTCTATCATTCCATTATTATCCTTATTTTCTTGAAGAAATACAATATAATAATATAGAGTAGTATTTCTCCTTTATCTCATGGAATTTTTTAATGACACTTATTTTTTTGTTCTTCTGAAACAATTATCTTATCTTAAATGAGAGATTTTCAACATTGTCTTGTTGAGGTTCTGGATTCACTTCTTGATCAATGATAGGTATGAAAACCTAAACATTGTCAACTATGATAGTAGGAATTAAATTATAACCCAATTTCTCCTCAAAAGCAATGTATCTAACCTTATTTCACCCTCTAAACTCAACATCCTAAAAGAAGGTTATAGATATTTTCTTATATAATTCCTAATTATGGGATCATAAAACGTACAATCCATAAATCACTCAAAATAACCAAAATAGTTGCTCACTTTTAAATTTTAATTACTTCACATGTGTCCTAACTTGTTAAAACAGAAATCAACCCTTTGTAACTTATTGTTGTTTCTTTTTAAGGTGGACCCTTGGCAATTTTATTCTAATATTTTCTTTTATTTCCCTTATTCTTGGAGACACTGACTAAATGAACACTAACCAAATGAGTACTTATACATTTATAACGCTTCAACTTTTCTTCCTCTTTAACACAATGAGAAATGAGCTCAGTTAGAGCCTATTTCTCCTTTTTACAGTTGTAACTATTTTTTATTTCATTAAACTGTATAGGAAGTGGTACCAAAAGCATAAGAACAAACAATTGTTAGGTAGTTCGACCTTATGTGCCTTAAATTTTGAAGCAATATTAAACATTTTTATAATGTACTCCCTCACATTTCCTTAACCCTTATACTTCATAAACATCAAGTCAAAAGTGATGTCATATTAGCCTTAATGTTTTTTTAAATGTTTCTCAATTTTATCAAGGAAACCCTTAGAATGAGTAATCTCTTCAGATTTGTGCTCCTAGAGGCTTATAGAATGTTGTTCTTTATGATCATTAGACTCGTATGATTTGAAGGATCTCACCGCTCAAAATCCCTTCTATGGGTGCTTCCGTAGTAAGATGTGCAAATTGTTCTTTCTTTAATGCAAAGTCTATGTTCATAAATTCAAATACTATATGTAAGTGACTTTTCTATTCCTTGAAATTAATTTCACTAAACATGAGTATAGAATGTAAAATAACAGATATTGCGGCAGTATGAGATAAATTAAATAAATATAAAACAAAAAAATAAATAAACAAAAACAAGCTCACATAAAATATTCACAAGTAAACAATAAATTCAAAATAATGGCTAGTTTCACTCAAGATACCAAATACAACATTAATATCAAGTCTTTGGACAGTAATATTAACTGTAAGCAGTACTCTTGTTGTACCAATCAAACATTGACAATAAACTATGTCAAAATTTAGATTAATCTTTGGACTAACGTATTGCTCACATAAAATACCTTATATTTGTCACACATTTATTGCCACAATTGTCATTGAAATTCTATCAAATATTAACTTTTCTTTGGGCCAATTAATAAACGCATGAATAACAAAAACACATAATAATCTTGATATTTTAAATAAACTAATCTACACAAAAGCGGTCACTTTGATGACATTATGTTTTAATTAATTCAATAAAATATTAGACATGCGAAGCCAAAATATGAATTTAATTGTAACGACCTGGATTTTAAAAATCCGAAGGTCGGGTGATAAGTGTTCAAAAGTACTATTTTTCTTACCCTTTTTACTCATATTATTGTTAGACTTAGGCTCATATTAGTTGCATAATTAGCCATTCATGCATTAATCCATGTTTCCTTCCATCGTTGAGCTTGATTACTTAACTTGGTAGTTTTTGTGGGAAAAGATGCTGCTTTGGTGTGTTTTGTGTGTATGGCAGGATCACTTGCCAAAGCAAGGCTAGAGCTAGTTGCCAGGGCAATGCATGAAGGAGATGCCGAGCTAGTTGCCAAGGCAATGCATGAAGGAGACGCCGAGCCAGTTGCCAGGGCAATTTTCGACAAAGAACAAGGTGATATGGTAGTCGAAATTGATGACTAGACAAGCCCAAGATGACGTAAAGCAAAGCCAAATCCCAAAGGAATTTGATTTCCATGAAGAGATTAAAGAAGAATTAAATTTCAAGAAGATAGGAGAAGTTCTAGTAGGAATATAATTATAATAAAGAATTATATTCTTTAAAGATAATTTAATTCTAACTTAACTTCCTCCTCAAAGAAGGACTTTGACCTATCCCTATAAATTAGAGGTCATATCGTCAATTTGAGAGAGAGAGCAAGAGAGGGGAATTTCGACAACTCTAAAGAGAGCAAGAGGAGAGAATTTTCGACAAGCTTATAGGGCAAGGAGATTTCGACAAGCTTCATTCTTCATCTTTTTCTTTCTTGTTCAATTAGGTTCATGCTAGGGATTATTTATCTTGTGTTTCTTTGGAACCTAGCCATGAACTAAATCTATTTGGCTATGGTTATTGTGTTTTGTGGTTGTGAGAAACTATTGGATTTTGTTTAGGTAATAAGAGTTTGCACTGTTCTATTCAAGGTTTATTCATTCTTGGTTCTTATTCTTGTTTGCGAGTGAATTGGGAGAGGATCTCGTAACTTCATCTATTTATCTAATATCGCGAGAGTTAGATTCAAGAAACGAATGAATATGAACTTTATTCAATCTATTGATGGTGAAGATTAATCCGGCTTAGGAATAAGTTAAAGATTTCAGCGGCTAAGAGGAGCGCAAGATTGGTTGTTGTTCACCCTTGATTCACGCGGGGATGTATTATCAAGGCATGCACAAGTAGCTAGAGTTTCGACTTAGGGATAAGAAGAAACCATTGAAAAACGCTCTGCCGAACCTTGAAGGTTGCTGCCAGACGCCCAAGTAGTTGCCCAACTAGTCGCCCAGGCAACCATCGATTAGTTGCCAAGGCAACCCCGTTGTGCAAGTTGCCACGGCAACTGAGTTGCCCATGCACTCTTTTACCAAGACGATCCAATCGGCTATCACACCTCAACTCACGATAACCTGGCCTATCTCTCTCATTTGTTCTCATTTATTCTTTTACTTTATTGCCTTCTAGTTTAGTTATTAGTTAAACTCCTATAATCCTTTATTTGTGTTTTTACTTTTCACAGTGCAAGAGACTAGATTCTTGAAGTGGCACCAATCCCTGTGGAGACGATATCGTTTATACTATAACTTGCAATGAGTATACTTGCACAATTGCGTAGCACTTATTACGTGCAACAAGTTTTTGGCGCCGTTGCCGGGGATTGGCAATAGCAACTTTGTTTTTATTTTCTTGTACTTTCTTTTTACTTTTCTTGTTTAAGATTCAAAGGGGCTAACAAACTTTGGTTTTGCATTGGTATATGACCAGGGCGAGACTGACTACACCAGAATATCCCTTTGATCCAGAAATCGAACGAACCTTACAAAGACTTAGACGAAGGATAAGAGTAGCAATGGCTAATCAAGACGGCAATATGAACCAAGATGTTCCAGCAGGAGGAGGAGTGATTCTTGCACGAAACAGAACTATTCGAGACTATCTTGAAGAAGATCTTGATGGACTTAATACAGGAGTTGTCACACCTGAAATTGAAGCCGACCACTTTGAGTTAAAACCGGTAATGTTTAATATGATCAACACAATTGGTCAATTTGGTGGCTCAGCAACTGAAGATGCACGGCAACATCTTAAATCTTTCCTCGAGATTTGCAACTCGTTCAAAATACACGGAGTCACCCCCGATGTCTTACGATTAAGATTATTCCCCTATTCACTGAGGGATAGGGCGAAAGCATGGTTGAATAGCATTCCTGCTGGATCAATAGCATCTTGGACCGATCTTTGTCGTGATTTCTTTGCTCGGTTTAATCCTACAAATTTGACTGATAAGCTTCGTAACGATATTACTTCTTTTCGGTAGGCAGATGATGAATCCATGTACGAGGCTTGGGAGCGCTATAGAGAACATCTACACAAATGCCCTCTACACGGATTTCCGGTGTGGACTCAAGTAACAATGTTTTACAACGCCGTGAATACACCAACAAGGATGATGCTAGATGCCTCGATAAACGACATACTCCTAGATAAGTCACGGAGGAAGCAATGCAAATTCTAAATAGGCTGGCCAAGAATGATTATCAATTCCCCTCTACTAGAAGAGGAGGAGTTAGACGCCAAGCCACACTACATGAACTAGGATCATCAGATTAAATTTCGGCACAATTGGCCACTTTAACCAAGATGGTCCAGAACATGCAAAAACCAAACAACACACATGAAGTCAAGGTAATGGATTCTTTTTGTGAGTTATGTGGTGATAACCATGATTCTTCTGAATGTATGCAGAAATCCGAATCCAACTTCTATGTGGGGAATTACAATCGGAACAACAATGTGATGTCCAATACATACAATCCAGCTTGGAAGAAGCACCCGAATTTTTCATGGAGTAATCCCAACAATGCTCTAAACCAGAACAATCAGAATGCACAAGCATCAGGATTCTAGCAGAATATGCTACGGCAACAGTTACCGCAGCAACAACCGACAACATCTAGTTCTTGGGAAAATTCTCTAAATGCTTTTATGATGAAAACTGAATCTTATATGGTTGAGAATAGTAACTTCATAAAAAGAACTGATGTTTTTATTTACAGGACCGATATGAGATTGCAAAACCAAGAGGCGGCAATCAAATCATTGGAAAATCAAGTCAAACAGTTTGTTCAAAATCTGAACACTAGACTGTAAGGAGGTTTACCTAGCGATACTGAAGTCGCAAGTGGAACTGGCCATGAGCAATGTAAGGCAATCACCACTAGAAGTGGCCAACAACTTAGAGAGGCTCAAACCCGCTCATCAAACAAAACTCCACAAAAAGATCAAGACGAACCTAGCGGCAAAGCCTCAGATGCTGAACCAGGAATTCCCTCAGCAACCAGCAATAAGCATGCCTCGGCAACCGATGATAAGGATGCTTCAGCAACTTGTGATAAGCGTGCCTCGGCAACCCCAATTGATAATGCCTCAGCAACTCCAGTTGTCCCGGCAATGCCGTCAATCAGGTTCCAAACCAATGAAAGGATCGAAGATATCTGACTTCCACCACCATTCCCACAAAGGTTGAAGCGACAAAAGCAAGAATATCAATTCAAGAAGTTTCTTGATATCCTAAAGCAAGTCCACGTCAACTTGCCATTGGTGGAAGCAATTGAACAAATGCCAAACTATGCCAAGTTTCTTAAAGACATTGTGTCCAGGAGAACAAGGCTAGGAGAGTTTGAAACAGTTGCCGCAACAGAGGGAAGCATGGCAATGTTGCATAATCGTATGCCACCTAAGTTGAAGGATCCCAGAAGTTTCACAATACCCTGTTCCATTGGAAATCACTATGTCGGGAAAGCATTATGTGACCTTGGGGCTAGCATAAACTTGATGCCTAAATCGGTTTTCCAGAAACTAGGAATCAGGAAGGCAAGACCTACAACAGTTATGCTTCAGCTATCCACAGATCCTATTTGGTCCAGTGGGAAAAATCGAGGACATACTGGTAAAATTTGATAAATTTATTTTTCCCGCTGACTTTATTGTTTTGGATTGTGAAGCAGATGAGCTCGCACCCATCATTCTCGGGAGACCATTCCTAGCAACAGGGAGAACCTTGATCGATGTTGAAAAGGGAGAACTCACAATGAGAGTGAATGACCAGCAAGTTAAACTAAATGTGTTCCAAACACTAAGGCATGCCGATGATCCAGAAGAATGCCAACTTCTTCATGCCACGACAGAGTTTAACTTCGACGAGGAATTTAGTTGCCTCGGCAACTACATTGTCGATCAAGAGGAACCTGACGAGTATGAAGAACCGGTCGATGAGGAACAACAAGAAGAGGCAAATTGGCTAGTCAATCGACCAGGTACATACTTTGAACCACTGGATTACTCAGGGAAGGAAGGTAAGCTCGAAAAACCCTCTATTGAGCAACCACCGATTCTTGAGTTGAAACAATTACCAGAGAAACTAAAATATGCATACTTAGGAACCGATAATACATTACCTGTAATTATTTCTTCTAAGTTACAGCCTGAGCAGGAAAAGAAGCTGATCAAGATGTTGAAGCTACACAAAAAGGCAATAGGGTGGATAATTGCCGACTTGAAGGGAATTAGCCCGGCAGTGTGCAGCACAAGATTTTGTTGGAAGATGATCACAAACCTTCAATTAAGGCCCAGAGGAGACTGAATCATGCCATGAAAGGGGTCGTAATGAAAGAAATCATCAAGTGGCTTGACGCCGGCATTATATACCCCATCTCTGATAGTACATGGGTAATTCTGGTACAATGTGTTCCGAAAAAGGGAGGTATAACGTTGGTAAGTAATGAAAACAATAAACTCATTCCAGCCAGGACTGTGACCGGTTTGAGGGTTTGTATGGATTATCGAAAACTAAACAAAGCCATTAGGAAAGATCACTTCCCATTACCCTTTATTCATCAAATGCTTGACCATCTTGCAGGAAAACCCTTTTATTGTTTTCTTGATGGTTATTTAGGTTACAATCAAATTGCCATAGCACCAGAAGATCAAGAAAAGACAACCTTCACATGCCCATACTATACTTATGCCTTCCGAATGATGCCGTTGAGATTGTGTAACGCCCGACAACCTTCCAAAGATGCATGATGGCACTCTTTTCAGACATGGTCGAAGACTTTAAGATCTTCATGGATGATTTTTCTATTTTTGGTAATGACTTCGACAGCTGTCTCAGCAATTTAGAGAGGGTGTTGGCAAGATGTGAAGAAACTGATTTAGTCCTCAATTGGGAGAAATGTCATTTTATGGTAGATGAAGGAATAGTGCTCGACCACAAGATTTCATCCAAGGTAATTGAAGTAGACAAAGCCAAGTGGACGTGATCGAGAGATTACCCCCACCAAGTTCGGTTAAAGGAATTCGAAGTTTTCTTGGACATGCAGGTTTTTACAGGAGGTTCATTCATAATTTTTCTAAAATCATTAAACCCTTGTGCAATTTTCTTGAACATGATAAAGTCTTCGATTTTGATGATTCTTGCTCCCAAGCATTCGAAACCCTAAAGAAAAAGCTTGCCTCGGCACCCATTGTCGTTCCACCAGATTGGACGCTACCTTTTGAGCTCATGTGTGATGCAAGTGATTTCGCGATAGGAGCAGTCCTAGGCCAACGCACAGGTAAGACCTTCCATGTGATATACTACGGTAGTAAAACTCTTAATAGTGCTCAAGTGAATTACACAACAACGGAGAAAAAGTTACTAGCTGTAGTTTTCGCATTTGACAAGTTCCGATCCTATTTGATTGGTACAAAGGTAATTGTTCATACGGACCATTCGGCAATCAAATATCTATTTGCTAAAAAGGATGCCAAACCTCGTTTGATTCGTTGGATATTACTTTTACAAGAATTTGATATTGAAATTAAGGACATGAAAGGAACAGAAAATCAAGTGGCCGATCACTTATCACGTTTAGAACGCAATAGGGAGGAGGACGCAGATATAGAGATATGCGATGCATTCCCGGATGAACAAATTTTAGTTGCCTGGGCAACCATGGATGCGCATGCCTCGGCAACCCTTGATGCATCGGCAACCATGGATGCACACGCCTCGACAACTCTCGACGCTGCAGCAGCCCTTGACGCGCACGCCTCGGCAATTTTAGGAGCAGACGCCACGGCAGCACATACCTCGGCAATACCCTGGTACGCGGATTTAGTTAATTTCCTTGTTTGTGGTATTTTACCTTATGGCATTACTCATCAAGGGAAGAAGCGGTTCCGCAATGATGCTAAGCATTACTTTTGGGACGAGCCTCTTTTGTTTAAACAATGTGCAGATCAGGTTATACGCCGATGTGTCCCTGAAGAAGAGCAATAGAATGTACTCCGGCAATGCAATTATTTACCCTATGGAGGACATTTTGGAGGAACTAGTACCGTGGCCAAAGTTTTGCAATTCGGTTTGTATTGCCCAACATTGTACAAAGATGCCCAAGACTTTTACAAGCAATGTGATCGTTGCCCGAGGACGGGCAATATCTCTAGACGACATGAGATGCCGCTCCAGAACATCATCGAGGTGGAATTGTTCGATGTATGGGGGATCGATTTTATGGGACCTTTCCCATCTTCATTCAGCAACCTCTACATTCTACTTGTCGTCGACTACGCTTCGGCATATCACACAAGATCGCCACTGCATATCACCCACAAACCAACGGGCAAGCAGAAATTTCCAACCGGGAATTGAAGGGTATGCTCGAGAAAGTTGTAAATCTCTCTAGGAAGGATTGGTCATTAAGACTAAATGACGCACTTTGGGCATATCGCACTACATTCAAAATACCCTTAGGTATGTCCCCCTTCCGACTTGTCTATGGCAAAACATGCCATCTACCGGTGGAAATCGAACACAAGGCATACTGGGCAATCAAGACCGTGAATATGGATTGGGAAAGTGCCGGACAAAAGCGTTTGTTGGACCTCAATGAGATAGAAGAATTTCGTGCACTCGCCTATAACAATGCACAAATCTACAAGAAGAAAGCAAAGCAATGGCATGACAAGAAACTATTGCCGCGGCAATTCATGCCAGGGCAACTAGTTCTCTTATTCAATTCTAGGCTAAAACTTTTCTCGGGAAAGCTGAAATCAAGATGGTCGGGACCATTCGAAGTCGTCAAACCATTCTCCCATGGTGCCGTGATAATGAAGTCCATCACTGACAAACATGAATTCAAAGTTAATGGACAAAGATTGAAACACTACAATGGTGCCCATGTAGAACGTAACAAAGAAGTGGTCACGTTAGGAGATGCATGAGCATGCTCTCCTTTCAATATTTTCTTTTTCTTTTTTTTCATTTTTATTTTTAAGAGATATTTTATTTTTCTTCATTATCTTTAGTTTCTAGGTTTTCTTTGTTTTCTTTTCCACAATAAGACTCACAACCACTATGCTAAGGAAATTCACTACCGACTACTTGCCACGGTAATCACAACAGAGGATGCCCCGGCAACCAACCCTAAAGATGCCACGGCAACCAAAGCTAAAGACATCCCGGCAACCACTGCAAAAGCCAAAGGTAAAGCACCTATGCCCAAATCAACTCCTACGGAATCATTTTCTGATTTTTCAGATTCGGATGAGTCCTCCATTGCACCAACAAAGACCGCACCAATTGAATCCTCCAAGCGAAAAGCCAATCACATTGATGAAGAGAACAATGAGGATAACCCCGTACGAGGATCGATTCCACCACCGACAACAAGAAAACAACCATCGCGTTCAAGCAAGAGAATCAAGTCACCGACCAAAAGGAAACTAATCATCCATGATGACGAACTCTCGGAGTAAGTCCTCGTATGCATTTTATTTTTCGTTAATTTTATTTTCCTTTAATGCATGCATTGAGAACAATGCCTCACTCGAGTTTAGGGGCGATTGTTATTAGTAGTTACCATGTTTAGTTACATTCATCTTAAGTATTACATTTAGGATACATAAATTGTTTGCCATGCCTTTAGTTGGAACAAGAATTGCTTAGATTTGATGAATATCCGATGATGACTTTGCCAATGCACTTAATTGATAGAATTTTTATTCTAGGATAACCATGGAAAAACTTAGAATTTTACTATGATGCTAAATTTGATGAAACATTGTTGTGGTTTGATTGATTTAAGGAATTCTAGTGAACTTAGGTTGATAATTAACAAATTGAGGGATTAGAATAAAAATTGGATGAATGCTAGAGGTGCCCGAAATTGGCTCTAGCATGTGCTAAAAGAATTGATCACTAGAGGTGCCTGAAACTGGCTCTAGTATGTGCTAAAAAATTTGATCGCTAGAGGTGCCCGAAACCGGCTCTAGTCGAATAAAACTAAAAACAAAACACTAGAGGTGCCCAAAACTGGCTCTAGTTAAAACATGTTAAAAAGAACCCAACGAAGGAATTTGAAAACCTCTTGTTTGCATAGAATCCGAAAAATCAACTTGCACACAACTCCGCACACACTCACAAGCATTATAGTTTGATTCTGAGCAACTCCTAAGTTTTCCGAAAAATGAAAATCCAGTCATACTTTGTGCCCCGGTTCTGAGAATTGAAATCAAGTTCAAATCTAAGTTTGTGAAAATTAAAGTCTTGGCAGGTAATTATTAGTTTGCATTTCTTGAGGACAAGCAATAGTTCGAGTTTGGGGGTGTGATAAGTGTTCAAAAGTACTATTTTTCTTACCCTTTTTACTCATATTATTGTTAGACTTAGGCTCATATTAGTTGCATAATTAGCCTTTCATGCATTAATCCATGTTTCCTTCCATCGTTGAGCTTGATTACTTAACTTGGTAGTTTTTGTGGGAAAAGATGCTGCTTTGGTGTGTTTTGTGTGTATGTGCAGGATCACTTGCCAAAGCAAGGCTAGAGCTAGTTGCCAGGGCAATGCATGAAGGAGATGCCGAGCTAGTTGCCAAGGCAATGCATGAAGGAGACGCCGAGCCAGTTGCCAGGCCAATTGTCGACAAAGAACAAGGTGATATGGTAGTCGAAATTGATGACTAGACAAGCCCAAGATGACGTGGAGCAAAGCCAAACCCCAAAGGAATTTGATTTCCATGAAGAGATTAAAGAAGAATTAAATTCCAAGAAGATAGGAGAAGTTCTAGTAAAAATATAATTATAATAAAGAATTATATTCTTTAAAGATAATTTAATTCCAACTTAACTTTCTCCTCAAAGAAGGACTTTGACCTAGCCCTATAAATTAGAGGCCATATCGTCAACTTGAGAGAGAGAGCAAGAGAGGGGAATTTTGACAACTCCAAAGAGAGCAAGAGGAGAGAATTTTCGACAAGCTTATAGGGCAAAGAGATTTCGACAAGTTTCATTCTTCATCTTTTTCTTTCTTGTTCAATTAGGTTCATGCTAAGGATTATTTATCTTGTGTTTCTTTGGAACCTAGCCATGAACTAAATCTATTTGGCTATGGTTATTGAGTTTTGTGGTTGTGAGAAACTATTGGATTTTGTTTAGGATTTACTTTAATAAGTAAATATCTATTTTACGTAGATCTTATTGAATAAGGTTTATTGGTAACCAAGTATTTGAATCTATAAATATAGACTAGATGTAACCCTTTGAATTATAAGAGAACAAGAGAATGAGAGAGGGGGTGAATTACTCTGGAGAGATGTAACCACTTTTAGGATCTCTACAACTATTGTGCCTACGTTGTAGAGATGGGTATTGTAGGGATGTTGGGAAGAGTATTTTGGTTCCACCGAGTCATGGGATTTGTACACCGAGTTTTGGGATTACATGGGTTATCATGTATTTGTACTCTTCAGGTTCTCTACATTATTAGTGGATTATTTGTTTCTCTCGTTCGTAGAGGTAGGCTATGTTGAACCACGTTAAATCTTGTCTCATGTGCATTTCTTGGTCTATGTCATTATTGCTTTGGTTATTTTGCCACATACCAAATTCCTAACAAATGGTATCAGAGCCATGGTTCGAGCTGCGCGATTGTGGAGGAATTTTTGCTGTGGATTTTACGGTGAGATATTGGAGACATGGAAGAGGAGTATTACTGCAACGAGCTTTCAGTTGCAGGAAGAGTAATTCTCAAAATTCAATGGTGCTTCAACGGATACTACATAAGAATTGGACTTGTTGAAGACTTGGCGACGATACTTCAACTGATATTTGGCTTACGTAAAAATTGAAGCTATTGAAGACTTGAAGACCAATGCTCGAATAGAATTTGTGCCAATGGAGAGATTTGTTATATTTTGACTCAAATTCTAATTGGTAATTAAGTTGAGTTTTATTGTAATTCTAGTGGTTGAAGATTACTTGGTAATTAGGATTTACTTTAATGAGTAAATATCTATTTTAGGTAGGAGATCTTATTGAATAAAGTTTCTTGGTGACCAAGTATTTGGGTCTATAAATATAAACTAGGTGTAACCCTTTGAATTATGAGAGAATAAAAGAATGAGAGAGGGGGGAATTACTCTGGAAAGATGTAACCGCTTTTAGGATCTCTACAACTATTGTGCCTACGTTGTAGAGATGGGTATTGTAGGGATGTTGGAAAAAGTGTGTTGCTTCCACTGGGTCATGGGATTTGTACACCGAGTTTTGGGATTACATGAGTTATCATGTATTGTACTCTTCAGGTTCTCTACGTTATTAGTGGATTGTTTGTTTCTCTTATCCGTGGAGGTAGGCTATGCTGAACCATGTTAAATCTTGTCTCCTATGCATGTCTTGGTCTATGTCGTTATCACTTTGGCTATTTTACCGCTTACCAACTTCCTAACAAATGGTATCTGAGCCATGGTTTGAGCTGTGTGATTATTGAGGAATTTCTGTTGCGAATTTTGCAGTACGATGTTGGAGGCATGCAAGAGGAGTATTGCTGCAACGAGCTTTCAGTTGCAGGGGGAGTAATTCTCAAAATTCAACGGTACTTCAAAGGATACTACGTAAGAATTGGATTTGTTGAAGACTTGGTGGTGGTACTTCAACGTATATTTGGCTTATGTAAAAATTGAAGCTGTTGAAGACTTGAAGACCAATGCTTGAATAAAATTTGTGTCAAGGGGGATATTTGTTATATTTTGACTCAAATTTTAATTGGTAATTAAGTTGGGTTTTATTGTAATTCTAGTGGTTGAAGATTACTTGTTAATTAGGATTTATTTTAGTGAGTAAATATCTATTTTAGGTAGGAGATCTTATTGAATAAGGATTCTTGGTGACCTTGTATTTGGGTCTATAAATATAGACAAGGTATAACCCTTTGAATTATGAAAGAACAAGAGAATGGGAGAGAGGGGGAATTACTCTGGAGAGATGTAACCACTTTTAGGATCTTTACAACTATTGTGCCTACGTTGTAGAGATGGGTATTGTAGGGATGTTAGGAAGAGTGTTTTGGTTTCACCGGGTCATGAGATTTGTATATCGGGTTTTGAGATTACATGGGTTATCATGTATTTGTAATCTTTGGGTTCTCTACGTTATTAGTGGATTGTTCGTTTCTCTCGTCCGTGGAGGTAGGCTATGCTAAGCCACGTTAAATCTTGTCTCCTATGCATGTCTTGGTCTATGTCGTCATTGCTTTGGTTATTTTGCCGCATACCAAATTCCTAACAAATGGTATCAGAGCCATGGTTCGAGCTGTGCGATTATGGAGGAATTTTTGCTGCAGATTTTACGGTGCAATGTTGGAGACATACAAGAAGAGTATTGCTGCAACGAGCTTTCAGTTGTATGGGGAGTAATTCTCAAAATTCAGTGGTGCTTCAACGGATATTATGTAAGAATTGGAGTTGTTGAAGACTTGGCAGTGGTGCTTCAACGGATATTTGGCTTACGTAAAAATTGAAGCTGTTGAAGACTTGAAGACCAATGCTTGAATAAAATTTGTGTCAATGGGGATATTTGTTATATTTTGACTCAAATTGTAGTTCATAATTAAGTTGGGTTTTATTGTAATTCTAGTGGTTGAAGATTACTTGGTAATTAGGATTTATTTTAATGAGTAAATATCTATTTTAGGTAGGAGATCTTATTGAATAAGGTTTCTTGGTGACCAAGTATTGGGTCTATAAATATAGACTAGCTGTAACCCTTTAAATTATGAGAGAACAAGAGAATGAGAGAGATGGGGAATTACTCTGGAGAGATGTAACCACTATTAGGATCTCTACAACTATTGTGCCTACGTTGTAGAGATGGGTATTGTAGGGATGTTGGGTAGAGTGTTTTGGTTCCACCGGGTCATGGGATTTGTACACTGGGTTTTGGGATTACCTGGGTTATCATGTATTTGTACTCTTCGGGTTCTCTACGTTATTATTAGATTGTTCATTTCTCTCATCCGTGGAGGTAGGCTATGCTAAACCACGTTAAATCTTGTCTCCTGTGCATGTCTTGGTCTATGTCGTTACCGCTTTGGTTATTTAGCCGAATACCAAATTCCTAATAGGGGTAAAATGGTAAAAGCTAAATTTGAAGAGTGAAAATGGGAAGACTTACTTTTCTCCTACATTTTGCAGGAAGTGAGATCACCTTACCTTAATATCATCTTTCTCTCATTCAAACTCTCTCTCTCCCACAAAACACCACCATCAAAGGTTGAATTTTGAGGGTTTGTGTTGAGAATCACATATTGTTGTTTGAGGGAAACTTGTTCAGCTTCGGGAGATCTATCAATCAAGGTAAGGATGGTTAGTTTTGGTGGAGAAGTGTGTTCTGGTGAGGGTTGATGAGAGAGAACGGGAATGGGTTTTTAAGAGCTTTATTCTCTTATAGGTTTTTGTTTTGACTCCCTTAAGTCCCCCTACAATGTTGTAACACGTTTGGTAACATCCCTTGTAATGAAAGAGGTTAGGAACTCTTCTACAGATCAAGGCTTGAAGCTGTGGTTAAAGGCTTCATTCTCAGCTGTGGAATCAAGGTTAGTACACTACAACCCCTATCATTTCCTGGAGATCATAAAAATACGCTATGTGCATGATTTGAGTGTTATGGTTTGATATGCTTTGGTTAACCCCTTTAATGGTAAAATGAGGATTTGACGTTACTAAGGTTTAAAATTAGCAGAAACACACTTAATAACTTCACCATAACTTGTAGAAGTAATTTGGGGCTTAACCATAAAATTTAAGTAAGATTTCTAGGTGAAATTCGAACCAGTGTTAAATTTCTGGGGTCGAACACCGGTACTATTGTATTAGTACCGGTACGCCTTAGTAATAAAGAGAGATGAGATGTGAGGGGCGTATTGGTACGACTTTCCATGTATCGGTACCCCTTGCAAGATAAGAATTCTAGTAGCATTTTTGTGTACCGGTACACTTGGGGCATATCGGTACCTACTGTTACATTGCCTGAGGAAGACTTTCACATACCGGTACGCAAGGGTGAGGGTACAGGTACGGGTGAGAATTGGTACAAGAAAGATACGTACCGATATCGCGTATCGATATAGAGGTTACTGTATCGGTACGGCTAGTTGTACCAAATCTTTCGAACTTAAATTGAGTATTGGTACTCATGGGAGAGTACTGGTACCTAGAGGGGCGTATCGATACCCATATAGGAGTATTGGTACTCGCTGGGCATTCTGTCCAAAAATTTTAGGTTTGAGTTTGGGGGTTCTATAATTCGAAGTAAAAGGCCTAAGGGGTCTCTTAAGGTAAAAATGAATACTAAAACTGAAGAATGGACATTTGAACCCTGTCTGCGAAATAAAAGGCTAATAATTGGATAAATATTGGGTAAACCGTATGAGGTAGTAACCCATAGGGATCCTAGGTGGATCAATCAATGTTGTGTGGTAGCTAAGGCCCTTGCTTTGTGATGATGGGCTACTTAGTTGTTGAGTCATCCCTTATTGTTTGGATTTGGATACTTATAAAGAGTGTTGCAACACCTTGAAGACTTCCGAATGCAGGATCCCGATGCTTTGTGGACGTGGGCCTCATTCGAAGATGCTTGATGAGAGATTCCGAGCATAGATGTAAGATCCTGATACTTTATGGACGTAGGCCTCATCCCTACGAATATAGGATCCTGATTCTTTATGGACGCGGGCCTTACTCGTAGTTTAGGATCCTGATGCTTTGTGGACGCGGGCCTCACTCAAGTGTAAGATTCTGATACTTTGTGGACGCGGACCTCACTTAATGTTGTTGGAGTTATCTGTGTAATGCTATGTAAACTTATGAGGTACTTGTATAAGCTGTGTGCATGATCATACATTCATGATGCTATGTGTTTAGGCGGTTATGGTAGCGCTATTGTTATCTTGCCATGGTATAATTCATGTTGCATTTTATTTATGATTTGCATGAAGCATAGTTGAGTGGCAGTGTATCTACTGAGCTTTGTTAGCTCATTGCTCAGAATCATTATTTTCGTTTGTTGGTAAGTAGGTTGGAGTGAGGCTTGAATGAGCACCATCAAGGCTTGGATTTCAGCATCGACTTTAGTTGTTGAGTACAAATACTGGATGTAATGGGCTATGTATTTTGTAGGACCCTATATGTAATTTGTAACTCTTATTTTGTTTTAAGTTATCAAAGTCGAATATTTTAAGTATATGTAATTGGAGCTCCACTAATACTATTTTGAATACTTGAATTTTTTTATGTTTTAATCATATGGATTTATGTCTTTTTGGACTCGATATTATTTTGGGCTTGAAAAATGAAAATTTTATTTGAATGGGTTTTGGGCTTAGGGCCCAAATGCGACATCCGGGTCAAGGGTGTTATATTTATTGGTATTAGAGCCTAGGTTTAGTCGGTTCTAGGAAGTCCTCGGGAAGTCTAGAGGAGTATATAGGTGTCTAGCGAATACAAGCCCATGAGTCGAAGTTGTACTTGTTTTATTGCTGAGATTCGATAGTGTAACCTTGTTTGTTTGTTCTGCAGAATAGAACCATGCCGACGAGGGCAGGAATCGATGAGAAAAGTTTGGGCTCCCGAGAAAAGAGCTACGATGAGGAATACATGCCTAGCACGAAGGAAGCATTGAGGGATACGATTGATCGAGAAGTTAACTATTTCTCACATCTGAATCTAGCGTTGCACCAGATTGTGAGAGCTATAGCGAGGGCATCTGCTACCCCTCGAGAAGCACCTGTTGAAAGGGTAAAGAGGTAAAGTGCTACAGAATTTTATGGATCGGGACACGATGACCAGTGTAAGGGAAATAGTGGTTGCAAGATAAGCGTTGGATTATGAGGCGGATAAGATTGAGATCAAAAGATAAGTTATCATATGTTTTGTCCTTTTTGAAGGGCAATACTAGAGAATGGTGGGAAACAATAAAGCTTGGGTGGCATCCTAATCGACCAACTTAGGATGACTTCCTCGAAGAATTCAAGAAGAAGTATGTGGGTGAGACTCACATTGACACCTTGAAGGACCGGTTTAATCATCTGGTGTAAGGGAACTGATCCGTCTTTGAGTGTGAGCAAGAGTTTCTCCAGTTGAGTAGATATGCTCCTGAATTAGTCACCACTGAAAAGCTGAGGTGTAAGAGGTTTTTAAAAGGTTTGATGAAAGAAATTCAGACTTACCTTAATTGCTGCACCACCGAAGGTGTTCTTAGAATTGGCTTCGAGTGCCAAGTCTCTTGAGCAGGTGCAAGGCTTAACATATGGCCCGTCTGGTGAGCAAGGAAGTTCTAGTGGGAGTATTCAAAATCCCTCTAACAACTCGCAGACCTACTCTAGGGGACTAGAAATTGGTAGAACCATAATAGGAGAGCCTCAAATCGGAGTTCAAGATCAGACCAGAGATCTGAGTCAGTAGGAGGCCATCTTTTTCTTCATCCATATTAAGCCCAGAGGGTTCACAGATGAGTGCGGGAGCACTAGTTTGCAATCAGTGTGGACGCAAACATAGATGTGGGTGTTGGGGAGCAGTGAGAGTTTGTTACCAGTGCTGATCACTGGACCATTTCATGAGGGACTGTCTTGTAGCTGTTGTGACCTCTCCAGATCAGGTTTAGAGGGCCGTGTATCCGACCCAGAGGGGTCGAGGCTTTACTCAGGGGGAGCGAGTCATGTGTCGGGAGGCACATTTCAGTCTACCACAAGAGCACCAGGTAGGCAGTATGCGGTCAGAGCTTAAGAGGACTGCGCAGCTACAAATGTTATCTCAGGTACGTTCACCTTATTTTCGGTTCCTATAGTTGCTCTTGTGGATTCAGGATCTACCCACTCCTACATCCGTAGTGAGATATCTCAATAATGGGGTATCCCTGCCGAGAATCTTGAGATAGGAGTCCGTGTGACTAGTCCTTTGGGATATGACATGTTAGTAGATAAGGTATATCGAAGGTGCCTGATTAAGGTTCAGAGGTTATTGTTCCCAGCAGATTTAATGGTCTACCGTTTCAAGAGTTCGACGCCATCTTGGGGATAGATTGGCTCTTTGAGCATGATGCTAGTTTAGGATTAGAGCAAAGAGCTTAAAGTTTCATGTTGCGGATGGTTTTAAGCTTGTTGTGAGAGGTGAAAGAAATTCGTGTCTTTCCAGTGTGGTATCGGCCTTGTCGGCTCAGAAGTTAATGCAACAGGGCTGTGAAGCCTTTTTGGCTCATGTGGTTGATGCGAGGGTTGAGGGTCCGATGCTAGAGAACCTTCAGACCATTAATAAGTTTATCGATGTGTTTTTAGAAGAGTAACCCCGACTACCTCCTGACCGTGAGTTAGAGTTTAAAATTGATGTGATGTCGGGTATAGCACCAGTATCCATCGCGTCATATCGGATAAAACCTACAGAGATTAAGGAGTTAAAAAAGTAAATCCAAGAGTTTCTAGAGAGAGGTTTTATTCGACTGAGCGTCTCGCCTTGGGGAGTATCAGTCATGTGTGTCAAAAAGAAAGATGGGTCTATGAGGATGTGTATTGATTATCGATAGCTTAACAAGGTAACGATAAAGAATCGTTATCCCCTTCCGAGAATTGATGATTTGTTCAACCAGTTGAGAGGTGCCTGCGTGTTTTCTAACATTTACTTGAGATCGGGGTACTACCAGTTGAAACTGATGGATGAGGATGTTCAAAAAATCACTTTTAGGATGCGGTATGGGCACTATGAGTTCTGGGTAATGTCGTTTAGGCTTACCAATGCCTCTGCAACTTTTATATACCGAATGAACCAAATTTTTCAACCGTATCTAAATCAGTTTGTTGTGGTCTTTATTAATGACATCTTGGTGTACTCGTGTTCTGAGGAAGAGCACAAATACCATCTGTGTGTGGTTTATAGACTCTTAGAGATAGACGTCTTTTTGCCAAGTTTAGTAAGTGCGAATTTTAGCTTTCAGAAGTGGCATTTCTTGGCCACATAGTTGCCATGGATGGGATCAGTGTAGACCCTCAAAACATTTAGGCTATGGTGGAGTGGAAACCTCAAAGGAATGTTTCAGAAGTCTGTAGTTTCCTCGGACTTACCGGGTATTATAGGCATTTTGTTAAAGGTTTCTCTATTATAGCCGTACCGTTGACCAAATTGTTGTAGAAAGGAGTTCCGTTTGAGTGGAATGAGAGAAGGCAAAAAAGTTTTGAGCAACTAAAAGCTTATCTCACGGAGGCCCCGGTCTTAACACAACCTGAGACAGGGAAAGAGTATGTCGTGTTTAGAGATGCCTCCTTAAACGGGCTAGGTTGTGTGCTAATGCAAGAGGGTAAGGTGGTTCTTACGCCTCAAAGCAGCTTATACCACATGAGAGAAATTAACCTACCAATGATCTAGAGTTCACTGCTATCATCTTTGCACTAAAGATTTAGAGACACTACCTGTACGGAGAAAAATGCTACATCTACACCGATCCTAAAAGTCTGAAATACATGCTTACTCAAAAGTAGTTGAATTTGAGGCAGCGACAGTGGATTGAGTTATTGAAGGATTATGATTGCATCATAGAGTATCATCCTGGTAAAGCAAATGTTGTAGCTAATGCTTAGAGCTGGAAGTCTATGTCGGACTTGAGAGCCATGTTTGCCCGGTTGAGGATGACCGAGAATGGTGGTCTTTTAGCCGAGCTACGTGTTGAGCCTACATTGGTACAAGAGATAAAGAGGACTCAGGTTTTGGATGAAGAGTTGGTAGCATGAATTGAAACAGTTCAGAGAGACGAAGCCTCAGACTTTGAGGTACAAGAGGGTAGATACTTGTACTTTAGAGGTCAGTTGTGTGTTCAATCTTTGGAAGACCTGAGGGGTCGTATCTTAAGAGAGGCACATTGTAGTCCATTTGTCGTACATCCGATGAGCAACAAGATGTGTCAGGATCTTCATCCCTTTTATTGGTGGCTGAGTATGAAAAGAGATATCTCTGACTTTGTAACAAGATGCTTAGCTTGTTAGCAAGCGAAGGTGGAACATCAGGTTCTATCAGGGTTGCTCCAGCCAATTTAGATACCACAATGAAAGTAGGATCGAATCACCATAGACTTTGTCACCGGCTTGCCGATGACCCACATGAAACATGACGTTATTTGGGTAATAGTGGATCGTTTGACCAAGTCTGCTCATTTCTTGCCCGTACGTATGGATTTCACCTTGGAGAGGTTCGCTCAGCTGTATATCAGAGAGATAGTGAGGTTGCATGGGGTGCCATCATCAATCATTTCGGATAGAGACCCACATTTTACAGCTAAGTTATGGAAGAAGATCTATAATGCTTTGGACACTAAGTTGCATTTTAGTACAACTTTTCATCCTCAAACCTATGGCCAGTCTGAGCGTGTTATCCAGATTCTCGAGGTTATGCTCCAATGTTGTATTGTGGATTTTGTAAAGAGTTGGGAGGACCAGTTGCTGCTTGTAGCGTTTACTTACAACAACAGTTACCGGTCGAGCATAAAGGTGGCTCATTTTAGGACACCTTTGTGATGGACCGAGCTCAATGAGAGGATGATCGTAGGGTTCAATTTGGTCAGACAAACCGAAGTGAAAGTTTAGATCATCAAGAAAATATTACAAGCGGCCATTGACTGTCAGAGGGCCTACGTGGATCGGAAGCGAAAGCACATTGAGTATGATGCTGGTGAAAAAGTGTTTCTCAAGATATCTCCGTGGAAGGGAATCATCCAGTTTGGATGCAAGGGAAAATTGAGCCCAAGATACATCGAACCGTACGAAGTGCTTTAGAGAGTTGGACCAGTGGCTTACGATTAGCCTTGCCACCATAGTTGGCTCGTATCCATGATGTTTTCGATATGTCCATAATGAGGCATTACCGTTCTGATCCTTCGCGTGTTGTTCTACTTGAAATATTTGAGGTAAATATCAATATAACGTATGAGAAAGAGCCAGTTAGAGTTCTTGACACGAGAGTTAAAGAACTTTGCAACAAGTACATACCCTTGGTAAAAATGTTATGGGGGAACTATAGTGTTGAGGAAGCAATGTGGGAAGTCAAGGACGACATGAGAGTTTTCTACCCGTTTTTGTTCCCACCAGGTAAATTTTGTGGATGAAATTTTCTTTAAGGATGAGAGAGTTGTAACTACCCAAATTTTGAAAATCTGAAGGTCAGGTTTAATCAAGATTTGGGTCATGTTATTGGGCTTGTAGGAGCCCTTGGGTTATCTTGTGTGTTGGATTGGGTTGAGAAGAGGAAATAGGGGTAAAATGGTAAAAGCTAAATTTAAAGAGTGAAAAAGGTAGGCTTGCTTTTCTCCTGCATTTTGCAGGAGGTGATTTAACCTTAACTTAATATCATCTTCCTCCCATTTCAAACTCTCCCTCTCCTCCCAAAGCATCACCATCAAAGGTTGAATTTTGAGGGTTTATGTTGAGAATCACATATTACTGTTTAAGGGAAAGTTGTTTAGCTTTGGGAGATCTATCAATCAAGGTAAGGATGGTTAGTTTGGGTGGAGAAGTGTGTTTTGGTGGGGGTTGATGAGGGAGAATAGGAATGTGTTTTTAGGAGCTTCATTCTCTTATAGTTTTGTATTTTGACTCCCTTAATTCCCTCTACAATGTTGTAACACGTTTGGTAACATCTATTGTAATGAAAGAGGTTGGGAACTCTTCTAAGGATAAAGGGAAGAGCAAGGCTTAAAGCTGTGGTTAAAGCTTCATTCTCAGCTATGGAATCAAGGTTAGTACACTACTAGCCCCTATCGTTTCCTGGAAATCATAAAAATAGGCTATGTGCATGATTTGAGTGTTATGGTTTGATATGCTTTGGTTGACCCCTTTAATGGTAAAATGGGGATTTGATGTTGCTAAGGCTAAAAATTGGTAGAAACCCACTTAATAACTTCACCATAACTTGTAGGAGTAATTTAAGGCTTAACCATAAAAGTTAAGTAGGATTTCTAGGTGAAATCCAAACTCAGTGTAAAATTTCTAGGGCCGCGTACCGGTACTGTTGTATGAGTATCGGTACGCCTTAGTAATAAAGGGAGACGGGTTGTGAGGGGCGTATCGGTACGACTTTCTGTGTATCGGTACCCCTTGCATGATAAGAATTCCAATAGCGTTTTGTGTACCGGTACAATTAGGGCATATCGGTACCCACTGTTACATTGCTTGAGGAAGCCTTTTGCGCATCGATACGCAAGGATGTGGGTACCAGTACAGGTGGGAATCGGTACAGGATAGAACGTACCGATATCACATATCGGTACGGAGATTAGCGTATCAGTACAGCTAGTTGTACTAAATCTTTCGAACCTAAATTGAGTATCGGTACTCATAAGAGAGTATCGGTACCTAGAGGGGAGTACCGATGCCCATATAGGAGTATCGGTACTTGTTGGACAATATGCCCAAGAATTTTGGGTTTGAGTTTAGGGGTTCTATAATTCGAGGTAAAGGGCCTAAGGGGTCTCTTAAGGTACAAAATGAATACTAAAACTGAGGAACGAACATTTGAACCCTGTGTGTGAAATAAAAGGCTAGATTGGATAAATATTGGGTAAACCGTGTGAGGTAGTAACCTATAGGGATCCTAGGTGGATCGATCAATGATGTGTGGTAGCTAAGGCCCTTGCTTTGTGTTGATGGGCTATTTACTTGTTGAGTCATCCCTTGTTGTTGGGATTTGGATATTTACAAAGAGTGTTGCAACACCTTAAAGACTCCCGAATACAGGATCCTGATGCTTTGTGGATACGGGCCTCATTCGAAGATGCTTGATGGGAGATTCTGAGCATGGATGTAGGATCCTGATGCTTTATGGATGCGGGCCTCATTCCCACGAGTATAGGATCCTGATGCTTTGAGGACGCGAGCCTTACTCGTAGTATAGGATCCTGATGCTTTGTGGACGCGGGACTCACTCAAGTGTAGGATTCTGATGCTTTGTGGACGCGGACCTCACTTAATGTTGTTGGAGTTATTTGTGTGATGCTATGTAAACTTATGAGGTGCTTGTATGAGTTGTGTGTGTGATCATACATTCATGATGCTATGTGTTTAGGCGGTTATGGTAGCGCCATTGTTATCTTGCCATGGTATCATTCATGTTGCATTACTTTATTTATGATTTGCATGAAGCATAGTTAAGCGGTGGTGTATCCACTGAGCTTTGTTAGCTCAGCGTTCGGAATCGTTGTTTTCGTTCGCATGTAAGTAGGTTGCTGTGAGGCTTGAAGGAGCACCATTAAGGCTTGGATTTCAGCATCGACTTTAGTTGTTGAGTACAAATACTTGATGTAATGGGCTATGTATTTCGTAAGACCCATATATGTAATTTGTAACTCTTATTTTGTTTTAAGTGATCAAAGTCGAATATTTTAAGTATCTATAATCGGAGCTCCTCTAACATTGTTTTGAATACTTGAATTTTACTATATTTTAATCGTATGGATTTATGCTTTTTAGGCTCGTTATTATTTTGGGCTTGAAAAATGAAAATTTTATTTGAATGAGTTTTGGGCTTAGGACCCAAATGTGACATCCGGGTCAAGGGTGTTACATTAATTGTTTCAAAATATTTTTCTTAATTTTATCTTTCAATTTAATTAAATGATAAACATAACAATAATAAATTTGAATAAAGGTAAATCTCATATCAAGATACCAGACACTCCATTAATATTTTAGCTTTGGACAAAACATTAACTTGCAAGTGATATCTTGGTACAGTGATCAAACATTGATAATAAGAACATGTCAAACAGAAATCTTCATTTGGGTTGATTTATTGCTCACTTATAAAACTGAATAATTATCACATGTTTATTACCACAATTACACATGTAACAATGTCAACTATTAATCTTCCTTTGGGCCGACACATGTAACAATGTCAACTATTAATCTTCATTTATGCCGACTAATACTAACATAAGCCGAATTACATGCGCAAAATCTTCTATATTTTAAAATAAAATAATGTCCACCATAGAGGTCACTTTGGTGACTTAATGCTTCAATTAATTTATCCCTAAATATATAATATAAATCTACTGATATTCAAATTAAAATTTTGTAACAGTCAAAATTAAAATTTCTGATAACACTTAAGTTTTTGAAATAACCCAAAATAGAGTTGTCTAAATGAGGCTATCAAAAATCAAAAAATCTAAATCGTTGACTGTTTATCAAAAATCCCTTAAACATACATTTACTAAAAAATTACTATAAATTTAAAGGTAAAAATTTATAAGTCATTAAACTAAATGCATTTAATCCTTAACTTCATAAATCACCAAAAAATTGGATTTAAAATAATTAATACTTTAGCCTAAAAATCAAAGTATCGCACTAATGATTCAATTAATGATCACAAAAAACTTATATATATATATATATATATTCTTAATAACCTAACGATCAAAATTAAAATTTTGGTAAAACCGAATTATATATATATGTCCTATAATTCATAATAATAATAATGTCGTGTAATCAAAATCAAACCCAAATAATTGATTACAATAGCGGCATACTTGAACCATTGTAATATATGATACTCGCATAATTTAAAGGTATCATACTGTAACTTTACCTTTTTTTCATTTATAGTGAATGAATTAAACCAACTTTGTAAAAGATAGAAGTTCGTCAATATAGTTCTAAGCTTGTTTAAACACAAAGGAAAAACCGGAAGGATATCTGAAAGCATAATATAATATTACCACTAAAAGATTTAAATGTCCCAGGAACATAAATAAAACCCTAAAGAAGAATTTGATGATTCAACAAAAGTTAAGAGCAAATCAAATTACCCTGCCTTATTTTAATACATAAAACCCTAAAAACTGAAACAATAAAAAAACATAATCAGCCGACCTTTAAATTCAATGGCCAATAACCTAAACTAAAGAAATAGCCCAGAAATATAATTCAATCCAATAGTATGACAAAAAAATTGAATTTGACAAACATAAACAAAAATTGCCGCTAATTACTTCTGAACCCAACAAGTGATCCAGTGAAAAAACGGAAGATGTTCATCCTAGAAAATCTGAGTTCATTGGCTCTGTCTACAAAGTGTGTGGTTAAGAATATGTATAAATAGATACTATCTTGTAATCACCATTAGACTACTCAGAAAAAACGTTAAAGTCCTTTTGAATGATGACCCTGTTTTTTTAAGTAAACAATCTCAATAATCTATAAATTATTCTAGTTTTTTTTTTTAATTTTAATCACCAAACTTTTTTAAAAAGAAAAATTGTCACTAAGTAAATTGGAAGAAAGAATTTGAGCCCCAAACCTCATGCAAAGAGGTTCATACACCTGACCACTTAACCTACTCTTAAGTTTGTTATAATATCGCAAAAATTTATATTTAAGTTATACTCCTAGACCCCAGTCGAATAAAACTAAAAAAATAAAAGTGTACAAGTAGGTAATAAGAGAAACAAGCACGTGACCTCTATGTAAAAGGACAAAGTATCTAACCACTAAATCAAGCCCCAAATTTATTATATTTTCACTAAACCTTATATTTAATTAAACTATCGGATCAAACTATACAACCAATAAATATTTAACTTTAAATGTGATTAACATTCAAAGGCATTATAATTATTTTCAAACTTCATACGGGAATAAATACCTTTAGTTTTAAATAACACTTAATATTAGTTGTTAAAGCCTAAACAATCTCTCACATCCTTTTTTTTCTCTGTTCTTTATTGTTTTTTATTGTCAGCGTTGACATCAATCTTGAGTAGGTTGACGATCGTTAGTGATTTTTCTTATTTTCTGTAATTTTAATTTTTAGTAAGAATTATTCTGTTTTTAATTCATAAATTTTACGCATCTTGTTGTGTTTATTTTGTATGTCTTTTGGCACGATTTTTGTCTGTGTAATGGCCCGAATTTCAGAATTCGAGGATTGATTTAACCCGAAGTGTGGGCTTTGCATTTGGGTTGAGAGTTTGGGCCTTTGAGGGCCTTAATGGGCTTGTATAAGGTTGTTGGGCTTGAGTTTTTGGCTTGGGATGAGTTAGGAGGATAATAGGGGGTAATAAGGTAATTACCTAATTATTTGAAGAGGGAAAAGAGAATCTCTTTAATTCATTTGCAGAAAGCAAGAGGAATGAGCTCACCCTTCATCCCCTAGTCTTCTCTTTACTTCATTTTCATCTTCTAACTCCCCACTCTCAAAGAAAGATTGAATATTTATCATTCAAATTGTGAATTTCGGAATTCTCTTTGAGTGAAGTTTTATCAGCTTGAAAGGATATAAGTTTTGAGGTATGAATCTGTAAGTTTGGTGGTGGAAGAAAAGACATGGATTTTGTTGGGGGTTTTGTGAGAAGAGGGTTAATGAAGGATTTTAATCCCTTTTTTCAGCCTAGTTGTAATGTTGTTACCCTTTTCACCTCCTACAAGTTGTAACTCGTTTTATAACTTTTTTGTGTAGTGAAAGAAATTGGGAATTCTTCCAAGGAGATTAAGAAGAAGAAGGCTTGAAGTGTTGGCTTGAAGCTTCGTTTTTAGCTTTTAAGTCAAGATTAGTACACTACTAACTTATATGACTTCATGGGCATCATAAATTTGATTGCTTGTTGCTTAAATTTGGGTGTTAGAGGTTAGATACCCTTTTAATGGAATAATCCGAATTTCATGTTAATAACTTGAAAATGGTAGTAAACCACCCTAAACACTCCCATAAGATATAGGATCAAGTTTGGAGGTTAATTGTTTTGAATTGAGGGCTTAGGAAGTGATTTCCCGAGCCTAGAAAGTTATTTCTGGGCTTTGGTATCGGTACGCAGGGAGGCGGTACCCATACTCTAGTGTTCTGGGTTTAAAGAATACTGTTTCATTGGATGAACTAAGAGATGGGTATTAGTACGGTGTTTAATCTATATCGATACGCCATGCAAGTTGGTACTGCTACGGGTCGACCCGTACCGGTATGCTATAATTTTGAGAAATTCCAGTGAGCTCAATTCGTATCGGTACGTATGTTTACACCAGTACCCAAAGGGTACTGTATCGGTACGCGAGAGTCTGTACCAGTACCCACTAGGCAATCTGCCCATAAATTACGTTTTGAGTTTGAGGGGCCTATAATTCAAGGACTATGGCCCAATGGGCTTCTAATGTGGTAAAATAAATAGTAAAACTGAGAAATCAAAATTTAAACCTCATGTACGAGCATAATGTGTAAATACTTGGTAAAACATTGGGTGATTTGTTTGTAATAGTAACAATAGGGATCCTTGGTGGATTGAATAAATGTTGTATGCCATGTAAGGGCACCTGTGTGGTTGAGTCACCTTGGTTGTTGAGATCCAAATACTCATAGAGTGTGTTGCAACACCATGAGATAGAATTTTAGATGTATATTCTCGAGGCTATGTGACTCTAGGCCTCATTCTGAGTGTATGTTCCCGAGGTTGTGTGACACTGGGCCTCAACTCTAGGTTTGTTTGGTATGATGCATGTGTACTTTGTGAGATTATTGTATTTTGTTGTTTGCTATGTGCTTAGGTGGCTAGAGGTAGCGCCAATGTTGTTATAATGCCATGATATCATCTTTAGCTACATGATCATATTTATGATTTGCATGAAGCATGGTTGAGTAGAAGTGTATCCACTTATCTTCGTTAGCTCAACGTTCAAAATTGTTGTTTTTGTCCGCATGTTAGTTGGTTTGTTTGTATTGTTGGAGCATCATCAGAGTAGGACTTCAGCATCGACTTGTGTCCTAGTATAGTACTTATATTATATTAGGCTATATATTCATAGGACCCTAGGTTTGGATTGTAACTCTTATTTTGGATTTTAACTTGTGGGTTGAATGCTTTTAACGATGTAATTTAAATGGAGCTCTCATATAACATTTTTCACTATATATCTTTGTTGAAATATTTGAACTTAACGGATTTTATAAAATACATGTGTTTTGGGCTAAACCAAGTTGAAATGTTTATAGTAACGGGTTGGGCTTGAGGCTCAAATGTGATATCTGGGTTAAGGGTATTACATTTAATGGTATCAGATCCCAGGTTAGGCATATTCTAGGAAAGCCCTAGGGGTTGTCTAGAGTGGTGTATAGGTGTCTAGCGAATATGTTGCCCATAAGGCGAAGTTGTACTTGTTTAAGCTGAATATTCGATAGTGTAACCCTATTTGTCTGCTTGTGCAGAAAAGTAATCATATCAAGGAGTGCACGAGACCATGAGAAGAGTTGGGCTCCCGTGAAGGGAGCTATGATGAGGATTATGTTTCAGACACAGAGGAAATGTTAGAAGATGAGATGGGTCGAGGGGCCAATTACTTCTCTCATCTGCATCAAGCCCTATACTAGATTGTGAGGGTCATACCTAGGCCTTTGGTTACCCCTCGTGAGGCACCAGTCGAGAGGGTGTGACGCCATGGTGCACTGAATTTCCTTAGAATAGGACAATACAATCTGGTTAAGGCATATCAATTATTGGGGGACGCCCATTAGATCTTGAGACAGATGCGTTTGGAACCCGATGATAAGTTAACATGTACCCTTTCCCTGATGAAGAAGAATGCTCGAGAATGATAGGAAATAGTAGAGTTGGGATGGTACCCTAATAGACCTTCGTGGGATAATTTTTTGGATAAGTTCTAGAAGAATTATATGGGTAAAGCTCACATTGATAATTTGAAGGATCGGTTTACTCATTTGGTCCAAGGGGACTGGTTAGTGTTTGAGTAGGAGCCAGAGTTTTTGTAGTTGAGTAGGTATTCCCCAGAGTTGGTTGCTACCGAGAAGATAAGGTGTAAAAGATTTTGAAAAAGGTTTGAGGAAGGAAATTTAGACATACTTGACTGCTACCCCTCTAAAAGTGTTTTTAGAATTGACTGCTAGTGCCAAATTGCTTGGGCAAGTACAAGGCTTGACCTATAACCGGGTTGGTAGGCAAGGAGGACCGAGTAGAGGGAATTATACCCATTCCAACTAATTACAATCTCACTCTCGGATGAGTATAGGTCAGTGGAATCAGAATAGAGGAGCTTCGAGTCAGTTTACTAGGTATGACAATAGGTTGGAGTCTGCTAGTCGTAGGGGGCCTTCATCATCTTTATCCATGATAAGTTCGGAGGGCTCATAGAGGAGTACAGGTGCACCAGTTTGTGATCAGTGTGGGGGTAAGCATTGAGGTAGGTGTTGGGGGGACATCTACAGTTTGTTATATTTGTGGGTCACCAGATCATTATGTGAGGGATTATCCAGTAGCTATTGATACCACTCTGGTTCAGACTTAGAAGCCTCTTATCCAGCTCAGAGGGGTCAAGGCTTTGCTAGAGAAGGGGCAAGCCATATATCTGGACATCAGAGTGAGGGTACATTATAGTCCACCACGAGGGTACCAACGAGACAATATGCAGTCAAGGATTAAGAGGAATGTGAGGCTACTGATGTTATCTCAGGTATGTTTACCTTATTTTCAGTCCCTATTGTTGCTCTTGTAGATTCATGGTCTACCTATTCCTACATCTGTAGTAGAATATCTCAACAGTGGGGTATTCCTACTGAGGATCTTTAAATAGGAGTTCATGTGACTAGTCTTTTAAGGTATGATGTTTTAATAAATAAGGTGTATCGGAGGTGTTTGATTGAGGTCTAAGGTTCAATATTTCTGGTTGACCTAATGGTGTTACATTTCAAGAGTTTGATGCCATTTTAAGATAGATTGGTTGTTTGAACATGACGCACTTTTGGGTTGTAGAGCGAAGAGCCTTAAGCTTTGTGGTTTTGATGGGGCTAAGTTTGTGATGAATGGTAAAAGAAACCCTTTCCTTTCCAACATAGTGTCAGCCTTGGCAGCAAAAAAGATGATCCAACAAAGTTATGATGCATTCTTGGCTCGTGTGGTAGATACAAGTGTTGAGAGTCTGATGCTTAAGAGCCTTCAGACTATTAGAGAGTTTGCTGATATATTTCCAGAAGAGTTACCCGAACTACCTTCATATTGTAAGCTAGAGTTTTAGATAGATGTAATGTCAAGCATGGCACCAGTGTCCATTGCCTCGTATCGCATGGCACCCACAGAGTTGAGAGAATTAAAGAATCAGATTCAAGAGTTGTTAGAAAGGGGATTTATTCGACCAAGCTTCTTACATTAGGGTGCACCAATCTTTTTTGTCAATAAGAATGATGGTTCAATGAGGATGTGCATTGACTATCGTCAGCTCAACAAGGTAACTGTAAAGAACCATTATCTCTTGCCAAAGATTGATGACATGTTTGACCATTTGAGAGGTGCTCGCGTATTCTCAAATATCGACTTGAGGTCGAGTTACTACCAATTGAAGGTAGTAGAAGAGGACGTTTAGAAAACTGCTTTTAAGATGCGGTATGGACATTATGAGTTCTTGGTAATACCTTTTGGGCTTATTAATGCACCTACAGCTTTTATGGACTTGATGAATCAGATTTTTAGCCCTACCTAAATCAGTTTGTAATGGTCTTCATTGATGATATCTTGGTTTATTTGAGCTTGGAGAAGGAGCACGACTATCATCTTCGTGTTATCCTTTAGATCTTGAGAGAAATATAGCTTTTTGCCAAGTTTAGTATGTTCAAATTTTGGCTCTCTGATGTGGCATTTTTAGGCCACATTGTTGCGACAGATGAGATCTATGTCGATCCATAAAAGGTTCAGGTAGTGGTAGAGTAGAAACCACCTAGAAATATAGTGGAGGTTTGTATTTTCCTTGGGCTTGTCGGATATTACCATCTTTTTGTTAAGGGATTTTCTATCATAGCGACACCTATAACCAACTTGTTACAAAAAAAAGTTATGTTTGAGTAGAATGAGAGAAGACAACAAAGTTTTGAGCAGTTGAAGGCTTACCTAATAGAGGCTCTGGTTTTGACGCAACCCGAGCTGGAAAAGGATTATATTGTGTTTGGTGATGCTTCTATTAATGGGCTTAGTTGTGTTCTCATGCAAGAGGTAAAGTGGTTGTTTACGCCTCGAGACAATTTAAGCCTCATGAATGGAACTACCCTACACATAACTTGGAGCTTGCCCCAATCATCTTCACGTTGAAGATTTGGAGACACTATTTGTATGGAGAAAAGTGCTATATACACCGATCATAAGAATTTGAAGTATCTCATCACCCAAAAAGAGTTAAATTTGAGGCAAAAATAATGGATTGAGTTGTTAAAGGACTATGATTGTATCATAGAGTATCATCCTGGTAAAGCTAATATAGTGACTGATGCTTTAAGTCAGAAGTCTATATCAAACTTGAGGGTAATGTTTGACTGGTTGAGGATGATCGAGGATGGTAGGTTGTTAGCCGAGCTTCGTATGGAGCCTACCCTATTACAAGAGATCAAGAAAACGCAAGTATTGGATGAATAGTTGGTGGCAAAGATAGAGTTGGTTCAAAGGGGTGAGACATCTGATTTTGAAGCACAAGATAGTGGGAGCTTTTACTTCAAAGGTCAGTTGTGTGTTCTAGCTTTGGAGGATATGCGGGATTGTATCCTGTGGGAGGCACACCGTAGTCCGTTTGTTATACATCCTGATAGCAATAAGATGTACCAAGACCTTCGTCCTTTTTTATTGGTGGCCTAGTATGAAAAGAGATATATTCGAGTTTGTGACCAAGTGCTTAGCTTGTTAGCAAGTTAAGGTCAAACACCAAGTTTCTTCAGGATTGATTTAGTCCATCCATATTCCACAATAGAAGTGGGATCGTGTGACTATATATTTTGTGACAGGTTTGTCGTTGACCCAAAGGAACATGATGTTATTTGGGTAATAGTGGATCGGTTGACCAAGTCTGCTCATTTCTTGCCTGTGCATATGGATTTTACACTTGAAAGGTTGACACGATTGTACATTCAAGAAATTATGAGGTTACATAGAGTGCCATCATCAATCACATCGAATAGAGATCCTCAGTTCATGACAAGGTTATGGAAGAAGATACATGAGGCTTTGGATACCAAGTTGCATTTCAGTACTACCTTTTACCCCTAGAATAATGGTCAATCTGAGCGATTATCTAGATTTTTGAGGATATGCTTCGATGTTGTATCATTGATTTCGAAAAGAGATAGGAAGAGTAGCTACCGCTTGTTGAGTTTGCCTATAACAACAATTTCCAATCAAGCATCAAGATGGATCATTTTGAGGCCTTGTATGGACGTAAGTGTAGAACATTGTTATGTTGGACCGAGCTTAATGAGAGAAGGATTGTAGGGTTAGATTTGATTAGATAAACCTAGAAAAAAGTTCATATCATTAAGGAAAGATTGCAAGCAGCCTTTGATCTTCAAAAAACTTATGCGGATCAGAAGCGCAATCACATCGAGTATGAGGTTGGCGACAAAGTGTTTCTCAAGGTGTCACTGTGGAAAAGAGTAATATATTTTGGGCGAAAGGGTAAGTTAAGCCCGAGATTATTGGACCGTATGAGATTTTAGGGAGAGTTAGACTCGTGGCTTACAGGTTAGCCTTACCTCCAGAGATGACGTGTATCCATAATGTGTTTTACATGTCTATGTTGATACGCTACCGTTCTGACCTTTCGTATATTATCTCGCTTGAGGAGATTGAGATTAATATTGATTTGACCTACGAGGAAGAGCTGATAAGAGTTTTGGCTAAAGGAGTTGCACAACAAGTGTATACCCTTAGTGAAGATGTTGTGGAGGAACCACGGAGTCAAGGAGGCTATGTGGAGACCGAGTAAGACATAAAGTTGCTCTATCCATATCTATTTTTGTCAGGTAAATTTTGAGAACGAAATTTTCTTTCAGGATCAGAGAGTTGTAATGACCCAAATTTTGAAATTTGAGGGTCAGTTTAACTTGAAGTGTGGGCTTCGTATTTGGGCTGAGAGTTTGGGCTTTTGAAGGCCTTAGTGGGCTTGTATATAGTTGTTGGGCTTAATTTTTTTGTTTGGGGATGAGTTAGGAGGATAATGGGGGGTAATGAGGTAATTACTTAATTATTTGAAGAGGGAAATGAGACTCTCTTGAATTTCTCTGCAGAAAGCAAGAGGAATGAGATCACCCTTTGTCCCCTTGTCTTATTTTCACTCTATTTTCATCTCCTAACTCCCCACCCTCAAAGAAAGGTTCAATATTTATCATTCTAAGTGTGAATTTTGTAATTCTCTTCGAGGGAAGTTTTATAAGCTTGAAAGGATCAACATTTTGAGGTATGAATCTCTAAGTTTGGTGGTGGAAGGAAAGACATGAGCGTTGTGTGGGTTATGTGATAAAAGGATTAAGGGAGGATTTTAATCCTTTTTTAGCTTAGTTGTAAGTATTGTTACCATTTTCACCTCCTACAAGTTGTATCTTATTTTACAACTTTCTTGTGTAGTGAAAGTGGTTGGGAATTCTTCCAAGGAGCTTGAGAAGAAGAAAGCTTGAAGTGTTGGCTTGGAGCTTCATTTTCAGCTTTTAAGTCAAGGTTTGTATACTACTAACTCATATGTCTTTACGGGCATCATAAATTTGATTGCTTTGTTGCTTAAATTTGATGTTTATGGTTGAGTTTGGGTGTTAGAAGTTAGATATCCTCTTTAATGGTATAATCCGTATTTCATGTTAATAACTTATAAAAATGGTAGTAAACCATCCTAAACGCTCCAATAAGATGTAGGATCGAGTTTGCAGGTTAATGGTTTTGAATTGAGGGCTTGGGAAGTGATTTCCCAAGTCTAGAATGCCATTTCTAGGCTTCGGTATCGGTACACAGGGAGACGGTACCCATACCCTAGTGTTCTGGGTTTAAACAACATTGTTTCATTGGATGAACTAAGAGAATGGTACCAGTACGGTGTTTAACCTGTACCGATACGCCATGCAAGTTAGTATCAGTACTGGTCGACCAATACCAGTACACTATAGTTTTAAGAAATTTCTATGAACTCAATTCGTATCGGTATGCATGTGTGTACTGTTACCCAAAGGGTACCGTACCGGTATACGAGATTCTGTATCGGTACCCACTAGGCAATCTACCCAGAAATTATGTTTTGAGTTTTAAGGGCTTATAATTCGAGGACTATGTCCTAATAGGCTTCTAATATGGTAAAACAAATAGTAAAACTGAGAAACTGAGATTTAAACCTCTTGTACGAGCATAATGTGTAAATACTTGGTAAATCCTTGGGTGATTTGTTTGTAATAGTAACAATAGAGAACATTAGTGGATCGAATAAATGTTGTGTGCCACATAAGGGCACTTGTATGGTTGAGTCACCTTGGTTGTTGGGATATGGATACTCAGAGAGTGTGTTGCAATACCATAAGACGAGATTCTGAATGTATGTTCCCGAGGCTGTGTGACACTGAGCCTCATCCGATGATACTCGATGAGAGATTCTGAGTATGAGTATACGTTTTCGAGGATGTGTGACACCAGGATTCACTCCAGGTTTTTTTGGTATGATGCATATGTGCGTTTTGAGATTATTGCATCTTGTTGTTTGCTATGTGTTTAGGCGGCTAGAGGTAACACCAATGTTGTTATAATTCTATGATATCATCTTTAGCTACATGCTCATATTTATGATTTGCATGAAGCATGGTTGAGTGGAAGTGTATCTACTTAGCTTCGTTAGCTCATCGTTTAGAATTATTATTTATGTTCGCATGTTAGTAGGTTGGCGTGCATTGTTGGAGCACCATCGGAGTAGGACTTCAGCGTCGACTTGTGTTCGAGTACATTGCTTAGATTATATTGTGCTATGTATTCGTAGGACCTTAGGTTTGGATTGTAACTCTTATTTTGGATTTTAACTTGTGAGTCAAATGCTTTTAACTATGTATTTTAAATTGAGCTCTCATGTAACGTTTTTAACTATTTATCTATGTTGAAATATTTGAACTTAACAGATTTTATAAAATAGATGTGGTTTGGGCTAAACCAGGTTAAAATTTTTATGGTAACGGGTTGGGCTTGAGGCCTAAATGTGACATCCGGGTTGAGGGTGTTACAGTCTATCTTGTGACACGGTTTTCATCTGCCTTATGCCACGGTTCTCGTCTACCTTGTGGTAATTTGTCGTTCTTGTAACGATCATTATGACCCACGTCCCTAGTTAGGGAAGGTCGACAGTCAAGTATTGTTAGATCCGCTTTTGTGGCAAATTGTCGATGTATTCATAACTATTCGCAGAACAATATGTAATATTCAAATATGTCCATCATTACTCCTGCTTCACTACTTAAGTGTCTAGTTGGATATAGACAATAAGACTTGATGATGGTTGTTGGATTTCAATGGAAACTGAAAGTCATATTCAAGGAAAGATTTTGTTGTTTCTAAGTTTTGGGTGTGTTTTAATATACTTTCCCGTGCATTTAAAGAAATCTAGTTTTATTTTAAAAAATTCAATATTATCATCTAATATTTTTGTTTTTAGTTTAAAATAATTTAATTAAAAAACAAAAATATAAAGATCAAACCTATTTCTAATAATATTTATATAAAAAATATTTACCCTTGTATCTGAAATTACTATTAAATATTTTTTTAAATAGTTGTTAAATAAATTTTTAAAAGATTGTATCTTTCACACTTAGCAATTCAATTTTTTCATTTGTTTTTATGTTAATCTTTTAGCCTGAATTTTGTCAAAATTAGTCTCTTAAAGCCTCCATTTCTGCTTGTCAAATGCATATAATGCCCAAAACTTCCATATGAGCAATGCCCCCTTCATCTTCACACTGCTTAGCCTTTTTTACACCATTCTAAGCTTTGAGTTTCCCTTGTTCCATCCATGGCTCCTTCTTTACTTCATTTCATTCTCATTTTCCTTTCTAGTTTTTTATCGAAACGACTTCGAATAGAAATAGGCTTGTTTTTATGTGGCTAACATATAAAAAAGAACTCATTCATTAAAAATATCATTTGTTTTGTACTTGAATTGAAGGTTACTATAGTTACTTGTGAGAAACGTTACCTAACGTCGATATATAGGGCTACTCCTATTGCCACACTTGCTCCACCAAGACTAGACCAGGGTGCCATAACAATACATTTGCGGTGAAGTCAGTGAATCCCGTAACAAGTCTAACTGCCATGAGTGAGCTTGCACAAAAGGTGCTATCAATACAATCCACCTAAGGTTCTAACCCTATTCTAATGGTTAGGGTCCATTGGTTCTTATTTAATTATACGCCTTCCCATTTATTGCATTATTGGGAAATGTTCAAAGGGTGGTAGGATTGGGGCATCCTCTATTTCTCTACCAAGTCAACTGGCTTTTGGCCCAATTTTTGCCTTGTGTTTAGCCCCTAATAGGGTAATATCCTTACTATATGTTGCCTAATGTGGAGAATACTACATGGAAGTGAGAACAATCAAGAAATGTTCTGATCGACACCACAAGGTGTCGGAGGCACAAAGCTCACCAAGATCAATCCTTATACAGTTGTGTACCACTCGATCTTCAAACATTCGGAGTCTGTTTTAACTCGAAAAGCTTCAAAAACACCAGGGTTCCTAATATCAACATTGTGCTCCTCAATAACCATCTCGTGTGGGCTAACTCCAAGGTTGAAGCTGCACCATCTTAGCTTTTGTTGGTGGAAGAATGAAGAGCAATGGAGCTTACCAAATGAAGAACAATCTGGTACAATTTGATGTAGCTAGATCAAGGCTTGGTTTTAACGCTTCCCTCTTGATTTTCAAAGACTTCTTCCAATAACTTCAACTAATTCACTACTATCCTGGTTTACTAAAAATATATTCAATGACATAAATGCACTTATGATTTCTTTATAAAAGCCTCTAGTTTTATTAAAAGAGTAAAATGTTTAAAATTATAGTGAGGGCTTACAACGATAAACGTAAACTAAATACTTAACATGGGCATCTTTATATAACCATTGAAACGAAAATTAGCCACTTGAGATCATACAATGACCATACAATGAAAAGGTAAAAAGCTTAAACAAAGAATTGGTATATTTTTTAACCTAACCGCTCTCTCTCAAATCTCTGCCACCTACAACTTTGCTTTTCTTCCTTTGGTTGGTGGTCGACAACCAAATTTAGTATTGGTTGTCGATCACTGAGTCTATTATTTTTCTTGTTTTTTTATATTTTAATAAGAATCTCTGCCTTTGTGGCACACGCTTCCTCTGTCCTTGTGACGCGTTTTCTTTGATTTTTTTGTAGTTTGTTTCATTTATCCTTGTGGCATGATTTTAGCATACCTTAGCGTCCGGTTGATGCTCGTACAAAGATCTTCACGGTGCTAATATCTAATTATGTTCTGTCGGTGGTCTTAGAAAGATGAATCCCCATTCAGTTGATGGTTGGTTGCCGATGTAATCAGACCTGGGTAGCGGAGCAATCTCCCTGATAGCTTGGTTCACTCACAGTCCTTTTTTACCCCGTAAAGCGTCTCGTTTGGATAGAGACAAGGAGATTCAGGAAGGTTTCTGGATTTTGGTATGCTAATCTTGATAAAAGTGTCTGCTTTTCTTTACACAATTGTAGAGACTTTTAGTAGACTTGTTCCTTTTTTTTTCTCTTTTTGATGCATTATATTGTATTATCTTTCATGGTGATTAATAAAATTCAGATGTCATTGTTCAAAAAAAACTCAACCAAAAGATAGATACGAACAACACCAATAATCGACGATAAAGTATAAAACCATCAACACTAAACATCAAAAAATGCATATAACCCTTATGACACGTTGACAAAATGATAATTACCACAATTCAACCGCGAACAAGAAACACTGATTGTGAACACAATCTAAATCTAGCTCGAGGGTTCAAAGCAGAAAAGATCAGCATGACAACAAATAAGCGACATCTTAATCAGTCGCATCGTCGTTAAATCCACCACTGAAAAAAATAAAATAAAAAGAACGACCAAACGACCGAGAAAGAAGACAAATCCGCCACAAAGACATAGCTATTCTTATTTAAAAAAAAAGAATACCAACAGTCAACGGCTAACACCAAAGTTAATATCATAGCCTGCCAAACAAATATAAGGAAAATAAAAGAGTTAAACATCTAGGTTAGAGAGAAAAACTATGAGCGGCTAAGGTACATGTTTTACATATTATAACGCATTAAAGTTTATTTTCTTTTCATGTAAATGCACATGATTTAAAATATATTCTAATATAAAGTATGAACAGCTCATTTATATTTATAAATATTTTAATATAACATAACATACAATATAAAAATTATATTATGTATCCATGAAACAACTGAATTAGATTTAATTTGATTAATTTATATTTCTTCAAAAAAAATTGATCAATTCATATGAGCATCCTAAAGAGAGACTCCATTTATTTACTAAAAGTGTTGGATTTTTTGTCCCTATAATGACAAGTAAGGTTGGGCTGATTTTTGGGCACTGCCATCCGGTCGGTCCATTGAAGCCTTGAACCATCGGTTTAGACCTAATTGCAAGGGTCCAATTGAAGTCCTTCTGAGCCGACTTCTGGGATACTTTCTGGCCCGTTAACTATCCCTTTTTCTCAGCTGCCAAACAGAACCTACTCCCCCTTTGATCTTTCAATCCAAAGCACCCTTTCTTTTCTTGGCTTTTCTTGTTGGAACCTAAAGTACACCTTCAAAACACACACTCCGTCAAGTTTCCGGGAAATTGAATCAAATTTTCTCCTTCGCCAAATCTCCGACCAAAACTACGGAAGGTATCAAACTCTAACTCCTTTTTACTTATTTTTTACGAGCAATTTCGCTTCTGTTTCCTGTTTCCGTATGTTACTGGAAATGCTGGAAAAGGGGAAAACGTTATGAAGTTTTGAGTTTCAGCTGGTTGATTCAGCTAATTCTATGTTGTATCAACTTAATTCAGATAGAATTCTCTGCTTGAACCTCTTAGGTAGCTGAAACCTTAAAATTTGAAATTGTTTATGCCTTTTCTCTGTAGTTATCTTTTTGAGCAGATAAATTATTAGCTTTCTTTTGGTAATATTTTCAATTTTTGTTTCGTTTGAGCTTATATTAGCTTTGAATTTTATGGGTTTGTAAGTTGTTGCTTTAAATTTCATTTTTTTATTAAGCACTGTACTTCTAAGTTAACTAATTAATGAAACTTTTGCGTTTTTTAAGGGGGGAGAATGGGAAGCAATGCACCTAAAAGCAGTGATAGAACGAGAACAAATTGGACGCCGGCAATGGAACGATATTTCATTGATCTTATGTTAGATCAAATGCATAGGGGTAATAGATTAGGACATACATTTAATAAACAAGCTTGGACTGATATGTTATCTATTTTCAATGCAAAATTTGGGTGTAAATACGATAGGGACACTTTGAAAAGTCATTATACCATTTTGTGGAAGCAGTATAATGACGTGAAGAATCTTCTTGAACAAACCGGGTTCAGTTGGGATGATACAAGGAAATGGGTAGTTGCCCCTCCGCATGTATGGAATGCATATATCAAGGTGGGAATGATGTTCTGTTTATGTGAAGATCTTTTCATTTTTGTATGCTCTTATTTGATTATAAGGGATTTGCAGGGGCAACCGGATGCACGGATGTATAGGAATAGAACTTTGGTGAATTTCAGTGACTTGTGCTTGATATATGCGTATACACAGGCTGATGGAAGATACAGTAGGTCAAGTCATGATATTGACTTTGATGATGATGCTCAAGGGGTGAATTTCGGTGTGTTCTTGTTCCTAGTAAAGTTATATATTTCCATTGCCGTTGTTAAGCTGAGTCTGTTCTTGTGTTCTTTATGATTATTTTAAAACCCTTTTAACTTTTTAGAATGATGATTGTAGCTATAGTAACAGTCAATAATGCCATTATTAGATTGTTTCATATGACTTGGTTGAGAAATCCAGTAACATTTTCAGTGATTTAGTATCATATCTACTTTTATGCAGAGTATCTGTTCTAAATGTAAACCTATGAAGCCCTTAATATAACCTTTAATGAGTCTTTTAGTTACAGCATCTTAGCTTATTAATATGTGTTCTTTCGCAAATATATTTTTTGCAAATTAAGCGAGGCATTCCTTGTTACTTCATTTTTATTCAAACTCCAGACATACCAAGAGACAAATGAAAATTTGATGATTGTTTTTTTATCTGCAAGTGCCTTAAATTACATGAAAAGGATTATTATTGCATATAAGTGTATTCGCCTTTTGGTGGGACCTTTTTTCGATGAAGTAAAAAGATCAAACTTTTCACTAATTACCATCTCAATTCTAGGTATCAGGAGTTCCATTCCTGCAGCGAGTGACGAGAACCCAAATATAGAATGGACGCCAGCCATGGATCAATACTTCATTGAGATTATGCTGGGAAATCTTAGAAAGGGCAATAAAAGTAAGAACACCTTCAGCAAACAAGCATGGAACAATATGCTTGGTTCATTCAATTCCAAATTCTGTTTTCAGTTCGGAAAAAGCTTTTTAAGGCGTAGATATAGGAAACTGTTGAAGCACTACAGTGATGTTCAGAGTCTACTTCAACAAAAAGGGTTTTCTTGGGATGATAAACAAAAAATGATAGTTGCTGATAATCTTGTTTGGGATAACTATATCAAGGTATAAACCCATTTGCATTCAACATGGAAATTGACTGATATAGCACATTATAATTTCTTCTGTTATCTTTTAGGCACATCCTGATGCTCATGCCTTCAGAAACAAGAAGATACCGAATTACCAAGATTTGAGGTTGATTTATGAAAATGCAAGCAACAATGTAGTTTCAAGTCATATGCGCCAAGGAAGATATACTGGGCCTAAAACTTTACCAGCATGGCTTGGTAAGTTTCGTTTCTGTGAAAGTAAACATGAACTTTCTCTGTTCAGAAGGGTAGGTAAGGGACTGTATCATAGCATTTGATTGTTTGGCAAAGTTAGCAACAGTGCAACACTGGAACTTGACAATAAATGTGGATAAGCTATACTAATTATTATCTTTGCCTTTTAGTGCTTGATGTATTTTCCTGGTTGGATATGATCTCTCTGCCTTGGTTATCTTATTTATTTTTCTTTCTCTGACAGCAAGCTATAAGAATTTTGGCTTGATTATATTTTGTCCCGTTAATAATAATCTTTTGTAGCGGCCTATCTAGGAATATAGCTTAGTCCTTATGGGAGATGATACTAAATTGCTGTCTATGGTGATAAATATTTGTCTACTTCTGCCGTACTTTGGGATGTGGCTATGATGGGTTTGCTGCTCTTGTAGGCCAAGAAAACAAAGGCCATCTCCATGATAGAGATGAGATGGTGGGTACACATTGGACACCAGCAATGAATTGTCATCTTATTGACTTGTTGCTTAACCATGCACTTGGAGGTAATAAAGTTGGTCATTTTTCCTTACCTGAGGCGTGGAAACAAATTGTTGCAAGGTTCAATGCAAAGTTTGGATGTCACTATGATGAAGAGGCTTTGAAGTCCCAGGCCAGACACTTGAGGAGGCAATATAATGATATAAAAACACTACTTGAACAGAATGAGTTTTCATGGGATGACACACGAGAAAAGGTCATCGCTGCAGATTATGTTTGGGATGCTTACATGAAGGTGAATTTCCGCATATCTCGAATTTTCTGTTCTCTTTGTATCATGCTATTATTTTAGCTCAAGTGTAATATATGCAGGAACATCCCAACAGTCAATCATACAGAAACAAAATATTGCCCGACTATCACAAGCTATGTGTTATATTTGGTCAAGAACGTTCTAATCAGAGGTGCAGTATGGCCCAAAGGGTGTGTTTTGAAAATGAGGACCCAGATTTAGTGATTGGTATGCATTTTTTATATAATTCCTAAACCATCCATAATCCCCCAAACCTCAAACTAGTTAAATCGGAGGCAATTGCGCACTTAAGCACGCTCAAACCCACAGCCTCCAGGTTGTTGTAGTAGCAACAATGCCGACTGATCTAGACTCAGTTGGCAGTATGCATTTATTTTGAAAAGACATGCATATATGTTAAGATTTTTCCCTGGCTGTAACAATGCTGTTTTCTCATGTAAATACATTGTAGGAGATGACTCTCAATTATATGCCAGTAATGGTTGTTCATGGATAGATTGGACTCCTTCGATGGAACGACATCTTATTGACCTTTTGTTAGAGCAAGTGCGTAGGGGCAAAAGAATGAATGGTGATTTAGATACTGAAGTATGGATAGATATGTCTCTGTCGTTTATGGAAAGTTTTGGATTACAACTTGACGAGGAACTTTTGAAGGATCAACATAAAAGTCTTGGCAAACAATATCGTGATATGAGGACTCTTCTTGATCAGAGAGTGTTTTCTTGGGATGAAATACGGCAGATGGTTACAGCCCGTGAAGATGTTTGGGAGACTTATATCAAGGTACTTTGCTTTTTTGGTTGTTCTTTAGATGTCAAGCATTTTCTTTCCTGAGTAGCTAACATATGGTAAATGTAGGAATACCCAGATGTTGCCTCATACAGGAACAAACGTAAGCCTAATTATAATGATTTATGCTTGATCTATGGAAATTCAACTGATAGGAAGGGCAGGCAATCAGGTCAAGATGCTAGCTGCAATGGACGTGGTGAGATTTCTTTTGCTAAGATCATTTGCACTTGCATTAGTTCTAGAACTTGTGTTCTTTCTTCATCTTAAAGGCAGAGCATTTACCATTTCAGATGATTTATCCATTAGTTTTAGGAACTTCGAGGAACATTACATTTTCATTCAACTTATTCTTCTTCTTGAATCGTTCAAGGAAACATACTGAAAAATGGCTACTACGAGAGAACTCATTGGATACCGTCGATGGATCGGTATTTCATTGATCTAATGCTAGAGAATGTTCGTCAAGGGAGTATGATTGATAAAAAATTTAGCAAGCTTGCCTGGGGTGATATGGTTGCAAAATTTACTGCAGAATTTGGGCATCAATATGACAAAGATGTCCTGAAAAGTCGTTTCATGAACTTGAGTAAACGATTCAATGATATGAAAAATCTACTCAACTATGATGGATTTACATGGGATGACATGCAACAGATGATAATTGCTGATGAAAATCTCTGGGCTATTTATCTAAAGGTGCTGCTTGATCAAGTTTTCTTCTGCACAAAATTTGAGATGTTGCTAATCTTAGCTTAAATCTGGCTTGCGCAGGAACACCCCGATGCACGATCATACCGCAACAGAACCCTTCCTAGTTATAATGATTTGTTCTTGATTTATGGAAATGCAAATATAAATGGGTGGCATTTGGAGGCAGAAAATTGTGCCGGTGCTTCCCTCTCCCTCCTCTTTCTCGCTCTCTATATTTTTTGTGGATGTGAATTGCCTATGCATGGACAATGTTTCTTCATTCTTTTCAGGTGTCACAACTATGATAGATGTTGGTTTTGACTTGGTACTTTTGTAGGTGAAGAGGAGGATGAATCCAGTAACAGTCCAACAAGGATACACGGAACCGGTAGCGTGGGTATAAAATCAGATGTTGACAATGATGCTCTTGAGATGGGATTCAATGATATCTTTGGTGGTCTGCAATCTCTGGCTGCAGAGTTTGAGATACCTGATCACAGAAAAAGGCGGAAAACCGATGCTTCACCAATGCCAGCCTCAAGAAAAGCCGCGAGAACCAATCAAGAAAGACAACATCCATTTCATGAGAGGCTGGTCAACGTCAAAACTAGTTTTAACGATGAAGATCAATTTGATAGCTCAATTGAAAGCATAGTAGATGCTCTTCAAGCCATACCAGGCATGGATGACGTGCTCTTCTTAGACGCTAGCAAACTTCTCGAAGACGGGAAAAAGGCCCGGATGTTTGTGGCAATGGATGTCGATCAACGAAGGAAGTGGTTATTAAGAAAGCTTGGGCGATAGCATCTTTCTTAGCATGTAAATTTTGTTTCACTTTCACTTCATCCATGTGAATGTCCTTTGAGCTTACATACGTTAACTATTTGCATTCAGTAGATGCATACTATACTCATTAATGAAATTCCACAATTTTTACTCCTACTCTGGTTTACGTTTCCGGTGTTTGGATTTCTTCTTCAGTTGAAATGGGCAGAATCCTTGATTTGGCTAATTTAAGGTAAATGGAAATTAAGTATTGAAATACTGTACCCTTGCACATTGTTGATAGGTTTAGTTCGGGTCCAACTAGACCTGTAAATTTTGATCATATGATCCGATCAACTCAAATTTAAACATAAATTAATATGACTTCACTTAGACCTCGTAAACTTGGCCCGAGATTTGAACCGATTTACTTGACTTGAGATCAGATATGGACCCCAAACATAATGGTTAAATTTGACCAAAAGCAAACCGAATCGAAATTGAATTGAATTTTAGCTGAACCAAAATTCGAATCGAACCAAAAGTAACTGAATCCGAAACCAACCGAAAATTAATCCGACCCGAAAGCAACCCGAAGTTAATTTGCTCAAATATGTATGTTTTATCCTCCTTTTGTATTATATTAGTACTAATTAACAACCAACTTTAATAATAATTTAATGTTTTAATATATTTTTTTCCTTTAAAAGACCATCTCCATATATTGACCCGACCCGAAAAAAAAACTCGATCTGATATTGACTTCAATCGAAAATCAATCGATCTGTTATTGACCGAACCCAAAATTCAACTGATACAGTATTGACCCGACCTAAAAATCAAACGATTCGATATTGAACGACCGCAAATCAAACGATCCGATATTGAACCAACCCAAAAATCAAACGTTTCGATATTGACCCGGCCTGATACTCGATCTAACCTGAAATACATAGACCCGAATTAAATATGAATCATATTTGGTCCGACCAGATGCGAACCTAAACCGAAAATATACTCGACCTGAAATGATCCGACTCAAATCTGGTCCGAATGATCCGATTGCCACTTATAAGTTCACTATAAAAAAGTTAATAACCAATTTGTATATTTACCTGAACTTAAAATTATTCGAACTAGCCTGAGAATTCAAAATTGACCCAAATTCTAAACGATTTAAACTTGAAATAATTTGAACTACGAACATCATGAGTTTGAAAATGATTCGGACCTTAAATGGTTCAAACCGAAAGTAACAAAGGTAATGGCCTAATTAGAACAATCCAAACCTTGAACCCGAAACTAAAGTGATTTGTACCCGAAACTAACCTAAACTTAAACATTTAAAACACAAAGTTGACCTAATCCAAAAAAAAAAAAAATCTTATGATTTTTTTGGTTCACGAAATATAAGATTACTCCGAGAATGTTACATTATCTTATTTGATTTATTTGATTGGAATGTAAGATAACAATATTTGGTTGGGATATAAGATTCCGTGAAAGTAAAATTGACCAAATTGTATCTATGATAAATTTACATAAAAATTCATATAATTATTTATGTATGAGATTAATTATATTATTTAATCTCATTTATATTCTAGAAATATATGATAAATTTTTATTATCGGTTCTTGAATAAAATTATTTTACTATTAATTGGTGATAATAATAATTAAAAGCAACATCAACAAATTATATTAAAGTATTTTTTCTATAATATAATTATAGGTTAAGATATTTTAATAGTTCGGAATATATAATTTTAAAAAAACTTATATCAAGGTAAATAAGTATTGATACACTAAAAAATTGAACTGATTCTCTTACTACACTTTCAACATGAAATTTGATGTAAAAGAATTTACGCAATGTCAATAAGTATCGATATATTAAAAAAATTACATCGGTTCTTCAACTACAAATTCAAGTCGAAGGATAAAGTAAAACTCGACTCGAATCGAAAAAATATTTTTTAATTAAAATTTAATAAACTTTACTTCAGTTGACTCGACTAAAAAAAAATCAAATAACATTTCAATAATAAAACCTGACTCAAGTAACTTGAATAACTAGAATACCTACACAACTTCTATACTATTTTTTAAAAACAAATTTTCTCCTTTTGCATTCAAGTCTCTCTCAACTTTGTATTTTATTTGATTTAGTCATCTAACTACAATTCTTTACAAAATTCTTTATTTCCTTCAGTTCCTTGAAGTCCTTTATATTTCATCAATATGTTCCCCTCAAAATCTCTTCTTTAAAAAAAAAGCTTAAAGATCAAATTAGCCCTCAATAAAAAATCAATTAAACCCTTATAAAATTTTTTCATTCAATTTAACTCTCATAATTTAAATTGTGATCAATTAAACCCGCAAAATTCAAATTGTGATCAATCAGCCCTCCCGTAACGTGACTGTTATAGTTAACCATTAACTGAAAATATTTTTTTAGAATTTTTTTTTAGAAGAGGTTGAACTCACTATTTTAGTCTGCTTGTATCTTTTTCTGCCTTTCTATTTTATTTTTTTTCTTGTTGTTGCTTCATTTTAATTTTAGATTCAGGAAATCGATGAAGCTAGGAAGAAGGTCTCAACTGCGAAATCTATTTCATAAACCTAATTTTTCGGTAATCAGAAAATGAAACTTAAGTTACTCTGCAGAAATTCTCAGTATGAGCAGTAGCTATTCCTTTCTTGAAAAACATCATCTTTTCTAAGGGTTGAAAAACTTTATCCGTCTGGAATTTTTTGTACCATCTGATTATATCATTTCCTTCTTTGTTTTCTAGTTGGCGGTCTTCATTAAACAAATAGATTCTTTAGAAGAACCGTGATCGTAAACTGTTTCTTATTTCCATTCAAGTTTTAGCATATAGCAAAAGAAACACGAACTTTTGCAATTTTTTATTTTTTAATAATTCTTTATGGTTTAATGACCAGTACTCCCAAGGTGTGCCACGTGTTACTATCTAGCCGCTAATGAGTTAATAGTTAAAATTGGTCAACCGTTATGGAAAGGCTAAATTGAATGCGATTTAAATCATGAGGGCTAAATTGGATGTAAAAATTTCATAAGGGCTTAATTGATTTTTTTTTATTTTTGACCTTTAAGCCTTAAAAAATAATATTATATAATTTTAGTTGGTATTTGATTTTAACATTATTGTTGGGCTGGAATCGATAAATCGAAAACCGCCAAGAGGTGTTGAATTGGCTACTTGAAGAATTGGTGGAAACGAAAATAAAATATAGACAATTTTGTGCACGGTCGATTTACAGTAGTCCGACTTCTAAACTAAGTCTACATCCATTACCTTAACTTACCATCACTAAGGATTTCCCAATTCACTAACAATGAATTCTTGCCTTTAAAGATAAGGCGTAACCTTACAACCCTTATCTTTTCAATGGCTAAGATAGAGTCACTCTAGTTTCTCTAAAGCTAAACTAGAACATCTCCTTTTTACAATGTTGAATTTGGGTAAATAAAATACCTCACAAGGTGTGTGTTTACAAAGATTGAAGCTCACAAGAAAGATGCAACGACCCAATTTTTGAGTTGTAAATTGGATCTCGGATCCAGGTATCAAATCTTCATTTTGGTGATTAAATTAAAAAGAATTAAAGTTGGGAATTTGATTTAAGAAAAATTAGGGATTAAATTGGATGAGGGATTAAGTTGGGAGCCTTAAATGAAAACTTTCAAAGAGATCAATGAACATATGTTGGTTTATCCATTTTTGTTAGGGAGAGAGTTATTTTAAAATAAAGTGCTTGGTGAGTAAGAAAAGAAGAAGATAAAGTATGATATTTTGAAGTGAGAGAGAAGAAGGAGAAAAGTCAGAGAGAGCGTTTGGGTTTTGATATGTTGATACTCAAGTCGTCGTGGATGACATCGATGACACTATTGGGTCGAGCTTGTTGAGACGTGTCGATTGATGATCGCCCCGTTGTCGTCACTCGCCAGAGTAAGAAGAAATAAAATTTGGAGAAGCTTGTTCGCAAGAAACCACCCCTTCCGTCGCGTTTGAAAGTCACCATTGGGTTCCTCGGTTGGAGAAGAGCAAATCTTGAGCTGACCGCTGTCGTTCGGTCACCGGAAGACACCACACGCGCCGCCACCTATGAATGGGCATGCCTTGCTAGTCGAACCAGGCTTTGGCCTGGTGAACCAGGTCAGTTCTATTGGGATGAACAAGTTGGGCCAAGTCTGCTGGACTGGCCAGCCCAACCGCCTGACCCAACCGCACCGCACCACTTGATCAAATCGTCGTTGACCGTCGTCACCACTGACCGATATTGACTTTTTTCAGAGACCCTACCTAAAGTTTTTCGACGTTCTAAGTTCGTTTTCGTAGCTCATTTCACCAAATTTAAACCCTCTAAGATGTATTTCCACGTTTGACTTTATATATTAGTCAGAGAATGTGGTGAATTAATATATGAGTATTCGTATTTTTATAAGGATTATTTAGGCTCAAATACCGAATCAAAAGGAGCGTTTGGAAAGCTTGAGCAAAAAATTGTTAGTAATTGCTTGAGGTTAGTACCCTTCGAACTCTGAATGCTTCATGAGCATCATAAGTGTGATTGTTTTGCTTGTCACTGGTTGCAAATTAGGTGTTGGAATGATGAGCATGACTAGAGATGAATTTTGGAAATTGGTAGTCGTAGGGTGCATGATGACGCTTAAAAGATAGGAAATGGTTCGTATAAACTCTAGAGATCGGGTAGGGTCATTCGATAAGCATGTAAATACCTATGATTGCTTGATTCATTGATTTTGATGATATGTGTGCTAGTTCGAAAGGCTTCAGTGTTTTGATGAAAACCTCGTTAAAAGGAAAAAAATATCGGTAATTAGATTAAATAAAAAAAACGTTAGTAAACGAATCCTAATAACTTTCATAAGCTTTAGGGGTCAACTAAAGCCTCGTAATATCGTATTTTACTAAGAGGGTATGAACTCGTGAGTAGTATTTCGGTACGAGCTTCGACTGTATCGGTACATCACTCAAGATCGTATCTGTACGGATCGACTCGTTTCGGTGCTCAGGGAAATTAAGATTTTTTAATTAGCAATTTTTGTATCGGTACGCGTGAGAGTACCGATACTGAAGGTACCGTACCAATACTCGTGTTCGAATATCGGTATCTATTGAGCTAAATAATCAATAATGCCATCTAAGGATGAGAATTGTCGTGTATGATTAATAACCTGATTAATGCCTTAATTAATAAGATAATGTGGATTTATAGAGATAATTAATAAAAATAATTATGTACTCTTCCGTAATGTATTAGCAACTCTGTAATGTAAAATTTATGATGTGTTGATGTTTAGCAATAATAGGGAGATCCTTGGGATCCTATTGCTTGTATGCCGGGTAGGCATTTTCTTGATAGAGTCGTTGGTTATATTTAGTATATTTATTTAGGGTAATTATTTCATGCACAAGCGCTTGTGGAATTTTTTTTACACATGTGCCTTAGTTTTAGGGTTTAGGGGCTTTATTTAGGGTTTATAGTTTAGGGGTTTAAGTGTAGTAGTTTTGAATTTATGGGTTGTTGATAGAATTTTGGGTTTAGGGTTATAATTTAGGGTTTATAGGTTAAAACCTAAATCCTTAAACATATTATCCTAAAATCTAAACTCTAACCCTAAACCCTAAATTTTAACCCTAAATCTTAAATTCTAACAATGAGCCCTAAATTCTAAACCCCTACACTAAAACCTTAAACCCTAAAATTAAGATACATGTGGAAACAAAAAGTTTCCACCCCTGTGTATGAGATAATAATCTATTTATTTATATATCTTATTATATATATTTACATATGTCATTTCATTCATCTAAATTATCTATTTTCCCATCCAACGATCCAAAAAAGTGTAAAACTATGAGTTTTACATTTTGTGTAAGTGGATCCCAACCTATTTTACTATGTACTTATATATTTAGCATATTTATTTATATATCTTATTATATATTTACGTATGTCATTTCATTTATCTTGTTCGTATTGCATATTCAGATATATAAACTGTTAATGCGATATTCCATTATTAGAGGGTAAACTCGGTTGGTACCAAAAGTATTGGTGGTGATCTTTGTTTATTCCTCGAGATCTTAAAATTAAATCGTACTTGAACTCGCAAGTTCTAATATTAAGGCAACGCGTAATCGATTAGTTACCGATTTTCAAGTATTGCGGGGGTGCGAAAACTTTCCCACATGTAATCGATTCTCGAACTTTAATTTTTTTAATTATCTTTTTAGTGTCCGGTCTATCTAATTCAAGTGATCGATGGCATTGTTGCATTGAAGTTACCAGTAGAAGGGTTAGTTTTGAGACAGGACCGCTGAAGTTGCTGATAAATAACGTCTCCAAAGCAGGGGAATTTGAAGCATATTTGGATATCTTTTATTTGTCAAAATAAATCTAAATCTATTTAAATGTCAAAAAAAAAAGATTTGTACCTAATTTTAATTTTACCGCATATATATCTGTATGTTTAATTTCACTCTAAAAAGTTAAATTTTAAATTTCTAACTTTAAAATCTTAAATCCTAAATCATATCTTATAACTCTGAAACTTAAATTTTAAACTATAAACTTCTAAACGCTAAAACCTTAAATCTTTAATTGAATCCGTTTATAATATTTTTTTCACTATAAATGCATGCAATATTTTCTCAAATATAACGGATTAAATGGACTGTTCCCTGGAATATGACTCCAACCGCAGCCAATTATTCCCAACATTTAGTCTCTATTTCCCCATCCATTTTGACAAGCCCCATTGGCCCAGAGAAGAAAAAAGTGAGTAAAGAAGTAAATATTAGATTCTTCTTTCAACCTGGAAAAAACAATGTTTGGAACTCACTGAATACTCCCCGCTCTGCTTTCTAAGGTGACTGTTCAATGGCTTCTCCACTGAGGTAAAGATGCCCCAATGGCCATACTTCTGCTTTTTTTTACATATATTCTGATGCATGTCATCTGTACTGGCCTATGCTTGTATTCTGCACTGGATTAAGCTGAAAAGTTACAGCTTTGAATTCCCATTTTCTCAAATGGTATTTTACCCTTGGGTTTTCGATGTATTCGAGTATTGATCATGGTCATGATGATATATATTCTGGATGTTCAAGATTTTATGCCTCATCTTAGATCGAATCTGTCTTGGCTTTAATCTTTTCGGTAAAGAGTTAAAGTTTCATGTTTAAGTAGTTTTATCCTGAAATATAAGGTTCAGAAAGCAAGGATTTTTACTTAGTATTGCTAGATATGCAATCTTTTCTAATGCTAAGCAAAATAGATGTACAAAGGATTTTTACTTAGTATTGCTAGATATGCAATCTTTTCTAATGCTAAGCAAAATAGATGTACAACAGGGTGTTCGGAAGTTGAATTAGGAATCTTGCTATCTTAATATTTGGCTGCTTTTTGAGGGTTTTTGGATTTCATTGCCAAGAGACCCTCTATTTTAGGGTTTTACAGGCTAACCCTTTTCCTATTTTGGATTTTTTTTAACTTCTATTTGTGCTTTTCTCTTAAAATTTATGTTCTCCTGTTTAGAAAAGTTTGAGGGTAATGTTCAATGTTACTTGCACTCTTGTGTGGGTCTCGAACGTGGACGTGCGTTTGTCATGGATATGTTCAACCTTTCTTGGATTTCTTCCATATATTTGGAGGGTTATATTCCCATACCCATGTTTGGATATGCACCGGACATGGGTACTTCAAGAAGAATGAAGAGTAGGAGCAACATAAATGTTTATTTACTTGTCCCTTCCAAATTGAAACCAGCCACTTTCTCCTTGTTTCTCGAAAAGATTGACACTTTCTTTCCAGCACGCACTCAGCCATGAAGGCAGCATGTGCATTACGTACAACTGAAATGACCAGACAACGAAAATGACTCAAAAAACCTAGTATATTTGCACCTATGTACCCGTCCAACCTTTTTATTTGCAAGATTCATGATGTATGGAATGCTATATGCATTTGGATTGCTTCTGTTAATGCATACGATGAAGCATTGGTATTCCTTATAGAGTAGTTATCATCAATCAACTCTGCATAGTTATGTGGTAGATGTGACTTATTGAATAAAGCCTCAAAGAAAGCGAAAGATGAAAAAGAAAATTCTGAAGGGCATGTAGTCATAAAAGTAGATCCAAAACAGGATATCTGAGGTAAAAGAACTAATATTGCTGCTTGACATTAACCATATTACAGATGGATAAAGGGAAGGGGGAAGGCCAGGGCCCTGCACTTGCTTCCCCTCGAGACTTCTTTTAATTTCTTAGTGCTTTTACATTTGAGAAATAGTAAAAAAATCATTGTCAACTTTTTATCGTGGCCCTGAATCGGAAATTCTTAGCTTCTCCCCTAGATACAAGTATCCAAGTCTAATACAAGTATGTAAAACTTCTTATAAGCAGCTCTATCTATTAGACCATTATGGATCTAATGTGTCTATTAAGTGTGCAAATTTATTCGGATTTAAAATGAAGTGACTTCTTGTATTATATTTTATGTGAGATATAGAATCTAGGTTGAAGGACTTCCTAAATCAGAAGTTTCACTTTTTAAAATAAAAAAATGATCTCTATTAAATTTATTCAAGGTTTTCTGTGTCCGGGCTTGCCTTGTCTCTGAAATAGGTATACACACGTGAGAAGTGAAATGTGTGTACATGAATTACAATGCATAAGTGCATATAATTTGGTTTAATTATCTTTTAATCAACATTAATAAAATGATATATCCAAGTCCGATACAGCCTAACCATGTTCACTATTTACCATGTTGACTATAGAGATCTGAAACTTCATATACTATTTGCTTTCTGTATTACTTATCTTTCCTTATTAATCTTCAAATGCATAATAGAGACTTTCTTAGAATGGTAGATGTGAAGAAGCATTGATTGTGGTTTGAAGAGTTCTTTATAAAGTACACACATGCTACGCACGTGTTATCCATTTGCGAAAGCCAAAGATGGCTGCATGTGTTATCCATTTGCGAAAGCCAAAGAGGGCTGCACGTGTTATCCATTTGCGAAAGCCAAAGAGGGCTGCATGTGTTATGTTACACTAATCAGTAGATGCGTCTTGATCTAAAACGTACAAATTTAACTAACTTCTTTTATTGTTTTATGTGTGTATCACACGCGCATAACACACATTTCTTCTTGGTTTTGGCAAGAGCAACTAATCCGTTTTATTACTTGGAAGGTTATTTATGCTATTAAATGGGGAGTCTGTTGGAAACATAGAAATGAGCTGTAAAAGGAAAAAAAATACCGAAGGCAGTGAAGAACTTTTAAATTTTAAGGAGGATAATAAACGAGTGGTTGTAGTTTTCAGCCATAACATACATTAAGTATAAGCTGCATCTTTAAGGGAAGCACACTTAACTAGCAACAAGTTCTAGGTCTGAGAGTAAGATGGACATGATTTGTCAGAAAAATTCGGAGCCCTTAATCTCAATAATGGGGTTCTAAGGTTTGAGCAAAACTACTTCAAATGTGATGGTTTTCTGTTTCAGTATGTCATTGGTGATTTGATGCATGTTTCCTTTATTTGTTCGGTTTGAGATTTTCGTATCGTACTTACAAAAATATTATTTTTGCAGTATTTAACTCTTTAACTGGATTCAATGTTTGTTTTCTCAAATGTTGTTTGAGAAATTTGATTTTTGTCACCGAGGATTTTCCTACCTTACTCAAATGTTTCTCCGTGTTCTGTTTCCATAAGATTCCCTACAAGTTCTTTCAATGGATTATTAAACAAGCCTGAGTTTTATTGCTGACATTTTGACAAAACTCAATAACATATGATAGAAATGGTTGGGCTGGGGGGAGACATGTAAGTTGTAGCATTGCTCGTGAAAGGTAGCATTTGTTTCGTACTCCGCTCTAGGCTCATGTGTAAACGGGACAGTCTACTTGTCTTGTGGCAGGTCTGAAAGGACAAAAGGCGAAAATTACGAGCCTAATCGCATGAATCCCCAGCAACCAGTTCTCGATGTGGCTCCTCTGAATTGCGTGCCATACATGGGTCCAACTAATCCAGATGATATGTTTTCTTCACCAACCAAAGAGAATGCTGAGGCTGCAGCAGAAGCAATTGGTCCAACTATGATATTTCTGCCTTCACAATCCACCAGGGATGAGTTGGATAAGATCATGACTGTTGCCAAAAATGGAGTTGCTCTGACTGGTGCTGCAGCCACTGGATCAGTGGGACCGGTTATCGGTAAAGTGGAGATTGGTGAACTGGAGGATTCGTACTACTTCCGTGTCTACCTTCCCGGGGTATCAATGGAAAAAAGTAAGTTCCTTTAATGTTTAAGGTCAATCACTCTACTCATGACATGATTGCTCAACTCACTTTAAATAGAATTGAGAAGGTTTGTTTTCTTCATTAGATCAGAAAAGCCTCGCTTGTCTCTTTGATGAAGAGAGGAAAGGGCCGTGGGAAATGGTTCTAACATCCAGTGGTTGGAAATCTGTAGACATAAAAATGATTTTTTGAATATTGTTCTTTATGGGATTTATGATTGAAGCTAATCTAGTTCTCATGTTAATTAATATCAAAAGCTTGAATCAGCATATTTTTTTATGTCTGTTTTGTTATCGACTTCTCTGGGAATAAGATTGAGATTGAGATGTTGGAGTTTGCGAGTGCAGAAGATTTCGATTGTGACATTGAACCTGATGGAAAAGTGGTAATAAAGGGGATATCAACAACCGGTGAGAAGATAGTATGCAAGAACTTCCAAATCTTTCATATGCTGACACAAAATTTATGCCCTCCAGGACCCTTCACCGTCTCATTCCAGCTACCTGGTCCGGTCAATAACCAAGAAGAGACTAGCTACTTGGCTAATGGAATGCTTGAAGCCATAGTGAAGAAGATGTAATTCAGAGCCAGTCGACGACTTTTCTGTGCCCAGTAGTAACATGTGACTCAGTAATAAGCTTGAAGCATCGGTTTAGAAAATGTGTTGAACTTTTATCACACTCTTTTGAAATAAAACAGTTTACCGTTAAGCCTACCCTCACTTGAACTGATAGCGGATTAGAATATAGGTAAATATTACTGTATAATTCCAGTCTTTTTAAAACAAGACCGGAGGTTACGGTTCTTGCTTCAGCCGTTTCAAGAGTTGTTCAATTTCAATGGTACGTTTGTTTCACTGAAAATTGTTTCCGGAAAATGAATTTTGGAAAGTGAATTACATTTTCTGAAAAACATACTATGGAAAGCATTTTCTTGTGTTTGGATGATGCTGTGTAATTCATATTTCACTGTTTGGTAAAATTTTTTGGAAATATTTTTTGAAATCTATTTTAATAAAACAAACGCATTACAAATTTTCTTGATTTTTTATCTTTCATTTTTTGAAAAAAATTAAATTAAATTGTAATATTTTATTTTTTAAGTACATCAAAAACCTCACCAATGTAATTGCACACAAACGTGCCACTCAAAATTGGTTCACTAGCCCGGACTCCCCAACCCTAAAGATCAACATGAAGAAATATCAATAAACAAAGCTTTAGAATACAACCAAAATTTAAAATTGTTACCTTATTCTTTGTTTTGAAGACTTCCAATTTTACTCGTACTCTATTTTGCAAAGCCCCATTTGGACATGCTTTATTGCAGCTACACATGTTATCGAATTCATAAATAAGGTAGCCCTCTTGCATAGGGCTTAGGGTTTATAGTTTAGGATTTAAGGTTCAGAGTCTAGGGTCTATGGTCTAGGGTTTATAGTTTAAGGTTTAGGGTTCAGGGTTTATAGTTTAGGGTTTAGGGTTCAAGGTTCAAGGTTTAGGGTTCAAGTTTCAAGGTTTAAGGTTTAGGGTTCAAGGTTCACAGTTTATAGTTCAATGTTTAAGGTTTATAATTTAAGGTTTAGGGTTTATAGTTTAGGGTTCATGGTTTATAGTTTAGGGTTTAGGGTTAATGGTTTGAGGTTTATGGTTTAGGGTTCACGGTTATAGTTTAGGGTTTGGTGTTTATGGTTTAGGGTTTAGAATTCAAGATTTAGGGTTTAAGGTTTGGGGTTTAGGGTTCATGCCTTGAAGTGAAAAGTTGAGAATTTGTTTTACGGAAAATCAGACCGTAAAACACTTTACATGAAATGCAAAGGAAAATATGTTGACCAGGAAAATGAATTATATTGATCAACCTATTTTACGTCAACCAAACATAGGAAAATGAGGAAAACGTTTTCCGTAAAATGAATTACATGAAACAAACGGAAAATTCTAATTTCATGGAAAATTCTAATTTCATAATGAAATTAGAAGTTTATTTAAGGTTGGCCGGATGGTGGTGCGGGTTTTTGACCGCCTCAACCTGAAATTTAAAAATTCTAATTTTATCATGCTCAATCTCGAATTTAATATATTTTAACTCAACTTTATTCCGACCCGAGATAAAAGAAGCACAATCCAACACCAAATTTTAACAAAAAAATTTAACTAAATCTACTTTGACCCGGAAAAATTGATAAAGTACTAAATTTACTATATAAAAATATGATACATATATTTAATTAAAAATATACCAAGTCCGGTCGAGAAATTTTCACCCTAAATCCTAACCGACTCAATCTTTACCAAATTCTAGTCGGCCCCCAGATTGGGTTTGATTCCCATGGCTACAATAATATTTATATATATATATATATATATATATTCAACCTTTATTTTCCATTTCCAAACAAATTAATAAATGTTATGAATATTTATTTATGTGGATGTCTATCACAATAAGAACTTTATCAAGGAGATTTGATTTACTTTATTATTATGAATATTATCTTCATTAATTAGGGTTTAATGTATTATGTACTTCTTATGCTTATAAATAGATGATTTGATGAAGACATTGTACATAAGTCTATATTGAGAATAATACAAATCTCCCTTTTCCTCGTATATCTCTGTTCTTCCATTCTTGTTCTTTGTTCTTGTTATTGTTCTTCTTTATTTTATTCACAACACGTTATCAGCACGATCTCGCTCAATTATCGTAATTATTGAAAAAAATAATTTAATACAATGATTATAATTTGTGATCCACGACGAAGAGAAAGCTGTGAAAAAGATATGAGATATTTATACACATAACACCAATGTTCGACTGCTACGGTTTTGGCTTGAAGTTTTCAAGGTAACTTATGAATATTTATCAATTATTTTAGATGTTTACATCTCACCTAGCTTTCGAGACATATTCCTGGAGTTCGAGACGTAGCTTTGAGATTGCTAAATTATGTGTGCACCCCGTAAATCTTGCTCACCTTCCACTCATTCAAAGGTCACTATTTTTTCTTTTCTTTTTTTTCAAATTTTTATTTCTTTAGTTTACGTATAAAGATTGATATTTATTTATGATTATTCTAATTATGAGAGTTGGTATTTTAATAATGGTTTGAGTTTTACATGATGTGTTTAAATGTCTTGTAAAGAGATACAACATAAAGAGTACGGGTGTTCTAATCAAGTGGAAAAGTTCTGCGTTTGAATCAAAGTGGAAGTGTTTAGATTAATCCAAATCTTTACTATTTTCCGTAAGCTTGGAGCAAGGTACATTATTCATTTTATTATAATCTAATTATTGTTTTATTTTGGTTTATGAATTTTTATGATTGTTATAAAGTTTATATTTGCTTGAAAGCAATAACTCTTCCACGTCGAAAAAAACTCGACTATAGATTTCTTCCAAGTTCAAGTTACGAAAATTCATCTTGATCCATTTTTTTGTGGGAGGCATTCCCCGAAGTGAATGCACGCATGATGTTTATTCCATGCAATTACTGGATCTATTTCATTCCCTAAAGTGAACGCAAACATAAAATTTACTCCGCTCCATTCCCTGAAGTGAATGTGACATTATATAGCAGAAAGAATAAAAGCCATATTAACAGTTGTGGTTGTGGTCGAGGCAATGAATATAGACATGGACAAGATGGTCATTTCAAAAATACTTATACCCACCAGAAGTGGGATTATAAGGATCACAAAAGTGATAACCCACCAGAAGTGGAATTATAAGGATGACAAGAGTGATAAAAATCATTCTAAGTAAATGAAATCCTTTTTACTACCAATGCGATGTTATAAACCATTGGTCTCGTACTTGTCGTAGGCTAATTATTTGGTATATATCTCCTTTTTTACTATGTTATATTTTAATTAATTAATAAACACCATAACAATAATAAATTGATTATATGTTTTGTTCTTTTAGTACCTAAAACATGTTTTATTATAAAAGGTTTTGTTATATTAATTTAACGCCTAAAGCATGTTCTTCAATTAGTTAATATGTTCTCTATTCTGTTGGTTTAATCCAAGTATATTGGCTGGATGTAACCCCCTTAACTCGGCCTATTTGAAATCGAGCTAAAATGATCACATTGGGTTTGCCGAAGCAAACCCGAGCTAATAACATGAACCTGTCCCTTTTTTCATTTTATCTTGTCTAAATGCATCAATTTAATTCTTAAGGTGAACATGCATCAACGGAAATGTTACATGTAATCAGATTTCAGAATAGAGTTCAATTGCTCGAATATACATCTTGGGGTTCCAAAACGTAATTTCCACAAATTACAGGGACTTAATTAAAATTAAGTTTACCAACCCTTTATTAGTCCAATTTCATGCTTACATGTTAAATTCCAGCTCAAAACAATCATCCAAGCTCAAGTATTTGCGTATATAACATTCAGGGACCAAATTGCACAATTTCCAAACTTCAGTAGGCTAACATGCACAAAAGCAACATGGCTTACCGATATGGGCAAGCCCATACCGATACGGCTGAACAACCATAATGGCTACACGTACCGGTACACACCGTATTAATACTGTGTGTTGAGCCACCCGTACCGATAGGGTATTGACCTCGTACCAATCCCCCTTGTGATTTCTCAAAACCCAAAATTCCAATAACCAATTCGCGTACCGATACGGTACCCCGCGTATCGGTACGATTCTCTAAAAATACAGGGAGTGTATCAATACACAAACCCGTGTATCAATTCCAATGTACAAACTCAAGGGGTGCATGGCTAGCTGTACCGGTACCCCTTTGCATTTTACACTTAAAACGAAGCCGTTTCAGACCCTGCGTACTGATCCCTGGGTACTCGTACCAATATGCGAAGGCATGTAATGACCTCTAGGTTCAACATATGTCTCTTTGGCTCACTTCAATCAACTTTAAACATCTCCTAAACATATATAACATCAAAATCATGCTTGACATCAACATACCAACATTTTAAGTAAACCTAACAAGCCTAACACCATCATCCACATCATCTATAGGCATGCTTCCTACTCAACATGTAAAAACCTCAAACCAAACTTCAAAGAAACATAAATAGCCAATTGCACATCCAAAACATCAACATAAACTTGCACAACCAGGGAGTTTAGCAAACAACCCTCCCAATCAACAAACGACCACATTGCCTTTATTACTACAAGTCTAAATCAAAATCATACTTTCGCAAACACAACTCCTTGGATTTCCCTTCGCTTGCTTGCTGCCTTCAACCTTTAATTCTCTGCATTGATGGAAAATGAGAACGTAAGCACACTAGGCCTAGTGAGGAATGCTCTAAAACAAAACACCATCATTGCATTTAAAGTTATTTAACAATCATTTTGAGAAACTACTTTCCAAAACATCTTTTGATCATTATTTTGACATCATCAACATTATAATGCATTGTAAACCATGCAATTAACATTTCCAAAATATGCATATTAAACCATATGCGACATGTATCATGGATTAACAGCAAAGTCCCATTTGCTACCCTCAATTTAAGCTTTCCCAAGCATACTACCAATGCAATGCTTAAAGAGTAAAACATGTTCAAACCAACATTATACAACATAAACCATCCCATGATACATCATCAATTATATTGGCTTGCAAGTGATCATTAACCAAGTTCCACATTTCAAAATACAATATCGGATACATAGATTCAACAAGTGTTCCCAACACTTTATGCCATCTCAACTGAAATTAAGGGTACTATTACAACCGGGTACAATTATAAACCAAACATCGGTTAGATGCATAACCCACTAACGAGAGTCTTCGATACATAGATCAAAACCCCTCGATCGTTAGGGTACTTGGATGGAGTTTTCAGTACACCGGATCAAAACCCCTCACATCCAATGCGACTTTTTATAGTGCACTATCAATCTTATGGCCGACCAACTATATCCGATAACATTTCCAAAACCTTTCCATACCTTCACTTGCTAATATAATTCATTTCTTAAACATTAACTCACTGTTTTCATATGCATCAATCAAAACCATTTACTCAATGCATTTTACCTAGTGTTACCAATGTTCAAAAACATTATCAAAACATGCATTACTTCCAAATGCATCAACAACATTAGATAACCATTTTCAGCATTAAACCATGCTCAAGTCATGCATATACAGTGAGTAATTAAACCATTAAAACAAGTGCATAAAAACCAATTGCCAAACCGAGTTCGAGAAAGAATTCATCCTTTACTTACTTCCAAGCTTAGACCAGTGTTTCAAGCTTGATCTAAACTCCCAAACACAACTTTCAAACCTTTGAAAATCTATAAATCACATTCTCACTCATTGGCACGCAAAGCCTCACTTGCTGATACGGTAAACATGCCTTTAAACCTTTCGAAACATTTGTTCAAGCTTGAGGATCGACTTCCGCTATTTTATCCACACAAAAACAGAGGATTCAATGCATCAAAATGCATTCAACATCCCAACAACATTAATTCACACAAATTCTCAGCAACCTCTACCTAATTTCACTCCATAACAGCCGAAAACAACACCAAACACCTTCCAAACTTAACTCATCCAAAACCTAACGTTTTAATCCATCAATTAACATCAATCAACATCTAAAAACACATTAACACCATCCTTATATCTCCAACATTCATTAAACCTCTACAACTCCTCAAAAACTCACTACTAACAACCTAGAAAATTAGAGATTCACTTAGTTTCGTGATTTCGTTGTTAAAATCAACTTATTAACATTATAACACATCAAAATCATGATTAGAATCAATCAAGAACTCAGCAAAGCAGAGGCTATACGAAAAATACATCAATCTTATCATTTAAACGTTAATTTAACCAATTTCCCATAATTAAATCATCAAATCAAGTTAGAAAACATATGTAAAGGATCAATAACTTGAGAATTTCAGTAAAGAATCTTATATTAGAGGAGAAGAACAAAGCTCACCTCTAACCTTGGCTTTCCTCTTAATTGGATGAATTTTCTTGAGAAAACAAGATCAAATCAATAGGTTTTGTTAGGAAACCATCAAGGATCAATTTGGAAACAAAATAATGTTGAAATCAAGTATTTACCTGAGAAAATTGAAGTAGAAAAGAATGTTTGGCTGGATAGAATCTGAGAGAAAACCTTTTGGTGAAAAGTTAGTTACGTAAAGTTTTCTTTAAATGCTAATTATGAAATTAATTTCCCCAAGCCTTTTTATTTAATTTAAAACCTTTTTAAAATATCCAATTAAAATAGAAAAGTTTGATATTATACTTTGGCCAAATAGCTCCTTAAAGATTCTAAGTTTTGACCTTTTTATAAAACAGTCACTAAAAACAGTTTTAAAACTTTACATTTTGGCTACTGGTCCAAAATGTCACTTTTCGAAACTTATTTTTTTAAATTTGATTTTACCAAAACCATTCTCACATTAAATAATCATTTTAGGATATTTTTCCATATTTTTTCTGATTCAAAAATATTTATTTCCATTTAATCCCAAAACTGACTCAAAACCTCTAATCCGATCCATCGGACCATCTAACCAGCCTAGAAAACTCCTAGGCCCAAAACTGGGGCGTTAAAACTCTCTTTCTTAAGAAATTTCATCCTTAAAATTTACCTGATGGAAATAGATGCAGAAACTACTCAATCATGTCCGACTTACTCTCTCACGTGGCCTCCTCAACACCGCGATGTCGCCACAACACCTTAACAAGCTCAATCATTTTACCATGAAGAACTTTACTAATGGTGTCAAGGATCTCCACTGGTTCCTCATCATAGGACAAATTCGGTCGTAACTCAACATCATCCGCTAGCATCACATGCGACGGATCTGAACGATACCTCCGCAACATGGATACATGAAACACATCACGAATCTTCTCCAAATCAGGAGGCAAACTCAACCGATAAGCCACAGGACCTATACGTTCTAGCAACTCATACGGTCGAATAAACCTTGGACTCAACTTTCCTTTACGCCCAAAGCGCAACACCTTATTTCAAGGTGAGACTTTCACTTCTCTACGCTTCAAATCCGCGTAGGATTTTTGCCTATCCAAGGTCGATTTCAAACGATCACAAATAAACTTATCTTATCATTCGTGTCTTTCAACACATCAGGCATGGAAACATACTTTTCCCTAGCCTCAGCCCAACGCAAGGGTGTACGACACTTCCTACCATACAAGGCTTCATACGGTGCCATCTTTATACTTGCCTGATAACTGTTATTGTACGCAAATTCCACCAAAGGAAACTATATTTCCCACGTTCCTTGGAACTCACTGATACAACATCTCAACATATCCTCCAAAATCTGAATCACACGCTTATACTGACCATCTGTCTAAAGATGATATGATGTACTGAAATTCAAGAGAGTACCTAAAAATCGATACAAAAACCCACAAAACCTTAATGTAAACCGCGGATCCCTATCCAAAACAATCGACTTGGGCACCCCGTGCAACCTCACAATTTCAGTAATATAAAGATCCGCCAACCTATCCAAGGTATACATTGTATGTACTGGTAGAAAATGTGTACACTTCGTAAACTGATTAACAATCACCCAAATAGAATCCTTTTTAGTAGGTGTCAATGGTAACCCAACACAAGTCTATGGTGATCCTCTCCCATTTCCACTCTGGAATACTCAGCGGTTGTAACAACCTGAAAAGAAACTAGTGTTCAGCGTTCACACCTTGACATACTATACACATAGCAACGAAATCCGCCACATCATTTTTCAAACCCAACCCAATAGTACTATTCCTTTAGATCTTGATATATTTTGGTACTACTGGGATGCATAGTAAAAGAACTAGTATATGCCCCGGTCAATATAGCTCGCCTCAACTCAACATCACTAGGCACCACTATCCAATCTTTAAAACACAACACCCCATCACCATTAAAGTGAAAATTCGCAGGATTTCCATCCATGATATCCATAACATGCGGTACAAACGTTTCATCATAAAGTTACTTTTCCTTAATTAACTGCGACAAAGATGGCTTCACTTGCAACTTAGCCAACAAACCACCATCGCGCGTCACACTCAACCTCGCAAACATGGCCCTCAACTCCACAACAACCTTTCTACTCAAAGCATCGGCTACAACATTCGCCTTTCCCGGATGATACTCGATCGTCAAATTATAATCCTTAAGTAACTCCAACCATCTACGCTGCCTAAGATTCAACTCCTTCTGCGACATCAAATACTTCAAACTCTTATAATCCTTGTATACAATACACTTCTCACCATAAAGGTAATTGTTGCGCGTATTAAGTACTACGCAATTGTGCAAGTATACACGTCACAAGTAATAAAGTGATACGAGTATCGAGTATCGTCTCTACAAGGATTGGTTTGGGACACTTTGCTTTAGTTATCGCACTGTAAAAGTAAAAACACAATTGATAGTAGGAGTTGATTTTAACGAGTAAAGTAAAAGCAATAAACTAAAAGAATAGATGAAAGCAAAAGAAAGAATAGGCCAGGTTATCGTGAGTTGAGGTGTGATAGTCGATTGGATCGTCTTGGTAAAAGTGTGCAAGGGTAATTCAGTTGCCGTGGCAACTTGCACAGTAGGGTTGCCTTGGCAACTAATCGATGATTGCCTGGGCGACTAGCTGGGCAACTACTTGGGCAGCTGGGCAGCAACTTCAAGGTTCAGCGGAGTGTTCTTCAATGGTTTCTTCTTATCCCTAAGTCGAAACTCTAGCTACTTGTTCATGCCTTGATAATGCATCCCTGCGTGAATCAAGGGTGAACAACAACCAATCTTGCGCTCCTCTTAGCCGTTGAAATCCTTAACTTATTCCTAAGCCAGATTAATCTTCACCATCAATAGATTGAATAAAGATCATACTCATTCGTTTCTTGAATCTAACTCTCCCGATATTAGATAAATAGATGAAGTTACGAGATCCTCTCCCAATTCACTCGCAAATAAGAATAAGAACCAAGAATGAATAAACCTTGAATAGAAAGTGCAAACTCTTATTACCTAAACAAAATCCAATTGTTTCTCACAACAACAAAACACAATAACCCCAACCAATCAAGTCAGTTCATGGTTGGGTTCAAAAGATATACAAAGAATAATCCCCAAACCATGAATCTAATGGAAGCAACGAAGAAGAAGAAGAAATCGAACTCTCTCCCTATTGCTCTCTTGTCGAAATCTCTCTTCTTGCCCTTTGGAGTTGTCGAAATTTCTTTAAATAGGAGATGGCTAGGTCAAAATCCTTCTTGAGGAAGAAGTTAAGATGGAATTAAATTATCTTTAAAGAATATAATTCTTTATTATATTTAAATTCCTTCTAGAACTTCTCCTATCTTCTTGGGATTTAATTTCTCTTTAACCTCTTCATGGAAATCAAACTCCTTTGGGATTTAACTTTGCTCCACGCCATCTTAGGCTTATCTAGTCATCAATTTCGACTACCATATCATCTTATTCCTTGTCGAAAATTGCCTTGGCAACTAGCTCGACATCTCCTTCATGCATTGCCTTGGCAACTAGCTCGGCATCTCCTTCATGCATTACCTTGGCAACTGGTTCCAGCCTTGTTTAGGCAAGTGATTCTGCACACACACAAAAAACACACCAAAGCAACATCTTTTTCCACAAAAATCACCAAGTTATGTAATCAAGCTCAACGGTGGAAAAAAAACATGAATTAATGCATGAATGACTAATTATGCAACTAATATGAGCCTAAGTCTAACAATGATATGAGTAAAAAGGGTAATAAAAATAGTACTTTTGAACACTTATACTGTAATGTCTCTAGATGTTTAACGCAAACACTACCGTAGCAAGATCTAAATCATGCGTAGGATAATTGCATTCATGCACATTCAACCACCTTGATGCATAAGCTAAAACCTTCCTATCTTGAATCAACACACACCCTAAACCAATGTAGGATACGTCGCTATAAACCACAAACTCTTGTTCTAACTCAGGTTGAATCAAGATTGAAGCTTGTGTCAAAGCTTCCTTCAACTTCTTGAAAGCTTGTTGTCTAGCTTTCGTCCACTTGAAATGCACATCATTTTGCAACAACTTGGTCAATAGAGCAGCAACCCTTGAGAACCCATCCCCAAAGCGTCGATAATAACCTGCCAAGCCCAAGAAACTATAGACTTCTATTACCGACTTAGGTTGCTTTAAATCCACAACCACTTCAACCTTTTGCGGATCCACCCGGATACCTTCCGTCGAAACAACATGACCAAAAAAGACCATTTCCTTAATCCAAAACTCATACTTGCTCAACTTGGAATAAAGCTGATTATCCAACAAGGTTTGCAACATAATTTTCAATTGTCGGTTATGATCTTTCTCGGCACGAGAATATACAAGAATATCATCAATGAACACCACTACGAATTGATCCAAGAATTCAGGAAACACCCGATTGATCATGTCCATGAATACTGCAGGTACATTCATCAATCCAAACGGCATCACTAGAAACTCATAATGCTCGTACCTCGTCGAAAAATAGTCTTCAACACATCTCTATCCTTAACCTTTAACTGATAGTATCCAGATCTCAAATCTACCTTGGAAAACACCATAGTACCCCTAAATTGATCGAACAAGTCATCAATTCATGGTAAATGATACCTATTTTTAATCATCAACTTGTTTAGTTGCCGCTAGTCAATGCACATCCTCAGGGTGCCATATTTCTTTTTCAAAAACAACACTGATGCTCCCCACGGTGACACACTAGGTCGGATGAAACCACGGTCCAACAACTCCTAAAGTTGCGTCTTCAAATCCTTCAACTCCTTTGGTGCCATGCGATATGGTGTAATCGACACCGGAGCCGTAGCAACATATATCTTAATACAAAACTCTACCTCTCTATTCGGTGGCAATCTCGGCAACTCCTCCTGAAATACCATCAGAGAATCACAAATAGTTTGAATATCCTTAGTTTGCACTTCCTCTACATTTGAGTTCATAACATAAGCCAGATACGCTTGACACCCACACTCCAGCAACTTCTGCGCCTCCAAGGCCGAAATCGCATTAGACAAGAACTTAACATTCTTACCCCAACTACCACTTCATAATCATCAGCAAGTTTCAACGAAACTCGCTTGGTCTTAAAATTGACCACAGCCTAATGCTTAGACAACCAATCTATACTCAAGATCACATCAAAACCATGAAACGATAGCTCCATCAAATCATCTGCGAACACGTGACCTTGAACCATCATAGGACATCTCCTATACAACCTTCTTGTAACAACCGTCTCTCCAAAAGAACTTGTCACTTGCATACCCACATCTAATATTTCTACTAGTATATCAAGCAAATGCACATGCTCATGAAAAATATATGAATGCATAGGACCAGAATCTATCAGTGAAAGTAATGACATAGACTGCAAGGTAAAAGTACCTGCTATCACATCTATGTCATTCTTCCCTTCACGATGCGTATAGATCCTCTTAGATTTTTCAATCTCGGGTCAAACCACCACTGTATGCGCTATAGTCCTCTGTCATTCTTCCTTCCGCTGAAAGTTACCTCTACCGCGCCTACGACCTCTCGGTGGTGCAACAACATGTGCAGGTGTCTGCCTACCCCTAGACAACAATGACACTCACATCTTATATGTTCTTCAGATCCACAATTCCAACATGAATTCACAACCACAGTCGAAGGAGCATGGCCCTCTTTGACTAAATATGGGTAGTCTCGCCTTAAATGATCTCATGATCCACAAACCCGGAAAACATTATGCGCTGCCCTGGCCTGGATACTTTGCCCATGTGATTCTCACCCAGTACCATCTCCACCACATCTCACATCCGAATAAAACCTCCTATCATGGTGCCTCTTAGACTGACCACCACTGGAACCAAAATCCACAGCTCTCTTCCCCAAGCCAGAACCCTCTAGACGATGAGATAAACCCAAACTCTGCTCAATATCCTTCGCCCGTGTAACCAACATGTTAAAATCTATATAGTCAGTGGCCAACATGTAGGTCTTAATATCCTACTCCAAACAGTAACATAATCGGTCACAACAATGCTTCTTATCCGGTACCTACTCAGGTGCATACTGACTTAGCCTCATAAACTGTACCTCATACTCAGATACTATCATACTGTCAGGAACCAAGGCCATAAACTCGCGTTTCTTCTCGTCTAAGTATCTAACTCCTAGATACTTCTTCCTAAAAGTATATTGGAAGAACTCTCAAGTCACATCATCAGGTTCTATGCCTGTGATCACAGTAGTCCACCAACTTTATGCATCACCCTGTAACAGGGAAACCACGCATCCCAGCTAACAGACATCACTACACCTTATCTGATCCAAAATCTAATTTGTACTAGCAAACCACTCCTCAGATACCTCGGGTGCCAACCCTCTAAACTCAACCTGTAATACCCCAAAGATAGGCTTGGTAGTAAGTTACTATTTCAAATGTAATCTAATTGGCTTGTATCATTATTATCTAGATTTAATTAAAGGACTAGGACCAAATCGAAAGAAAACAAAGAAAAGATAACTATTTTCTAATGGACTAAACTTGAATAAAAGGAAAAATAAAAGTTTGCATGCTAAGAAAGAAAATAGTTGGTAGATGTTACACATGTCAATAATAATATTAAACATGTGGAAAGGGAAAGGGGAGTTTTGGTAATAAAGAAAAAGGATGGATTATCCTCTTCATGATATTCTTTTTTTGAACCGAGTTACTAAAATCTAGAGAGAGAGGAAGTCTTGAGAGAAAGCTTGATAATTTTGCTTCATCCTTGATTTTTTTATTGTGATCGAGTAAGCTAGGGAGGAAGGTTATGACACTCTCCTTATCTTTTAATTTTAGTCTTAAATTGAGTAATTGGTTGTGGTTTGTCATGAACTATGTTGATGTTAGAAGGATTAGAGAACTTAAAATTATGTTATGTAATTTTTGGAACATGGAGTAATAATTTAGTTGTAAAGCTTGTGAAAAATCATGGGTGGATATTAGGTTTATTCGAATGATCCAAGGAGTGAATGATAGCGTGCTTGTAATCTTGTAAAATAGCTAAAGTGATGCCTTGATTGATAATGAAGCCTTTGGTGATGGAACTTAGGGGCTATTTTGTTATAGATTTGAAAATATATGGACTATTTTGATGCGTATTTATGTATACATGTTTAGTTGGTCAGTTTTGTATAAACACGAAAATTTATGGACTGTTTTGATGCGTATTTATGTATACATGTTTAGTTGGACAGTTTTGTATAAACCTGAAAATATATGGACTATTTTGATGTGTAATTATATATACATATTTAGTTGGACAATTTTGTATAAACCTGAAAAATATATGGATTGTTTTGATGTGTATTTATGTATACATGTTTAGTTGGATAGTTTTGTATAAACATAAAAATATATGAACCGTTTTGATGTGTATTTATGTATACATGTTTAGTTGGACAGTTTTGTATAAACATGAAAATATATGGACTGTTTTTATGTGTATTTATGTATACATGTTTAGTTGGACAGTTTTGTATAAACCGAAAAATATGTGGATTGTTTTGATGTGTAATTTTGTATACATGTTTAGTTGGAAAGTTTTGTATAAACATGAAAATATATGGACTGTTTTGATGTGTAAATATGTATACATGTTTAGTTGGACAATTTTGTATAAACATGAAAATATATCGAATGTTTTGATGTGTATTTATGTATACATGTTTAGTTGGACAGTTTTGTATAAACCTGAAAATATATGGACTATTTTGATGTGTAATTATGTATACATGTTTAGTTGGACAGTTTTGTATAAACCTAAAAATATATGGACTGTTTTGATGTGTATTTATGTATATATGTTTAGTTGGACAGATTTGTATAAACATGAAAGTATATGGACTGTTTTGATGTGTAATTGTGTATACATGTTTGATTGGTCTGTTTTGTGTAATATGAAAGCATGTTGGATTGTTTTGACATGTATATGTATATGTATATGTACAAGTGTATTGGACTATTTTGGCCTTAATGTAAAAGTAGTGGACTGTTTTGAATATATATAGCCATGATAAGAGCTATTTGATGTATATAAGTATGTATGCAGATGAATGGACTATTCTACATGTATATAAATGTATTAAGGATTGTTTTGAAAATGTACATGTGTGTACATATGTAAAACTAATTTGTCAGTTTATATATATATATACACATGAAGATTTGGATTGCTGGTAAATGAATTGAATTAGCCTTAATGACTTGTTAATCTGTTTGAGGTGCATGTCATGATAAAGGAGAGTAGAAGAAAAGAGTTAGTTGGAAGCTAGGGGTAATTGTAGATTCAGGTATCCCATAACTTCGGGATAAGAGGTGAGTGTAGTTGCATTTGTCTCGCGTGACACGGCGTCATTCCAGTCTTTGTTTCTATATTATGTTTTGATTAATTCATGAGAATATGGATATGGCTCACATAGAGCATAATGTGTGGATACATTCATATAATGGCATCTTTGATAAACCTTTTGGGTATGCTTGCGTTACATATGTATTTGGTGCCTTGCTATGCTATATCTTGTAATGGATGATTTTTGTATACTTTGTTATAAAACCTTGAACTAACTTTTGAGTTATAATACAATAAGATTCTAATAACGGAATTCAATCTTAATATTATAAGTTCATAAATTTTTTTAAGTCTAAGGAGCTAAAAGCTCATCTTATGTTATAAGACACTATGAAAAAGAAACAAGAAAATTTACTTGCACCATAAGATATCCCTCAAATCTTCAAAGCATAAAATATCTAAGTTGCCTACACAATGGAAGCCCTTGGACATTTTGGCATAGTACATGTTATAATTCGGGACTACAGTCCACGAGCTACGACTCAAGGGTGACGACGCTATATATGTGATATATTGGCGACAATAGGAGGTAATGGGGGAGATGATAAGGAGATTGGCGACAGTTGGTTGGATAGATGAGAAGTTAGGTTTGTTATGTTCTGCCACTAGCCATTGCTATGTGCTTTGGACTATGTGTAATACGGACCAATACGGTCAAATTCAGACCAATGCTACTCATATCTAAATGTGATCCAAGGCAAATGATTTAAAAGATTTGAACTCAGATACTAAGCTTTGAGATAAAACTCTTTTAAGTAATGTTATGAAATTTAGAAACGCTCTGTTATGATCTCCGATAAAGCCTTGATCAGCACTTTGATAAGAATTCTAAGAACTTTATTAAGTTCGATAAAAGGTTGGAAGGAACTCAGTTAAAAACCTTGAAAGATATTCAATTAAGATTTAAAGGACTTTGAACTCCTTATAAGCTTCCATTAAACAAGCCGTGTATAAGATAAGATTAAGTCATAAACACCTAATGCTAATTTATGCTTTGTTTATATTCTTTGAAACTTACATTCAATATCTTTGTCGATATGCTTGTTAATTTTTTTTGGTCACTACCTCATTTAGGCTATATAAGCTTAATCCATTGATTGTTATGCATTTACATGATTTAAGAAGCGTTGTGATTTGATCGTGTTTTGAGGTTGCAAGTCACTTTCCAAGACCTTTATGTTGCGTATACTATTCCTAAGAAACTCCTAGTTGGTGGCACATATGTACTAAAGTTTTGCATAATGCATTTAGATGCTCTTTAATGAAGTATATGTATAAGTGTTTAGTAACCAATACCTTATGTAAATGGCCTATTATGATTTTGTGGTTGCTTGTTTGGCAATCATGGTGTTTTAATGTTGGTATTCAAATTGTCTCGATGTGTAGGCCTTGTTAGCATGTTAACCTCATGGTTAGTTGTAGTTGGAGCTATGTTGGTATGGTATTTGGTTACTTGCTTGTTGGTTATGGTCTTTCACTACGTACAATATGGGCTCTCTAATATTTTGAGGTTGTTTGTATGCTATGTGACCATGATTTGTTGATTTGCTAAATGAATAATTTGATATAGCATGAGAAAATTATTATATACCATGTGGATACTAGATGGTTAAGAATGATTGAGGAATTATGTTTTATTACTAAATCTTGATTTTAGTATTCAGAACTTAAAAAAATCTAAAATTGGAATTATATGTTTACATAATGACTTAATTTATAGTTCATGATTAACCTTTCATTTTCAAGATTCTGAGGTTGGCCGAATCATGAAGTTACCAATTCCATTTGAACCCTTATGCCTTGTCCCGATCCTTGAATAAAAAATAATAATAATGAAATGAGCTAATGAGACTTTATGTTGAGTTAGACTTGAATCATAAGTGATTTATGAAAAAGGATACTTAAACCAAGAAGATAGGACCACTAATGGTTCATACCTTACTTGTATCCAAAGGTAAATTAAGTTCCTAACTAATATGATATTGCTTATTTGTTTGAGGCAATTTGTTTGATTAAATTTCATAGGTTGGATAATCTATGTTTAATCCATGCTGGTTATATGAAAATGGATTCTTACTAGTTTTTAAATGGCCTAGATGGTATCATTTAGAAAATCAAGTGATGATATGTTGTAGTTAAGTTATTTGATTAATTATTGACTTAAGAAAATTTTTGTTAACCTGTCTCATTTTGTTTTGAAAGTTTTAGTTTTGGTCACCTGAATTTTCAGTACGCATTCTCAGTAACAACTTCAATTCCAATTTTCTTCTAAACTGGGGGTTGAGGGTGTTACAAATTGGTATCAGAGCTAGAGTTTCGTCGATTCTAGGACTAAACTGAAGCTTATTGTATGTCTGCATCCTGCATATGCCACCTAGGAGTTTAAATTTCGCTTAATATCTGTGACTTGCAACTAACGCGATCTGTTTCTTCCGTTTTGAATATTATAAATTCTTAAAACTATTATGAAAAATTAATGTTAAGAATTTCTTCTCTGTTTTAATAACAATTTTGTATAAGAACAATAGACTCAACTTCTTGGTCAAGAAAAATTCGAGGACGAATTTCTTTGAAGGGAGAGAGAATTGTAATACCCCAAAGATAGGCTTGGTAGTAAGTTACTATTTCAAATGTAATCTAATTGGCTTGTATCATTATTATCTAGATTTAATTAAGGGACTAGGACCAAATCGAAAGAAAAAGGAAGAAAAGATAGCTACTTTCTAATGGACTAAAGTGGAATAAAAGGAAAAATGGAAGCTTGCATGCTAAGATAGAAATAGTTGGTAGATGTTACACATGTCAATAATAATAATATTAAACATGTGGAAAGGGGAAGGGGAGTTTCGGTAATGAAGAAAAAGGAAGGATTATCCTCTTCATGATATTCATTTTTTGAACCGAGTTACTAAAATCTAGAGAAAGATGAAGTCTTGAGAGAAAGCTTGATAATTTTGCTTCATCCTTGATTTTTTTGTTGTGATCGAGTAAGCTAGGGAGGAAGGTGATGAAACTCTCCTTATCTTTTAATCTAAGTCTTAAATTGAGTAATTGGTTGTGGTTTGTCATGAACTATGTTGATGTTAGAATGATTAGAGAATTTAAAATTATGTTATGTAATTCTTGGTCCAAGGAGTAATAATATAGTTGTAAAGCTTATGAAAAATCATGGGTGGATATTAGGTCTATTCGAATGATCCAAGGAATGAATGATAGTGTACTTGTAATCTTGTAAAATAGCTAAAGTGATGCCTTGATTGATAATGAAGCCTTTGGTGATGGAACTTAGGGGCTGTTGTTATAGATTTGAAAATATACGGACTGTTTTGATGTGTATTTATGTATACATATTTAGTTAGACAATTTTGTATAAACATGAAAATTTATGAACTGTTTTGATGTGTACTTATGTATACAAGTTTAGTTGGACAGTTTTGTATAAACATGAAAACATATGGACTTTTTTGATGTGTAATTATGTATGCATGTTTAGTTGAACAATTTTGTATAAACATGAAAATATATGGGTTGTTTTGATGTATCTTGATTTTGTATAAACATGTTTAATTGACTGTTTTGATGTGTATTTATGTATACATGTTTAATTGAATTGTTTTGATTAAACATGGAGTAAACATGAAAATATATGGACTGTTTTGATGTGTATTTATGTATACATGTTTAATTGGACTGTTTTGAGTAAACAGGAAAATATATGGACTGTTTTGATGTGTATTTATGTTTACATCTTTAATTGGACTGATGTGAGTAAACATGAAAATATATGGACTGTTTTGATGTGTATTTATGTATACATGTCTAATTGAACTGTTTTGAGCAAACATGAAAATATATGGACTGTTTTAATGTGTATTTATGTATACATGTTTAATTGGACTGTTTTGAGTAAACATGAAAATATATGGACTGTTTTGATGTGTATTTATCTATACATATTTAATTGGACTGTTTTGATGTGTATTTATGTATACATGTTTAATTGGACTGTTTTGAGTAAACATGAAAATATATGGACTTTTTTGATGTGTATTTATGTATACATGTTTAATTGGACTGTTTTGAGTAAACATGAAAATATATGGACTTTTTTGACATGAAAATATATGGACTTTTTTGTGTATTTATGTATACATGTTTAATTGAACTGTTTTGAGTAAACATGAAAATATATGGACTGTTTTGAGGTGTATTTGTGTATACATGTTTAATTGGACTGTTTTGAGTAAATATGAAGATATATGGATTGTTTTGACGTGTATTTACATGTACGTGTCTAATTGGACTGTTTTGTGTAGACATGAAAATGTATAGAATATTTTGAATGTATACAACCATGATAAGAGTTGTATGATATATATAAGTATGTATGAAGATGTATGGACTGTTCTACATGTATGTACATGGATTAAGGATTTGTTTTGAACATGTACATGTGTGTATATAGGTTGAACTGATTTGTAAGTTTATTTATAAGTACACATGAAGAATTGAATTGTTGGTAAACAAATTGAATGGGCCTTAATGACTTGTTAATCTGTTTGAGGTACTTGTCATGATATGGGAGAATAGAAGAAAAAAGTTAGTTGGAAGCTAGGGGTAATTGAGGATTTAGGTATTCCGTAACTTCGGGATAAGAGGTGAGTGTAGTTGCATTTGTCTCGGGTGACAAGGTGTCATTCCAATCTTTGTTTCCATTTATGTTTTGAGTAATTCATGGGCTTATGCATATGGCTCACATAGAGCATAATGTGTGAATACATTCATAGCATGGCATGTTTGACAAACCTTTTGGTTATTTTTGCATTACATATGTATTTGGTGCCTTGCTATGCTATGTCTTGTAATGGAAGGTTATGTATACTTTGTTATAAAACTTTGAAGCTAACTTCTGACTTGTAATGCCATAAGAATCTAATAAAAGAATTCAATCTCAATGTTATAAGTTCATGAATTTTAAACCCTAAGGAGCTAAAAGTTCATCTCATGTTATAAGATACTAAGAAAAGAAATAATAAGATACTTGCAACATAAGATTCTCCTCCTAACAATGAAGCATAAAAAAGTTTAAGCTGCGTATACAATAGAAGTCCTTGGATACTTTGGTATGATGTAGAGGTATAATTTAGGGACTACGGTCCATGAGCTACGGCTCAAGGGTGACGACCCTATATATGTGATATATTGGCGACAGTAGGAGGTAACGGGGAGATGATAAGGAGATTGGCGACAGTTGGCTGGATAGATGAGAAGTTAGGTTTATTATGTTCTGACACTAGCCATTGCTATGTGCTTTGAGCTATGTGAAATTCGGACCAATACAGTCAAACATGAACCAATGCTACCCATGCCCAAAAGTGATCCAAGGCAAACGTTTTTTAAAACATAAATTTGGTAAGGAAATCTGTAAGAACTTTGATAAGCTCTGATAAGGACTCTAATAAAATTTGATAAGAATTTTAGAAGCTTTGATAAATACTTCGATAAGTTTTGATAAGAACTCAATAAGATAAGTTGTGAACTTTGATAAGTTCAATAAGAAATTAAAAGAAACTCAGTTAAAAACTCTGAAAGAAATTCGATTAAAATTGAAAGATTTGAACTCCGATAAAGCTTCTAATAAATAAAACCTTGTTAAGTTAAGGATGGGATATAAGTATCAATTGCTATCTTATACTTATATTCTTTAAAATTTTTCACCCAAATGTCTTTGGCACTATGCTTTGTTATTTTAATGTTACTACCTCACTTAGGCTATATAAGCCTAATGCATTAATTTCCATGCATATGAAGGTTATATGATTATCTATGATTTGGTCGTGTTGAAAGGATTGCAAGTCACACCGTAAAGATCTTGTAGTTTGTATCGGTTCTACCCCAAAAACTCCTAAAATGGTGGCGTATTGCATTTGTATTAGCATAATTATAACTTACGTAGTTATTGTTTGATTTATGGACTTTGGATTGTAAATGGCCTTTAAGCAATTAACTTTGATATATTATCTACTTTGATAATACCTTAATGATGTTTAATTCGATTGTGGCCTACTTGTGTAATACTATGCATGATATAAGTTTCTTTTAGAATGGTTAAATTATTATATGTAAAAAAAATGCTAAGAATTTGAAGATTTATATATACATGTATGTGTACTGTTCGAATAACAAAACTTGAACAATTGTATGAAGTCTTAGCATGTTATAAGGTTTATATGTGCAATGAGGAAATGTCTTAAGATAAAACATTGAATTAATATAGTAGCTTGCATATCGAGCAATGTATGTCTAATTGATTTTTTTTAATATGTTTATTAATTAGATATGTTTTTGTTAGAAGGAATATATGTATGTTTATTCAATCGTTTAGATAAATTATGTTAGTTATGAATAGGTTGGTCGTTCCTTTTGACTTAGTTATCCTAGATATGAATTTGAATAGATGTTTGAAAATGGTTTCATGTTAGTTGTGATAGGCATTGCTTGAAGGCTGTGAAAGTTACTAATACTCTTATTAAGTTGAAAAGTCATTCGTAAAGAACCTTGTAATTAAGTAATTTGGAAGTCTGGTCCGTTGGGATGCTTTGTAATCTTGATTGGTAGTTTAAGTACGTTGGTCCTTACATGTCTAATTAATTGATAATTGTGTACTTCTCATGTGAACATAAAGAATAAAAAAAAATAGTTTGCGATTTCATGTTTTTTGAAATTCTTTGTAGTGACATCTTCAATTCCAATTTTCTTCTAAACCAGGTTGAGGGTGTTACAATTTGGCATCAGAGCATGGTTTAGTCGATTCTCAGACTAAACTGAAACTCGTTGCATCATTATTGATTACATGTGCCACCTAGGAGTTTATTTTTCTGTTTAAAATTAGTGACTTGCAACCAACACGATCTTTTTACTTTTATCTAGTAGTCAGAATACTTAAAAAACGTTATGAAATAAGATAATAAGGATGATAATGTTTTGGTTGTTACCTCCTGATAAGATGTTTGACTATTAGAAATCATTCAAAATTCGAGGACGAATTTTCCTTTAAGGGAGAGAGAATTGTAAGGTCCCAAAACATAACTTAGAAGTGTGTTTCTAAGTTGATCATAATATAATTTGAATTAAAGATGTTTAATATTGGACCATTAGGAACTTTAGGACCAATTTGGAATTTTAAATGAATGGATGACCATTTTAGAAAGGGACCAAATCGAAGTTGCTTTGAATAAAGGTATAGGACTAAAATTTAAGAAATGAAGAATTGGATAGCCATAGTGGGAAGGACTAGAACCGAATCAAGCAAGGATTTAAGGGTTGCATGTCAAAAATAATTAAGTAGGGGGACTTGTACACTTGTCCAACCAAGGGCAAGCAATGTGTTGAGGGGAAATGAGATTCACGGCAATTGGAGGGGGGATAAAAAATATTCATCATCATCTTCCTCCTCCCCCTCAAGATATACCGAAAGCTCCCAAGCTTAGAGAGGAAAAAAATCATGCCATGGTTATGAAGAATTTGAGCTAAATTGATCCAACTTTTGAGCTTTATTAGGATAGCTAAGGAAGAAGGTGATATAATCTCCTCCTTTCCATTTTAATCCATTATAAATTTGATTAATTGATTAAAAAATGTCTTTGAATTACGTGTTGATAGTTCTATTGAAATGTTGGATTGATTTTGAATTCATATTTGTACCTATATAAATATGGATAGTTTTGAGTATAATGAAAGTATGTTGGATTGATATTGAATGCATATTTGTACCTATATAAATCTGGACAGTTTTAGTATAACTGAAAGTATGTTGGATTAATTTTGAATGCATATTTACCTAATAAATCTGGACAGTTTTGAGTATAATGAAAGTATGTTGGATTGATTTTGAATGCATATTTGTACTTGTATAAATCTGGACAGTTTTGAGTATAATGAAAGTATGTTGGATTGATTTTGAATGCATAAATCTAGACAGTTTTGAGTATAATGATAGTATGTTGGATTGATTTTGAATGCATATTTGAGTATAATGAAAGTATGTTGGTTTTATTTTGAATACATATTTGTACCTATATAAATCTGGACAGTTTTGAGTATAATGAAAGTATGTTGGATTGATTTTGAATGTATATTTGTACCTATATAAATCTGGACAGTTTTGAGTATAATGAAAGTATGTTGGATTGATTTTGAATGCATATTTGTACTTATATAAATCTGGACAGTTTTGAGTATAATGAAAGTATGTTGGATTGATTTTGAATGCATATTTTTTGAGTATAATGAAAGTATGTTGGATTGATTTTGAATGCATATTTGAGTATAATGAAAGTATGTTGGTTTTATTTTGAATACATATTTGTACCTATATAAATCTGGACAGTTTTGAGTATAATGAAAGTATGTTGGATTGATTTTGAATGTATATTTGTACCTATATAAATCTGGACAGCGTTGAGTACAATGAAAGTATGTTGGATTGATTTTGAATGCATATTTTTACCTATATAAATCTGGACAGTTTTGAGTGTAATGAAAGTATGTTGGGCTGATTTGAATGAATATTAAAGCATGTGGACTGATTTGGTATGTGTATAAACATGAAAATATATGGATTGTTTTGATGTGTATTTATGTATACATGTTTAATTGAACTGTTTTCAGTAAACATTAAAATATATGGACTGTTTTGATGTGTATTTATGTATACATGTTTAATTGGGCTGTTTTGAGTAAACATGAAAATACATGGACTGTTTCGATGTGTATTTATGTATACATGTTTAATTGGACTGTTTTGAGTAAACATGAAAATATATGGACTGTTTTGATGTGTATTTATGTATACATGTTTAATTGGACTGTTTTGAGTAAACATGAAAATATATGGACTGTTTCGATGTGTATTTATGTATATATGTTTAATTGGACTGTTTTGAGTAAACATGAAAATATATGGACTGTTTCGATGTGTATTTATGTATATATGTTTAATTGGACTGTTTTGAGTAAACATGAAAATATATGGACTGTTTTGATGTGTATTTATGTATACATGTTTAATTGGACTGCTTTGAGTAAACATGAAAATATATGGATTGTTTCGATGTGTATTTATGTATACATGTTTAATTGGACTGTTTTGATTAAACATGAAAATATATGGACTGTTTTGATGTGTATTTATGTATACATGTTTAATTGGACTGTTTTGAGTAAACATGAAAATATATGGACTGTTTTGATGTGTATTTATGTATACATGTTTAATTGGACTGTTTTGAGCAAACATGAAAATATATGGACTGTTTTGATGTGTATTTATGTATACATGTTTAATTGGACTGTTTTGAGTAAACATGAAAATATATGGACTGTTTTGATGTGTTTTGACGTGTACGTGTCTAATTGGACTGTTTTGTGTAGACATGAAAATGTATGGACTATTTTGATTGTATATAGCCATGATAAGAGTTGTTTGATATATATAAGTATGTATGTAGATGTATGGACTATTCTACATGCATGTACATGTATTAAGGATTTGTTTTGAACACGTACATGTGTGTATATAGGTTGAACTAATTTGTAAGTTTATTTATAAGTACACATGAAGAATTGAATTGTTGGTAAATAATTTGAATGGGCCTTAATGACTTGTTAATCTGTTTAAGGTACATGTCATGATATGGGAGAGTAGAACAAAAGAGTTAGTTGGAAGCTAGGGGTAATTGAGGATTCAGGTATTTCGTAACTTCGGGATAAGAGGTGAGTGTAGTTTCATTTGTCTCGGGTGACACGGTGTCATTCTGAACTTTGTTTCCATGTTATGTTTTGATTAATTCATGTTCATATGCATATGGCTCACATAGAGCATAATATGTGAATACATTCATAGCATGGCATCTTTGATAAACCTTTTGGTTATGTTTGCATTACATATGTATTTGGTGCCTTGCTATGCTATGTCTTGTAATGGAAGATTATGTATACTTTGTTATAAAACTTTGAAGCTAACTTCTGACTTATAATGCCATAAGAATCTAATAAAAGAATTCAATCTCAATGTTATAAGTTCATGAATTCTAAACCCTAAGGAGCTAAAAGCTCATCTCATGTTATAAGATACTAAGAAAATGAAATAAGTAAGATACTTGCAACATAAGATTCTCATCCTAACAATGAAGCATAAAAAGTTTAAGCTGCCTATACAATGGAAGTCCTTGGATACTTTGGTATGATGCAAAGGTATAATTCAGGGACTACGGTCCATGAGCTACGGCTCAAGGGTGACGACCCTATATATGTGATATATTGGCGACCGTATAAGGTAATAGGGGAGATGATAAGGAGATTGGCGGCAGTTGGCTGGATAGATGAGAAGTTAGGTTTATTATTTTCTGACACTAGCCATTGCTATGTGCAACTGGATAAATATGTAAGAACTTTGATAAAACTTTGTTAAGTAATGTTATGAAATTCAGAAACGCTCTATTATGATCTCCGATAAAGCCTTGATAAGTACTTTGATAAGAGTTGTGAGAACTTTGTTAAGTTCGATAAGAATTTGGAAGGAACTCAGTTAAAAACCTTGTAAGATATTCAATTAATATTTAAAGGACTTTGAACTCCTTATAAGCTTCCATTAAACAAGCCGTGTATAAGATAAGATTAAGTCATAAACACCTAATGCTAATTTATGCTTTGTTTATAATCTTTGAAACTTACATTCAATATCTTTGTCGATATGCTTGTTAAATTTTTTTTAGGTCACTACCTCACTTAGGCTATATAAGCCTAATAAATTGATTGTCATGCATTTACCAGATTTAAAAAGCATTGTGATTTGATCGTGTTTTGAGGTTGCAAGTCACTTTCCAAGACTTCCGTGTATTGCGTATGCTATTCCTAAGAAACTCCTAGTTGGTGGCACATATGTACTAAAGTTTTGCATAATGCATTTAGATGCTCTTTCATGAAGAATATGTATAAGTGTTTAGTAACCAATACCTTATGTATATGGCCTATTATGATTTTGTGGTTTCTTGTTTGTCAATCATGGTGCTTTAATGTTGGTATTCGAATGGTCTCGATGTGTAGGCCTTGTTAGCATGTTAACCTCATGGTTAGTTGTAGTTGGAGCTATGTTGGTATGGTATTTGGTTACTTGCTTGTTGGTTATGGTCTTTCACTAAGTACAATATGGGCTCTCTAATATTTTGAGGTTGTTTGTATGTTATGTGACCATGATTTGTTGATTTGCTAAATGAATAATTTGATATAGCATGAGAAAATTATTATATACCATGTGGATATTAGATGGTTAAGAATGATTGAGGGATTATGTTTTATTACTAAATCTTGATTTTAGTATTCAAAACTTAAAAGAATCTAAAATTGGAATAATATGTTTGCAAATGACTTAATTTATAGTTCATAATTAATCTTTCATTTTCAAGATTCTGAGGTTGGCCGAATCATGAAGTTACCAATTCCATTCGAACACTTATGCCTTGTCCCGGTTCTTGAATAAAAAAATAATAATGAAATGAGCTAATAAGACTTTATTTTGAGTTAGACTTGAATCATAAGTGATTTATGAAAAGGATACTTAAACCAAGAAGATAGGACCATTAATGGTTCATACCTTACTTGTATCCAAAAGTAAATTAAGTTCCTAATTGATATGATACTGCTTATTTGTTTGAGGCAATTTGTTTGATTTAATTTCATAGGTTTGATAATCTATGTTTAATCCATACTGGTTATATAAAAATGGATTCTTACTAGTTTTTAAATGGCCTAGCTGGTATCATTTAGAAAATCAAGTGATGATATGTTATAGTTAAGTTATTTGATTAATTATTGACTTAAGAAAATTTTTGTTAACCTGTCTCGTTTTGTTTTGAAAGTTTTAGTTTTGGTCACCAAAAATTTTGGTACGCGTTCTTAGTAACAACTTCAATTTCAATTTTCTTCTAAACCGGGTTGAGGGTGTTACACAACCTCTCTCATGTTGCGCAGACACTCTAATGGCAACCCCATATTAACAGCCATAGCGGGTGTCGGTGCGGGTACATGTACTCCAGCCATTACGACCTAAAATGCTCTAGTCATCGCTTGTACCAAAGGCGTCATATCACCGTGCACCAGACCAGGTGGTGTAGGTGGTACTTGCTCCATTCCGTCAGGAGGATTAGGCGGAGGAGGTGGCAATCCCTCAGGATGCACTATCTCACCCTCGACTCCCTGCCCTCCGGCAGCAGCATTCCCGCTCGATCGCAATTCTTTCATCGGTGGTATCGTATAAAAATGTATCTAAAACATGATAATTACATCAAAACAAAAACAATCAGGCCAGCTTCAAGCAAGGATCCAAGACTTTCATTTCAAACCAAAATCATTTTATAACTATAGTAATAAGACAATGTGTTCCCAAAATCACCCCAACATGGCATATATCAAACATCATACATATAAACAATCATTGTACGTAGCAAACAACAGTGGACAACCATTAATAATATCCCAAATTTTCATAAACCTAACTCTGATACCAACAATTGTAACCCATTTAACTGGCCTAGTCGAAACCGAGCTAAAAGGATCACATTAGGTTTGCCAAAGAAAATCCAAGCTAAAACCCTGAACCAGTCCCCCTTTTTCATTTTATCTTGTCTAAATGCATCAATTTAATTCCTAAGGTAAACATGCATTAGCGAAAACGTTACATGCAATCAGATTTCAGAATAGAGTTCAATTGCTCAAATATACATCTTGGGGACCCAAAACATAATTTCCACAAATTACAAGGACTTAATTAAAATTAAGTTTACCAACCCTTCATTGTCCAATTTCATGCTCACATGTTAAATTCCAGCTCAAAACAATCATCCACACTCAAGTAATTGCGTATATAATATTCAAGGACCAAATTGCACAATTTCCAAACTTCAGTAGGCTAACATGCACAAAAGCAACAGGGCGAACCGACACATGCAAGCCCGTACCGATACAGCCTAACGACCATAACGGCTACATGTACTGATACATGAACCACCTTATCGATACGGTGTGTTGACCCACCCATATCGATATGGTCTTGACCCTGTACCAATCCCCCTTATGATTTCTCAAAACCTAGAATTCCAGTGACCGATTCGCGTACCGATAAGGTACCCCACATATCAGTATGGTTCTTTAAAAATACAGGGAGTGTACCGGTACGTAAACTTGTGTATCGATTCTAATGTACAAACTCAAGGGGTGTACTGATACATGGCTAACCGTACCGGTACCCCTATGCATTTTACACTTAAAATAGAGCCGTTGTAGACCCTGCGTATCGATCCTTGGGTACTCGTATCGGTATGCTAAGGCCTGTAATGACCTTTAGGTCCAACATATGACTATTTGGCTCACTTCAGTCAACTTTAAACATCTCCTAAACATCATATAACAACAAAAGCATGCTTGACATCAACATAACAACATTTTAAGCAAACCTAACAAGCCTAACACCACCATCCACAACATCTATAGGAATGTTTCCTATTCAACATGTAAAAACCTCAAACCAAACTTCAAACAAGCATAAATGGCCAATTATACATCCAAAACATTAACATAAACTTGCACAACCAGGGAGTTTAGCAAACAACCCTCCCAATCAACAAACGACTACATTGCCTTTATTACTACAAGTCTAAATCAAAATCATACTTTCGCAAACACAAGTCCTTGGATTTCTCTTCGCTTTCTTGCTGCCTCCAACCTTTAATTCTCTGCATTGATGGAAAATAAGAGCGTAAGCACACTAGGCTTAGTGAGGAATGCTATAAAACAAAACACCATCAATGCATCTAAAACCATTTAACAATCCTTTTGAGAAACCACTTTCCAAAACACCTTTTAATCATTTAATCATTATTTTAACATCATCAACATTATCATGCCTTGTAAACCATGCACTTAACATTTCCAAAATATCCATATTAAACCATATGCGACATGTATCATGTATTAACAGCAAAGTCCCATTTGCTACCCTCAATTTAAGCTTTCCCATACATACTACCAATGCAAGGCTTAAAGAGTAAAACATGTTCAAACCAACATTATACAACATAAGCCATCCCATGATACATAATCAATTATATTGGCTTACAAGTGATCATTAACCAAGTTCCACTTTTCAAAATACAACATCGAATACACGGATTCAACAAGTGTTCCCAACATTTCATGCCATCTCAATCGAAATTAAGGGTACTATTACAACTGGGTCCAATTACAACCCAAACATCAGTTAGATGCATAACCCACTAACGGGAGTCTTCAGTACATAGATCAAAACCCCTCGACCGTTAGGTTACATGGATAGAGTTTTCGGTACACCATATCAAAAACCCTTAACATCCAAGGCGACGTTTTATAGTGCACTATCAATCCTATGGTCGGCCAACTATATCCGATAACATTTCCAAAACCTTTCCATACCATCACTTGCCAATATAATTTATTTCTTAAACATTAACTCAATGTTTTCATATACATCAATCAAAACCATTACTCAATGCATTTTACCTTACGTTACCAATGTTCGAAAACATTTTTAAAACATGCATTACTTCCAAATGCATCAACAACATTAGATAACCATTTTCCAGCATTAAACCATGCTCAAATCATGCATATACACTGAGTAATTAAACTATTAAAATAAGTGCATAAAAACCAATTGCCAAACCGAGTTCGAGAGAGAATTCATCTTTTACTTAGTTCTGAGCTTAGACCAACATTTCAAGGTTGATCTAAATTCCCAAACACAACTTTCAAACCTTCGAAAAGCTATAAATTGCATTCTCACTCACCAACACGGAAAGCCTCGCTTGTTGATACGGTAAACACGCCTTCAAAGCTTCCGAAACATTTGTTCAAGCTTGAGGATTGGCTTCCTCTATTTTATCCACACAAAAACACATGATTCAATGCATCAAAATGCATTCAACAGCCCAACAACATCAGTTCACACAAATTCTCAGCAACCTCTATCCAATTTCACTCCACAACAACTGAAAACAACATCAAACACCTTCCAAACTTAACTCATCCAAAACCTAATTTTTTAATCCATCAATTAACATCAATCAACGTCTAAAAACACATTAACACCATCCTTATATCTCCAGCATTTATTAAACCTCCACAACTCCTCAAAAACTCACTTCTAACAACATAGAAAATTAGAGATTCACTTAGTTTGGATTCCATTTTTAAAATCAACTTATTAAAATTATAACACATCAAAATCATGATTAGAATCAATCAAGAACTCAACAAAACAAAGCCTATACAAAAATACATCAATCTCACCATTTAAACCTTGATTTAACCAATTTTCCGTAATTAAATCCTCAAATCAAGTTAGAAAACATATGTAAAGGATCAATAACTTGGGAATTTCAATAAAGAAACTAATATTAGAGGAAAAGAACGAATCTCGCCTCTAACCTTGGCTTTCCTCTTAATTGGATGAATTTTCTTGAGAAAACAAGATCAAATCAAATAGGTTTTGTTAGGAAACCATCAAGGATTCATTTGGAAACAAAATAATGTTGAAATCAAGTATTTACCTGAGAAAATTGAAGTAGAAAAGAGTGTTTGGCTTGAGAGAATTTGAGAGAAAATCTTTTGGTGAAAAGTTAGTTACGTAAAGCATTCTTTAAATGCTAATTATGAAATTAATTTCCCCAAGCCTTTTTATTTAATTTAAAACCTTTTTAAAATATCCAATTAAAAGAGAAAAGTTTGATATTAGACTTTGTCCAACTAGCTCCTTAAAGATTCTAAGTTTTGACCCTTTTACAAACAATCATTAAAAACAGTTTTAAAACTCTACGTTTTGGTCTCTGACCCAAAATGTCACTTTTTGAAACTTCTTTTTGTAAAATTGATTTTACCAAAATCATTCTTATATTAAATAATGATTTTAGGATATTTTTCTATATTTTCTCACTCAAAAATATTTATTTCCATTTAATCCCGAAACTGACTCGAACCTTCTAATCCGATCCATCAGACCGTCTAACCAACCTAGAAAAATCCTGGGCCCAAAACTAGGGCTTTACACTGGACATCCCGTTCTACGAGGCTATTGGTCTCAAAAGAGGTTTCTAAAGGACCTTGTGAACTGGTTTAGCAATGCCGCGTACGAGGATTAAATCTTTGTTCTCATGATTACTTTGCTTTTTGTTTCACATGATTACTTATCAAATACAATCTATGGTGACAATTTATGCTTAGCAAAAGCATAAGATATATTTTTCCCATTTAAATGCAAGGGGAAAATGTGAGTACTATATCTCAAAGTACTAAAAATATTGATGCTCCAGAAGAGTAATAAGTGCTTGAGAGAAAGCACATTATGAAAAGTGCAAAATTGCGAATATTGTAATAATTACCTCTAATGGTAATAATATCGTCACCACTAGAAGTGAAAATTTTAAGAGAGCAATATGAGTTCGCAAAATAATCCTTCGGGAATTATAGATAACATATGTTATCAATTGGCATATAAAATAAGTCAATGTGAATATAAGTTCTGGTAGCCAAAAAGCCAATTGAAAGCTCTAGAAGAGCTATATAATGCTGCCAAAAGAATAGTTTTCACTGAAAGCTCCGAAAGAGCTAAATATATTCATATTCAAAAGAATAATTTTTGGTGGACAATGTATTATCAAGTTTCATAAAAACTTCTATTTCAAAATTTGTACCATGCATGTACAATTGAGATTGAATCACATGTTATGGTAAACCAGAAGTTTACAAATTTAGAGATATATGTATACACATATATATAGTTGGCATGATCGGTTCAACCATCCTGATCAATAATGATGCGAAAAATTATTGAGATTTATATGCACGTATATTTCTTATGGTGTTTGTTCTCAAAGGAATTGATTAAATTTCATTTACTAAAAGAACCTGAAGTTATTGTGTTGCTTGTTCTCAAAAGAACGGATTAAGATTCCACTTACCAAAAAGAACTTGAAGTTTTTGTACTAAAGTTGAGACTACATGTCTAGCATATCTGAAGAAAATATGGGCCCATATATCCACAAATGTGGAAAGCTTTTATATGATTTTAGTAGATGCATCTACATACATATTATCAACTTACAACTAAAAGTTTGTGAGATTGATTAGAAAAGATTCAAATTATGCAATTAAGACTATTCGTCTTGCTAAAGGTAGTGAGTTTATATTTTAGGCTATATCAATTGAAATAACTGTTACAAAGCCTATTGATTATTAAAAGTATGGTTTAGCAAAATTTTAATTGGATGCCTCCTCTTTAATAGCTAAACTATGAGAACAAAACATTTATTATCTAGATGGTATTTCACATATAGCAACACTTATACGCATCAAGCCAACATGTTATAATAAACACCCCATTATGATTGACTTTTGGACAGAAGTCATATTTCCCATTTTAGAATTTTTGAATGTGCGATATATAGTTGAATTGATCCACCACACCATACAAATGAATATATAAAAAGGGTTAAGAATATATATTGAATATGGGTTTCCTTTTATGTTTAAATTCTTAAACATTAATTGGAGAATCATTTATGAGATGATTTTTCTCAACATCAGGCGGAGAGAATAATCAGCTGGATAAAGAAGTAAAATAAATTATCATTATCTAGATCCTCGTATATGAACCAAAAGTTCATAAGATAATTCATGTTATTATATGTCAACTGCCAAACATATTTACTGACCTAATGAGAATAATCAAGTCTCATATACCAGCTAAAAATGTTCTAAATTTGAATTACATGTTCGAGCGAATTGATGTAAATCATGCTTGAAGCATGATAGTTGAAACTGGTTCCAATGATCAAAATTCTCGTAAATGGAAAGTAATATGAGATGGTCATATATTGGAGAAGGGTGTCCTAAAGAGACCCAAGACATAACTAATAATAAAACTCTAGAAGAGTTTCAGGTACCTGAAATAAAATTAAAAAGCGATCTCGACAAGTTATGTCAATACGAGAAAAGAATGAAACCAGAAAGGAAAAGTTGTCGAAAACAATTTTATATAGAATACTTCTATAGAAGTAAAGAAACAAAATGATGATCTTGCATATAAATCTATCCATAAGTATAGACATTGAATTGGCATGTAGAAAGACACTTTGAACTTCTAAAATAGAAGTATTTTGACCACCAATCCAAACACCTAAAGGTGTAATGCAAGTAAGACACAAATAAGTATTCGTAAATATGACTTGAATTATGATTTATGAAGAATTCTAATTACTTCAAGGTAGATGCAATTATTTTGGCAGTTATGAAATATTTTATATGCGTCTAATTATTTTGTGGATCCCTATTTATCCTTGAAGGATTTAAAATGCAAAAGCATTTGAAAATTTCTGAGAAAATTTATTTAGATATGCCCCTTGAATATTTATATTTTGGCACATTCGGTATAATCGCCTTAGTGAGTACTTATTGAGGAAATACTATAAGAATGATCATATTTCCTTATGCATTTTATAAAGGAGCTTGGATCAAGATTCATTATATTATTAGAACTCCCAAAGAGCTTTGAGTATCTCATCAAATCATGTAGAAATCATTGTTATGTATGAGACAAGCCAAAAATGTGTTTGGCTAAGACTATTGATCCACCATATTCAGAAGAGTAATGATTTACTTTCACAAGATAAGATACAAGCTATCTTATGTGGAGATAATGCAAAATTTATATCTCAATCGAAATGTGGATACATCAAAGATGGCAAAATGAAATATATTACTCCAAATTTTCATCCCTCACGATCTTTAGAAAAATAGTATTCAAGATTGAATTAGGAAGATTCAAAGATCTTATGTGATGTTTTCACGAGGGGGAGTAAATACGTGTTGCACTCTTTTTCTCTTAACCAAGGTTTTGTCACAATGGGTTTTCCTAGTAAGGTTTTTAATGAGGCAACATGTTATGCGTATCAAAGATGTGTGCACTATTTTCCCTTCACTAAGAATATTTTTTCCTACTGGTTTTTATCTTAGCAAGGTTTTAACGAGGCACATTATCTTCATAGACATCCAAGGGGAGTGTTATGAATATTTATCTATGTGGATATCTATCATGATAAGAAATTTATCAAGGAGATTTGATTTACTTTATCATTATGAATATTTTCTTCATTAATTAGAGTTTAATGTATTATGTACTTCTTATGCCTATAAATAGATGATTTGATAAAGGTATTGTACACAAGTCTACATTGAGAATAATACAAATCTCTCTCTTTCTCTCATCTCTTTGATCTTTCATCCTTGTTCTTTGTTCTTGTTCTCGTTCTTCTTTATTTTGTTCACAACAACAAAATAATTGTGCCTATTTATTGTCAATTTCGTGTGTCCTGTTGGTCAGGGTATTGGCTGCTAGTTTCTAATGCCATACAGGAGTGTTCAAACTTTGGTTTTAACCGAGTTAACCAATCGAATCAATTTTTTTGGTTAATCGGTCGATTAACGGCTAATATTTTTAAAATTTTGGTTATCAGTTAATTCGGTTCAAAATCGGTTAATAAACCGAAGTTTTCATATATTATACATACTACATATATTTATTTTTAGTCATTGAACTTTTAAAAATTATAAAATGATCATTAAATATTTTGATATATTATAAAATGATCATTAAGCTTTATCAACTTAGCACAAAATGATCATTGAATTTATTGAATTATTAGAAAATGATCATTAAACTGTTCAATATCTATCAATAATTTAAAACGTGCAATGAATCAATGACCATTTTGTAATAATTCGACAAGTTTAATGGTTGTTTTATAACTTATAAACGTTCAGTGACTAAAAAGATCATTTTAACATAGTTTAGTGACCATTTGTGTAATTTACCAAAGATTTTATAAAAAAATTCGGTTAATTCAGAAACTGACCGAATTAACCGAACTTTTTTCGGTTCGGTTAAAATTTTTCAAAAAAACTTCAGTACGGTTAACGGTTAATAAGAAAAAACTTAGGTTAATGGATTTTTAGTAGTTAGGTTCGGTCGGTTAACCGAACCGACCGATTGAACACCCGTAATACCATGGGCTTCAAAATAATTTTCCTTGCTTGAACCGGTTGTTTCGATTTTAAGTCGGTCCAGCCGGTTTGAATTTTTTTTATTTTAGACAAGGTTTGATATCTTATTGATTTAATTAGAGATTTCAGATCGAAAAGCCTGTAAATTTAGGGCCCGGTTCGATTCTAACAACATTATCCAGCCCCTAACCCTGAAGAATTGCGTTCCAAACCCATGGAGGACATTTTTATTTTTATACACCAACCATTTAAAACAAAATAATAAAAAATAATATTAAAAGGAAATTAGAAAAATATTGAAACACTAGAAAAAATAAGGAAAAACTCAACAAAATAAGAAAATCAGAAAATTAAGGAACAATTAATAGACACAAGAAAATAATAATATCATAAACAACTAATTTTAATTGCTTCACATTATTTCAAATTGCAACAACAAAATCTGACGTGAATGATCCGAAGGATTGAAGATGTCACATTAGGTCTAGGGATGGATACAGTATTCGGACCCGATGGTTTTCGACCCGTCTTAGTCTTATAAGATCAAGTTTTTTTTTTAAAAAAAAATTTGAGTTAGGCCGAATTTGTGTTTAGAGTGAAAAAATATCCGCCCGAGATATTTGTACAATTTAGCATATATTTAGGGAAAATTATTATAATGCCCCTCTCTTTATATGCAATTTTCATTTACACCCTTAATTTTATTGAATAAAAAGAGAGAGTATATGGATAATTACTATGAATAACACCTCTTTATATATTTTTTCCTATTATCTCCTCTATTTTTTTAAAAATATTTCTTTTATTTCTTTTGGGTCAGGTCAAGAGTGAGTTTTAATCTTAAAATCGGGTCAAGTTTAGATCGAATGAAAATTTATCATATGTCGGGTCGGGCCGGGTTAGAAAAAAACCAAATCGACTTGTGCCCATCCTAGTTGAGTCACTGTAGTGATTAACAAATTTGAATTGATTTAAAACTTTAAAAGTTATCAAATCAAACTTAATAGCAGTTTAAACCGAGGTTAAAATCGAAAAAGTTTAAGTTTAAAAACATTTAAAATAAAAAAGGGGCTATGCAAAAATGAAAATCAAAATCAAATATAAGAAATTGAAGTTCAAATGATTTATAGAATTGAATCAGTAGAGTCTCATACTATACATGCCGACAATAGATCAAATACTCGATGATAATTCACTAGGATGTCTCGGTCAGCTGTCCGTAGCAATCTTGTATTGCAGCAACACCTTACTCAAGAGTTGTGCACCGAAAAATGGAACTCTACCTCCAACATGAATAAAGGAAAGAACTATGCCTGCCCAACCTCCTGACAGTGGTGGAACCAAAATTTTCATATAGTAAGATCAGAATAAAGTATAATTCTCATACTACTACATAAATATGATCCTAAAAAATTAAGTGGAGTAAATTTTAATATTTCCTATATAAAACTGTGATACAATTTTAATATTTCTATATAGCATATACTTTAAGTGGGGTCATTTGGACCTTAATATTCCCAAGTAGCTCCGCCCATGCTCCTAACCATCTCCTCATTCACTCAAGTAACAAAACCTTTGAGGAGTCTCAAATTCGAATGCGTAATTCTTCCATGGCAAACTGCGGTATGACAAGAGTCATTCCGCTTCCCCTCGACCAACTGTGCACTCTACCAGTGGCCCAATCATCGGAGATGATCAGTTTGACTCCACCCCATTGCGAATATTATCAGGATGTGCCTCGGCGTTCCTCATGAAAAATATATCAAAAAGAATTTCACAAAAGAAGATCGACAATTCGAAGCAAGAAAAATAATAAAAAACTGAAGATATGACAAAAGAGACGTGACCCTTCTGATGAAGCAATGATACAGTATTTTCTAAAGAAACAACTTCACTATTCAAGAACAATCATCATGAACGCTTTTCAAGTGGCGATTTTGCATATTTTCAAGAAACGACCTTCTCAACCCGCTAAATGAAAGATCTCAGATTGTACCACTTTATAACACTATCTTGACTAGGGGAACAATTGTTATACTCCTACATTCTCCGACACTCACTCTTCTGCAATAAGGGTCCTCTGACGTACAAGAAGATATTCTCTGCCTCTGAGTCTTCTAGAAAAACCCCCTTAGAGACTACATCGTATACCAGAGACTACTTCACTATACCCCCGATCAACTATTGTCCCAATAAGGCCAATGTTAAATCCATCTATCTCACCAGTGAAGTCCATCATCTGACACACAGACCTACTCATCAGGCTAGAAAATAAATAAACATCAATCTATCAGGTCTAGACTTGACACTTGCCATTAAAAGTTGTTAGCCTATTTCCTTAAATATTCCAAGAAGAGACCGACAAAAGGCAGGATAAAAACATCCCCAAATCAACTATTCCCTCTCTTCTACATCCCACCATACTAGGCTTTTGGCCTCACCTTAGTTCACCATTCTTTACTCCGATCACTACCTACCGTGTCTCTCCGTCTCAAACCAAAAGGGGTGAACAACCATAAATCATCACAATAACTGTAACCCCCTTGACCCGGCCTAGACGCCCGACCGAACCGAGAAAACTACATTAGGTTTGCCGAAGCAAACCAAAGAAAGATTTCAAAAACCGGTCCATTTTTTATCTTATCTAGATGCATATTATAAATCCTAAGTGTACATACTTGCAGTAGGTGAAATTTCAAAGAAAACGGACTACGAAAAGGCAACCAATTACATTCGACATATTTTAGGGACTAAAATATAAATCTGATAAATTACTATATCAATACTAAAATTAAGGTTACCAATTCTCAATTAGTCAACTTTCATGCCAACATGCCAAATTTCATAATAAAACGATCATCCAAGCTCATGCAATTGCACTCACAAATATTCAGGGACTAAAATGAAAGAAATGGAACTTCCAAATATTTCAAATAACTAAAATAAGTGCAGCCCGTATCGGTATGCGTGTAGGTGTTTCGGTACACCTTAACCATTTTACAAAAAGCATATTCCAGTAGCTCAATCTCGTTCCAATACGGCCTTGCATATTGAAACGCCCAGTTAAAATACACTAACTTGTACCGAAACACTTGCTCGAGTATCGAAACGCTATGCCTGGAAAGGCTTACCCATATCGAAACATCTTCCTTCATATCGAAATGCTATGCCTGAATTGGCCTAGCCGTACCGGTACGAGGTCACCTATTTCGATACGCCTGGACTTGTAATGTCCCAAATTGTTGTCTAAACACACTTTGATGATATCCAAAACACTCCAACATGCTTCAAACACTTATACAACATTACTAAGATACATTACCAACCAAAGCATCACAGATTCAACAACCATTCATGGCATTCATACACACCAAGACATTCTATAGGCATGCATCCTAATAACTTTTCACCAAGCAACCAAAACTCACATTTGGTACATTTAAGGCATACTGAACATGCTTGCACATTTATAGCATCATACCAAACTTGCTTGAATCATCAAACAATGGAAACCAATCAAAATCAACTAGATGCATACCCTAGCACTTGTCTAGCAACAACATAGGCAAGATTCACCCAAGCTCAATCAACATCCAACAAACCATAAAATCCAGCATTACACATGCTTAATACTCATGGAATAATAGAAATACAAATCCCCAAAATATGGCGAACACATTGCCTTATTAACCGAAAACATAAACCGAGTTCATACTCAAACTAGCTATTGTCCTTGGATTACTTTGGCCTTGCCCTTGCAGCCCCAAACTTTAGTGCTCTGCATTATTAAGGAAAAGAGAGCGTAAGCACATGTGCTTAGTCAGGATGCTCTTAAAACAATGATGCATTACAACCCTTGAAAACTAAACACTTGTTTTCAAACCATGCTTACGACTTAAGCAAGTTCCAACGAGTCCAATTCAAAACATGCATATCGACCATATGCAAAACATTATAATCCACATGCTTAAATCCCCAAAGCACTATATACAAAACCATGCTTGGATTCCAAAGCATTATATACAAAACCATGCTTAAGTTCCAAAGCATTACAAAATAAGTTCAACACTTGAATTTTCATATATTGGCATTTATAGTGACCTCGAATAGATGACCTCTATCCTTGATTAGCTGATCGCTAATATTTAAGTAACCGACCGTTAACCTTACATTTCGGATACACGGATCTCCTATGATAGTTGACCACTACCATGACCCATACCATGCCGACCGCATGATATAACACCCTTGCCGACCGCAAGATCAACATTAACAAGGGGAACCGACCGCTTAACCCAAGTGACAACATTATAATCCGAGTAGCCGACCGCTTACCTCAAGGACTCTTACTACGATCGATTTTTAACATATTATAATGCACTTCATCCTATGGCATGCCAACTATATCCGAATGTTTTCTCATCATGTCACATTGCCAATTTATCATTTACAAAACCATTTACTCACTATTTTACAATGCATTATACAAAACCACCACATATGCAATCACATTGCCAAAGTAATAACACCATTCCCGACCGAAATGAAAACTAATGCTCACTAGCATTTCTTATAATTTTAAACCTCTGCATATGTACTTAAAATCATGCATTTCCAGTAAGTAAATCAAACCATGTTTACGACCAAAACATAAATTACACACGTCCATATCTGAACCAATATTAAAGAGCAAAAAAGGGAAAACTTACTTTTGAGCTTAGGTAAGTGTTTCAAACTTAACCTAAACTTCCAACAACCTTTATTAAACCTTTTAAAGGCATTTAAACCAGTTTCCACTCACCGATACGCTTTGCTTTGCTCGCCAATGCGAATCAAGCTTCTAGAAAGCCACAATCAATGTCAAGCTTCGTCACTTTGATTATCCCCTGTTTTAACCATATAAAACCACAGGGAAAATGCATCATTATGCATTCAAACCATTTCCTACTAGCAATTACCTGCAACTCTCAAGTTGCCCACTCAAAACTTATTCGAAACATACCGAAATCATCATCAAACACTTCTGAACTCAACCCAGCCATAATATAATGATTCAACCCAAGAAACACCATCAATTAACATCTAAAAACCCTTTTCCAACATCCTTTTACTTCCAATAATGATTAAACTCAACTATCACCCTAAAAAACCTTGATTAACAACCTTAAACATTAGAGATTCAACTTGTTTTGGGATTACAATGTTAAAACCAAGTGATTAACTCAATTAAACATCAATATCCCAACAAAATAGAACAAGTGCGAAGATCCACAAATTTCATCAATCAAAACACAATTAAACCAATTTCCCTCAATTAAACTATCAAAACACATTACAAAACAATTGTAAAGAGTCAACAACTTAGGAATTTCAGTAAAGAACCTTTCATTAGAGGAGGAGAACGAACCTTACCTCTAATGGATGCTTTCTCCCTTAATTGGATGATTTACTTGAGAAAACAAAGTTAAAACAATAAGGTTTTGGTAAACTAACAACAAGGAATCATTTACAAACAAAAGATTTAAGAAAAGAAAGGTTTGCGTGAAGATTCAGAAGAAGAAATTGATGTTTGGCTGGAGAGATTTTGAGAGAAAATATTTTGAGAAAGTTAGTTACGTGATTTTTGTTTCAAAGCTTTTAATTACAAATTAACTCTCCCCAACCTATTTATATTCTCTAAAACACTTTAAAAATAGCCATTAAGGGATAAAGTCGGATATTATACTTTTAGGGCAATTAGCTCCTTAAATATTCAAAGTTTTGACTCTACAAAACAACCACCAAAGACAGTTTTCATTTTGGTAACTAGACCAAAATGTCCGATTTCCAAAACTTGTTTTCCAAAATTGACTTTACCATAGTCATTAATATATTTAATAATGATTTTAGAATATTTTCCACAATTTTATCACCTTCAAAAATATTTAATTCGATTTAATCACAAAATTGACTCGAATCTCTAATACCGATCCACTGACCCTTAAAACATCTAAGCCCAAAACCGGGGTGTTACAATAACCTCTACTTTAAGTTATTCATCAAAAATCTATAATATTGGTGAATATTATTCTTAGAATACATTGCTCCACTGAAATCTAAAAATTTCGAAATGAAAAATAAATAAAAGACAGAAAGAAATTAAAATGTAGGTAAATTATAAATTATTAGAGATGGTAATCAGGTCGTTCGGTTTGATTTCGGGTTGATTTTTGGTTTGGGCCTCATTTGATTCATGTTCGATTCGGATCAGATCGGGTTTGATTCAGATTTAGATCAGGTCTATGCAATTTCAAGTCAGACCAGGTCAATATCGGATCGGTTGATTTTTTGGGTTAGGTCAATATCATATCAGTTGGTTTTACGGTCGGGTCGATGTTGATTCGTTTGATTTTTTGGGTCGGCTCAATATCAGACCGGATCGATTTTTTGGTTCGAGGAAATGTCAAATAGGTCTTTTTTTATTTTAGCCAATCTTCAGATCTTTAGGTCAATTAGAATTGAGTTGGGTATGTATTCAATTGAGTATATATATAATTATTGATATATTCGCGTAAAAAATATATATTTTTGTTAATCTTATCATTTAGGCTCAATTTCAACTCTTGACCGTTCAATGTTTCGAATTAAACCATCTTTAAAAGATGGTAATCTGACACAAACTCAACCTATAAGGCTTGTTAAAGTTTAAAGCTTGAATTTTATATTGTGTTTATTATCGAGTTTCAACTAATTGTTTTCTATTTTTAAAATAAAGTTTTGCATAATTTCTAAGATGAAAAATTTTGATTTTATGAAATTAGAATTAGACTGTTTGGAAATTATTTAATAAAATATAATTTTATAATATTTATTTATTTATGGATTAAAAATCAATTTAGAATGTTTTAATTGTCTGAGATTTAATTGAATATTTAAATTTTTGACTTGGATATTTAATTAATATCATAAATTAAATAAAAGACTAAACCAAATAAACAATTACAAGTAATATATATATATATATATATATATATATATATGAAAGTTGACGTGAAATAGAGTAACTTTTTTATAATCCTTCATATCAAAAATTTTTTAAATGAAAAATTATCGAATCATATATGAAGATTTTCTTTTAAAGGTAAAATATATTAAAACATTAAACTTTTACTAAAGTTGGTTGCTAATTAGTAATATAATAAAAAATGAGAATAAAATATGAATATTTACTATTTATCATACCACTAAAAGATAAATAAAAATATCTTATCCGTTTATTTCGGCTGAATTATATGGTCAAAATCACGTTGATGTTCGAATTGGATCGGATTTGGCCGAATTAAATTCGGGTTGTTTTCGATTTGGATTACTTTGGGTTCTGGTTGCTTTCGGTTTGGGTTGATTTTCAGTTTGGGTTACTATATGTTCAGGTTGATTTTGGTTTGGGTTACTTTCGGTTCAGATTGATTTCAGTTTTTGTTACTTTCGGTTCAGATTGATTTTTGATTTAGTAAAATTTGAATCGGTTTTGGTTTTGGTTGCAATGTTTGGGTCTATATCAAGTCTCGGGTCAGATAAATCCATTCGAATTTCAGGTCTCGGGTCAAGTTTGACAGGTCTATAAATTATATATGTGTGCAAGAAATACTCTAAGACTCTAAATGGCAGTTATATGCATGTAAGGAACAAAAATACTCTATCCTTTTTGGTATCCCTATCTATACACCAACACTAAAAAAATCTTTCATTTTAATTTTAATTTTTAAATCTCAAACCCTAAACCCTAAAATTAAACATTATACCTTAAACCCTAAAACTAACCCTAAAAAATAAATCTTTCACATTTCTAGTAAACTTTTGGTCACCATCACTGTATATGATCTGGGGTTGCATCATGCCACGTGTTCCTAGCATGTAACCTTTTGAGAGGATTAATCTATCGATGTTGGCCAAGAGGGGGATGAATTGATAATTTAAAAATGGTGGGAGCAAATTGCAAAAGAGAAAAAAATTGCAAAGAGATTTATAGTGGTTCAACTCCCTCAATGGAGTCTACATCCACTACCTTAGCTATCACACTAAGGATTTCACAAATTCTCTAATTTTTAATTCCTTTTAGTGGAAAGAGATAAACTTACACAAATCACCAAGACTTATACCTCAAAGTCTAATGAACATTTTCCTAAAATTGGATACAAATAAGAAAACTATGAAAACCCTCTACAGGATATTGTTTGCATAAATGAAGCACACTAAAATCCCAAACACTTAAGAAATGAAAAATACAATAAAGCTCTCGCAAGTGTTTACAAGAATTTTGGCAATAAACTCTAAAATACTTTGGATTTTGCTTGAGTGCTTTGGAATGGTTGTCCTGTTGTTGAAGAAGCTTTGGAGACTTTTTGTAACACCTTTTACCCGGTCGAGAAGAAAATCAGATTGGAAGTGTCACCGAAAAATGGAGGTGGCAATCAAGTCGTTCAGATCGGGTTTAGGTCGGGTTGATTTTCAATTCGGGTTGCTTTTGGTTTAGGTTCGATTGAGGTCGGATCGGGTCTGATTCGGATTTAGTTTGGGTCTATGTTATTTTGAATCATGTCAGGTTAATATTGGATCATTTGATTTTTGGGTTGGGTTAATATCGAATCGGTTGACTTTTTGGGTCGGGTCAATATTAGATCAATTGACTTTTTGGGTCGGGTTAATGTCAGATCAGTTGCTTTTCGGGTCGGGATAATATTGGATCGATCAGCTTTCAATTTGAGTTAGTATATGAATATGATCATTGAAATGAGAAAAAATGATATTAAAATATTAGTAAAGGTAGTTGTTAATTACTAATATAACACAAAATGAGAATAAAACATACATATTTGAGGAAATTAAATTCAGGATGCTTTCGATTCGGGTTGATTTTCGGTTTGGGTTGCTTTTGGTTTGAGTTTCTTTCGGTTTAGGTTTATTTTTGGTTCTGGTTGCTTTTGGTTCGGTTGTTTTTGATTTCGGTTATTTTCGATTCATGTTGATTTTCGGTTTAACTAAATTTGGGTTAGTTTTGGTTCAATTCGGTTTTAGTTTGGATTCGGGTTAAGTTTAGACCATCATATTTGTGTCTATATCAGGTCTCAGGTCGGGTAAATTGATTCGAGTCTTGGGTTTTGGGTCAAGTTTGCCAGGTCTACCGGAAAACAACACAAAACATACTTGTACATGGTTCGAACAAACAATTCATAATTTCATAATTTCATAACATATTGGAATAGATCAACCTAAAATCAACATGATTTCATACATGCTTGATTTCATATTCGAATTCTATTCATAGAGACTAATTCATAATTTCTAAATCTAGGATCTTCTTGCATAATTAAGGACACTCATACAAAACCCATACCATAACATATTTACTTGATCATACATATCAAAAAGTAGTCATGTTAATTCACATTAAACCTTGATTTTATGATTAGGGGTCATTTAACAAAGATTCCAAAGTTTAGGGACTAAATCATAAATTTATAGAAATTAAGAGTCCTTAAGTAAAATTTAGGTCATGATCATGAAATTTATCTCATCACAATCAAACATATAAATTTCCAGCTTATTTAGACATTTTTAAGTCATGAAATTAAACGTATCATAATTAAGGGACCAAAATGTAATTCATAGAAATCATTAGCCCTTATAGAGATCCAATAAAATAATCATGAAATTCAGATCTTAATATTTATGTGTATCAATTTTTAGCTTTATTAGAGGTTTGTAACCGTTTTAACTATCTTCAGTACCGGTACCCAAGGGACCGTACCAGTTCACTTGCAAAATTCCAAATTTCAGTAAGCACTTTTTGTATCGGTACGGGGTTCGTATCGATACGCTCTGCACCAAATGGTTAATTTTGGCCTTGCTGTACCAGTACTGCTTGTAGATTTTTTTTCTGTAATCTTACTTAATTCCATTCTAAAAATATGTTCAAAGGTCATTTAATCATGCTTGTTCATATTGCACTGACATACACTTGTGTAAGACTTGAAAAACATCAATGACAATCATGTTCATAAGCATATCATCAAATTTGACTTGTCTATTTACTTAGGTACCATTTAGGCTTAATTTCACATGCCAAGCATTCCAAATTTACCATTTATGAAATATATTGTATATCATATGCATCATTACATAATAACCATATAGACACATAGCATACATGTTCTTCATATCAAACAACATGCTCTTGCCCACTTTTACATGTATTTGCCTAGTCTAACCATGTGGGTACCCAACAAGACATTTCATGAGATCCAAACATACATTTCATACCTTTTTTACCTTTATAACTAGTTCCATGCGTAGCATTACTTAAACATCATATAATTACATATTGGGCATGCTTTACTTACATTTAACATATATATGTTTAGTCAAATCATATGAACAATGAAGAACTATTCCTTGAAACAAAGCAATATATATATCTAAGGTTCCATGCATCTTATGTCTTAGCGCACACACATATCTATGCCATGACTACTTCATACATGTCCATGATGTAACCCCTTAACCCGGTCTGGCCAAAACTGAGCTAAAAGGGCTACGTTAGGTTTGCCAAAGCAAACCCGAACTAATAACCTAAACCGATTCCATTTTTTCCTTTTTATCTTGTCTAAATGCATCGTTTTAGATCCAAGGGTGATCATGCATCAGCGGATTCATTAACATTGCGGTCAGATTTCAAAGCAGGGATCAATTGCTCAAACATGCACTATGGGGACCAAAATGTAATTTTTCACAAATTACAAGGACTTCGTTGAATTCCAAGTTACCAATCTTTCATTAATCCAATTTCATGTCTACATGTCAAATTCCAGTTTAAAAAAAACATCCGAACTCATTTAATTACATACATAACATTTAGGGACAAAAATGCATAATTTCAAACTTCAGCAGACAGAAACCTAAAAAGACACACTGCATACCGATAAGGACAGAACCGTATCGATAAGGTTCAACTAACATAACGACTCTGCGTACCGATACTACAAACCCTATGGCCCCTTTAACACTGACTCTGCGTACATATATGGAAACTGCTCTTTCATGTCTGACTTACTCTCCCACGTGGCCCCTTCAACACCGCGATGTCGCCACAACCCCTTAACAAGCTCAATTGTCTTGCCACGAAGAACTTTACTACTAGATTCAAGGATCTCCACCGGTTACTCATCATAGGATAAATCTGGTCTCAACTCAATATCCTCCATTAGCATCACATGCGACGGATCCGAATGATACCTCAGCAACATGGATACGTGAAACACATTATGAATCTTCTCCAACTCAGGAGGCAAACTCAACCGTAAGCCACCAGACATACACGTTCCAACACCTCATACGGTCCAATAATAACTTTCCTTTACGCCCAAAGCGCAACACCTTATTCCAAGGTGAAACCTTCAAGAAAACCTTTTCACCAACTGCATACTCAACTTCCCTACGCTTCAAATCTGTGTAGGATTTCTGCCTATCCGAGGCCGCTTTCAAACGATAAAAAATAAGCTTTACCTTTTCATCTGTATCTTTCAACACATCCGGCATGGAAACATACTTTTCCCAGCCTCAGACCAACACAAGGGCGTACAACACTTCTTACCATACAAGGCTTCATATGGCGCCATCTTTATACTTGCCTAATAACTATCATTGTACGCAAACTCCACAAAAGGCACTTGTCTTTCCCAAGTTCCTGGGAACTCAATAATACAACACCTTAACATATCCTCCAAGATTTGAATCATACGCTCAGGCTGACCATTCGTCTGAGGATGATACGAAGTATTAAAATTCAAGCGAGTACCCAAAGCTCAATGCAAACACTATACAAACCTTGATGTAAATCGCGGATCCCTATTTGAAACTATCGACTTTGGTGCCCCGTGCAACCATACAATCTCAGCAATATAAAGATCCGCCAACCTATCCAAGGTATACGTCGTGTGGACTGGCAAAAATTGTGCACACTTCGTAAACTGATCAACAATCACCTAGATGGAATCCTTTTTAGTCGGTGTCAAAGGTAAACCTGACACAAAATCGATGGTGATCCTCTCCTATTTCTAATTGGGAATCCTCAACGGTAGCAACAGCCCGGAAGGAAACTGATGCTCAACCATAACACCCTGACACACCATAAATCTAGCAACAATATCAGCCATATTCTTTTTCAAACCCACCCAATAGTACTCTTCCTTTAGATCTCGATACATCGTGGTACTACCGGGATGCATAGCAAAAGGATTAGCATGAGCTTCAGTTAAAATAATTCGCCTCAACTCATCATCTCTAGGCACCACTATCCGATCTTTGAAATATAACACCCCATCATCCTTAAAGTGAAAATCTGTAGGATTTACATCCATGATATCTTTAACATAGGTACCAACGCCTCATCATAAGGTTGCTTTTCCTTAATCAACTGCGACAAAGATGGCTTCACTTGCAACTCAGCCAACAAACCTCTATCACGTGTCATACTCAATCTTGCAAACATGGCCCTCAACTCAACAATCGCTTTTCTACTCAAAGCATCAGCCACAACATTCGCTTTGCCTGGATGATACTCGATTGTCAAATCATAATCTTGAGCAAATCCAACCATCTACGTTGCTTAAGATTCAACTCTTTGCGACATCAAATGCTTCAAACTCTTATGATCCGTACACAATACACTTCTTCTCATAAAGATAATGCCTCCAAATCTTCAACGCAAACACTACCGCGACAAGCTCTAAATCATGCGTAGGATAATTGAGTTTGTGCACCTTTAACTGCCTAGATGCATAAGCTACAACTTTCCCGTCTTGTATCAACACACACCCTAAACCAACGTAGGATGCATTATTGTAAACCTCAAACTCTTTCCCTAACTCGGTTGAATCAAGATCGGAGCTTGCGTCAAAGCTTCATTCAACTTCTCAAAAGCTTGTTGTCTAGCCTCTATCCATTCGAAAAGAAAATCTTTTTGTAACAACTTGGTCAACAGAGCAACAACCCTTGAGAACCCATCTACAAAGCAACGATAATAACCTGCCAACCCCAAGAAACTACGGACCTCCGTCACTGACTTAGGTTTCTATAATTTAGAATCGCCTCAATCTTTTGCGGATCCACCCGGATACCTTCTGCCTAAATCACATGACCAAGAAATACCACTTTTTTATTCCAAAACTCACACTTGCTCAACTTGGCATACACCTGATTATCCAATAAGGTTTGCAACACAATTCGCAAGTGATGATCATGATCCACCTCGGTACGAGAGTACACGAGAATATTATCAATGAACACTACTATGAATTGATCTAAGAATTCATGGAACACCTAATTCATTATTACATGAATGTTGCAAGCGCATTCGTCAACCCAAATGGCATTACTAGAAACTCATAATGCCCGTACCTCGTACGAAAAGTAGTCTTCAGCATGTCCTTATCCTTAATCTTCAACTGATAGTATCCAGATCTCAAATCGATCTTAGAAAACGCCATAGCACCCCATAATTGATTGAACAAGTCGTTAATTTGTGGAAAATGATACTTATTCTTAATCGTCAACTTGTTTAGTTGCCGATAATCAATGTATATCCTCAAAGTGCCATCATTCTTCCTTACAAACAACACTGGTACACCCCACGGTGACACACTAGGTCGGATAAAACTGTTGCGCGTAATAAGTGCTCCGCAATTGTGCAAGTGTACACGTCGCGAGTTATAGTATAAAAGATATCGTCTCCACAGGGATTGGTGCCACTTCAAGAATCTAATCTCTTGCACTATAAAAAGTAAAAGAACACAAGTAGAAGATTGTAGGAGTTTTAACTAACAACTAAAATAGAAAGCAATAAAGTAAAAAAAGATGTAATTAAATGAGAGAGAATAGGCCAGGTTATCGTGAGTGCAAGGGCAACTCAGTTGCCGTGGCAACTTGCACAGCGGGGTTGCCTTGGCAACTAATCAATGGTTGCCTGGGCGACTAGTTGGGCAACTACTTGGGTGGCTGGGCACAACTTCAAGGTTCGACGGAGCGTTCTTCAATGGTTTCTTCTTATCCCTAAGTCGAAACTCTAGCTATTTGTGCATGTCTTGATAATACATCCATGCGTGAATCAATGGTGAACAACAACCAATCTTACGCTCCTCTTAGCCGTTGAAATCCTTAACTTATTCCTAAGCCGGATTAATCATCACCATCAATAGATTGAATAAAGACCATACTGATTCGTTTCTTGAATCTAACTCTCCCGATATTAGATAAATAGATGAAGTTACGAGATGCTCTCCCAATTCACTCGCAAACAAGAATAAGAACCAAGAATGAGTAAACCTTGAATTGAAAGTGCAAACTCTTATTACCTAAACAAAATCCAATTGTTTCTCACAACCACAAGACACAATAACCTTAGCCAAATAGATTTAGTTCATGGCTAGGTTCCAAAGAAACACAAGATAAAGAATTCCTAGCATAAACCTAATTGAACAAGAAAAAAAAGATGAAGAATGGATGGAGCTTTGTCAAAATCTCCCTTGCCCTTGATCTTGTCGAAAATTCTCTCCTCCCTCTCTCCCTTTGGAGTTGAGGCATGGCCTTCAATTTATAGGGCTAGGTCAAGGTCTTTTTTTTAGGAGGAAGTTAAGTTGGAATTAAATTATCTTTAAAGAATATAATTCTTTATTATATTTAAATTCCTTCTAGAACTTCTCCTATATTCTTGGGATTTAATTTCTCTTTGACCTCTTCATGGAAATCAAACTCCTTTGGGATTTAGCTTTGCTCCACATCATCTTGGGCTTATCTAGTCATCGATTTTGACTACCATATCATCTTATTCCTTGTCAAAAATTACCTTGGCAACTAGCTCGACATCTCCTTCATGCATTGCCCTGGCAACTGGTTCCAGCCTTGCTTTGGCAAGTGATTCTGCACACACACACAAAAACATACCAAAGTAGCATCTTTTCCCACAAAAACCACCAAGTTATGTAATCAAGCTCAACGATGGAAAGAAAAATGAATTAATGCACGAATGACTAATTATGCAATTAATATGAGCCTAAGTCTAACAATAATATGAGTAAAAAGGGTAATAAAAATAGTACTTTTGAACACTTATCACACCCCCAAACTCGAACTATTGCTTGTCCTCAAGCAATGCAAACTAACAATTACCCGCCAAGACTTTAATCATAAAAAACATGCTTCAAACTTGAATTCAAACCTCGGAACCGTGGCACAAAGTATGATCACCTTTTAATTTTTCGAATAGCACAAAATTACCCGGAATCAAACTATAATGCTTGGGACAATGTGTGTGCGTAGTTGTGTAAAAGTTGATTTTCAAGATTATATGTGAACAATAGGCTTTTATCAATTTAATTATCGGGGCATTTATTTTTATTTTCACTAGAGCCAATTTTGGGCACCTCTAGAAAAGTAAGCAGTTTATCATTTTATTTTAGTCGACTACAGCCAATTTCGAGCACCTCTAGTGATTCTTTAATGTGCATTAACTACTAGAGCCAGTTTCGGGCACCTCTAGCAAGAAAGTGCATTTACTACTAGAGGCAGTTTTGGGCACCTGTAGCAAGAAATTAACTTTTAATTTTGAATTTGAAATTTACCCAAAATTTAAGCAACCTAAGTTCACTAAGTTTCTTTCAATCAACAAGCCACAATCGTGTAAAAAAATTCAGCACCATAGTAAAATTCTAAGTTCTTTTCAGGCAATCCTAAAATTAAAGGTTCTTTCAATTAAGTGCAGTGGCAAAAATTCATCATTGGATATTCAACAAGTCTTAAGCAATTAAATCCAATTAAAGGCATGGCAAGTAACATATGCAACCTATATGTGATTGCTAAAGATGAATGCAACTAAACATGCAACTAACTAGAAACCAACACCCCCCAAACTCGAGAGAAACATTGTCTTCAATGCATGTAAAAGTGAAACAACATATAAAAAACTGAAAGAAATGAGTTAGTCAGAGAGGTCGTCACCTCGAGTGATAAGTTTCCTTTGTACCGTTTGCTTGACTCATTTTCCGATCAGTGGTTAAATGCTTGTGGCTGGTACCGCGTGAATAGCATTGCTTTGATATGATCCATGTTTGTCGATGCAGGTTCACTTGCCTGGGCATCAGTAGTTGCCGAAGCCATTGTTGTTGCCTGGGCATCGCCAGTTTCTGTTGCCGTGGCAACTGCTGAGGTAGTTGTCGGGGCATTCTCTGTTGTGGTTGCCGTGTCAAGGAGTTGGCAGTGAATTTCCTTAGCATGGTGGTTGTGAGTCTTGTTGTGGAAAAGAAAAGAAAACAAAGAAAACCTGAAAACTAAAGATAATGAAGAAAAATAAAATAAAATATCTCCTAAAAAATAAAAAATGAAAATAAAAAGAAAAAGAAAATATTGAAAGGAGAGCATGCTTATGCATCTCCTAAAGTGACCACTTCTTTGTTACGTTCCACATGGGCACCGTTGTAGTGCTTCAATCTTTGTCCATTAACTTTGAATTCATGTTCATTAGTGATGACTTGATTATCACGGCACCATGGGAGAATGGTTTGACAACTTCGAATGGTCCCGACCATCTTGATTTCAGTTTTCTCGGGAAAAGTTTTAGCCGAGAATTGAATAAGAGAACTAGTTGCCCTAGCATGAATTGCCGCGACAATAGTTTCTTGTCATGCCATTGCTTTGTTTTCTCCTTGTAGATTCGTGCATTGTTATAGGCGAGTGCATGGAATTCTTCTATCTCGTTGAGGTCCAACAAACGCTTTTGTCCGGCACTTTCCCAATCCATATTCACGGTCTTGATTGCCCAATATGCCTTGTGTTCGATTTCCACCGGTAGATGGCATGTTTTGCCATAGACAAGTCGGAAGGGGGACATACCTAAGGGTGTTTTGAATGCAGTGCGATATGCCCAAAGTGCGTCATCTAGTCTTACTGACCAATCCTTCCTAGAGAGATTTACAACTTTCTCGAGTATACTCTTTAATTCCTGGTTGGAAATTTCTGCTTGCCCATTGGTTTGTAGGTGATATGCCGTGGCAATCTTGTGAGATACACCGAAGCGTTGCAACATCTTGGCAATAAGTCTGTTGTCAAAATGCTTGCCTTCATCGCTGATAATTGCTCTCGGCATCCCAAACCGTGTAAATATATTTTTCTGCAAGAATCGTTGCACGGTCTTGAAATCGTTGTTGGGAACTGCAGCTGCCTCAACCCATTTAGACACGTAGTCAACAGCAAGTAGAATGTAGAGGTTGCCGAATTAAGATGGGAAAGGTCCCATAAAATCGATCCCCCATGCATCGAACAATTCCACCTCGATGATGTTTTGGAGTGGCATCTCATGTCGTCTAGAGATATTGCCTGTCCTCTGGCAACGATCACATTGCTTGTAAAACTCTTGGGCATCTTTGTACAGTGTTGGCCAATACAAAATGGATTGCAAAACTTTGGTCACGGTATGAGTTCCTCCAAAATGTGCTCCATAGGGTGAAGAATGGCATTGCCGGAGTACATTCTACTGCTCTTCTTCAGGGACACATCGGCGTATAACCTGAACTACACATTGTTTAAATAGAAGGGGCTTGTCCTAAAAGTAATGCTTAGCATCATGGCGGAACCGCTTCTTCCCTTGGTGAGTAAGGCCATAAGGTAAAATACCACAAACAAGGAAATTAACTAAATCCACGTACCAGGGTATTGCCGAGGCATGTGCTGCCGTGGCGACTGCTCCCAAGATTGCCGAGGCGTGTGCGTCTAGAGTTACCGAGGCATACGCATCCATGGTTGCCGAGGCGTGCGTATCAGGAGCTGCTGCGGTGTCGAAGGTTGCTGAGGCATGCGCATCCGTGGTTGCCGAGGCAACTAAAAGTTGCTCATCCAGGAATGCATCATATATCTCTAAATTTGCGTCCTCCTCCCTATTGCGTTCTAAACGTGATAAGTGATCGGCCACTTAATTTTTGTTCCTTTCATGTCCTTAATTTCAATATCAAATTCTTGTAAAAGTAATATCCAACGAATCAAACGAGGTTTGGCATCCTTTTTAGCAAATAGATACTTAATTGCCGAATGGTCCGTATGAATAATTACCTTTGTACCAACCAAATAGGATCGGAACTTGTCAAATGCGAAAACTACAGCTAGTAACTCTTTCTCCGTTGTTGTGTAATTCACTTGAGCACTATTAAGAGTTTTACTAGCATAGTATATCACATGAAAGGTCTTACCTGTGTGTTGGCCTAGGACTGCTTCTACCGCGAAATCACTTGCATCACACATAAGCTCAAAAGGTAGCGTTCAATCTGGTGGAACGACAATGGGTGCCGAGGTGAGCTTTTCCTTTAGGGTTTCGAATGCTTGGGCGCAAGAATCATCAAAATTGAAGACTTTATCCTATTCAAGCAAATTGCACAAGGGTTTAGTAATTTTAGAAAAATTATGAATGAACCTCCTGTAAAAAACTGCATGTCCAAGAAAGCTTCAGATTCCTTTAACCGAACTTGGTGGGGGTAATCTCTCAATCACGTCCACCTTTGCTTTGTCTACTTCATTTCCCTTGGATGAAATCTTGTGGCCGAGCACTATTCCTTCATCTACCATAAAATGGCACTTCTCCCAATTAAGGACTAAATCGGTTTCTTCACATCTTGCCAATACCATCTCTAAATTGCTGAGGCAACTGTCGAAGTCATTACCAAAAATGGAAAAATCTTCCATGAAGATCTCAAGGAAGTCTTCGACCATGTCTGAAAAGAGTGCCATCATGCATCTTTGGAAGGTTGCTAGGGCGTTACACAATCCGAACGACATCCTTCGAAAAGCATAAATACCGTATGGGCATGTAAAGGTTGTCTTTTCTTGATCTTCTAGTGCTATGGCAATTTGATTGTAACCTGAATAACCATTAAGAAAATAATAAAAGGGTTTACCCGCAAGACGGTCAAGCATTTGATAAATAAAGGGTAAAGGGAAGTGATATTTCCTAGTGGCTTTGTTTAGCTTTCGATAATCCATACAAACCCTCCAACCAGTGACAGTCCTGGTTGGAATGAGTTCATTGTTGTCATTTCTTACCACCGTTATACCTCCATTTTTCGGTACACATTGTATCGGACTTACCCATGTACTATCAGAGATAGGGTATATGATGCCGGCATCAAGCCACTTGATGATTTCTTTCATTACAACCCCTTTCATGGCATGATTCAGTATCCTCTGGGCCTCAATCGAAGGTTTGTGATCATCTTCTAGCAAAATCTTGTGCATGCACACTATTGGGCTAATTCCCTTTAAGTCGGCAATTGTCCACCCTATTGCCTTCTTGTGTAGCATCAACATTTTGATCAGCTTCGTTTCCTGCTCAGGCTGTAACTTAGAGGAAATAATTACATGCAATGTTTTATCGGTTCCCAAGTAAGCATATTTTAGTTGCTCTGGCAACTGTCTCAACTCAAGAATCGGTGGTTTTTCAATAGAGGGCTTTTCGAGCTTACCTTCTTTACCTGAGTAATCCAGTGGTTCAAAGTATGTACCTGGTCGATTGACTAACCAATTTGCCTCTTCTTGTTGTTCCTCGTCGATCGGTTCTTTATACTCCTCAGGTTCCTCTTGATCGGCAATGTAGTTGCCGAGGCAACTAAATTCCTCGTCAAAGTTAAACGCTGTCGTGGCATGGAGAAGTTGGCATTCTTTCAGATCATCGGCATGCCTTAGTGTTTGGAACACATTTAGTTTAACTTGCTGGTCATTCACCCTCATTGTGAGTTCTCCCTTTTCAACATCGATCAAGGTTCTCCCTATTGCTAGGAATGGTCTCCCGAGAATGATAGGTGCATGCTCATCTGCTTCACAATCCAAAATAATAAAGTCAGCGGGAAAAATAAATTTATCAAATTTTACCAATATGTCTTTGATTTTTCCCTCTGGATGCACATAGGATCTGTCGGCTAGCTGTAGCATAACTATTGTAGGTCTTGCCTTCCCGATTCCTAGTTTCTGGAAAACCGATTTAGGCATCAAGTTTATGCTAGCCCCAAGGTTGCATAATGCATTCTCGACATAGTGGTTTCTAATGGAACAGGGTATTGTGAAACTTCCAGGGTCCTTCAACTTGGGTGGCATACGATTGTGCAACATGGCCATGTATCCCTCTGTTGTGGCAACTGTTTCAAACTCTCCTAGCCTTGTTCTCTTGGACACAATGTCTTTAAGAAACTTGGCATAGTTCGGCATTTGTTCAATTGCTTCCACCAATGGCAATTTGATGTGGACTTGCTTTAGGATATCAAGAAACTTCTTGAATTGATATTCTTGCTTTTTTCGCTTCAACCTTTGTGGGTATGGTGGTGGAAGTCGGATATCTTCGATCCTTTCATTGGTTTGGAACCTGATTGACGACATTGCCGGGACAACTGAAGTTGCCGAGGCATTATCAACTGGGGTTGCCGAGGCATGCTTATCTCAAGTTACCGAGGTATCCTTATCGTCGGTTACCGAGGCATGCTTATTGCCGGTTGCCGCGGTAATTCATGGTTCAGCATCTGAGGCTTTGCCGCTAGGTTCGTCATGATCTTTTTGTGGAGTTTTGTTTGATGAGCGGGCTTGAGCCTCTTTAAGTTGTTGGCCACTTCTAGTGGTGATCGCCTTACATTGCTCGTGGCCAGTTCCTCTTGTGACTTCAGTATCGCTAGGTAAACCTCCTTGCGGTCTAGTATTCAGGTTTTGAGCAAATTGTCCGACTTGATTTTCCAATGATTTTATTGCAGCCTCTTGGTTTTGAAATCTCATCTCGGTCTTGTAAATAAAAGCATTAGTTCTTTTTATGAAGTTACTATTTTCAGCCATATAAGATTTAGTTTTCATCATAAAAGCATTTAGAGAATTTTCCAAAGAACTAGATGTTGTCGGTTGTTGCTGCGGCAACTGTTGCAGTGGCATATTCTGTTGGAATCCCGATGCTTGTGCATTCTGATTGTTATGGTTTAGAGCATTGTTGGGATTACTCCAAGAAAAATTCGGGTGCTTCTTCCAAGCTGGATTATATGTATTGGACATCACATTGTTGTTCCGGTTGTAATTCCCCATATAGAAGCTAGATTCCGGATTCTGCATACAATCAGAAGAATCACAGTTACCACCACATAACTCACAAAAGGAATCAATTACCTTGACCTCATGTGTGTTGTTTGGTTTCTGCATGTTCTGGACCATCATTGTTAAGGTAGCCAATTGTGCTGAAATTGAGTCTGATGATCCTAGTTTATGTATTGTGGTTTGGCGTCTAACTCCTCCTCTTCTAGTAGAGGGGAATTGATAATCATTCTTGGCCAGCCTGTTTAGAATTTGCATTGCTTCCTCCGGTGACTTATCTAGGAGTATGTCATTTGCCGAGGCATCTACATATCCTTGTTGGTGTATTCACGGCGTTGTAAAACATTGTTACTTGTGTCCACACTGGGAATTCGTGTAGGGGCATTTATGTAGAAGTTCTATGTATCGCTCCCAAGCCTCGTACATGGATTCATCATCTGCCTGCTGAAAAGAAGTAATGTCATTACGAAGCTTATCAGTCAAATTTGTAGGATTAAACCGAGCAAGGAAATCACGACAAAGATCGGTCCAAGATCCTATTAATCCGGCAGGAATGCTATTTAACCATGCTTTCGCCCTATCCCTCAGTGAATAGGGGAATAATCTTAATCGTAAAACATCGGGGGTGACTCCGTGTATTTTGAACGAGTTGCACATCTTGAGGAAAGATTTAAGATGTTATCGTGCATCTTCAGTTGATGAGCCACCAAATTGACCAATTGTGTTGATCATATTAAACATCACCGGTTTCAACTCAAAGTGGTCGGCTTCAATTTCAGGTGCGACAACTCCTGGATTAAGTCCATCAAGATCTTCTTCAAGATAATCTCGAATAGTTATGTTTCGTGCAAGAATCACTCCTCCTCCTGCTGGAACATCTTGATTCATATTTCCGTGTTCTTTAGCCATTGCTACTCTTAACCTTCGTCTAAGTCTTTGTAAGGTTCGTTCGATTTCTGGATCAAAGGGATATTCTGGTGTAATCGGTCTTGCCCTGGTCATATACCAATGCAAAACCAAAGTTTGTTAGCCCTTTGAATCTTAAACAAGAAAATAAAAGCAAAGTCGCTATTGCCAATCCCCGACAACGGCGCCAAAAACTTGTTGCGCGTAATAAGTACTCCGTAATTGTGCAAGTGTACACGTCGCAAGTTATAGTATAAAAGATATCGTCTCCACAGGGATTGGTGCCACTTTAAGAATCTAATCTCTTGCACTATAAAAAGTAAAAACACAAATAGAAGATTATAGGAGTTTAAACTAATAACTAAACTAGAAAGCAATAAAGTAAAAGAATAGATGAGATCAAATGAGAGAGATAGGCCAGGTTATCGTGAGTTGAGGTGTGATAGTCGATTGGATCGTCTTGGTAAAAGAGTGCAAGGGAAACTCAGTTGACGTGGCAACTTGCACAATGGGGTTGCCTTGGCAATTAATCGATGGTTGCCTGGGTGGCTAGTTGAGCAACTACTTGGGCGTTTGGGCAGCAACCTTCAAGGTTCGGCAGAGAGTTCCTCAATGGTTTCTTCTTATCCCTAAGTCAAAACTCTAGCTACTTGTGCATGCCTTGATAATACATCCCTGCGTGAATCAAGGGTGAACAACAACAAATCTTGCGCTCCTCTTAGCCGTTGAAATCCTTAACTTATTCTTAATCCGGATTAATCTTCACCATCAATAGATTGAATAAAGATCATATTCATTCGTTTCTTGAATCTAACTCTCCCGATATTAGATAAATAGATGAAGTTACGAGATCCTCTCCCAATTCAATCGCAAACAAGAATAAGAACCAAGAATGAATAAACCTTGAATAGAAAAGTGCAAACTCTTATTACCTAAACAAAATCCAATAGTTTCTCACAACCACAAGACACAATAACCTTAGCCAAGTAGATTTAGTTCATGGCTAGGTTCCAAAGAAGCACAAGATAAAGAATCCCTAGCATGAAGCTAATTGAACAAGAAAGAAAAAGATGAAGAATGGATGGAGCTTTGTCGAAATCCTCCTTGACCTTGATGCTTGTCGAAAATTCTCTCTTCTCTCTCCCCTTTGAGTTGACGGCTTGGTGATCTATTTATAGGGCTAGGTCAAAGCCCTCATTTGAGGAGGAAGTTAAGTTGGAATTAAATTATCTTTAAAGAATATAATTCTTTATTATAATTATATTCCTTCTAGAACTTCTCCTATCTTCTTGAAATTTAATTCTTCTTTAAACTCTTTATGAAATCAAACTCCTTTGGGATTTAGCCTTGCTCCACATCATCTTGGGCTTGTCTAGTCATCAATTTCGACTACCATATCACCTTATTCTTTGTCGACAATTGCCCTTACAACTGGCTCGGCGTCTCCTTCATGTATTGCCCTGGCAACTAGCTGCATCTCCTTCATGCATTGTCCTAGCAACTCGTTCTAGCCTTGCTTTGGCAAGTGATTCTGCACATACACACAAAACACACCAAAGCAACATATTTTCCCACAAAAACAACCAAGTTATGCAATCAAGCTCAACGATGGAAGGAAACATGGATTAATGCATGAATGACTAATTATGTAACTAATATGAGCCTAAGTCTAACAATAATATGAGTAAAAAGGGTAAGAAAAATAGTACTTTTGAACACTTGTCAGCAGCATCCATGGACTCCAAAAATGTAGAATGTTCTTCCCCTGCACCATATAACTTAAACAAGCCATTAACGCATCCTTCATCAAATCAAACGCACGTACCTCGTATAAACAGAAAATGCGAGTCCTTGGTTGAGAAGTGGGCATAGAATTCGTGAACAATGGTGGTGTCAACCTCCCCTGGTTATTGGCAAAATGTCTTCCATTTGTGCTTCTTGACGATGGCAACCACTTCCGGTGAGAATCCCAAATTTGATTCATTCTTGAAATCAAATCCTTTCTCGTAGCAGAAAGTACGAGTAGCATAATTCTCTTCATACTTTTTCTTGATTTCTTCATTGAAAAAGATTTGAAGTGGCAATGATGAGGATGCCATGGAAAGAGATCGGGAGAAAATAAAAAATGGAAAAATAAAGAAAAAGATTAGTTTCTTGATTTTCTTTGACGTGCGAGAGAAAATGAAGAGAGAGTAAAGATTTAGCTTAAAGAAGATTGGGGTTAAATAAGAGGAAGGGGAAATGGTTGAGTTGGTTTAATGGTGAGGTTAGTAGAGATAATAATGGTTGTGGCAGTTATGTGTGTATGGGGAAGTGGGATGATGATGGGTTTAGGATTTAATTGAGCTGACAGTGTGGGAAAGGGAAAAGGCAAATGAGATAGGGTAAAAATTTAAAGTTTAAAAGTTTAACCTAGGCGACTAGGGTTTTTCCCGCTTCAGCAAAAATTTCTCTTCCCTTGGGCCTAACTCGCATAAGGTCGACGTGTTATCTGATCTTGTGATGTCGGCTTTTCCTGACATATTGTCCTGGCAAACTGCTTTGGAAAAATGTCTTGCACTAACACTCACAAAATCTTTCAAAGCATAAAAAAGAAAATATAAATAAATAAAATAAAATACCAAAAAGAAAGAAAAACAAGTAACCTAACTATTTATATTGGTCAAATGATGATGGGAAAATTTACTGAATCTCCCCCAAGAGAATAATCTCCTTGCCATTCCTCTGACTCCCTTCAAAATAATGCTTTAATCTCTAGCCATTCACTTTGAAAATTGTCACCATTTTCAAGTCTTTGATATCTACGCTCCATGAGCATAAGGCTTGACAACTTCAAATGGTCCTGACCATCTGGATTTGAGTTTACCTGGAAATAACTTAAGCCTCGAATTGAATAACAATACTCTTTCCCCTACTTCAAACTGTCTTGGCAAAATTCTATTGCCATGCCACCTCTTTGTTCTTTCTTTGTAAAGCTTGACATTTTCATAGGCTTATGCTCTAAACTCCTCCAAATCATTCAAGTCTAATAAACATTTCTCACATGAAACCCTCCATTCCATGTTCAACCGCTTGTTTGGTCAATAAGCCCGATGTTCTAACTCTATTGGCAAATGGCATGACTTCTCAAATACAAGCTTGTACGGTGAAGTTTCTAATGGAGTTTTGAAGGCTATTCTATACGCCCACAAGGAATCATCTAGCCTCAAGGACTAGTCTTTCCTTGTTGGGTTTATTGTCTTCTCCAAGATGTTTTTGATTTCCTTGTTTGAAATTTTTGCCTGGACATTTGTTTGAGGATGATAGGTAGTGGCAATTCTTTGCTGGATTCCATACCTACATAGAGATTTAGTGATCAAATGGCATTTAAAACGGGTACCTTCATCATGTATGATGGCTTTAGGGACACTAAATCTAGTAAAGATGTACTTGTGTAGGAACTTGGCAATGACCTTGGCATCGTTTGTAGGTAGAGCAACAGCTTCAACCCACTTTGAAACATAGTTTACTACCACAAGTATGTATAAATTGCCAAATGATATTGGAAAAAGGCCCATAAATTATATCCCCTACACATTAAACTACTCTATTGGCATGATGTTTTGGAGTGGCAATTGATGTCTGCTGGAAATATTTCTAGTACACTGGCATCTATCGCATGCCTTGGAAAAATAATGGGCTTTCTTGAATAGTGTTGGCCAAAAAAATCCTGGTTGCAACACTTTAGTTGTTGTTTTTATTCCAGCAAAGTGTCTTCCATATGGTGTTGCATGGCAAAGCTGAAGGATGTTTTGCTGTTCATCCTCTGGCACACAATGACGAATGATCTGGTCGACGCATTTCTTGAACAAGAACGACTCATCCCAATAATATTTCCAGATATCTCTTAAAAATCGCTTTTTGGCATTACTTGGCAAATCTGGTGCCAATACTTTGCTGACTATGTAGTTGAATATGTCAGCATACCAAGGAATAGTACCGATCAAAAGTAAACGTTCATCAGGTAAATCTTCTCTAATAGCAGTTGTGTTACCATCATCATGGTGGTTCTCTAAACGAGATAAATAATCAACTACCTGATTCTCTTCCCCTTCTTATCTCAAATCTCAAGGTCAAACTTTTGCAACAAGAGTGTCCATCATATTAGTCTGCGCTTGGTGTCCTTTTTTTCCAACAGATACTTGATTGCCGAGTGGTCTGTGTACACTACAACTTTACTACCCACCAAATAGGATCTGAATTTTTCAAACGCAAAGACAACTACAAGGATCTCTTTCTCAATTGTTGTGTAGTTAAGCTGGGTCTCATTCAATGTGCAGCTAGCATAATAAATGGTATGGAAAATATTACCACACCTATGTCCTAACACAACTCCAATGACGTAGTTGCTTGAGTCGTACACGAGCTCGAATGGCATTCCAATCTGGTTTTATGACTATGGGGGATTAATTGACCTATCTTTTAATTCCTAAAAAGCTTTCAAACAAGAATCATCAAACACAAAGGTGGTATTTTGTTCCAAAAGTAAGCATAAAGGTTTAGAAATTTTTGAGAAATCTTTAATAAAAACATGCATGTCCCAAAAAACTTCTAATACCTTTGACACTTGTGGGTGGTGGCAATTGTTTGATTACTTCTACATTTTCTTTGTCTACCTCTAGGCCTTCCTTGGTCACTTTGTGTCTGAGAACTATGCCCTTCTTCACCATGAAGTCGCACTTTTCCCAGTACAAGACTAGGTTGGTTCCAATGCATCTTCGTAGAACAAGTTCCAAACTATGAAGGCATTCCTTAAAATTTTTTCCAAATACTGAGAAGTTATCCATGAAGACTTCTATTTTTTTCTCGATCATGTCCGAGAAAATCGACATCATGAAATGTTGAAACATTGTTGGGGCATTACATAATCCAAAGAGCATTATCCTAAAAGCGAATTTCCTATACAAACAAGTAAACATAGTTTTCTCTTGATCTTCAGAACGATGACAATTTGATTATAGCTCGTGTAGCCATCCAGAGAGTAATAAAATACCTTCCTTTCCAATCTATCCAACATCTGATTGATGAAGGACAGTGGATTGTGATCCTTTCGCGTGGCATTATTTAGCTTCCTATAATGCATGCACATTGTCTAGCCTATTAAGGTTCTTGAGGGGATCAATTTATCTTTGTTGTTCTGTACTACAGTCATTCCACCATTCTTTGGTACACACTGCACTAGGCTGGCCCACGAGCTATCAAAAATGGGAAAATTATCCCAGTATCCAACCATTTTATGACTTCTTTCTTGACTACCTCCTTCATGCTAGGATTCAGTCTTCTCTGGGCCTTGATTGTTTTGCCATGGTAATCCTCCAAAATGATTTTGTACATGTATATTGTTGGTCTTATCCCTCGGATATCAGCCAAGCTCTACCCCAAGGATTGCTTGAAATTGCCCAATGTTTCTAGCGATCTCTCTTCGTAGTCATTAGTTAAATCCGCAGCAATGACCACTGGCAAAGTGGAATTTTCTCCAAGGTAAGCTTATTTGAGGTGTCTTGGAAAAGGTTTTAGCTCCAGTTTTGATGGCTTCTCTATAGATGGTTTGGGTGCCTTGATTTACCTACCGGCCAACTCATGTCTTCATTCAGCATGGTTGGTTCTTCAGGTTCTTCACTCATCATATCCTCATCATCCAGTTCTCAGGCATCATCATCTGTGTCTTGGCAAATCTGTGCTATGTCCATGTTAAAAATGGACTTCACCAACTTAATAGCTTGGCGTTTCTCATGTTCATCAGCATACTTAAGAGCTTGAATATGTTAAACGTAATTTGTTGGTCATTCATACACATAGTAAGCTCACATGTTTAAACATCAATTAAAGTCCTACTCGTGGCAAGAAATGGTCTTCCCAGAATTATTGAGACATTATCTTTAGCCTCATATTCTAAAATAATAAAATCAGCTGGGAATATAAATTTATCTACCTTTACCAACACATCCTCAATCTTGCCCTTGGGACGTGCATAAGATTAATCTACTAGCTAAAGTGTTACTGTGGTAGGATTTCCTTCAATTCCAAGCTTTTTGAAAACTAACATTGGCATCAAATTGATGCTGGCTCCCAGGTCACACAATGCTTTACCCATGAATCTATTGCCAATTGTACAAGGAATAATGAAACTTCCCGAATCTTTTATTTTCAGTGGCAATTTGTTGGTTATCATTGCACTACATCCTTCAGTGAGAGCAACCATCTTGAAGTCACCCAACTTCCTCTTTTTGGACAAGATGTTCTTCATGAATTTGTCATAATTGGGAATTTGTTTGAGAGCTTCTATTAATGGTGGAAAAGGTGGTGGTGGATAGGCAAATAATGGCTCTGCTGGTTTTATCGAGTTGGTGCTGGCATCAGATTAAGGTCTAACATTATTAGTGTTCGCTTCTTTTTTCTCAGCTTCTTTGGGTTCGTCTATTGGCACCATCTTCTCATCTTAGCAAATAGTTAACTGTTTGACAGGGGTTTTCTTCTTGCATTGTTTACCACTCTAAAGAGTGACTACTTTGCATTGTTCATTCTTTTTCTGTCGAGTATCTTCTGTATCGCTTGGCAAAGTTCTCTGGGGTCTGTTACTAAGTGCATTGGCAATCTGCCCTAGCTGAACCTCCAAGTTTTGCAATTTGCCCTGGGCTTTGGACAGTCGCATCATTACGCTCCATGTACTCTGCTAAAGTATTCCCTTGGTTAGATCTCTGTCCCGATTGGAAGTTGTTTTGTGCTCTTTGTGGCATTACATTATGGTAGAAACATGGCGGTGCATTGTTGTTCTAACGCTAGGCATTAAATTGATTACCTCTCTGATTTGCCCAAGAAAAGTTTAGGTGCTGCTTCCAACCTACATTATAAGTATTAGAATGTGGGTTAAAATTACAATTGAAATTGCCAACAAAAATTACTGATTTAGGGTTTGCTAGGCATTCTTCCACATAATGATCTTCTCCATAAATAGTGCAGAATGGTTCCATCGCCTTCATTTCTCAAACTTTAGTAGGCTTTTGCATTACTTTCACTATGTTAGTGAGGTTGGAAATTTGAGCATTGATAGATGAAAGTGCATCAAGCTCTAATTTTCCAGCAGTTTTTGTTCCAGTTCCTAGTTTGGCAGTAGGATACTAGAGGTCATTGGTGGCAATCTTTTCCAGGATATCAAATGCCTCCGTATAATTCTTGTCTAGCAACGAACCATTTGCTGAAACATCAAACACAGTCTTGGCATGAGCATTGAGTCCATTATAAAAGATCTCCATCTGGGTCGAAGTAAGAAATCCATACATGGGACATCTCCTCAACAGGTCCTTAAAACGCTCTCAAGCATCATACAAAGTCCTTTCGTCAGCTTGTCTAAAAGTAATGATTTCACTCTACGGCTTGGCATTAAGTTTAAATGATTAGAATCTCATAAGGAACTTCTGGCATAATTCTGCCCATAAAGTAACTAAATCAAGTGGCAAAGAACTTATCCACAATTTTGCTCTATCTCTCAGAGAAAATGAGAATAGTCTCAACTTCAGTGTTTCTTCAACTACACCAGGTTGCTGAAATAGTTTCAAAACCTCCATGAATTGCTTCAAGTGTCGCCTTGGGTCTCCAGTAGGTGATCCATCAAATTGGCCTACATTCAAAAGCGTATGTATTATTAGCAGTTTAAGTTCAAAATTTTTTGTATTTACCTCAAGACCAGTCAGTCCTGGCATCAAATTTTCCATGGTTGGTGCCAAGTGTTCTTTGATAGGTCTTTCTCCTTTTGCCGCCACAACAGATGCATGCGGTATTTCTTCAAGTATTGGTGGATTTTCTTGATTGTGAATGACAACTTCTACTCCACCATTTCCGTTAAGAGCCATTTCTTTAAGTTTCTTTTTCAACCTGCGTAGGGTTATTTCAATTTTTGGGTCGTATGGACAATCCTCCTTTGTAGTGTGGCTCTTGGTCATACTGCAAGCAAAACAAAATAAGTAAAATAATCAAACAAAAGTAAAAATCAAAACAATAATTTATGTTACAATCCCGGCAACGGCGCCAAAAACTTGTCAACTGACTAACGCTTGGCAAACAATTGAAGAATTAATGTAATATGCAAGAAAATAATGCCAAGTTTAGGTCTTTCTACGTGCAAGTATACACGGTCAACAAGTAATACAGCAGTAAGCTTAGTACCGTATCCACAAGGATTGTCCAGCAATTAAATGCCATGATATTTTACTTGTGAATAGGAACAAATGAGTTGAATTGGATTTTGGATTTTTATTAAGAAAATGACTAAGGGAAATGTAGTGAAAATGCAAACATGTTGGCAAATAAATGTATTCAAATGGATGGTAGACGTTGGCGAGGGATGTATAGATTCCATGCTAGCAAAGACAACAATTAATAACTTTCAGCCTTGGTTTTATTGCCGAGCATATTTTAAAGTAGCATTGCCTCTATTGACGGTATTACCCTAATTTAATTAAGATTAACTCAGATATGTCTATAGTGATGTTTCTCAATAATTAACTTGGAAAAGTTTTAATCTTTACTCCTAAGGGGTAGATTAACTTCCGGAGTAAGCTCATCTACTTGAACATCTTATGTCAAAGTTTCTCTCCTTAGTACCTGGAAATTAATCATTATCTCCCAAGTCTGTTAAGATATTAAGGAATAATAAGCATGCAATGCTAACTGTCATGTGGAGAAGAATTTAAGCAAATTAAGCACTAACAAAATAGACAGATATGACAAGGCATTCAATTATTAAAAACTGAAAAATAGCTCAGCGTTCTTCGCAAAAATATCCCCAGCCAACTTAAAAGAATTAGTTCATGGCTGGGGGAACCATCAACACATCATGGTTTATCAACATCACCATCTTAAATGAAATTAAAAACAAAGAGAAATGGACAATAAAAGAGATACATCAATGTAACCCTTCAATGGATATAGAGCTCTAGGTCTAAGCCTAGTCAAGCCATGGGTTGCCCTCTATCTTTTTCCTTCACCACAGTGCAGCCTCCTTTTGGCTCATCAATCAGCTCTATTTAAATAAGCATGGGTGGAAACCCTAGATTGGGTTTGAATCTTGAAAGTTAGTTATGCTCCAAGATAGGCGCGTTATCTTCATTTTGAATTTTAGGGCTGGCGTATTCTTTGACCAACGACTACTGACCGGTATCGGTCATCCTACTTTTGCCATCAACGCTTGATATTTCTCTTCTGGCTTGCTGCTCTTCTGGCTTTCTGTTATGCTCTGCCAAACCTGTCCTGCTTCTAACATGCCACCAAAGCAAGAAAATACACCCTCACTATGGAAAAAGAAACACTCCTTAACTCCTAGATGTAAATGCATGATTCTACTAGCTAAATGCACAAATATGTACTCAAAGGCAAGCAAAAGCATGGTAATATATGTATGAAAAGTAGTACTTTTGAGGAGTTAACACATATACCATGTCAATGTGTCCAAGGTCCTTATAAATTCTTAGTTTTATTCCTTAATCTTGTTTGATGAATGAGCTATTAGCTCCATAAGTTCACAAACTTGTTCATGGTGAGCACAAAACTCCAAAAAGTGGTAGTTCATGAATCTTAATAGCATATAGTCCATAAGTCTTACTTTATAATTTATCAAGCATTAAGGTTCATCATTAATTCTCATGGCTCATTTCATAACATGTTAAATTAATATATCCAATACATACATGATACAAATCAAAATTGAAGAAGCTTACCAAGCTTTCCATGTCATGAATGTAGCAACCAACTTGCTCTATGTGAGCCATGTACGTTATAATCATGCATAAATATAATGATACATAAAAACATTAACCATAATGACAACACGTCATCTGAAACCATAAGCTACACTCACTGAAACATTCCAAACCAATTTCACTCTCATATGGTAATTCCTTTGTTAGAAGATAAATTCCTCTTTGAAGAAATTGATGATTTCTCATCAAGAGATTGATTTAGACATGAAAGGAGACATGATTTCATTAATATAAATACATGGACATCCTTAAGTACAAAGCTAAAGCTTAAACTAATCATGTACATAAGAGTTCTTATAAAAGCTTAAACTAAAATCATAAATAGCTTAGAAGTCATGGGGTCATCACTTAATTTTCACCCTCCATCTACTTCCATATTTTTCTCCTTTAAGAATCCATGAATTAAGAAATCTTTAGCATAGACTTACCTAGTAAGAAGTTGGGATCAAGATGGAATAAAGAGCTCAAAGAAATTTCCAGCTTTTCTACTCCATCAATGAAGGTATTTTCTTGGAAGAATATAGAGTGGTGTGTGCTTGTTCTTGAGGAGGTGCTTGCTTGCACAATTATTAAAGACGATGAAAAACATGTTTCTTCATCTTTTCTCAATATGTCGTAGGGAGATAATGAGAATTCCTCTATATCCTTCCTTTATTTCCTTTATTACCCTATATTAATTCTTCCCTCATTATTACATTTTCTTTATTTCTCATAAAAAATGACACCTAGCATCCTACACACCATTTTTTAGAGTTTGGGAAGAATTAGGCTTTAAGTCTTCCAAGAACCTTTCCTTCACATGAAGAAAGGTCATGGTCAAATCAAATTACTAGCCGTTAAATTTCTTAGCTTTTATACTTTATCTCTTTAACCTTGAATCTTTACAATTTAGTCACTAATCATACTTTCATTTCTTTCAATTTAATCACTAGGTGGTCTAATTACACACCTAGTCCTTGTAATCTCCATGCCTTGCTCTTATAACTTACTATTTTACTTCTTCATTTTTAGCCAATGGCCCTTGATTTCAAATTTTCACAATTTAGTCCTTAATATTCAATCTTTTGATTTAAGCCTAAAACTTTATAATTATTCGGATTAGTCAATTTTTAACCTTTTCATAAGAATTGACTTAATTGGCAGATTGAATTTCTGATCATCGGAAACCGAATTTTAACTAGGCCAGTTTTCGTGGTATTACACTTTTTTATACCCCTCATTGATTTTTAACTATTTGGGTAGTTGGGAAATTGAATATAGTCGTTGAGGGGTATTTTTCCCGCATAAATATTGTCTAGCAACTGCGGTTATCGGTATGCGAAAGCCCGTATCAGTACCTGCTTATAAGAGAAATAGTCATTATCTAACAAGGGTGTACCGGTACGCAAGGTTGCGTACGATACAGAGTAAGGGGTACCAGTACTCGAATGATCGTATCGGTACTAGAATTTCTCATTGGAATTTAATAGTATAACACTGACAAATAATATTAACTGAAATCGTTGTAATACTTTAAAATTATAATATTAACTTTTATAAAAAATAATATTATTTTTTATTTTTATTTATAATAAATAATTTCTAAAAAAATTATCAAGTAGAGAAAAATAATACACATAATCCAAACACTAGAAAGTGGTTTTCGAAAGTTGTTTTCTAAAAATATATTTTACTTCACATATATCAATTTCTGAAATATATTTTCAGTGAAACAAACAAACATTGAGTTCTCATTCATTACCTTATAATTAAAAAAATAAAAATTTATAATTGTTATATAAAAAGTATATTTCTATTTTTATTTTTAAACTAATGATTATGTTTTTTAATTAACAAAATTTAGAAAAGGTTAAATTCTGCATTTCGCCCTCAATCCCTTTATTTATTTTTTTCATTAGTTTTGTGTAAAATATGATTTGGTGGCAAAATAAAAACATTAATTCATAACAGTCTGAGTTTCGGGTCAACATCTAAGTTTTAATATGAACATTGTGTAATTCGTTTTAGAAACCACCTATGCTTGTTGATGAATATGCCGTTGTTGAGAACCATTGTTAAATTGGAGGACTTGAAGTAAAATTTAACCTTTGAAAGATTTTTGGCTAAAACTTGTTTTGTTTGTACGATATAATTTGATACAAAATCTATGTAAAATCCTAAATTCCTAACTTTAAACTCTAAAACACTAAACCCTAAATCATATACTCTACATCATAAATATTAACTTTAAATTTTAAACCGTAAATCCTATACCCTTAACCCCTAAAACTAATATGCTTCTGTAAACTAAAGTTTAGTTGTGTATCAATAATTTTTCCTAATAATTTTACCATATTTTCATATGACTAGGTGTTATAATTATTGTTGACTGATAAAGTCAACAAGAGTCATGGATGGCGGTCCGGTAGGGATTTCGATGGTAGTTCAGGTTTCGATAGGGTGTAGTTATCATTTAGTCTGATCCTGGGTTCTCCAGGTCTTAAGTTCTATCGTGGTCCCAATTGCATGTGCACTTTATACAATCTGGATAGGTGTCGTGATAGGAAAGTCATGGCGTTGTGACGGGATTGGTACGATTCGATGTCATAGGTTTGCTTCGTCATCGATAGCTATTGCGTGTACTGACACGTAGCCGTCGAGCGTTGTTCACCTAGATAACTTCGCAGTTCGCGGGCTGACCCTATTTGTTTGCCTTTACAAGAGTTCACAGGGGCAGATTGCAGTTCTAAGGTTGCGATCCCTTGACATGTAGCGGCAGGTACTAACAATTGCCCCCAGGTACGGGAAGGTTATAAAGTGGCCTTGGCGAACCTGGGAAATTTTTTGGGAGGCACCTTAGGCGGGAATTTTTGTGGCAAAGATTTTTGAGATTTTGAAAAAGATATTTATTATTAAGGGATATACCAATGTGGCTATTACAACTGTCACTTGTGGTATTTTGAAAGTAGACCGTTGTATGTGAAACATCACATATTTGTTAGCAAAACGTCTTGAGGAAGACACATATTTGGCTATAAGTAGGCAATTTTCTAGGTTTTCCTCTTTTTACCTTTTGTTTATTATTTTTGTGGGCTTTGAGTTCAAAGGAAACAAATTAGCAAATCCATAAAAAGGATTCTTTTGCTTCAATGGCTAGTCCGTCTCTTGCAGTCAGTGATGAGTACAAGTGCATGATTGAGTTGAAGGATATGAGTAAGGCTCTAGAGTGTAGGGGTCTTCGTGTTGTAAATCATTTTTGTTATCAGTTTAGTTTACCGCGGGGGATGTACTATTTGAGTGTGTGCTTCGATGAAGGTAAGTCATGGTGTTTTATCCCTCTGTTTACTTTCAAGGCCGGGTTCCAATACCATTTTACCCGTTTTTGTAGAGTGGTTTAACTGGTTCGGTGTGGCCCGGGTCAGTTAATCGGTATGAGTTGGTGGACCTTGATGTCGTACATTCTTGAATTATAAAATCCATGGGGATGAACCTTCTATTAATGTTTTACAGATAATCTTTATGCTAGTAATATTCTTTTGGATAGACATAAGTATATTAGGGTAAAGTGTAAAGTTAGAAGTTTTACCTTTCCTGTCGTTTGGCGTCGCTCACCTAAATGAGAGAGTCGAGTTGCCGAATTTGAATAAGCTAGCGCTTGGTGAGCTGAATCTTCTTTAAAGGTTAGAAAGGGGTCCTATATTGCGGTTTGAGGAGGTATGCACTTTGAGGAATATGTGGGTGCACTATTTGGAAGGGGAAAGTCTGAATGGTTGGGATGAAGCAGACATTAATACTTTTCATGAAGGATCTTTGGAAAATGTGCCCATTCATGCAGAGGCTTGGCCTTTTGGTGGAGAAGGCAACGATCGCGTGGCAAGAATCCTTCTTGTCCATGAAGTGGAATCGGAGAATATCTTTTCTACTTATATCGGTGTTCGTACTCGCCTATGGAGATATTGGGTGGAGCGTGCTCCTCTAGGTGGAGTTAGTGGGGAAGCTATTCCTGGTGTTTCTAGAGGTTTTGTTGGTGTTACCCCACCTGGCTCTAGCCGCATTGGGAAAATTGTTGTGGCTGGTAGTAGTAAGGGGAAAAATGAGTAGCTTCATGTTCACCGATTTTGTCTGCTTTAGAAGAGGAAGGTAACTCTATCAACTTAGAGCACATGATAAAATGGCGTATGGACATTGGTGGCGCTTGGCTATGCGTTTCTAGAGGTAATTTTACACTACCAGCATTTGCGTTTTATCTTAAAATGTTGTTGTTTCTCTCTTTTCTTTTTTTTCTTTTTATAGTTTGTCAAAATCATGTTTTTCTTTTATCCGCAAAAGATGTGGTGACCTCTTTGTAGGATATTAAGGGCAAATCGATAGATTCACCTATCCTATCAGAGGTATCACTTTCTAAATCTTATTAGTGATGAAATGGGTTCAAGGCTCTAGAGGAGGTGACGTCTTCGCAGGCCCCTGCTAGCGAACAAATAAGTTCGCCAGGTTTTTAACTCTCGCAACTGTTGTAATATCTTTAGTAGGCGTGATTGCTGTTGTTTTTTGCCTGACGAGTTCTATTGGTGTCCCTGTTGTTTCAATTGTATAGGCCTCAAGTACAGTAGCCTGAGGTTCGACCTCATTAGATGTGTTGGAGGTAGTGAGGCATAGTATAGCTAGCCAGATAAGAACTTATAGTTTGAGGAGACGTCGGATGGCTGGCAAAGATAATAGGCTTGGTAAAAGGCTAATATCGAGCACGAAGGATGTTGTGTGGGGTTTCGGCAGTTTTATCGGGTTCTGTTCTAAGTGCATCCCCCTCTTTCATTGGATCGCCCGGCTCTACTACTGTTGGTGTCTCTCCGTTTACGTGTTCGTTTGAAGGTACTACAATTCCTTGTAATGTAATATCCAAGTTTTGGCTAGTGACTAAATTGTAAATCTTGAAAGTTTAGGGGGTTAAAGTATAAACCTTGGAAAAGTTTGGAGACAAAAGTGTAAAATTCCCTAACAAGTAATTTTATTTAGTATAAGAGTGAATCGGATCGAAATAGGTACCTTGATATTGGTTTTAAGAATTAAGATGCAGAAAAAGGTACCGAATTTGGATCGAATGAAATTGTTAAGCGTGCTCATGTCAGGGAAATACAATGATGGGTGACCTCTGGGAAGGTCCCATAAAAGTGTTTTTAATTGATATTTTGGATTCAGTAAAAGTATAAAATATTTGTATGGATTTCAAATAAAGGATTTCTACGATAAACCTTATGCTATGAAGATTTTCAATAATTATCGGAATAATAGACTGAGTTAAGAAAATTCAATCTAAGTCTTTATGAAAGGAAATTTTTAAGGTTTAAAATATCATGTGATAGATAGTGAGCTGAATTGGGTACTTTCAAAGTTTGGTAAAAATCTGAGGAAAAATGAAATGGGAATTGAAGTTTAGTGACCAAAATTAAAATTTTGAACGTTTTGTGGCTAAAGTATAAACTTTGGAAAAGTTCAGGGACCAAAGTGCAATTTCTAAAAGTTATGTAAGTTAACCTCGTAAATGAATAGTTCACCCTCAAGAGTGACACTTTTGTGTTACCCGAATTTTTTCGTACGGAGCTTATATTAATGGTTATAAAGCTTTAAAGTTCTTATGAAGAAAATTTGAAAATCGTATTGAGTGAAATTCGAATATTTGGATCGAATAAATGCCATAAATAAAAATCTAAGATATTTTGGGACATGGTCTGTTGGATTGGAACCAATTTGGTTCAATTTTAATGGAATGGCAATTTTCAAGACTTGTTGTAAATAAAGACTAGTTGGAGGGCAAATTGGACATTTGCCATGGATGGCATTTTTGAAATATTTTGAAACCTTAAGGGCAATTTTGAAAGGCTAATTACACATGGATTTGATCTTGGCCATTGAGTTTTGATGAGATTAAATCTTTGCCATTTGATTAAAAGGGCATTTTAGTAATTTCACTATTTAAATGAATTTAAAATTCATTTATATTTACAAGTGGCATAATTGTAGAGATTAAAAGTTAAAGATCCAAAAGAAGAAGACTACTCTTCATCTTCTTCATTTTGAAAATGAAAGGGGAAAGGGAGAGAAATTTTCCATGTTCGATTCAAGCCTCGAAACTCTATTTTCAGTTGAATCAGAATCGAAAGAATGTTCGAGGTACTATAAAGGAAAGGATCAATAGAGCTTAGTGAGGCATATTAATAAATGGTCAAGGTGAGTGCATTTCTAAATGTTTGCATTACATTGAAATTGGCATTGCATTTTTCTATAATATATGATATGATACATTGCTCGGCATGACAAGCTTGATGGAATACCAGGTTTCTAATTACTGTTTGCATAAATGATGATGCATTATGCATACATGAAAAATGGATAATAACAAGATTAAAATGAAACAAGATACACCCTGGGGTGCAAATTGCACTAGCGATGTTTTTTAATATAAGGAGCAAAGAGCGTCCTTATATGAGGAGCAAAGAGCGTCCTCCCGAGTACGTACTCTATATAGCACTACAGTGCAAATAGGCTACGGGATTTCTATGGGCCTCTAGCCAAACTCGATGATAATAATAACAAGATGATTACATGGTAGATCATGAGCATGCAAATGACTGCATGATGATACATGATTTATATGATAGAAGTGATATATGATCTACATAATACAGATGTTACATGATTACATGATACATGAAAAAGATGTTACATGATTTCACGATACATGAAAAAGAAGTTACATGTTACATGACAAAGAAGTACATGACATACATGATAGAAATGTTGCATGATACATGATTGAATACATGATATGCAAATAACTGCATGATGATAGCATGTCCATGATAGAGAATATATTACACAATAGTAACATGATTTAAATGATAATTATGATACATAACATATGTACATTGTGGTATACTTGCCATGTTATAGAGAAAATAAAATGCACTTTTATATATGACATACAATATTACATTATTTCATTTTTTAAAAATAAATAAGTTTAATTGTCTCACTAAGTTCGTACTTAGCGTGTGTTTTATTTCACACGTAGGTTTTTCAGATCAGAATTAGCAAGGAGGAGTCATTCTTTTGGAAGTCAAGTTATCAATAAGTGAAAGTACGTACATCTTTAAAATAGTCAGGAACTAGTGGGCATGTAATTATATTTTCAAGAAAACTGTTTTGCAAGCTTTAAAGTATATATTTTCGAAGTATGATAGTTCAAGGATACATGGAGTATGGAAATGAAATAATGTTACCAGTAAGGTAAAAGTATAACGATTTAACCAGAATTTAAATCTTAACGCTCAGAATTTTTATAATCAAGAAAGGGTTTAGGCAACAAGCGACGTTTTCACCCTTAATAATATTTTCTTTTAAATAACTAAATTTATGTTTTATAAACCAATTCAGGGTTAAAACTAGCTATAATCGTCTTGAATTGTTTTCAGTTGAAATTTATAGAAAATGTTGTTTACCGAAGAGTAAAAAAAGATTTCAGTATATGTTTTTAGTAGCATCTGTAATGTATATTCGTATTACGGATATACGTTATGGGTGTTACATGTAACACCCCCGACCCGGTTGTCACAATTTGGGCCTTAAAGCCCAAAGCAAAACCATAAAATTTCTCAAATTGGGTTTAGCCCAAACTAGTTATTTTCCAAAACATTTATATCCAATAGTTTAAAATATAGATAAATAATTTAAATCAATACAAAGGTGCTCCAATTTAATTTAAAATATTTGAACATTCAATTAATACAGTTTCAAAAATAAGGATTACAGACTCCAATATGTAAGGTCCTATGAATACATAGCCCACTAAACACAAGTATCGTACTCTAGAGATCAACACATGCTAGAATCTAGTACCGATAGTGTTCCTCGATCCCACAATCCAACGATCAACATACGCACGAAAACAAATATTCCGAGCACTGAGCTTACAAAACTTAGTGGTACACATCTACTATACTATACTTCATGCTAATCATAAACATAAGCATGCAAGCTAGTATGAGCAATAAGGAGAGATAAATAAATACGTGGCGCTACCACTAGTTGCCTGAACACATGCTCTTATCATAGCAATCATCATACGTAGCACACAAGGCCTAACCATACTCATAACATGGCATTATAACATCATATAATGTGGCGTTACCTCTCGTCTCCTAACCACAAAGCATAGCAAGAAAGCATAAGATTCTCATAGCATATAAACATTATACCACAATATAGGAGTGAGGCACAGTCCCACTAAGCATCGGGATCACACACTCTGAGTGAGGCCCAGCTCCACTACACTCTTTGGGTGAGGCCTGGTACCACTAAGCATCGGGATACATACACCCATGCTAGGAATATCTCATCGAGCATCTTCGAATGAGTCTCAGTCCCACTAAGCATCGGGTTTATACATTCAGAAATATTTAACCATGGTGTTGCAACACACTCTATCTCCCACTGGGTATCCAAAACCCATTAATCAAGATGATTCAATCATCTAGGTGTCCATGTCAGCACATAGCAAGGACATGTCTACCACACAGCACACGGTATCACACAACCCACCAAAGATCCTTACGGTTACTGTTACCATCAATTCATCCAACGTTTACCAAGTTATAAATTATTATGGAATGGTATATTTGTTATCCTTATTAATTATCTCCATTAATCTATATTATCTCTTTAATAACCAATGCCAATTTCCATATTTACATTAGCATTATAGATTATTTTATTCGACGGGTACCGGCACTCAAACAAGAGTATTGATACGGTACCTTTAGGTAGCAATACTCACACGCATACCGATACCAAAATGGCTTAATATAAATCCTTAATTTCTATAAGTGTCAATACGTGTCGACCAATACCAATACAACCCTTATTCGCGTGCCAGTACAGTTGAAGCTCGTACCAATACCCTGCATAGGGGTTCGCACCATTTCCTTGAATTACTGTTTATAACACTTTATTTGATCCATAAAGCTTATAAAAGTCATTAGGGTTTGTTTACTAATGCATTAAATCAATTAATATTAATTATCGACTTCATGGTTATTTATTCGAATATTACCAATTATCAATCCATTAATATAATCCCTATCGAACATGCCAAACATATCTCAAGCACTCAAGCAACATAACATGTAAATCAACCGATCAAATAAATATACGAGTATTCAAATAAACTTACACGGTCTTTAAATCTCACACATACAAGTCTCATAATACCGATCTCAACACATGCTTATCTATCAACAACCTATTTTGCAGACAACGCAAAGTAATCACATTTATGATGCTTAAGAAGCAATAGGAGTTCGAGGTGTACTAACCATAAGCCAAAATGATAAATCCCCATCCAAGCTCCTCCAAACCTCTCTTTAATTCTAATATTCGAGTCCACCAAAACCTCAAATATGACTAAATAAGCCATTTCACACTATTAGACTACTTTAGGAGATAAAATGCGTAGAAATAGCTTATCTAGTTCAAATTTGGCAAAACAAACTATGCCAACAGACTTAAAACATCGAGAACCCTCGGGTAGGGTCCCATAGAAAAAGTCAACCTCAGTTAACGATAGGGATGACGGTGGTCAATGGTGGTTGGCAGCACAGTCAACGGCGGCTGGCGGCACGGTCAACTGCTCAATGACTGGCTTGGCTCACGATTGGCAGGCTTGCTCGGGCTCTGCTCAATAGGTCAGCTTGGTGGCTTGGCCCAATCAGCTCGGCCCATCTATCTAGATGGCCCTCCAATGCACTAAACCATGCCCACATGCAGCGACAGCTTATGGCGATGCGTGAGGGCTGCTTTGTTGGTTAGACAGTGGTGACGAGCTTTAGACCCGCTGTCCCGACGCTGGTGAACATGTTGGTGCCCTCAAATTTGGGTTTTGACCACCAAAACCCCTCTATTATGAAATGGCTAAAACTTTATCTCTCTTGCCTCTCTGATGACGGTTCCGACGATGACACCACGACCACCGGCCAACTCATCTCAGCAAGGTGAACACAATGGCATAAAAGGTGTCGAGCAAGGACTTTCTGTTGGTGGTAGATCTAACATGAAACTTGATAGAAGAGGAATAAAAAAGAGAGAGAGAATGAGGAAAAAAAGAGAAAAGAAAAAGAATGAGAGAGAGAGAGAAGAAGAAGAAAATTTGATTTTTCCCTCTTCTCCTACACCCCTCTCTTTTAAATATTTGGCTTAGGGTAAATTTGGGTGAATTACACCTAAGCTCTCAACCTTCAATCCATTTTTCACACAAGTCCTTAATTTCCTTAAATCGAGTTTGAACCAATAATTTCTCTCATTAATATGCCCAGTTAAAAGATCCAAACATGAATCCAAGGCCCAAAAAATTATCCCAGAATTTGGGTCGTTACATTCCTACTCCTATTGGCCTGATGACTCCTCTGTTCTCTTCTTTGATTCCTTCAAGTAGCTTGCTTTTTTAATTGTGCAGCATATCCTTTAATAAGTTTCTATTTTATTTTCAGCTTTAAGTTTATTGATTTATTAATGTTTTCGTAGAAACTGCCAGTGTAGATTCTGTTGTTGTACATTATACTATAGGGAGTGTGCCTGTCACTACCATGTCTACTGGTACTTCATCTCCTTTTGTGATTGCGATAGTTTCTCTGCTGTCATCATCCTGTGGCCTATCTTCTAGTGAAAGGCATGGATCACTCACTCTATACAGTGCATTCTATCCTTGAAAGCGGCTTGCAGACACAAAGAGTTGGTTTTATCCTGAAATTGCTTCCAATAGGCTATCAGGATTATATGCGAATAGCTTTGCCTCCGTTATGCCCTGTACTAGCATTAGGAGGTCTATTGAGGGGAGCTAGGGCCTTATTCAAGAGTTAGGTTTTGTTCAATACAATGTGGAGAGGAACGCGAGGGTGCCTGTAAATGAGAACAAAGAATTACTTTCATAGACGGGGAAATATACTGCTAACTTAGAGAAATTAAAAAGAAAACATGAAGCAAAAACGTAGAGGTGGGTACAAAAACTAAACAAGAGATACTATGAGCAAGTTTACAAGATAGAAGATGCCTTTAATCGTGCTCTTAGGAGGAAAGTCTTAACTCATTCAGTTGTGGAGAAAAGCTTCAAAACTGAAATTCGGGAACTCAAGGAAGAGCTAGAGAGTGCGCAAGACAAGGAAGATGAGAACACAACTAGGTTCTCATGGAGGTTGACTAAATTGAAGGAAAATCACAAGAATGAAATGACAGTATTGAAAGCTACTCATGAAGTGGAGACAGCTGAGAAAGTAAAAGAAGTTGTGGATACGACCTCTATTTTGATGATCGTGAGCATGAATATGGAGCGGGATGTTGCCGTTCTCAGTTTTCAAGTGACATGCAGTCCATTTGAAGTTACCGATGTGGATTTTAACGCTCTTAGCGAGGTGGCTATAGATTTTGGTGTGAGGAATCCTTCTGGGACTTCTTGGCAAAATTTTATTGCAGACTACAAAGAAATTTTGATACCTCTTGTAATCGTGCCAAGTACGTCGGTGTCCTTGAATGATCTTACTGATGCTATTAATGATTATGTGTGGATGGTACTGTGGTAGCGGGTACCTCTGAAGGGCTGAATAGCTTTTTGTTACTTTTTATTTTGCTTGGAACCAATCAATATTTGGAGCACTTTATTTGGGAAGTAAAAAGTTTGTTTATTGCTTTATTACCTACTTTCTTTTTGTTAAAGCTGATTTCTTGGAGTTTGTGTACTTTGAACTTCAAAATTCAATATTTTTGGGTTATCTAACAAGTAAAAGTTCTTTTTTAAGGTGTGACGCTTATATGAGGTTTGTAATTGTTCTTCTCCCTTCAACTAGTATAGGGGTTTCTTTCTAGATACTGCTATTTTCTCAACATTCATGATCGCATTGTGTTGTTTGTTTGTTCTATTGGCAATTCTTAAAGGGATTCGAACTTCAGGTTATTACCCCTCCTGGTTAAGGAAACTTTAAGAGTGGTGGAGAAGAATAACTTGTTACTTTGTGGTGTTTTAACTTTGTACCAGACAAATATTAAATAAGGATATGACTCGATTTTTCTTTCTTTTGCAAAAACCAACTTGAATATAACTTGATTTTGCCTTCTTTTGCAACAAACCAACTTGAATATGACTTGAATGAGAATATATGTTTCTTTCTTTTTCTTGCTTACTCTAGAAATAATGAACCCTTGTTTTGGCGATCGGTCGATTCATTATGCACGCTTGCTTGGAAGCGACTAGAGAACCCTTGTTTTGGCGACCAGTCACTTAACTATGCACATTTGCTTGGAAGTGGCTAGTAAACCTTTATTTTCTCGATCGGTCGCTTTACTATGCACATTTGTTTAGAAGTGGCTAAAGAACCCTTGTTTTGGCAATAAGTCATTTTACTATGCATGCTTGCTTGAAAGCAACTAACAAACCCTTATTTTGGCGATCGCTAGCTTTACTATGCATGCTTGTTTAGAAGTAGCTAGCGAATCTTTATTTTGGCGATTGGTCGCTTTACTATGCACGCTTGCTTGAAAGCGGCTAGCGAACCCTTGTTTTGGTGATCAGTCGCTTTACTATGCATGCTTACTTAGAAGCAGCTAGTGAACCCTTGTTTCGGCGATCGGTCGCTTTACTATGCATTCTTGCTTGGAAGCAGCTAGCGAACCCTTGTTTTGGCAATCGGTTTCTTTACTGTGCATGCTTGCTTAGAAACGGCTAGTGAACCCTTGTTTTGGCGATTAGTCACTTTACTATGCATACTTGCTTGAAAGCAGCTAGCGAACCCTTATTTTGGCAATCGATCGCTTTATTATGCATGCTTGCTTGGAAGCGGCTAGCAAACTCTTATTTTGGCGATCAGTCACTTTAGTATGCAGGCTTGCTTGGAAGCGGCTAGGGAATCCTTGTTTTGGCGATCGGTCTCTTTACTATGCATGCTTGCTTGGAAGCAACTAGTGAACCCTTGTTTTGGTGATCACAGATTTTAAGAAATCTATCATATACATAACATATTTTGAGTCTTAGAGGCCTTGTTTTCAAAGATGCATTTTAAATGTAAAACTTCTTTAGATGCCTAGCATTCCATGTTCTAGGATCTTCCTTGCCATCCAATTCTGCATGTTTGTACGCCCCAAATCTAATAACATTCTGGATTCTGTACGGTCCTTCCCACGTTTGGATCATCTTTCTTGTTTCTATCGGTGGCTTACTAGCTTCCATGTTCCTCAGCACTAGATCGCCTGTTTAGAATTGCTTGTTCTTTACACGGGAGTTGTAGTACTTGGCAACTATCTGATTTCTTGCTCCCACCGCTGCCTCTGATTTATTTTTGATCTCTTCAAGCATATCCAAATTCATTCGCAGCACTTGATTATTTGTTTGTGTATCATATTGAACGATTCTGTGTGTTGGCATGCCTATCTCTGCTGGTATCACTGCTTTTGTACCATACGTCAAATTGAATGGTGTTTCTCATACTTTAGGATAATTATGGACTTAACACAAGTATCTTTATGTATTTTAGAGAATTTCAGATAGTTTGTTGATACTACAAGCTTTATCTTAGAGTATACTTTACTTGTACCGGTGTGGGAGGTTGGCCGCAATGCCCACAATATCCTTGGCAACTCATCCACTAGGCTCCTTTCGTATCCTCGACCTTCTTTTTAAGTGCGGATATGATCTTTTTGTTAACTACTTCAATTTGAGTTTTCGTCTACGGGGATTTAAAGAAACTTTGGGCCAACGCGATGTGGAGGTATTTGTAGAATCTTTTAAACCGCTTCTGGAATTGAGTTCCATTGTCCATGATGACGGTTTTAGGAATGCCAAACCTACAGATAATGGACTTCCACAAGAAGATCTCCATTTGTTTCTTTGTGATCTAGCTAGTGGTTCCGCTTCTATCCACTTTGTGAAGTAGTCCATAATGACTACTAGATATTTCCTCTAACCGAATGCCATTGGAAATGGGCCTAGTATGTTGATGCCCCATATTGCAAATGGCCACAGGCTCATGATGGACTTGAGGAGCTCTGTCGGCTGCCTAAGGATTGAGGTGAACTCTTGACATGGTATGCACTTAGTCGCCAACTCCTTAGCACCCTTTCGCATCGTAGGCCAATAGAAACCCTGCCTTATGGCTTTTTACGCCAACAAATGTGAGTCAAGGTGGTGTCCACCTATTCCCTCATGGATTTTCCTCAATACGTAACTGGCTTCCTCGGGTCCAAAGTATCGCAATAGAGGTTGTGATAAGACTTTTATATAAGAAATCATCAATAAAGGCGTACTGAGCTGCCTACCGCATTATCTTGAGTCGTTGAGCTTTATCTTCAGGTAATACCCATGATTTGTTATATGCGGCGATCGGCGTCATCCAGGTGTCACCTATATCGAGTTGGCACACTTTATGTTCTTCTGCGGACGAGGGGTGCTCCCGGTACTCCATTAAGAATTTGCCTCGTCTCTGGTTTTCGAGCGCTACTGCCAGTCTTGCTAAAGCATCTGCCCTAACATTATCTCCTCTAGGATTTACATTATAGAATACTGGGTAAACTTTGCTAACAATCATGTATTATAGAGAATTAGTCTAACAGGAATTTACCATGTGAGGAATAAAGTATTTATTTGTGAAGTAAAATGTGGGTGTATGTATTTGTTGCAACCTTTCACCCTCAAATTGTACTTGAGGAGTGTTTCATCATGGACCTCGTATTCTCCAAATAGCTGCTTTGCCACCAGTTGAGAATCTGTGAAGATTTGTAATGCATCTACCCTGAGTCTAGCTGCAAGCTCCAGTCCCGCTATCAAGGTCTCATACTCGTCTTCATTGTTGGAAAGGGTAAATATGAATTTGAGCACATACAATCATTCCTCTTTTTCACTGGGTCCACTTAATAGCATGTTCGCTCATGCTCCATTAATAGCTACAGAGCCATCTACGTTGAGGGTCCAGAATTGTGGGTTCTAAACTTGCTTGGCTACGGTCTAGGGAGGTTCTCGTTGTGACTGCTGATCTTTATTGCTCGTCATTGATTTGTTCACATGTGAACACATCGTTGGCCCACTAAATGTGCACTCTACTATAAAATCAGCTAGAACATGTGCCTTGAATGCTCTTTATGGTTGGTATTCGATCCAAAATTCACTAAGCTCTATGCCCCATTTCAATATTCGTCCCTATACATCCACCACCTTCCCCAACACATCCTTGAATGGCTGATCTATCAAAACAATCACCCGGTGTGCCTGGAAGTCATGGAAAAGTCTCTTAGATGTTGTGACCAGAGCGAACACTAATTTTTCCTCTCTAGTATACCTTTTTTTCCATTGGATGAAGGACCCCACTGACATAGTAAACTGGTCTCTAGATCACTTCCTCCTATTTGACTAAAACTGCCGCAAATGTTTCGTTGGTAACTGATAAGTACATGAAAAAAAAACTTTTCCTTTCTTGGACAATGCAAGCATGGGAGGGTTGGCTAAATACTATCTGTGTTGCTGGAAGGCTTCCTGGCATTCATCTGTCCATTTAAAGGGGCCATTTAATGCCTTGAAGAAAGGAAGGCATTTATCCGCCAACCGAGAAACAAATCGATTCAGTGCCACCATTTTTCCATTCAGCTTCTGTATTTTTTTGGTGTTCACGGCGGGGCCATATCAGTTATAGGTTTTATTTTTTCTGGGTTTGCCTTTATTCCTTGCTTCGAGATTAGAAAATCCAAGAATTTACCTGCTTCGATCGTGAAGGCACACTTTTCAAGGGTTAAAACACATCCTATACAGACAAAGGATATCAAAAACCTCTTGTAAATCAACCAAGTGCTGCTCAAAAGAAGTGTCTCATGTGTAACACCCTCAACCCGGATGTTATATTTGGGCCTCAAGTCCAATCTGTTACCATAAATTTTTCATCTAGATTTAGCCCAAATCTCATTCATTCCTAAAATCCATAAAGTTTAAATATTTTCAATAGATAAATACGTTTAAATGTTACATGGGAGCTCCATTTAAAAATAGATAATTAAAAGCATTTGACTTATAATTTAAAATCCAAAATAAGAGTTACAGTACAACATACGGTCCTACGACTACATAGTCCAAATAACCTAAGTACTATACTCTGACATTAAGGCGATGCTGGAGTCCTACTCTGATGGTGCTCCAACGATGTATGTTAACCTACTAACTTGTGAACGAAAAAAAATTCTGAACGTTGAGCTAACGAAGCTCAGTGGATACACTTCTACTCAACCATGCTTCATGCAAATCATAAATAAGAGCATGCAACTAAAGATGACAATATGGCAATACATTATATCAGTATGGCGCTATCTCTAGCCACCTCAACATATATCAACAATAAGAAAGTAAATAGTCTCACATAGCAACTGATGCTTGTCGAATAACGATGCACTTTAGAGCAAGTATACTCGTCGAATGAAGTAATAAAGCGATGAGTAGAGTGTCGAACCCACGAGGATTGGATTAATAACTACGAAATCATCGAACTTAAGAATTTGTTTGCAAGCAATACTGTTTGATGATTTAATTAATACTAAAACAATAAAATTAAAGATAGCTATGATTAAGACGAACATGTGTAACAATTAACAGATAATCATAGAAGGTAGGACTATTGCTAAGGATATATGCTTGATTACTTATTTCAATGCTATAGCAACTGGCAATACATGACTGCGTAAACCATTAGAATCTTTATATATTCAACAAGATTTTCTAAAGAACTTATGACTCTCTCGATGCCTAGAAGTTAATAATACTGAAGCTAAGGTAATACATGTCTGCGTGAACCCTAACAACTCTATTATTTTTTAAGAACTCCATTTCAGTCGTTGAAATCCTAAACTTATGTCTAAGCCAGATTGTTCACGTTTGTATAGCCTAACTCTCTCGATATTAAGCCACTGATCAATAGTTAAAAGGCCTCTCTCGATGGCTCTTAGAATAACTAAGCATGAAGAACAATAAATAGAATAGATAGAGGGAAAACAACTATAGCATTAAAATAAAGTAAATCAAAACATAAAATCCTGGGAAGCAATAATCCCAACTAAAGTATTTAGCTCATGTATGAGCCTAAAACATCCATAACAAAATCATTAAAGTACGACAGTTTATCAAGCAAGGAAAAGAAAAGAGTCGAGTGTCCTCAACAACTCCTTCTATGTCGTCCAACTGTTGTTGTAGGTATCTCACTCTGTAGCCTTTCTCGATGGCATCAATTGTGAGGAGATTTCTCTAGCTTTCACCCTGGTGGTTCTACACAAGCTTCAGACTAGGACTGTTGTCTATAATCATGCTCTCCTTGAATCGACATCCAAGTATCTCTTATATAGGCAGTGAAACTAGGGTTTAAGAACCCTAAAATGCGGGACTTCATTAAAAAAGGCCATTGATTTCCTGCTATATTTAATGTTCTGTATTTGGGAGAAAGTCAACGTGGGTAAAAGTAGATTCATCTCCAACTCTTTAATGCCTCATTAGCTCCAGCTATAATCACTCATTTTTATCTGGCTGTAAATACATATTAGTATAATTATTAGTATACTAGTGTTGCATGTATACATTGTATTATATGTTTATTATGTGCATGAGTGTTACTAATATATATATAAGGTGTGGTGTGTTCATATATATTATAAACTATGTATGTATACGTATTAACGGTACGTGTGTCACGCATATATCTATAGTTAGTACGAGCGTATTTGTTTAATGTGTGTAGATGTTATGTTAATTATGTGTATGATTATATGTACGTATGCTAGTATGTTATATTAATTAATGTTTGCATAAGTATATACGTTTGTATTATCATATGTGTATTGTTGTTATACTATTAATATTATTATTGGGCTAATATATAAAATGAAATCCAAAAAAATATATATTAAACCAAATAAATAAATTACCAGTCCAAGTCCAATTACAAGTCTAATACTATTACAAGGCCCGGTTTGCCCAAACCCAAACTCTATTTAATTACAATTATTTTGTGTGCAGATGACTATGGGCCGTTGGATCAAGATCTGATCCAACGGCCACGATCAAGCAAGGAACAAAATATCTGCCAGCCGCGTGCACTACACGTCTGGACGCTTCGAGTGCCACGCGCGCGTGCGGTCCATGCGCAGACTCTTTGATATCCCACGCGTGCGTGAGCCCCACGCGCTCTGACCCCTCGACTGCTGAGCCACACGTGCACGATCTGGAGCCGTTTCACCAATCGAGGCTTCATCTGGGTCGTTCGTCCCTCAAGCCAGCCCAACCGTTAGATCAGATCTGATCTAACGGCCGAAAACACCTATGGCCGAAGACAGAACCCCCACACCGCCACCATGCTTCACCATGCCGATCTTCAACCACCGCGCTCAGACATGTCAAAAACCAAGAAAAGAAATGTTATGTCAGTTAGCAGTCCAGATCTGAAAGCAAATATTATATTACTTGTACCAAACCAAAGACAGGCATATATGTACGAAACAAACATTTTGTAAACAACAAGTTGTAATCGAAAGAGCCAAGTTGTAATCGAAAGAAAAAATACAAAAAAACAGTCCAGTGGTAAATACTCGTCTCTTTTCTTATTTTTTGTCGCATGCATACACAAAAAGATACGTAGTAAAAAAAGAGGGTTAGAAGTCGTACCATCATCGTCGGTGGATCTCCCTTCACCAGTGATAAGCCTTTTCGGCTTTCCCAAGCCGAACATGGTGAACTGAAAGGAGTGGGAGACCCCTTTTGGTTTCGTTTTGTGTTGAAAATAAAAAAAATGGGTTTTTATGTTTCGTATTTCTTAGATCTAGGCTGTATAAAGGCTTTTTCTTTGAATCAAAGTTAGGATCCATGTCGAGGGTAAGGCAGGGGTTATTTTGGTGTGTTTTTTAGGCTCGCTGGCGCCGGTTAGCGGCGGCCGGCGACGGAGAAGACGGCGGCCGGCCGCCAGATTCTGGGTTCATCAGGGAAGGTTGAGAGAAAATGAAGAAGGAGGCTTGTTATAAAACTGAAAAAATGAAGAAATGGGTGAAGTTTTGGTTCCGGCCAAAAAGGGGAGAATTTATAGGTGTTATTATTTCGTGAAATGGGGAAATTGCGTAATAAATCACCCCGCGTTTTCAATATTTTCACTTCTGTCTCGCCGCATGGTATATTTACAACTCTAGTCCCCCTTTTATTTCAAAATCTTGCAATCCAGTCCCTAAATTACACTGAATTAGTTTTTAAATGGTAAAATTACCCCTTTAACCATCCCGCGTTTTTGAATTTTTCATTTCGGGTCTGCCCCTTGGTCTAATTACAGTTTCAGTCCTTTCAAGTTCAGTCATGTTTACATTTTCGTCCTTAAATTGCATATTATTATCCTTTAATTTCTGCCACTGATATTTATTTCTTTTCATTTCAGTCATGTTTCTATGTAAATATTCATGTTCGTATTGTAATCGTATATGTTAATGTAGTCTTTTGCCTTATTATATATCCCTCGTATATGCCTTGTATTTTCATGTTTACATGTATATGTGTGTTAAGTTTATGATGGTTACGTATCTTTTGTTCGGTTATTCGTATTAAGCATGTTATGTTCTAGTCGGCTCGTACACAACATGTTTTGTATTTTTGTACGTATTGTATGTTTTCTTGGCTTTTAGGTTACATGCTAGTATATTTTCTTTTTATGTATGATATATTGCTTTTTATGTGTTGAAGTGTGTTTTATTTCTAATATGCATGTCTTCTTGAAATATATGTTTTTGTCTATACATGTATTTATTCCTGCCTTGTTATTGTGACATGTTAAATTTGCTTTTATCTATTATTAAGCTTGATGTATATGTGTGTTCTAATTACGTATTTTATTAATGTTAGATTAGTATTATGTTATGTGAATATTTACTGTCTTTAAATTATCTGCCATGTTTTATATTTTTGCCACTAAGATTGCATATGATATATAAATTGTTAGTGCGGTGCCCTTTTATCCGAGCTTAAACGGGGCCAGTATCAGGCGTAGTGATAGTGGTTGGGCGTTTACTCTCGGATAACGGGGCCCTTAAAATTTATTCGCAATTATAACCGAATTTTAAACTAACCGTCACTTTAACTCGGAAAATCCAATATTAATAAAGCGGTAATTATTAAAGTGCCAATTTTGGGCGGTGTGGGGGTGCTAATCCTTCCCCATCCGTAACCGACTCCCGAACCCAACACTTTTTGAATCTCTGGTTTTATGGTGTCCGGCCTACCTAAGTGGCCGGTGGCGACTCTAATTTTTTAAAATGTGGTTTTTTTTAACCCCACGGAATAAATATTTTATATCCAAAAAAATCACAAATACCTTCGAAAAACCACGTTTTTTAGCAATAGGAAAGAGACATCGCTACAGATGGCGACTCCGCTGGGGACTATTTTTGTTTTTTTCAAAAACAAATGAGAGTCAAGCTTTTAAAATAATTACCGTTTTACTAATATTGGAAATTCCGGGTTAAAGTGACTATTAAATTAATATTCGGTTGTAATTGCGCGTTTATTTTAACGCATTTAAAATATGGCATATAAACCTTTTTTAAGTGGGGGGAAAACGCTAATGCTTTCGTGGAGATATCGTTCTCCCGTATGGGCCTAGCAAGTACCTTCGGGGCTCGAGTACCTTATGCTTTCGTAAGGATATCGTTCCTTCGTACGGGCATAAGCGAATGGGTCCCCCTGAATTGAACCCGATTGAAAGGAGCCTATAATGGGTGATGATCGGGGGCCTTGCTACTCTTAGTAGAGGACAGCAAGGACAATTCGGGTACCTCCTAGAACCAAGACTGCATGTAGAGAATACATAGAAACCTACCCATTTAGAGCCATGCGGATAACCTTAGGTTTTAGACGGGATAAATAGGGTTGTTTTGTGTGTTTATTCTGTTTAATTTTGTCCTTTTATTTATATATTTATTAATTTTATCTGGTACTGACTTGTTTTCTTTTCGCTTTTGTTTTTTTTCATACATCATACATTTGCATCACATAAAGGTACTGGATCAAGTGGTTTGCCTTATCAGAAAGTCTTTCACCATGGAAAAAAGGTGTCTTAGGAAAGAAGAACTTAATTTGTCAGTCAGACATTGGTCAGAGGTCAACCAAAAAACCCAAGGGGACAGTTTGCCGAACGAACACGTAATAGCAGGGTACACCTATGTGAGTCTCCAACAGAACGACTTATGGGATCTTCAAAGCATTTGGGAAAGATGGGACCGAAGACTATAAGACTTGTTCTGCGATAGTTATGGCGACATTGCACAGCTGTTATATGTTCGGTTAACCAGCCCCTACTCCGAGCTATAGTCCGATTACGAATTCGGCTTTTTGTCGCTTCACCTTCAATGGGCAGGACATGATGCCTACAGAGAAGAATACACTGCTTTATTTAACCGTAAAAACATTCAGAATATTGGATCTACGCGAAGCCTCCGAGGAATCGGAATTATATCACAAACTCAAAACCTTTGCGGGAATGAGTGACGATTGGGTTAATGGCCTGCTTGAGATCCGAGGAGACAATACGATTTTTGCATGGGAAAGTATTCGGGACATCATACCGACACATCCGCATTTAGGCAAAGAAAATGGACCTGTTCGCTTTAGGAATATATGGCTTGGTGATCTTTCCAAGAGTACTCGGAACATCGACATAGCCATTCTCGATTTGTTTGAGCGGGTAAAAAGGAAAGCAAACCCAGTACCAGCAATCTTGGTCGAGACTTTTATTTCCTTAAATGCTAGCCGGAAACATGAAGAAAGACGCGTTTTGAGGATGCGCACACCATTATTATTCTGTATGGATTCGTGAGTCACATGTGGAAGACACAAGCGAGGGCCTGCCGGGGATATCCTTCAAGGTTTTTCGCCTTTACGGGAGTACTTAGCAAAGGAATGGCGAGAGGATTTGAAAACAAAAATGTAGACTAGTTTCTTCAGGAACATTCAAGATGAAGACATAGCATGGAGGGTCCCATGGCTCGGTAAAGTTAATTATTTTCTATACATTTGTGGTGATTTCAACTGGCTGATGATGTTGGGATTGCACGGAGGGATCGCCTGTGCTCCGCTTTTAGTGTCTCGACAGTTTGGATCACGACAGTTCATTCTCAATACCGCCGGGTTAAGCCAAACTGAATTTCTTTTCAAAAGGGAGTTCAAAGGAAAAATTTAGACCATCATAAGGGCCTGGGACCATTGTTACCGGATCAGGGTGGAAGGAGATACCGAGCACATGACTACCCCAGACTACGATCTTTAGAGACGTTTGAGGGTTAATAATGTAATTCCCGAATCTGATCAAGGACCAGCAGTGTCACTCGAAGAGCTTACAAGGGTGGTACCGTCTGAAGCTGACATCTTAAGGAATGAACTCGAAGAAATTAAAAGGAAAATGGACATCCAACAGACCCAACATGCGAGCGAGCTCTATAAGGCAAGCTTAGAGGTTGACGAGCGGGACGGGATCATTAGGCAGTTGAAGAAATTAAATGCAGATTTGAGCGACAAGAATGCCCTTTAGCAAAAAGATGTCCTTCTACTACAAGCGAAAATACAGAAGGCCGACCGAAGTCAATTCATAGCCGTAGAAAGAGAAAGAATGAATGGTATCCGTTTGGTGGAAGAAGAACGAGAAATCAACAAGAGAGCGATCGAGAAAGAGATAGAAAGCTGCCGGTTGGTTATGGAGGAAGAAAAACGATCCTTCAAGAAGGCCATCGACCAGGAAAAGGAAAGACTCAGGCAAGAAATCAGCAAGGGAAAACAAGCTGTCCATCAGGAGAAAGAAAGAGTCACCGTATGGAAAAAAAAGTCCATGAGTAGCCGAAATAGACTGTTAGAGATGCAAAAACTGTACGATGACACTATTCAAAGTCTGGAGCAGAGCCAAAGTCAGAATGGCGAATTAAAAGGAAAGGTGGCGGAAGTTGAACACTCCCTTCGAATGTACTGCCAGAGAAATAGCTTCGCTGAGCTGCAAGAAAGAGAGCGTGAAGTGGGTCTGTTACGAGTACGAATTAAGTCCCTCGAAGCAACTGTTGAGGATTACAAGGAAAGAATTAGTGTGTTCGAGGAGGCTACAGCCGGAGGGGACACCTATTGGCAGAAGAGACTGCGTGACGCTGCCCGGATGGTACAGGATAGGGACCAATATTACGCAAACTTGATGGTGGACATACAGCGAGTTGCCAGGCATGTGAATGATTTGGCTGTCGAGGCCGAAACACTCCGACCTTTCATAGTCCCAGAAATGGAAGAAGCTCCCAGGTTCCTCAAGCTGCTCAGGGCAATTGGAAAATTAGGAGATAGAGCTAGAGCTTATCTATAGGACTCTGTGTTGTAATTAGGTCTTTTGTATTAGGGATCTTTATTTTGTAACACGAACTCTGTTGTAATCTAGACCCTTTAATTCTTGTGGAAGTAGTTCAAAAGGGTGATTACCAGCGGAATCAGTACCTTATCTGCATACATTCCTGCATTTGCATCATGACATTCGCATCATTATACATGCATTTATTTCCTGCAACCATATTAACATTATGAATATTGTGGCATTTTGTGTAGTTAACCCGCAATCATTCATCACCCATACCTTACCCGGTTACAAAGCAAGCTCATGGAAGACATAATAATCAGTCTAGAAAAAGGGCAAAAAGAGCTCGAGACAAGGTTTGAAGAGGCCCAAAGAAGCCTCAGTGATCAGATTGCACAGTCGCAAGCATCTATAGTATCCGACATAACCGCATTGTTGGCTAAGAGTCTTGGAAAAAGAGTGGAAGGAGAAACCGTTCAAGAACCAGAGAATACCCCAGCTCACTACAAGGTTCAACCAACTGCACCAAACCCGGCTAGAAAGGTGTATATCAACCCTGCAGGAATGTCATCTATTTTTCAAATAGGGGCACCTGAAACTCAACCCCTCGACGCTGAAGCACTCTATGAAGAAGAGGTGCCGGACCTGAACATGGTTGAAAGGATCAGGACCGAGGTAGAGAAAAAGTGGGAGGAGAGGTTTCGCCTCATGGAGGAAAAATTTAAAACATTACAATCTAATGAAGAATCAGGAAATGACGATAGTGACTTAAGTCTGGTGTCCGATCTTGTCCTACCGCCAAAATTTAAAACACCAGAGTTCGACAAATACGATGGAACCACGTGTCCTTCCGCACACATAACATTGTACTGTCAAAAGATGGCAGCCTACCATAAGGGCGAAAAGCTACTGATCCATTGTTTCCAGGACAGCCTAACTGGAGCGGCGTTACGGTGGTACACCCAGTTGTGCAAGGCAAATGTTAAGACATGGAAAGATCTGTCAAGAGCATTTACTGAGCAATATAAGCATATAACAGACATGACCCCCAGTAGAATTATGTTGGAAAATATGGGGCAGAAGTCCAACGAAAGCCTACGGCAATACGCCCAAAGGTGGCGAGAAGTGGCCGCCCAAATTCAGCCACCCATCCCGGAACATGAAATTACACCGTTATTTGTTAATACTCTGAAAGGGGCACTCTTTGATCGCCTCATTAATAACACAACGCAGTGCTTTGCTGACTTAATCAGGACTGGGGAGTCCCTTGAATTGGCAATTAAGAGTGGTAGAATTGATGGCGGGGAAGGGTCTCGGAAGTATAGCAAGAGAAATGAAGTAAACGCCACCAGTACTTATACTGCCCCGAAGAACTTCACAGTCTCACAGCCACAAGCACCTGTGGGAAAAACATAACACTCGAATCAAAGAGATGAGAGAATCCCCAGAAAAGAGAAAGAGAGAAGAACTTTCACTCCCCTACCTGTTTCGTACTCAGAACTTTATTCCAGTTGTATGAAGCAGACCTGGTCCGTCCATACATCGTTACTCCTGTCAATCCGCCCTTCCCTTCTTGGTATAATCCGAATGCGCATTGCGACTATCACGGCGGTACCCCTGGACATCCCACCGAGAACTGCCTTGCTTTCAAAAACCTTGTGCAGAATTTAATCGATTCTGGGATATTGAAGTTTGAAGAACCGAATGTAGCCAATAACCCGCTGCCTAATCATAGGAGCAGAGGAGTAAATGTTATTGAAGAATACTTTACCAGGAGGATTAAGAATGATGTGTCAGAAAACAAATCTCCTTTACGGTGGGTATTTCAACAGTTATGCATGGCTCGTGTGATTGACAAAGGCATGATAACAAGGCGGAAGGGATGTGGAGTGTATTGCGAATTCCACCAGACTGAAGGACATGACATCCAAGAGTGCGATGAGTTCAAGAGATTGGTACATCAATTAATGAATGAAAAACAAATAGAATTCTTCGAGGAGCCCATGGGGAAGAAAGGGTCGGACGTACACATGACGGATAGCCCCAAATCTAAATACGGGAAGGATAGACCTTTTATCATCTCTCCCAGTCCAGGGAATGCAGGTGCCTCCCAAGGAGAAACCAACAAGATGAGTCCCAGGATCATCATTTCAGCACCATCCCCATTCAAAGATATGCGGCAAACCCCCTGGAATTATGCTGTAAATGTGACCACGCCAGAAAAACTAGAACATGGTCAGGTAAAAGAACCTACGCTGAAAGACCAACAAAGCCAGAACGACGTAAACGTTGGTGAGGCAGGCCATTTCACAAGGATCGACAGATGTTATTCCTCCGAGGCCTTGAAAGCAGCTGAAAAAGATAAGGGAAAGAATACAGCAGTTAGCCCAACGCAGATATTTGGAGAAGAACCTCCCCCAAAGATGAATAAGCCGGTAACTGAGGCCCAGGCCAAAGAATTTTTGAATTTCTTAAGACATAGCGAGTACAACGTAGTGGAACAACTACGAAAGCAACCGGCCAGGATCACAGTACTGGAATTACTCTTGAGTTCAGAAAAGCACTGGGAGATGCTATTAAAAGTACTAAATCAAACTTTTGTGCCCAGGATATATCCGTGACAAATCTGGACAGGATAGTGGGGCATATCACTGCCTATAATCATATAACATTCAGTGATGATGAGATCCCTGAGGGAGGAATGGGGTCCACCAAAGCCCTTAACATCACAATCCACTGCAAAAGGTATGTAGTACCTGGTGTACTGATTGACAACGGGTCAGCATTAAATGTCTTGCCAATGGTGACCCTACAAAAAACTACCAATAGATGGTTCTCACCTAAAACCCTGCCACAACTCGGTAAGAGCCTTTGATGGTACGCAAAGAGGAACAATGGGGAAAATTGAGGTGCCCCTATTGATCGGACCAACTGAATATGTGATCGATTTTGTGGTAATGGACATAAAACCATCTTACAGCTGCTTGTTGGGAAGACCATGGATCCACTCCGCAGGAGTTGTCCCCTTATCGTTACATCAGAAATTAAAATTTGTAGTCGAAGGTAAATTGGTCACAGTAGAGGCAGAGCAGGAAATTGTTGCTTCAGTGACATCAGACGCCCCCTACATTCAAAACGATGAAGATGCTGCAGAATGCTCGTTCCGAGCATTGGAACTAGTGAATGCCACATTCATTTCAGAGGGAAGTCGGATCCCCTACCTCAGGTTATCTAATTGTACCAAGATGACCGTCGCAGAAACTTTGGGTCGTGGAGCCAAAATAGGAAAAGAGCTGGGGAAGAAATTACAAGGAAACCTAAGAGCCAAGAATATGATAACCAAGAAGGATCATTTTGGGCTGGGTTACCAACCAAGTGTCCAACAGAGGAAAGAGGAATACAAGAGAAAGGAAGAGCAAAGAAAAGCCAGATCTAAAGGAGAAGACATTCCGTGGAGACCAATGTCCTTTCCTAGTTTAAAAACCACTTTTGTCTCCGGAGGGTTCTACCAGCCAGGTCAAGAGGTTGGAGAGGCAATGAAGGAAAATAACGTACTCAGACAGGAGGAAATACTCAGTGAATCATTGGAAGGGATGTACATCAACATGACAGCTGGGAATGACCGAGACAGCAAAATGTTGACCAACATCCGTCCTTGCCGTCCCGGGGAAACACTCGATAACTGGAGCTGCATTGATCTGCCTGTAGTTTTTAGGAATAGATCAGAGTAATGCTCTGAATCAACCTTTTGTTTTTGCCCGTAAACAATGGGGATCTCTTGTATGGGGCACCTATGTTAACTTTTTGATTGAAATGAAAATATCCCCACTTTCCTAAATAACCAAAGTTTCATTTATTTCATTCATGCATTCTTCATGTTCATTCCCTTCATATAAAGCCGTCTTCTTCCCAATACAATTCATTCTCATTTAATGCAGGTCGCTTATGAATGACGATATGAATGATACCGAATCCAATCCTAGAGTGAATTTCGAATGCCCTGAGGTCTCAGAGGGAATTGAGGAAAGATATGATGAGATAGAAAATGAGGTCCCGGAAGAGTTAAAGAGAATGGTGGCCAATGAAGAAAGGCAGATCATGCCCCACCAAGAAGAAACAGAAGTTGTAAACTTGGGGACTGAAGAAGAGAGAAAAGAAATAAAAGTAGGAACGACGATTTCCTCAAAAACCAAGCACGAACTGATAACCCTACTTCAGGAATTCAAGGATGTCTTCGCCTGGACTTATCAAGATATGCCAGGGTTGAATACCGACATAGTGGTGCACAAATTGCCAACAAAATCAGAGTGCAAACCAATACAGCAAAAACTTCGGAGAATGAGACCAAATATGTTGTTAAAGATCCGAGAGGATGTGAAAAAACAGTTTGATGCTGGATTCTTGGAGGTAGCCAAATACCCCGAATGGGTTGCAAACATTGTACCAGTACCAAAGAAGGACAGAAAAGTTCGTATGTGTGTAGATTATAGGGATCTAAACCGAGCCAGCCCTAAAGACAACTTCCCCTTACCACATATTGACACGCTGGTTGACAACACTGCAGGACACTCATGGTTTTGATTCATGGACGGCTTCTCAGGGTACAACCAGATAAAGATGGACCCTAACGACATGGAGAAAACTACATTCATAACCATGTGGGGTACTTTTTGTTATCGAGTGATGCCGTTTGAGCTAAAGAACGCAGGGGAACATACCAAAGAGCAATGGTGACTCTTTTCCATGACATGATGCACAAAGAAATAGAAGTATACGTGGACGACATGATTGCCAAGTCCCGAACAGAGGAAGAGCACCTACAGAACTTGAGAAAACTATTCAAAAAGACTACGAAAGTACCAATTGAGGCTCAATCCTGCCAAGTGTACCTTCGCCGTTACTTCTAGAAAACTCCTAGGGTTCGTGGTAAGCAGAAGAGGGATTGAGATTGATCCAGATAAAGTGAAAGCCATCCAAGATCTCTCACCACCCCGCACTCAGAAGGAAGTTCGCGGTTTCCTAGGGAGGTTGAATTATATCTCTCGTTTCATTTCCCAATTAACCGACCAATGTGACCCGGTCTTCAGACTTCTTAGAAAGAATAATCCTGGTGTGTGGGACGAGGAATGTCAAAGAGCCCTAGAAAAGATCAAAAAGTACCTGAAAAATGCTCCAATTTTAGTCGCACCAGTACCAGGTCGACCATTAATTCTCTACCTGACAGTTTTTGAGAATTCAATGGGATGTGTATTGGGGCAACACGATGAGTCAAGAAAAAGGGAGCAAGCCATCTATTACCTAAGCAGGAAATTCAGTGATTGCGAAACGCGGTACCCGCCAGTGCAGAAGCTGTGTTGTGCTCTAGTTTGGGCTACCAAGCGGCTTAGACAGTACATGCTGTACCACACTACTTGGTTGATATCCAAGCTAGACCCATTGAAGTTCTTAATGGAAGCGCCAGCACTAACAGGAAGGATGGCCCGATGGCAGATGCTCTTATCCGAATTTGATATCGTATACGTTAACCAGAAAGCCGTAAAGGGGAGTGTCGTAGCAGATTTCCTAGCTAGTCGTGCTTCGGATGACTATGAGGCATTGAACTTTAATTTCCCAGACGAAGACTTGATGTGCATTACAACTGGGGAAGAGATTTCAGATGATAAATCATGGAAACTTTACTTCGATGGAGCCTCTAACGCCCTCGGACATGGGATAGGAGCAGTGATAATTTCTCCTGAGGACGTCTATTATCCTTTCACCAGTAGATTGGAATTATTCTGTACTAACAATATAGCTGAATACGAAGCTTGCATTATGGGACTGAACTCAGCTATTGAGAGAAAGGTTAAGGAACTTCGAGTGTTCGGAGATTCATCCTTAGTAATTTACCAATTGCGCGGGGAATGGGAAACCAGGGACCCGAAGTTGGTCAAATATTACGAATTGATCCAAGAGCTCACCAAATAGTTCGAAATGGTCAGCTTCAATTACCTGCCCCGAGAAGAAAATCAGATGGCAGACGCCTTGGCAACCTTAGCATCCATGTTTAAAACAAACATCGGGGCAGAAATGAAGCCTACTGAGATGCAGACGTTTGAAAGGCCTACTCATTGTTGTAACGTACAAGAAGAGATTGATGGAAACCCATGGTACTATGACACCTTGAAATATGTCAAGCTTCGAAAATATCCAGAAGGGGCAAACGACAATGACAAAAAGACACTCAGAAAAATGGCAACAAGATATGTCCTAGAGGGGGAGATCCTATATAGGAGAAGTCATGATCAGACATTGCTGAGATGTGTGGATGCCCGGGAGGCGAAGAAGATTTTAGCCGAAGTACATGACGGGCTCTGTGGAACGCACGCCAACGGGCTGTCTATAGCCCAGAAAATTATGAGATATGGTTATTTCTGGTTGACCATGGAGGGAGGTTGTATCGATTACGCCAGGAAATGCCACAAATGCCAAATCTACGCTGACAAAATTCACGAACCCTCATCGCCTTTACACACCATGAATTCTCCGTGGCCTTTCGCGGCGTGGGGCATGGACGTCATCGGGCAGATCCATCCGAAAGCTTCCAATGGACACCGTTTCATTTTGGTCGCCATATACTACTTCACTAAATGGGTAGAGGCAGCGTCTTACGCCAACATCACAAGGACTACAGTATGTAAGTTTTTAAAGAAGGAGATTATTTGTCGATACGGATTGCCAGAAAGGATCATCACCGACAACGCTTCCAATCTGAATAACAAAATGATGACAGACGTGTGCACTCAATTCAAGATAACACACCACAATTCCACAGTCTATCGTCCTAAAATGAATGGAGCAGTGGAAGCAGCAAACAAGAACATAAAGAAGATCATAGCAAAGACGACTGATACCTACAGGGATTGGCATGAGAAGTTGCCGTTTGCCCTTTTCGCCTATAGGACGTCCATTCGCACGTCAACGGGGGCAACACCCTACTCCTTGGTGTATGGTACCGAAGCAGTACTTCCCATCGAGGTAGAGATCCCGTCTCTCTAGGTCTTAAACGAAGTAAAATTGGAAGAAGCCGAATGGGTGTAGGCCAGACTCGACCAGCTAAATCTTATTGACGAAAAAAGACTAAAGGCCATTTGTCATGGTCAGATGTACCAAAAGCGGATGATGCAGGCATACAACAAAAATGTGCGCCCAAGAGAATTCAAAGAAGGAGATATGGTGCTCAAGAAAATCCTCCCTATCCAGAAAGATTCTCGAGGAAAGTGGATGCCCAACTGGGAAGGACCGTACGTCGTAAAAAAGGCCTTCTCAGGAGGAGCCCTGATCCTAATAGAAATGGATGGAGACGAGCTGAAAAATCCTGTAAATTCTGATGCCGTTAAGAAATACTATCTTTGAAAAGAAAATAATAAAAAATAGAACAAAAATGGAGAGTTCAGGGCGAAAACCCAAAACCGGGAGTCTTGAAGCAAAATGAAGACCCGAGTTGAAAACCCGTAAAGGGCGGCTCGGGTAAATTGAAAAGTTGACTATCCGAAGAGAAGGGTATCCCTATGAACATCATGAAGAGGAGGCTTCAGGCAAAAAATTCTACACCGGTCGACAGGATCATGTATCATTCATATCGAAGATAATGAGGGATCTTGTATTTCATACTTAACTTTTCTTCTTTCTCATGTGTGTCATACCTTTCTTTTTTTAAGATATCCCAAGCCCTTAATCGTAATAAAACCGTGTTTTTGAGCATCCATTCCTTGCCTTCTTATTAATTTCAGTCAAATAAGTTAACATAGGCTTATAGTGAAACAAGAGATTTCGGAGCATTACTGTGATCTAACCTTAAAAATGCAGGTGATCAAAGAAAATGATGTTAACTCTGCCCTCTAGTTCCCTACATAATGGCTGTTGATAGGGAAGGCAGAAAGCTTCAAACAACCGGATAGGATGACCAATGGCGTACGTCCTGTCTATTCAAGGAAAACATGCGAGATAACAAGAGAGATCTCTTGGGTGAAAACCCAGAAGGGCACCCCTAAAAAAAACTCTCTCTAAAGCGAAAACCCGAAAGGGCACTTTAGAATTCCAAGTCATAAATGGAGAAAAAGAAAGGTTGGAATGGTTGAACCTGACAATAAAGCGGGGTATCGACGCTTGTGAGAAAGGAGAAAGTGAACAACAAGATCGAATAAGGACCAAAACAAGTCTACCAAGATATTGACACTCATGCATCATGAATAGTCAGACATCACTAGGATTAGGAGCATGTCAATTCATTTGTCATAGCATTTTGTTTTATCTCAGACAGGTATCTGCGGATTCAAAGAGACATCGATGGCCATCGTGGTGTGAATCCCAAATAAGAAGACAATGGTTTTACATACAAAATGCATATGTTTCCAAGCTCTAGAGAGAGGTTCTATATAGGAAGAATCCTCCGCTCCAAGGCTTCAGAAGCTGAAAGTTCTATATAGGAAGGACTTACAGCTCCAGGGTGAAGACTAGCAGTTCTATATAGGAAGAACTCCCAATCGAAGGAATTCACCCATGACACACAAGATTATATAGGAAATCCTGCTGTGTCGAAAGCGAAGAGTTCTATATAGAAAGGGCTCCGAGCTTCAATGTCTTAGAGTAAAAGATTCTATATAGGAAGAATCCGTAGCTCCAAGATTTCAGACGCCAAAAGTTCTATATAGGAAGGACCGACGGCTCCAAGGTGAAGACTAGCAGTTCTATATAGGAAAAACTCCCAGTCGAATGAATTCACCCATGACACACAAGGTTATATAGGAAATCTTGTTGTGTTTGAAAGCGAAGAGTCTTATATAGGAAAGGCTCCGAGCTTCACTGTCTTAGAGTGAAAGGTTCTATATAGGAAGAACCTGTAGCTCTGAGATTTCAGACGCCAAAAGTTCTATATAGGAAGGACTGACGGCTCCAGGGTTTGAAGACTAGCAGTTCTATATAGGAGGAACTCCCAGTCAGAAGAATCCATCAGCGGCACAAAAGGTTTTATATAGGAGAAACCAGCATTGAAGGCGAAGAGTTCTATATAGAAAGGACTCCAAGCTTTACTGTCTCGAAGTGAAAAGTTCTATATAGGAGGGACTCATAACTCGAGGCTTCAGAGCGAAGGGTTCTATATAGGAAGAGCCTGTAGCTCCAAGATCGGAAGGTGACGAAGCTCTATATAGGAAGAACTTACGAGCCTGAAGATTCAGCTAAGGAAGGGGGGAGAGTTCCAAAAGAACACGTGTTTCCAAAGCTACAAACAGGGAAGTCTGATAAAAATGAGTGCTTATGAAATCTTTGCTTTGTTCCCATTCCATGAGAACAAACAAAGAGGGGCAACTGTAATCACTCATTTTTATCTGGTCTGTAAATACATATTAGTATAATTATTAGTATACTAGTGTTGCATGTATACATTGTATTATATGTTTATTATGTGCATGAGTGTTACTAATATATATATAAGGTGTGGTGTGTGCATATATATTATAAACTATGTATGTATACGTATTAACGGTACGTGTGTCACGCATGTATCTATAGTTAGTACGAGCGTATTTGTTTAATGTGTGTAGATGTTATGTTAATTATGTGTATGATTATATGTACGTATGTTATATTAATTAATGTTTGCATAAGTATATACGTTTGTATTATTGTATGTGTATTGTTGTTATACTATTAATATTATTATTGGGCTAATATATAAAATGAAATCCAAAAAAATATATATTAAACCAAATATATAAATTGCCAGTCCAAGTCCAATTACAAGTCTAATACTATTACAAGGCCCGGTTGGCCCAAACCCAAACTTTATTTAATTATAATTATTTTGTGTGCAGATAACTACGGGCCGTTGGATCAAGATCTGATCCAACGGCCACGATCAAGCAAGGAACAAAATATCTGTCAGCCGCGTGCACTACACGTCTGGACGCTTCGAGTGCCACGCGCGCGTGCGGTCCACGCGCATACTCTTTGATATCCCACGCGTGCGTGAGCCCCACGCGCTCTGACCCCTCGACTGTTGAGCCACACGTGTCACGATCTGGAGCTGTTTCACCAATCGAGGCTTCATCTGGGCCGTTCGTCCCTCAAGCCAGCCCGACCGTTTGATCAGATCTAATCTAACGGCCGAAAACACCTCTAGCCGAAGACAGAACCCCCACACCGCCACCATGCTTCACCATGCCGATCTTCAACCACCGCGCTCAGACATGTCAAAAAGCAAGAAAAGAAATGTTATGTCAGTTAGCAGTCCAGATCTTAAAGCAAATATTATATTACTTGTACCAAACCAAAGAAAGGCATATATGTACGAAACAAACATTTTGTAAACAACAAGTTGTAATCGAAAGAAAAAATACAAAAAAATAGTCCAGTGGTAAATACTCGTCTCTTTTCTTATTTTTTGTTGCATGCATACACAAAAAGATACGTAGTAAGAAAAAGAGGGTTAGAAGTCGTACCATCGTCGTCGGTGGATCTCCCCTCACCAGTGATAAGCCTTTTCGGCTTTCCCAAGCCGAACATGGTGAACTGAAAGGAGTGGGAGACCCCTTTTGGTTTCATTTTGGGTTGAAAATAAAAAAATGGGTTTTTATGTTTCGTATTTCTTAGATCTAGGCTGTATAAAGGCTTTTTCTTTGAATCAAAGTTAGGATCCGTGTCGAGGGTAAGGCAGGGGTTATTTTGGTGTGTTTTTGAGGCTCGCCGGCGGTGGAGAAGACGGCGGCCGACCGTCGGATTCTGGGTTCATCAGGGATGGTTGAGAGAAAATGAAGAAGGAGGCTTGTTATAAAACTGAAAAAATGAAGAAATGGGTGAAAATTTGGTTCCGGCCAAAAAGGGGAGAATTTATAGGTGTTATTATTTCGTGAAATGGGGAAATTGCGTAATAAATCCCCCCGCGTTTTCAATATTTTCACTTCTGTCTCGCCGCATGGTATATTTACAACTCTAGTCCCCCTTGTATTTCAAAATCTTGCAATCCAGTCCCTAAATTACACCGAATCAGTTTTTAAATGGTAAAATTACCCCTTTAACCATCCCGCGTTTTTGAATTTTTCATTTCGGGTCTGCCCCTTGGTCTAATTACAGTTTCAGTCCTTTCAAGTTCAGTCTTGTTTATATTTTTGTCCTTAAATTGCATATTATTATCCTTTAATTTCTGCCACTGATATTTATTTCTTTTCATTTCAGTCATGTTTCTATGTAAATATTCATGTTCGTATTGTAATCGTATATGTTAATGTAGTCTTTTGCCTTATTATATATCCCTCGTATACGCCTTGTATTTTCATGTTTACATGTATATGTGTGTTAAGTTTATGATGGTTACGTATCTTTTGTTTGGTTATTCGTATTAAGCATGTTATGTTCTAGTCGGCTCGTACACAACATGTTTTGTATTTTTGTACGTATTGTATGTTTTCTTGGCTTTTAGGTTACATGCTAGTATATTTTCTTTTTATGTATGATATATTGCTTTATATGTGTTGAAATGTGTTTTATTTCTAATATGCATGTCTTCTTGAAATATATGTTTTTGTCTATACATGTATTTAATCCTGCCTTGTTATTGTGACATGTTAAATTTGCTTTTATCTATTATTAAGCTTGATATTTTATTAATGTTAGATTAGTATTCTGTTATGTGAATATTTACTGTCTTTAAATTATCTGCCATGTTTTATATTTTTGCCACTAAGATTGCATATGATATATAAATTGTTAATGCGGTGCCCTTTTATCCGAGCGTAAACGGGGCCAGTATCAGGCGTAGTGATAGTGGTTGGGCGTTTACTCTCGGATAACGGGGCCCTTAAAATTTATTCACAATTATAACCGAATTTTAAACTAATCGTCACTTTAACCCGGAAAATCCAATATTAATAAAGCGGTAATTATTAAAGTGCCAATTTTGGGCGGTGTGGGGGTGCTAATCCTTCCCCATCCGTAACTGACTCCCGAACCCAACATTTTTTGAATCTCTGGTTTTATGGTGTCCGGCCTACCTAAGTGGCCGGTGGCGACTCCAATTTTTTAAAATGCGGTTTTTTTAAACCCCACGGAATAAATATTTTATATCAAAAAAAATCACAAATACCTTCGAAAAACCACGTTTTTTAGCAATAGGAAAGGGACATCGCTACACCAGCCATGAGTTCTGCTACTCTTCCGCTCCAGCAATCCTCCAACATCTACCAACATTCTGCACTTGCACCACAAAGCACAACATTTCCAATAAAAAGCACCAATATATATGACATTAAAGCGCAGGCGGGCTAACTCTCTATCTACATGCAAAGTCTATACAATTTAGCCTAAATGCAATCTATATGAGCATGAAAGCATACAAAAGACAAGTAAAAAGGGCATATAAAATAGATCATTTACACATTCATCAAATTCCCCCAAACTTGAACTATTGCTTATCCTCAAGCAATGCGAAATAAAAGCAAGAAAAATAAAAACAAAAAACACTAAACAACTCATAAGTCCCAAGGTTCTACTAAGCTATGATTACAGGGATTCCAAGTCATGATGTAGAAGTAATTCATTCCTTGGCTATATTAATGAGATGCAATGTATTTGAGCTTATAATTCTGTTCCAAGGATTAATTCCGCTGTAGGTGCAGTGTGTGCTAAGTTACATGCATTCATCACTTAATAGCCTTAGATAAACTTAAGGATTGCTCTCTATTATTGCCTCTACATGTTCTTTTCTTTTTTAGTACATTATTTTACTATCCTTTTCTTTTTAAGTTATAAAATTGTATCCTTGGGGCTTCAGCTTATCACACGTACTCTTCAGACTTGAAGATGGAGTGGAGCAAACAGCCCATCCCCGAGTCCTATGAGCAGTGTCATCCCGTAAAGACTTTCATTCACTATTTGCCAATACTATTATTCCTATCAGGGAAAGTTAAATGGAGCAAACACAACTCACCTAGTTTACTAAGATATCAAGATTCATAGAAGAGTGTCCCTCAACAGTTTTGTTTATATTATCAAGTCTTAATTAATTTTCTTGATTTTTCAGGGAGTTTTTAAGCCTTTAAGTTACTACATTGAGCATTTAATTCATTCACACTGACTCATGCTTTGCATCAGAGAGTTGACCTAGAACTTCTCTAGGGTTTCTTAATCTTTTAGAGTGCATGCAACATGTGTTTTTAAGGGCTACAGTAGATTCAACACTAAGTTCAAAACACAAAAGCTCTTAACATATTGTAAAGCATCAACAAAGATTAATCATAGAAAGTCATGATCAACGCAGCATCAATTTCAAAAGCAATGGAATCATAGCAAAGGGAACCTAGCAAACATATTAGGCCATTTACATGTCCTAAAAATTATTTTTTAATTTTTTTTACCTAAATTTAACCTAATATATACATGGTATAGTACTCCCCCATACTTGAGAAGAGAACTATCTCCAATGCAAAAAGGAACAAGAAAAAAGAAAAACAAATTAAGGGAAAGCAAATATACAAATACAAACATAGAAAACTAAACTAAAATAAAAAATATAAAGAAAAAAATAAAAACTAACCTAGGGATTTACTGGGGTGGTGGTTTTCGGATGATGATGCCCTTAACTTGGTCTCGGGAAGACGTTTGTTTCTTGGTAGGGAAGGAGAAGGTGCCAGCATCAGTATCCGATCGATGTCTCCATCCGGTGGCGGGTGCAGTAGCAGGTGGTTGAATTTTTGGGGAATCCTCATGGTCTTCTAGTAGAAGCTTGTGGAATAAAGATTTCTCTACAATCGTCGTTGTTTGGACATAATGGAAATATAGTTCCATAAAACTGACGATTGCACTCTGAACGATCTAGTGGAGGTCCTAAGCTGATGTGGTAACAAGTTTAGATGGCATACCATATCCTTTCATTTTCTAGACTTGAGAGGGCAGCCAACCGGTATAGCATTCAATAATCATCCTCCCCCCCCACACATCGACCCCTACTTGTTGACAAAGGGTGGTGATGAGATTAGAAAAGGGTAAATCCTTATTCTTTCGTGTTAAAATTGCCTTATCCGTTATGGTTTCATAGATGAACTCATACGGATATATGTCCCGATTATTTAGAATAGAGTGTAAGAGCAGTAACGGACGGCATGAAACGGTAGATCGATTTCTTGTTCGGAGGATGTGATTGTTGATAAAGTGTATCCAGAACTTCGACTATGGTTTAAGCTGTGCCCAACTTATTGTCCGGAAAAAATGTTCATCATTGACCCACATGATCCCAAGAATGCAAAGATCTGTCAATAGTTGGGCGTATGTTTCAGCCGTTGCAGCGGCCGCAAAATCCCTATGGGTGTCACCAATTGTTGATAGATTATAATGGTCAGCTATTTCCATGGCCGAGAATGTTATGCTCTTTCCGCGAACATAGGCCCTCCCATTTGGCATATACCCAAGATGAGTATAAAACTCGTGTACCCAATCAGCATTAACGTGCCCTAGTTGGCGAACGAAGTCTCCATAACCATGCATTATGATAACTGTATGGATATTAGTTTCAAACTTGTAACGAACATTGGGAGTGGACTTCAGACCTTCCTCCATGTAAGCTCATGTTGTATCATGTGCCTATATCATCGTGTAAAGAATCTGTACAAGTAGATTTCAAGATCTTCCAACTCTAAAAATGTTATGTCTTCAAATGAATCAATGCTGGGTTTGGGAGACATTGAGGGAGAAGAAGAAAAAGGAGGACTAGTGTTTCTCTCCATTCGAGGGGTTGTTGGTTTTAGCGGGCTACCATGAGTTGTCGAATCATGATGTAAACTAAGGCATGGGTGAACTGGTTAGGATATTAGGGTTTTACAAACATGTATTTCTAGAGGCGAGGGGTCCGATAAAGGGTATGAAGGTATTTTTAATGGAGAGTATAGGAGGGTAAAAAAGGAAAAGATGTAAAAGGTAATCGTGAAGGGTCACAACACCCATTATTGTGGCGTCCTTACTGTGTGTATAAGTTGAGTAATAAGGGACGTGATGAATAGGGAACAACACGTGGCGAGTTATGGGGAAGAGGAAAGGGTTAAAGTGATAGACTCAAGAAGTTTGAAAGGATGATTTACTACTAAAACCTGATATTCCAGCTCTTTTTTAACATGAATGTTAGAGATTTCGTGATTGGTCCAGCCCATACACCTTATGCACCGTGATATGTGCAAGCTCGCCTACTTTTTTTTGTTATTAGCTTGATATCTACCATAGAAACAAATTAATTTAATGAAAACATAATCCTAATAGGAAATAAAAAGAACTAAATTATGAAAATATAAAATTGCATGAAAGTAAATGCAGAAAATTAAAAGGGATAGAAATTGGATATGTTAAGCATCCAATAACGAAATCACAGATTTATCACGGTGGACTGGTGCTCCTTTATAGATCGTCAACCATTGCAACACCTTAGTGAGCTTGCCTAGGCATTGTTCTAGGAATTGCGATGGGTATTGACCCCATAAAGTATCCGAGATAAGGCAAACACATCCATCGTGCCATTTAATAATCTCCATGTCATCCAAAGTCTTTAAAATTGGATTAAGTTTCCACTGTGGTGTTATCAAACTATCGTGATCATGTGCAAGAAAAACCTCATGCATACACAAAGTAGGACTTATGTCCTTCAAGTCAGCAGTACTCTAACCAAAAATTTTCTTATGCTAAGATAAAACATTTAGCAGTTTAGCTTCTTAGTCAGGTTTTAAGCAAGCAAATATAACAACCGACGGTGTGTTATTCTCCCCTAGAAATGCATACTTTAATAGTGGGGGAAGAGGTTTAAGTTCAAGTACCGAGGTTAAGTTCAAGTATTGATGGATGCTCAAGTGATGGCTTGGGAGATTTAAATTCAGCATAATCTAATGGTTCAAAACTCATACCTGGTCTAGTAAGCACATCATTAGATTCTTCAATCTCGACCTTACCTTCTAGCTCAGCTTCTTGCATGGCCTCATCAAAGTCAGCTTGCTCCGCAGTGTAAGCACATTACTGCAACACATCTCATACGAACTCTCATTAATGAGGTATTCTTCAGTGTCCACAAGCTGGCATTCTTCATAGTCGTCCATGTACTTGAGTGTGTTGAAGATGTTAAATGTAATATTTTGGTCGTTCATCTTTATGGTGAATTCACCTTTTTCGCAGTCAATCACAATTCGTGCAGTGACTAGGAATGGTCTCCTCAGGATGATGTGAGCATTCTCATCAGCTTCACAGTCAAGGATGATAAAGTCTTCCGAGAAGACAAACCTATCTACCCTTACTAAGACATCTTTAATTTTGCCCTCAGGTCATATTTAAGATCGATCGGCCAACTGAAGGATCACCGATGTGGACTTTGCTTTTTCTATCCCTAGTTGTTTATACGTAGATTTTGGCATCGAATTAACACTTTCACCGAGATCACATAAAGCATGGCCAAAATAGTTTTGGCATGTGGAGCATAGAATAGTAAAACTGACAGGGTCCTTCATCTTGGGTGCCAAATCACTTAGCACAGACACATACTCTCCCGCGGTACCAATAGTTTCAACTTCACCTACCATTCCTTTCTTTGTCACGATCTCCTTCAAAAACTTGGCATATATAGGCATCTGATCAATGGCCTCCAAGAGTGGAACATTGATGTGCAACTATTTGAGCATATCTAGAAACTTTTGGTACTGGACATCTTGTTTTTGAGCTTTTAATCGTTGTGGGAATGGAGGTGGTGGTCTGGGCTCATCGTGTGGTTTGATGCATGCATGAGCATCCTTTACTTTGTCTTCATTGCCATCAGTAGCAAGGTCACTCACTATATCAAACACAGGAGTTGGTTCCTTAGGTGCAGGAGCATCGGTGGATGGCTTGCTCGAAGTAGGATCTATGATGGAACCTCCCCAAACTTGGCTTTTGTCCTCAGTTGCGTGCCACTATATAGTGTGATGGCATTGCAATGCTCTACATTAAAGGCTTTAGTAACTTCAGCATCACTAGGTAATCTGCCTAGTGGTCATACTTTCAACATCTGGGCAATCTGGTTTTGCAACATGACAGCTTGCGTTGTGAGCATGTCACTATGGTTCTTCAAATAGGCTCCTTGATCCTGCAAGATGACTCGGACAGTTTCCATAAAATTTTGATAAGAATTATCAAAAGAATTAGAGTTGGAGTTAAAAGCTCCATAGTTCTGTCTTTGATTCTTTTTTTTTTGAAATCCAATAAGTTTGTTTTTGGCATTCTGTTGTGCTCTTGAATTGCTCTTGTTGCCTCCTCAACCAAATTTTGGATGTTGCTGCCACCCTGGGTTGTAGGTGTTAGAGTAGGGATTGTTATTTTGGTTGGTGTACCCTACGTAGCATCCAGTTTCTTGTTGTTGGGGTATTTACTCGAATAGCATTCCCCATCACAATGCTCACAAGTGTATTACACTGCCTTGGCCTCTCTGATGTTGGATGATGCTTACATGTTCTTGAGCAAGTTAGTGATGGTGGAGAGCTGAGCCACTACATTATGAGAATCATCCAACTGGAGTGTTCCAGAGGCTTTAGGATCTGGCTTCAATCTCCCCATTGGGAACTGGTAGTCAGTGTTGACTATCTGGTCCAATATGTTGAAAGCCTCATCAGGTTCTTTGTCAAGCAAAGTTCCATTGGCCAATGAGTCGATCATCATTCTTGTAGGTGCATTGATGCCATTACAAAATGTCATAACCTGTAGCCAATCGTGGAATCCAATGATCGAGCACTTGCATAGCATGTCTTTGTATCTGTCCCAATATTCATACATGGATTCATCATCAGATTGTTGGAAGGAGATGATGTTGCTCCGCTTTTGATTATGCACAATCGGTGGATCATATGTGTGCAGAAACTTATTGCATAAGTCATCCCAGAAAGTAATAGATCCTGAGGAACAAGTCTTCAACCATGCCCTGGTTGTCGAAAATAGTCACAAACTTCCAAGAAAGCTTGTATGTACTCTCGAGCATCCTCTCTTGCTGATCCTCTAGATTGTGCAATAGAGTTGAGCATGTTGAACATAATGGGATTTAGCTCAAAGTGAGCTGTCTCTAGATTAGGCACAACAATCGGTGGAATAAGATTGTTGATAAATGGCTCAATATTCATTCTAATAGGCCTTCTAGGCCTGGCAAGTGGTGGGTCATCCTATCGTTCTTGTCCATTATGTCATGTTGCTCTAACAATTTCCTGTCCACCGGCTGGTTGTACACCTATATTACACACGTTCTCAAAGTCATCCGATCCGTTTTCGTTGACCATATTCTTTTTCTCTTTACACAGATTCCTCAAATTCTTTTCGATCCTTGGATTTAATGGAAGAATATGTTCTGAGTTGGACCCTCTAGTCATGCACTAGAACATACCTGAGAAAAAAAAAGAAAAACAAAAATAAAAATTAAATGCAAGAAAAATAAAGTCCTAAGCGCAATTACAACGTAATTATCAATTGTCAATCCCCGGCAATGGTGCCAAAAACTTATGCTTGTCGAATAGTGATGCACTTTAGAGCAAGTATACTCGTCGAATCAAGTAATAAAGTGATGAGCAGAGTGTCGAATCCACGAGGATTGGATCAATAACTACAAATTTATCGAACTTAAGAATGTGTTTGCAAGTAATAGTGTTTGATAATTTAATTAAAACTAAATCAAGAAAACTAAATATAGCTATGATTAAGACGAACAGCTGCAGTAATTAACAGATAATTATGGAAGTTGGGATTATTGCTAAGGATATATGCTTGATTACTTATTTCAATGCTATAGCAACTGGCAATACATGTATGCATAAACTATTAGAATCTTTATCAATTAGACATGATTTTCTAAAGAACTTCTGACTCTCTTGATGCCTAGAAGTTAATAATATTAAAGCTAAGGTAATACATGTCTGCGTGAACCCTAACAACTCTATTATTTTTTAAGAACTCATTTTTAGTCTTTGAAATCCTAAACTTATGTCTAAGCCAGGTTAGGACTAAGTTAATAGCTTAGCCCTATTGTTCACGTTTGTATAGCCTAACTCTCTCGGTATTAAGCCAAATATCAATAGTTAAAATACCTCTCTTGATAGCTCTTACAATAACTACGCATGAAGAACAATGAACAAAATAGATAAAGGGAAAACAACTATAGCATTAAAATAAAGTAAATCAAAACATAAAATCTTGGGAAGTAATAATCCCAACTAAAGTATTTAGCTCATGTTTGAGCCTAAAATATTCATATCAAAATTATTAAAGTACAATAGTTTATTAAGCAAGGAAAAGAAAAGAGTTGAGCATTCTCGACAAACTCTTTTTGTGCTGTCCAACTGCTGCTATAGGTCTCCCACTCCGTCGGTCTTTCTCGATGGCATCTGATGTGAGGAGATTTCCCTAGCTTCCACCCCGGTAGTTCTCTGCAAGCTTCAGACTAGGACCATTTTCTATAATCGCGCTCTCCTTGAATTGGCATCCAAGTCTCTCTTATATAGGCGGTGAAATTAGGGTTTAAGAACCCTAAAGTGCGTAGCTTCATTAAAGTAGGTCATTGATTTCTCGCTATATTTAATGTTCCATATCTGGAGAAAGTCCACGTAGGTAAAAGTAGATTCATCTCCAGCTTTTTAATGCCTCATCAGCTCCAACCATGAGTTTTTCTACTCTTCCGCTCTAGTAATCCTCCAGCATCTACCAACATCCTGCACATGCACCACAAAGCACCACATTTCTGATAAAAAGCACCAATATATATGACATTAAAGCACACGAGGTGTAACTCCCTACCTACATGCAAAGTATATACAATTTAACCTAAATGCAATCTATATAAGCTTGAAAGCATCCAATAGACAAGTAAAAAGGGCATATAAAATAGATCAATTACACATTCATCAGCAACCATACGTATAATACTGACAAACCTGGAGTGAGGCCTGGTTCCACTAAGCATGGGGTACACACACTTTGAGTGAGGCTCGGTTCCACTAAGCATTGGGTACACACACTCTAAGTAAGGCTCGGTTCCATTAAGCATCAAATTCATACACTCATGCTCGGAATCTCTCATCGAGCATCTTCAAATGAATCCCAATCCCACAAATCATCGGGTTTATACATTCAAGAATCTTTAACCAAGTGTTGCAACACATTCTCATTGGGTATCTGGATCCCATCAAACAAGGTGACTCAACCATAATTATGCCCTTACGTGGCATACAATCATCATTCGATCCACTAAGGATCCCTCTTAATACATCATAACAAGTCTCCCCAAGATTTTAATAAGTTATTTACTCATTAAGCTCGTATGTGAGTTTTAAATCCTGGTTCCTTAGTTTTAATATTCATTTTACCAGTTTAGAGGCCCATTGGGCCTTAGTCCACGAATTATAGGTTCTTCGAACTCAAAACATATTTTTTGGGCATATTGCCCAGTGAGTACCGATACCCACTTAAAAGTATCAATACACCAAGCGTATCGATACCCATTTTGGCTACTACAATTAGATGGAACAGGGGGTACCGATACCCCCTCAGGCATACTGATACGCCTTTACAAATTGGATTAATTTTAGCCGTTTTAACACTGGTACTGATACGTTTTCAACCCGTATCAGTACTCGAACCCATAATTAATTTTCTGGATTTCATAAATCACCCTTCAAGCCTCTAGAACCTAAAGTCAAGACCCCAATTTGAACCTACAAATTATGGGAAGTGGTTTAAGTGGTTTCCTACCATTTTAAGCCATATTAACACCAATCTTTGGGTTAGCCATTTTAGGAGTCTCAAGCACTCAAACAAACAATATATCAACTAAGAAACAAAGCAATCAAATTCATTATTTCTAGGAACACAAGGGAGTTAGTAGTGTACTAACCTTGATTAACAGTTGAAAACGAGGCTCCCACTAAGCTCCTTAAGCCTTCTTCTTCCCAAGCTCTTTGGAAGATCCCCCAACCTCTTTCACTACATAAAGAGTTGTAAATTCAGATTACAACTCGTAAGGGGGTGAAAGGATAGCTTAAACTCACAAACTGTGCTAGAAAACAGAATTAGTCTTCATTTAATCCACTTCTCACCAAACCCCCACTAAACCCATGCTTTTCATCCACCACCATATTTGATGAAACTTACCTTAAAATATAGATCCTTGCAAGCTGATAAAACTTCCCTAAGGGAAAAAAAATCCAAAAACACACTTGAAAAGATAAAGATTCAACATTTTCTTGTAGGTGGGGAGTTAGGAGATGGGGATAGTTTGAAGAGGAGACAAGGGGACAAGGAGTGATCTTATTCTTCTTGCTTTTCTGCAGAGGAATTAAAGAGACTCTCATTTTCCTCTTCAAACAATTATGAAATTACCCTATTACCCCTCCATTGTCTTCCTAACACATCCCCATACTAAAAACTCAAGCCCAACCGCCGTAAACAAGCCTATTAAGGCCCTCAAAGGCCTAAGCTCTTGGTCCAAACATGAAACCCGTATTTTGGGTTAAACTGACACTCGAATTCCAAAATACGGATCGTTACAACTCTTCACTCCTTAAAGAAATTTCATCCTCGAAATCTACCTTTCGAAAAAAATGCGGATAAAGCAGCTTTATATCTTTTTCTACCTCCTACGTGGCTTCCCCAACCTCGTGATTCCTCCATAGCATCTTTACCAAAGGTATACACTTGTTCTGAAGTTCCTTGATTCCCTTATCCAGAACTCTTATTGGTTCTTCCTCATAGGTCAAGTTGGTGTTAATCTCAATTTCTTCAAGCGAGATAACATGTGAAGGATCAGAACGGTAGCATCTCAACATAAACACATAGAACACATTGTGGATGCGTACCATTTCCGGAGGTAAGGCTAACTGGTAAGCCACAGGTCCAACTCTTTCAAATATCTCATATGGCCATATAAACCTTAGACTCAACTTTATCTTTTGCCCAAAGTAGATTACTCTTTTCTAAGGTGACACCTTGAGGATTACCTTGTCGCCAACCCCATACTCGATGTGCTTACACTTCTGATCCGCATAAGCTTTTTGACTATCAAAGGTCGCTTGCAATTTTTCCTTGATTATCTGAACCTTCTCTTCGGCTTGTCTAATCAAATTTGACCATAATTCTTCTCTTATTAAGCTCGGTCCAACACAAGGGTGTCCTACACTTACGTCCATACAAGGCCTCAAAATGAGCCATCTTGATTCTCGATTAGAAACTATTGTTATAAGCAAACTCAAAAAGCGATAATTGTTCTTCCTAACTCCTCTCAAAATCAATGATGCAAAACCGCAGCATATCCTCCAAATTTTGGATAACTCGCTCAGACTGACCGTCGATTTGATGGTGAAAAGATACACTGAAATGCAACTTGGTATCTAAAGCTTCATAAATCTTCTTCCACAACCTTGTCATGAAACGCGGATCTTTATCCCATATAATCGATGATGGTACTCCATACAACCTTACTATCTCTTAAATGTATAATCGTGCCAACCTCTCAAGTATAAAATCCATACGCACATGCAAAAAATGAGCAAACTTAGTCAAACAATCCACTATCACCCAAATGGCATCATGCTTCTTTTACGTCAACGGTAAACCTGTAACAAAATCCATGGTCACACAAACCCATCTCCATAATGGAATTTGAATGGGCTGAAGCAAGCCCGAAGAAACTTGGTGCTCGGCCTTAGCTTGCTGACAATATAAGCATCTTGTCATAAACTCAGATATATATCTTTTCATACTAGGCCACCAATAAAAAAGACAAAGGTCTTGGTACATCTTGTTACTCCCCGGATGTATAGCAAACAAACTACGGTGCTCCTCCCGTAGGATACTGTCTCGTTAATCCTCCAAAGCTAGAACACATAACCGATCTTTGAAGTACAAGATCCAGCTGTCTTGCACTTCAAAATAGGATAACTCACCCCTCTGAACCATCTCAATCTTTGCCACCAACTCTTCGTCTAACACTTGCGTCATCTTGATCTCTTGCACTAAGGTAGGCTCTACACGAAGCTTGGCTAGCAACTCACCATCCTCAACCAGGCAAACATCGCTCTCAAGTCTGACATAGACTTCCTACTCAAGGCATCGACCACCACATTAGGTTTAGCGGGATGATACTCTATGAAGCAATCATAGTCTTTTAACAACTCAACCCATCGCTTTTACCATAAATTTAACTCTTTTTGGGTAAGAAGGTACTTCAAACTCTTATGATTGGTGTAAATGTAACATTTTTCCCCAAACAGATAATGTCTCTAAATCTTCAAAGCAAAGATAGAAACAAGCTCCAACTAATGCGTAGGGTAATTCCGTTCATATGGCTTAAGTTGTCTTGAGGTGTAAGTAACCACCTTACCTTCTTGAATAAGCATACAACCAAGCCCATTCAATGAAGCATCACTAAACACGACATAATCTTTTTTTGGTTTGGGTTGCGTCAAAACTAGATCCTCCGTAAGGTAAGCCTTCAACTATTCAAAGCTTTATTGTCTTCTCTCATTCCACACGAACGAGACTCCTTTCTGTAACAACTTGGTCATAGTTACCGCTAAGATGGAAAAGCCCTTAACAAAACAATAGTAATATTTGGCAAACCCAAGGAAACTATAAACTTTCGTGATATTCTTAGGTGGTTTCTACTCCATCACTGCCTGAATCTTTTGTGGATGAACTTGAATCTCATCCGCTGCCACAATGTGGCCCAAAAATGCCACCTCGGAGAGCCAAAATTCACACTTACTGGACTTAGCAAAATGATGTCTTTCCCTCAAGGTTTGAAGAACAATACGAAGATGATAATCATGCTCCTCCTCCAAGCTCGAATAAACCAAGATATCATCGATAAAAACCACCACAAACTGATCTAGGTAATGCTGAAAGATCTGGTTCATTAAATCTATAAAAGTTGTTGGTGCATTGGTAAGCCCAAAAGGCATTACCAAGAACTCATAATATTTATATCGCGGCTTAAAAGCAGATTTCTGAACATTCTCTTCTACTACCTTCAACTGATAGTAACCCGACCTCAAGTTTATATTTGAGAACACACAAGTACCTCTCAACTGGTCAAACAAGTCATCTATCTTGGTAGGGGATAGCAGTTCTTCATCGTTACCTTGTTGAGCTAATAGTAATCAATACACATCCTCATTGACCCATCATTCTTCCTAACAAACAAGACTGGTACACTCTAAGTTGAAAAGCTTGATCGGATAAAACCTCTTTCCAATAAATTTTTTATCTTATTTTTTTAACTTTTTAATTCTATCGGTGTCACGCGCCAGGCATCATATCTATCTGAAACTCTAGCTCACGATTAGGAAAAAGCCTGGGTAACTATTCTAGAAATACATCAGCAATAACAGTCCGACGACTCTCAAATGTTGAACTCTCAACACTATTATCAACCACGCAAGCCAAGAAGGCCTCGAAACCTTGTTGGATCATCGTTTGTGTCGTCAAAGCCGACACTACATTATAAAGGCAAGGATTTCTCTCACTCTTCACTACCAACTTTACCCTGTCCAAACCATGACACTTAAGGCTCTCCGCCCTACAACCCAAACACACATCATGCTCGAACAACCAATCCATCCCTAGAATAGCATCAAACTCTTGAAACGGCAACACCATCAAATCAACCGAAAAGATCAAACCTTGAACTTCAATCGAAAACCTCTGATAAACTTTATCCACCAAAACATCACACCCCAAAGGACTAGTCACATGAACCCCAATCTCAAGATCCTCGACTAGATACCCCACTACTGAGATATTCCACTAAGAATGTAGGAATGTGTAGACCCCAAATTCACAAGAGCAACTATATGAACTAAAAACAAGGTGAACGTACCTAAGATAACATTGGTAGCCTCGCAATCCTCCTAAGCCTTAACTGCATATTCCTCACTGGTGCCCTCGTAGTGGACTGGAATGTACCCACACTCTGATGTCTGGACATGTGGCTCGCTCCTCCTCTAGTAAAGCCCTAACCCCTCTGAGCTAGATTAGAGGTCATTTGAGTCTAAACTGGGATGGTGTCAGCAGCTGTCGGACAATTCTTTAGAAAATAATCTGGTCACCCACAACCATAACAAACTCTGGATGTCCCCCAACATTCGCCCTTATGCTTACGTCCATACTGATAATAGATTGGTGTATTCTTTTGTGATCCCTTTGAGCTCATTATGGACGAATGTCTTCTACGGCCAACTGATTTTGACCTATGGTCTAATCTCAAATTCTGGTTTGAAGCTCCTCAATCCTGGTTCTAACAATTCCTATTCCTCTCAGAGTAAGACTGTGAGTTGTTGGAGAAGTTCTGAGTCCTTCCACTCGAGCTCATTTTCCCACCAGACTAGCCATAGTAAAACCTTGCACTTGCTCAAGCGACTTGCACTAGCAGTCAACACTGAAAACACTTTCAATGGGGTAGCAGTCAAATAGATTTGAATCTCTTTCCTCAAACCTTTTAGAAACCTTTTGCATCTTATTTTCTCGGTAGTAACCAACTCGAGGGCATACCTACTCAACTATAGGAACTCTTGCTCATATTCAAAGACCGGTCGGTTACCTTAGACCAAGTGGTTGAACCGATCCCTCAAGCTATCAATGTGGGCCTCTCCCACATACTTCTTCTCAAACTCATATAAGAATTCATCCTATGAATGTCAGTTAGGATACCATCCCAACTCTATGGTCTCCCACCACTCTCGAGTATTCTCTTTCAACAGGGAGAGAACACATTTCAACTTGTCCTTGGGCTTCAACCTTATCTGTCGCAAGATCCAACGAGTGTTCCTCAACCATTGATCTGCTTTAACTAGATTGTCTTGTCCTGATCTAAGAAAATTGGTAGCACCATGGTGACGCACCTTTCAATAGGTACCTCACGAGGGGTAACCGAAGGCCTAGGTATGTCTATTACAATCCGGTGAAGAGCCTAGTGCAAATGAGAGAAATAATTAGCCCCCCAACCTATATCATCCTTTGATATCTCCTTCAAACCAGGGGCGTAGTCTTCATCATAGCTTCCTTCTCGAGAGCCCTAACTCTTCTCATGATCGCGTGCTCTTCTTGGCTTGATCACCTTCTGCACAAGCAATAAATAGGGTTATACTATCAAATATTCAGCTTAAACAAGTACGACTTCGACTTATAGGCAACGTATTCACTAGACACTTATACAATACTCTTTAGACAACCTCAGGGCTTCCTAGAACCGGCTAAACCTAGGCTCTGATACCACTAAATGTAATACCTTCAACCCGGATATCATATTTGGGCCTCAAGCCCAACCCTTTACCATAAATTTTTTTATCTAGAATTAGCCCAAATATCATTCATTTATGAAATCCATAAAGTTTAAATATTTTCAATAGATAAATACATTTAAACGTTACATAAAATCTCCATTTAAAAATACATAATTAAAAATATTCGACTTATAATTTAAAATCTAAAATAAGATTTACAATACAACATAGGGTCCTACGAATACATATCCCAAATAACCTAAGTATTATACTCAGACATTAAGTCGATGCTTAAGTCTTACTCTGATGGTGCTCCAACGATGTACGCCAACCTACTAACCTACGAACAGAAACAACAATTTCGAACGCTGAGCTAACGAAGCTCAGGGGATACACTTCTACTCAACCATGCTTCATGCAAATCATAAATAAGAGCATGCAGCTAAAGATGGCAATATGGCAATACATCATATCAATATGGCGCTAATTCTAGCTGCCTCAACATATATCAACAATAAAAAAGTAAACAGTTTCACATAGCAACCATACGTATAATACCTACAAACCTAGAGTGAGGTCCAGTTCTACTAAACATTGGGTACACACACTTTGAGTGAGGCTCGATTCCACTAAGCAGGGGGTTCATACACTCATGCTCATAATCTCTCATTGAGCATCTTCGAATGAGTCCCAGCCCTACTAAGCATCAGGTTCATACATTCAGGAATCTTTAACCACGATGTTGCAACACTTTCTTATTGGGTATCCAGATCCTATCAAACAAGGTGACTCTACCATAATAATGCCCTTACGTGGCATACAATCAGCACTCGATCCACCAAAGATCCTTATTAATACTTCCTCCGTCCCATTTATTTTGTCCATTGTTGACTTTTCACACAGTTTTAGGAAGAAAAAGTTTGTGTAAGAATGTGTAAGAAAGATGATGTAAAATAATTGAAACGATAATTTTATCCTTGAAAAGTTGAATTTTGTTTTATTGGGAAACTAAAAAAGGGTATAAAGGGAAATGTACCTTATAAAAGTTGTTGATTTTTTCAATGAGACATTTTAAGTGGGACAATTTTAAAACACAAAAGAGACATATTGAGTGGGACAGAGGGAGTATATCATAATAAGTCACCCCAAGGTTTTAATAAGTTATTTACTCATTAACCTCCTATGTGAGGTTTAAATCTCAGTTTCTCAATTTTACTATTCATTTTACCACTTTAGAGGCCTGTTGGGCCTTAGTTCTCGAATTATAGGTCTCTCAAACTCAAAATGTATTTTTTAGGAAAATTACCTAATGAGTACTGATAACTACTTAAGAGTATAGATACACTCTAGTGGGTATCGATACCACTTACGCGTATCGGTACTCGGCTTGCCTTTAGAAGAGGTTTAACTCAAAACCCCGTATCGATACACGAGACCGTGTACCAATACCTCAGGTGAACTGATACCCTTCAAAGCGTACCAATACCATTTTGGCTATTGGAATTTGATGGAACATAGGGTACCATACCCCCTCAGGCGTACCGATACGCCTTCACAAATTGGATTATTTCAGCCATTTTAACATTAGGTACCGACACGCGTTCAACTCGTATCGGTACTCGAACCTAGATTTTATTTTTGGATTTTGTAAATCACCCTTCAAGCCTCTAAAACCCAAAAGCAAGACCCTAATTCGAACATAAAAATTATGGGAAGTGGTTTCCTACCATTTTTAAGCCACATTAACACCAATCTTTGGGTTAGCTATTTTAGGAGTCTCAAGCACTCAAACAACCAATCTATTAATTAAGCAACAAAGCAATCAAATTCATGATTTCCAGAAACACAAGGGAGTTAGTAGTGTACTAACCTTGATTAACAGCTAAAAACGAGGCTCCTACCAAGCTCTTCAAGCCTTCTTCTTCCCCAACTCTTTAGAAGATCCCTCAACCTCTTTAACTACACAAAGAGTTGTAAATTCAGATTACAACTTGTAGGGGGTGAAATGATAGCTTAAACTTACAAACTAAGTTGGAAAAATAGAATAAACTTCATTTAATCCACTTCTCACCAACCCCCCCCCACTAAACCCATACTTTTCATCCACCACCATTTTGATGAAACTTACCTTGAAATATAGATCCTTGCAAGCTGATAAAACTTCTCTTAGGGCGAAAGTCCAAAAACACACTTGAAAAGATAAAAATCCAACCTTTCCTTATGGGTGGAGAGTTAAGAGATGAGGATGGTTTGAAGAGATGGCAGGGGGACAAGGAGTGATCTCATTCCTCTTGCTTTTCTACAGAGGAATTAAAGAGACTCTCATTTTCCTCTTCAAACAATTATAAAATTACCTCATTACCCCTCTATTGTCTTCCTAACACATCCCCACAATAAAACTCAAACCCAACAACCATAAACAAGCCCATTAAGGCCCTCAAAGGCCCAAGCTCTCAGCCCAAGTACAAAGCCCATATTTTGGGTTGAACCGACCTTTAGATTTTGAAATCCGGGTCATTACAACTCTCTACTCCTTAAAAAATTTTGTACTCGAAATTTACCTTTTGGAAACAAATACGGGTAAAGCAGTTTCATATCTTTTTCTACCTCTCATGTGGCTTTCTTGACCCCATGATTCCTCTATAGTATCTTCACCAAGGGTATACACTTGTTCTGAAGTTTTTTGACTCCTTTATCGAGAACTCTTAGTGGCTCTTCCTCGTTGGTTAAGTTAGTGTTAATCTCAATTTATTCAAGCGTGATAATATGTGAAGGATCAAAACGGTAGCGTCTCAACATAGACGCATAGAATACATTGCAGATGCGTACTATCTCTAGGGAACGTATCCATAAAACTCATAAATTTGTAGCCAGCAGAAGTATCCACTAGTCTATCCATTGATGGGAGTGGAAAACTGTCATTGGGACATGCTTTATTAAGGTAGGCAATGTTTACGCACATTCGCCATTTACCACTTGAATTTCTGGCTATTACGACATTGGCTAGCCACTGTGGGCATCCTGTTTCCTCGATGAAGCCTGTCACGATCAACTTCTTAGTCTCTTGTCTAATGGCTTACACCTTCTCTTCTAAAAACTTTCTCATCTTCTGCCTAACAAGTTTTGATGTTGGATCTATCTACAAGGAGTGTTTTATCACACTCAGATCTATTCATGTCATGTCTACTGCTAACCACGCAAAAACATTCGCATTGTTCCTCAGCAACTTCACCAGCTTCCCTCTATAATGCCTATCTAACCCTGCGATGATCCTAGTAACTTTTTTGGGCTTGCCAGGTTATATTTCCATGGTCTCCATTACCTCAACAAGCTCTGGTTTGGCAAAGTTATCCTCATCCTTGAGATCTAGGCTTTCAAGATTCATCATTATTTTACTTAAGACGTTAACCTCAGGCATTTTCTGTTGTACGAGGTTTTTTCACTGTCATGGTCTTGACCTCTCTATTTTTGGGCTAACTAGAAAGAAAAAATATGACACTGCCTCGCGATCTTCTGATTGGCTTGCATCACTCCCTCTTCGGAGGATTTTGGGAACTTGACTTGCAAACAAAATGAGGCTGTGATCATTTTGGTTTTCTTCATCAAAGGCCCGCCGAAGATGGCGTTGTACGCAGACGGGTTATAAATGACCAAGAAATTGGCCATCTGCGTAACTTTATTATCATCATCGCCTATAGTCACAGGCAGTTGAATAGAGCCCTTCACTTTGATGGGTTGATTGCTGAATCCATACACTGGGCTTGCTGGTTTTAACTTTGAACTTAGAATTCCTATCTACTCGAATGTATTCTAGCTTAAAACTTTCACTGTGCTACCCGTATCTACCAAAATTCTCTTTGCATTAAAACCTGCTACCATGGTTGTAACGACGATGGGGTCATTGTTGTCTTTATCCAGAATGCTACCATCTTTCTTCTCAGAAAAGAAGATTTGCCACGAGTCTATGTACTTTGCCCTTTATCATCAGCCCTACCGAAACTAACATTATACCATGTATGTGTGATTTACACTTGGAGCTTGATTGGTTGCACCCATCGTCTGCTTTAATTATTATACGTATAGTGCCCATATTGTCCTGATTATTTCTTCTATCATTTTGTACCCTCGACCGGTGAGTCTTTTTATCATCTTCGACTTGTCTATTATGAGAAACAAGAAACCTTTCAAGCTGGCCTCTCCTTACTGTAGACTCGATTGCATTCTTTATATTTGTGCAATCATTCGTATAATGGCCTTGATCTCTGTGAAACTCGCATCTCCTCCTGGAGTTCTCTATTTGGCCATTATGCCTTATTGGTAATAATGGCTTCAAATTTTTTATGTGTTCAATCTGATTCAGTGAACATATCGCTACCTAACTATAAAAGCAAAACACTAATCTCTTTAGCTTGGATTATAGATTGTCGCTGCCATTTCTTTCCTTTGAACCATTAAAACCCGTTCGTCCTACTCTTTTCTCATTTCTGTTTGGTCGCACCGTCTGAATTTGTCATATTCTACTCCATTCCTTACCCACCTTCGTCCTTATTTTTGAAAAGTGTAGTAAAATAGAGTTTCTAGATTGTTTGGTTTAAGTTTAAAGTGTTTAATATTGTTTACCTAAATATATAGATAGAATATCTGTTTTAGATATCGATTTTGAAAGTATAAAAGAATTGATGATATAAATGAGGATAAAAAGGTAATTTTGTTCAAAAGCCCTTTAACAAAAGTCAAAAAGCTAGAAATTTGAAAATTTAAAAATAACTTTCACCTCAAGCTAAAAAATACTTTTGACCTAAAAAAATACATATTATATACTACATTTGCTCATAAAAATACTTTTGAAAAAACAATGAAAAACATAGTCGTATTTCTTGTGATTTCTTGAAATGACGTTACGTGTAAGAAAAATAGATGATTTGGGAACGCAACAAAACTTAAACCGATTGGTCCAAAATTTTAAGCCATATATATATAAAAGATTGCAGTATGAATTTATGCTACACTTACTTTGGGTTATTATCGTCGTTGGTCGTAAAAATTCAATCAATGAGAGAATTTGATTAGTTGGATTATAGGAAACGATGTGCCAAAAAATATATTTATAAACTATGGAAATGAGACAAAAGACGAGGTAATTCGAGGTAATTCTAGTCTTGCGAGAAATCCTCGAAGATGGAGTTGCAAAACTGCTGTCTAGTAAAGAATCGCTGGCTGCCTGTGAGCTAGCAGTATTTGTTTATGAAAGGTAATTCGAGGCATGTTGCTCTGAAATAGGATTTTAGATTTAGAGGTATTTGCTATTCTTAGTTAATCAGTTTCCTTTTTTGTGATCATATTTTTGGAAAAGGTTACTCTCTCATGTGCTTGGATTGTATTCTGTGCTGATAAAGATTATTATTATATATCATTTTGCTCCATGGTTGAATTTTGTAAAAATTCATTTTGGTGCATATGCACATCTTATTTCTTTCTTTTGTAAGTTCTACTTCATGATTGTCTGGTGTTTGCAGTTCTGACGAGTATTCATGGAAGAGAACAACTGAATTGCTTATGGATGTTACTGGTCATGGTGAAGACACTGGTTATGAGGTGCCTTGCCTCATTGTTGCTGCTAAAGATGATCTGGATTCTTTTCCAATGACAATACAGAATTCTACGAGGGTATCGCTTTAGTTTTTATTTAATAATTTATTTTTCTTGCTTGAATAAGTAGAATGTCTTAACAGAGTCATAACGTGAAATTTGTGTCCTTAAAGCGGTAACAGTGTTCTTGTCACTGTTGATCTATCTTCGATATGATAATGGTAGAATATGTCCTGCTAAATCATTTTGAAGAACTGGAGTGAAAGTGCATTGTGTTTCAAAATTTTCTTTTTCAGGTCAGCCAATATATGGGGATAGTGGCACCTATACCTATCAGCTCCAAGTTGAGTGATTTCAATAACATATACCGAAGGATAGTAAATGCAGCTGAACATCCTCATTTGAGCATTCCTGAAACTGAGTCTGGTAGAAGTCGGAAGCAGTACCATCGGCTCATAAACCGATCACTCATGTTTGTTTAAGGTATGCTGATTGGCATTTCACAACTGTTCTATTCTCAATGCACTTGAAGCTTTGGGTTCTTGAAAATATTGTTTATCATGGTTAGATATTCTGATGACACGTTGCTGTGCACATCTTTTACGGATTTTCTGTCTTGGTGTGTGGGAAATCAGTCTGTCTTTGTCCACTTACATACAATGTTTAGTCTTAAACCTTTTGACAAGATCGAGTTGTGATTCTATTTAAGCCTATATGCTGGAAGTTCAGACACCTCTGCTTTAATGTTTCTTCCAAGGGGTGGTGTTGTACGATCTTGCTATCATGTGTTTCTGATTAACGATTCAGCTTGTCGGAGGGATACCGAAACCTTTAGGACTCGTTAAAACAGAGACCAAAATCTTTTAGGATTTTTGATAAAAATCTTACTTATTTCAATTCTGAATATGTCTTATATAGAAAGGTTACATAGTTCATTTGAAATACTTACTAAGCAAGTAATTAAAAACAAAGACTTCAACTAAGGAAAGACTTTTAATAGTATAAGATATTCATAAATAATATCTGTAATACTTTTCTAATAAAATAATAACTGATATCTTCTAAAATAATTATTATAATCTCTTTTCCTGAAATAATTAACTATTACTCCTAATTAAGCAACCGTAACAGTTGTGTTTTTCTTGGTGGATTAATTCCGAAACAGAAATTCCTAGTAGAAATTATCTTTAAACTGGGATGGTACTTGCATTACTCCAGAGTTGCTTCAACTTGAATGCCATGCTCTTTAGCTGTATCAATCACTACAGGGAACTTGATCATTTTCAATTCTGTCTTTCACTTTTTGCAGTTGGAGCTGCTGTAGCCGTTGTTGGACTTGCAGCTTACCGCGTGTATGCTGCAAGGAAGAATGCCACCAGTTGAGGGACAATGACTCTCCTCCTATCTCCGAAACATGGATGTGGTAATCTTAGAAACAATTTTGCCATGCTTCATCAAATTTCTGTGGTCCACTTTTCTGGGTTATATTCAAAATCGTTATCTGTAGGAAAAAGAAATTTCAAAATGCTACCCCCTATTTAGTTGTGGAATTGTTTGATCCGTAGAATATCAAGAGAAAATGAGTTTTTCCTATACGTTTTGAACCATTCTGTTTCAATGCTTTATGCTTGCCTGTGTACTTTTTCTGAAATAACTCCTTTTTTTTCATACGTTGAGCTATTGAATATTTTCAAAGGTGTTGCCCTGTTTTGTGTTCTGGTTTTATTCAACGTAATCTTGAATTTGGAGACTTTCCCCCTAGCAAAATGAATACTTCATCTTATTTCTCTCGATATTTATGGATTTAATGATTTTAGATTTGAATGACGAATTTCAACTTGATTCAAGTAAGAATGTTTGGATACTTCATACTCAAAGGGTTTATTTTAAGAATCTTTGGGTATTTAATTTCAACTGAAGTGTGTTATCTAGATTCGCTTTTCTTTGTTTATGTAAGGAATCTAAGGGTCCGTTTGGCTCTAGAGTTGGCAATTGTTTCAAAGGTGTTCAGCGAGCTGGAGTGACCTGATGCGACATTCTCTTGACCACATATACCTTTCTCCAACGGGGGTCAACAACCTTTTCACCTGGACGAAGGTTGCTAAGATAAACCTCACCTTTTTCGTTAATGGCCTTCCAAATATGACATTATAAGCAGAAAGTTGATCTACCACTAAACATCTTGCTGGGAGTATCACTGTCATAAGATTTTTTTATACTATGTAAAATTTAAATATTTTATTTTATTTTTAGATTATTAGACGAAGGTATATGGATGAATAAGATTAACGGTTGGGAATGTGAAGATTATCACTCACAAAAAAAAAGAAATAATTTTAGCCATTTATTTTCCTCTTCCAACGGTTCAAAAAAGTGTAAAAGTATTTGAGTTTTACACAATATAAGTGGATCATATATATATCTTGGGAAAAGTGACCTGAGTGACTTAAATATTCATCCTTCGTAAACCTTCCCACTGGAGCACTTTCGTTATCTACCATTATTCTTTTAGAAAGGAAGTCATTAATCCACCAATAGGGGATATGCTAACGTGTGACACCTTTAAGGTACAGTTAAAATACTGTCAACATAAATTATTACTATTTTGATAAGAATAAAAATAGGATCAGATAATAGTTTAGATAGAATTGAAATTTGTACCAATTGGATAATAATTTAAGCATAACAAAATTCTTACTAATAAAATAAAAAATTAAATTATTATTTAAATTCTTATGAATTGAGGTAAGAATTTGTGTAGGAGTTCGGCTTAATTTAGTCGTGCGAATGAGTGATTAGTTTCTTCATCATTTTTTCTGCTACATCTTTTTCTCGAAAGCTAGCTTTTAGATTTCCTCCAATCAAGGCCTCTTCCAAGAGACGTCTATTGACATAACACTTTTAAATTTTAGATTGCAAACTTATAAAAAGGCTAGCTTGCTTTATTATCACATTGACAACTCCTTTAAGACCATTTTTTTTCTCCCTTTTATATGTTGTGGCTATCAACTCATCCAAATGATCTTGTCGATTTGCTTCTTCTATGGCATCTTTTTTTAACAGAAAAGATAATACACAGAAAAAATTATAAAAAGTTCTTCAAGTCGGGAGAAACAATACATGACCAATTAGCAGGGCAAGACCCTGCAAAAACAATTTTTGCCACCCAGTCGACAGCTCGATTACAATCTTGCTTAACAAAAGAAAACTTGAAAGAAGGAAAAGGAGAGAAAATTTTAAGGATATCTTTCTCGATAGCAATCGATTCACATGCGAAAAATGATTTAGACTTGATTCGAGAAATAATGCCAGAGTTGTCAGATTCGACAATAATTTTGGAACCCAGCATTGATAGCGGACAAAGTCCTTTAGAGAACTGCAAAAGCCACAGCACTTGATGCCAAAGAGGGGAGCAAAGTGGTGGCATCACCACCTTAGATACAACCAATGCTGCCGTGAATGATCGTTGCAACACTCGCAAAGCCAGATACGGAACAAAAAGAAGCATTGTAAGTGACTTTGACCCATTCATGAGGGGGAAAAGTCCATGAAGATCCTTGAGAACTTACAAACTGAGACAGAGATCTGTTTCGCTTATTGAAACTTTGAAATTCTTGGAACGTACTCTCTGCATTATGTCAAACATCTCAAGGTGAATCAACACTACCAACGAAGATAAATCCATTGCGTGGCTTCCAAATTGACCAACAGAGAAGCTAACAGTTCACATTCCTCAAGGAAATTTCCTTTATCATGTAAAGAGATAATTTTTGCCCATCATTTCGCGAAACTTGGAAAACCTATCGAGTTAGAGGAATAACTAAACCAGGACGCTCTCCACACCGCCTGAGCAAAAGGGCAAAAGAAGATAATATGTTTAATGTTTTCTTGATCATCACCGCATCTTGGGCAAACTGCACATATCGAATTAAAACCATGGAACCGGTCCTTGATGTTGGTTTTTAGTGACAATGATATTGTGACAAGCTTTCCATAAGAATGACCTTAACTTAGGGGGACAATAAGGCCCCAAATGGATCACCAAAATAAAGGATTCGATGAGCAGTTATCATTAGAATTTGGTGATGGGTCAACACCTATAGGAGAAGATAGCAGGTGATAGCCAAATTTGACAATGTGAGCTTCATTTTTGGTGCCGTCCCAAACGAAGTCATCCCTGATTGAGGGGCCACCTATGGGGATAGAGCAAATGGCTTCAGCCTCAGTCGATGAAAAAAGTTCCATGAGCTTAGCTCAGTTCCATTTACGAGAACTGTTATCATCCCAAAGCTTGATTAAGGATTCCTAAATCTCTAAAACCAAGACCACCTTTATCCTTTGGTAAGCAAAGCTTTTTCCAATTCAACCAATGAATCCTTTTATCCTTGTCGTTGGAGTTATTCTATCAAATTCTCCCTATCATAGAGCAAATCTTGTGACAAAAGGTGGAAGGGAGGAGGAAAGATTGCATGACATAGGAGGGGATAGCCTGAGCAACAACTTTAATGAGCATTTTCTTTCTTCCCTGTGATAGAAATCACACATTCCAACCTTGCAATTTGTTGTGAATTCTCTCCTTGTTATAACTTAGAGCTTCTTTTTTACTTCTGCCCAATATAGACGGAAGACCCAAGTATTTACTCCCTTCTTCCATCGGACAAAATCCCAATAATGATGTAAGATGGAGTCTAGAAGTGAGGCTCAAGTTCGGGGAAAAGAAAATTGAAGACTGGCAAAAACTCATAGATTGCCCCGCCGTATTTTGGAAGTCTCGAAGAATTCGAGTTACTGTTTCACAATTAGAAACATCATCCTTAAAAAAAAATACAATCGTCTGCGAACATAAGATGGCCGAGAACAAGACATCATCGCCCTATTCAAACACCTGAAAAAAGTGGTTAAGTTGTTTTTTCTCAATAAGCCAAGAAAGAATGTTTGAAACAAGGAAAAACAAATACAAAGATATATGGTCACCTTGTCTCAATCCTCTACCTGGAAGGAAATCCTCGAGTCTTTCCCCGTTGAAGACGAGAGACAAGGATAAAGTTGAAACATCCTGCATCGCTCTTTGGACCCACCAATCATAGAATCCCATTTCCCAATCAACTTTATCATTGGCTTTTTCAAGCTCAATCTTGAGAGCTATAACACTCTCAGATCCTTCTCATTTCCTTTTGATAGCGTGGAAAGCCTCATAGGTAATAATGATATTATCATGGATAAGTCTTTCATTGACGAAAGTAGATTGCATCGAGGAAATGATATTAGGAAGAAAGCCTTTAAGCCTAGAAGCCAAGATTTTCGATATGACTTTAAGCGAGAAATTTGACAAGCTTATAGGTAAAAAATGATTAATCTCGTAGGGTTTTTCCTCTTCAAAATAAGGACAATGTTGGTCTTGTTGAGTGTTAACTCTTCAAAAGTACTATTATATATATATATATATTACCATGTTTTTTCTTGACTTTGACTACATATTTGTGCATTTAATTAGAAGAATCATGCATTTTCATATAAGAGTTAATGCATGTTTTCTTTGCTAGAGTAAAGATGTATTTCCTTACTGTGGTAGGCAGGTTAGGTCAAGGCAACATTGGCAAGGGGAAGAGCAGAAGCTAAAAGGAATAGGACCAGAAGAGAACTACTGAGTCGAGTTGGCAAACGTAGGATGAAGATTGCCAGACTTGGTTAAGAAGGATGGCGATGTTCAGTCAGTTAGCCATTGGTCAAAGACCCAGTCAGCCCTAATTTAAAAAAAAACGGATAAAAGAATAAAGAGATAACGCGCTTATCTTAATGCACAACAAACTTTCAAGTTTCAAACCCAATCTAGGATTTCCACGAGTGCCTATTTAAAGGAAGTCGATCAATGAGCCAAGGAGGCTGCACCGTGGTGAAGAAAGAAGGCAGAGGGAAAACCATGGTTTGACCAGGCTGTGACCGAGAGCTCTAGATCTATTGAAGGGCTGGATCGAGGGATCTCCTTCTTATTCTATTTCTTTTGATTTTATGATGGTGTTAATTGAAAATAATGATATGTTGATGGTTCCCCCAACCATGAACTAATTTTCTTAGGTTGGATGGGGATGTTTTTGTGATGAATGCTTAGCTATTTTGCAGTTTTTAATAATTGAATGCTCTGGCATTTTTTGTCTATCTTGCTAGTACTTATTTTCATATATTCTTTGCCATACGACAGTTGGCATTGCATGACTATTATCCCTTAATATCTTAACAGACTTAGGAGATAGCGATTAATTGCCAGGTACTAAGGAAAGAAGCTTCGACAGAAGATGTTCAAGTAGATGAGTTTACTTCAAAAGTGAATCTACCCCTTAGGAGTAAAGATTAAAACTTTGTCAAGTTAATTAATTAAAAAATCACTATAGACATATAGGGGTTAATCGTAATTAACTTAGGGTATTGCAATAGATAGAGGCAATATTACTTAAAATCTTCTCGACAATAAAACCAAGGTTGAAAGTTATTAATTACTGCCATAGCTAGCGTGAAATCTAAGTATCCCTTGCCAATGCCAACATTCCATTGAATACATTTGTTTGCCAAATTGCCTGAATTTTCATTGCATTTGTCCTTAGTTATTTTTCTTAATCCAAAATTTGAATTCCAATTCAAACTCATTTGTTCCAATTTACAAGTAAAATCGTGGCATTCAATTCTGGACAATCCCCGTGGATACGATACTTAGATCACTGACATATTACTTGCTAATTGTGTATACTTGCATGCAAAAAACCTAAACTTGGCATTATTTTCTAGCATATTTACATTAATTATTCAATTATTTTCCAAGGTTGAGGATATGTTGGTAAAGGTAGATAAATTCATATTCCCTGCTGATTTTATTATTTTAGAATATGAGGCTGATGATAATGTCCCAAAAAATTTGGGAAGACCATTTCTTGCCACATGTAGGACTTTAATTGATGTTCAAAAAAGTGAGCTTACTATGCGTATGAATGACCAACATGTTACACTTAACCTTTTTCAAGCTCTTAAGTGTGCAGATAAACATAAGGATTGCCAAGCTGTTGAGATGATGAAATCCATTTTCTCTGTGGACATGGAATAGATTTGCCAATATACTGATAATAATGCCATAAAACTGGATGATGAAGATATGATGAGTGAAGAATCTGAAGAACCAACCATACTGAACAAAGTGATGAGTTATTTTAGTAGAATTGAGCCACTTGAGTTGGCTGACAGAGAAATCAAGGCACCTAAACCATCCATTGAGGAGCTACCGAAACTGGAACTGAAACCTTTGCCAAGCCACCTTAAGTATGTTTACTTAGGAGACAACTTCACTTTGCCAGTGATCATTGTTGTTGATTTGACTAATGACCAAGATGAGAGATTGCTGGAGATATTGGGCAATCACAAGCAAGCCTTGGGATGGACCTTGGCTGATATCTGAGGGATAAGCCCAACAATATGCATGCACAAAATCATTTTGAAGGATTACCATGGCAAAACAATCGAGGCCCAAAGGAGACTGAACCCGAGCATGAAAGAGGTAGTCAAGAAAGAAGTCATAAAGTGGCTGAATGCCGAGGTAATTTATCCCATTTTTGATAGCTCATGGGTCAACCCGGTGCAATGTGTACCAAAGGAAGGAGAAATGACCATGGTCCAGAACAACAAAGATGAACTGATCCTCTCGAAAACTGTGACAGGCTAAAGGGTGTGCATGGATTACAAAAGCTAAATAATACCACGTGGAAGGACCATTTTCCACTACCCTTCATTGATCAAATGTTGGACATGTTGGCAGGGAAGGCAATTTATTACTTCCTGGACAGCTACTCGGGTTACAATTAGATTGCCATCGCTCTAAAAGATTAGGAGAAAACTACATTCACTTGTCCATATGGGACATTCGCTTTTAAAGGAATGCCCTTTGGATTATGTAATACCCCAGCAACGTTTCAGTGTTGCATGATGTCAATTTTCTCGGACATAATCGAGAACAACTTAGAAGTATTCATGGATGACTTTTTGATGTTTGGCAAAACATTCAAGAAATGTCGTTAGAGTTTGGAACTTGTTCTACAGAGATATATTGAAACCAACCTAGTTTTGAACTGGGAAATATGCCACTTCATGGTGAAGGAAGGCATAGTTCACGGACACAAAGTAACTAAGAAGGGACTAGAAGTTGATAAAGCAAAGGTAGAGGTAATCAAACAATTGCCACCACCCACAAGTGTTAGAGGTATTAGAATTTTCTTGGGACATACAAGTTTTTTTCGTCACTTTAATAAAGATTTCTCAAAATTTTCTAAACCTTTATGCTTACTTTTGGAACAAAATACCACTTTTGCGTTTGATGATTCTTGTTTGAAAGCTTTTCAAGAACTAAAAGACAGGTTAATTAATGCCCACATAGTCATGGCACCATATTGGAATGAGCTATTCGAGCTCATGTGCGATGCTAGCGACTATGCTATTGGAGCTTATTAGGACAGAGGTGTGGCAAAATTTTCTATACCATCTTTATGCTAGTCGCACATTGAATGAGACCCAGCTTAACTACACCACAACTGAGAAGGAATTTCTTGATGTTGTCTTTGCGCTTAAGAAATTCTAATCTTACTTGGTGGGTTGTAAAGTTGTGGTGTATACAGACCATTCAGCACTCAAGTACCTTTTGGCCAAAAAAGATGCCAAGCCCAGACTGATCTGATGGACACTCTTGTTGCAAGAGTTTGACCTCGAGATTCGAGATAAAAAAGGGGAGTGAGAATCAAGTAGATGATCATTTATCTCGTTTAGAGCATCACCATGAGGATGGCAAGACAACTGCCATTAGAGATTATTTCCCTGATGAATATTTGCTTGCGATGACTACTATTCCATGGTATGCTGACATAGTCAACTACCTGGTCAGCAAAATATTGCCATCAGACTTGGCAAGCAATGCCAGAAAGTGATTTTTGAGGGATCTTTGGCAATATTATTGGGATGAGCCATTTTTATTCAAGCAATGTTCTGACTAAGTCATTCGTCGTTGTGTGCCAGAGGATGAACAACGAAATATTCTTTAACTTTGCCATGCAACACCATACTTTTGGAATAGAATACCATATGCACTCAGGATTTTTCTGGCCTACACTGTTCAAAGATGCTTATTATTTTGCCAAGGTATGCGACTGATGCCAGCGTACTGGAAACATTTCTAGCAGACATTAATTGCCACTATAGAACATTATGCATGTGGAGCTATTTGATGTATGGGGGCTAGACTTTATGGGTCCTTTTCCCCATTGTTTGGTAATATTTACATTCTTGTGGCAGTCGATTATGTCTTGAAGTGGGTTGAAGCTGTTGCTTTTAGGGCTGAGCATGGTTAACCGCAAAACCGAAAACCAATCTGAACTGAGGCATTTGGACGGTTTATGGTTCATAAGTTTACGAACCGTGGTTAATCGAATCGAATTTGATTTTTTATTTAATTTATAGTTATTTTTATAATGTAAAAATAAGTATTTTATACATACAATACTATAGATGCATTTTTAATTATTATTATTTACTTAAAAAATTAAGTTTTTAATAAATATTTATGAAAAATACTTTAAAACTCTAACTTTTTAATGTTTAAAAGGCATCAAATAAAGCTATTTTGTCAAAATAAAATACAAAATTTCAAAAGCTAACGTTAATATGGAAAAACTGAAAATTGAGGTTAACCGAACAAAAAACCGATGGTTACTAAAATAACTTACCGAATTAAACCGAACCGTATACACCCCTAGTTTATTTGCCAACAAATGATGCCAAGGCAGTTGCCAAGTTTCTACACAAACATATCTTTACTAGATTTGGTGCCCCAGAGCCATCATGCATGATGAATGTACTCATTTTAAATGCCATTTAATCAATAAAGATCTGTGCAAGTACGGAATCCAACAAAGAATTGCCACTGCCTACCATCCTAAAACAAATGGCCAAGCAAAAATTTTAAACAAAGAAATCAAGAACATCTTGGAAAAGATAGTGGACCCAGAGAGGAAAGACTGGTCCTTGAGGCTAGATGATTCCTTGTTGGCATATAGAACAACCTTCAAAACTCCATTAGGAACTTCCCCTACAAGCTTGTATTTGGGAAGTCATGACATTTGCCAGTAGAGTTAGAACATCGAGCTTATTGAGCAACCAAACGGTTGAAAATGGAATAGAGGGTTATAGGTGAGAAATGTTTATTAGACTTGAATGAATTGGAGGAGTTTAGAGCACAAGCCTATGAAAACGCCAAGCTTTATAAAGAAAAAACAAAAAGGGGCATGGCGACATAATGTTGCAAAAACAGTTTGAAGAAGGGCAAAAAGTTCTATTGTTCAATTCAAGGCTTAACTTATTTCTAGGTAAACTCAAATCCATATGGTCAGGTCCATTTGAAGTTGTCAAGCCTTATACTCATGGAGTAGTAGATATCAAAGACCTGAAAATAGAGACAACGTTCAAGGTAAATGGCCAGAGATTTAAGCATTATTGGGAAGGAAGTCAACAGAATGCCAAAAAGATTATTCTCTTACAGAAATTGGGTAATTTTGTAATGCCCCATTTTTGGGCCTATGAGTTTCTAGGCGATTCAGACAGTCTATTGGATCAGATTAGGGGATTCGAGATCGTTTCAGGATTTAATTTGGATTAAATATTTTTAGAAGGGGTAAAATATGGAAAAATTATCTAAAACCATTATTTAATATGAAAATGATTTTGATAAAATCAGTTTTACAAAAAGGGGTCTCAAAATTGAAGATTTTGGTTAGTGACGAAAATGTTAAGTTTTCAAAACTATTTTTAGTGACTGTTTTGTAAAAGAGTCAAAGCTTAGAATCTTTAAGGAGCTATTTGACCAATCTTTTTCATCAGTTTCCCCCTTAATTTAGGCTATTTTTAAAGGGTTTTTAACTTTTTTTATTATTAATATAAAAAATAGGATTTAACAAAAGGATTTCTAGTTTTATAAAATCACTTTCTTACATAGCTACTTTTCTTCCAACTCTTTCTCTTAACTTTCCCAGCAGCTAAACTGAGATTTTCACTCCAAAATTCTCAGGAATTAAATCTTATTGATTTCCTTTTTGTTTCCTAATTGATTTCTTTAATTCCTATTGCAAAGTCTACTTAGATTTCAACCAATCATTGCCAAATAAGGGAGAAATCAACAATTAGAGGTGATTTTTGTTTCTCTCCTCTAATTAAAGGTTCTTTATTGAAATTCCCAACTTCTTAATCCTTTACTTATGATTTTTAGCTTGTTTTGATGATTTAATTGAGGAAAATGGTTAAATCAAGGTTTAATTGGTGAAATTAATTTAAACCCGTAATGGTTCTATTTTTTCACGATTTGATTTGATTTAGATCATAATTTTGATGTTGAAAGTTGTTAATAAGATTGTTAAATCATAGGAATCCCAAAACTAATTGAATTCCTAATTTTCTAGGTTGCTAGTTATGAGTTTTTGATGAGTTGTGGAGGTTTTATGAATACTGGAGGTATAAGGATGTTAGAGTTGTGCTTTTAGATGTTAATGGATGTTAATTGATGGGTTGTGATGTTAGATCAAGGCTGGGTAATATTTGGAGGAAGTTTGATGTATATTTCGGATGTTGTGGGATGGTTTTTGGTAAAGAATGTTGAGGATTTGTGTTGCTATGTTCTTGATTGCATTTTGATGCAATGTACTCTCTGTTTTTGTGTGGATAAAATAGGGGAAGTTGGTCTTAAAGCTTGAACCTCGTTTTTGGAAGCTTTGGATGCGAGATTACCGTATCGGCAAGCGAGGCTTTGCATGTCGGTGAGTGAGAACGTGTTTTACAACTATTCAAAGGTTTGAAAGTTGTGTTTGGGGGTTTAGATTAAGCTTGAAACGCTGGTCTAAGCTCAGAAGTAAGTAAAGGATGGATTCTCTCTCGAACTCGGTTTGGCAATTGGTTTAAATGCACTTGTTTTAAATGGTTTAATTACTTACTGTTTATGCATGATGAGCATGGTTTAATGCTAGAATATGACTATGAAATGTGGTTGATGCATTGTGAAAAGATGCATGGTTAATTAATGTTTTTGAACATTGTTAAATACAAGGTTTGTTGCATTGGTAAGTTGGTTTAATTGGTGCATATTAAAACAATGAGTTGTTGTTGATGAATTGAATTATATTGGCAAGTGATGAAATAAAAATGGTTTGAAAATGTTATCGGATATTGTTGGTCGGCCATAAGATTGATAGTGCACTATAAAAAGTCACCTTGGATGTTGAGGGGTTTTGATCCATGTACCAAAAACTCCATCCAAGTACCCTAACAGTTAAGGGATTTAGATCCTTGTACGAAGTCTCCTGTTAGTGGGTTATGCATCCAACCGATGTGTGGGGTTGAGATTGTACCTTGATTCTGGTTAAGATGGCATGAAGTTTTGGGAACACTTGTTGAATCCGTGTATCCGATGTTATGTTTTGTATAATGGAACTTGGTTAATAATCACTTGTAAGACAATATAATTGTTAAGGTATCATGAGATGGATGATGTTGTTTAAAATAAGTTTAAACATGTTTTACTCTTTAAGCCTTGCATTGGTAGTATGCATTGGAAAGCTTAAATTGAGGGTAGAAAATGGGACTTTGATGTTGAATCCATGATACATGTTTCACATGGTTTAATATGATGTTTTGGAAACGTTAAGTGCATGGTTTAAGCAAGGCATGATGTTGTAGTGTTGTTTTAAAAGAGTTTCAGAAAGTCCTTTACAAAAGATGTGTAATGGTTTAAAATGCATTGATGGCTGCTGGTATTTAAGCATTCCTCACTAAGCCTTGTGTGCTTACGCTCTCTTTTTCCATCAATGCAGAACATTAAGGGTCAATGACAGCGGGGAAGCAAGGAAGGAACCCCAAAGACTTGTTTTCAAAGTATGGTTTGAACGTTACCTAGTAGTAATAAGGGCAATGTGTCAAATGTTGATTTTGGAGGGTTTTTGGATGAACTTCCTGTTTGAGCAAGTTGTAATGGTTGTTATGGTTTTGCTTGAGGATTAAAATTCTTGAGATGTGGATGGATTTATGTTGTGGATGTTGATTAGGGAGCATGCCTATAGACTTGATGAATATTTGAGCTATGATTGCTAGGGTTGCTTAACATGCTAGATTGATGTTCTTAAGCACGCCTTTGATGTAATATGATGATTAGAGATTCATTAAGGATGTTTTGATTGAACCAAGGTGTTATATGTTTAACCTAAAGGTCATTATAGGCCTCTGCATACCGGTACGAGTGCCTCAAGATTGGTACGCGAGGTCCTATTAAGGCTCAAATTGTTGATTTAATGCTATGGGTACAGTACACTTAGCCACCGTATCGGTACGCCTTAAGGAAAAAGTATGCTTGTGTTAGTACACAGGTTTGATTCGGTATGATCCTTTCAATTTTAGCATGCTGTACCAGTATGCGGGGTACCATATCGGTACGCAATTTGGTTACTAGAATTCTTAGTTTTTAGAAAATATGAAAGGGATCGGTATGGGTCAAAGTCGTACCGGTACGGGTTGGTCAACACACCGTATCGGTACGGGCGTTAATGTATCGGTATACTGAGCCATTATGTCTGTTAATCCGTATCGGTACACTATGCTGTTTTTATGCAATTTTGTTTTGCTGAAGTTTGGAAATCTTACAAATTAACCCCTAATTGTTATGGATGCAATTGAATGAACGCAGATGATTGTTTTGAGCCAGAATTTAACCCGTGAGCATAAAATGAGACTAATTATGGATTGGTAACTCAAACTGTAACAAAGTCCTTGTATTTTGCAAAAATTACATTTTGGTCCCTAATGTGAATAATTGTGTATTGGGCTCCGTTTCGCAATCGGTTTTAAATGTAATGTTTCTACTGAAGCTCAAAATATTTAGGAAGTTAATATTTGCATCTAGACAAGATAAAAGAAAAAAATTGAACCGGTTTAGGTTATTTAGCTCGGGTTTGTCTCGGCAAACCTAATGTGATCCTTTTAGCTCAGTTTTAGCTAGGCCCGACTAAGTGGGTTACAAATTTTGTCACTTTCATTTGATCATTGTAAATAGTTAGGATATGTGTTTTCCTTTTTATTTTAGTTTATTTTTATTTTCTTTTTCTACTTTAAAAGGTTTTTGTGAGTGTTAGTACATGAACTTTTTCTAGGACACTATGCCAAGAAAGGCCAGCATTTGGACACCCATCGTCGCAAGATTGGACAACATGTGGATCCTATGTAATTTAGGACCAAGGGAGTGAAATTTTCGGCTAAAGTGGGAAAACTTAGCCACCTAGGTTAATGCTTCAAACTTTAAAATATATACCCTAACATTTTACCCCTTTTCTTTTCCCACGTCGTCACCTCCATTAACTCTTAAACCCATCATCATCCTACTTCCCCATACATGAATAACTATCATAACCATCATTACATCCACTAACCTCATCCTTAAACCATTTCAACCGTTTCTCCTTCCCCTTATTAAACTCCCATTTTCACTTAGCAAAAATCTTTACTCTATTTTCACTCTCTTGCACAACAAAGAAAATCAAGAACCAACCTTGTTTTCCAATTTTTCTTTTCTGATCATCATCTTCATTTTTCAATCTTTTGCAATGGGGCATCTTCTTCTACAACATTTAAGATTTTCTTCAATGACAAAATTAAGAAGAAGTATGAGGAAAATTTTGTTGCCAGAACCTTCTGTTACGAGAAAGGTTTTGATTTCAAGAACGAACCTAACTTGGGGTTCTCGCTAAAAGTTGTTGCCATTGTCAAGAAGCACAAATGAGAAACCTTTTGCCAACAGCCAGGGGAGGTTCACTCCACTATTGTTTGTGAATTCTATGATCACCTCACTATAATATATTCACCCTTTCTATTTGTTTGAGGTACGTGTGTGCAATTTGATGAAGGATATATTAATCGGTGGTTTTAGTTAGATGGTTCAGAGGAAGAACATCTTGCTTTTGTTGAGTTGATGGACGCTGCCAAGAGACAATTGTTATTAAAAGATTTGTGCAAGCCTGACACAAAATAGAATGTTTCATCCAAGGGTAAACGGACTGTGAAACAACTGGCATTGAAGCCACAGCCGAGGGGTTGGAACCACTTTTTAAAGGCTAACCTTATGCCAACAATGCACAAGGATACAGTTTTAGAGGAAAGAATGGCTTTGCTGCATTCAATAATGGTGGGGAGAAAAATCAATGTAGGTTGTTTGATTATGGATGATACCTATAAATGTGTCGGCAAGGTTTACAACAATCTAATTTTTTCTTCCTTGATCTCAAGAATTTGCTTCTTGCATAACGTGCCAAGGCTTGACTCATATAATGTTCAGAAGTGCAAGGGAACCATTACTCTTTCTTTGTGGCAACAATTGATTGCCAAGGAAGCCAAGGAGAAGGGAGAAAGGAAAGCTGTAGAGCTGGTGTCTACTTCTAAGATGCCAAAGGTAGAACCTGTCACGCCAATGGCAACTGATACATTGGCATTACTTTCCCAGATTTATCAGCTACAAGAGCTTATTCTCCAAAAACTTAAGAAAGCTGAGGAGAAAAGTTTGATGCTCTCGTAATACGTCAGAGCCAGGGATCGGGCCTTTAAGACGACTCTTAAGGGCATCGCCACCAATCCTTTGCCACAGTTCCCCTGAGTTCTCAACTGAGTTCCCTGCACCAGAAGGAATGCCATCTAGCCCACAGTCTATTCATAAATTGACGCAACAATTTGATGCCATTGTCCCTGTTTCACCTATTCAAGTTAAATCTTCTCAAACGAATATTGACGTGCCACCTATTGCACTTGCTTCTTTCGTTGCTCACGTAGCCCCCTCTACATCTGAGCCGGTGAGGATAATCGAGGAGGTCCTCCATGATGTGAAAGCTTCCACTGCTGCATCAAAACCACAACTTAAAAGAAAAAGCACCAGGTTCCAATTTGTGGGAGCTTTATCAAGAGAAAGACTCGAGTCTCACACATCGAACATTTCGAAGATGATTCTTCTTCCCCTTAACTCTTTTACTTGTATATTTCTCATTTTATCATGCATTTCATTTGTATATATATGTTCTCATGCATTGAGGACAATGCACACCTTTGGTTTGGGTGTGTGTGTGTTGCCTCACATTTCTTGCCATGACATGTATTCATTTTTATGTTTCTGTTTACATTTTGTTGCCATGTAGAATTCCATGTCGATTAGGTATAACATGCATACCAAACCATTAAATTTTTTTTGCCAAGGCTTGAATGATCTGATAATTTTGCCACCACATTTGCTAGCATAGTTAGATTTTTACTAGTATACTCTATCCAATGATGAAATTAGAATCTTTAGTTAGCATGAGCCAGCAGATTAGTAATCCCAGGTAGCTTGGAAATTGATCTCTACTTTAAGAAACTGTAGTCTCACTAAACTCGTAGTATGCATCTAGTTCCCAGGACAAACTTAGTACTCTTAAAACTGAACTCGAAATAAAAAAAATTGCTAGGGTAAAAAGAAAAAGAAAAAATAAGGCAACAATATTTTGCCAAAGGCAAGAATTTTTTTTAGAACACTCATCTGCCTTAGAGATAATATGTAACTTGGGGCTTCGTGGTTTGCTCCCTCTTAGTTCTCAAGCCAACAAAAACTTTAGGGTATGAGTGCAATGGAATAGCTTAGTGATAAAGTTTGGATTAACGTAGGGGTTCGTGATAGCTCCCTCTTACTTCTCACGCCAAACAACATTATAATGAAAACCCAAAATTTAGTGCCAGCAAAACAAATCATTGGCAGTAAAAAATATATATTAAATAAATAAAATTTTTTGAGTTGGATAGTAAAGTTTTGCTGAGGGAAATTATGGATACTTGATGCAAATTGCTTGCGCTTCATGCACACTTCATGACCTTAGACTAGAGTTATATTGATGCACTTGAATTTGCTTATCTGTTGGCAGTATTGCACTGGGATATTTGAGCACAGAACTAGGACCAGATTGTACTTGCTAGCTCGTGTTGTTAATTAGGAAAATTTTTCCGAGGTAATTTTCTTTTTTCTATTTTTATAGTTTTTGTTGCATTACTTGAGGACAAGCAATGAGCTAGGTTTGGAGGTGTGTTAACTCCTCAAAAGTACTATTTTTCATAAATATATATATTACCATACTTTTGCTTAACTTTGAGTACATTTTTGTGCATTTAGTTAGTAGAATCATGCATTTGCATATAGGAGCTAGGGAATGTTTTTTTGGCTAGAGCAAATGTGTATTTCCTTGTTGTGGTAGGCAGGTTAGGTCAGACAGCATTAGCAGGAGTAGGGCAGGAGCATAAGTTAAAAAGAATAGGACTAAAAGATAAGTGCTGAGTCGAGTTGGCAAAAGCAAGACGAAGATTGCCAGACTTGGTTGGAAAAATAAGGATGACGATGTCCGGTCAGTTAGCCATTGGTCAAAGACCCAATCAACCCTAGTTTCAAAAGAGGTGATAAGAGGATAAAGAGATAACACGATTATCCTGATGCACAACAAACTTTCAAGTTTCAAACCTAATCTAGGCTTTCCATGATTGCCTATTTAAAGGAAGTCGATCAATAAGCCAAGTAGGCTACACCACGGTGAAGAAAGAAGGCAAATGGCAAATCGTGGTTCGACCAGGTTGTGACTGAGAGATCTGGATCCATTGAAGGGTTGCATCGACGAATCTCCTTCTTAGTCCATTTCTCTTTATTTTAATTCTGATTTTATGATGGTGTTAATTGAAAACGATAATATGTTGATGGTTCCCCCAACAATGAACTGAATCTTTTAAGTTGGTTGGGGATGTTTTTGCGATGAATGCTTAGCTATTTCGTAGTTTTTAATAATTGAATGCTCTGGCATTTTTTGTCTATCTTGCTAGTATTTATTTTCATATATTCTTTGCTATACGACAATTGGTATTGCATGCCTATTATCCCTTCATATCTTAACATGCTTAGGAGACAACGATTAATTGCCAGGTAATAAGGAGATAAGCTTCGATAGAAGATGTTCAAGTAGATGAGCTTATTTCATAAGTGAATCTACCCCTTAGGAGTAATTATTAAAACTTTGTCAAGTTAATTAATTGAAAAACATCACAATAGATATATAGAGGTTAATCGTAATTAACTTAGGGTATTGCCATCGACAGAGGCAATATTACTTAAAATCTACTCGGCAATAAAACCAAGGCTGAAAGTTATTAATTACTGCCATAGCTAGCTTGAAATCCAAGCAACCCTTGCCAATGCCAACCATCTATTGAATACATTTGTTTGCCAAACTGCCTAAATTTTCATTGCATTTATCCTTAGTCATTTTTCTTAATCCAAAATTCGAATTCCAGTTCAAACTCATTTGTTCCAATTCACAAGTAAAGTTGTGGCATTCAATTCCTGGACAATCTCTGTGGATACGATACTCAGCTCACTGTTGTATTACTTTCTGACTATGTATACTTGCATGCAAAAGACCTAAACTTGGCATTATTTTTTGGCATATTTCATTAATTCTTCAATTGTTTGCTAAGCATTAGTCAGTAGACATTGAGTTCTCTATCTATCATACCGGAGAAAAAGTTAGAAACCATACGTATGAGGTCATTTTTTATTGTATCCCAAAAGGTATGGTAAAAATGTAGGAGAAGCTATTCCGGCCTGGGGTTTTAAGGGGCCCTATACTAAATACGACTTCTTTAATCTCCTCTTCATGAAATTCACGACTCAACTTATTATTCATTTATGAGACAGTCAAGGAATCATATGGGAGATAAGAGGGGGAGAGAGATATTGATGTAGAACGGGCATTGAATAATTGTCCCATTTGTCTTTGGTCTTGGGGGTATTTATATCCCCTTGGTGTTGTAGATGGAGTGATAGTTGATGAGACTGTGCCATGCCTAGTGATGGGCTGCCATATAGTAGCTCGAATGTCAGGCTGTGAGCTATGTCAAATTTGATGATTGTCTTATCTCAGCGTAGTGGTCTCTAGAGCTGATGGGTCTAGAGGTGCAAGAGCGTTCGGGGGGAGCTCCAGGCTCCGTGATGTTAGAGTGTGGCGCAGAGATGGTGGTGTTCAGAGGTAGGATCTTTCGGAGACGTTTGGCGGAAGTACAACACCCATATCCCTTAAGTGGGGTCAAACATTTGGATCCTGGCACTGTGAATTGAGTAATTGGATTGGGAGGGTCGCTCTCATAATGGGCCTCAATACCCCATTTAGATTAGGCAACCAATAGGTTGGATACCGGTGGTTAAACCAAAAATATTACATAATGATATGATTTTGCAGCACTGCATTTATTTTATTTTATATTATATTGTTAAAAAGCACACACTCTATTCAGACAAACTGTGAATTTATGGTCCATTTTCATCCCATCAATTCGAGTACACATTCCCAACTAGGCCAACCCTGTCTGCCTCACCCACCTGATAGCTTCTATGGCTAATATTTTAGGCTTTGACGTCAATGATCATGAGTATGGGTGTAAATGAGTCGAGTCGAGCTCAAGTAGTGTTGAGCTCGACTCAGCTTGTTAAGAATTAGAGTCGAGTTCGAGCTTGAGTAGTTTTCAACAAGCCTGAATAATCTGAGCTCGACTCGGCTCGTTAAGAACTCGAGGTGAGTTCAAGCTTGAGTTGAGTTTAATCGAGTCGAGTGTTGACCGAGCTTTGACCAAGTCAGACTCAAGTTGCTCACGATCTGCCTCCTCTCATTTACATCCATATTAGGAAAAACTTTGATACACAAGTTCTGTGTAGCGATCTCTTTTTTTCGATGGTGTTTCGCTAAAAACTGGTTTTAAGGGTATTGGGGTTTCTCGGGTATTTAAAAATATTTATTCTATGTGGTTTTAGAAGAAAACCGTATTTTATTTAAAAATAGAGTTGTCACCGGCCACTAAGGTAGGCCAGACACCATAAAACTAGAGATTTAAAAATGTTGGGTCCATGAGTCAGTTACGGATGGGAAGGATTAGCACCCCCACACCACCCAAAATTGGTACTTTAATAATTATTGTTTTATTAATATTAAACTTTCCAGATTAAAGTGACGATTAAATTAAAATTTGGTTATAAGTGCGAGTAAATTTTAAGGGCCCCATTATTCTAGAGTAAACTGATAGACCACCATCACCGCGTTTGATACTGGCCACGTTTACGCTCGAATAAAAGGGCACCGCATTGACAGTTAATATATCTGTTATGCAATCCTAGAAAACATAAAAAAACATACATTCATATTGACTTGGTATTAAAAAACATGAATATGACAACACTAAGCAAAAAAATAAAATACATGAATAAAAAACATAACCCATCATAATATAAAAAAAACAAAGAATAAACATGAACAAGAAAAACATGCTTCCAAAACTAAATTAATTAATTCTAACAAGCTTAAACACACAAAACAAAACACCACAAAATACAATGCATGCATGACATACATACAATATGACACTAGATTAGCAAAGCAAAACGAACACATTAGCATAAAAAACAATATTTAATGCTTAATATATGATACAAATTACATGCTTAAATTAGAAACACATCATGAAGTTAACAAGTAACAAAATTACTACCACACTAACAAGTAACCTAAAATGTGAAACAAAAAAAACATACTAGAACACATATATACATGATAAATAACCAAACTAAACATGATTACTTAATAAAACACATGTATGCAATATGATCAAACAAACTAAATGATATATTAGCATAATAATACGCATGTCATGAAAACATAAAATAGTGCACATAATATGCCAACCAAAAAACATAAAAAAACATGAAGAACTATATAAACATGATGTACAAACTAAAATGTGACCCATAAAACAAACATGTACCCGATAAGAACAAACGAAACACGACCTAAAACATGATGCCACAAACCATTACATATGTTAAAAAAGCAATAAATAGACATAAAAAAGAACATATACACATAAAAGGGCGAAGCAAACAAACTAAAAAACATAATTATTTAAATCATGCAAAGGGACCGTAATGAAATAAAACGAAACAGAATGACAGAAACAAAACAATAAAAAACACAATTTAAGGACGTAATTACAAACTGGACGAAACTTAAAGGACTAAACTTGTAATAAGACCAAGGGGCAAGCTAGAACTGAAAATACCAGAAACATGGAAGGTCTAAGGGTGTGATTCTACCATTAAAAAGTTGAATTCACTTAATTAAGGGGTTAAATTAAAAGGTTTTAAAAAGGAAGATGGACCAGGGTTGTAATTGGACAAAGGGGGAAGCTCAAAGTGAAAAATCAGGAAGGACGGAGGTCCTTATTGCGTGGTTTTACCATTTTTGAAATAAAAATTGCCTATAATTAGACCTAACCAGAACCATTTTTAGACTTTTGCATTTTCAAATTTTTGATATAAAGAAAAAACAAGTCTTTCCCCTTTTTATTTTCTCTCAACAATCTATCCCGTCTGGGATAAGCCCTTAGCCCGATGGTGGCTGACCACTCCAGCCGCTGCGTACCATCGTACCAGCTGCCATAGACCGTCATCGGCCGCCGCTCGCCGGCGCCAGTGACATCCCTAAACCTAATTTTTTTTGTTTTCCCCCCTTTTCTTTAAAAAAAACCGAAACCAAAGAAGTCAAAGCCCTTCCCCTTTTATGTCAACCCAAAAACATCTTTTTGTACCAGATCACCCCTATGAGGCTTATTGCCGGCAAAAAGGTCAACTCTCTTGGCGAGGGTAAGAACCACAAACCCCTCTTTTTTATTTATTCTATTTCAATGTGCATGCAAGAAAAAAGGATAAGAAAGAATATTACCACTCAAAACTAGATTTTTTTATTTCTAAAACTGGTCACTGGTTCTTGTTACAATTTTTGGGTTGGTTTTTTATATCTCTCGTCTCTGGATTTTTGGTAGAAATAAAGTAGATTACATATATTTTTTTTGGATTTGGTACTGATAATCTCCTTTTTTTCTCTGTCTTCGCACATTTCTAAGCATGGTGGTTGGAGGGTCAGTGGAGGAAGTATGGTGGAGGTGTCGTCTTGGCTAGCCTCATTCTTGGCCGTTGGATCAGATCTGATCCAACACCTGAGATTGCTTGAAGAATGGACGACTCACATGCAATCTTGGACGGGTGAGATCGTACGAGATGAAGCCATATGGCACCTTGGAACCCGATGAGTCTTGTGCGTGTGATGCACGCGGGCGTGGGGAGCTAAACAGCTCGCGCATGCATCCATGCGGCCAGCTGGAAGGGCGATCTCCTTTGATCGTAGCCGTTGGATCAAAATGTGATCCAACGGTCCAAATGCGGCTGCGCAAAGGAGAATAAAATGTTAGGGTTATCTGACCAAAGTAGGGTTTTTAGGTTTGGGTCTGAATTGGCCGGTTGGGCCTTGATGTAATTAAATTTGGGTTTTGATTTATTTGTACATTGGACTTGGACACTTAATAGTAATAGTGGGTTTTTATTTTCAGATTTGTTTATATATATTATAACTAATAATAATACTAATACTAATAATAATTATAATAATAATAATACACATACGTATACACTTAATAATACATACATGCAAATTAACATATATACATGCAAACACATATACGTGTACATACATACACATGCAATACCTATTCATATACAGACGTACACATAATATATTAACATACGGGTACACATACGAAATACCATCTATAACATACATAATTAATATAACATACCAACTTAAGTATATATATAGGTTTATTCACACATAATTAATATGACCATTCATACATTAACATATATATACAAACGATACACATATAGTAGACATACACCACATAACATACATACCATACATTTATTTACACACATCACACACATATTACGTATATTAATAACACACATACACGTACGCAAACATGCAATAATAACACTAATTAATTATTATATTAGTATATTACAATATTAACAAAAAAAATAAAATTTAGTGATTACAGTTGCCCCTCTTTGCTTGTTCTCATGGAACGGGAACAAAGCAAAGATCATAAGCACTCATTTTTATCCGACTTTCCTATTTGTAGCTTAGGAATCACGTGTTCTTCTGGAACTCTCCGCTTTTCCTCGGCCGAATTTTCAGGCTCGTAAGTTCTTCCTATATAGAACTTCTTCACCTTCTGATCTTGGAGCTACAGGCTCTTCCTATATAGAACATTTCGCTTTCTTAGGCGGATCCTTCGGCCTAAAAGTTCTTCCTATATAGAACTTTTTACCTTGAAATCCTGGAGTTAGGGTTCTTCCTATATAGAACTGTTTACCTTGAAATCCTGGAGTTAGGGTTCTTCTTATATAGAATCTTTCACTCTGAAGCCTTGAGCTACGAGTCCCTCCTATATAAAACTTTTCACTTTGAGACGGTAAAGCTTGGAGTCCTTTCCATATAGAACTCTTCGTCTTCAACACTGCAGGACTTTCTGTGTCACAAGTGGATTCTTCCGACTGTGAATTCTTCCTATATAGAACTGCTAGTCTTCAAACCCTAGAGCTGCAAGTCCTTCCTATATAGAACTCTTAGCTTTTGAAATCTTAGAGTTACGGGTTCTTCCTATATAGAACCTTTCACTGTGAGGGCTAAAAAATATAGGCCATTCCTATATAGAACCTTTATCTTTGAATGAGGGATTCACGCCAAACTGTCTACCGATTTTTTTGGGACTCACGCTACTAAGGCTGCCAAAATCTTTCTTGAAATTTGGGGATTTACGCTGAAAACAACTATCAAACTTTCTGGACTCACGCTACTAAGGCTGCCAAATTCTTTCTTCAAACTTGGGGATTCACGCCGAAAATGGCTACCGAAATCTGGACTCACGCTACTAAGGTGCCGAAATCTTTCTTCAAATCTATTAAATCCTGCTTAAAATAGTCAAAATGCTATGATAAATGAGTTATCATGCTCCTAATCCTAGGGATGCCTGACTATACATGATGCACGAGTGTTAATATCTTAAAATTATTCCAATGTGCTTGCTTCCACGATCAGTCAATCTTGACCCTCTGCTTGCTTTCTTTTCCTTTTTTCTTCTGGTGACGGTACCACATCTCACTATTGGGTTCAACCGTTTTAGCTTTTCTTTTCTGAGTTTCTGACTCTAAGCTTTAAAGCACCCTTTCGGGTTTTCGCCTTAGACTCTTTTTTAGGCGCTCTTACAGGTTTTCACCTGGAAGATCTCTACTGTTGTCTTGAATATTTTCTCAGACGAGTATGCATTGGTTATCTTATTCTGATGCTCGAAGTTTTCCCCTCTTCGTACCTCAACATTCATTATGCAGAAAGCTTGAGATCAAAGTTAATTCTGTCTTCTAATCACTTGTATTCTCAAGGTTAGATCACAGTAATGCTCAAAAATCTTTTGTTTATCATAAGTCTATGTTAACATGTTTGCATGATGCTTATGAAAACAATGAGAAGACAAGAAAGAGAAGACACAAAATATTATTTTATTGACATTAAGGACTTGGAACAGTTTTGGAAAAGTCATGGCAAACATGAGAAAAAGGGAAAGCAAAACATGAAATGCAAAGCCCCAAACATCCATTGTATGAATGAAGCTTGATCCCGTCAACCAAAATAGAATCTTTGCCCGGAGCTCATTCTTCTGGTATCCGTGAGGGTAATTCTGCTCGCTGGAGGCCCAATCTCAAAATTTATTTGAGCTGTCCTTAACGGGTTTTCAACTCAGATCTTTCCTTTGCTGCAATACGCCATTTTTCGAGTTTTCGCCTTGAGCTCTCCCTTTTTTTATGAAGTGCCTTTTCACGTTTTCGCCTCATTTCTTTCATTATTTCATTTCTTTTTCATCATCATTTTTTCTCATTTTCATTTTTTCCTTTTTTTCTTCAAACATAATATTTTTTAATTGAATTAGAATTCACAGGATTTTTTAATTCTTCTCCATCCATCTCAGTTAAAATTAATGCGCCTCCCGAAAAAGCCTTCTTGACGACATATGGCCCTTCCAGTTAGGCATCCACTTTCCTCAAAAATCCTTCTGAATTGGGAAGATCTTCTTAAGCACCAGGTCTCCCTTTCAGAATTCTCTTGGGTGCACTTTCTTGTCATATGCCTGCATCATTCTCTTCTGATACATTTGACCATGGAAAATGACCTTCGTCCTCTTTTCTTTGATAAAATTTAACTGGCTAAGCCTGGTTTGCACCCATTCTGATTCATCCAGTTTTACTTCATTCAGAACCTGGAGTGACGAAATCTCAACCTCAATGGGAAGTACCACCTCTGTGCCGTACACTAGAGAATAAGGCATTGCCTCTGTTGATGTGAGAATAAATGTCCGATAGGCGAGCAAAGCAAATGGCAACTTCTCATGCCAATCTTTGTATGTATCAGTTGTCTTCGCAATGAATTTCTTGATGTTCTTATTTGCCGCTTCTACTGCCCCATTCATCTTAGGACGATAGGTCATGGAATTATGGTGTGTTATTTTCAACTCGTTACACACATCAGTCATTAATTTGTTATTCAGGTTGGAAGCATTGTTGGTGATAATCCTTTTCGGCAGCCCATATCGGCAAATGATCTCCTTCTTCAGGAACTTGCACATCGTGGTCCTTGTGATATTGGCGTAAGATGCTGCCTCCACCCATTTAGTGAAGTAATCAATGGCAACCAAAATAAAATGGTGCCCTTGGAAGCCTTTGGATGAATGTTTCCAATGGCATCCATGCCCCATGCTGCGAACGGCCATGGTGAGTTCATGGTGTATAAAGGTAGAGGATGACCATGGATCTTATCGGCATATATTTGGCACTTATGATATTTCTTGGCGTAATCGATGCAATCTCCTTTCATAGTCGACCAGAAATAACCATACCTCATGATTTTTCAGGCTATTGACAGACCATTAGCGTGTGTTCCACACAAACCATCGTGCACTTCTGCCAAAATTTCTTTTGCCTCCTGGCATCTACACATCTCAACAGTGTTTGATCATGGCTTCTTTTGTACAGGATCTCCCCGTCCAAAACATATCTTGTTGCCATCCTTCTGAGTGTTTTTCAGTCATTTTCATTTGCCCCTTAGGGATATATTTGAAACTTGATATACTGCAAGATATCGGAATACCAAGGGTTGCTGTCTATTTCTTCTTGCACATTACAACAGTGAGCCGGCCTCTCAAAAGTCTGTATCTCAATTGGCTTCATCTCTGCTTACGTATTTACTTTGAACATGGAGGCCAATGTTGCCAATGCGTTCGCCATCTGGTTGTCTTCTCTATGAAGGTAGGTGAAGCTGACCTTTTCAAATTCTTTAATGAGCTCTTGGATCAACTCGTAGTATTTGACCAGCTTCAGATGCCTAGTTTCCCATTCTCCTCCTAATTGATAGATCAATAAAGCCGAATCTCTGAATACTCGAAGTTTTTTTATATTTCTTTCAATGGCTGCATTCAGTCCCATGACACAGGCTTCGTATTCAGCTATGTTGTTTGTGTAAAAGAATTTTAGTCTGCTGGTGAAGGGATAGTAGACATTTTCGGGAGAAATTAGCACGGCTCCTATCCCGTGGCCAAGATCATTGGAGGCTCCATCGAAATAAAGCTTCCACGAGCTGTCATCTAAAACAACATCTTTCTCGGTTGTAATGCACATCAAGTCCTCATCTGAGAAATTAAAGTTCAACAATTCATAATCATCTGAAGTACAACTAGCTAAGAAATCCGCTATAGCACTTCCTTTCACTGCTTTCTGGCTCTCATATACAATGTCGAACTCAGATAACAACATCTGCCAGCGGGCCATCCTCCCCGATAATGCTGGTGCTTCCATAAGAAATTTCAAGGGGTTTAATTTGGATATCAACCAGGTGGTATGGTATAACATGTACTGCCTAAGCCTTTTGGTAGTCCAGACCAAAGCACAACACATCTTCTGAATTGGCGGGTACCGTGCTTCGCAATCAGTGAACTTCTTGCTTAGGTAGTAGATGGCTATTTCCTTCTTCCCAGACTTACCATGTTGCCCCAATACGCAACCCATAGAGTTTTCAAAAACTATCAGGTAAAGGATCAAAGGCCTGTCTAGCACTGGTGCTACTAAGATCATAGCATTCGTCAGGTACTTTTTAATCTTCTCTAGAGCTTCTTGACATTCTTCATCCCATACCCTAAAGACAGGGTCGCACTTGTCTGTTAATTGAGATATGAAATGAGAGATGTAGTTTAACCTTCCCAGGAAACCTCAAACCTCTTTCTAAGTCTGGGGCGGTGGAAGGTCCTGGATAGCCTTCACTCTTTCTGGATTGATCTCAGTCCCCTTTCTGCTGACTACAAACCCCAAGAGTTTTTCGGATATGACTGCGAATGTGCATTTAGCCGGGTTGAGCTTTAGCTGGTATTTTCATAATCTTTGGAATAGTTTTCTCAGGTTTCGAAGGTGCTCTTCCTCAGTTTGGGACTTAGCGATCATATCATCCACGTATACTTCTATCTCTTTATGCATCATATCGTGGAAAAGAGTCACTATCGCTCTTTGATAGGTCACCCCTGCGTTCTTGAGTCCGAAAGGCATCACCTTGTAACAAAACGTGCCCTACATGGTTACAAATATAGTCTTCTCCATATCTTCCAAGTCTATCTTTATCTGGTTGTATCCTGAGAAACCATCCATGAATGAGAACCATGAATGTCCTGCGGTATTATAAACCAACGCGTCAATATATGGCAAAGGGAAATTGTCTTTAGGGCTTGCTCGATTGAGATCCCTGTAATCTACACACATGCGAACTTTCCCATCCTTCTTTGGCACCGACACGATGTTTGCAACCCATTCAGGGTATTTGGCAACTTCTAGAAAGCCAACATCAAACTGCTTTTTTACTTCTTCTCTGATCTTTAACAGCATGTCAGTCTTCATTCTTCTGAGCTTTTGCTGGACTGGTTTGCATTTTGGCCTCGTTGGCAGCTTGTGCACCACTATATCTGTATTCAACCCTGGCATATCTTGATAAGTCCAAGCAAAGATGTCCTTGAACTCTTGAAGTAGGGCTATCAGTTCACGCCTGGTTTTTGAGGAAAAAGTATTCCCGATTTTCACTTATTTTCTCTCATCATCGGTTCCTAAGTTCACAACTTCTGTTTCCTCTTGGTGGGGTATGATTTTCCTTTCTTCGTTGGCCATCATGCTCACCAGCTCCTCAGAGACCTCGCATTCTGCCTTGTCGCCCTCCTCTTCAATTTCTACTGAGATCTCGGGGTGCTCAAAATCTACCTCGGGATTGGATTCAGAATCATTCATACAGTTAATTATGGGAATCATGCATGAAATGAGAACGAATGTATTGGGAAGAGAATGATTTTAAATGAAGTGAATGAATATGAATAAGAAATGTATGAATGAAGTAAATGAAATGTTTTCCATTTGAGAAAATGGGGAAGATATTCTTTCATTGCAAATAAAAAGTTAACATAGACACCTTATACAAAAGATCCCTATTACCTATGGGCAAAAACAAAAGGGTTGGTTCAGAGCATTACTCTGATTTAGCCCTAAAGATTACAAGTAGATCAACGTAGCTCCAATTATTGAGAGTTTCCCCGGGACGGCAAGGGCGGATGCTGGTCAACACGTTGCTGCCATTGTCATCTTCAGCTATCATGTTGATGGACATCCCTTCAAGCGATTCACTGAACATCTCGTTCTGGTTAAGTGTGTCATTTTCTCGAATTGCTTCTTCTACTTTCTTTCCTGTACAGTCAATTCCTCCAAAGACAAAAATATCCTTTACATGAGGGGAAAGACATCGGTCTCCATAGAATATCTTCTCCCTTGAGTCTAGCCCTCCTTTTTTATTCCTCTCTCCTTTGTTGAATGCTTGGTTTGTAGCCGAGCCCAAAATGATCTTTCTTGGTGATGACACTTCTGGGTCGTAGGCTTCCTTGTAATCTCCTTCCTAGCCCCTTTCCCGCTTTGGCTTCTAGGCCCAAAGTTTCAGAAACGACCATATTGGTACAGTTAGACAACCTGAGGCAAGGGATCCTATTATCTTCCACAACAAATGTAGCATTTACAAGTTCTAATTCTCGGAAGGAACATTCTACAGCATCTTCGTCATTCTGGATGTAAGGGGCATCTGATGTTACCAAGGCGATGATTTCTTGCTCAACCTCTATAGTGACCAACTTGCCCTCGATCACAAATTTCAATTTATGATGGAGTGATAAGGGGACGGCTCCTGCAGAGTGGATTCATGGCCTTCCTAATAAGCAACTGTAGGTGGGCTTTATATCCATCACCACGAAGTCGATTGTGTACTCTGTCGGCCCGATCAACAAAGGTACCTCTATTTTCCCAGTACTACCCTTTGAGTACCGTCAAAGGCTCTCACAGAGTTATGGCAGGGTTTCATGTGGGAATCATATACCGGTAGCTTCTGCAGAGTCACCATCGGTAGTACATTTAACGCTGACCTATTATCAATCAGTACTCCTGGAAAAGCATACCCTTTGCAGTGGGTCGTGATGTTGAGAGCTTTGGTGGATCCCATACCTCCCTCGGGGATCTCGTCATCGCTGAAGGTAATGTGGTTGTATGCAGTGATATGCCCCACTATCCTGTCCATTTTAGATACAAAATTTCACCATGTACAAATGTTTGGTTCAACACCTTTAACCATGCATCACGATGCTTTTTGAAACTCAAAAGTAGCTCTAACACCATAATTCTTGTTGGTTGTTTTCGTAGCTGCTCCATTACACTGTATTCACTGTATCTCAGGAACTTCAGAAACTCATGTGCTTGAGCCTCAATTATCTGCTCATTAATCTATGGAGGGGGCTCCTCTCCAAATATCTATGCAGGACCAGCTGATTTACCTTCTCCCTTATCCCTTATAGCTTTAGCAGACTTCAAAGTTTCTGGAGAGTAGCACGTGCCACTCCTCGTGAAATGGCCTACTTCGCTGACACTTTCATCTTTCTTTGTTTGTTCATCTTTCTGTGTTGGCTCTTCTTCTACCCTTTTTTCCTTCTCCTTACCAGGTTTCAACTTCTCTGGTATAGTCACGTTGGCTGCATAATTCCAATGAGTCCACCACATGTCCTCGAACGGAAACGGGGCAGGTGCTGAGATAATGATTTTAGGGGCCACCTTTTCAGCTTCTCCTTGAGATGAACTTTCTCCCTCTGATCTTGAGGAGATGACGAAAGGCATGTCTTTTCCATATTTGATGTTGGGGTTCCTTCTTGCAACCTCTTCAAAGAACTCTATCTTTTTATTGTCCATCAGCTGTTGAATCAATCTCCTAAATTCTTCACAATGTTGGATGTCGTGTCCTCAATCCTGGTAGAACTCGCAATAAGCTGTACACCCCTTTTGCACCACTACCATGCCTCTGTCGATCAAACGGGCCATGCATAATTGTTGGAAAACCCACCGTAAAGGACATTTAATTGTTGACACATCCTCTTTAGCCTTCTTGGCAGAGTACTCCTCAATAGCGTTCACTCCGCAGTTCTCGTGATTAGGTAACGGATTAGCGGCCACGTTCGGTTCCTCAAACTTTAATACCCCATAATTTATCAAACTCTGTACGAGTTTCTTGAATGCGAGGCAATTTTCTGTGGGGTGACCAGGAGCACCGCCATGATAATCGTAATGTACGTTAGGATCATACCATGACAGAAACGGAGGTTTGAATGGGGTAACATAGTACGGGTGGACCAAATCAGCTTTGTGCAACTGAGAATAAAGCTCAGAGTATGAAATTGGCAATGGAGTAAAGGTTGCTTTCTCTTTTTCCTTTCTTGGAGCCTCTCTTCTCTTTGGTTCTGAGTCTTCACTGTCGATACTTGTGGTTGAGAGACTGTAAAGTTCTTTGGGGCATTGTAAGTACTCGTATCATTTACCTCATTCTCCCTCTTCTTGTTGTATTTTCGAGAGCTATCCCCACTATCAATCATGCCACTCTTGATTGCTAATTCAAGGGACTCCCCAGTCCTGATCAAATCAGAAAAGGTCTGAGTTGTATTATTGATGAGGCGATCGAATAGTGTTCCCTTCAGAGTATTCACGAATAGGGGCGTGATCTCGTGCTCAGAAATTGGTGGTTGGATCTGAGCGGCCACCTCTGGGCGTATTGTCACAGACTCTCATTGGACTTTTGCCCCATGTTTTCCAACATGATCCTACTGGGGGTCATATTTGTCACGTGTTTGTACTGCTCGATGAACGCTTTCGAAAGGTCTTTCCAAGACTTGATATTTGCCCGGCTTAATTGGGTGTACCACCGGATTGCTGCTCCGGTCAGACTATCCTGAAAAGAATGGATCAAAAGCTTTTCGTCCTTGACAAAGGCGGCCATCTTCCGACAATACATAGTTACATGCGCAGAAGGACATGAAGTTCCATCATACTTGTCAAATTTTGAAGTTTTAAATTTTGGTGGTAAAACAAGGTCGGATACCAGGCTCAAATCACTAGCTTCATTCCCTAGTTCATATGTGGCTTGCAGTGCTCTAAATTTTTCTTCATGAGGTGAAACCTTTCTTCCCATATCTTCTCCACCTCCGTTCTAATTTTCTCAACCAAATTCAGATTTGGCACATCTTCTTCGTAGAATGCCTCTATATCAATGGGTTGGTTTCAAATGCCCCTACATGCATAATAGCATATATCCCAACAGGGTCAATGTATACTCTTCTTATCAGACTTGGCGCCTTTGGTTGAACCTTGTTGCGGGATGTGATACCTTCTGGCTCTTGGGCAACTTCGTCTTCAACCTTTCTTTCCCAAGGCTTTTTGCCAGCAATGCAGTTATGTCAGATACTATCGCAGCTTGTGATTAAGCGATCTGATCGATGAGGCTCTTCTTGGGTTCATCAAAACGTGCTTCCAAATCTTTCTGCCCCTTTTCCAGACTGACTATTATGTCCTCCATTAGTTTGCTTTGGAATTGGGTAAAGTATGGACGTGAAATGGTTGCGGCTTATCTTTTAATTTAACTGCCACAATATGTACACTATTAATATTTTTGCAAAGAAAGATGAATGCATGTATAATGATGCAAATTCCATGATGCAGTGCAAGAATGTATGCAAATAAAGGTACTGATTCCGCTGGTAATCACCCTTTTGAACTACTTTCATGGGAATTAAAGGGTCCAGATTACAAAATAGTAGAGTAAAGTTCTACAAATAAGACCTAGCTCTATCTCCTAACTTCTTGATAGCCCTGAGTAACTTGATGAACCTATGTGCTTCTTTTATGTTCGAGGTTATGAAAGGTCGGAGAGCTTCGGCTTCTATGGCTAAATCTGTCACATGTCTCACAACTCGTTGTATCTCCACCATCAAGGTCGTGTAAAAATAATCTCTGTCTTGAATTATCTGGAAGGCATCACGAAGTCTTCTCTGCCAATAATTATCTCCACTTGTTGCACCTTCTTCGAATACCCTAATTCTCCCTCTATAATCCTGAACGGTTGCCTCGAGTGACTCACTTAGGGCTCGTAACATACCAATTTCATGCTCCCTTTCTTGTAGTTTAATGAAACCATTCATTCGGCGATAGGTTTGAAAGGATTGCTCCAATTCTGCCAGTCTGCCTTCTAACTCGGTATTCTGATCTTGTCTCTAACTCAAGCTTTGAACGGTGTCGTTGTACAAGTTTTGCATCTCTAGTAGTCTATTCCTACTCCCCATGGATTTTCTTTTCCAAACGACAGTGTTCTCTCTTTCGCAGATGATTGCTTGTTACCTTTGTCGATCTCTCACCTAGCTCTTTCTTTCTCTTGGTTAATGGCGTCCCTAGAAGACCGTCTTTGACTCTCAATGGCTAGCTTGCAGCTTTTTAACTCCTTCTAGATTGCTCACTTGCCTTTGTCCCGTTCTTCTTCAACTAAACACATATTGTTCATCCTTTCCTTCTCCGCGGCTAGGAACTGGCTTTGGCTGGCATTTTTCACCTTTGATTGGTGCTGGAGAGTATCTTTCTGATAAAGAGCATTCTTCTCACTCAGATCTGTATTCATCTTCTTTAGTTGCCTGATGGCCCCATCCCGTTCGTCGACCTTTAAACTTGCCTTGTAGAGCTCATCCATATGCTAAGTCTGTAAAGCCTCTATCTTCTTCTTAACATTCTCGAGTTCACTTCGCAGAATGTCGGCCTCGAACGGTGCTATCCTCATGTGCTCCTCAAGTGACATGGTTAGTCCTTGGTCGGGTTCTAGAATCTTGTCATTAACCCTCATGCGCTTCCAAAGATCGTAATCCAGGGTGGTCATGGATTCAGTATCTCCTTCTACTCTAATATGATAACAGTGATCCCAAGCTCTCATGATGGTCTGAATCTTTTCCCTGAACTCTCCCTTGAAAGGAAACTCACTTCGACTTAAACCGACGGTGACTGAAACAAACTATCGCGATCCGAATTGTCGGGACACCAAAAACAGAGCACAAGCAATTCCACCGTATAGACCTAACATCATCATCCAGTCATAATCGCCACAGCTGTATAAGAAGTAACTAACCCTGCCGAGCCACGGAACTCTCCACACTATGCCTTCTCCTTGAATGTTCTTAAAGATCCGGGTCCATTTTTTCCAGTTCAAGTCTTCTCACCATTCCTTTGCTAAGTACTCTCATAAAGGTGAAAAGTCTTGAAATAATATTCCTAGTAAAACCCTTGTTGGTGTCTTCCACATATGGCTCAGGATCCAAAATTGTAGTAACTGCGCACAGCCTCTGAATCGTCCCTCTTCATGCTTCCAGCTTGCATTTAAAGAAATGAAAGTCTCAGTAAAGATTGTCGGTACTAGATTCGTCTTCCGCTTCATACGCTCAAATAGGTCTAGGATGGCTACATCGATGTTTCAAAGAACCCTTAGAAAGATGACCAAACCATATATTCTTAAGGCAAATAGGTCCATCTTCTTTACCTCATCTGGGCGCGCTGGTATGATGTCTCGGATACTCTCCCAAGCAAAGGCTAGGCTACCTCCTCGATTTTGGATCAGGCCATTAACCCAATCGTCACTCATCCCGACAAAGGTTTTGAGCTTCGAATGGTAATTCTAGTTCCTTGGCGGCTTCGCAAAGATCCAATCTTTCTGGACATTCTTCTGATTAAGTAGGGCCGTGTATTCCTCTACCGTAGGCATCATATCTTGTCCATTGAAAGTGAAGCAGCAAAAAGCGGGATTCCAGAACTGGAAGATGGCTTGGAGTAAAGGCTGGTTGACTCAGACATACATTAACTGAGCTATGTCGCCGTAACTATCACAGAATAAGTCTTGTAGTCTTCGATCCCATCCTTCCCAAATCCTTGTAAGATCCCATAGGTCATTCTATTGAAGGCTCACGTAGGTATACCCTGACACTATGCTCTCGCTCGGCAAACTATCATCTTGGGTCCTCTGATTGACTTCCGACCAATGTCTGACGGCTAAGTAGAGTTCGTCTTTCTTAAGATACCTTTTTTCCATGATGAAAGATTTTTTGATCGGGCAACCACTTGATCCAGTAACTTTATGTAATGCAAATGCAATGATATATGCAAAAAGCAAAACAAAAAAGAAAACGAGTTAGTACCGGATAAAATCAATAAATACATGAATAAAAAGGGCAAGTTAAATAAGATAAACAAACAAAATAACCCTATTTACATCCTGTCTAAAACACCTAGTTTATCCGCATGGCTCTAAAGGGTGGGTTTTTTATATTCTCTACATGCAGTGTTGGTGCTAGGAGGTACCCGAATTGTCCTTGTTGTCCCCTACTAAGAGTAGCAAGCCCCCGATCATCACCCATTATAGGCTATTTTCAACCGGGTTCAATTCAGGGGGACCCATTCGATTATTCCCCTACGAAGGAACGATATCATCACGAAAGCATAAGGTAATCGAGCCCCGAAGGTACTTTGCTAAGCCCATACGGAGGAACGATATCCTCACGAAAGCACTAGCGTTTCCCCCACTTAAAAAGGACAGATTTATATGCTAAAATTTAAATGCGTTAAAATAAACGCGCAATTATAACCGAATGTTAATTTAATAGTCACTTTAATTTGGAACTTCCGATATTAATAAAGCAGTAATTATTTAAAAAGCTTGACTCTCATTTATTTTTGAAAAAAAACAAAAAATGTCCCTAGTGGAGTCGCCATATGTAGCGATCTTTTTTTTCAATGGTGTTTCGCTAAAAACTGGTTTTAAGTGTATTTGGGGTTTCTCGGGTATTTAAAAATATGTATTCCATGGGGTTTTAGAAGAAAATTGTATTTTATTTAAAAATAGAGTTACCACCGGCCACTAAGGTAGGCCAGACACCATAAAACCATAGATTTAAAAATGTTGGGTCCGAGAGTCGGTTACGGATGGGGAAGGATTAGCACCCCCACATCGCCCAAAATTGGTACTTTAATAATTACCATTTTATTAATATTAAACTTTTCGGATTAAAGGGACGATTAAATTAAAATTTGGTTATAAGTGCGAGTAAATTTTAAGGGCCCCTTTATTCTATTAATATTAAACTTTTTGGATTAAAGTGACGATTAAATTAAAATTTGGTTATAAGTGCGAGTAAATTTTAAGGGCCCCTTTATTCGAGAGTAAACTGATAAACCACCATCACTGCATTTGATACTGGCCGCGTTTACGCTCGAATAAAAGGGCACCGCATTGACAATTAATAAATTCGTTATGCAATCCTAAAAAACATAAAAAAAACATACATTCATATTGACTTGGTATTAAAAAAAATAAAAACATGAATATGATAACACTAAGCAAAAAATAAAATACATGAATAAAAAACATAACCCATCATAATATAAAAAAACAAAGAATAAACATGAACAAGAAAAACATGCTTCCAAAACTAAATTAATTAATTCTAACATGCTTAAACACACAAAACAAAACACCACAAAATACAATGCATGCATGACATACATACAATATGACGCTAGATTAACAAAGCAAAACAAACACATTAGCATAAAAAACAATATTTAATGCTTAATATATGATACAAATTACATGCTTAAATTAAAAACACATCATGAAGTTAACAAGTAACAAAATTACCACCACAGTAACAAGTAACCTAAAATGTGAAACAAAAAAACATACTAGAACACATATATACATGATAAATAACCAAACTAAACATGATTACTTAATAAAACACATGTATGCAATATGAACAAACAAACTAAATGATATATTAGCATAATAATACGCATGTCATGAAAACATAAAATAATGCACATAATATGCCAACCAAAAAAACATAAAAAAACATGAAGAACTATATAAACATGATGTACAAACTAAAATGCGACCCATAAAACAAACATATACCCGATAAGAACAAACGAAACGCGACCTAAAACATGATGCCACAAACCATTACATATGTTAAAAAAGGAATAAATAGATATAAAAAAGAACATATAAACATAAAAGGGTGAAACAAACAAACTAAAAAACATAATTATTTAAATCATGCAAAGGGACCGAAATGAAATAAAATGAAACAGAATGACATGAATTAAAACAATAAAAAACACAATTTAAGGACGCAATTACAAACTGGACAAAACTTAAAGGACTAAACTTGCATTAAGACCAAGGGGCAAGCTCAAACTGAAAATACCATAAACACAGAAGGTCTAAGGGTGTCTACCATTAAAAAGCTGAATTCACTTAATTAAGGGGTTAAATTAAAAGGTTTTAAAAAGGAAGAGGGACCAGGGTTGTAATTGGACAAAGGGGGAAGCTCAAAGTGAAAAATCAGGAAGAACGGAGGTCCTTATTGCGTGATTTTACCATTTTTGAAATAGAAATTGCCTATAAATAGACCTAACCAGAACCATTTTCAGACTTTCGCATTTTCAAAATTTTGATCTAAAGAAAAAACAAGTACTTCCCCTTTTTATTTTTTCTCAACAATCTATCCCGTATGGGATAAGCCAGGCGATGGCCGGCCACTCCAGCCGCCGCGTACCATCGTACCGGCTGCCATAGACCGTCATCGACCGCCGCTTGTCAGTGCCGGTGACATCCCTAAACCCAAAAAAACGTTTTGTTTCCCCAATTTCTTTAAAAAACAAACCGAAACCAAAGAAGTCAAAGTCCTTCCCCTTTTACGTCAACCCAAAAGCACCTTTTTGCACCGGCTCACCCCTATGAGGCTTATTGCCGACAAAAGGGTCGACTCTCTCAGGGAGGGTAAGAACCACAAACCCCTCTTTTTTATTTATTCTATTTCGATGTGCATGCAAGAAAAAAGGGTATAAAAGAAGATTACCACTCGAAAGTGGATTTTTTTATTTTTGAAACTGATCACTGGTTCTTGTTACAATTTTTGGGTTGGTTTTTTATATCTCTCATCTCCGGATTTTTGGTAGAAATAAAGTAGATTACATATATTTTTTTGGATTTGGTACTGATAATTTACTTTTTTCTCTGTCTTTGCACGTTTCTGAGCATGGTGGTTGGAGGGTCAGTGGAGGATGTATGGTGGAGGTGTCATCTCGGTCAGCCTCGTTCTTGGCCGTTAGATCAGATCTGATCCAACGGTTGAGATTGTCTGAAGAATGGACGGCTCAGATGCAATCTTGGAAGGGCGGGATCGCACGAGATGAAGCCACGTGGCACCTTGGAACCCAAAGAGTCTTGTGCGTGTGATGCATGAGAGCGTGGGGAGCTAAACTGCTCACGCATGCATCCACGCGGCCAGTTGGAAGGGCAATCTTCTTTGATCGTGGTCCTTGGGTCAAAATGTGATCCAACAGTCCAAATGCGGCTGCGCAAAGGAGAATAAAATGTTAAGGTTATCTGACCAAAGTAGGGTTTTTAGGTTTGGGTCTGAATTGGCTAGTTGGGCCTTGATGTAATTAAATTTGGGTTTTGATTTATTTGCACATTGGACTTGGACACTTACGAGTAAAAGTGGGTTTTTATTTTCAGATTTGTTTTTATATATTATAACTAATAATAATAATAATAATACACATACATATACACTCAATAATACATACATACAAATTAACATATATACATGCAAACACATATACGTGTACGTACATACATACACATGCAAACATACCTATTCATATACGGACGTACACAATATATTAACATATGGGTACACATGCGAAATACCATCTATAACATACGTAATTAACATAACATACCAACTTAAGTAAATATATATATATAGGTTTATTCACACATAATTAATATGACCATGCACACATTAACGTATATATACAAACGATGCACATACAGTACACATACACCACATACCATACATGCATTTACACACATCACACACATATTACGTATATTAATAACACACACGCACGTACTCAAACATGCAATAATAATACTAATTAATTATTATATTAGTATATTACAATATTAACAAAAATAGATAAAAATGAGTGATTACATTGTGTAAACTAAATTTTACTCAAGCTTGTTATGTAACACCCCAGTTTTGGGTCTAGTTGTTTTAGGGTTCGTTTAAGGGTCTGATGGATCGATATTAGGGATTTGAGTCGGTTTTAGGATTAAATCAGATTAAATATTTTTGAAGGTGATAAAAATATAAAAAAAATGTTCTAAAATCATTATTTAATATATTAATGATTGTGGTGAAATCAATTTTGCAAAATGGGTTTTGGAAATCAGACATTTTGGACTTGTGACCAAAATGTTAACTTTGAAAACTGTTTTTAGTGACTGTTTTGTAAAGAGTCAAAACTCTGAATCTTTAAGGAGATAATTGACCAAAAGTATAATCTCAGACCTTTTCCTTTAATTGGCCATTTTAAAAGTGTTTTGGAAAATATAAATAGGTTAGGGAGAATTAATTGGATAATTAAATCTTTAAAATAAAAATCACGTAACTAACTTTCTCTCAAAATCTCCCCAGCCAAACACCATTCTCTTCTTCTAAATCTTAAGTTTAAATCATGTTTTCTTTAATCCTTTGATTTGTAAATGATTTCTTGTTGATTGTTTATCAAGACCTTATTGTTTTAACTTTGTTTTCTCATGTAAATAATCCAATTAAGGGAGAAAGTATCCATTAGAGGTATTGTTCATCCTTCTCCTCTAATGAAAGGTTCTTTATTGAAATTCCCAAGTTATTGACTCTTTACAATTGTTTTCTAATGTGTTTTGGTAGTTTCATTAAGGAAATTTGGTTTAATTGTGTTGTGATTGAGGAAATTGATATATTTTTGAATTGGATCTGTTTTGCTGGGTTCTTGTTCAGATTAGATCATGATTTTAGTGTTTGATAATGTTGAAGTCTTGGTTTTATCAATATAATCCCGAAACTAGTTGAATCCCTAATGTTAATGGTTATTAGTTAAGGGGTTTTGTGATGTTAATGGAGTTTAATCATTGCTGGAAGTAAAAGGATGTTGAAAAAGGGGTTTTAGATGTTAATTGTCGAGGTTTGATGTATTGAATCGTTGTTTTGGGGCTGGGTTAAGATTGGAAGGTGTTTGAGGTTGATTTCGATAAGTTTCAGATGGTTTTTGAGTGGGCAACTTGTGAGTTGCGGGTAATTGCTTTGAGGCAGTGGTTTGGATGCATTTTGATGCATGTTTCCTCTGGTTTTGTGTGGCCAAAATAGGGGATAATTAACGCAAAGTAGCTTGAGGTGGATCGTTGCTTGCTGGGAGCTCGATTTGTGTTGGTGAGGTGTAATCGGTGAGTGGAAAACAGTTTTAAATGCCTTTAAAGGGTTTGCAAATGATATTGGGAGTTTAGGTTAAGTTTGAAACACTTACCTAAGCTCGAAAGTAAGTTTCCCTCTTTTGCTCTTTAATATCGGATTGGATTTGAGCATGATTGCTTACATGTTTTGGTATTAAACATGGTTTGATTTACTTATTGTAAATGCATGGTTTTGAATACATATGCAATGGTTTTAAAGTATATGAAATGCTAGTGAGTATTGGTTTTCATTCAGGTTCGGAATGTGGTATTGCTTTGGCAATGTGGTTTGCATATGTGGTGATTTTGTATAATGCATTGTAAAACAGTGAGTAAATGGTTTTGGAAATGATATATTGGCTATGTGACAAGGTGAAAAACAGTATGATATAGTTGGCATGCCATAGGATGAAGTACACTATAATATATAAACAAAAATCGATCGTGGCCTTGGGTCTTTGAGGTATGGCAGTTTAACTAGGCCACTCGGACTATTGGGACATCTCTTGGGGTATGCCGTTTAACTAGGCAGCCCAAGATGATGGTGACCTTGCGGTTTAACTAGGCAAGTTCGGTAAAGCCCTCAGTTTAACTAGGCGAGGCTATCAATATTGCGGTTTAACTAGGCATGGTATGAGAGATCCGTGTATCCGATATGTGAGGTTAACGGTTGGTTAACCAATGATTAGCAGTTGGCTAATCGGGGATAGTGGTCGACTATCCGAGGTTACTATAATTGCCAATATATGAAAGTTCATGTTTTGAACCTGTTTTATAATGCTTTGGGATTTAAGCATAATAATATGATTTAATGCTTTGAGATTTAAGCATGGTAATATGATTTAATGCTTTGGGATTTAAGCATGTGATTTGTAAATGTTTTTGCATAAGGTTGTTATGCATGTTTTGATTTGGAATCAATGATAATGCTTTGGTCGTAAGCATGGTTTGAAAACAAGTGTTTAGTTTTCAAAGGAATATAATTGCATCATTATTTTTATGAGCATTCTCACTAAACATATGTTCTTACGCTCTCTTTTTCCTAATGATACAGAGCATTGAAGTTTGGGGCAGCAAAGGCAAGGTTTAAAGTGATCCAAGAACAAAGACTACTTTTGAGTATGACCTCGGTTTAAGTTTTCGGTTAATAAGGCAATGTGTTCACCATGTTTTTGGGATTTGTAATTCTGTTTTCCCCTTATTTTTTAGCATGTTTAATGCTTTGTTTTGGAGTTGGATTGAAGTTGATAAGTATGTTGTGAATACTTGCTTATGGTTGATGTTAGGTGGTTGCTTAGGTGTGCATCTTGATAGCCTTGGTTGAATGCTATGTTTTGATGGTTCTAGCATGTTGATTTTGATGTTACAAATATGTGTGGAAGTGGCATATGCTAGTAAATGTTCAATTGAGTGTTTTGCTATGTTTGGTAAAGTGGTCTAGGGAGCATGCCTTTAGATTGATCTTTTGGAAGCTTATGTTATGATGTGGTTGCTAAATCTTTGTGCTAATGTTGGTTTATGATGGGATGGTTGGTTGTATGCATGAATGTGAGTTGCTAGGATCTAAATTCATCTAGATTCGATTGAAAAATAGCTAAAAATGACATTTTGGGTCCAAGCGTATCGGAATGCATCCCCTCGTACCGGTACGGCTAGGCCATTTCAGGCTTAGTGTTTCGATACATGGGAAAGGTGTTTCAATCCGGGTAAGCCTTTTTAGGCATATCATTTCGATAAGTGGAGAGGTGTTTCGATACGGGTAAGAGCAATTTGGTTGAGCGTTTCGATACGCAGGGCTGTATCGGTACGGTTTTGAGCTACTGGAATATGAGTTTTGAAAATTGGCCAAGGCGTACCGAAACACTTGTACGCATATTGATACGGGCTGCAATTAAATCAGTTATCAGAATGTTTGATGGTTTTTGTTTCTTCCAGTTTGGTCCCTGATTGTTGTGAATGCAATTGCTTGAGTTTGGATGGTCAGTTTGAGTCGAGAATTGACATGCAAGCATGTAATTTGACTAATTGAAGATTGGTAACCCTAATTTCAATAACGGTCCATTAATTTACCAATTTTACGTTTTAGTCTCTAAAATGTATCGTATGTAATTGGTTGCCTTTCTGTGGTCTATTTCCTTTGTAAATGCATCCGCTGCAAGCATGATCACTTAGGATTAATAATACGCATCTAGACAAGATAAAAGGAAAACAATGGACCGGTTTTTGCAATCTTTATCCGGTTTGCTTCGGCAAACCTAATGTAGCTCACTGGGTTTGGTCGGGCGTCTAAGCTAGGTCAAGGGGGTTACATGTTAATTTTAGGGTTTAGGGTGTTTGTTTAGGGTTTAAAGGTTTAGGTTGTTGGGTTTAGAATTTAGGATTTAGATTTTAGGGTTTAGGACTTATGTTTTACGGTTCTAGGTTTAAAAATTTAGACTTTGAATTTTTAATTTTTTTAAAAAATTAGTATATTAAATTTTCAAGTAGCTCGCGAGCTTTTCAATTCGGGTATCGAGTAGCTCGACTCGGCTCATTAAGAATTCGAGTCGAGTGTTGACCAAGCTTTGACCGAGTTGAACTCGAGTAGCTCGCGATCTATCTCGTCTCATTTACAACCCTAATCTTGAGTTGGTAACAATAAAGAAGGATGTATTGTCTATTAATACAACACGAAAATCTATTATACTTGTCACTCACATAAGTCAACAATAGGGCTAATCCAATCAAAAGATGAAGAGGTAAAGGACACTAGTTAAAGCAAGTTTACATTATCTGGTTTTCAGCAAATTTAGTTCTCATGTAAGCTGGGATCTAATAAATATTCTTAGTAACTTGTATATTTAAGCCACTAATTAACTTACCATTCAGCTAAGCACAAAGTGAAAGTTAAGTTACCAAAATCAGAATTCCTGAAGATAAACTCTTTTAATGACTTTGCAACTCTCATTTCACCAAATGCAAATCAGCGATCAAGTAGTTTCAGCTACCTTAGTATCCAAACCAGAAGCTCTCAAGTCTCAACCAACAATAACACAAATCCAATTAAATCCCGTCTATGCCTACCGCTTCTTTTTTGTTTTTAATAATGCAAAAAATCATAAAACTTTCATTTTTCCAAGCAAGTACCTTCATATTCTCATCAAATAAGAATACCCATTATTTGTTTACCAGAGAAGACTACTTGACAGCAAGAATGGCAACAATCTCTCCTCTCAAAATCGATGCGACATAGCGAATTTCTCGATCCCATTTGTTAGAAAAAATGGTGTAATAATAATCTAAATATTATAGAATACTGTGAGAGAAATAAATATAATAAATTAAAAATAAACCTTGAAATTGGACATAGTTAAAAATAAAAAAATTGTTGAGGCATGTATAAACATTTTTCTTAAGACAGATTCGTCCTCTCCATGGTGCTTGAGTAACGTTGGACGTCTATCTCCTAGGATACAACAACAAATGTTCGTAGTAGTTGCACAATTGTAGTGAACAATGGAACACAATCTTGTATTTTTCTATCACCGGAAACCAAAAACATTTTTCCATGCATGTATTTTTGGATATTGTAAATAATGTTTTGTTGTTGAGTTTTTCAAAGTTGTTTTTAAAATGAGTCTCAACTATCATTTATATAGTGGATGAAAAAATTAAAACGTTTGATGAAAAGATTAACCTTTTGATGGAAAATTTTGTTAAAAAGTCAATAAATGTGATTGAATGGATGCAACTTTAAACCAAAAATTAATAAGTCTATTCACCAGGTAACGTGACTTATTAATAACATATCTATTCATCAAGTGGCATGACTTATTATTAGCATCAACATCATTCAACTAATCATTATTTTTTTCCAACAATCCCCCACATGAATGAAATTGAAGGTTCAAAAACATTGACTCGATGTGGTGATAGATTTTGCATTCGATATTTGCATAGGATAGGTAGACGTCCCCCTTTGAACCTTCCCTTGTGAAAATATGTTTACCTTAATAGTTGTCCAGTAGACATGATGTCATTAAACTATCATGGCGTTTGTGTAAGCGATGACATACCTTCTTGACAAGAATTTGGTTATCATGGTTATGTCCATATAGACTTGGACATCTCCTGGTTCTGCAAAAGCTTAGAGAACTATGCTCAAATAGTCTTCTTGAAGCGACTTAACTTTACTTTCACATAGGAGACTTATGTTGTTTGGTTTACCAAAACACACAATGGTCATTAAAAGCATTGCTTAACCTTTTTTTTCACATTTTAGTCATTATTTACATCGTAGATAAAGACTTGGGGTAAGAATTCCTATAGTGACTCCACAAGGTCTACGCAAGTAGGTTGTCCTATTGAACCTAGATCATGGGATCTCCAGTCAACTAGGTTGGGTTTTCCTTCACATAGCCAAAAATCTGAAATCTTTTTCATGTGACATTTGTCATATTTCCAAACAAGCTAAATCAACATATCCTACTTCCACTTATGTATCTTCCCATCATTTTTCACTTATACACAATGACATTTGGGGCCCTTCGAGAGTAAAGAATGTAAATGGAGCTAGGTGGCCTATAACCTTTATAAATGACCACTCTAGGATTACATGGACCTTTTTAATGAAAGAAAAACCTGAAGTTAAGGGGATTTTTAAAAGATTTGATGCAATGATCGAAACTCAATTTTAGAGTAAAATCCAATTGTTTCATAGTGACAATGGGAGTGAGTATTTCACTAAAACTCTAGGATCATATTTTCAAACTAAAGAGATTGTTCATCTCACTTTTTGTGTTGATACATCACAACAAAAAGGGATAGCTGGAAATTAAAGAAAGTAACATACATGGACAGAAAAATAAATATGCAAAAGCCCTAAAATAAACACAAAACAAATCAGAAGGGATAAAAGGGAATTTCACCACTGAAATCATGACTAAAATCAAAGCAAAACAAAATTTAAGGGCTAAATTAAAAAAAGAAAGCTTAGTTTGAGGGACTAAATCGGGGATTTACCCTTTTAAAAGTGGATATAATTAGAAGAGGGGACGAGATTGTAAACCTGTTAAAAGCTTAAGTGACTGCAGAAGAAAATTAGAAAGGCGGAAGGACCGACGTGGGTAAATATTTTGGGGCGGAGGTTTTAAAGAGGGAAATATTCCATTTTTCGTTTTAAATGAGTATAAAACTCAAAAATTTTCCAAAACTGGCCTTTTACTTATTTTGCTAAAACCGAACCCAAAAAAACTCTCATTTCTCTTTAAAACAAGGATGAATGTCGTCAGGCATTCATTTTTAAACCCAAAAACGATCACCGACTGTCGTAGCAACCACCGTGAAACCCCTTCGAACAGTGCCCATCAGCACCGATAACCTCAAAAAACAAACCTTTCGAACCCCTTCTCTTCATAAATTAAAAGATAAACCCATATCTGCCATATTTTTTGTAAAACAAATCGAAACCCCTTATTCTTTATCATACTCGAAAAGCCCCCTCTTTGTTGACTAACTGTATGCTGCCTCCGAACGAAAGCCAAAGGTGTTCATCACCAAAGGAGACCGAAGAGACAAGAAAGACCGACGGTCGTGTAGGTAAAAAAACTCAAAACCCTAATTCTTTGTTTTTCTTTTTGTATATGCATGTACTCAAAAAAAGGAAAATAATACCTCAAAAAAATGCTTTTTGTATTCCTTTGGGAAATCCTGAATGAGTAATAATGATCTAGGGCTTTCTTTTTATACCTAGTTATTACATGATATCGGTATTAAAAAATGAAAATCTACTATTTCATTCTATTTTGTGGTTGTGCAAGGAGGACACTATCCTACTATTGGGGTGGCCGGCTTCATGCGGCTTGGTATAGAAGAGGTGGCAAATGAGGGACCAACAAAGGGAGGAGACCAGTAGAGCGATCGGTCTTGCATGGCGCGTGGGTGCAACAACTGAAGAGTTCAGCTCCACGCGCGTGTGGACAGCTAAAGAGCCAACTTGCAAATATGTAATATCCCAAAATTTTTGCTAGTGACTAAATTGTAAATTTTGAAAGTTTAGGGGGTTAAAGTATAAACTTTGGAAAAGTTTAGGGACTAAATTGTAAATTTACCCCACAAGTAATTTTATTCAGCATAAGAGTGAATCAGATCGAAATAGGTACCTTGATATCGGTTTTAAGAATTAAGATGTAGAAAAAGGTACCGAATTTGGATCGAATGAAATTGTTAAGAATGCTCAGACCAGAGAAATACAAGGATGGGTGACCTTCGGGAAGGTCCCATAAAAGTGTTTCTGATCGATAATTTGGACTCAGTAAGAGTAAAGAATATTCGTACGGATTTACGATAAAGGATTTCTAAGAGAAATTCTACTCTTTGAAGATTTTCGATAATTATTGGGATAATAGACCGAGTTAAGAAAATTCAGTCTAAGACTTTAGGAAATGAAATTTTTTATAAGATGATAGTTTTCATTTTCCGAATATGGAAATATGGAATTTTTGGAATAAATCTGATAGCTTGACAAAGGTGAAATCGCAGTAAAAGTATTTTATGAATATTGGGAGATCAGATCGAATCAAAATTTTAGAGGTTGATCCAAAAGCCATGGAAAATTCATAAAATACTATTTTATGAATATTTTATTATATTTGGTTGGATTTCTACTAGACTTAGTTGAATTTTTGCAAGAATGGCAAATTAGTAAATAAAGACTAGTTGGAGGGCAAATTGGTCATTTAACAAGGATGGCAATTTTGAAATATTAAGGGCAATTTTGGAAGTTGATTACACTTGGATTAAATCATGGCCATTTATTTTTGATAAGATTAAGTCTTGGCCATTGGATTAAAAGGGCAAATTAGTAATTTCACTAATTAAATGAATTTTAAATTCATTTAATTTTAACATGTGGATTTAAATAAGTAAAAGATGAACCAAATTGTTCATCTTTCTTGAAATATTTCGAACTAAGGGGAGAAAAAAAGGGAGAAAATTTTTCAAGCTCGATTCAAGCCCCGAAACTCGATTTTCAGGTAATATTTTCAACTGCAAAGTTGTTCTACTCTTCAAGCTCTATTTTTTGATGTCAATAATTCATGGAATACATGATTGATTGATGAGAATTTTTATGAGAAAGAAATTAGGGTTTATGGACTCAATTGGGGTTTTTGAGATTTTATGATTCCATGTTGAAATTCAAGTTGAAATCAAGCTTTTGTGATGTCAAAATCATGTTATTGAGTTAGGATTTAAACTCTATATGTTTTCATTATTATGAAGATGATTAGGGTTTAAGGATTCAAGTTTAATTTAGGGTTTGTGATTTGAATTAATGATCTAGTAAGCTTGAATTGTTATTTAGAAGCAAAACCCTAAGTTAAAGGTATAGAGACCATTTCAGAAATTCTGAAAGTTAGAGGACTAATCTAATTTTTTTATGATTTTGAAGTATATTTATGTTATTATTGAAGTTGGAGATGTGAAATTAAAGTTAGAATGTTAAATCGATGTTGAATCGAGTTAGTGACCATTTTGACAAATTGTCAAAGCTAAGTGACCAATTCAAAAATGAGGTTTTAGAGAAGGACTAAATCTAATTTTAGTTGAAATAATAGAATTCAAGTGGTAATGTTGATTTGAGGACTAAATTGCAAAGTTAAGAAGTTTGAATCCTCATCTTTGCATTTTAGTGACTAATTTGGAAAGAAAGAAAAATTAGGGGGATCAATGTTGAATAATTATTTGATGAAAAGGGTGATAAGTTGAAGGTTTGAATCAAGTGTTGGGACCAAATTGACAAATATCAAAGTAAGGAGAAATTAGTATAAAGTTTGAAGTTATTTATGGAAGTTGTGTAGGAAAACTGGATTTGGCAGTAAGTTTAAAAATTCACCATAAATTCTACAAAAATGGTTAGAAGGTGAATTTTATACTGATGTAAATATTTTTTCGTCTAGTTTCTCCTCCAACAAACGAAAACTAATTTGAGTTCCGAGTAAAAAGATATGAATTTTTAAGTGGTGAAAGGTCAGAAAACAGTATGGCAGTCTGTTCCAAAATCTGCACTAGAAATTGGCTTTGAAAATTCGCCATAAATCGTACAAGTTGAATTTGGGCTATTAATTGATATGGTTGAAAAGATTATTAAATCTAGTTTCTTTCAGAACAAACGGAATCGAATTCCGAGTTGTAGATTATTTTATAGAAACATTTCTTTGAAGGGAGTGCAATCTGCCAAAAAAATGAGAATTGATACATTTTGTATCTAAGGTTAATTAGTAAGCTTGAAAAGGGTTAATGGAAGTTCAAAATGATCATTAGGGACCAAAAAAATGAGTTTTGGACAGTATAAGAAAGGAAAGAAATTTTGTATATTCGAATGATTAGATTTGATAGCATGTTTGAAAATTTGTTAGATTTGAATCTAACAAATGTTGTTTATATTCATGTGATTAGTGAAGTTTGGATACGAATCAAAGAGGATTCGAGATACTATAAAGGAAAGGATCGAATAGAATTTAGTGAGGCATACTATTACATGGCTCAGGTGAATGCATTTCTAAATGATTGCATTACATTGAAAATGGTATTGCATCTCTCTATAATACATGATATGATACATTGCTTGACATGGCAAGCTTGATGGAATACCATGTATGAATTATTGTTTGCATAAATGATGATGCATTATGCATACATGAAATATGGATAATGACAAGACTAAAATGAAACAAGATACACCTGGGGATCCACGCTCATAGTGAAAATGCACTAACAAGGTGTTTATATAAGGAGCAAAGAGCGTCCTTATATGAGGAGCAAAGAGCGTCCTCTCGAGTACGTACTCTATATGGCACTACAGTGCATATAGGCTACGGGGTTTCCATGGTCTTCTATCCAGACACGATGATAATAATAACAAGATGATACATGATTTAGATGTTACATGTTACTTGCTACAAATGTTACATGATTACATGATACATGAATAAGAAGTTACATATTACATAACCGAGAAGCACATGACATACATGATAGAAAGGTTACATGATATATGATAGAAATGTTTCAAGTATTACTTGATTGAGATAATTCATGATTTACATGTTAGTAAGAATACACGATATATTGATATATATGACATATTGTCAATTATAGAGAATGGGTAATATACTCATTACATGACATATCAATTTGTATTACTTTATGCTTTTAATAAACTATTTTATATGCCTCACTAAGTTCGTACTTAGCGTGTGATGTTGTTTCACACGTAGGTCAAGCTGGAGCTTGAAGAAACGTCAAGCATGTTGTTCAAGCTACAATCTGCAGAACATCAGTAAGACATTTTAAACTATAACAATCTCTAGTGGGCATGTAAACTATTTACTTACTGATAGTATATGATGCATTAAATTGAATTATAATGATAGTTTAAATAATCAACTAGACGATGAATCGTATAGGGATAAAAAATTTAAGCTTAGTTTCAGTAGCATGTTTAAGTAACATTTATAATGTATATTCAACTACGAGTATACGTTATGGGTGTTACAAAATGCTCGTGGGCGCGTGATGTCTCCAGAAGTTTCTCTGCGTTAATCCTAGACCGCCAGATCTCATATGATCTGACGATGGGGAGCTGGCTACGTATAAGACAAAAAACTGTTAGGGTTAGGGTTTTAATTGTTTTTGGGCCTTATCGGGCCTTGTATATGTAATTAATTTTTTGGGTTTTGAATTTGTGTAAATGGACTTTATATTTAACATTGAGCTTTTATTTAATTAATATCAGTCTTTAATTTTTCTTTTTCAGTTTTTTGTAATAACAATAATTAATATAATAATAGTAACAGTAGTAGTAATAAAAATAATACTATTTTTTATTTTGATTTTTATAACATATAACCGTAATAAATAATAATAATAATAATAACACTAACAATAATTAATAAGGCTAATAATATAATAACATTAATGATGTTTTATCTATACATTAGTATTGATAGGAAAATAAATAAATAGAAAAAAGAGCCCAAGTTATGAAATAGAATTGAAAAATAAAGCCCAGACAAAATTGGTGATTACAGCTGCCTCTCTTTGCTCATTCTTGTGTTAACAAGGATAGAGCAAAGACTAAAATCACTAATTTTGTTCCACTTCCCTATTTGAAGTTCGAATCATCATGCAGTGAAGGTCCTATTGATGGTTCGAAAGATTAACGATCAAGCATTGACATCCCAAATCACCATGCACTGAAGGTCTTACTGATGACATGCACTGAAAGTCTCACTACGGTCTGAATCGCCAAACACTGAAGGTATTACCAAGGATTCGAGAGGCCAAAGATAGAGCACTGAAGGCTTAATGGATAACCCAAATCATCATGCACTAAAGGTCTTACTGATGGCTTGGAGAATTAAAGTCATGCACTAAAGGTCTTATTGATGGTCCGGCTCACCATGCACTGGAGGTCTTATTGATGACCAGAAAAATAAAAGTCCAACACTAAAGGATTTACTGACAATCCGGCTCACTATGCACTGGAGGTCTTACTAATTCTTAGAAAATTAAAGTCAAACACTAGAGGTCTTAGTAATTCTCAAAAAAATAAATTCAGGCACTGAAGGTCTTACTGATGGTCTGGATTGTCATGCACTGGAGGTCTTACCGAGGGCTAGAAAATAGAGCCAAACACTGAAGGATTAACTGACAGTCTAGCTCACCATGCACTAGAGGTCTTACTGATGGCTAGAAAATGAAGTCAAACACTAAAGGATTTATAGATGGTCTGCCTTACAATGTTTTGGAGGTCTTATTGATGGCTAAAAAATGAAGGTCAAGCACTAGAGGCTATTGATATGTTAACAACTAATACTAAAGGTCGAAAGTTCATAAATGAAACCATGCACTGAAGGCTCTGGTAGAGATCTCAAAGTAACATATGGGATCTTTTTGAGCGGGCTCTTCTCATTAGGAACCCTTGATCTTTGCTAGGTTTCACGAAAATGTGAATGAGGATCTTGCTAAAATCTACAACTTCCATCTTGAAGTTGCAAATTATAATCTTTTTGAATCTTTGGATACCTGTCAAGAAAGATAAAATGATTTGATGCATGTGTTAGCATGCCCCCTAACCTAGGGATGTCTAACTATGTATGATGCATGAATAATGCCAATTGACAACCACTTGAGCGAGTTTTCTTCTTCAAGGAATTTCATTGGGAAAATCCTGGTCTTGTTTCTTCACTTGGACTCCATTATGGCTAGAATACCCTATTTCACACTCAAGTTCAACCTTTCAAAGTGTATTTTCAAAATTTCCACTATAGACCGTTCTTTTGCTCTTTGCTCAGTTGCTTAATTTTTGTCTTGGAAGTATCTTTGTCATTAGACTGATTTATCATCTTTATGCCCCAACAAAATTTTGCCCCAAAAATTTTGTTGCTTACTCTTTCTCTATCGTTTCTAGCAAAGTTTTGACTTCCTTGTCAAATAATTGGCTCAAAAAGGTTTTCTCCTATCTGTTCTGAGTTGGATTCTCAAATGTAAAAGATCTTGCTATCTTGCAGACAAAGTGACCCCCTATTTCTCAAGAGTCACCTCGTCTTCTCATATCACAAAATGCCCATTCATACTTGAGCTTTATCAATCTTTTTCAACCTAATATGATTATTTGCATCAAAAAACCTTGTAGTTTGAAATCAATTTTTGAATAAAAGAATATTTTTTCTTCAAAAATATTAGTTTGCTAACCGATACTTTAACGAATGATGCATTTTTAAATTAATATGTAGGACTTGGAAACCCAAAATTTGAAAAAAAAGAAAAAAATAGGATTCCTTGGATATCGAATGTGAGAGTGTCTTAGATTCAACCTCTGGTGATCAATGGCTTGCTTTTAATGTTGTGGAAATATTTGAATTTGTGAAATTCTTCCCAAATTTCTCGGTTCATCCTCATGATTATGGTATTTGCTTGATTCGTTAGAAAATTACTCCTTTTTGTTCTCAACATTTCTCTCTTCTTATAAATATCATTTTGGGAATTTGGGGTGGAAATGTGAATTGAAACTTAATTGCAATTATGATTGTGTCGGTGTCTTCAAGGATTCGTCTCTGACGCTAGGGTATTGAATAGGTGGAATCTAGTTCCTTATTAGATTTGTTCTTTCCCCCTTGGCTCCATCAAGATGTTCCGAGACTTATTCAATTGTTCATTGATTTTAAAGATTCATCTCAAATGTTAGGGTATTGAACATGTGGAGCATAAATCCTTATTAGATTTGTTCTTCCCCACAGCTCCATCGATTGTTCATTTCTTGATAGTTTCTTTTTAATTATTTTCTTAATTTTTGTTATTTAAGAATTCTCAAATTTAAACAACTTTATCGTCCTTTTCTGGGAGATTTTCTTATCATCGAACATTATCGAAGAAGTAGTAGTCTTGCTTCTCATGCTTCACCTACCAGAGCGGGCTGAGCAAGAAATCATACTTCATCGTGATCACAACATTCGATGGATCTTTGTATTCGAATCAATGTCACAACAAGCATATGATATCTAAGGACCTTTGGAGGTAAGAGAGGATATACATAAATACCCATGTTTTAAGAAAGTGCATCTTTTCATTAAAATAAAGATTTGAAAACAGGACATGTGCCCTTTACAAAAGATCATTGCTACCTTCAGGTCAAAAGTAGCAAGATTGATTTGAAACATAAAAAGGGGAAACTAAAAATGCAAGGACATTCATGAAACTTGACATCTATGAACAGAGACAAAGATAAGATGCATCTAAAGCTTTTGGCAACTTGGGGGCTAGTCTTGACTCCTCGATCCTTCAACATGATCCCTTAGTGGCCACCGTGATTAGGCAAAGGATTGGTTGCCACATCTAGCGTGTCAAACTGCATAACTCTGATATTGATCAAGTTCTGAACCACTCTTTTAAATGCCTTGCAATTGTTGATGTAGTGGTTGGTGATTCCCGCGTGATATTCGCACTTAACCTTAGGGTTAAAACATGATAGATACGAAGGTTGCATCAGAGTAAGGTGATAAGGACGAACCAAGTTCACCTCAAAAAGCTTGGGGTATAACTCACCATAAGTCACGGGTAGAGGAGTGAAGACTTCTTCTTTTCTGGGTTCCCTTTGATCGGGTCCCTATAAACTTATCGTTGTCGGCTTTGCTGCGATCATGATGTTACTTGGGCTACGAGTGCTCATCTTGTTTATTTTCTTGGGGTATTTTTGCAAATTTTCCCCAGTCTTGAGCTTGCACTCTTGAAAGTAGCCTCAATGGATTCTGTCGTGTTCACAAATTCGGAAAATCCAAAGAATATGTTGATGATCATCTTCTCATAGAGTGGACCTTGCAGTGTGTCCATAAAGAGGCGGGTGATTTCACTTTCCATGATGGGCGGCTGAACTTGCACCGCGATATCTCTCCATCTATGGGCATATTGTATAATATTCTCATTTTGCCCTTGAGTCAATCCTTGAAGCAATGTCCTATTCAGGACCATGTCCTTCACGTTCTTGTATTGCTCGATGAAGATTCTTGATAGATCCTTCTATGATTTCACATTGGTTTGGCTTAGCTGTGCGTACCAACGGGCAGCTATCCCAGTTAAGCTATCCTGGAAGCAATGAATAATAAGGTTTTCATTCCTCAAGTGTGCCGCTATCTTACGGTAATACATGGTCAAGTGAGCTGAAGGGCAAGTGGTTCCATCATACTTCTCGAAGTTTGGCACCTTAAACTTGGGCGGGATGACCAAATTAGATACCAAGCTCAATTCATAAGCATCAATTCCGTAGTCATTGGTTACTTGTATCGAGCTGACTTTTTCTTCCATTTAGAGGCGTTGCTCTTCAAACTTCTTTTCAAACTCCCTCTTTAGTCTTGTCTCTATCTCGTTCATCAAATTCAAGTCTAGAATTTATGCATCAACTTCATTCTCGAAACTATGCCCCACGTCGACTGGATTGTTAGTAGATGCCCCGACTACGTAGACATTTTTCAGAATTGATCCTTCTGATTGAACCTTCGTATGAGATGTGTTTCCACCTAGGTCCTCCATATTAGAATGTTCATTGACAATATGAGTTTTTCCAATATCCCTTTTTCCTAACAGAGCGATGACGCTGGATATGATCTCCTCTTGAGATTTTTTGATCCTCGACTCAAATTATTCAAGCGTTCCTCAATGTCCTTTTTCGACTTCTCAACGTTAGCCAATCTATCCTCCATAATTTTGGTCTGAGAATGTGTGTCGTAAGAGTACGAAATGATTGCAATTTGAACTTACTGCCATGACATTTCCACCATTAATCTCATGGTTTAATTAATTCATGCAAGATATATACTATGAGATGTAAAATAAAATGTAAACAAATAAAGGTGTTGATTCCTTTGGTGGTCACCCTTGAGCAAGTCTCATTGAATTGGAAAAGACTCTTGCTACAAATGAGGTAAAAGATCTTCCACAAACAAGCCTCGACCCTATCTTTTAATCCTTTGATGGCTCTGAGTAGCTCAGAATTTGATGTTTTCTCCACTTTCGAGGCAATGAAAGGATAGAGTGATTCAGCTTCTGCGGATAGAGTCTTCACATACCGGGCTACCTCTTGCACCTGAACCGTCGAAAATGTGTTGTTCTAATCTTGATCTTGAGTAAGTTGGCTAGCATCACGAAGTCACCTAAATAATCTTGAACCGTAGCTTCAAGTCTGATACTAACTGGCTTCAAACTCAAGAAATCCAATCTGACTATGGCATTATTAGAAAGACTAGTCTAACTTTCTTGTACCTTTTTTCGATCCCGAAGGTCCTTTTGCTGAATGTTCACCTCGGTATGCTCCAATGGACATCTGGCAAACTGTCATCTCGAATCCTTTGGCTGACTTTAAAGCAATGTCGAACTCCCGAGCTAATCTCCTCCTTTTTGAGAAAACTCCCATCCATAATGAAAGATCTCTAATTGAGCAAACCACTTGAACCAACACCTTTATGTCATGCAATGTTGATACAAGAAAAATATGCGCAAAATGAAACACAGAAGGAAATAATTAGTGCCAGATAAAAAAATAAAACAGAGAATTAAGCAGAACAAACCTATTTACATTATCTAAAACAACTAGTTTATCCACATGGCACTAAAAGGGGTGGACTTACTATGTTCTCTATATGCAATTTTGGTACTAAAATGGTACTTGAATTGTCCTCGTCGTCCCCTTTTAAGGGTAGCAAGGCCCTCGAGTCCCGAAGGTACTTACTAGATGCATACGAAGGAATAATATCCTCACGAAAGCATTAGCGCCTCCCCCCCCACTTAAAGAAACGTGTTTTAGTGTCAGATTTTAAATGCGTTAAAATAAACCCACATATATAAACAAATATTAATTTAATTGTTACTTTAATTCACAACTTCCGATATTAGTGAAGCGGTAATTATTTTTCAAAAGGCTTGACTCTTTTTTTTCTTTTTCTGAAAAATAAAACCAGTCGCTAGTTGTAGCGACCTTTTTTTTAAAAAAAATGTTTGAAATGATTTAAATAAGTTGAAAAATTCGATAAGATTTGAAGGAAAAAAGAACTAAAAGAATTAAAACTCGATAAAATTCGAGGTTTGGAAAAAAATGATTTTAAAAACATTTGATTTAAAAATGAGAAAATATATAATATTTGAGAATATTTGAAAATGGAAAATTCTATCGTATTTTTGAAAATAAAACATGAGAGTCGCCACCAGTCATTTTAAAAGCGGTGGACCGGACACCAAAAATGAAACTACATATAAAAATGGGTCCGGGAGTAGGTTACGAATGGGAAAGGATTAGCACCCCCACTCCGCCCAAAATTGGTACAAAAAAATTACCGCTTTTTTAATACTGGATTTTCCAAATTAAAGTGACATTTAAATCAAAATTTGGTTATATATGTGAGTAAATTTTAAGGGCCTGTTATTCGAGAATAAACGAAAAAAATGCCACCACTACGCTTGAGCCACGTTTACTCTTGAATAAAAAGGTACCGCATTAACAGTTAATATATCGGTATGCAACATAAAACATGGCAAAAATATAGGCATGACACGCAAAAACAAAAACAAAATATATATGTATGTATAAAGATTCAATAATATATATAGATATAGATATATTTAACATATAACATATAACATATGCAAGATATAATATATATATATAACATAAAATTTATACATAGTATGGAATGTACCCTCATACATATATATACATAAATATATTAGAAACCAAGTATCGACATATAACTATATATATATATCCTAATATATAAAAAATATATTACATAAAAATATAAAGATATAGTAATATATATAAATAGCAGCATAAAAACCCATGTATTACATATATACATATATATATGTGAACTTAAAAAAGGTTATATCTCGGCAATCATATATATAATAATAATATATATAAACTATACTATATATACAAACATACACATATATAGGAGACCAAAATAAACATATGAACCAACAACTATTAATCACGTAAAAACGAGTAAATAAATGAATGAAGGGCTGAAATTAAATATAAGATAAAAGGGAATTTTACCACCGGAATCAGGACTAAAATCAAAGCAAAAACAAAATTTAAGGGCTAAATTAAAAAAGGAAGCTTAGATTGAGGGACTAAATCGGGAATTTGCCCATTTAAAAGTGGATTTAGTTAGAAGAGAGGACGAGATTGTAAACCTGTTAAAAACTTCAGTGACTGCAGAAGAAAATTAGAAAGGCGGAAGGACCGACCGGGTAAATATTTTGGGGTTGAGCGTTTAAAGAGGGAAATATTCCATTTTTTGTTTTAAATGAGTATAAAACTCAAAAATTTTCCAAAACCGACCTTTTACTCATTTTGCTAAAACTGAACCCAAAAAAACTCTCATTTCTCTCTGAAACAAAGATGAACGTTGTCGGGCGTTCATCTTCAAACCCAGAAATGGTCGTCGGCCGCCGTAGCAACCGATGTGAAACCCCTTTGGCCACTGCCCATCGATGCCGATAACCTCAAAAAACAAACCTTTCAAACCCCTTCTCCTCAGAAATTAAAAGATAAACCCAGGTTTGCCCCGTTTTTTCGTAAAATAAATCAAAACCCCTTATTCTTTATCTTACTCGAAAAGCCCCCTCTTTGTCGGCTCACCGCATGTGACCTCCGAACGAAAGCCAAAGTGGTTCATCACCAACGGAGACCGGAGAGACAAGGAAGACTAACGATCTTGTAGGTAAAAAAACTCAAAACCCTAATTCTTTGTTTTTTTATGCACTCAAAAAAAGAAAAATAATACCTCGAAATGATGCCTTTTTTGTATTCTTTGGGAATTTCTGAATGAGTTATAATGATTTAGGGTTTTCTTTTTATACCTGGATATTACATGATATCAGTATTAAAAAAATGAAAATATGCTATTTTATTCTGTTTTTTTTTTCTAAAATTCTCCGTTGTTTGTATTCATGTATTGCTCCTGACACTTGATCTCTATTTTGTGGTTGGTGGTTGTGCAAGGAGGACATTGTCCTACTGTTGGGGTGGTCAGCTTCATGCGACTTGGTATAGCAGAGGTGGCAAAGGGAGGGGACCAGTGGAGCGATCGGGTTCGCATGGTGTGTGGGCACGGCGCGACAACTAAGGAGTCGAGGGGTGAGCTCCACGCGCGCGTGGAAAGCTAAAGAGCCAACTTGCAAAGGCGCGTGGGCGCATGATGTCTCCAGAAGTTTTTCCACATTGATCCTGGACCATCAGATCTCATCTGATCTGATGATGGGGAGCTGGCTGCACAGAAGACAAAAAGCTGTTAGGGTTAGGGTTTTAATTATTTTTGGGCCTTATCGAGCCTTGTATATATAATTAATTTTTTGGGTTTTGAATTTGTGTAAATAGACTTTATATTTAATATTGGGCTTTTATTTAATTAATATTAGTCTTTAATTTAATTTTTATTTTTCAATTTTGTTTTGTAATAATAATAATAATAAATAATAATAAATATAATAATAGTAATAGTAAAGGTAGTAATAATAAAGATAATACTATTTTTTTGTTTTGATTTTTATAACATATAACCGTAATAAATAAATAATAATAACACTAACAATAATTAATAAAGGTAATAATATAATAACATTAATGATTTTTTATCTATATATTAGTATTGATAGGAAAATAAATAAATAGAAAAAGAGCCCAAGTTATGAAATAGAATTGAAAAATAAAACCCGGAAAAAATTAGTGATTACAGATCTCTCAAACCTTCCTCAATTGTTTGTGGAATCTGAATGCTATCAACTTTACCTTTAAATGCTCATAAAGAAGGCTGCAATTTTTTATATGCAATAAATCTCTATATGGGATGATTAGTGCACTTTCTTACACCTTTCCTCTAAGTAATAGGAAGGTCAGTAGTATCGATAAAAGGAATAGGAACATCATTATTAACTGATTCCTTACCAGGTAACTCATTACCTTCTTAATCTTCAAAGGTAGTAGGATTGAAGTCGAGTTCTTGGTAGAAATCAGGCTATATGACATATTTCAAAATTGGCTTTTTCCCCATTTTGTAGACATTGATTTCTCCTTTTTAACGAGCTGTATTTTGAGTTCCTTGAGGAGTTTTAAAGAGTCTAGAATTAGAATGAGGTAAGGGTGTTGAAAGAGTGGTACAGGTATGTGAATTTTTAGAGTTAGGAGAGGAAATTTAAGGCTGAACATTCTTTTTTTTCTGAATTTGTGAAGTAGTAGGCTACAAAGGTAAACTTTGGAGCTGTAAATAACCATCAATAGTGAGATGTTGGATGGTTGTTTGGGGCTGTAAATCACCAGCAACAGTGGGCTGCTGGAGGGTTGAACTCGGCTGAAAATTATCAGCAACAATAGTGGGTTGTTGGATGCATTATTTGGACGCTACTAGAGGGTTAAACTCAACTAGAAATTATCAACAACAGCAGGTTGTTAGAAACTATCAAAAAACTGAAATTCATTAGTATTCTCCCCCTGAATTTCAAATTTGGTGAAAAATTTTCTATTTTCGAAAAAAAGTAACATTCATGGAGGTGTATGTCTTTTTGGTAATAGGTGAGTAACACTTGTAGCCCTTCAAAGTTGAAGAATATCTCCAAAACATACAATTAATAGACTTAGGATCTAACTTACCCTTGATCGTCGATGATTATAGACAAAAATTATACACCTGAACCCTCTCAAAGGTAAAGTAGAAGATATGGGTTTGAAATTAGGGGAATATTCAAGTAACACATCTTTAGAAACCCGAAATTTCAAGGTTTTACTAAGCATCTTATTAATTAGATAGGTAGCATTAAGAATGTCTTCCCCCTAAAGGTATTTTGGTATGTTGGTAGAAAAAGTAAGGATCTAGCTACCTCTAAGAGATGTGTTTTTTTTTCATGTTGAATAATGCCCAATTGCCTTAGGACTCCATTCAAATTTAAACTTCTAAATTTCCCAAATAACACTTGTTAATTTGCTACAATTAATCTAAATCCTAATTAAATTATTGAGATTTAAAGATCCTAATTCTAAGGCTCTAAACAATTATAAGAATTAAATCTAAGATGTTAAATTATACTAATTTAAACTATATGCTTGAATTAAATCATTTAATAATCAATTAGAAATAACAAAATGCAATTTGATTAAATAATTAAATTGTAAATGGACTAAATTAAAAGAAATTAAAATTGAATTTATGATTTTATTAAAAATAGGGATCAAATTGGAAGGATGGCAAAGGTTAGGGGCCCAAGTATAAGATTTGGATAACCTAGGCGCGGATCCTAGGACCCGATCTGATTGAAAATGCACGAATCCTAGGACCCGACCTGTCTTCAAAACGGTGCGCATCGCACCCATTATAAAAGGATCATTTCAGCCAAAAACCCTTAGTTTCTCATTTTTTGGCCCCCTTTCTCTAAATTGATAAGCTCTCATTTCTCTCTAACAACGCCTTATTCCTAGAAAATACCCCAAAATAGATCAAACACAAGCCTTTGGCTTGGTGTTCATCTGTGCCGCACGGATCCTTTTAGGCCACGTCTTGTCCACACTCCACTATTCGTTGGCCACTGTAGGCGACTGTCGGCCATCGTAAGCGACCGACAGCCACCACCGTTCATCTCTAACCTTTTTTAGGGGTTGTGTAATGATTTTCGACCAACGTCCACCGCGCCTCGAAACCTAACCCCCCAAAATTCTAATTTTTACTCTAAAATCCCTAAATCTAAACCCAGTTCGACAGAACCACCATTCTTTCCCAACCTAAAGCCTAAAACTACCCGTTTTCGACCTTCTTCGACTCTGACACTTCTTAAATCATTCCAGCCGTTGTCCAAATAAGCCTCGTCACCTTTTTTCATTTCATTTTGCTATTAATCGTTTCTATTTTTTACATGTACTGATATCTTTGTTTCTATTTTGCAGGAAATGAAAAGGCGAGAAGTAGTATACCTTCTCAGTGACGTTCTGGTTCTTTCTCAGGAAATTAAAGTCAGATAACATTGGTTTTGTTGGGCGTGAATATATCATAAATGAGTTTTAAGTGGGTTGTGAACTAATATAAGGGATTTTGTGCTTGTGATTGGACTTTTAGGTATTTGGATTTTAATATGTAAAATGGATATTATATTTATGAACTATTATTATTGGGCCTTTTATTTGTTTATTTATTTTTAAGAGAAATATTATATGTATATATAGGCATACATGGATAAAATTCGGATATTATAGGTTCTTTCTGAAAAGCGATGACCGGTATGTTAATTCTTTAATGCACTCTTCTTAAAAGTGCAGACGCTTAGACGATCTTATAGGGCTCGATTCTGAAAAATAATGACCGTTAAACTGATTTCTTAATGTACATTACTTAAAAGTGGCAGACGTTTAGGTGATCATGTGGTTTTCACTTCTTTTATGATATTTATTTTCCTGAAGATTGGAGTAATTTAACATTCGCAACCGGTATTTACATCATCTTTTGCAATAGATTCTCATACATAGAATTTTTTTAGAAGCCTTGCATTCCAGGTTTGGGGGGCTTCTTTGCCATTTATCTATGGCAGCTTGTATGCGCCAAAATCGAGCGCTTTCTGTATCTTGTATGGTCATTCCTATGTTAAAGCCATTTTGGTGGCTTACTAGCTTCAGTGTCCCTCAACACCAGGTCGCCTATTTGAAATTGCTTGTTCTTTACATGAGAGTTGTAGTACATAGCGACTATTTGGTTTCTTACCTCTACGGCTATCTCTGATTGCATTATTGTTTCTTCTGCCAAATCTAAATTCATTTGTAGGGCCTATCAATACATTGCGTATCAAAATTGGTGATTCTATAGGTTGGCATCCTTATTTCTGCCAGGATTACTACTTTCGTGCCAAAGGTTAAATTAAAGGGATCTCACCTACTTTGGGATAAGGCGCTTTTAATGCTCTCTACTAATCTAATAAGCATATTCTGTTATAAGAATTCACGTATTAAATTCAGGGTATGTTTTACCTATACCGATATGAGAAGTTGTTCGCAGTGCCCATAATATACTTGGTAGTTCATCTACACCGGTTCCTTTAGCGTATCCAACCTTCTTCTTTAATGTAACGTCCCGAATTTGGAGTGTTAGCTAGATCGATTAGACAGTTCGGGGAACCGAATTAAGCGATTCGAGCTAGTTTCGGGAATTAATTCTTAATAAATGGTTTTTGGTTAAAATAAAATATGAAAAAAAATATTAGAAAAATGTTTAATTAATATTCCAAGGGTTGTGGAAAACTCAATTTGAAGAAGTAAAATCGGATTTCGGGACATTTTGGTCTGGTGACTAAAATGTAAAGTTTTCAAACTATTTTGGTGACTAAATCGTAAAAGGGTCAAAACTTAGAATCTTTAAAGAGCTAATTTACCAAAGTTTTTAATCAGATTTTTCCTTAATTTAGGCTATTTTAAATGGTTTTTAAAAAGTTATTAAATAAAAATAAAAGAGATTTGATTAAAAGAATTTTAATACTAGGAACACCCCTTCCTTCCTCTCCCCTTTAGGTAGGATTAGGACTATAATTAGGATTTGTTAAAAAATTATCAAAAATAATTAATAAACAAAAAAATATATAATAATATAATATATTAGGAATAATTAATAAACTAGAAAACCTAGTTTTGCTTTCATCCCTCCTAGGGCCGAACTAAAAATTTATATAGTGAATCACAATGAGATTAAAAATTTTGAGGGGTCATAATAATATTTTAAAAAAGCTGGAGGGGTTATAGAACTAATTTTACTTTTTTCTTTCTAAAAAACTATTCTAGTATCATTGGAAAAAAGTTGGCAGGTGCCCATGCAACCCAAACTCTCCCATATTTTGCATTTGATCCCTAACACCACAAGCTCCTTTCATATTTCATTTGTTTTAAGGGCGACAACATCGGCCTTAGTGCTGGTTGTCGATTGTTGGTGCTTAGTATTTCCTTTGTTTTTCATATCTTCTTTTGAATTTTTTTAATTTCAATAAGAATCTTTTCTCTTGTGGCATGTTTTTCTCTACCTTTGTAGCACGTTTTTCTTTACTTTTGTGATACATTTCCTCTGCCGTTTGATACAGTTTTCGCATACTTTAGCAGTCGTTTGGTGCTCGTATAGTGATCATTACGACGCTTGTTTTTTTATTTGAGTTTGTCAGTAGTCATAGATGTAAAGGATTTGTATATTTGATAAGTGATAATGTTTACAATTGACCAATATATAGGCTTACAAATGAATATACAAGGATAAGGAAATCAAATATTAAATACAAATCAAATATTTAAATACAAGATAAGATTGAGATAGAGATAAGATAGGATTTGAATGAGATTTGACTAAGAGTTCTCTCATGGATTTGAATGAGATAAAAGTTATCTCATTTTATCTTTATCTTTAACACGCCCCCGCAAGATAGAGGATTCATTGGAGACTCCAATCTTGGACCGAAAATGAATGAAGAGATTACGACCAAGCGGTTTGGTGAGCGTGTTCGCAATCTGAGCTTTGGAGGGAATGTGTTGAACAAGTAAGGAACCCGCAGCAACTAAGTCACAAACAAAGAAGTAATCAAGGGCAAGATGCTTCATACGAGAATGAAAAACCACATTTTTGCAAACATATGTGGCACTGAGATTGTCGCAGAAAAGATATGGTGGTTTTGGTAATGCCACGGCAATTTCTTGAAGAAGATGTTGGACCCAAAGCACTTCTGCAGTTACATTTGTGACGGCACGATATTCAGTTTCTGTGGATGAACGAGAAATAGTTTTCTGACGAGTTGACTTCCAAGAATTAAGATTAGATCCAAGATAAATAGCATATACAATAGTGGATTGACCGTCCGTAGAGGATCCTCCCAATCTGCATAAGCAAAGATGGTAAGATGAAGAGAAGATGCCAAACGAAAAAAGAATGCCACGGCATAATGTTCTTTTGAGATAACATAGGATGCGCTTAGCTACTGTCCAATGTGCAAGTGAAGGACCATGCGTATTGCGACAGATGATTCACGGCAAAAGAAATCTCTGGACGAGTAAGTGTGAGATACTGAAAGAGACCAAGTAGTCGACAATACCAAAAAATATCAAGTGCTGTAGATAGCTCCGATGGAGGTAGCTTGTCGGGACATGACATAGGTGTGGAAATTGCCTTGGCATTTTCCATCTAAAACTGAGTCAAGATGTCAGAAATATATTGCACATGAGATAAAAACAACCCAGTAGGAGTAGAAGTAGCCTCAATACCAAGAAAATGGCTGAGCAAGCCCATATCCTTCAAAGCAGACTTCGTAGATAATATGTTGGTGAAGTGAGCAGTAAAATCAGTGTTATAACCAGTAAGCACAATATTATCCACGTAGACTAGAAAGTATAAAATAACTTTCTTTGCATTATAGATGAAGAGAGATGCATCAACCTTTGATTTCGTAAAACCAAAGTGAATGAGAAATTAAGAGAGTTCAACATATCATGCCCTCGAGGCTTGCTTGAGTCCATACAAGGCTTTAAGCAACCGACAAATATGAGATGGGTGAGTAGAATCAACATACCCCAAAAGTTGTTCTAGATAGAGTTCCTCATATAGGGTGCCATTTAAGAAGGCATTATTAATGTCAAGTTGCTTGATGGGTCATGCATGATGGAGGGCAAGGGTGAAAATAATACGCACCGTAACAAGTTTCATCACAGGACTAAAAGTCTTAAAATAGTCACGGTCAGCTTCTTGAGAATACCCTTTCGCTACCAGTCGAGCCTTGTATCGATCAATAGAGCCATCAGCACGCCGTTTTACACTGAATACCCATTTGCACCCTACGACAGATTGTGTAAACTGTGGAACAAGATCCCATGTTTGGTTGCGTAGCAAGGCATTAAACTCATCAACCATGGCTTGTCTCGATAGTAGGTCTTTGAGAGCTTGAGTTACAGTTTTTGGCTCTATTGTGGAAGGCAAAAGATGTCACGTAGTAGCATTAACAAATAAATGACCAAAGTACCTCGAATTTGGCGGTGAATCTACTGTTGCAGAAGATTATATTGTGGCATGTCAGGGGAGACAGCTTACTGTGGCAAGTCAGAGGTGACATCTTGCTGTAGTAGATCAACCAAGGGAATTGGTGTGGCAATGGAATTATCAGGTTACCGTGGCATATTAGACAATGAAGCATCAAGTTTTCGTGTCATAGGAGGCAATAAAGCATTGAGTTGTCGTGGCATAGTAGGCAATGAAGTATTGGGTTACCGTGGCATAGGGAGGATACGTCGTGTAGCAAAGGAAAGATGTAAGGAACAAAGTGAATATGGAGAGAGACATAGATTCTGTTAGTGGTCGACTCTAGGCATTTATAAGTAGACTACATCATAGAGTATCCCAGGAAAACATATTCAGCGGACCGTGGCTCAACTTTATGTGTCGTGTATGGTCTGTGCCAAGGAAAGCACAAACACCTGAATGGTTGAAGCTTGTCATAATTCGGTGCTTGTTGATGAACCAGAAAGTAAGGCGAAATATTATCTAGTACCGGTGTTGGCATCCGATTAATGAGATAGACAGCTACTTGAAAAGCATGAGGCCAGTACTCTGTGGGAAAAGATACAAAGTGAAGTAGAGAAAGTCCAGTTTCCACTATGTGACGATGTCTCCGTTCAACAGTTCCATTGTGTTCCAAAGTATGAGGCGGTGAAGTAAAATGGGAAATACCTTCCAAATTCAAAGTGGGCAAGAGCTTAACAAGCTCACCTCCATTGTCAGAGAATAGAGACATAATGGTCTGATGGAAAAAGCATTCAACAAGCCTTTTAAATTGAGGAAATGTGGCCACAACATCAGATTTTTTCTTCATCGGGTATAACCAAACATACTTGGTAAAATTATCAACAAACACCACATAATAGGAATATCCATCATAAGGCATATGTTTAGTGCTCCAAACATTAGAATAAAGTAATTCAAGAGGACGAGAGCTTCACATAGTGTTTTGACCAAATGGCAATTTATGACTTTTATGAACAAGACTGGAAGAACAATGAAATTTTCTCAAACTAGATGAGTCATAAGATATATTACAAGTGCGTAATATAGAAGATAAGATTTTATTGGATGGATGACCAAATTTATGATGCAGTTGATGTACGGATAAGCAATGGATAGAGTTAACTTGGGGATAAAAAGATCATGGAGTATAGTAGACACCACCGATTTTACTGTCTCGAAGAAGAGGGGTTCCTGTAAGTCGATCCTTAACAAAAAAAGTCAAATAATTCAATAGACACGTTATTAGCTTGACATAATTTATAAACAACACCAAATTTGTATTTAACTGAGGAACACATAAGACATTTGTGAAAGAAAAGGGCTTGGTAGCCGTGAGAACAGTGCATCGGCCAACATGAGATATAGATAGGGAGTTACCATTACCCAAATAAACTGTATCAAGACCATCATAAGATGAGATATCCTGAAGAGGTGTAGTGGTCATTGTGGTGTGATATGAGGTAAGACTATCAAACATCCAAGGAACAAGATCTGATGGAGAAAGATCAGTAGTAGTGTTGACTACCGGTGAATCAAATGGTGGCTGCTGATAAAAGTTGTTATTGTGAAAAAATTGAACAAGCTTACAGTAATCCCGAACAATATGCCCTGGAAAATTGCAGAACTTACACACAACATCTTGTCTTCTAGAATGGCTGGATTGAGGAACAAGACTACGGCTGCCACCAGAAATTGAATGACCAGAGCGACCACCCTTCCCTTAAGAGTGGTTGTTGGAATAACCATGATTTGAATCTGCCCACTGCGTAGAATATATCGCGGCAAGAAGTATGGTTTGTTCATTTTCTTGAAGAAGTCTCTCATGATCAGTTAAGATCTCAGACAACTCAAGCATGGTTGTCGATGTGTTATGCACACGAAGGGCATCGACTATTGGACGATAATCATCACCTAATTGATTCACGATAGAAATCAGGAGATTGGCATCGGAGACAGGACATTTTGCCAAGGCAAGGTCAGAGGCAATATCCTGCATGTCCTTCATGTACTCGGTGATAGACCTAGAGCCACGCAGATTGCGAGCCAGTTTGGATTTGAGAGCAAGGATGCGACCAGGAGACACTCGAACATAACTTGCAACTAGAGTATCCCAGACAATTTTGCCGGTGACAGCGGATGAAATCAGCGGTTGGGCTTGATCATATACCATCGTAGATATTCAGGATTGGCAATTGTTGTCGCGGCATCGGTAAACTAAAATGGGGAAGGCTGTGAACCATCAATATAACCGAGTAACCCAAAACCAATAAGAGTAGCCTCCACTTGGCGACGCCAAATAGGAAAGTTGGCAGACGTAAGTTTTATTGGGAAGTTGGTTGGTGCATTAAGATGCACAAGATCATTGGAAGTAGAAGACAGAGCCATGAAAGAAGATCCGATTTAAAGAGCAGAAATGAGAGGGAAAAAATGAGTAGAGATGGCTCTAATTACCATGTAAGGAATTTGTATATTTGATAATGTTTACAATTGACCTATATATAGGCTTACAAATGAATATACAAGAATAAGGGAAATCAAATATTAAATACAAATCAAATATTTAAATACAAGATAAGATTGAGATTGAGATAGAGATAAGATAAGATATGATTTGAATGAGATTTGACTAAGAGTTATCTCATGGATTTGAATGAGATAAAATGTATCTCATCTTATTTTTATCCTTAACAATATAAAATTTGATCTCTTTGATGGTTGTTTGCCGTTGTAATCAGAACTGTGTAGCGGAGCAATCTGTCTGATAGTTTAGTTCACTCACAACTCTTTTTTTATCTCCTAAAACGTCTCGTTGAGATAGAGACAAAAAAATTCACGAAGATTTCTAGATTCTTAGACGATATATGTTAATCTCAAGAGAATAATTTATTTTCTTTACACATTTGAGTTTCACGTTTTATTTTTTATTAATTTTTTGATAGATATAATCTTTATTTTTTTAAGTGCGTTATATTTATGATATCTTTTATTATTTTTTAATGAAATTCAGTTATTATTACCGAAAAAGAATACCCCTCCATAGATGGATTAGGTGGGATAGAAGGCGGGATCGTAATAGTATCGTGGAACGCGTACGCATCATGTCTAGCACTTGGCTAGCGGTCACAGTCACACCGACAAGAATCAAACGTATAAAAAAAATCAAGGCTTTGGACTCTAGAAAATGAAAAATAAACAATGCAAAGCTCAAATTATGTGTCAAAGCAGCATGTTTAGGTATGACGTTAACATACAGAATGTTTTGTCTGGGCCACTTGTGGAACTCCAGCATTTCTATGTCTAGTTTTAGTTGCTTACATTCATGGTCTTAACTCGAGCTTTTTCAAGTTTAAGCCATTGTTAATACAAATTATCATTAATTGTTATATTTATTTTAATTGGACCGACAATAATATAGAAATTACGAGAGGAAGTCGGGGGTAAGAGAAGGGATTAGAGAATATTCTTGACTTCTGTCAAAACGATCTATAAGTTAGACGTTTTGTTTTAGAGTTTGATTTTATTTAAAAATCTAAATTTTTTACGATAAAAACAGAGTTTTCACTGATTTTTTAGTGTTAGGTAGGATCGGATACTTATAAAATCATTTTAAAATAACAAATTTGAAAAAAAATTCTCCTTCGACTTTTGAGTTCTCCGAAATTTTCCTAGACATAATATACTTAGAATTGAATCATGTGAGCAAGAAAAAGTCGAAAAAGAAGAAGAAACAGACAAAATGGGTGGGAGAATAGAGTAAGAAGAAAAAATAAAAAAATATTTATAAGTATGCAAGCCGTACTTAATATTTATCGGTATCGAGACGTATCAGATATGTGATACAGTTTTAGATTGAAGTAGTCACGCTTCATATGTGACAATTAAATTCGGTTACAGACCGATAAACCAATTTAGAGTATCAACCAAAACATTAACGTTGTTTTCAGCAGAAAGAATTAAGTTACGAAGGAGGTCATCAGCTACAGCTTCAAGGCGAATGACATGGGCTGCTCACAAATGCCAATACGAGTTGCTAAGAAAATAGGGTAGAATCCACCGGATGAGGGCAGGATAAAAGTTAATGCAAATGGTGCTGTGAAGGCAAATCATAAGTAGGGTGAGTGTTCGACTGAGTCGAGTCGAGTAAAAAATATTGAATTATTCGAGTTGATGGGTCATATTTTATAACTCAAACTTTATTTGATTTTTTTTATTCAAGTCCAGTTTATGAAATTCGAGTCGAGTTTGAGTTCTTATACCCTAACGATAGCGTGGAATGCAGGTTACAGACATATTATCCTTGAATACGACAACAAGGCGGTGGTTCATATCGTTACTCCTAAAAAGGTGAAGAACATTAATCCTACATCAAAAAAAGAAAAAAAAAGATATTGAGATATAAAAATAACGACGCTACACATTTCATCAAACATGTCTTTTGGAATGAAAATAATAATCCCTTATGAGCTGTACTTTTCTTCTAAAGATGGATTGATCAGGATCATACCTTAATAAAACAATAGATCTTTTAAGTGATTAGTCACATCTAATCATAAAAGATCGATAATGTTATATTTTGACTCAATTTCTAATGGGTAATTAAGTTGGATTTTATTGTAATTCTAGAGGTTGAAGATTACTTGGTAATTAGTATTTACTTTAAAGTGTAAATATCTATTTTGGGTAGAGATCTTATTGAATAAGGTTTCTTGGTGACCAAGTATTTGGGTCTATAAATATAGACTAGGTTTAACCTTTTGAATTATGAGAGAACAAGAGAATGAGAGAGAGAGAGATGGTGCTCAAGTCATTTGGATGAAGCAACAATTCTTAGATTATAGAATTGATGTAGGTACCATCCCCATTAGGTGTGACAACACTAGTGCTATTTGTCTCACTAAGAATCCCATCCAACATTCTAGAACCAAACACATAGAAATAAGGTATCATTTCATTAGAGATCATGTCTTAAAAAATGATGTAGTTCTAGAATATGTAGACACCTTGAACCAATTAGCGGATATGTTTACCAAACCATTAGACAAAGAGCGTTTTTGGTCTCTTAGGAGAGAGTTAGGCTTAACCAACCTCCCTTGATCCTTAGAGCCTCTTTTGGTCTTGAAAATTATGCTTAAATTTATTTGATTGATTGCTTTTGTAATTTGGCTCCTATATACATATATGTCTGTTGCTAAGGGGAGTATGCATCTATTTATGCTCATACTTGATGTTCTCATATCATTCACATGCATTTCAATTCGATTAAAAATCAAAATTTTGAGCAACCTATAGCCAAAATTGACATTTCTGGCACATGCGTATCGATATGGTGTTCCGCGTATCGATACGGGTTATTTACAATCGTTTCGGTATAGGTTTACTTGTACTGGTACGGGTCACGTATCGAAATGGCTGTATATGCGTTTCAGTACTGGGTTCGATATGCCATATTGGCGTATCGATACGTGTTCACACTGGGTAGTTTTAAGGGCATTAAATGAGGGTTTTCACTTTAACTCAAATACCAACTTTATTTCAAAACCCTAACTCAAAAATCCTCTAAATCCCTCACTTTTTCTCACACCAATCTTCAAAATTCTTGAGGGCTTTTAGTTTTTACATCAAACCCAGGCTAAAATCATCAAGTTTGTGCATCCAAATCTCTTCATTCATCCTAAATCTCAACTTCAAGGTATAAACCCTAACTTTTTTCTTTTCAATTTTCGTACATATATATATATATACACACTAATTTTGTACTATAATCATAAATTTAGAACCTCTATAGTATAGTTTTCAATATTTTTGTAAAAACTTTTTCAAATCTAAAACTTTTTGATTCGAATATAAAATTATATCGTATATTTTTAACACTGTTTTGAAGTTTTCTTTTACCCAAAATTATTTTTATACTTGTATATGTTTTTAAACTATATTGTATAGTTTTTTTAACAATTCCTTGATTATTGGATTACTTTTTGGATCGAATGTATTGATTTATGCATACATTGTTTTTGGTTTGATTTTGTTTTCAGATTATAGCCCCTAAGAAACGAGCACGAAAGGACATTGCTTCTAGTTCAAATCCTCCACGTCCTCTTCCCGATCATATTGGTAATAGACCCAATCTTACCCACTTTTATCAAAACTGTTTTAATGAACCTCAATTTCCAGACGCCATGGAAAATTTTAAAGAATACGAAAGTTACAAAATTTGCCCCGAGCGTGTTACTTCAATCCCGTTTTTATCCTCTGAAAGATTTAAATTCAAATATCTTCATTTAATGCACAATTGGAAATTTATGAGTTTTTTAAGTATACCCGGGATTTTATACAGAAATCTTGTTTTGATCTTCTATTCCAACGCTCGGTGTATTTACAACGAAAAACGAACTTTGGTCATTGCAATTGAATCTTACTTAATGGGTAAGAAATTTCGAATTGATTCAAGTGTTTTAGCAAATTTTTTGGGTCTTAAGGATACGGGAATAGATGATGAGAGTGAGTTAGGACATGTCTTTAGTGGTTCGGTGACTGTTCTTGATGCCCATGATCGCATATTACTCCTCATGATCACTTGGTGGTTTCGTCCATCCGGTGGAAAATACTCTACCATCCGCCAAGTCGATGATTTTTTGCTTCAATGCTTTCGTGAGGAGAAGCGACCCAACCTTGCTCAGATTATGTTCTCCGAGATCGTCTTTCTTGTCCAACATCGCCACACCACCATGGTTACATCCTTCACATATGGCACGACTTTGAGTTACATCTTCCATAAAATGGGTATTGATTGTTCATACAATCTTCCGGAACCTCTCACGGATCCAATTGATGAGCATTCTCTCCGTCGTGTAAAGTTCACCTACTACAATGGTGAAGGGTATCAGAACACCGATCTTCCGAGAGGTGTTCAACCTGATCCGGTGGTAGCTCCTCAAGAAGCTCCTATTCCACAAGCTCCGTGGCCCAACCAAATCTTGATACTCCCATGGCATACCTCAATGGGCAATTCACCAACTTGAACACCAACATTGCTTCCTTGCAAACAACCATGGATTCTGGGTTTGCCACATTTGACACAAGCTTCACATCCTTGGAGGAAAGAGTAGCGGCTATTGAAAATCGCCAAAAATCTATGGACCTCACTCTTAATGCCTTTCATGGTGAATGGCGTCAATCTCATAGACCTCAAGCCACAAATGATGTTGGGGATGGGGATGAAGAAGATGAAGATGATGGAGACGATGGAATGGACTCTTAGGCATTTTGCATCTCATAGCATATCATATTAGGATTTAAGTTATGCACATTTATTTTATATTTTTATGAACTCTTATGCTTTGCTTTTTATTTGGTTTATGTTTTTAGGATTTGAGTTGGATTGAATTATGTTGCTTGAACTATGATTTGAAGTTTAATGCTTATGTTACTTATTTAAATTGCTTGAAGTTATTATTGTTTACCCTATGGAATTGATTTTGATCTAACAAAAAAGGGGGAGAAGATTTAAAGAGTCAAATTTTTTATAGCCTTAAATTAAGGGAGAGTAAATTTTTTAAGTTTTTTTTAGATACTTAAAATTTTTTGTTTGGTTTTGTTATATCAAAAAGGGGGAGATTGTAAAACCTATGTTTGATTTTTATATAACAAATTATCTAAGGACTAAATTGAAAAGGAAAATAAATTTTTAAGTACTCAAAAGTCTCACAAAATGACAAGAAAAATTCCTTTGAAGTCTAAAACTTAAACCCAAAATTTTCTAAGTGTTTTCAAGCCAAACTACACAATCACGCCCAGACGTATCGATACACCCCTTGGTGTTTCGATACGAAAATTAGCTATTGGATTTTTTTTTGCAAAGCGTACCGATACGGCTTAGCCCGTTTTGGTACGACATTCATCTAGGAAAGCATTTTAAGCTTAGAGTTTCGATATGGCTCACACCCATTTCGATACAGTTTGAAATCTGGGTTTAAGAAATTTATACTCGTACCGATACGGTACATTATGTTTCGATACGGTTTAAAATCTAGATTTAAGAAATTTCAAAATGTACCGATACGGTTTGTCAAGATCTTCAAAGATCTTTGCATTAAATTTTTCGACCGTTGCTTGTCTGTTATTGGAATTCTCAAACTTTAAATTTCGGTTAACCCATACCGATACGCCCCTAGGTGTACCGATACACTTTTTCATCCAAGATTTCAGTGAGCAAAACTCATACCGATACGGCCCTTGCCGTTTCGATACGCCCCTATTTTACACTATAACCATTTCAATACGGTCTCCCGCGTATCGATACGCCTATACACAATAACTATATTTTTTATTGTAACAGGTATCGATACAGGCCTTCGTGTACCGATACGGTTGTTCACCAGACTATATTTATTGCGAGAAAGATGGTCCCCAACGGCTCTATTGATGACTTCAACCACCTAAACAGCTAGAATTCAATAAGAGGGTATAAATACAAGTCTCCAATGCAGAAACAACAACTAATGAAACTCCATTGAACAACATTCAAGTACTCAAGCAAAATCCAACCCTTGTGCTCAAAAAGTCAAATCCTTGTACCCAACTTATGTAATCCTTTGTAATCTTTACTTTAAGTTTGGGGTTGAGTGTTCTTGTAAATTGGGCAAATATTTACCTTTTGAGGGCTTTTGTACATTTGAAATTTTTTTCTTTGTATTCAAGAGTGTTTGGTTCAAAGCTTTGGGTAGAAAGCTTAAACTTGTAACGGTTGCCTCCTTATCCTAGAAAAAAGGAAGAATTTTATAGTGAAATTGGTTGAAAATCCTTATTAGGAAGCTAAGGTAGTGGACGTAGAGCTTGTTAGAAGCTTGAACCACTATAAATCATTGTGTCCCATTGCTTATCTTTTTCCATTAGCTTCCAAACTTTTAAAATTGCCAATTCACCCCATTTTTGGCCAACATCCACATTGATTGATCATCCTGACACTAAGGACCGTACCGGAATAGTGACCTGTGTACCGAAGCCCTCCCTGTTTTATAACTATGCGTACTGATATGGTTACTAGGCGTATCGGTACGGTAAGATGAAATTGCACAATTTGAGCCTATACACGTCCTCCCATGCCGACACCCTAAGGTACCGTACCAGTACGGTGAGACCTGTAACGACCTCTAAGTCCAACATATGACACTTTGGCTCAATCTAACACCCTTAATTCAACCTATAAACATAATATAACATCATAGACACTTATCCATCACACAAATCAACATATCAATGGGTCACTCCAAGCATGGCATAATCAAGCATTCACCTAAGAGCATGAGTTCTACCCAAGCATGCTTAATGTTTCCCGAACCCCTCCAACACAGTAAAGAGAAACAAACATTTCCAAAATAACAATCTAAACTATCACATCAGGGAGTATCTCAAAACACATCTCCCAAAACCACTTGGTCACATTGTCTTCTTATTACTACTTAAAATGTATTAAAAACCATACTTTGAATTGTATCAAATCCTTGGATCCTTCCTCGCTCGAGTGCTGCCCAAGAAAGCTATTTCTCTGCATTGATGGGGAAAAGAGAGCATAAGCAATAAGCTTAGTGAGGGAAACCACGAAACACTCATCAATGCATATAAAAACATTTTGTTCAAATCACATGTAAACATCTCTTGGTAAATCATCTCATGCTTCTCAAGTCATCTCTAAATATGCATATTTAAAACATTTTCAAAACATGTATCATGGATTCAATCTCTACCTCAATTTAAGCTTTACACCACAACTCCGTTATAACAAGCTTAAAGAGCAACACATGTATAAATCACATTATACAAAATAATCCATTCCTCATGATACATTATCTCATATATTGACTTTCAAGTGACTCAAAACCAGCAACCTTACGTTTCATAAACATATCGGATACCCAGATTCTCAAGTGGTTCACATAACCACTTCACATATATACCTCAACTAGAGTAATGATGCACTTGCCCACCTCAACGGTTCAAACCGGAGTAACAGAAACATTTACCCACGTCTACGGTTTGGATGTATTAATCCACCAGAAGGAGAAAATGGAAAATTTACCCACCTCAACTACTGTGGTTCTCATGGTGGAGATTACAGACACTTTAACACCCATTGACACACATGAGGTGACTTTTTATAATGCACTTTCAATCCTATGACCAGTCAACTATATCCGATAACATTTTAAACACAACCACTTGCCAATATATTCAATAACCAACATTACCTCACTGTTTTACATATGCATCAAATCATTCCAACACAAATACATTAAACCATGCATTTCCATAATCTCAAAACATAATCTCAAAACACTTGCATAAATCATATGCTATTCGCAAGAGTCGTCATTAAGCATTATTTGCATCATCTTTCACTTTCAAAATGTGCATAATACAGTGAGTAATAAAACCATAAACATGTGCATGAGATTTCATTTTAAAATACCAAAAAACGAGAGATAGCTCAACCGATACGTACTTCTGAGCTTAGACAGGTGTGTTAAACCTTATCTAAACTCCCACAACTCCTTTTCAAACCTTTAAACAGTAGTAAAACACTTTTCCACTCACCAACAACCCAACACTCGATTGCCGATGCTCGAATCAAGCCTCCACAACTCCCACGCCTTCTTCGATAGGAAAAGGATTCAGCTCCCTTGCTTTACCCAACAAAAACAGAGGATTAAAAACACATCTCTGTATCAAAACATTCCAGCAACCAACAAACTCAACAACACCTCACGAGAATCAATCAAACACATTCTTAAAACCAACAAGAACACCACCAAACCTTACTCAAATAAAGCCCAGCCAAGATCTAACGATTCTAGCACGTTACTAACATCGATTAGCATCCATCAACAACCTAATCAATTCCTTATATCTCCAGCAACATCACAACAACCATATCGTACCAAAACTAACAATAAACAACCTAAAAACTAGCAATCCTTATAGTTTCGAGATTCCATTGATTAATCAATCCTTATAGTTGTAACGCCCTAAAAATGGGCCTAGATGTGCTTCAGGTTGGACCGAAGGTTTGAGAGAATCAGTTTAGGCAATTCGAATAGTTTCAGGAAAATAAAATTAAAAATTGGTTTTTGAGGTAAAATAAAATTTGGAAAATTCTATAAATTACTTAATTAATATTTTAAGTAAATTGGTGAAATCAATTTGAGGAAATTAAATATGATTTTTTAGACATTTAAGTCTAGTGACTAAATTGAAATATTTCAAAATTGTTTTTGGTGACTAAATTAGAAAATGATCAAAACTTAGAATCTTTAAGGAGCTATTTGACCATTCTTTTTCTACAGATTTCTCTCTTAATTAAGTCTATTTTTAAAGTATTTTAAAAGGTTTTAATAATTGGATAAACATGTTTTAATTAAAAAGATCTTTATTTCCTAAAAACACTTTCTCACGGAACTACTTTTCTCAAAATCTTTTCTCTCATCTTTCTCAGCAACCAAACTGAGATTTCTACTTATAAATCTCCAGGAACCAAACTTTATTGATTTCCTATTTTATTTCTATTTTATTTCTTCAAATACCTTTGCAAATTCTCTTTGGATTTCATCAAAGCTTGGTCAATTAATGAGAAAGCAGCAGTTAGAGGTGATTTTTGTTTCTCTCCTCTAATTAAAGGTTCTTTAATGAAATTCCCAAGTTCTTGATCCTTTGTTGTTGATTTATATTGTGGAATTGTGACTTAAACATTTGTTTGTTAATTAAATTGAATTTTCTTGGAAAATTAATGGAAGGTGAATTGGATCTGTTTTGACGATGAATTTAATTGATTTACATCTTAAATTAGATGTTTTTTAATGTTGAAATGATTGATTAATAAAAGGAATCCCAAAACTATAATGATTGCTAGTTTTTAGGTTGTTTATTGTTGGTTTTGGTGGGATATGGTTGTTGTGATGTTGCTAGAGATATAAGGAAGTGATTAGGTTGTTGATGGATGCTAATTGATGTTAGTAATGTGCTAGAATCGTTAGATCTTGGTTGGGCTTTGTTTGAGTAAGGTTTGGTGGTGTTCTTGTTGGTTTTAGTAAGGTGTTCGATTGATTCTTGTGAGGTGTTGTTGAGTTTGTTGGTTGCTAGAAGGTTTTGATATAGAGATGTGTTATTAATCCTCTGTTTTGGTTTGAAAAACAGGGGAGCTGAATCCTTTTCTTATCCAAGAAGACGTGGGAGTTGTGGAGGCTTGATTCGAGCATCGACAATCGAGCGTTGGGTTGTTGGTGAGTGGAAAAGTGTTTTACTACTATTTAAAGGTTTGAAAAGGAGTTGTGGGAGTTTAGATAAGGTTTGACCCACCTATCTAAGCTATAAAGTAAGTATCGGTTGATCTATCTCTTGTTTTCGATATTTTAAAATGAAATCTCATGCACATGTTTATGGTTTTATTACTCACTGTATTATGCTCGTTTTAAAAGTGAAAGATGACGTAATTAATGCTTAATGATGACTCTTGAGAATACCATATGATTTTTGCAAGTGTTTTGAGATTATGGAAATACATGGTTTAATGTGCATTTCCATAATCTCAAAACATATGCATAAATCATATGCTATTCTCAAGAGTCATCATTAAGCATTATTTGCATCATCTTTCACTTTCAAAACATGCATAATACAATGAGTAATAAAACCATAAACATGTGCATGAGATTTCATTTTAAAATACCGAAAATGAGAGATAGCTCAACCGATACTGACTTTCGGGCTTACATAGGTCTGTCAAACTTTATCTGAACTCTCACAACTCATTTTCAAACCTCTAAACAATAGTAAAACACTTTTCCACTCACCAAAAACCCAACACTCGATTGCGAATGCTTGAATCAAGCCTTTGTAACTCCCATGCCTTCTTCGATAGGAAAATGATTCAACTCCCCTGCTTTACCCAACCAAAACAGAGGATTAAAAACACATCTCTGTATCAAAACCTTCCAGCAACCAACAAACTCAATCAATCGAACACCTTCCTAAAACCAACAAGAACACCACCAAACCTTACTCAAACAAAGCCCATCCAAGATCTAATGATTCTAGCACATTACTAACATCAATTAGCATCCATCAACAGCCTAATCACTTCCTTATATCTCCAGCGACATCACAACAGCCATATCGTACCAAAACCAACAATAAACAACCTAAAAACTAGCAATCCTTATAGTTTCAGGATTCCATTGATTAATCAATCATTTTCAACATTAAAACACATCTAATTTAACATGCAAATCAATTAAATCCATCACCAAAACAGATCCAATTCACCTTCCATTAATTTTCTAAGAAAACTCAATTTAATTAACAAATAAATGTTTAAGTCACAATTTCACAATATAAATCAACAACAAATGATCAAGAACTTGGGAATTTCTTTAAATAACCTTTAATTAGAGGAGAGAAATGAAAATCTCCACTAATTGTTGATTTCTGCTTAATTGGCCAAGCTTTGATGCAATCCAAAGAGAATTTTTAGAGGTATTTGAAGAAATCAAATAGAAATCAAAAAGGAAATCAATAAAGTTTGATTCCTGGAGATTTAGAAGTAGAAATCTTAGTTTGGTTGCTGAGAAAGTTGAGAGAAAAGATTTTGAGAAAAGTAGTTACATGAGAAAGTGTTTTTAGGAAATAAAGATATTTTTAATTAAAACCTCTTTTATCCAATTATTAAAACCTTTTAAAATACTTTAAAAATAGCCTTAATTAAAACCTTTTATCCAATCTGAAGCTGCCTTCAAACGATCATTAATAAGCTTCACTTTCTCATCGGTATCCTTCAACATATCCAACAAGGAAACGTACTTCTCTCCCACCTCTGCCCAAAAAAGTGGCGTACGAAATCTTCTACCATACAAAGCCTCGTATGGAGCCATCTAGATACTAGCTTGATAACTGTTATTATAAGCAAACTCCACTAACGACAACTACTTCTCCCACGACCCCTGAAAATCTATGATACAACACCGTAACATATCCTCTAGCACTTGGATAACATGTTCCGATTGACCATCTGTCTTCAGTTGATACGAAGTACTGAAGTTCAACCGTGTACCCAAGGCCCTATGTAAACATTACCAAAACCTTACGGTGAAACGCTGATCTCTATCAGACACAATGGACTTTGGCACCCCATGCAACCTCACGATCTCTACAAAATACAACTCCGCCAACTTATCCAGAGTATACGTTGTATGCACAGCCAAAAAATGTGCACACTTCGTAAACCTATCCACGATCACCTAAACAGAACTCTTCTTTGACGACGTCAAAGGAAACCTAGACGCAAAATCTATGATGATCCTCTCCCATTTCCACTCAGGAACCCTCAACTACTGCAGCAACCCGAAGAAAATTAATGTTCTACATTAAAAAATTGGCATACCATACAACGAGCCACAAACTCCGTAACATCCTTCTTCAAGCCAACCCAGAAATACTCATTCTTCAAATCTTGGTACATCTTCGTACTCCCCAAATGCATAGCAAAAAGACTTGAATGCGCTTAAGTCAAAATAGTGTGCCTCAACTCTTCATCCATCGGCACCACCACTCGACTCTTAAAGCACAAAGCACCGTCCTCACTAAAACCAAAATCCGTTTGATTTCCATCCAAGATATACTTAACAAGAGGCACCAACGAATCATCGTATGATTATTTTTCTTTAATCAACTGCAACATCAAAGGTTTCACTTGCAACTCTGCTAACAACTAACCATCTCGCGACACACTCAACTGCGCAAACATCACCCTCAGCTCTATTGCAACCTTTCTACTCAAAGCATCCGCTACCATATTCGCTTTTCCTGGATGGTACTCAATGGTCAGATCATAATCCTTCAACAACTCTAACCACCTTCGTTGCCTAAGATTTAACTCCTTCTAAAACATTAGGTATTTCAAACTTTTGTGAACAGTGTAAACAACATGTTTCTCACCATAGAGATAGTGTCACCAAATCTTCAAGGCAAACACCATCACAGCCAACTCAAGATCGTGCGTAGGGTAATTGTGCTCATGCACCTTCAACTGTCTAGATGTATAGGCGACAACCCTTCATTTCTGCATCAACATGCATCCCAAACCTACGTAGGATGCATCGCTATACACGAAAAACTCCTTGCCTAACTATAGTTGAATGTGTCAATGCCTCCTTTAGCTTATCGAAAGCTTGCTGCCTAACTTCTGTCCACCCAAAACCCACATCATTTTTCAACAATTTTGTTAAAGGGACAAAGATCCTCGAAAACCCATCTATAAACTATCGATAATATCCTACCAACCCTAGAAAACTACGAACCTCAAAAATAGATTTCGGTGGCTTTCAATTCACAATGGCCTCAACTTTCTGCAGATCCACACGAATACCCTCGGTAGAAACAACATGACCAAGGAAAACCACCTGCTTGATCCAAAACTCACATTTACTTAACTTGGCATAAAGCTTGTTGTCCAACAAAACTTGTAACACAATTCAGAGATGTCGATCGTGATCTTCCTCTGTACGATAGTACACAAGAATGTCATCGATGAAAACTACCACAAATTGGTCCAAGAATTCATGGAACACCCTATTCATCATATCCATGAACGCTGCTGGTGTATTTGTTAAACCAAATGGCATCACTAGGAGCTCGTAATGCCCACAGCATGTGCAAAAAGCTGTCTTCAGCACATCTTTATCTTTCACCTTCAACTGATAATACCCCGACCGTGAATCAATCTTATAAAACATTGTAGCACCTCAAAACTGGTCAAACAAATCATCAATCCTGGCAAAAGATACTTGTTTTTAATCATAAACTTGTTTAGTTGACGATAATCTATACACATCCTTATCGTGCCATCTTTCTTTTACGCAAACAACATCGGTGCACCCCCACGCTGATATACTCAGACGAACGAACCCACGATCCAACAACTATTGCAACTATGTCTTTAACTCTTTTGGTGCCATACGATACGAAGCAATAGACACCGAATTTGTATCCCTGTACGTCTCTATGCAAAACTCCACTTCCCTATCCGGCGACAAACCAGGCAACTCTTTCGAAAATACTCCTAAAAAGTCACAAACTATGTGAACATCCTGGGCACGTACTTCCTTCATATTCAGGTTCATAACATAGGCTAGGTATGCTTGGAACCCCATATTTGAACAACTTTTGTGCTTCTAGCTCTGAAACCACATTTAACATGAACTTGACATTGACGTGATTCTGGGTATGGATTGGTTGTCCCAACACAAAGCTATAGTAGTTTTTGAGGCTAAGCGAGTCTCTTTGAAACTTTCTGAGGATTACAAAGTTGTGGTTGTGGGCAAGAATGTCAAGTTAACGTCAAATGTGGTTTCAGCGCTAGAAGCGTGGAAGTTGTTGGAATGTGAGGGTCAAGCATACCTAGCCTATGTTATGAACACGAATATGAAGGAAGCGCATGCCCAAGATATTCACATGGTTTGCGACTTTCTAGGAGTGTTTCAACGAGAGTTGTCTAGTTTACAACTGGATAAGGAAGTGGAGTTTTGCATAGAGATGTACGCAGATACGGCTTCGGTGTCTATTGCTTCGTATCGTATAGCACCGAAAAAGTTGAAGACGCAGTTGCAAGAGTTGTTAGATCGTGAGTTTATTCGTCTGAGTGTATCACCGTGGGGTGCACCGGTGTTGTTTGTGAAAAAGAAGGATGGCACGATAAAGATGTGAATAGATTATCGGCAACTGAACAAGTTGACGATTAAAAACAAGTATCCTTTACCCAAGATTGATGAATTGTTTGACCAATTTTGAGGTGCTAAAGTGTTTTTCCAAGATTGATCTACGGTCGGAGTATTATCAGTTGAAGGTGCTAAAATGCACCGGCAACATTCGTGGATATGATGAATAGGGTGTTCCATGAATTATTAGACCAATTCGTGGTAGTGTTCATCGATGACATTCTTGTGTACTCTCGTACCGAGGAATATCACGATCAACATCTTTGAATTGTTTTGCAAGTTTTGTTGGACAACAAGCTTTATGCTAAGTTAAGTAAATGTGAGTTTTGGATCAAGCACGTGGTTTTTCTTGGTCATGTTATTTCGGTCGAGGATATTTGCGTTGATCCGTAGAAAGTTGAGGTCATTGTGAATTAGAAGCCACCAAAATCTGTTTTGGAGTTTGGCAGGATATTATCGACGGTTTGTAGATGGGTTTTTGAGGACTACTTCCCCTTTGAAGAAATTGTTGCAAAAGGATGTGGGTTTTGGGTGGACGAAAGTTAGGCAGCAAACTTTCGATAAACTCACACTCCAATCTTGATTAAACCAAAGTCAGGGAAGGAGTTTATCATGTATAGTGTTGCATCCTATGTGGGTTTGGGATGCGTGCTGATGCAATAAGGAAGGGTTTTCGTCTATGCATCTACACAGTTGAAGCTGCATGAGCGCAATTACCCTACGCACGATCTTGAGTTGGCTGCGGTGGTATTTGCCTTGAAGATTTGGTGACACTATCTCTATGGTGAGAAGTGTGTTGTTTACACTAATCACAAATGTTTGAAATACCTGATGCCTCAGAAGGAGTTAAATCTTAGGCAGCGAAGGTGGTTGGAGCTGTTGAAGGATTATGATCTGACCCTTAAGTACCATCCGAGAAAAGCAAATGTGGTAGCAGATGCTTTGAGTAGAAAGGTCGCAGTGTAGCTGAGGGTGATGTTTGCGCGGCTGAGTGTGTCGTGAGGTGGCGGGTTGTTAGCGGAGTTGCAAGTGAAGCCTTCGATGTTGCAGTTGATTAAAGAGCAGCAACCGTATGATGATATATTGGTGCCTCATGTTAAGGATATCTTGGATCAGAATCAAACATATTTTGGTTTTAGTGAGGATGGGGTTTTGTTCTGTAAGAGTCAAGTGGTGGTGCCGATAGATGAAGAGCTGAGGTACATTATTTTGGCTGAACCGCATTCGAGTCCTTTTGCTATACATCCGGGAAGTACGAAGATGTACCAAGATTTGAAGAAGGAGTATTTCTGGGTTGGCTTGAAGAAAGATGTTGCAGAGTTTGTGGCTTGTTGTATGGTTTGCCATCGTGTTAAGGTAGAACATCAGTTTCCTTCGGGGTTGTTGCAACCGTTGAGGGTTCTTGAGTGGAAATGGGAGAAGATCACCATGGATTTTGTTTCTGGGTTGCCTTTGACGCAGTCAAAGAAGAATTATGTTTAGGTGATCATGGATAGGTTTACGAAGTGTGCATATTTTCTGGTTGTGCATACGACATATACTCTGGACAAGTTGGCAGAGTTGTATGTTGCAGAGATCATAAGGTTGCATGGGGTACCGAAGTCTATTGTGTCTGATAGAGATCCACATTTCATCGCGTGGTTTTGGGAATGTTTATATAGGGCCTTGGGTACACGGTTGAACTTTAGTATTTTGTATCATCCGTAGATGGATGGTCAGTCAGAACGTATTATCTAATTGTTGAAGGATATGTTGCGGTGTTGTATCATAGATTTTCAAGGGTCATGGGAGAAGCAATTGTCGTTAGTGGAGTTCACTTATAATAATAGTTATCAAGCTAGTATCCAGATGGCTCCATACGAGGCTTTGTATGGTAGAAGATGTTGTACGCTGCTTTGTTGGGTGGAGGTGGGAGAGAAGTACGTTTCCTTGCTAGATATCTTGAAGGATACCAATGAGAAAGTGAAGCTTATTAATGATCACTTGAAGGCAGCTTCAGATCGGCAAAAGTTCTACGCTGATTTGAAGTGGAGAGAAATTGAGTAAGCGGTTGGTGATCGTGTTTTTCTAAAGGTTTTGCCTTGGAAAAAGGTGATGAGATTTGGGCAGAAGGGCAAGTTGAGCCCTAGGTTCATTGGACCGTATGAGGTGTTAGAGCGCGTTGGCCCTGTTGTGTAAATGTTGAGGTTGCCAGCTGAGTTAGAGAAGATACATGATGTGTTCTATGTGTCTATGTTACGAAGGTCTAGATTGGATCCTTTGCATGTTATGCCTATTGAGGAGATTGAGTTTAATCTGGACTTGACCTATGATGAGGAACCGGTGATGATTCTGGATTCGAGTAGTAAAGTTATCCGTGAAAAGACCATAGAGTTGGTAAAGGTGTTGTGGCGGCATCGCGGTGTAGAGGAAGCTATCTGGGAGAGCAAAATGGATATGTTGAATTAGTTCCCTCTTCTTTTTCCATCAGGTAAATTTCGAGGACGAAATTTCTTAATAGGGGGATAGTTGTAACGCTCTGAAAATTGGCCTAGATGTGAATTGGGTTGGACCAAAGGTTCGAGAGAACCGGTTTAGGTAATTCGAATAGTTTCAGGAAAATAAAATTAAAAATTGAATTTTGAGGTAAAATAAAATTTGGAAAAATGCTCTAAATTACTTAATTAATATTTTAAGTGAATTGGTGAAGTCAATTTGAGGAAATTAAATCTGATTTTTAGACATTTAAGTCTAGTGACTAAATTGAAAGATTTCAAAACTATTTTTGGTGACTAAATCGAAAAAGGATCAAAACTTTGAATCTTTAAGGAGCTATTTGATCATTATTTTTCTACAGATTTATCTCTTAATTAAGGCTATTTTTAAAGTATTTGAAAAGGTTTTAATAATTGGATAAAAGAGGTTTTAATTAAAAAGATCTTTATTTCCTAAAAACACTTTTTCTCGTAAGTACTTTTCTCAAAATCTTTTCTCTCAACTTTCTCAGCAACCAAACTGAGATTTCTAGTTCTAAATCTACATGAATCAAACTTTATTGATTTCTTCTTTGATTTCTTCAAATACCTCTGGAAATTCTCTTTGGATTGCATCAAAGCTTGGCCAATTAAGGAGAAATCAACACTTAGAGGTGATTTTCATTTCTCTCCTCTAATTAAAGGTTCTTTAATGAAATTCCCAAGTTCTTGATCATTTGTTGTTGATTTATATTGTTGAATTGCGATTTAAACATATATTTGTTAATTAAATTGAGTTTTCTTGGAAAATTAATGGAAGGTGAATTGGATCTGTTTCGGTGATAAATTTAATTGATTTACATCTTAAATTAGATGTGTTTTAATGTTGAAAGGATTGATTAATCAATAGAATCCCAAAACTATAAGGATTACTAGTTTTTAGGTTGTTTATTGTTGGTTTTGGTGCGATCTGGTTGTTGTGATGTTTCTGGAGATATAAGGAAGTGATTAGGTTGTTGATGGATGCTAATTGATGTTAGTAATGTGCTAGAATCATTAGATCTTGGCTGGGCTTTATTTGAGTAAGGTTTGGTGGTGTTCTTGTTGGTTTTAGGAAGATGTTCGGTTGATTTTTGTGAGTTGCTGTTGTGTTTGCTGGTTGCTAGAAGGTTTTGATACATAGATGTGTTCTTAATCCTCTATTTTTATTGGGTAAAGCAGGGGAGCTGAATCATTTTCCTATCGAAGAAGGCGTAGGAGTTGCGGAGGCTTGATTCAAGCATCATCAATCAAGCGTTAGGTTGTTGGTGAGTGGAAAAGTGTTTTACTACTGTTTAATGGTTTAAAAAGGATTGTGGGAGTTTAGATAAGGTTTGACACACCTATCTAAGCTCGAAAGTAAGTATCGGTTGAGCCATCTCTCGTTTTTAGTATTTTAAAATGAAATGTCATGTACATGATTATGGTTTAATTACTCACTGTATTATGCACGTTTGGAAAGTGAAAGATGATGCAAATAATGCTTAATGATGACTCTTGAGAATATCATATGATTTATGCAAGTGTTTTGAGATTATAGAAATACATGGTTTAATGTATTTGTGTTGGAATAATTTGATGTATATGTAAAACAATGAGGTAATGTTGGTTATTGAATATATTGGCAAGTGGTTGTGTTTAAAATGTTATCGGATATAGTTGACCAATCATAGGATTGAAAGTGCGCTATAAAAAGTCGCCTCATATGTGTCGAGGGATGTTAAAGTGTCCGTAATCTTCACCATAAGAACCGCAGCAGTTGAGGTGGGTAAATGTTCCATTTTCTCCTGCTAGTGGATTAATACATCCAAACTGTAGAGGTAGGTAAATGTTTTGTTACTCCTGTGTGAACCATTACTCCAGTTGAGGTATGTATGTGAAGTGGTTGTGTGAACCACTTGAGAATCCTTATATCTGATGTGTTTTATGAAACGTAAGGTTGCTGGTTTTGAGTCACTTGAAAGCCAATATATGTGATAATGTATCGCGAGGAATGAATTATTTTGTATAATGTGATTTGTACATGTGTTGCTCTTTAAGCTTATTATAAAGGAGTTGTGGTGTGAAGCTTATAATGAGGTAGAGATTGAATCCATGATATATGTGTTGAAAATGTTTTAAATGTGCATATTTAGAGATGACATGAGAAGCATGAGATGGTTTACCAAGAGATGTTTACATGTGATTTGAACAAAATATTTTTATATGCATTAATGAGTGTTTTGTGGTTTCCCTCACTAAGCTTATTGCTTACGCTCTCTTTTCCTCATCAGTGTAGAGAAATAGCTTTCTTGGGTAGCACTCGAGCAAGGAAGGTTCCAAGGATTTGATACAATTCAAAGTATGGTTTTTAGTACATTTTAAGTAGTAACAATAAGGCAATGTGACCAAGTGGTTTTGGGAGATGTGTTTTGAGATACTCCCTGATGTAATAGTTTAGATTGTTGTTTTGGACATGTATGATGCTCTTTACTTGTGTTTGAGGGGTTTGGGAAACATTAAGCATGCTTGGGTAGAAATCATGCTCTTAGGTGAATGCTTGATTATGCCATGCTTGGAGTGACCCATTGATATGTTGATATGTGTGATTGATGAGTGTCTATGATGTTTATAGGTTGAATTAAGGGTGTTAGATTGAGCCAAAGTGTCATATGTTGGACCTAGAGATCATTACAGGTCTCACCTTACTGGTACGGTACCTCCGGGTGTCAGTACGCGAGGACTTGTATAGGCTCAAATTGTGCAATTTTGCCTTACCATACCGATACTCCTGGTAATCGTATCGGTACGTGTAGTTATGAAATAGGGAGGGTTTCAGTACACGGGTACTATTTCGGTACGGTCCTATGCTACTGGAATTCGGACTTTCAACATTAAACAAGCTATACCGATACGCCTAAGGGCTGTATCGATACGCGATTGCCTTTGATACCGTATCAATACGATGGAAAACTATACCGAAACGCTGGCAGTTAATTCTATTGATATGTAGTCTAATGTTTGAAAGCTTTACATTTTGGTCCTTACTTCTTATTTTTGCAATTAATAAGTATCGATGATCATTTTGAGTCGTGATTTGATATGAAGGTGTATAATATGACTAATTGAGGACTGGTAACTTTAATTTTGTGAAAGCTCATATAATTATCAGAAACTATGTTTTGGTCCCTAAAATACGGATTCGAGCAATTGGATGTCGAATTGACACCCGTTTGAGTTGAGCTTTTAACCACGACTTGTATATACACTGTAGGATGTAAAAATGCATCTAGAAAAGATAAAAGAAAAATGGATAGGTTTGAATGTAATTTTATCGGGGTTTATTTAGGTAAACCCTAGTGTAGCTCACTCGGTTCGGTCTTGCGACTAGACCTGGCCAAGGGGGTTACAATGCTTTTACCCCCAAACATTCAATTTTTCAATTTAGCCACTAATACAAATTTCAATGTTTACAATGGGATCCTTAAACAATATCAATACTTAATTAGGGTTCAATAATTCAATAATTAACTACTTGGTCTATGTTCAACTATATAATTTGACTTTCCGATGTAAAATTTCCAGTTGTCGGAATTGAATTCCGACTAGGCCTGATTTTGGGGTCTTACAACTCTCCCCCTTAAGAAAAATTTGTCCTCGATCTTTTTACCTGAATTGAAAAGATGTGGGTATTGATTTCTCATGGTTTCTTCCGATTCCATATAGGTTCTTCGATCTTGTGACTCCTCCAAAGCACCTTGACTAGAGGAATGTTCTTATTCCGATGTCTCTTGATTTCCCTTGCTAATATCTGTACAAGTTTTTCCTCGTAGGTCATGTTAGGTTGAAGTTCCACCGATTCAGGCTCGATAACATGAGATGGATCAGATCTATACTTGCGTAGCATTATTACATAGAATACATCGTGAATCTTTCTTAGCTCCTGAGGCAAAGCTAGCTGATAAGCTACGGGACCAACTCTCCCAATTACCCCAAAAGGTCCAATAAATCAAGGACTTAAGTTACCCTTTTTATCAAAATGAATCAAGGACTTAACTTATCCGTTCTTCAGTTTTCTAAAGTAAGTTAGGGCCCAATATCTTACCTTCACCGAGTTCAAACCAACACAACGATGTTCTACACTTCCTTCCATACAATGCTTCATACGATGCCATTTTGATAGATTATTGGTGACTATTATTGTAAGCAAACTCGATGAGAGGTAGGGACCTCTCCCAAGTTCCTTCAAAATCAATGACACATGCACGGAGCATGTCTTCCAATATTTGAATTACCCTTTCTGATTGGCCATCAAACTGAGAGTGAAAGGTTGTACTAAGATTTACTCGGGTGCCTAGAGCTTCTTACAATGCTTTCCAAAATTACGAAGTAAAATACAGATCTCGATCGAAGATGATTGACTTGGGTACTCCGTGGAGTCTAACCACTTCCTTGATGTACAAGTCAGCCAACTTGGGAAGACCGTAGTCCGTCCTAATAGGTAAGAAATGAGCTGACTTGATAAAACAGTCAACAATGACCCAAATGGCATCATGCTTAGTTGGAGTCAACGGTAGTCCACTGACAAAGTCCATGGTTATTCTTTCTCACTTCCATTGAGGAAGTTCAATAGGTTGCAATAATCCCATAGGAATATGTTGTTCAGCCTTGACTTTTTGGCACGTTAAGCACTTGGATACGAATTTTGTAATTACTTTCTTCATACCAGGCCAACAATACAATTCCTGAAGATCCTTAAACATCTTCACCGACCCCAGGTAAACCAAAAAAGGGCCACAATGAGCTTCCTTGAGGATGTCATCATGGAAAGATTCATCATTTGGTATACAAATTCTATCACGGAAACACAAGAGTCCTTCAGAGATAACTTTAAAATCAGGGTCAAGATTATTTTGGAGCTTGGAAACAATGGCTTGCAATTCAGTGTCTTGATCTTGCAATAACTTGATTCTCAACACAATGGTAGACTGAACTTGAAGTTCAGCTACTAAAGGTTGGTGTTTCTATAACCTGAAATGAGCGTTGATAGCTCGAGGAGCTACAATGCAATAACGATACTATACTTCTCAATACAATAGTCAATGCTTGAGGTTCAATATTCAATGTTGATACTTACCAGGCGAAGGTTTGCGGTTGAGTGCATCAGCTACAACGTTGGCCTTGCCTAGGTGATAATCAATTACAAGGTCATAATCTTTGAGAAGCTTCATCCATCTCCTTTGACGATGATTAAGTTCTTTTTGTGTCAACAGGTATTTGAGGCTCTTGTGATTGGTGTATCGGTAGCATTTTTCTCCGTAGAGAAAATACCTCCAGATCTTTAAGGCAAAGACAACTGCAGCCAATTCAAGATCATGGGTAGGATAGTTCATTTCATGTGGCTTAAGTTGTCTCGATGCATAAGCAACAACCTTGCCCTCTTGCATCAATACACATCCTAACCCCCAATGCGATGCATCACTATATATGGTGTAGTATTTACTAGACTCGGGTTGGGTCAAGACTGGTGCATGAGTCAACACTTGCTTAAGCTGATCAAAACTATGTTGTTGCTTCTCGGACCATTCAAAAGGGATATCCTTATATAGAAGTTTGCTTAACGGTGCTGCTATTATAGAGAATCCTTTAACGAATCTCCTGTAATAACCAGCAAGACCAAGGAAACTACGAACTTCACCTACATTCTTCGGTGGCCTCTAATCAATTATGGCTTGAATCTTCTTCGGGTCCACTTGAATACCCTCAGCGGAAGCTACATGCCCTAAAAATAAAACTTCGATGAGCCAAAACTCACACTTACTAAACTTGGCATACAACTGCTTCTCCCGAAAGGTTTGGAGCACAACACGAATGTGATCGCGATGATCAACTTGATTCTTGGAGTAAAACAATATGTCATCTATGAACACCACTACAAACTTATTGAGATAGGGTCTAAAAACCCTATTCATAAGATCCATAAAGATAACCAGTGCATTGGTTAACCCAAAGGGCATAACCAAAAATTCGTAGTGGCCATACCTTGTATGAAATGTTGTCTTGGGCACATCACATTCTTTAACCTTCATTTGATAGTACCCAGATATTAGGTCAATATTGGAAAAGACAGTTGCATCCTTAAGTTGGTCAAACAAGTCGTCAGTTCTTGGCAAGGGATACTTATTCTTGATGGTGAGCTTATTTAGCTGTCGATAATAAATACAAAGGCACATAGATCAGTCTTTCTTCTTAATAAAGAAAATTGGAGCTTTCCAGGGTAAGGAACTTGGTCGAATAAATCCTTTGTTCAACAGGTCTTGAATCTGTACCTTAATCTCGGTGAGTTCAACCGGTGCTATTCGATAAGGCGCAATAGAAATCGGAGTGGTTCCAGGTTGCAACTTCAATCCCAAATTCAACTTCACGGGTGGATGGTAAGCCCAGAAGCTCATCGGGAAACACATCAAGAAACTCTTGCACTGTATATATATATATCTTGCAACTGAGGTTCTTCCCTACTTGCAACAACATATAAAAATGATCTATTGCTCCTAGAATCCATAAGGGTCACGCTCTCCTTACCAAGGCCTCGAAGATACATTTTCTTCTTCGAACAATCCACCCAAGCTTGATGTTCTCCGAGCCAGTCAAGCCCTAATATAACATCAAACTCATGGATGAGGAGGGCAATGTGATTGGCCGAAAAAGGTATCCCTTGTATCACGAGGGGTTAATTTTTGCATACAAGCCAATTACAACACTATCACCTAAGGGATTGGTTATGGTGATTTTAGAGGCTATAGGCTAGGATGTTAACTTAAATCTTTTAATTAACACAGTACTAATAAAGAAATGAGTGGATCTAGGATCAATCAATGCATAAATATGATAGGAATACAATTCAATGGTACCTGCTATAATGTTTGGATCCTCATCATCCTCCCTGCTCCTCACATGATAAAATTGAGCTGAAGCCTTGGATTCTTGTCGGCTTGGATTTCTTGTAGAGCCACTAGGTCTTTTGGAAGCTCTAGTTGTAGCTTGCTTCTGTCCCTTGCCCTTAAAAGACTGAGCAAGGGTTACTGATTTTACAGGTGCAGAAGACTTGGATGTGTTCATCGGACAATCTTTGATGTAGTGTCCTTGTTCACCATAGAAGAAATAAGCTCTAGATTGTCTACGGCACTACCCGTAGGATGCCTCCTCTGATAGAAACTATAGATAGGATATTGAGATTCTTAGCCTGAACCTCCAATACTCTCAATGGAGGTTGTTCTTGCAACAGATTCAGACATGGTTTGTGGCTTAGCAAAACTGCCTAATCGTGAGGGTTGTTAGTAATATGGTTGCTTAAACCCTTGTTGCTTGCCCTTCTTATACGGAAAAGGAGGACGAGAATCATCTCTGGGCCTCTTCTTAGATCGAGTTAGCTTACTAGTCCTCTGTTACCTATGAGCAGCTGCAGTAGAGATAGCTCAATTCATGAGCTCTTGGAAGTCTGTGATTCCCAAGCAGTGAATAAGGGTCAAAGTTCATCACTTAATACTGCTACAAATATTCTATATTTCTTTCTGAACTCACGCAAAAAGAAATCCCAGGTTACAGCTTCTTCGGGAGCAGTAAGTATAGTGGTTTCCCACTAATACAAAGTCTCGTCTACCAACAAGGCTAGGGAACACTCGAGGTTGTGCTTATCTGAGCATTGTAACTGTTTGGTTAATATTCTTATCGTGCTGTCTAACCAATATTCCTCCATTTTAGGATCCTCACCAGCCTTACTTATAAAGGTAGTAGTTCGGTGTTGTGCTAGCTTATCAATAAGGGCCCAGTTTGTAGAAGTAACAGCTATAGAGGATTGTGCAGATTGCTCGAACGTAAGGGTGGCCATGAACTGTTTGAACATCTCAGTCATGTTCTTATAATATTTGAATCGAGTAGTCTGCAATATAGGTTCGGGATTCGGTGGCTCTTGTTGCAAAACTTGTGGATTTAGAGGGTCTTCCCTCATTCTCTCCTCGCCATGAGACAAGGAGCTTGTTGTATGCTCAACTTTTTCGTGAGCTTTATCGGAGTCAGACATCATATACTATAAATGGAAAAGGATCAGATTAGTCTCAAGTTACAATATACACAACAATAAACTCCTAGGTGACATATGAATGCAATAACAATAAAATAGACCTTAGTTTAGTCCTAGAATCGACTAAACTCTAGCTATGATACCATAAATGTAACAGCCTCTTCCCGGTCTAGTAGGAATCCAGGTTAGAAAGCGTTACCTGTGAACGATACAATAATCGGATCGAAGACTAACATAATTTATGCAATAAATTGTGTCCCAATAATTTATAATGCAATATAATATCCATTTCCAGTCAATAAAGTTTACCCAATTTATAATATGAGACTAATTGGTAACTTTTCAAGTTTAGGGACTAAATCATATAAGAAATAAAATACAAGGTCTTGTCTAAAATTAAGGTTATCCATATGAAATTCAATGCTTGAATATCTTACATACGAATTTCTATCATAATTAGAGTTCATTTGTGTCCTTAATTAAGTCTTATAAGATTCGGTGACTAAATTACAACATTTTGAAACCTCTTTTAACCAACTTACCTACCTCGGTACTGATACTCGAATAGGCCTTATCGGTACGCCTTCGTTATGGTCTTTAAAAATAATTACAGACATTAAAGGACGTACCAATACGGGTACATCTGTATCGGTATGCCATGCTGTCCTATTTAAACTCAAATTCTAGAACTGACCAACCGTATCAAAATGCTTAGGGTCATATCGGTATGCCTACCTTGACCATTAAAACGATTATTTTCTTTAAGATCATACCGATACTGGGTATCAGTACGCGTGGTCAAAGTAAAATGTCAACCTTAGGGTTCGATACAGTGTCGATACGATAAGAGAAAATTATTCCAGTGTTTAAGACCTGTACCGATATGCCTAGATGCATATCGATACCCAGCTACACAAAAATTCCAGTGACCAAACCCCATACCGATACGTCAATTTCTGTATCGGTACGCCCTGTTACCTACGTTCCCAAAATGCATACCTGTACCGATACACCATCACCCGTACCGATACAAACATACCTAGAATTACAGATTTAGTCTGGTTTTTTGTCAACTTAGGGATCCTAACCCTGCCCAATACTCACCAAATTTTACCAGTAAGTTTTTATTCGCGTAATCTATGCACATGTCAAGTTTCATGCCATTTCGAATCCATTTACCACGTTTTTACTTATTAGTTCATTTTAGGCCATTTTACCAATTTTGCCAAAACATTAACATGCCATATTTCATATTTTAACCCATTCAACATGGTGAACCTTATGTACATACAAAATGGGGGCTAAACTAACTTGTCTAGACCCTATGCCACCATACTAGGAGTTCAAGGAAAAAGTTTACATTACATATAACTTGGTGACTTGCTTTAAAAAAGTCCTTGCTCTGATCTTTGATTCGACTAACTTTCAACCTGAAAATGCATGAAAATGAGACGCATTAGGCTTATGTAGCCTAGTGAGGTAGTCAACAATAATCAATACATTAACAATGACATCAATAACATGTATATCATCATAAATGCATCTCAAATCATATTTTAGCAATACTTGCTATAACTTATTTCCTTGGATCGATATGTAAATGTGGATACGCGAATTCCCAACCAACATCGCCAACAATAAATGGTCAATATCCTCTAACATCGCCAATAAGACCAAAACCAACGCATCCCATCAACATCGCCAAATAGAGCCTTAGCTCAAGGACCGTAGTCCACTCCGTACCAATGAGCTCATGAATTCTATGGCATACCAATTGTATCCCATATCCATTCGTATCCAAGGATTCAATACTTAGGCCAATAACAATAACAATATCGGTAGCAATGACAATAATAATGTATCAATAACAGTATACAATGATCAATATGACATTTCTCAATATTTAACGGAATCGATGTCAATGTAATGATTCAATAAGATATATATTAATGCAATAAACTTACCAAAGCTTACCAATGGTACCTCCTATGAGGTTTCGATGTAACCATACCTTGAAATTATGGATGGAAATACAAAAGACCATATCAATGAAATCGGGAAAGGCACCTAGCCAATCCCTAGACTCCGACTACACTCATTAATAGTTTTGAGGATTTCAAGGCTCCCAGATGACAATTCCTTTGTTCTTGGGCTTGTTGGAAGTTGATGGATTTGGTGATTCCTCACCTTGATTCGCTTGAGATAAAAAAGGAATAGAAATCACAAGGATTTCATCATCAATAACAAAATCCATAGCAATTATTAGCTATGAAAAACAACAAAGATTAAACTTTGATATCCTTGGGAAATTATAGGGTTTATAGCATTCTTGAGCTTGTATTTAAACATGGCTTGGCCATGGAATCAACAAACCAATATGGAATTCTTGCTTACCCAAACGATATCTATAATTTAGGATTAAGAAACTTGAGAAAAGGAAAGCTTAAGTTATCCTCCAATGGAGGTGCTTGCTTTGCTAGGTTGAGAGGTTGAAGATGATGAAGGGTGGTGTGGTGCTTGCTTACACTATAACCGGTAAGTTTCTTTGTTCGTTTCCCTATTTTAATGTTTGAGCTTTCCTTCCATTGAAGGAACTAATTCTCCTAATCCCACGTATGTAGTGATTAGGATTGAGGAGGGGTTAATCGCAATGTTAGTCCCTCAACTCCTCACCTTCTATGCTTTTACCCCCAAATTTCCAATTTTCTCAATTTAGCCACTAAGACAAATTTCAATGTTTACAATGGGATCCTTAAACAATATCAATACTTAATTAGGGTTCAATAATTCAATAATTAACTACTTGGTCTATGGTCAACTTTATAATTTGACTTTCTGATGCAAAATTTCTGGTTGCTAGAATCGAATTCCGACTAGGCCTAGTTTTGGGGTGTTACAAAGCCTCAGAGCTAAAGGTAAATTTTGAAAAATCTAGTGTTGACTTTAGCCCTAACACTACCTGTACACACCGTGAGCAATTAAAGAATATATTTTTTGTGCAAGAAGTCATGGAACTTGGGATATATCTCGACATGCCATTAGTGGTTGGGAAGAACAAGATAGAAGTTTTTGGTTCCTCAGAAACAAGTTCCTCAAGCGTATCATGGGTTGGACAAGAACCTCTTATCATATAAAGGTAGGGTGGTGTTCATCAAAGCTGTCACACAAGCTTTGCCTACATATATAATGTTATGTTGCATGTTACCCGGAAGAATCATTGAGGAAATGGTGATGCCAATGAGATCATACTAGTGGATGGGAAAATCGAACGTGAGAGGGTGGCCCTTATTAGCTTGGGCAAAGTTATGCCAGCCAAAAATGCATAGAGGATTAGGGTTTTGGGGACCTCAGGAGTTTCAACATCGCACTACTGGGAAAACAAGCATGGCGATTGCTTCATAACAATGAATCCCTAGTTTACAAAGCGTTATCGTCAAGGTACTTCCCACAAGGCTACATCTTAGATGTAAGACTTAGTGACAAAGCATCATATGCATGGAGGAGTATCCACAATGCCATTCAAGTGATACAACCGAGTCTTTAATGGAGGATATGGATAAACAACACTATTAGAATGCATGACAATGCATGGAGTGGTAGTACGAGAATAAACATGTCTGAGACTATAAAGTTAAGAACACCTTTAATGCAAATGATGCACAGAGAATACTACGACGCCCAACAACAAGGATAAGAGAAGAAATCATGATCTAGGAATGTCATTCTACAGGAACTTATAGTACAAAATCAGGTTACAACTAAATTATGAAAATAAATTTAGATCTAAAACAAGTGCAGAAAATCTGGAATCAACTGAAGAAATGCACACTTTGCGGAAAATCAAAATTTTTACATGGAAGTTGTGCCATGAAGCATTGCTTACAGGTAGTAAAATTTTCAATGCAGGTCTTGGATATGGCATTTGTAAAATGTGTGAACAGTGTAGAAACGGTGATACATGCATTCCAAGAATTTCCAATGACAAAAGGGATCCTAGAATTGAATGGCATTCCGGGCAATGTGCGTAACAGACAGACTACACCAGAGTGCTAAAGAATGGATTATTGAAGCAGCAACAACCTTAAGTGAATATGAGCTTACAGGTTTCGTAGTGATTTTATGTAATATTTGGAATAGAATAAACATAAAGGTGGATAAAGATGAACTCAAATATGCCCGATCGACAGTTGAAAACACTTTCCTCTTACCAAATAAATTTTGCATGGCACATGCAAGGGCACCACATTTACCGAATATGAGACAACCACCTAGATGGAGGCAACCTAGCACAGGAAAGATCAAAATAAATGTAGATGGGGCGTATAATATTTCTACAGGCCAGACAACGATTGTTATTATTTTCCAGAAACCATGATGGCTTGCTTGGAAATTGAAAAGTCCACACACAACAACAACGACTGAGGCATAGACGTTCCATGAAGAAATTCAGATGACTTTAGACTAAGGATGGCTGAATGCAACAATCGAAGGAGACAATTAATATTGTGAATAGGTTGGCGAATCTAGTTCTTGACATGTCGATTCTAGGAGCTCAACTTGATAACAACCGACAACAACTTAGGCAGTTTAATGATTTGCATATTTACTATGTTAGTCGAGTAGCAAAAAGCAATAGCACATGTGTTAGCCCAATGGGTTTTAGATAGCATTACTGAGGCCTATTTTGAATGGACCATACAGATTGTATTTCGGCCTATGTAATGCAATCATCCAAATCCGTCCGACGTTCTTCTTTTTCAGTTTTAAAATTTCTCTTGATTTAATTTAATTTTGTTTGGAAAACTATGCCCGGTTTTGGAAAATAAAAATATAGAGTCGCCACCAATCATTTTAAAAAGGGAGGACCGGACACCAAAATAAAACCAGAGATTAAAAAATTTGGGTCCGGGAGTCGATTACGGATGGGGAAGGATTAACACCCCCACACCGCCCAAAATTGGTACCTAGTTGATTTTTTAATGTCTTGGTATTGGAAATTACGAATTCGATTAAAATTTAAAATATGACTCTTAAATGCCGAAAATGTTGAGAGAAACGCATCCCTATGCGCCCGGGACACGGTTTCTCGTTTTCTTGGAAAAATTCGAGGAAATCACATCCCCATATGCCCGAGATACTTTTGACGCATGTCTTCTTTCTTCGGTAGATCTTTTTTCTTCTCGACGCAAGTCTTCTCAACTCCCAATTGTATACCCCCAAACTTAAATATTGCATTGTCCCCAATGCAAAAGAAGATAAAATGTAATGACAGATTATGTTTGCAATGCTGAATGCAATGATATCACAACTAAATGTAATTACAATGACAATGCAAATGTCATGACAATACAGAAAACAAAATGAAATTACACTATATGGCATGCATGCCTGCAAAACTAAAACAAAGTAACTCAATTGCCAAGCTCTTGGAAGGAGGAGGCAGAGCATCACTTCTTCTTTTTGCTCCGCTTCTATTCTTTGCGCTTCTTCTTGCTTTTATCTTTTGATTTCAAGTGCTTTCTCTTCTTCTCTTTCTTTGGAAGAAAGGCCTCCTCGTCATGATCAACTTTTTCTTCTTTCTCGGGCCCCTCTTCTTCGTCGGCATCATCAGCCACGTCTGCAGTGGATATGAACAATGATGGTGCTTTGTACAACACCATCGCAAGAGGGTTGTCCTCTTGTTCATTGACTGTAGACACAACTTTCACCGATCTCGGAGCAACTAAATTCAGCTCTGGTCCTTCAGAGGTTGCATCCACAATCTTGGATGCAACTGAACTTTTTTGAACAAAAATCTTCTCAACAGTGGTCTTCTTAACTTGGAAACTGTCTTCCTCATTCTCATCAACGTCTTTTACAACAACTTTATCTTTTTCAGCAGCGATGGGTATTGTATCGAAATTCGTAGGGATATTTAAGTCAAAGGGACAATTCTTAATGATTTTGCTTAATGTTTCTTTTCTTGGTATGTCACCAGCCTCGCTTATTTTATCAGAAGAGTTTATAGATTTGGCTGGTACTTCTTTTGTGGCTGCACCGAAAGAAAAATCAGAGCTACAGATGATGAGAGGAAATTTTTAGAATTTGAGTAAGGCAACTGAAGTGATTATGCTCATGGAAGCAAGAGCAGACTTGTGCCACGCCTTGACTTAAGCATAAAATAAATTATGTGCCAAATCCAGTGTTTGCACTATGGTTGCAACTCTTCCCAGTTTGCTTGTTACAACATTGAGTTTGTCCTCTATAGCTAGAATCTTCATCCAAACTTCATCACTTGTAAGGATATTCTCAATTGCAACGCCCACCTTTGCTTTGCATTTTCCCCCTTCGTCGTAGTGCCCACTTTTAGTGTAGGAACCTCTGTAGTTCATACCATTCTCTCAATGGAAACCTCATTGATTGGCCCTTTGTTGGTTGTCCTTTCCTCATTTTGTAGGGCTTGACTCCCCTCAAATCGTACAACTTCATGATCAACTAAGGAAATGCCAAAATTCCCCTTCTTCTTTTTAGCAAAACCTGTTATTTCCTTATGGTTGATTGCACCAACATCAATCTTTCTTCCCTTAACGATAGAATTTATTAGGCACATTCTATCTAGCGAGATGGTCGTGCTATGGGTTGAAGGCAGTAACCTGAAACTAATAAACTAAAACCAGATCTTTGCAGGTAGAGTCAGAAACTTCCTATACATAGTGAAATTCCCAATATTGTTCCCCGGCCACAGTGCACCCGCAATGCATAAATCATTAACAAACAGATCCAGTTTATCTTCATTAATCTTAGCCACAAATATTGCATGCTCATCCACACTCACAGACGTTTTTAATAACTTGTTAATGACAACAACACTCCAAGGAATAGAGCTCTCCCTCATAAAAACTAGTTTTAATGAAGTCTTGTAATGATTTGCGTAAAACTCTCTTACCAAGGCTGTACTGTAGTTACCGGGGTGAGTACAAAACTTGTTCTATTTATAAAGCTCTATAGTTTGGTGGATAGATTTTCTAGGTTCCTTTTCTAGGGAAAGCTCAATCCCCTGTTCTGGGTGGATACTCCATTTAAGGATATGCTCTTTATAAAGCTCACCCGTAATTTCTGTCTAAAACGTTTCATAGTCAATGTTTTCTTCTTGGGTAGTAGGTTCCTCAGATGGAGGGTTTGAAGATGAGCTTTGAATGTCTTTTGCAGAGGATTCCATCGAAATGTTTTGGGCTACTTTGGTCTTGGCCATGATAGATTGAGAACGAAGACAAAAAAAAGTTTTTTTGTAGAAAAAATTCAAACTTTGAAGCTTTGAATGTGAAGAAATTAGAGAGACTAAGTGAATATGTTAGTGAAGATTAGAATTGGTAAATAAAGAAGAATAAAAGGGAGAAAAGAAAAGGTACGATTTGTACTGTCTAAAGCGATGATAATCGACGGTCTGATTGTGGCACAATAAACATACCCATTCATTGTATTTCTCATGCTCACTGATGAAAGGTAGTGATTTGGGTGATTATTCGGTGTAATTGAATTACCCGAATTGCCACCAAAAGTCATGCATATCTTGTGTAGCCGTATTTCCGTAAAAGTTGTTAAAGGAAGAATCTATATCCAACAAAGGAGAATTTTATTTTGCAAAAAGAAAATAAAGAGACAATAAAATAATAATAATAAACAAGGAAAACTAAATCTATAACTAATAAAACAAATCAAGGAAATGTCAAAAGAATTCGACCAATATTCCTAAAATCAAAGTCACCAAAATAGAGTTTGAGTCTTTCTCCATTGACTTTGAATGGAATTCCCTCCTTAGTTTCTTTGATTGTGACTACACCATATGGAAATACTTCCACAACTTTGAAAAGTCCTGACCAGAGTGACCGCAATTTACCTGGGTGCAAATTCAGTCTTGAATTGAATAGCAAAACCATCTATCCTACTATAATTTGTCCTTGTAAATAGAGGTATTTTTTACGCAATACGGTGAATTTCTTCTAATACAATAATGTCCAACAATCGTTTCTTCCCTCCAGCCTCATAATCAAGATTAACCTACTTTAGAGCCCACAAGGCCTTGTGTTCGAGCTCAACAACCAAATGACAAGATTTTCCAAAGAAAAGTTGATACTGTGTCATTCCCAATAGAGTTTTGTATGTCGTACGAATAGCCCACAATGCATCATCTAAGCGAGAGGACCAATCTTTCTTAGCAGTATTGACCATCTTTTCCAAGATGTTTTTAATTGCTCAATTAGAAATCTCTACTTGTCCATTAGGTTGGGGATGATACATTATAGCCAGTCTAGGATTTACTCTATAATGTTTGAACGCAACAGCCACCTGGATGTAGTGAAAATGCTTTCCCTAGTCGCTAATCAATACTATTGGTGTTCCAAAATGGGTGAGTATATGTTTGTGAAAGAACTTTAAAATCCATTTTTGCATCATCTTTAGGCACTGTCACAACTTCTATCCACTTAGAAACATAATCTACAACAACTAAAATGTACAGATTGCCAAAAGAATTTGGAAAAAGACCCATGAAATCCAATCTCCAAACATCGAATAGCTCAATTTCTATTATTGGCTGTCGTGGCATCTCATTTCTCTAGATATTGACCCCGTGCATTAAAAATGGTCACAACATTGAGAAAACTCATGATCATCTTTGAATAATGACATCCAGTAAAATCCAGATTGAAGGACTTTTGCAGCCGTTCTCATGCCACCAAAATGCCCTCCATATGGAGCATTGTGACAATGTTGTAGTATCATTGTCATTTCTTCCTCAAGGACGCAACGTCGAACTATATTATCATTGCAAACCTTGAACAAATAAGGTCCATTCTAATGATATTTTGTTAATCTCTAAGAAATCTTGCCTTCTTGTGCCCAATTACACCCAAATGAGTTTTTTCACAACAAATAATTCACAAAATCAGCATGCCAATGTGTTGTATCCACAACGAAAAGATTTTCATTAGGGAATGTGTCGACAATTTGCAACTTATTTCCATTTTTGCTATCTACTTCCAACCTCAAAAGGTGGTCGACAACTTGATTTTCTGACCTTTTGCGGTCTTTTATCTCAATATCAAACTCTTGCAGCAATAAAATCCAAAGGATCAATCTTGGTTTTGCATATTTTTTCACAAAAGGTATCTCAAAGCATAATGATTAGTAAAAATTATAACTTTTGCACCCACAAGATAAGAACAACACTTATCAAAAAGCAAAAATTACTGCTAATAACTCTTTCTCAATAGTAGTGTAATTTATTTGAGCTTTAGTTATAGTCTTACTAGCATAGTAGATCACATGAAATGCATTGTTTCTTCTTTGTCCTAAAATAGCTCCCACAACGAAATCATTGGCATCACACATTAGTTCAAACGGCTGCACCTAGTTGGGTGCAACGATAATCGATGCGTTCACATTTTATTGAATGTATCCAAACATGCATCACCAAAAACAAATTTTCTATTCTACTTAAACAATAAGCATAAAGGTTTTGTGATCTTCAAAAAATCATGAATGAATCTTCTATAGAACCCAACATGACCTAGAAAACTTTGGATGCCCTTTACATTCGTTGGTGGCGAAATTTTTTCAATTACATTCACTTTGGCTCTATCCACCTCAATTCCTGCTTTAGATATTCTATGGCCCAACACAATCCCCTATGTGACATGAAATGATATTTTGTCGATTTAGAGCAAGATTAGTGTCTTCATATTGTTGCAATACTTTATCTAGATTGTCGATGCAATGGTCAAAGTTATTCCCATACACCAAAAAATCATCCATAAAAATTTCAAGGGAATTGTCAATCATATCTGAAAATATTGCCATCATGCACCTTTGAAATGTGGATGGTGCATTACAAAAACCAAAAGGCATGCGGCGAAAGGAAAAAGTACCAAACGAGCATATGAACATAGTGTTTTCTTGGTCCTCGGGTGCAATAGCGATATGATTATAGCCATAATATCCATCTAGAAAATAGTAATACTCCTTGCCCGCAAGTCGATCGAGAATTTGATCAGTGAAAAGAAGAGGGAAATGATATTTCCTTGTGGCTGCATTGAGTCACCTGTAGTCCATACAAATACTCCATCCTGTAGGAATACAAGTAGGAATCAATTCATCAGCATCATTACGGACTCCAATAATGCCACTTTTCTTAGGAACACAATGGACTGGTGTTGCGCGTAATAAGTGCTACACAAATGTGCAAGTATACACGTCGCAAGTTATAGTATAAAAGATATCGTCTCCACATGGATTGGTGCCACTTCAAGAATCTAGTCTCTTGCACTGTAAAAAGTAAAAATACAAGTAAAGGATTATAGGAGTTTAACTAATAACCAATCTAGAAAGCAATAAAGTAAAAGAAAATATGAGATCAAATGAGAGAGAGATAGGCCAGGTTATCGTGAGTTGAGGTGTGATAGCCGATTGGATCATTTTGGTAAAAGAGTGCACGGGCAACTCAGTTGCCGTGGCAACTTGCACAACGGGGTTGCCTTGGCAACTAATCGATGGTTGCCTGGGCAACTACTTGGGTGTCTAGGCAGCAATCTTCAAGGTTCGGCAGAGCATTCTTTAATGGTTTCTTCTTATCCCTAAGTCGAAACTCTAGCTACTTGTGCATGCCTTGATAATACATCCCTGCGTGAATCAAGGGTGAACAACAACCAATCTTGCGCTCCTCTTAGCCGTTGAAATCCTTAACTTATTCCTAAGCCAGATTAATCTTCACCATCAATAGATTGAATAAAGATCATATTCATTCGTTTCTTGAATCTAACTCTCCCGATATTAGATAAATAGATGAAATCACGAGATCCTCTCCCAATTCACTCGCAAACAAGAATAAGAACAAAGAATGAATAAACCTTGAAATAGAAAAGTGCAAACTCTTATTACCTAAACAAAAACCAATAGTTTCTCACAACCACAAAACACAATAACCATAGCCAAGTAGATTTAGTTCATGGCTAGGTTCCAAAGAAACACAAGATAAACAATGCCTAGCATGAACCCAATCGAACAAGAAAGAAAAGGATGAAGAAGAAGGCTTGTCGAAATCCTCCTTGCCCTAGATGCTTGTCGAAAATTCTCTCCTCTTGCCCTCCTTGGAGTTGTCGAAATTTCCCTCTCTTGCTCTCCCTGGACTTGTCGAAATCTCCATCTTATTTATAGGGCTAGGCCAAAGTCCTTCTTTGAGGAGGATTTTAAGTTGGAATTAAATTATCTTTAAAGAATATAATTCTTTATTATAATTATATTCCTACTAGAACTTCTCCTATCTTCTTGGAATTTAATTCTTCTTTAATCTCTGCATGGCAATCAAATTCCTTTGGGTTTGGGCTTTGCTCCACGTCATCTTGGGCTTGTATAGTCATCAATTTCGACTACCATATCACCTTTTGCTCTTGTCGGAAATTGCCATGGCAACTGGCTCGGCGTCTCCTTCATGCATTGCCCTGGCAACTAGCTCGGCATATCCTTCATGTATTGCCCTGGCAACTAGCTCTAGTCTTGCTTTGGCAAGTGATCCTGCACATACACACAAAACACACCAAAGCAGCATCTTTTCCCACATAAACTACCAAGTTATGTAATCAAGCTCAACGATGGAAGGAAACATGAATTAATGCATGAATGGCTAATTATGCAACTAATATGAGCCTAAGTCTAACAATAATATGAGTAAAAAGGGTAAGAAAAATAGTACTTTTGAACACTTATCACACCCCCAAACTCGAACTATTGCTTGTCCTCAAGCAATGCAAACTCATAATTACCTGCCAATACTTCATTTTTTACAAACTTAGCTTTGAACTTGATTTCAATTCTCTGAACTGGGGCACAAAGTATGATTGACTTTTTATTTTTCGGAAAACTTAGGAGTTACTCGGAATCAAACTATAATGCTTGTGAGTGTGTGCGGAGTTGTGTGCAAGTTGATTTTTCGGATTCTATGCAAACAAGAGGTTTTCAAATTACTTCATTGGGTTCTTTTTAACATGTTTTAACTAGAGCCAGTTTTGGGCACCTCTAGTGTTTTGTTTTTAGTTTTCTTAAGTTAATTTATTCGACTAGAGCTGATTTCGGGCACCTCTAGTTAAATTTTTTTAACACATCCTAGAGCCAGTTTCGGGCACCTCTAGTGATCAATTTTTTTAGCACATGCTAGAGCCAATTTCGGGCACCTATAGCATTCATCCAATTTTTATTCTAATCCCCCAATTTGTTAATTATCAACCTAAGTTCACTAGAATTCCTTAAATCAATCAAACCACAACAGTGTTTCATCAAATTAGCATCATAGTAAAATTCTAAGTTTTTCCATGGTTATCTTAGAATAAAAGTTCTATCAATTAAGTGCATTGGCAAAGTCATCATCGGATTTCATCAAATCTAAGCAATTCTTGTTCCAATTAAAGGCATGGCAAGCAATTTATGTATCCTAAATGTAATACTTAAGATGAATGTAACTAAACATGGTAACTACTAATAACAATCCCCCCCAAACTCGAGTGAGGCATTGTCCTCAATGCATGCATAAAAATAACGAAAAATAAAATACATACGAAGACTTACTCCAAGAGTTTGTCATCGTAGATGATTAGTTTCCTTTTGGTCGATGTCTTGATTCTCTTGCTTGAACGCGATGGTTGTTTTCTTGTTGTCGGTGGTGGAATCGATCCTCGTACGGGGTTGTCCTCATCATCCTCTTCATCAGTGTCATTGGCTTTTCGCTTGGAGGATTCAATTGGTGCGGTCTTTGTTGGTTCAATGGAGGACTTTCCGAATCTGAAAAATCAAAAAATGATTCCGTAGGAGTTGATTCGGGCATAGGTGCTTTACCTTTGGCTTTTGCAGTGGTTGCCGGGATATCTTTATCTTTGGTTGCTGTGGCATCTTCAGGGTTGGTTGCCGTGGCATCAGCTTGTGCGTACGCGATTGTCCGAGTACTTTTCTAGTATGACTTGGGTGATGGCATTGTTGTGCTCCTTCATGTACCGCATGAACATTTTCAATTTGCCTTAGGTGGCTTGCCAATGGGTGCAAAAGTGCTTCAAAGTGTCCCGGGGTCGATGGCCGAGTTACCCGGGCGTTAGGTGCTTGGGCATTATGGATTACCGGGGCGGCAGGAGTTACCGTGGCAATTGGAGGCCTTGAAGAATCTCCCGGTGCCTCTCCCATTAGCTTTCGGATTAGTGCTTGATTCCAGCCAGACTTGGGTAGGGCCTTTTCATCGGTAGACTCACTTGGGACATGCATCTCCTTGCAAAGATTAGAAATTAAGCAAGGGAAGAAAAGAGAACCCTTATCTTTTGAGCTGCATACAAAAATCTCATAACAAATAATTTTTCCAATGTTAATGATGCGATTATGCAAAATAGAGTGTATGAGCAAAAGACGTGGTATATCAACGGTAGTATTGTGTGTGGTGGGCATTAAAGAAGTTTTAACAAACTTATTCCATAGTTTTGCCTCGGGTTTAAGTCGAAGGTGATTTACCGTGCCCTTGTATTTACCGTCGTTCCAATGAGTTCCCGGTTGAGTGAGTTCTTGAAGCACCTTATCGAGTTGCTTGGGAGTGATTTGATCAATGAAGGCTTGATGCTCGTCCTTCTCAATGTAAAGCCCGTAAAAGGTGTTGAAGTTTTCGGGACTTATGAGTATGGCCTTGTCATGAACAAAAACATAAGGATTATCCGGGTTAGGTGAGTGAGCATAGAATTCTCTTACCCATGAGATGTTACCCGGTTCCGGTTGATGGCAAAAGATTTGCCACTTTTGATGTGCAATCCTCTCGAAGATGAATGGTTTAAGGCCGAAATCTTGATGAGAGTTGGAGTATTCAAAGCCTTGTTCTTCATGAATCTTCCAGCTTTCAAACTTGGATTGAAATCTTTCTTGAACCACCGGTGTAGCAAACTTCTTGTATCTTGGTTCTTTGGAGGAACTTGGATGAACTAAAAGTTTAATCTTGGATGCCATGGATGATCTTGGTTGTGAGTTTTGTAAAAACAAAGAAAAGAAAAGAAAAGAAACTAAAAAGTTGCAAGATAGAAAGTAGGAATAGGTTAAGGGTGATGGGTTTTATAGAAAAGATAGGTGGATGTGATTAAGGAAAAATGAAAAAGGGTTTAGGGTGGGGAGAAGTTTTCGACAAGGGGTTGTGGTTAGGGTGAATTGGAGGCTTTATATAAGCCTTAGATTCAGCCCATTAGTTTCCTTGTTGAAGATGTTTTCCTACTTGGATTAGAATTCCTCTTTATCTTGAACTTTTTTTCCTACAATTCAAAGACAAATCAAATAAGGATTAAAATTAAAGATAAACTAATAAAGAAAAAGAAAGAAAATAAATAAAGATGTGTAATAGGATTCTTAAACTTAAATAAAAAAAATCTATCCTAAAAATTACTAATAATCGGAAAAAAAATAAAAAAATAAAAAATCAAAAAAATAAAATAAATAAATAATCGAAAAATAAAAATAAAAATAAAAAAAATAAAAATATCAAAAGGGAGAGCATGCTCATGCATCTCCTAAGTTGACCACTTCATTGTTACGTTCCACATGGGCACCATTATAGTGCTTCAATCTTTGTCCATTAACTTTGAATTCATGGTTGTCAGAGATGGACTTGATTATCACGACACCATGGGAGAATGGTTTGACAACTTCAAATGGTCCCGACCATCTTGATTTCAGCTTTCCCGGGAAAAGTTTTACCCGAGAATTAAATAGGAGAACTAGTTGCCCTGGCGTGAATTGTCGTGGCAATAGTTTCTTGTCATGCCATCGCTTTGTTTTCTCCTTGTAGATTCGTGCATTGTTATAGGTAAGTGCACGGAATTCTTCTATCTCGTTGAGGTCTAACAAACGCTTTTGTCCGGCACTTTCCCAATCCATGTTCACGGTCTTGATTGCCCAGTATGCCTTGTGCTCGATTTCCACCGGTAGATGGCATGTCTTGCCATAGACAAGTCGGAAGGGGACATACCTAAGGGTGTTTTGAATGCAGTGCGATATGCCCAAAGTGCGTCATCTAGTCTTAATGACCAATCCCTCCTTAAGGGATTTACGACTTTCTCGAGTATTCCCTTCAACTCCCGGTTGGAAATTTCTGCTTGCCCGCTGGTTTGTGGGTGATATGCCGTGGCGATCTTGTGTGATATGCCGAAGCGTTGCAACATCTTGGCAATTAGTCTGTTGTCAAAATGCTTGCCTTCGTCGCTGATAATTGCTCTTGGCATCCCAAACCGTATAAATATGTTTTTCTGCAAGAATCGTTGCACGGTCTTGGAATCGTTGTTGGGAACTGCAGCTGCCTCCACCCATTTAGACACATAGTCGACGGCAAGTAAGATGTAGAGGTTGCCGAATGAAGATGGGAAAGGTCCCATAAAATCGATCCTCCACACATCAAACAATTCCACCTTGATGATGTTCTGGAGTGGCATCTCATGTCGTCTAGAGATATTGCCCGTCCTCTGGCAACGATCACATTGCTTGTAAAAGTCTTGGGCATCTTTGTACAATGTTGGCCAATACAAACCGGATTGCAAAACTTTGGCCGCGGTACGAGTTCCTCCAAAATGTCCTCCATAGGGTGAAGAATGGCATTGCCGGAGTACATTCTGTTGCTCTTCTTCAGGGACACATCGGCGTATAACCTGATCTGCACATTATTTAAACAAAAGAGGCTCGTCCCAAAAGTAATGCTTAGCATCATGGTGGAACCGCTTCTTCCCTTGGTGAGTAATGCCATAAGGTAAAATATCACAAACAAGGAAATTAACTAAATCCGCGTACCAGGGTATTGCCGAGGCATGTGCTGTCGTGGCGACTGCTCCCAAAATTGTCGAGGCGTGCGCGTCAAAGGCTGCTGCGGCGTCGAGGGTTGCCAAGGCGTGTGCATCCATGGTTGCCGAGGCGTCGAGGGCTGCCGAGGCATGCGCGTCCATGGTTGCAGAGGCAACTAAAATTTGTTAATCCAGGAATGCGTCGCATATCTCTAGATCCGTGTCCTCCTCCCTGTTGTGTTCTAAACGTGATAAGTGATCGGCCACTTGATTTTCTGTTCCTTTCATGTCCTTAATTTCAATATCAAATTCTTGTAAAAGTAATATCCAACGAATCAAACGAGGTTTAGCATCCTTTTTAGCAAATAAGTATTTGATTGCCGAATGGTCCGTATGAACAATTACCTTTGTACCAATCAAATAGGATCGAAACTTCTGAAATGCGAAAACTACAGCTAGTAACTCTTTCTCCGTTGTTGTGTAGTTCACTTGAGCACTATTAAGAGTTTTACTAGCGTAGTTTATCACATGGAAGGTCTTACCTGTGCGTTGGCCTAGGACTGCTCCTACCGCGAAATCACTTGCATCACACATGAGCTCAAAAGGTAGCGTCCAATCTGGTGGAATGACAATGGGTGCCGAGGCAAGCTTTTTCTTTAGGGTTTCGAATGCTTGGGGTGCAAGAATCATCAAAATCGAAGACTTTATTTTGTTCAAGCAGATTACAAAAGGGTTTAGTGATTTTAGAAAAATTATGAATGAACCTTCTGTAAAAACCTGCATGTCCGAGAAAACTTCGAATTGCTTTAACCGAACTTGGTGGGGGTAATCTCTCGATCACGTCCACCTTGACTTTGTCTACTTCAATTCCCTTGGATGAAATCTTGTGGCTGAGCACTATTCCTTCGTCTACCATAAAATGGCATTTCTCCCAATTGAGGAATAAATCTGTTTCTTCACATCTTGCCAACACCCTCTCTAAATTGCCGAGACAGCTGTCGAAGTCATTACCAAAAATAGAAAAATCATCCATGATGATCTCAAGGAAGTCTTCGACCATGTCTGAAAAGAGCGCCATCATGCATCTTTGGAAGGTTGCCGGGGCGTTACACAATCCGAACGGCATCCTTCGGAAGGTATAAGTACCGTATGGGCATGTGAAGGTTGTATTTTCTTGATCTTCTGGTACTATGGCAATTTTATTGTAACCTGAATAACCATCAAGAAAACAATAAAAGGGTTTACCTGCAAGACAGACAAGCATTTGATCAATAAAGGGTAATGGGAAGTGATCTTTCCTAGTGGCTTTGTTTAGCTTTCGATAATCCATACAAACCCTCCAATCGGTCACAGTCCTGGTTGGAATTAGTTCATTATTTTCATTGCTTACCACTATTATACCTCCCTTTTTCGGTACACATTGTACCAGACTTACCCATGTACTATCAGAGATAGGGTATATAATGCCGGTGTCAAGCCACTTGATGATTTCTTTCATTACAACCCCTTTCATGGCATGATTTAGTCTCCTCTGGGCCTCAATTGAAGGTTTGTGATCATCTTCCAACAGAATCTTGTGCATGCACACTGCCGGGCTAATTCCCTTCAAGTCGGCAATTGTCCACCCTATTGCCTTTTTGTGTAGCTTCAACATCTTGATCAGCTTCTTTTCTTGCTCAGGCTGTAACTTAGAAGAAATAATTACAGGCAATGTATTATCGGTTCCTAAATATGCATATTTTAGTTGCTCTGGCAATTGTTTCAACTCAAGAATCGGTGGTTGTTCAATAGAGGGTTTTTCGAGCTTACCTTCCTTACCTGAGTAATCCAGTGGTTCAAAGTATGTACCTGGTCGATTGACTAGCCAATTTGCCTCTTCTTGTTGTTCCTCATCTACCGGTTCTTCATACTCCTCAGGTTCCTCTTGATTGGCAATGTAGTTGCCGAGGCAACTAAATTCCTCGTCGAAGTTAAACTCTATCGTGGCATGAAGAAGTTGACATTCTTCTGGATCATCGGCATGACTTAGTGTTTGGAACACATTTAGTTTAACTTGTTGATCATTCACCCTCTTGTGAGTTCTCCCTTTTCAACATCGATCAAGGTTCTCCCTGTTGCTAGGAATGGTCTCCCGAGAATGATAGGTGCATGCTCATCTGCTTCACAATCCAAAATAATAAAGTCAGCGGGAAAAATAAATTTATCAACTTTTACCAGTATGTCCTCGATTTTTCCCTCTGGATGCACATAGGATCTGTCGGCTAGCTGCAGCATAACTGTTGTAGGTCTTACCTTCCCGATTCCTAGTTTCTGGAAAACCGATTTAGGCATCAAGTTTATGCTAGCCCCAAGGTCGCATAATGCTTTCCCGACATAGTGATTTCCAATGGAACAGGGTATTGTGAAACTTCCGGGATCCTTCAACTTGGGTGGCATACGATTGTGCAGCATTGCCATGCATCCCTCTGTTGCGGCAACTGTTTCAAACTCTCCTAGCCTTGTTCTCTTGGACACAATGTCTTTAAGAAACTTGGCATAGTTTGGCATTTGTTCAATTGCTTCCACTAATGGCAAGTTGATGTGGACTTGCTTTAGGATATCAAGAAACTTCTTGAATTAATATTCTTGCTTTTGTCGCTTCAACCTTTATGGGAATGGTGGTGGAAGTCAGATATCTTCGATCATTTCATTGGTTTGAAACTTGATTGACGGCATTGCTGGGACAGCTGGAGTTGCCGAGGCGTTATTAAATGGGGTTGCCGAGGCATGCTTATCGCAAGTTGCCGAGGCGTCTTTATCGTCGGTTACCGAGGCATGCTTATTGCCGGTTGCCGCGGCAATTCCTGGTTCAGCATCTGAGGCTTTGCCGCTAGGTTCGTCTTGATCTTTTTGTGGAGTTTTGTTTGATGAGCGAGTTTGAACCTCTCTAAGTTGTTGGCCACTTCTAGTGGTGATCGCTTTACATCGCTCATGGCCAGTTCCTCTTGCGACTTCAGTATCGCTAGGCAAACCTCCTTGCGGTCTAGTATTTAGATTTTGAGCAAACTGTCAAACTTGATTTTCCAATGATTTGATTGCCGCCTCTTGGTTTTGCAATCTCATCTCGGTCTTGTTAATAAAAGCATCAGTTCTTTTCATGAAATTACTATTCTCAGCCATATAAGATTCAGTTTTCATCATAAAAGCATTTAGAGAATTTTCCAAAGAACTAGATGTCATCGGTTGTTGCTGCGGCAACTGTTGCCGTGGCATATTCTGCTGGAATCCCGATGCTTGTGCATTCTGATTGTTCTGGTTTAGAGCATTGTTGGGATTACTCCATGAAAAATTTGGGTGCTTCTTCCAAGCTGGATTGTATGTATTGGACATCACGTTGTTGTTCCGATTGTAATTCCCCACATAGAAGCTGGACTCCGGATTCTGCATACATTCAGAAGAATTATGGTTATCACCACATAACTCACAAAAAGAATCCATTACCTTGACTTCATGTGTGTTGTTTGGTTTTTGCATGTTCTGGACCATCTTGGTTAAAGTGGCCAATTGTGCAGAAATTGAATCTGATGATCCTAGTTTATGTATTTTGGCTTGGTGTCTAACTCCTCCTCTTCTAGTGGATGGGAATTGATAATCATTCTTGGCCAGCCTGTTTAGAATTTGCATTGCTTCCTCCGGCGACTTATCTAGGAGTATGCCGTTTGCCGAGGCATCTAGCATCATCCTTGTTGGTGTATTCACGGCGTTGTAAAACATTGTTACTTGAGTCCACACCGGGAATCCGTGTAGGGGCATTTGTGTAGAAGTTCTCTATATCGCTCCCAAGCCTCGTACATGGATTCATCATCTGCCTGCCGAAAAGAAGTAATGTCGTTACGAAGCTTATCAGTCAAATTTGTAGGATCAAATCGAGCAAGGAAATCACGACAAAGATCGGTCCAAGATGCTATTGATCCGGCAGGAATGCTATTCAACCATGCTTTCGCCCTATCCCTCAGTGAATAGGGGAATAATCTTAATCGTAATACATCGGGGGTGACTCCGTGTATCTTGAACGAGTTGCAAATCTCGAGGAAAGATTTCAGATGTTGCTGTGCATCTTCAGTTGCTGAGCCGCCAAATTGACCTATTTTGTTGATCATATTAAACATTACCGGTTTCAACTCAAAGTGGTCGGCTTCAATTTCAGGTGCGACAACTCATGGGTTAAGTCCATTAAGATCTTCTTCAAGATAGTCTCGAATAGTTCTGTTTCGTGCAAGAATCACTCCTCCTCCTGCTCGAACATCTTGATTCATATTGCCGTCTTGATTAGCCATTGCTACTCTTATCCTTTGTCTAAGTCTTTGTAAGGTTCGTTCGATTTCTGGATCAAAGGGATATTCTGGTGAAGTCGGTCTCGCCCTGGTCATATACAAATGCCAAACCAAAGTTTGTTAGCCCTTTGAATTTTAAACAAGAAAAATAAAAAAGAAAGTGCAAGAAAATAAAAACAAAGTCGCTATTGCCAATCCCTGGCAACGGCGCCAAAAACTTGTTGCGCGTAATAAGTGCTACGCAAATGTGCAAGTATACACGTCGCAAGTTATAGTATAAAAGATATCGTCTCCACAGGGATTGGTGCCACTTCAAGAATCTAGTCTCTTGCACTGTAAAAAGTAAAAATACAAGTAAAGGATTATAGGAGTTTAACTAATAACCAATCTAGAAAGCAATAAAGTAAAAGAAAATATGAGATCAAATGAGAGAGAGATAGGCCAGGTTATCGTGAGTTGAGGTGTGATAGCCGATTGGATCATTTTGGTAAAAGAGTGCACGGGCAACTCAGTTGCCGTGGCAACTTGCACAACGGGGTTGCCTTGGCAACTAATCGATGGTTGCCTGGGCAACTACTTGGGCGTCTGGGCAGCAATCTTCAAGGTTCGACAGAGCGTTCTTCAATGGTTTCTTCTTATCCCTAAGTCGAAACTCTAGCTACTTGTGCATGCCTTGATAATACATCCCTGCGTGAATCAAGGGTGAACAACAACCAATCTTGCGCTCCTCTTAGCCGTTGAAATCCTTAACTTATTCCTAAGCCGGATTAATCTTCACCATCAATAGATTGAATAAAGATCATATTTATTCGTTTCTTGAATCTAACTCTCCCGATATTAGATAAATAGATGAAATCACGAGATCCTCTCCCAATTCACTCGCAAACAAGAATAATAACCAAGAATGAATAAACCTTGAAATAGAAAAGTACAAACTCTTATTACCTAAACAAAAACCAATAGTTTCTCACAACCACAAAACACAATAACCATAGCCAAGTAGATTTAGTTCATGGCTAGGTTCCAAAGAAACACAAGATAAACAATCCCTAGCATGAACCCAATCGAACAAGAAAGAAAAGGATGAAGAAGGAGGCTTGTCGAAATCCTCCTTGCCCTAGATGCTCGTCGAAAATTCTCTCCTCTTGCCCTCCTTGGAGTTGTCGAAATTTCCCTCTCTTGCTCTCCCTAGACTTGTCGAAATCTCCATCTTATTTATAGGGCTAGGCCAAAGTCCTTCTTTGAGGAGGAGTTTAAGTTGGAATTAAATTATCTTTAAAGAATATAATTCTTTATTATAATTATATTCCTACTAGAACTTCTCTTATCTTCTTGGAATTTAATTATTCTTTAATCTCTGCATGGCAATCAAATTCCTTTGGGTTTGGGCTTTGCTCCACGTCATCTTGGGCTTGTATAGTCATCAATTTCGACTACCATATCACCTTTTGCTCTTGTCGATAATTGCCATGGCAACTGGCTCGGCGTCTCCTTCATGCATTGCCCTGGCAACTAGCTCGGCATATCCTTCATGTATTGCCCTGGCAACTAGCTCTAGTCTTGCTTTGGCAAGTGATCCTGCACATACACACAAAACACACCAAAGCAGCATCTTTTCCCACAAAAACTACCAAGTTATGTAATCAAGCTCAACGATGGAAGGAAACATGAATTAATGCATGAATGGCTAATTATGCAACTAATATGAGCCTAAGTATAACAATAATATGAGTAAAAAGGGTAAGAAAAATAGTACTTTTGAACACTTATCAACTGGACTAACCCATGCACTATCAGAAATTGTATAGATAATACATACGTCCAACCACTTGAGAATTTCCTTCTTGACTACTTCCTTCATTTTTTCATTCAGTCTACGTTGCGTCTATTTACTCTCATCATCCAGCTTGATCTTGTGCATGCACAAAGAAGGATTAATGACCTTAATATCCGCAATAGTCCAGGCAATAACATGTTTGTGCTGCTTGCATTGCATCTAGAGTTGCAGAGACAATGACAGTGAGTGTTTCTGTATCTCTACAGAATACATATTTGCGATTAGCTGGCAATGACTTTAGTTCCAGAGTAGGAACTTCTTCAATAGATGGCTTAAAAGTAAGAACTTTCTGGTGGGCAAGATCTAAAAATTCAACTTTTCATTTATGGTAAACTGCCACAGTGATTACTTCAACAATGTGGTCACAATTCGGGAGATCTTCTACCGTTGTCAGTGCAGTATCCTCTCCAATGAGTATACTACGATGATTCAATTCTTCTTGAATAACATTGTCAAGAATATCAATATGATGACATTCCTCAGTATTTCTTGCACTTTTTGCATTGAACATCCCAAAAGTAACTTGGTCATTATTGACCCGCATTGTAAGTTCTCCTTTTGATACATTAATAACTGCCTTCCCATTTGCTAAGAATTGGTGGCCAAGAATAATAGGCACATCCTTGTCTGCCTCACTGTCATGAGTAATAAAGTCTAGTGGAAAAATGAACTTGTCCACACAAACAAGCACATCATTTATTTACCCATTCGGATGAGTCAGCGATCTGTCTGCTAATTGCAATATGAATGTAGTGGGTTTTATTTCTCCAATACCTATTTTTGAAAAGTTGACAATGGCAATAAATTGATACTAGCTCCCAAACGCCAAAAAGCTTTACTAAAATATTGATTACCAATAGAGCAAGGAATGATAAAGCTGCCATGATCTTTCATTTTTCTCAATAAGGGGTGGATATTAACGCACTACACTCCTCTGTGAGCGCAATGATTTCTATAACACTGATCTTCTTCTTCTTGGACAAGATTTCCTTCATGAATTTTACATAATTAGGAATATGTATAAGGGCATCAATCAAAGGGATCTACACTATAAGTTGTTGCAAAGTGTCATGAAATAATTGAAATTGATTATCAGACTCAGTGTTCTTAAATATCTAAGGAAAAGGTGGAGAAGGATTATGTACTGGTTGTGCCGATATTGGAAATTGTGGCGAAAATTTAGATTGTAAAATTGATGGAAACAGATTAATAATTGGAGAAGCATTACCCGTTTTGCCATCATTTATTCCATCCTCCACTGTATGATCAGGTTTCGAGGACTCTCCTCATTCTTGAGTAGATATGGGAACATGTTGCGTTAAGTCACCAGTTTGTTTACCACAGTGAAGAGTAATAGCCTTGCAATGCTCCTTACCCTTAACCACCGGACTCTCAGTGTTGCTAGGAAACATGCCCGATTGTCAAGAATTCATGTCAGTAGCTAATTGCCCCAACTGAGCTTCCAAAGTACGTGTCGATGAAGAGTGACCTTGCACTATAGCCTCTGTGCGAGAAAAATGGTCATGCATCATTTCCTTAAAAATAGCAAATGGATCAGATATAGTTGATGGAGCATAATGACTAATCTGAGACTGTGTCTAAGATGGTGTTGTATATTGTGATTGTACACCATACTGCGATTGCTGATATTGTGAAGCAGGATGTTGTGGTTGTATCCTATTATGTTGTGACTGCAATACAGTCTATGTTGTAAATTGTTGTTGCGGATAACTGAAGTTCCTTTGGCGCAAACTAGAATTCCCTTGAAAGGAATTATTTCTAGAATAAAATAATCCTAGATTATGCGTAGAATTAGAGTTCCCCAAGATTGTCGATTAGTTGTGTTGTAAGATGTACCCATGTTATTACCTCTCATGTTGCTGACATAACTAGCATTCTCTACATTTTGTGGGCAATCTTCATAGCTATGGTTCTCGCCACAAATCTCACAAGAGAACACTGGAGTGGTAGTCTATTGAGCTAGCTGGATAGAAACAACTTCACTTGTAACCTCCATATTCTTGATTTTGTTCTCCAAATAAGAAATTTGAGCCTTTAGAGAAGAAAGATCATCAATCTAGAACACTCCTAGTGTAGCTTTGCATGAAGTAGCACTTAAAATAGGATATTGAGAATCATCCTGAGCAAATTGCTCCAACACACCAACAACAGCGGTGTAACAATCAAGTAAAGGTCCATTAGATGACCCATCGACAATATGTCTTGTGAATGCATTCAACCCATTGTAAAAAATTTCAATTTGAGTTTCTTGTTGAATGTCATGGTTGGGACATCGTCACAACAAGGACTTATATCTCTCCCATGTAGTGTGGAGAGTCTCATCATCCAACTGATAGTAGGCTGTAATATCATTCTTCAAACGCGAGTTCATTGTAGGTGGATTAAAGCACAAAACAAATTGCGGTGCAATATCATTCCATGATGTAATGAATCCGACAGGGAGTCCACGAAACCATGTGCGAGCTCTACCCTGCAAAGAATATGGAAAAAATTGTATTCATAAGGTATCATCAGGAACACCTTGCTGGCTAAATGAAGCACAAATTAAAATGAAGGATTGAAGATGCTCTCTAGGGTCTTCAGGTGGTAACCCCGCGTACTGCCCCTTTGAGTTGAGCATTTGAAACATAACCGGATTCAACTCGAAATTCCCAGCTTGAATAGGTTTTCTAACAACTCCCGATTGCAAATCGTCCAACTGGGGAACAACAACCTCGCGGATTTTTCTGTTCTGGGGACCTCAAGAGTTTCAACATCGAACTACTAGGAAAACAAGCATGGTGATTGCTTCATAACAATGAATCAATGAATCCCTAGTTTACAAAGTGTTATCGTCAAAGTACTTGACACAAGGCCACATCTTAGATGTAAGACTTAGTGACAAAGCATCATATGCATGGAAGAGTATCCACAAAGCCATTCAAGTGATACAACTGAGTCTTTAATGGAGGATATGGATAAAAACACTATTAGAATGCATGACAACGCATAGAGTGGTAGTACGAGAATAAGCATGTTTGAGACATATATTGACAATGCCAACAACCCAATCCAATATGGGGAATTCATGATCAGGGATGAACCGTGATGGAATGAGAATAAAGTTAAGAACACCTTTACTGCAAATGGTGCACAAAGAATACTACGACGCCCAATAATAGGGATAAGAGAAGAAATCATGATCTAGAAATGTCATTCTACAGGAACTTATAGTACAAAATCAGGTTACAACTAGATTATGAAAAGAAATTTAGAACTAAAACAAGTGGAGAAATCAGGAATCAACTGAAGAAATGCACACTTTGCGGAAAATCAAAATTTTTACATGGCGGTTGTGCCATGAAGCATTGCTTACAGGTAGTAAAATTATCAATGCAGGTCTTGGATATGGAATTTGTAAAATGTGTGAGCAGAGTGAAGAAACGGTGATACATGCATTCCAAGAATTTCCAATTACAAAAGGGATCCTAGAATTGAGTGGCATTCCGGGCAATGTGCGTAACAGACTACACCAGAATGCTAAAGAATGGATTATTGAAGCAGCAACAACCTTAAGTGAATATGAGCATACAGGTTTCGTAGTGATTTTATGTAATATTTGGAATAGAATAAACATAAAGGTAATGAACTCAAATATGCCCGATCAACAGTTGACAGCACTTCCCTCTTACCCACTAAATTGGGCACCTCATTTACTGAATATGAGACAACCATCTAGATAGAGGAAACCTAGATGAGGCGTATAATGTTTCCACAGGACCGACAATGATTGTTATTATTTTCCAGAAACCATGATGGCTTGCTCAGAAATTGGAAAGCCCACACACAACAACAACGACTGAGGCATAGACGTTCCATGAAGAAATTTAGATGACTTTAGACTAAGTATGGGTGAATGCAACAATCGAAGGAGACACAATCAATATCTTGAATAGGGTGGCGAATCTAGTGCTTGACATGTCAATTCCAGGAGCTCAACTTGATAACATCCGGCAACAACTTAGGCAGTGTAAAGATTTGCATATTTATTATGTTAGTCAAGTAGCAAAAAGCAATAGCACATGTGTTAGCCGAATGGGTTTTAGATAGCATTACTGAGGCTTATTTTGAATGGACCATACAGATTGTATTTTGGCCTATGTAATGTCTGATGCAATTAATGATTGATCAATAAATAATCATTTCATTCAAAAAAGCACATTAGTTTTCAGGCCACGACATAATCCTTTAAGCAGCAAGTCAAAATCGTAGGATATAGCAGTGCATACGGTTGACCCTCACCTTTTCCAATGGAAAATAAATTTATTATTATTGAAAAGAAAGCATTAAATTAAAAATCTCATCCACACCATCGTTCGGGAGTCATAGAGGAAGCCTCTAATGGTATATCTAAGACACATGTCTTTGCCAGTAGATTAACCCAACAACTTGCCGACTGTCCACCCCTACATATATATGCAAAAATAACTTATAAGAAATTCTAGGTGTAAACATTGAAATGTTTAAAATGGAGACACATTTTTATTCTCAAGTTTACTCTACCCAAACTGTAACACTGTAGATCGAGACCAGAAGATCCAACGATTCTATAAAGGCACGTTATGGTCACAAGAGCGACCCACAATTTAAAATCCGAACAATTTAAAGTTTTGTTAAGTATGTAGAAAACCTAAGTATAAATTAAACTCAAATAAAAATCAAATTAAATCATTTATGAAGTTTGGAGCTTCGAACACATTTAGATACAAAATAATCCCTAAATATTGATAAAAAAGAGTTACTAACTCAACACAAGAAAGAACATGATGTCATGATATACAATAACCACTAAAAGAAATAAGGACAATACTATAAAGTGATAGCCAATAGAACTCTCGAAAGCGATGTCGATAGTCGAACAATGGTAAAAACCTACTACCACGCACGAGGGAAATAATTCAAAAAATGAGCTTGAAACTCTAATAATACAAAATTACCTTATAGAAGTTAAGTAAAGTAGGCAAATTATATAAAATTTGACCATAAATATAGCATGACATTACACAACATATATAGTTCATTCAACCTAGAAAGTCATAACCAAAAGCCAAATCAATCCAACTAAAAAATCCAAGGCGTACCAGTATCTTAGGCATATATGTGTTTATTTATCATGTATTAATCATTGAGGGATAAATGAACATATGCTGCCATCGATCGTTCGATATAAGAATATAGATAAGCTGGCGCCATTGTGCAGCCTTCAAAATAATTTCATACATACGTCATACATCTTATTCATAGAAATTCATAATTGCAAAATTTATCAGACCTCCAGCGAGGACATCCTGAGTCAAAGCTATATCTACCAAGCCTTAATTGGTACAAAGATCATTTAAACAACATATAACTAAGTTTTAAACCTCACTCACCCCTCAAGGTTTGTTTAGGAGAAAGGGTAGTCAAAAGCATGAATTCTTAAGGTTCTAATGGCTATCTAGACTTCAAGGGCTATTTTGGTCAATTTATAAGTGAGAACAATTTGGGTCATTTTACTCTTGTATGTAAATTTTGTTTTACAAAAGTTATTGTAATCACTCACTTTTGTCCGAGTTTTTAGTATTTTTAGTATTATTATAATAGTAATATTATTAATTTAAATTATAAAAAAATTGATTAAAGTGTAAAAAAAAGGAAAAGAATGCAAATATGCGTGGAAGTGCTAATCCTTCCACATCCGTAACTGACTCCCGAACCCAACAGTTTTCAAATATCTGGTTTTATGGTGTCCGGCCTACCTAAGTGGCCGGTGGCGACTCCATTTTAATAAATAAACTATGGTTTTTTTAAAACCCCACAGAATAAACATTTTAACACCCGAAAGACAACAAGAACTTCGAAACCTCGTTTTTTTAGCGAAAGTGACATCGCTACAGTATTTTATCAGTGTAAAAACGTCACACTCTAAGTACAAGAAAACACTGTCGATGCAAGAATAAAACAAGAAAATCCTGTTTGAATATCGATCCCACAAGGATGAGTATTTTGCTTAAATATTATGTGGCCACAAGCAATTCTATAAATGGAAATATTGTGAGTGTAATGGTAGTTGCATTAAAGAAAATCAATTGTGGTAGCAAAAACAACAAATATAAAAAGAGTAGAGAAATAGTAAGATAAGGCCTGGATCTCCTCGGTTTAGCTTAGAAGAAAATCAAGTACACTCAAGGAAATACGATGGTTCAATTGGCAAGTAAAAAGATAAGCTTTCTTACTAACTTCCATTCAATCTTCAACTATTGACGCAAAGACGTAGATCGGCCACAACTCTCGTTATAAATCGAAACTACAATCCCTTGAACAAGTGGATCAACTCTCGTTGTATCCTCATTCAACTCTCGTTGTAATTGCTTGTTAACTTGATTTGTCACTGCATCCGTCGATGTCAGTAGCTATGTTTAACATTTACATGCTAATAAAAATATATTAGAATATATTAGAATGAAAGATAAGATTTCAATGAGTTCATACAAAGCTTAAAAGAGTTAAACCATCGTCATTAGAACATAAAATATAATAGAAATCTCCAATAAACATCTAATTAAAAGAAATTTTATGAAGATAACAAAATATTCTCCTTAATCTATCACTTGAATCCTCTTATGCTTGGATATTTTCACCTTGCTTCACCTTGGATCTCCAGAAATGGAGCTTAAGCCGCAATGGATGGAAGGAAAAAGCTTGAGGTTGAAGAAGATAAGAAAAATAGAATTCACGTGACCCTCTCTCTCTCTTCTTGAATTTATCCTTTTATAAGCTGCCAAATAAAGGACACATGTCCTTCAGGTGTTTTGCGTGACCCAAAGTTGTACCAAATTTGTTATAACAAATAATACAACTGGTAGGGTAGTCCTTATCTTTTACTAGACTGGATAGTTGGCTGCTATACTATCGAGCTGGATGCAGTGGTGAAACTTCCTTTGTAGGGACATTAGAAATACATCGACAACAAGGCAAAATAGGCAGAAATATGTGAAATAAGAGCAACTGAGACTAAGTTAGACAAAATGCAGAAAATAGACATGAAAATGCAGAAGTGGATACAATAAACACTGATATGGGGATAATTAAATATATAAATTTAGAGGAAATACATGCCTTTTAAAGATCTCTCAGTAATTAGCCTAGTTTTCTTTATCTTTGTAAAAAAACCTTTTTCATATTTACTTGGAGAAATTATTTTATGAACCTGGTTCACCACGTTACCCATGGTCCTCATCAACTAAAAATTAGTCAATTAATCATTTTTTAATATCAATAATCTTTTCATAATCAAATTCAATGTAACCACCCACTTCCTATTTACATGGCATAAAAATGAATATTCATCTTTTGAAACAAATGACATAGAAAAAAGAAATTAGTTGGCTGCTTTTTAGTAGACGGGACCATATAATTATTTTTCATTCTCTTGGGATCATGGTGACCCTTGGAATTCAAACTCATTAATGAATTTGGGCTTAAAGCATAAATATACCTAAACTACGTTATTTTTCTTTTAAGTATTTAAACTATTTTTTGTCTAAACAAGTACTATCTAAACTATTTATTATCAAACCAAATACTTTAATCTTTGTTATGTATCAAATTTTATTGACCAAAATAATTTTTTAACTGAGATAACAGTAGGACTTAAATCGATTATTGTTGATTTCGAAAGTATCAAAAACCGAACAAGGTGATAGAGATGAGGATTAAGGACGAGGTTGGTCGTAGTTCACCTATGTTTGGATAGGTAGAAAGCCACAGGCGGTGGTAGGAGTGAAATAGATAGGGGACAAGAGGAGGATGAGATGAAGATGAGCATGAACAATAAACAAAGATAGAAACAATGCTATAGAAAGCAAAGCCCCTAGTCTTATAAGTTTGATGCTCGGGTGGTGTTTAGGACTTGGACCCATTGGTTAAGAAACCAAGAACCCTAAGTATCAAAGATGGAAAGGAAGACGCCATAAGCAAAGCTTGATAAGTCATAAAGTTCTTGAAAAAAACAAAGTTTGAGAGAAATTCTCACAAAGTATAAATTATATTGAATGTATGACTTGTGTTACAAATGAAATCAAATGTCCTATTTGTAATACCCCAAAATTTACTATGTTGATTAAGGGTCATTTAGTACTAAGATAATAGCTTAAAAGCTAACTTAGTGACTAAAATGACAAAAATGCGAAAGTTGGGATTTCTTTAATTATGAGTTTTGGAAAGGAAACTTCTAAGGTTTAAAGGTCTCATGTGATAGATAGTGAATTGAATAAGGTATTCTTAAAGTTTGGTTGAATTCCAAGGAAAATTGGAATGGGAATTGAAGTTTAAAAAGGTAGTGACCAAAATGTAAATTTTGAAAATTTTATGGCTAAGGTATAAACTTTGGAAAAGTTTGGGGACTAAAGTTGTAATTTCCCAAAAGTTGAGGGTTTTTATTTCATAAATAAACAGATCACCTAAGGGTGTGAATCGAATGCAGAGTTATTGGTTCGATCTGATACTTCGATTATTGGGAAAATCGTAGTTAAAGTTTAAGTGGAATTCAGATACCCGGATCGAACTGGAAAATTTTGAAATTTTGTCATATGATAGAGAAAGGTTATAAAACTCATTTCCAAGTGTTGGAAATATTTTTAGTTTGATTCAAGATGAATCCTACAATTTATTTTTGAGTAAAAGGATTATTTATCGGTATATTGGATCGAATGGAAATTTTAGAGACTGATCCAAAAGCTATGGAAAAGTCATAAAATGTTATTTTAAGAAAATTATATTATGGTTGGTTGAATTCTAACTAGATTTAGTTAGATTGTAATGGAATGGCAATTTGGAAGCAAACTAGTAAATAAAGACTAGTTGGAGGGCAAATTGGTCACTTGGCCCCAATGGCAATTTTGAAATATTTAAAAAGTTATAAGGGCAATTTTGGAAAGAGAAAATGGAAGATTAAATCTTGTCCCTTGATTGATGATAAAATCAATCTCAACCATTAGATAAAAAGGGCAAAATTGTAATTTTACTATTAAATGAATTTAATATTCATTTAATAGATATATGTGTGTAAAATAATGGTGAAAAGATGAATATTTTTGTTCATCTTTTCCAGCCAAAAACGTGAGGGCTAGGGAAAGAAGAGAAAATTTTCCAAGATCGATTCAAGCCCCGAAACTCGGTTTTTAGGTAATCTCTTAAACTACAAAGTTGTGCTACTCTTCAAGCTCTATCTCTTGATATCAATAATTCATGGAATCCATGCTTGATTGATGAGAATTTACATGAGAAAGAAATTAGGGTTTATGGATCAAATTGGGGCTTTTGAGATTTTATGATCCCATGATTGAATTCAAGTTGAAATCAAGCTAGTATAATGTTAAAATCATGATATTGAGTTGGGATTTAAGTTTTGCATGTTTTGATTATTATGAAGATGATTAGGGTTTATGGATTCAAGTTTACTTTAGGGTTTGTGATGTTAAATTAATGATCTAGTAAGCTTGAATTGTTGTTATGAAGCAAAACCCTAAGTTAAATTGTGTAGGGACTATTTTGGCAACTTGAAAAGTTGAAGGACCATTTCTGAATTTTTAGAATTTGGAGTGTATTTATGTTATTAATGATGTTAGAGATAAGAAAATGAAGTTAGAATGCCAAATTGATGTTGAATTGAATCAGTGACCATTTTGACAATTTGTCAAAGTTAAGTGACCAAATCGAAATTGAAGTTTTGTATGGGGGTTAAATCTGATTTTTAGTTGTAATGATGGAATTAAGGTAGTAATGTTGAATTGAGGACTAAATTGCAAAGTTAAGAAGCTTGAATCTTTATCTTTGTATTTTAGTGACTATCTCGGTAAATAAGGGAAATTATGGAGAATTATTGTGAATAATTATTTGGTGAAGAATGTGATGAGTTGGTGGTTTAAAGCTAGTGATTGGACTAAATTGAAAAGTAGAGAAATAAGGAGAAGTTAGTATAAAATATGAAGTTGTTTATGGAAGCTATGTAGAAAAACTGATTTATGGCAGTAACTTTGAAAATTCACCATAAATTCTACAAAATGGTTAGAAGGTGAATTTTATACCGATGTAAAGATTTGTTCGTCTAGTTTTGTTTCCAACAAACGGAAATTGATTTCGATTTCCGAGTAAAAAGATATGAATTTTTAAGTGGTGAAAGGCCAGAAAACAGTATAGCAGGTTGTTCCGAAATTCAATACTAGAAATTGACTTTGAAAATTCGCCATAAATCGTACAAGTTGAATTTGGGCTATTAATTCATATGGTTGAAAATCTTATTTAATCTAGTTTCTATCAAAACAAACGGAATCGAATTCCGAGTTGTAGATTATTTTATAGAAATATTTCTTTGGAGGTACTGCAAACTGTCAGAAAATGAGAATTGATACACTTTGTATCTAAGGTTGATTAGTAAGCTTGAAAAGGAGTAATGGAAGTTCAAATTGGTCACTAAGGACCATAATGAGTTTTTGAACAATACAAGAAAGAAAAGAAAATGTCTGGAGATTTTGTACTCAAATGATTATATTGGACAATATGTCTAAGATATTGTTAGATTGGGATCTAACAAATATTTTACTTATTTGAATTATGAAGTTAAGTTCGAATCAAGGGAGGTTCGAGGTACAATGAAGGAAAGGATCAAAGAGGACTTAGTGAGGCATACTAATACATGGCTCAGGTGAGTGCAATTGCATACATGTCATACTACACTGATATTTTATACATGATTGAGATGGCTTGCGATGAGCCTACCCTAAATTATTGTTGCTATGATATTTATGTCATTGAGTATATGATTGACCTATCGTAATATGACAAGAATTGAAATATAAAATGCATTGATCATATGATTACTTACATTGATGAGATTGAAATATTATTTCTAGTATAAACTGCCAAATGTTGATATATATATATATATATATATATTGATTGATATATGTTGCCATTGATGACATAAATGATGAAATAAATCCCAATGTATGATATAGAGATTCGATGGTATAGTTGGATATCCATAGGGTCATAAACAGCTGTATAAATATTCTAAGCACTTCGGTGCAATATTCATAAATACTCATTGAGGGTATACTCATGCAAGGTTTGGGCATACGGAAACACTTAGGGTGTTAAGCACTACGGTGCAATTTTATTAATACTCAATAAGGGTATACTCATGCAAGGTTTGGGTATACAGAAGCACTTAGGGTGCTAAGCACTACGGTGCAAATAATACACATACTCAAGAAAGGTTGGGTATGGGGGGATGACTCGTGTACATAGAATCTCTTAATTCGATACCTTGGGCTAAATAAAATGAAAAGAATAAAAAAGAAACAGGAAGATAAGCTTGAAAGCTTACAGATTTATTGGTATCATAGCTATAGGTTTAGCTGGTTCTCGGCCTAAATGAAAGTGGTTTATGTTAAAAAGAGTATACATGCCACTAGGATATCAATATTACTGATCTGATGTTTATATGATTTGATTGATGTCGCTCCTTATTAAAATAAATTTGAGATGGGTCGGTGAATGAGAGGTTCTGAAAAGAACCAGCAGTGGTAATAGTACTTTGAATTTAGTAGAATAAGAAAGAACACCGACATAAAAGGGAGTGACGGTGTAGAACTCAGGAATATCTAGATTTAAATGAAAAATATATAAAGGTCTAGTGACTACAAACTTGTTGAGTTATAATGTAAGGATGAGTTGGACATGTAGAAATTGTTCGAAAAATGTGCAAGAAACTGAGTTTCTAGCAAACTTAATGGAGCTACCTTTCAAAGAAATAGAAATGGAAAAAGGTATTGGTAGGCACTGAAAGCTTACGGATGGAAATGACAATGGTATTTGTAAGATCTAATCTTATCACTCTGATATACATATTTATTTATGTTAACGGGCATGTAATGGTAAGGTGATCATATGCATTGTTAATCATTAATATTGATATTATGACAATTGCACTTGAATTTGAATTATTGCCTCACTAAGTAAATACTTAGCGTGTAACTGTTTTACACGTAGGAAAGAAGAAATCGTTGGAGTAAGGAGCATATACAGACATCATCAATCAATAACAGGTACATCAGTATTAGTAAGATATCTTTTGATACTGTTTGATGTTTACTAGTTGGCATGTATATTAAAAGGGTATGTCTGCTCTGATAGAATTTGTATTTTATTTGGTATCTGGATGAATTTTAAATTGGGCAGTTTTTAGGCAGTTTTATTAATTATATCAAGACAAATTAAATTGATAAGTTGCTGTCTGAAAATAAACTCGATTTGAAGATGAAAATATTATTTTTAAACTTTACGCGAATGACTAGATTTGTAAATAAAAACTAAATACATTGTAATATTTTTTTAAAGAAAAAAAACTTTACCAAATTACAAATGTAGAGAGTTTTACGAATGTTTTGTGATACTTCTGACTCATATTCAATGTTGGATACGGGAAAAAGGGGTGTTACACTATTTAGAAGTGCAAAAGGGGTATGAAAGAAGGGGCATGTGACTATTCAGTTAGGCTTTGTGCCTCCCTCCCTCCAGGGATAGAACATTCTGTATTTCATTACTTCTACTTTGGACCTCCTTTTGGTCTCAATTATCAGATGTCGAGCACAGTCCAACAATACTTGACATTACTTATTTCTACTATAACTTATTCATGTTATTGAGGAGCATAATCAAGTTACCCAACAGTATGTCAGTAACATGACATCCTAGGGGCATGTATTTAACATCAAATCATATTAAACTTGGTTGACCCTCCAGAATCGGCTAAACCTGTAGCTCTGATACCAATAAATGTAACACCCTTAACGTATACTCGCAGACCGAATGTACATTAATTATGTTACGAAATCATTGGAATAAATCTTGACTTGTAATTTTTTTTTTCAAAATTTGATTTATAGTTTAACTCTTTCTTGGTTTTAAATTTAAAACTATATCGTCTAGGTGCAGCTAGTTTTGACCCTGAATTGGTTTACAAATTTATAATTGAATTATTGAAATATAATTCAGGGTGAGAAGTACGTAAGCTGCCTAGACCTTTTCTTGATTTTAAAATTTTTATGCGATTAGGGCTAAACAACATTTTAACCAAACCAAAGATTTTGCTATTGTTAACAATTCATATTTCTAAACTTATCCATCAATAAAAGCATATAATTACATCGTAAACTTATGTTGTAGACAGTTCAACTTTAAAATACTTACATGCCCACTAGTCTATCAAATTATGGTAAAGACGTACTTACTGAACTTATTATAGTAACTTTATTTTTCCCAAGTTTCTGCTCCTCCTTGATAGACGATATCCAAAAAACCTACGTGTGACATAAGACACACTCTAAGTACGAACTTAGTGAGGCAACTAAACTTATTTATTTTAGAAACATGAAATAATGTAATACAGTATGTCATATATAAAAGTGCATTTCATTTTCTATAACATGGCAAGTATATCACAATGTACATATGTTATGTATCATAACTATCATATAAATCATATTATCATTGTATAAAATATTCTCTATTATGGACATGCTTTCATCATGTAATCATTTACATATCTGTACTCTATCATGGTCAGGCTTTTTTATGCCATCATTTGCAGAACATGGATTCTATCATATATCATGTAACATTTCTATCTCGTCTTTCATGTACTTCTCAGTCATGTAACATGTAACTTCTTTTTCATGTATCATGAAATCATGTAACATCTTTTTCATTTATCATGTAATCATGTAACGTCTGTATCATGAATCATGTAATATCTCTGCCATGTATTATCTCTATCATATGAATCAAGTATCATCATGCAGTCATTTGCATGCTCATGATCTACCATGTAATCATCTTGTTATTATTATCATCGTGTCTGGCTAGAGGACCATGGAAACTCCGTAGCCTATCTACATCGTAGTGCCTTGTGGAGTACGTACTCGAGAGGACACTATTTGCTCCTCATATAAGGATGCTCTTTGCTCCTTATATTAAAAACACCTCGCTAGTGCCATTAGCACCCGGGGTGTATCTTGTTTCATTTTAATCTAGTAATTATCCAAATTTCATGTATGCATAATGCATCATCATTTATGCAAACAATAATTCGTACGTAGTATTCCATCAAGCTTGCCATGTCGATCAATGTATCATATCATGTATTATAGAGAAATGCAATGCCATCTTCAATGTAATGCAAACATTTAGAAATGCACTTACCTGGGCCATGTAATAGTATGCCTCACTAAATTCTACTTGATCCTTTCCTTTATAGTACCTCGAACTTCCCTTGATTCGAACTTAGCTTCATAAATCACATAAATAAAATATTTGTTAGATTCCAATCTTACAATATCTTAGACATATTGTCCAATATATTCATTCAAATACAAAAATTTCCAAACGTCTTCTTTTCTTCCTTGTATTGTACACAAACTCATTTTTGGTCCCTAATGACCATTTTGACCTTCAAATAATTCCTCCAAGCTTGCTAACCAATATTAGACACAAATTGTCTCAATTTCCATTTTTTGTCAATTTGCACTACCACCAAAGAAATATTTCTATAAAATAATCTACAACTCGGAATTTAAATCCGTTTGTTCTGAAAGAAACTAGATGCAACAAGATTTTCACCTGTATAAATTAATAGTCCAAATTCAACTCGTACGATTTATGAGAAATTTTCAAAGTCAATTTCCAGTGCTAATTTCGGAACAGACTGCTATATTGTTTTCTGACCTTTAACCACTTAAAAATTCATATCTTTTTACTCGAAGCTCGAAATCAGTTTCCGTTTGTTGGAAACGAAACTGACGAATAAATATTTACATTGGTATAAAATTCAACATTTAACCACTTTTATAGAATTTATGGTGAATTTTCAAACTTACTGCCAAATCTAGTTTTCTACACAACTTCCATAAATAACTTCAAACTTTATAGTAATTTCTCCTTACTTTGCTGTTTGTCAATTTGGTCCCCTTAATTGATTCAAAGCATTAATGTATCATTTTCTTTGTCAAATAATTATTCAAAAAATTAATTCTCTCTAATTTTCGTTCTTTCCGAAATAGTCACTAAAAATGCAAAGATAAGGATTCAAGCTTCTTAACTTTACAATTTAGTTCTCAAATCAACATTACTATCTTAATTCCATCATTATAACTAAAATTCAGATTTAGTCATTCTCTAAAACCTTATTTCCGAATTGATCACTTAACTTTGACAATTTGTCAAATGGTCACTAATTCGATTCAACATCGGCTTAACATTCTAACTTCAATTTCACATCTCCAACATCATTAATAACATAAATACACTTCAAATCCTAAAAATTCAGATTTGTTCCTTCAACTTTTAAACTTGCTGAATTGGTCCCTAAACAATTTAACTTAGGGTTTTGCTTCCAAACAACAATTCAAGCTTACTAGATCATTAATCCAACATCACAAACCCTAAGTTAGACTTCAACCCATAAACCCTAATCATCTTCATAATAACCGAAATATATAGGGTTTAATCCCAACTCAAAAACATGATTTTAACATCAGAACAACTTAATTTCGACTTAAATTTTAACATTGAATCATAAAATCTCAAAACCCCAAATTTAGTCCTTAAACCCTAATTTCTTTTCTTACAAAATTCTTATCAATCAAGCATGTTTTCCATGAATTATCTCCACCAAAAGATAGAGCTTGAAGAGTAGAACAACTTTGTAGTTGAAGAGATTACCTGAAAACCGAGTTTCGGGGCTTGAATCGAGCTTGGAAAATTTTTCTCTTTCTTTCCCTAGCTCTCACGTTCTTTTCTGGAAAAGATGGAAATTTTGTTCATCTTTTCACCATTATTTTACACATAACTATTAAATGAATATTAAATTCATTTAATAGTGAAATTATAATTTTGCCCTTTTATCTAATGGTTGAGATTGATTTTATCATCAATCAAGGGCCAAGATTTAATCTTCCATTTCCTCTTTCCAAAATTGCCCTTATAACTTTTTAAATATTTAAAAAATGCCATCCATGGCAAATGACCAATTTGCCCTCCAACTAAACTTTATTTACTCACATGTTTAAAAAATGCCATTCCATAAAAATTGAACTAAATTGGTTCCATTCTATCCATCCTCCTTCCCAAAATATAATAAATTTTAATTTATGATATTTATTCGATCCAAATATTCGAATTTCATTCAATACGATTTCCAAATTTTCTTTCTTTGAGCTTTATTGCTTTATAGCCATTCCATTACAATTCAACTAAAATAATTCATTCCCAACCGGTTACTATACCTTAAATATTATTTTATAACTTTTCCATGGCTTATGGAACAGCCTCTGAAATTTAGATTCGATCTCTCGATATTCGTAAAATACTTATACTGCGATTTTACCTTTTCCAGTCTATCAGATCTATTCCAAAAATTCCATATTTCCATATTCGGGAAATAAACTCTATTATCTCATAAAAACTTCATTCCCCAGAACTTAGACTGAATTTTCAAAAACTCAGTCTACTATTCCGATAATTATCGAAAATCTCCATAGAATAAAATTTCTCTTAGAAATCCTTTATCGATAATCCAATCGAATATTCTTTACTTTTACTGAGTCCAAAATATAGATTAGAAACACTTTTATGGGACCTTCCCGGAGGTCACCCATCCTAGTATTTCCCTGGCCTGAGCACGCTTAACAATTTTATTCGATCCAAATTCGATATCTTCTACTATATCTTAATTCTCAAAACTGATTTCAAGGTTCTTATTTTGATTAGATTTATCCTTACGCTGAATAAAATCACTTATTGGGAAAATTTACACTTTAGTCCCCAAACTTTTCCAAAGCTTATACTTTTAACCCCAAAACCTTCGAATTTTACATTTTGGTCACTAGCCAAAATTTGGGATATTACAATTTAATGTGCAAAGTGTAGGGTATGATGTATGGAAATGTGCTATAGTACACGAAAACACTAGGCATGAGGCTAAACATGAATGTAATGTAAGCATAGATGATAAGTATATGTGCATGCATAATTAGAAGTATCATAAATATATAACTAATATAAATGTGAAGAAGGTAAGTAAAAACTCCCTTAACTTTCATCCTTGTGATACAAGTTGAAAGTATGGTGAATATGATTAGTGAGTGAAATTGGATCGTACAATCTCCCACTAGCACTACGACCAATCACTAATGTATCTAATACCAATTGACTTAGTGTGACGATCATGCTTCTTCTGCGTTAAAGGCTTCGTTAGTGGATCAACAATGTTATCATCTGTTGGTACTCTGTATATTTCCACATCTCCTCGATATGATTTCTTGAATGAGATAGTAATGCCTAAGTATGTGTTTGGATCATTGGTGAGATCTGGGTTCTTTTGCTTTTGCGATAGCTCTGTTGTTGTCACAAAGTGGAACTATAGAATTCAATATGCTAGGCACAACCCCTAGTTTAGTATGAACTTCTTGATCTAAACAAACTCTTTTGCATCATCGCTTACTGCAATATACTTGGCTTCTGTTGTAAAATCATCTATTGTATCTTGCTTCAAACTTTTCCATCTCAAAGAGCCTTCATTAAGGCAGAACACAAAACCCGATTTTGATTGTGAATTATCCTTATCGGTTTGAAAGCTGACATCAGTATAACTTTTTATACTTAGCTCATTCTCACCTCTATATATAAGGAATGTATCCTTAGTTACTCTTAATTACTTAAAGATGTTTTTAACTGCGACCTAGTGACCTTCATCGAGATCTACCTGGTACTAACTTGTCAGTCTTAGAGCATATGATACATCTGGACGAGTACATAGCGTGGCCTACATAATAGATCCAATTGCTAAAGCATATGGAATCTTATGCACGCTCTTTTTTTTAGGTGTTGAAGGACACATTACCTTTGAGAGTGATATACCATGTCTCATAGGTAATAACCCCATTTTGGATTCTTCTATACTAAATCTTGTCAGTACTTTATCTATGTATGTATTTTGACCCAGTCATAGGAATAATCTCGATTTATCTCTATAGATCTTGACTCCTAATATGTATGTTGCCTCACTCAAGTCTTTCATGGAAAACATTTTCCTAACCAAGTCTTTATAGATTGTAAGCTATGTATGTCATTTCCTATTACCAGTATGTCATCCATATACAGTACCATGAATATGACAATGCTCCCACTAATTCTCTTGAAAACACATGGCTCATCTTCATTTTTGATAAAATCAATCTCTTTGATTGCATCGTTAAAACAAAGATTCCAACTTGGAGAAGCTTGCTTCAATCCATAAATGGACCTTTGTGGCTTGCATATTTTTTTGACATCTTTTGGATCAACAAAATCTTCAGGTTGTGTCATGTACACATCCTCGTCTAGTTTTCCATTAAGGAAAGCGGTTTTGACATACATTTGTCATATCTCATAATCATAAAATGTAACTATCAAGCAATATCCAGATGGATTTAAACATAGCAACAAGGGAAAAGGTTTCCTCATAGTCTATATTATGAATTTGACGAAAACCCTTAGCGATTAATCACCCTTTGTTTATTTGTATCTTATTGTCTTAACCCCTTTAGGTGGGTCAACCAAAGTCCAAACTTGGTTTCTTAACATGGAATCCATCTCGAATTTCATGGCCTCTAGCCATTTCTCAGAGTTTGGGCCTGTCACTACTTCTTGATAAGTCCTAGGCTCATCTTGATCGATGAGGAGAACATCACCATACAACGTGATAAGAAATCCATATCTCTCAGGCGCATTGCGTTCTCTCAAATATGTTCACAGTGGTTGTGTTTCCAAAATAGTTAAATGTTCCTCAACAACTTGTGGAACTTGTTTTTGTTCAAACTCTGGTTCAGTGACTTGTGGTTGATCTCGAATTTTATTGAGTTCAATATTTCTCCCACTTCCTTTTCTGAAAACAAATTCTCTTTCTAGAAAGATTCCTATTCAAGTAACAAACACTTTGTTCTCGATAGGATTGAATAAATAGTATCCTTTAGTTTATTTAGGATAACCTACATAATTATATTTATGAGATTTAGGTTCGAGCTTTGAAGACATCTGATGTTTAAGATAAGCTCGCATCCCCAAATTTTCATAAAAGACATTATAGGATGTTTCCCAATCCATATCTCATATGGTGTCTTTTGAATCGATTTAGATGGAACATGATTTAGTGTGAAAGTAGTTGTTTCTAGTGCATGTCCCCAAAAAGAAACTAGAAGATTAGTGTGACTCATCATTGATCAAACCATGTCTAACAATGTTCATTTTCTCCTTTTGGAAACTCTATTCCATTGTGGAGTACCAGGAGGTGTAAGTTGTGAGACAATCCTACATTTCTTAAGAATTTCATCAAACTCTAAGCTTAAGTATTCTCCTCCTAGATCTGATTGAAAAGCCTTAATGCTTTTTCCTATTTGGTTTTGTACTTTATTTTAAAATTCCTTGAACTTTTCAAGGGCTTCATATTTTTGATGAATTAGCTAAATGTACCCATACCTCCTGAAATCATCAGTGAAAGTAATGAAGTATTGAAACCCTTCTCTGGCTTGTGTATTTATTGGTCCCCATACATCACTATTTATTAAGCCCAATAAATCACTTGCTCACTCACTTTTACCATTAAAATGAGCTTTGGTCATTTTTCCTAGTAAGCAAGGCTTGCAAACATCAAGTTGTTCGAAAATAAATGAATCCAAAAATCCATGTTTATGAAGCTTTTAAATGCGTTTTCACTTATGTGACCCAAGCGACAGTGCCAAAGATAAGTTTGATTAGAGTCATTTGTTTTTTTATCTTTTCTTATTTATATTGTAAATGGAATTATCTTGATCCAAAATATATAGGCCATTTATTAATTGTGCGGCACCATAGAAAACATTTTCGAGATAAAAAACAACAATTATTCTTAATTATCTCAAAATCAATCTTGTCTAAACAAGAAATCGAAATGATGTTTTTAGTCAGACTAGGCACAAAATAACAACGCTCTAAACATAAATTACATTCACTAGGCAATGATAAAGTATATGTTCCTATAGCTAATGCAGCAACTCCTGCTCCATTACCAACCCGTAGGTCCACATCTCTGTTTCTCAGATTTCTACTCTTTTGTAGTCCTTATATAGATGTACAAATATGAGAACCACAACTGGTATCCAATACCCAACTAGTAGATGTTGATAAATTAATATCAATAATATAAATATCTGAGGCAGACGCTCCACTTTCATTTGTCTTCTTGATTTTTTCAAGATAAATGGGGTAGTTTTTCTTCCAATAAAATGTCTTATTACAAGGGAAACATTTTGTATAACAATAAAATATAAATTTTTAGTACATTTACCAAGTTTGTTTATAAAATGACTTTATTCTCTCACTACTTTTATTAAAATTAATAACCCTCATATATTAATGTTGAAAATACTTTATGTAAAGTTTTTCTAGTGGGTAAAGATCCAAATTTCACATTCTCTTAAGTCAGCTTTGACTTTTCTCTTAAGATTATGGTTTATTTAGGTAAGAAACATTTTCTAATTACATCTCATGCAACTCCCTCATTTGTTCATAATCATCTTATGATTATCCAAATAACTAACCTCTAGGTTTCTAATCCTATTAGAGTAACCTAGTTAAGTCTTTAACCAATATTACAACCAGTGAATATCACTTGTTTATTCTTCGCGTTTGGCCAAGATAGATACAAGTACCTCGCTTTAGCAGAACTTACATTGTATCAATCAAGACTTTAATGAGGGTTAATATTGGGAGGTAATAAGTGACTTAATACTTTATCGAGGGGTTTTGTGAATATTATCTCAACACTAATATTTGATCTTATCAATTAACTAGCATACATCTTATACATTCATTTTATCACATACATGAAAAGATGTAAATACATATGCAATAGTTATAGCCCATATCCTAAGGTGGCCCGTCCCAAGCCAATGGGAGAACAAAATTATTCTAAGGATAAAATCACTTCTCAAGCATCTTTCTGTCGGCCTATCCTTTGTTCCTCTAGTCCATGCTTCTTCGTATAGATTACAATTTGAGAAACTCATTTTATATATGAGAGAGCAAGATGAGAATAGAATTACAATAGAAGTAGAGAGAGACACGAAAAGTAGGTCGTATTTATAAAACCTTATAAATCAAACTAAATGGGCTATTGGGTTATAACCTTGCATTCCAAACATTATGCATATCAATCATAACATACACTTGTTTTATCTTGATTATTAAAAATTACAAATATGTGCCTATGCCTTTGTTGCCTACGTAGGGTTAAAGGGCGAAATTTAAAATTGCACTTATAGACCATGTGAGAAAAACCTTACATTTTGATAAGTTTTATCAATAGATTCGTGTTTTCGGGATTTTAAATCCCTAAGGTTTTTCATTTGGAACAACTTTTGTTCCTGTGCAAAATGCTACCAGCCCTAAAACTCCATATTGAATATGTTAACAATTAACACATAATATCCCAAAACCTAACGACAACGAGCTTAATGATTAACATTTAAGCATCGATCTTATGAACAATCGTGAATGAATCGATTTGCTTGTACAAATATCATATGTTAGTTAAATAAATAAAAAAATAACATGTATCTCATACAATTACGTCACTCAAGTCATTAAAACCTGAATTTGTATTATACAAGTGGCTATGATACCATTATTTGGTCACGCCGATACACCCTATGGCAAAATGAAAAAATTATCCGACAATCACCACTAGAGATCCATGTATGAAGAATGAAGGAGGGTGAATAAGGGTGAAGAATTACTTGTTTAAAATCTAAAATTATAAAATTGGAGAAGATAGATATCCAATCATGATTCCAAGATGTCGATTCCTAAGTCGCAACGATAATGCTCCAACCTCTACTTAGTTCGCCCAGTTAAAATAAGCATATAAAGCTCTCTAAACTGTTTAGAGGGTTTATGAAAAACATTAATAACTACTAGATCTCTCATGCCTTTATATAGCCTTTGTAATCCTAATTCAACTCATATTAGAATTTCAATATATATATATTAATGTATATAATCTCAATTCAACTTAATTAAGATTTCAATATATGTGTGTGTATGTAATCCCAATTCAACTTTAATTATGATTTCAATATATTTATATGGTAATATATATAATCCCAATTCAATTTAACTAGGATTTCAATATATATTATATAATCTCAAATTAACTTTAATTAGGATATATATTAATTTAAATCAAATTATATTATTTATATTTTAAAAGAGTCATAATTACAATCATTATTTTCTTTTAATATTTATCCAATAGTTAAATTATATATATCAAATATATATTAATTTAACTAAATGTGTGTACAACATTTTTTTACATATATAATTCGTTTAATATATGTTCATTTCAACCGTAGGTGTGACCCTATAGGTTCTTGTAATGTTAGTAGTAAATAATAGAACAATTTTAATATTACAAGCAACGAGTGACATCTAGCAATATGTCATTGTCACCTAAGTTACAGGAAATCATGCTTCGACATAACCTCTTCGTGATTAACTTTTTTCACGTATTACATCCTTTTGTCATTTATATCTAGATTGGACACAAGTCATGGAACATTCACACTTGTATAGTCCATCTAATATTTCTTGATATCTTGAGTGGACTATCATAAACGAATAACTATGATATCTCATATCAACTTATTCGAGCATGGTCGTGCATTTATAGTCTTACTCAATCAAGTGGCCTACGATATTACTCCTAATATGCAGGAGGGGCAAATTCTATCTTGATCAATCATATCCCACTACGTAGATTGTGACATATCCAATATCAATCTTTGTAGTGTAGTTACTTACGACACATGTTTGACTGTATCGAAATATACAACTCACGACGTTGAAATAATGATGATCTAAAGTATAAGGATCATACATGTAGTTATCACTGTGAGTAATGTTTGTCACTGTCACATAATAATCCAAAAAAACATGTTCATAGCGGGTCAGTCCAGTATGTTGTTCTCTAACACATACTCATGTATTGATTTTGACATCTCCATTTCAATGACAACACTTTGTCATCAATCAACTACACATTAGTCTTAAATGCATCATTGTCGTCCATGCCCACAAAGATACTCGACTAAGGACATTTAAGAATAACTATGTTATTTTAGGGACTTTATTATAATTCAACTTATTTATGAACGCAAAATAGTAACTGAAATAATAATGGCAATGTCTCAATATTAATAAACAAGGTGAAACAAATGTCATTTATAATCATCTTATGATTGGTCTTTGGGCATACTCTAACAGGCAGAGTAGCACGTTACTATTAGCTAATAGGCTAAGTTGGCGGGTAAGGCAGACCTGATAGTTGTTATGTCGAGAGTGACCTAGAGGTATGACCCAGAGACAGGGTTTCCGAAGGACATGGTGCTTCGCATGTTGACGTGTAGCACGAAGACTAAGAGTTTCGGAGGTATAGATAGGCGGAGATGTGATAGTTGTAGCCGAAGGTATAACACTTGGTTGATTTTTTTTCATTATTTCCAATGACTTATTTTACTATTTAAGCATAGTTTCTTCGTCTTTGTAGCACCTTTTACATATTCACTTGGAGAAATTATTTTATGGGCCCAGCTCACCACGTCATCCATGTCCTCATCCACTAAAAATCAGTCAATTAATCCTTTTGTCTATGCCACTAATCTATTCATAACTAACTTCTATGAAACCACCCACTCCTTATTTACATGGCATAAAAAAGTGAAGATCCATCTTTGGAAAAAAAACTAACATGGAAAAAAAGAAATTAGTTAGCTGATTTTTAGTGGACGAGACCATGGATGACGTGGTTGGACATGATTATATAATGATTTTTCATTCACTTGGGATCATGGTGATCCTTGAAATTCAAACTCATTAATTAATTTGGGCTTAAAGCATAAAAATACCTAAACTATGTTATTTTTCATTAGTATTTAAACTATTTTTTGTCCAAACAACTAAACAAGTACCTAAACTATATTTTTTTCATTGAAGTATTTAAACTTTTTTTTAATCAAAACAAATACTTAAATTTTTATTACGTTGCAAAGTCTCATTGACCTAAAGATTTTTTTTAACTAAGATAACATTAGGACTTAAATCGATTATAAATTGACAGTTTAAATATTTATTTTTGATAAAAATAATTTAAATACTTAAAAATGACCGTTTAAATATGTTATACTGCCGGGACGATAATGACGGGACAAGTAAATAAGCGCAAACGCAAAAAAAATAACACCAAGAATTTACGTAGAAAACCCAAAAGGGAAAAACCACGGGCAGAGGATGAGAACTTTTGTAACACCCTTAATGTATACTCGTATACCGAATATACACTAAAGGTGTTACAGAGTTGTTAAGAAAACTTGACTTAAATTTTTTTCCAAACTTTATCTTATTGTTTAACCCTTTTTTCGGTTTTAAATTAAAAACTACGTCAGTCTATAGCAGCTAGTTTCAACCCTAAATTGTTTTAAAAAAATTATAAATATGTTATTGAAATAAAAATATAATTCAAGGAGAAAACTATGTACCCTACCTAGACCCCTTCTTGAATTTAAAATTCATACGTGATTAGGGTTAAACTACATTTAACTATGTCATAAATCATAATCATTTGTAGTAAAACCATATTTTGAGTCCCTACACTCGTAATTAATACGTAAATACATTATAACTTAATTTTATAAAACATTTGCATCTTTTAAACCCACATACATACAAGTACATGCCCGCTAGATATTGTTAAGTGTTCAAAACTACTATTTTTATTACCCTTTTTACTCATATTATTGTTAGATTTGGGCTCATATTAGTTGCATAATTAGTCATTCATGCATTAATTCATGTTTCTTTCCAGTGTTGAACTTGATTACATAACTTGGTGACTTTTGTGGAAAAAGATACTGCTTTGGTGTGTTTTTTTGTGTGTGCAGAATCACTTGCCTAAACAAGGCTAGAACCAGTTGCCAGGGCAGTGCATGAAGGAGATGCCGACGCAGTTGCCAGGGCAATGCATGAAGGAGATGCCGAGCAAGTTGCCAGGGTAATGCATGAAGGAGATGCCGAGCTAGTTGCCAGGGCAATTGTCGATAAGGGATAAGATGATATGGCAGTCGAAATTGATGACTAGATAAGCCCAAGATGACGTGGAGCAAAGTTAAATCCCAAAGGAGTTTGATTTCCATGAAGAGGTCAAAGAGAAATTAAATCCCAAGAAGATCTAGAAGGAATTTAAATATAATAAAGAATTATATTATTTTTAAGTATTTAATTCCAACTTAACTTCTTCCTCAAGAGAGACTTTGACCTAGCCATCTCCTATTTATAGGAGACCAAGCCGTCAACTCTAGGAGAGAGCAAGGGGGAGAGCTCGATTGAAGAGAGAGCAAAAGGGGAGAGATTTCGACAAGGGCTTTCAACCATTCTTCATATTTTTCTTTCTTGTTCGATTAGGTTTATGTTAGGGATTCTTTGTTTTGTGTTTCTTTGGAACCTAGCCATGTACTAAATCTATTTGGCTAAGATTATTGTGTTTTGTGGTTGTGAGAAACAATTGGATTTTGTTTAGGTAATAAGAGTTTGCACTTTCAATTCAAGGTTTACTCATTTTTGGTTTTTATTCTTGTTTGCGAGTGAATTGGGAGAGGATCTCGTAACTCTATCTATTTATCTAATATCAAGAGATGTTAGATTCAAGAAACGGATGAGTATGGTCTTTATTCAATAGATGGTTAAGATTAATCCGGCTTAGGAATAAGTTAAGGATTTCAACGGCTAAGAGGAGCGCAAGATTGGTTGTTTTTCACCCTTGATTCACGCAGGGATGTATTGTCAAGGCATGCATAATTAGCTAGAGTTTTGACTTAGGGTTAAGAAGAAACCATTGAAGAACGCTCTGCCGAACCTTAAGTTGCTGCCCAGCCAGTTGCCCAGGCAACCGTCGATGAGTTGCCAAGGCAACCCCGCTGCGCAAGTTGCCAAGGGAACTGAGTTGCCATTGCACTCTTTTACCAAGGCGATCCAATTGGCTATCACTCCTCAACTCACGATAACCTGGACTATTCTCTCTCTTTTGATTACATCTTCTTTTACTTATTTGCTTTCTAGTTTAGTTGTTAGTTAAAACTCATACAATCTTCTACTTGTGTTCTTTTACTTTTTATAGTGCAAGAGACTAGATTCTTGAAGTGGCACCAATCCCTGTGGAGACGATATCTTTTATACTATAACTTTGCGACGTGTACACTTGCACAATTGTGGAGCACTTATTACGCTCAACAAGTTTTTGGCGCCGTTGTCGGGGATTGGCAATAGCAACTTTGTTTTTATTTCCTTGCACTTTTTATTTTTATTGTTTAAGATTCAAAGGGTTAACAAACTTTGGTTTTGCATTGGTATATGACCAGGGCAAGACCGATTATACCAGATTATACCTTTGATCCAGAAATCGAACGAACTTTGCAAAGACTCAAACAAAGTTAAGAGTAGCAATGGCTAATCAAGACGGCAATATGAATCAGGATGTTTCAGCAGGAGGAGGAGTGATTCTTGCACGAAACAGAACTATTCTAGATTATCTTGAAGAAGATCTTGAAAGACTTAATCCAAGAGTTGTTACACCTAAAATTGAAGTCGACCACTTTGAGTTGAAACATGTGATGTTCAATATGATCAACATAATTGGTCAATTTGGCGGCTCAGCAACTAAAGATGCACGACAACATCTTAAATCTTTCCTCGAGATTTGCAATTCATTCAAAATACAAGGAGTCACCCCCAATGTTTTATTATTCCCCTATTCACTGAGGGATAGGGTGAAAGCATGGTTGAATAGTATTCTTGCTGGATCAATAGGATCTTGGACCGATCTTTGTCGTGATTTCCTTGCTCGATTTAATCCTACAAATTTGACTGATAAGGTTCATAACGAAATTACTTCTTTTTGGCAGACAGATGATGAATCCATGTACGAGGCTTGGGAGCGATATAGAGAACTTCTACACAAATGCCCCCTACACGGATTCTAGTGTGGACACAAGTAACAATGTTTTAAAATGTTGTGAATACACCAACAAGGATGATGCTAGATGCCTCGACAAACGGCATATTCCTAGATAAGTCACCGGAGAAAGCAATGAAAATTCTAAACATGCTTGCCAAGAATGATTATCAGTTCCCATCTGCTAGAAGAAGAGTTAGACGCCAAGCCACAATACATGAACTGGGATCATCAGACTCAATTTTGGCACAATTGGCCACACTAACCAAGATGGTCCAGAACATGCAGAAACCAAACAACACATAGGAGGTCAAGGTAATGGATTCTTTTTGTGAGTTATGTGGTGGTAACCATGATTCTTCTGAATGTATGCAGAATTTGGAATCCAGCTTTTATGTGGGGAATTACAACCGGAACAACAATGTGATGTCCAATACATACAATCCAGCTTGGAAGAAGCACTCGAATTTTTCATGGAGTAATCCCAACAATGCTCTAAACCAGAACAATTAGAATGCACAAGCATCAGGATTCCAGCAGAATATGCCACGGCAACAGTTGCCGCAGCAACAACCGACAACATCTAGTTCTTTGGAAAATTCTCTCAATGCTTTTATGTTGAAAACTGAATCTTATATGGCTGAGAATAATAACTTCATAAAAAGAATTGATGCTTTTATTAACAGGGCCGAGATGAGATTGCAAAACCAAGAGGCGGCAATCAAATCATTGGAAAATCAAGTTGAACAATTTGCTCAAAACCTGAATACTAGACCGCAATGAGGTTTACCTAGCGATACTGAAGTCGCAAGAGGAACTGGCCATGAGCAATGTAAGGCGATCACCACTAGAAGTGGCCAACAACTTAAAGAGGCTCAAGCTCACTCATCAAACAAAGCTCCACAAAAAAATAAGATGAACTCAGCGGCAAAGCCTCATATGCTGAACCAGGAAATACCGCGGCAACCAGCGACAAGCATGCCTCGGCAACCAACGATAGGCATGCCGTGACAAACCCAGTTGACGATGCCTCGGCAACTCTAGTTGCCCCAGCAATGCCATCAATCAGGTTCTAGACCAATTAAGGGATCGAAGATATTTGACTTCCACCACCATTCCCACAAAGGTTGAGGCGAAAAAAGCAAGAATATCAATTCAAGAAGTTTCTTGATATCCTAAAGCAAGGCCATATCAACTTGTCATTGGTTGAAGTAATTGAACAAATGTCGAACTATGCCAAGTTTCTTAAAGACATTGTGTCAAAGAGAAAAAGGCTAGGGGAGTTTGAAATAGTTGTCGTAACAGAGGGATGCATGGCCATGTTGCACAATCGCATGCCACCCAAGTTGAAGGATCCTGGAAGTTTCACAATACCTTGTTCCATCAGAAACCACTATGTCGGGAAAGCATTATGTGACCTTGGAGCAAGCATAAACTTGATGCCTAAATCAGTTTTCCAGAAACTAGGAATCGGGAAAGCAAGACCTACAACAGTTATGCTATAGCTAGCCGACAAATCCTATGTGCATCCAGAGGGAAAAATCGAAGACATACTGGTAAAAGTTGATAAATTTAATTTTTCCCATTGACTTTATTGTTTTGGATTGTGAAGCAGATGAACATGCACCTATAATTCTAGGGAGACCTTTCCTAGCGACAGGGAGAACTCACAATGAGGGTGAAAGGCCAGCAAGTTAAACTAAATGTGTTCCAAACACTAAGGCATGCCGATGATCCGGAAGAATGCCAACTTCTTCATGCCACGACAGAGTTTAACTTCGACGAGGAATTTAGTTGCCTCGGCAACTACATTGCCGATCAAGAGGAACCTGATGAGTATGAAGAATCGACCGATGAGGAACAACAAGAAGAGGAAAATTTGCTAGTCAATCGACCAGGTACATACTTTGAACCACTGGATTACTCAGGTAAGGAAGGTAAATTCGAAAAGCCCTCCATTGAACAACCACCGATTCTTGATTTGAAATAGCTACCAGGGCAACTAAAATATTCTTACTTGGGAACCGATAATACATCGCCTATAATTATTTCCTCTAAGTTACAGCCTGAGTAGGAAAATAAGCTGATCAAAATGTTGATTCTACACAAGAAGGCAATAGGGTGGACAATTGCCGATTTAAAGGGAATTAGCCTCGCAGTGTGCATGCATAAGATTTTGTTGGAAGATGATCACAAGCCTTCGATTGATGCCCAGTAGAGACTGAATCATGCCATGAAAGGGGTTGTAATGAAAGAAATCTTCAAGTGGCTTGACGCCGACATCATATACTCTATCTCTAATAGTACATGGGTAAGTCTCGTACAATGTGTACTGAAAAAGGGAGGTATAACGGTGGTAAGTAATGAAAACAATGAACTCATTCCAACCAGGACTGTAACCGGTTAGAGGGTTTGTATGGATTATCGAAAGCTAAACAAAGCCACTAGGAAAGATCACTTCCTATTACCCTTTTATTGATCAAATGCTTGACCGTCCCGCAGGTAAACCTTTTTATTGTTTTCTTGATGGTTATTCAGGTTACAATCAAATTTCCATAGCACCAGAAGATCAAGAAAAGACAACCTTCACATGCCCATACGATACTTATGCTTTTCGAAGGATGCCGTTCGGATTGTATAATGCCCCGGCAACCTTCCAAAGATGCATGATGGCACTCTTTTCAGACATGGTCGAAGACTTCCTTGAAATCTTCATGGATGATTTTTCCGTTTTTTGGTAATGACTTCGACTGTTGCGTCGAAAATTTAGAGAATGTGTTGTCAAGATGTGAAGAATCCGATTTAGTCCTTAATAGGGAGAAGTGCCATTTTATGGTAGATAAAGGAATAGTGCTCAGCCACAAGATTTCATCCAAGGGAATCGAAGTAGACAAAACCAAGGTGGATGTGAACGAGAGATTACCCCCACCAAGTTCGGTTAAAGGAATCTGAAGCTTTCTTGAACATGCAGGTTTTTACAAGAGGTTCATTCATAATTTTTCTAAGATTACTAAAGCCTTGTGTAATTTGCTTGAACATGATAAAGTCTTCAATTTTTATGATTCTTGCGCACAAGCATTCAAAACCCTAAAGGAAAAGCTTGCCTCGGCACCCATTGTCGTTCCACCCGATTGGACGCTACCTTTTGAGCTCATGTGTGATGCAAGTGATTTTGCAGTAGGAGCAGTCCTAGGCCAACTCACAGGTAAGACCTTTCATGTGATATACTACGCTAGTAAAACTCTTAATAGCGCTCAAGTGAATTACACAACAACGGAGAGAGAGTTACTAGCCGTGGTTTTCGCATTTGACAAGTTTCGATCCTATTTGATTGGTACAAAGGTAATTGTCTATACGGACCATTCGATAATTAAGTATCTATTTGCTAAAAAGGATGCCAAACCTCGTTTGATTCGTTGGATATTGCTTTTACAAGAGTTTGACATAAAAATTAAGGACATGAAAGGAACAGAAAATCAAGTGGCCGATCACTTATCACGCTTAGAACGCAATAAGGAGGAGGACACGGATTTAGAGATATGCGATGCATTCCCGGATGAGCAACTGTTAGTTGCCTCGGCAACCATGGATGCGTATGCCTCGGCAACCCTTGACGCGCACGTCGCGGAAACTCCAGACGTGTATGCCTCGGCAACCCTTGACGCGAACGCCGCGACAACTCCAGACGCGTATACATCGGCAACCCTTGACGCGCATGCCTCGGCAACCCTTGACGTGCACGCCTCGGCAACTCCAGACGCGTATGCCTCAGCAACCACTAATGCGCACACCTCGGCAACTCCAGACGCGTATGCCTCGGCAACCACTGATGTGCATGCCTCGACAACGCTTGACGCGCATGCCGCGACAACTCTAGACGCGCATGCCTCGGCAACCATGGAAGCAGTTGCCACGGCAACACATGCCTCAGCAATACCCTGGTATGTAGATTTAGTTATTTCCTTGTTTGTGGTATTTTACCTTATGGCCTTACTCACCAAGGGAAGAAGCGGTTCCGCCATGTTGCTAAGCATTACTTTTGGGACGAGCCTCTTTTGTTTAAACAATGTGCAGATCAGGTTATACGCCGATGTGTCCCTGAAGAGGAGCAGCAGAATGTACTCCGGCAATGCCATTCTTCACCCTATGGAGGACATTTTGGAGGAACGCATGCAATCCGGTTTGTATTGGCCAACACTGTACAAATATGCCCAAGAGTTTTACAAGCAATGTGATCGTTGCCAGAGGACGGGCAATATCTCTAGACGACATGAGATGCCGCTCCAAAACATTATCGAGGTGGAATTGTTTGATGTATGAGGGATCAATTTTATGGGACCTTTCCCATCTTCATTCGGCAACCTCTACATTCTACTTGCCGTCGATTACGTGTCTAAATGGGTGAGACAGCTGCAGTTTCCACCAACGATTCCAAGACCGTACAACGATTCTTGTAGAAAAATATATTTACACGGTCTGGGATGCCGAGAGCAATTATCAATGATGAAGGTAAGCACTTTGACAACAGACTTATTGCCAAGATGTTGCAACGCTTCGGCGTGTCACACAAAATTACCATGGCATATCACCCACAAACCAATGGGAAAGCAAAAATTTCCAACCGAGAATTGAAGGGTATACTCGAGAAAGTTGTAAATCTCTCTAGGAAAGATTGGTCAGTAAGACTAGACGATGCACTTTGGGCATATCGCACTGCATTCAAACCACCCTTAGGTATGTCTCCCTTCCGACTTGTCTATGGCAAACCATGCCATCTACTGGTGGAAATCGAACACAAGGCATATTGGGCAATCAAGACCATGAATATGGATTGGGAAAGTGTCGGGCAAAGGCGTTTGTTAGACCTCAACGAGGTAGAAGAATTTTGTGCACTCGCCTATAACAATGCACGAATCTACAAGGAGAAAACAAAGCAATGGCATGACAAGAAACTATTGTCGCGGTAATTCACGCCAGGGCAATTAGTTCTCTTATTCCATTCTCGGCTGAAACTTTTCCCGGGAAAACTAAAATCAAGGTGGTCGGGACCATTCGAAGTTGTCAAACCATTCTCCCATGGTGCAGTGATAATCAAGTCCATCATTGATGAACATGAATTCAAAGTTAACGGACAAAGATTGAAGCACTACAACGGTGCCCATGTGGAACGTAACAAAGAAGTGGTCACCTTAGGAGATGCATGAGCATGCTCTCCTTTCGATATTTTCTTTTTATTTTTATTTTTTCGAACTATTTAATTTTTTTATTATTTATTTTTATTTATTGATTTCAGTTATTTCACTTTTTAGGATAGATTTATTTATTTTCTTTAAGATTAAGATTACATCTTTCTTTCATATTTATCTAATTGTTTTTAAATTTTAAGTTTAAGAATTTCTTTGCACATATTTATTTATTTTCTTTTATTAGTTTATCTTTAATTTTAATCCTTATTTTATTTGTTTTTGAATTATAGGAAAAGAGTTCAAGATAAGGAGGAATTTGATTCAAGAAGAAAACTTCTTCAACAAGGAAATTAATGGGCTAAATCTAAGGCTTATATTAAGCCTCCAATTTACCCTAAATAAACCCTACATAGCCATCCAAACCCTTCCCCTTCACCAAATCCCCTAGTTGTCTCCTTCCCCCAATCAAAACCCTTGTTTTCTTTCTTTCCAATTAATCCCATCCACCATATTTACTACTTATCTTTTCTATTTAACCCATCACCCTTAACTTCCAAGAAACATATTCCTACTTTTCATCTTGCAACTCTTTAGTTTCTTTTGCTTTCTTTTCTTTGTTTCAACCAAACTTACAACCAAGATCATCCATGGCATCCAAAATCAAATTTTTGGTTCATCCAAGTTCCTCCAAAGAACCAAGATACAAGAAGTTTGCTACACCGGTGGTTCAAGAAAGATTTCACTCCAAGTTTGAAAGACGGAAGATTTGCGAAGAACAAGGCTTCGAATACCCCAACTCCCATCAAGATTTCGGCCTTGAACCATTCATCTTCGAAAGGATTGCATATCAAAAGTGGAAAATCTTTTGCCATCAATCGGAACCGGGTAACATCTCATGGGTAAGAGAATTCTCTGCTCACCCACCTAACCCGGATAATCCTTATGTTTTTGTTCGTGACAAGGCTATACTCATAAGCCCCGAAAGCATCAACACCTTTTACGGGCTCTACGTTGAGAAGGACGAGCATCAAGCCTTTGTTGATCAATTCACGCCCAAGCAACTCGACAAGGTGCTTCAAGAACTCACTCTATCGGAAACTCATTGGAACGACGGTAAATACAAGGGCACGATAAATCACCTTCGGCTTAAACCCGAGGCAAAATTATATAATAAGTTTGTTAAAACTTCTTTAATGCCCACAACACACAATACCACCGTTGATACACCTCGTCTTTTGCTCATACATTCTATCTTGCGTAATCGCATTATTAACATTGGAAAATTTATTTGTGATGAGATTTTTGTATGTAGCACAAAAGATGAGGGTTCTCTTTTCTTCCCTTGCTTAATTTCCAATCTTTGCAAGGAGATGCATGTCCCAAGTGAGTCCACTGATTAAAAGGCCCTACCAAAGTCTGGTTGGAATCGAGCTCAAATCCAAAACCTAATGGGAGAGGCACCGGTAAAATCCCCAACGCCTTCAATTGCCGCGGCAACTCCTACCGCCTCGGCAACTCCAAATGCCCAAGCAACTGATGCCCGGGCAACTCGAACAGTAACCCCGAGACAACTTGAAGCACTATTACAACCATTGGAGAACCACCTTAGGAAAATTGAAGACCGGTAACTAATGTTCATGTGGTACATGAAGGATCGCAATAATGCCATCACCTAAGTCATCATGGAAAAGTACCCGGACAACCGCGTGTCATTCCCTATCTTTCCTACCGAAATCCTTGCCACGACAACCAATGAAGCAGTTGCCACGGCAACCAAAGCTAAAGACGCCCCGGCAACCACTGCAAAAGCCAAAGTTAAAGCGCCTATGCCCAAATCAACTCGTGCTGAATCAATGTCTGATTTTTTAGATTCATACGAGTCTTTCATTGCACCAACAAAGACCGCACCAATCGAATCCTCCAAGCCCAAGCGAAAAGCCAATGACATTGATGAAGAGGACGATGAGGACAACCCCGTACGAGGATCGATTCCACCATCAGAAACAAGGAAGCAACCACCACGTTCAAGCAAAAGAATCAAGACATCTGCCAAAAGGAAACTAATCATCCATGATGACGAACTCTCAGAGTAAGTCCTCGTTTGCATTTTACTTTTCTTTATTTTTATTTTTATTTTTCTTTGTTGCATGCATTGAGGACAATGCCTCACTCAAGTTTGGGGGGGATTGTTATTAGTTAGTTACCATGTTTAGTTGCATTCATCTTAAGTATTGCATTTAGGATACATAAATTGCATGCCATGCCTTTAGTTGGAACAAGAATTGCCTAGATTTGATGAATATCCGATGATAACTTTGCCAATGTACTTAATTGATAGAACTTTTTATTCTAGGATAAACGTGGAAACACTTATAATCTTACTATGATGCTAAACTTGATGAAACACTATTGTGGCTTGATTGATTTAAGGAATTCTAGCGAACTTAGGTTGATAGTTAAAAAAATTAGGGGATTAGAATAAAAATTGGATGAATGCTAGAGGTGCCTAAAATTGGCTCTAGTATGTGCTAAAAATTGATCACTAGAGGTGCCCGAAATTGGCTCTAGTATGTGCTAAAAATTGACCGTTAGAGGTGCCCGAAACCGGCACTAGTCGAATAAATTAATTAACTTAAGAAAACTAAAAACAAAACACTAGAGGTGCCCGAAACCGGCTCTAGTTAAAACATGTTAAAAGAACCCAAGGAAGTAATTTGAAAACCTCTTGTTTGCATAGAATCCAAAAAATCAACTTGCACATAACTCCGCACACACTCACAAGCATTATAGTTTGATTTCGAGTAACTCCTAAGTTTTCCGAAAAATGAAAAGCCAACCATACTTTGTGCCACGGTTCTGAGAATTGAAATCAAGTTCAAAGCTAAGTTTGTGAAAATTGAAGTCTTGACGGGTAATTATTAGTTTGCATTGCTTGAGGACAAGCAATAGTTTGAGTTTGGGGGTGTGTTAAGTGTTCAAAAGTACTGTTTTTATTACCCCTTTTACTCATATTATTGTTAGACTTAGGCTCATATTAGTTGCATAATTAGTCATTCATGCATTAATTCATGTTTCTTTCCACCGTTGAGCTTGATTACATAACTTGGTGATTTTTGTGGAAAAAAGATACTGCTTTGGTATGCTTTTTTGAGTGTACAGAATCACTTGCCTAAACAAGGCTGGACTAGTTGCCAGGGCGGTGCATGAAGGAGATGCCGACGCAGTTGCTAGGGCAATGCATGAAGGAGATGTTGAGCTAGTTGCCAGGGCAATTGTCGATAAGGGATAAGATGATATGGTAGTTGAAATTGATGACTAGATAAGCCCAAGATGACGTGGAGCAAAGTTAAATCCCAAAGGAGTTTGATTTCCATGAAGAGGTCAACGAGAAATTAAATCCCAAGAAGATAGGAGAAGATCTAAAAGGAATTTAAATATAATAAAGAATTATATTCTTTTAAAGTATTTAATTCCAACATAACTTCTTCCTCAAGAGAGACTTTGACCTAGCCATCTCCTATTTAAAGGAAACCAAGCCGTCAACTCCAAGAGAGAGCAAGGGGGAGAGTTCGATTGAAGATAGAGTAAAAGGGGAGAGATTTTGACAAGGGATTTCAACCATTCTTCATCTTTTTCTTTCTTGTTCGATTAGGTTTATGTTAGGGATTCTTTGTTTTGTGTTTCTTTGGAACCTAACCATGAACTAAATCTATTTGGCTAAGTTTATTGTGTTTTGTGGTTGTGAGAAACAATTGGATTTTGTTTAGGTAATAAGAGTTTGCACTTTCAATTCAAGGTTTACTCATTCTTGGATTTTATTCTTGTTTGCGAGTGAATTGGGAGAGGATCTCGTGACTCTATCTATTTATCTAATATCGGGAGAGTTAGATTCAAGAAACGAATGAGTATGGTCTTTATTCAATCTATTGATGGTGAAGATTAATCCGGCTTAGGAATAAGTTAAGGATTTCAACGGCTAAGAGGAGCGCAAGATTGGTTGTTGTTCACCCTTGATTCACGCAGGGATGTATTGTCAAGGCATGCACAATTAGCTACAGTTTCGACTTAGGGATAAGAAGAAACCATTGAAGAATGCTCTGTTGAACCTTGAAGTTGCTACCCAGCCGCCCAGCCAATTGCCCAGGCAACCGTCGATTAGTTGCTAGGGCAACCCCACTGATCAAGTTACCACGGCAACTGAGTTGCCCTTGCACTCTTTTACAAAGACGATCCAATTGGCTATCACTCCTCAACTCACGATAACCTGGCCAATTCTCTCTCTTTTGATTACATCTTCTTTTACTTATTTGCTTTCTAGTTTAGTTGTTAGTTAAAACTCCTACAATCTTCTACTTGTGTTCTTTTAATTTTTACAGTGCAAGAGACTAGATTCTTGAAGTGGCACAAATCCCTGTGGATACGATATCTTTTATACTATAACTTGCGACGTGTACACTTGCACAATTGTTGAGCACTTATTACGCGCAACAGATATCAACCACAATTTAAGATGTACATACCGTGCTTACTAATGTAACTTGAGTTTCTAATTAATAGCTCCTTCATGCCCTTCTACGTGGGAGAACCTACGTGTGAAATAACACACGCTAAGTACGAACTTAGTGAGGCAATAATCTTATTTAACAAATATAGAGTAAAGTAATACTTATTTTATGATATCATATCAAGTTCTCTACCTAAGATATGATAGTTCTATCAAGGGTTCCATAATCTCTAGATTTTCATGTATATTCCATAAGTTCCTAACTTACTCATGATTTCAATGCTCTATAATCATAAAATAAGTCATATACATGGTATATTTCGTATAAATAACATAATTCACATACATGGTATAATTCACATAAACAACACGATTCACATACATGACATGAATTTCATGTATAACATGATTTATATACATGACATGGTTCATATATGTAATGAAATTTATATTCATGGCATGATCCATTTATGTAACATGATTTTCATACGTGGCATATTTCAATTGTATGACATGGTTTTCATATGTGGCATGATTCATGTACATGTTTCCATTCATATACATGACTTGATACATGTACATGGCATAATTCATATGCATGGCATAGTTCATAACGTAACAAAATGTGTATACATGGCATGATTCATATACATAGCATATTTCTTATACTTTTGACATACTTCATACACATGACATAATTCATGTGCTTAGCCTGATTCATATACTTGGTATAATTCATATACATGTCATGCTTTATATACGTGGCATAATTCACATACTTGACATATTTCATATACATAACATGGTTCATATTCATAACTTGTTTCATATACCTAACATGATTCATTTACGTATCATGATCTTTTTATCATTGCCCAAAGTACGATTTATGAGATCGAGGTACGCGATTCATCTTGTAATGACACCATAGTGTCAAACGTGAACGTAAAGATGAGTACGTACTAGGGGACGCTCTTTGCTCCCCATAAACATAAAGCACCTCGACAGTGCACTCGGGCACAGTGGGCGTAGATCCCCAGGGTGCGGCACCTCGGTGGTGCACTTAGGCACGGTGGGCGTAGATCCCCAAGGTGCATGTGACACAATCATTTTGTCACAGTATCTTTTTCATAACTTGAACATAAGGGTGCGACTGCTAAAGACTCTAGGGCATGCCAACTATACCATGGATTCTCATACTCAATACTTGGGCATTTCTTTTATCATCAATCCAACATCATGATCAATCATATAATTAATTTTTCATATTTCATGCTTCATCATAAATAGTCATGGCAGATATAGCTCATCATCAATTCTCAAAAAAATAATTTATATGTCATATTCCATGTAATCTACTGTTATTACAACATGCAGTAGCTCAACATGTACATATGGCAATACTATTATTATGTGTATCTTGTTCTACCTTAACTTGTTTCATTTAAATCTTATCATATTTCCATATCTCATGTATGCATAATGCATCATCATTTATGCAAGTAATCATTCGTACCTGGTATTTTACCAATCTTGCCATGTCGAGCAAAGTATTATAGAGAAATACAAATACCATTTTTTAACATAATGTCATTATATAGAAGTGCAATATCATTTATGCAAGCAAAGTATTCGTACCTGGGCCATGAATAGTATGCCTCACTAAGCTTACTCGAGGTTCTCATCTTTCTTTTTATCACTGGTTCTCTTTCGATCTCTTTTATAACTGTATAAGACCAATCGAACATATACATTACAATCCCGTATTCAACTTGAATCTAACATTTCTATCTTGATTCTTAAACATAACTATTCGAAATGGTCCCCAATATTTTTATCACTGGTCCTTAGTGACCATTTTGAACATTAAATAATTGTTCAAACCCATTTTTGAACAATTTCCATAATTGATTACTTATTTTGGACTATTCCCTTTTTAGTCCTTAAACTTTATAAAAGTGACATTCTAGTTACTACTTTACTTTTGTACGTAGATTCATGTACAGTTAAACCATTTATTTATTTTTAACATCCTTAGAAATTTTCCTTCAACTTTCAACTTTATTCAACTTGGTCCTTCACTAAATCCTTTATTTTCGAAAAGGTCCTTAAAATTTTCTTTCTTATCATTTCAATCCTTCAACTTTCAAAACATGCTTGAATCTTCAAATCTATCAATTTTTCATCAATTCAAGATCAATCCTTTATTTTTCTAAAATTGCCGAATTGGTCCTTGAATTTCCAAAATATTTCATTTTGGCCCATAATCACCAATTCGTGCTATTTAACCATAATTAATCATTTTCAATGCTAAAATAAATTTTCCAATAATTCCCCTAAATTTTTAATACTTTTTCAAAATAGTCACCAAAATTCCAACTTGGGAAATTATTCAATCTAACATCAAAATCAACCTCCTAACTTCATAATTCCTTCAATTTCATCCTTAATTTAGCATCACAATCAAAATCCCTAAATTCTAGGGTTAGGGTTTATAATTTAAACATGGAATTTAGCCAAAATTCACACTTGATTCCATGTTTACAATATTAATTCTACCATAAACAACCTTAATTCCATCAAATAACATCAAAAGCATAATCTTCCTCAATCAAGAACATAACTCATACTCATCTATTTCAAATAAAAATACCATAAAAATGTAGAGAATCAAGCATAGATCACATTACCTCAATTAATTTTGCTTGAAATATATTTTTGATCCTTGAACTTTGATCTTGAAAATTTGAAAATCCTAGCCCCTTTTATTTTTGGGTAATTCGAACAACAAGGAAGATGAAAATATTGTGTCTTCATCTTTCTTTAAAGTAAATACACATGTTAAAGATTAAATGAATTTTTAATTCATTTAAATAGTGAAATTACCTTCTTACCCTTTTATTATAATGGCCAAGATTCAATCTCATCAAAATCAATGGCCATGATTTAATCCATGTGTTATTCATCTTCCAAAATTGCCCTCAAAGTTCCAAAATATTTGAAAATTTTCATCCATGGCAAAGTCCAATTTGCCCTCCAACCAGACTTTATTTACAACTAGTCTTGAAAATTGTAATTCCATCACCATCTAACTAAATATAGTTAGAATCCAACCAAATATAATAAGATACTCATAAAATAATATTTTATGAGTTTCCCATAATTTCTTGGAACTGTCTTTAAAATTTCAGTTCGATCCAATATACCGATAATTATTGGGAAATTTTATCGGATGTCTTTCCTCTTAAAAATCTTATCTCCACAATTCATTTCGAACATTATTAACTTAAAATAAATCCTTTTTAACAGTCAAAATATCAAATATGGGACCTTCCCATATGGTCACCCATCCTTGGGCTACTCGCTTGAGCACACTTAACAAGTTTATTCGATCCAAATTCAATAACATAAGATTCGTATAAAAAAATCCAGTAACACATAAATACCACTCTTGGGGGTGGACTACTCATTTACGGGGTTAACTTGCATAACTTTTGAAAATTATACTTTGGTCCCTTAACTTTTGCAAAGTTTACACTTTAACCCCTAAACTTTCAAAAATTACATTTTAGTCACTAGTTCAAAATTGGGATATTACAAGTTTTACTATGTTGGAGAAAGAGATTACACTTTAACCCCCTTAAGAAAATTTGTCCTCGACTTTTCAACATATACTCTTTTCAAACAACTTCATATTTTGCTCATTCATTCTTTCTTCAAATTCTCAAATGACTTTCTCTACTTTATGATTTTTCCAAAGAACCTTAATCAGTAGAATTTCTTTGTCCCTTAATTCTTCAACTTTATATGCTAGGATTTTCACTTCTTCTTCTTTATACATCAAACCTGATTGCAGTTCAATCTTCTTAGAGGTAATTACATATGAAGAATCCAATCCATATCTCTAAAACATAAATACATGAAACACACAATGAATCTTGTTCCTATTTGGAATTAAAGCCAATTGGTAAACCATTAGTTCCTTTCTTTTTTAGAATCTCATATGGCTCTATAAATTTGGGACTAATATTTCCATTTCAACCAAAAACGTAACACCTTCCTCCAAGGTAAAATCTTTAAAAATACCTTTTTCTCTAACATCGTATTCAATATTTTTTCTTCTTATTTGCATAAGTCTTTTTTCAATCCACTGCGGCTTTAAAATTTTGCTGAATGATCTTTATTTTATCCCCATGTCTTATGTTGAATCACCCTTCCAACGTTTAAGTTATTATGAACATTTCAATCTTGTAAACTGAACGATTTAGAAAATTCGGTGTTTTCTTCCATATGCCATCTTGATACCTACTTGATAACTATTGTTGTAAACAATTTCAGCCAAAAGCAAATACTTTTCCCATGATCCTGTAAACTCAATTACACAAACTCGTATCATATTCTCCAGAATCTGAATGATCCATTCAGATTGCCTATCTGTTTGTGGATGAAAAATTGTACTAAAATCTAATTTAGTACTTAAAGCTTCAAATAACGTACCCCCCAACATCTTGAAATAAACCTTGGATCTCTGTTTGACACCACCAATACTAAGATACCATGTGGTTTTACTATCTCTTGAACATAAAGTTCAGTATACTTATCCAGCGAATAATCCATTCAATTGGAATAAGGAAGCCAAACTCTGACAGACGATTCATAATTACCCATATTAAATTCTTTTTACTTGGTGTAGCTGACAAATCCATTATACAATCCATCGTTACTCATCCCTACTTTCATTGGGGAATAGAAATAGACCAAGTAATCCATAAATATTTGACCACAGCTTTTTAGTCTTTAAATTTTGATACATCTTATTATTCCTTGGATGCATAATTAATAAACTATAATTGACCTCCTTTAATTTCTTCTCTCTTCAGATATTGTCAGCAACATATACTTTACCTTAGTAATATAATCAATCTCTTGGCTTAATTTCATAGTTCTGTACTTTCCTATTTCCAGCTTATCTCCTATTTTCAAAACATTTTTCATCTCTTCCTATTCAAGAATAGCTTGTATTTTCTTAAGGTCAACCCTTATTCCTTCTAAAAACACTGCATATCCAAGGAAAGTTATTTCTAACAACCGGAACTTGCATTCGAAACTTGGTATTAAGTTGCTTATCTCTTAAAGTTTACAGTATCACTAGAAGATGGTAGTCATGTTCAACTTCGGTCTTTGAATAAACCAAAATATCATTTATGAAGACCACAACAACTAATCCAAATAGGGTTGGAATACCCTATTTATCATATCCATAAATGCAGCAAGGGCATTCGTCGATCTAAAAGACATCACCGAAACTCGTAGTGTCCCTAACGAGTCCCGAATATTGTCTTTAGTATATCTTTTCCTTAACCTCGCTTTGATAATAACCCCGATCAAGATTTATCTTTAAAAATACTACTTCATCTTTAAGCCGATCGAATAAATCCTCAATCCCGGTAGGGAATTATTATTCTTAATGGTTACTTTATTCCACTTGTTTGTAATCTTTACATGATCATAAAGAACCATCTTTATTCTTTACAATTTAATACCGGAGTACCCCATAGTAATTCACTTGGTCAAATATAACCCTGGTCTAGAAATCCTTGTAATTGAGCTTTAAGTTCCCTTCACTCAATTGATGTCATCCTATATAGTACTATTGATATCGGTTCAGTTCTAGGATAAACATCAATCCCAAAATGTATTTCCTTATCCGGAGGTAATCCTAATAACTCATCCAGAAATATATCAGGAAGCTCATTTACAGTCAGAATGTCTTCAAACTTTTTAGGTAACTTTTACGTATCTTTTATACAACCCAAACATGTTTCACATCTATTAAATAACAACCTTTGAGCTATCATTACAAAAATTATTGACTCTAAACAGTCAGTTCTTTCCCTCAAAGATTATTTCAAACCATTAGATCCTTGAAATACCGATATGTTCTTCTTACACTTCATATCTGCATCATATGCAGATAGTCACTCCATTCCAAGAATGACTTCAAGTTAATGGAATGGAAGTTCCATTAAATCTGCCAAAACTTAATTCCTTAAATTCCTAATGAACCTTTCTTGCATATTTTAATTACTTATACATTGTCCAAAAGAATTATTGACAATCACTTTACTAAATTTTCTCCATAGAAGTCTTTCTTTGGGCCTTGGACGTAGCTTCTTTATAAACCATTCTCATCGAGTCATTTTCAATCGGCATCAATTTAACTGTGTACTGACTCAATCTATTAAAATCTAATGCGTACTCATAAAGAGTACGAGTACCTTGTTTCAAACTTAGAACTGATGTACATTTCTCTTTTAACTAATTGCCAACATACTCGGCTTTAAACATTCTTCTTCCTCCAATTCCCATAGTTAAGCATTTATCACAGTTCATCAATACTTAACTTCATCTATTTCATTTTTTTTACTGGAACTTATCCATATTATTGAGGAGCATAATCAAGTTACACATTATTACATCAATAACATGACATTCTAGGGGTATGTACTTAACTTTAAATCACATTAAACTTGATTTAACCTCTAGAATCAGCTAAACCTGTAGCTCTGATACCAATTAAATGTAACACCCTTAACGTATAATCGTATACCGAATATACACTAAAGGTGTTACAGAGTTGTTAAGAAAACTTGACTTAAATTTTTTCCAAACTTTATCTTATTGTTTAACCCTTTTTCGGTTTTAAATTAAAAACTATGTTAGTCTATAGCAGCTAGTTTCAACCCTGAATTGTTTTAGAAAATTTATAAATATGTTATTGAAATAAAAATATAATTCATGGAGAAAACTATGTACCCTGTCTAGACCCCTTCTTGAATTTAAAATTCATACGTGATTAGGGTTAAACTATATTTAACTATGTCATAAATCATAATCATTTGTAGTAAAACCATATTCTGAGTCCCTACACTCGTAATTAATATGTAAATACATTATAACTTAAGTTTACAAAACATTTGCATCTTTTAAACCCACATACATACAAGTACAAGCCCGCTAGATATCAACCATAATTTAAGATGTACATACCGTGCTTACTAATGTAACTTGACTTTCCAATTAATATCTCCTTCATGCCCTTCTACGTGGGAGAACCTACGTGTGAAATAACACACGCTAAGTAAGAACTTAGTGAGGTAATAATCTTATTTAACAAATATAGAGTAAAGTAATACGTATTTTATGATATCATATCAAGTTCTCTACCCAAGATAGGATAGTTCTATCAAGGGTTCCATAGTCTCTAGATTTTCATGTATATTTCATAAGTTCCTAACTTAATCATGATTTCAATGCTCTATAATCATAAAATCAGTCATATACATGGTATATTTCGTATAAATAACATAATTCACATACATGGTATAATTCACATAAACAACAAGATTCACATACATGACATGAATTTCATGCATAACATGATTTATATACATGACATGGTTCATATATGTAATGAAATTTATATTCATGGCATGATCCATTTATGTAACATGATTTTCATACGTGGCATATTTCAATTGAATGACATGGTTTTCATATGTGGCATGATTCATATACATGTTTCACATTCATATACATGACTTGGTACATGTACATGGCATAATTCATATGCATGGCATAGTTCATATACATAACAAAATGTGTATACATGGCATGATTCATATACATAGCATATTTCTTATACTTTTGACATACTTCATATACATGACATAATTCATGTGCTTAGCCTGATTCATATACTTGGTATAATTCATATACATGTCATGCTTTATATACGTGGAATAATTCACATACTTGACATATTTCATATACATAACATGGTTCATATTCATAACTTGTTTCATATACATAACATGATTCATTTACGTATCATGATCTTTTTATCATTGCCCAAAGTACGATTTATGAGATCGAGGTACGCGATTCATCTTGTAATGACACCATAGTGTCAAACGTGAACGTAAAGATGAGTACGTACTAGGGGGCGCTCTTTGCTCCCCATAAACATAAAGCACCTCCACGGTGCACTCGGGCGCATTGGGCGTAGATCCCGGTGCGGCACCTCGGTGGTGCACTTAGGCACGGTGGGGGCGTAGATCCCCAGGGTGCATGTGACACAATCATTTTTTCACAATATCTTTTCATAACTTGAACATAAGGGTGCAACTGCTAAAGACTCTAGGGCATGCCAACTATACCATGGATTCTCATACTCAATACTTGGGCATTTCTTTTATCATCAATCCAACATCATGATCAATCATATAATTAATTTTTCATATTTCATGCTTCATCATAAATAGTCATGGCAGATATAGCTCATCATCAATTCTCAAAAAAATAATTTATATGTCATATTCCATGTAATCTACTGTTATTACAACATGCAGTAGCTCAACATGTACATATGGCAATACTATTATTATGTGTATCTTGTTCTACCTTAACTTGTTTCATTTAAATCTTATCATATTTCCATATCTCATGTATGCATAATGCATCATCATTTATGCAAGTAATCATTCGTACCTGGTATTTTACCAATCTTGCCATGTCGAGCAAAGTATTATAGAGAAATACAAATACCATTTTTAACATAATGTCATTATATAGAAGTGCAATATCATTTAAATTTAAGCAAAGTCTTCCTATTTGCATTTTTAAAAGTATGCAAATCACTAAGCTTACTCGAGTATTCTCATCTTTCTTTTTTTTATCACTGGTTCTCTTTTCGATCTCTTTTATAATCAGTATAAGACCAATCGAACATATACATTACAATCCCGTATTCAACTTGAATTTCTAACATTTCTAAACTTGATTCTTAAACATAAAATTTTTTCTAAATGGTTCCCCAATATTTTTTATCACTGGTCCCTAGGTCCTTTGTGACCATTTTGAACATTAAATAATTGTTCAAACCCATTTTTGAACAATTTCCATAATTGATTACTTATTTTGGACTATTCCCTTTTTAGTCCTTAAACTTTATAAAAGTGACATTCTAGTTACTACTTTACTTTTGTACATAGATTCATGTACAATTAAACCATTTATTTATTTTTAACATCCTTATAAATTTTCCTTCAACTTTCAACTTTATTCAACTTGGTCCTTCACTAAATCCTTTATTTTCGAAAAGGTCCTTAAAATTTTCTTTCTTATCATTTCAATCCTTCAACTTTCAAAACATGCTTGAATCTTCAAATCTATCAATTTTTCATCAATTCAAGATCAATCCTTTATTTTTCTAAAATTGCCGAATTGGTCCTTGAATTTCCAAAATATTTCATTTTGGCCCATAATCACCAATTCATGCTATTTAACCATAATTAATCATTTTCAATGCTAAAATAAATTTTCCAATAATTCCCCAAATTTTTAATACTTTTTCAAAATAGTCACCAAAATTCCAACTTGGGAAATTATTCAATCTAACATCAAAATCAACCTCCTAACTTCATAATTCCTTCAATTTCATCCTTAATTTAGCATCACAATCAAAATCCCTAAATTCTAGGGTTAGGGTTTATAATTTAAACATGGAATTTAGCCAAAATTCACACTTGATTCCATGTTTACAATATTAATTCTACCATAAACAACCTTAATTCCATCAAATAACATCAAAAGCATAATCTTCCTCAATCAAGAACATAACTCATACTCATCTATTTCAAATAAAAATACCATAAAAATGTAGAGAATCAAGCATAGATCACATTACCTCAATTAATTTTGCTTGAAATATATTTTTGATCCTTGAACTTTGATCTTGAAAATTTGAAAATCCTAGCCCCTTTTATTTTTTTTGGTAATTCGAACAACAAGGAAGATGAAAATATTGTGTCTTCATCTTTCTTTAAAGTAAATACACATGTTAAAGATTAAATGAATTTTTAATTCATTTAAATAGTGAAATTACCTTCTTACCCTTTTATTATAATGGCCAAGATTCAATCTCATCAAAATCAATGGCCATGATTTAATCCATGTGTTATTCATCTTCCAAAATTGCCCTCAAAGTTCCAAAATATTTGAAAATTTTCATCCATGGCAAAGTCCAATTTGCCCTCCAACCAGACTTTATTTACAACTAGTCTTGAAAATTGTAATTCCATCACCATCTAACTAAATATAGTTAGAATCCAACCAAATATAATAAGATACTCATAAAATAATATTTTATGAGTTTCCCATAATTTCTTGGAACTGTCTTTAAAATTTCAGTTCGATCCAATATACCGATAATTATTGGGAAATTTTATCGGATGTCTTTCCTCTTAAAAATCTTATCTCCACAATTCATTTCGAACATTATTAACTTAAAATAAATCCTTTTTAACAGTCAAAATATCAAATATGGGACCTTCCCATATGGTCACCCATCCTTGGGCTACTCTGGCTTGAGCACACTTAACAAGTTTATTCGATCCAAATTCGAATAACATAAGATTCGTATAAAAAATCCAGTAACACATAAATACCACTCTTGGGGGTGGACTACTCATTTACGGGGTTAACTTGCATAACTTTTGAAAATTATACTTTGGTCCCTTAACTTTTGCAAAGTTTACACTTTAACCCCTAAACTTTCAAAAATTACATTTTAGTCACTAGTTCAAAATTGGGATATTACAAGTTTTACTATGTTGGAGAAAGAGATTACACTTTAACCCCCTTAAGAAAATTTGTCCTCGACTTTTCAACATATACTCTTTTCAAACAACTTCATATTTTGCTCATTCATTCTTTCTTCAAATTCTCAAATGACTTTCTCTACTTTATGATTTTTCCAAAGAACCTTAATCAGTAGAATTTCTTTGTCCCTTAATTCTTCAACTTTATATGCTAGGATTTTCACTTCTTCTTCTTTATACATCAAACCTGATTGCAGTTCAATCTTCTTAGAGGTAATTACATATGAAGAATCCAATCCATATCTCTAAAACATAAATACATGAAACACACAATGAATCTTGTTCCTATTTGGAATTAAAGCCAATTGGTAAACCATTAGTTCCTTTCTTTTTAGAATCTCATATGGCTCTATAAATTTGGGACTAATATTTCCATTTCAACCAAAACGTAACACCTTCCTCCAAGGTAAAATCTTTAAAAATACCTTTTTCTCTAACATCGTATTCAATATTTTTTCTTCTTATTTGCATAAGTCTTTTTTCAATCCACTGCGGCTTTAAAATTTTGCTGAATGATCTTTATTTTATCCCCATGTCTTATGTTGAATCACCCTTCCAACGTTTAAGTTATTATGAACATTTCAATCTTGTAAACTGAACGATTTAGAGAAATTCGGTGTTTTCTTCCATATGCCATCTTGATACCTACTTGATAACTATTGTTGTAAACAATTTCAGCCAAAAGCAAATACTTTTCCCATGATCCTGTAAACTCAATTACACAAACTCGTATCATATTCTCCAGAATCTGAATGATCCATTCAGATTGCCTATCTGTTTGTGGATGAAAAATTGTACTAAAATCTAATTTAGTACTTAAAGCTTCAAATAACGTACCCCCCAACATCTTGAAATAAACCTTGGATCTCTGTTTGACACCACCAATACTAAGATACCATGTGGTTTTACTATCTCTTGAACATAAAGTTCAGTATACTTATCCAGCGAATAATCCATTCAATTGGAATAAGGAAGCCAAACTCTGACAGACGATTCATAATTACCCATATTAAATTCTTTTTACTTGGTGTAGCTGACAAATCCATTATACAATCCATCGTTACTCATCCCTACTTTCATTGGGGAATAGAAATAGACTGAAGTAATCCATAAATATTTGACCACAGTTTCGAGTCTTTAAATTTTGATACATCTTATTATTCCTTGGATGCATAATTAATAAACTATAATTGACCTCCTTTAATTTCTTCTCTCTTCAGATATTGTCAGCAACATATACTTTACCTTAGTAATATAATCAATCTCTTGGCTTAATTTCATAGTTCTGTACTTTCCTATTTCCAGCTTATCTCCTATTTTCAAAACATTTTTCATCTCTTCCTATTCAAGAATAGCTTGTATTTTCTTAAGGTCAACCCTTATTCCTTCTAAAAACACTGCATATCCAAGGAAAGTTATTTCTAACAACCGGAACTTGCATTCAGAAACTTGGTATTAAGTTGCTTATCTCTTAAAGTTTACAGTATCACTAGAAGATGGTAGTCATGTTCAACTTCGGTCTTTGAATAAACCAAAATATCATTTATGAAGACCACAACAACTAATCCAAATAGGGTTGGAATACCCTATTTATCATATCCATAAATGCAGCAAGGGCATTCGTCGATCTAAAAAGACATCACCAGAAACTCGTAGTGTCCCTAACGAGTCCTGAATATTGTCTTTAGTATATCTTTTTCCTTAACCTCAGTTTGATAATAACCCTGATCGAAGATTTATCTTTAAAAATACTACTTCATCTTTAAGCCGATCGAATAAATCCTCAATCCCTGGTAGGGAATTATTATTCTTAATGGTTACTTTATTCCACTGTTTGTAATCTTTACATGATCATAAAGAACCATCTTTATTCTTTACAATTTAATACCGGAGTACCCCATAGTAATTCACTTGGTCAAATATAACCCTGGTCTAGAAATCCTTGTAATTGAGCTTTAAGTTCCCTTCACTCAATTGATGTCATCCTATATAGTACTATTGATATCGGTTCAGTTCTAGGATAAACATCAATCCCAAAATGTATTTCCTTATCCGGAGGTAATCCTAATAACTCATCCAGAAATATATCAGGAAGCTCATTTACAGTCAGAATGTCTTCAAACTTTTTAGGTAACTTTTACGTATCTTTTATACAACCCAAACATGTTTCACATCTATTAAATAACAACCTTTGAGCTATCATTACAAAAATTATTGACTCTAAACAATCAGGTTCTTTTTCCTCAAAGATTATTTCAAACCATTAGATCCTTGAAATACCGATATGTTCTTCTTACACTTCATATCTGCATCATATGCAGATAGTCACTCCATTCAAGAATGACTTCAAGTTAATGGAATGGAAGTTCCATTAAATCTGCCAAAACTTAATTCCTTAAATTCCTAATGAACCTTTCTTGCATATTTTAATTACTTATACATTGTCCAAAAGAATTATTGACAATCACTTTACTAAATTTTCTCCATAGAAGTCTTTCTTTGGGCCTTGGACGTAGCTTTTTAAAACCATTCTCATCGAGTCATTTTCAATCGGCATCAATTTAACGTATCTTGACTCAATCTATTAAAATCTAATGCGTACTCATAAAGTACGAGTACCTTGTTTCAAACTTAGAACTGATGTACATTTCTCTTTTAACTAATTGCCAACATACTCGGCTTTAAACATTCTTCTTCCTCCAATTCCCATAGTTAAGCATTTATCACAGTTCATCAATACTTAACTTCATCTATTTCATTTTTTTTATCGGAACTTATCCATATTATTGAGGAGCATAATCAAGTTACACATTATTACATCAATAACATGACATTCTAGGGTATGTACTTAACTTTAAATCACATTAAACTTGATTTAACCTCTAGAATCAGCTAAACCTGTAGCTCGATACCAATTAAATGTAACACCCTTAACGTATAATCGTATACCGAATATACACTAAAGGTGTTACAGAGTTGTTAAGAAAACTTGACTTAAATTTTTTCCAAACTTTATCTTATTGTTTAACCCTTTTTCGGTTTTAAATTAAAAACTATGTTAGTCTATAGCAGCTAGTTTCAACCCTGAATTGTTTTAGAAAATTTATAAATATGTTATTGAAATAAAAATATAATTCATGGAGAAAACTATGTACCTGTCTAGACCCCTTCTTGAATTTAAAATTCATACGTGATTAGGGTTAAACTATATTTAACTATGTCATAAATCATAATCATTTGTAGTAAAACCATATTCTGAGTCCCTACACTCGTAATTAATATGTAAATACATTATAACTTAAGTTTACAAAACATTTGCATCTTTTAAACCCACATACATACAAGTACAAGCCCGCTAGATATCAACCATAATTTAAGATGTACATACCGTGCTTACTAATGTAACTTGACTTTCCAATTAATATCTCCTTCATGCCCTTCTACGTGGGAGAACCTACGTGTGAAATAACACACGCTAAGTAAGAACTTAGTGAGGTAATAATCTTATTTAACAAATATAGAGTAAAGTAATACGTATTTTATGATATCATATCAAGTTCTCTACCCAAGATAGGATAGTTCTATCAAGGGTTCCATAGTCTCTAGATTTTCATGTATATTTCATAAGTTCCTAACTTAATCATGATTTCAATGCTCTATAATCATAAAATCAGTCATATACATGGTATATTTCGTATAAATAACATAATTCACATACATGGTATAATTCACATAAACAACAAGATTCACATACATGACATGAATTTCATGCATAACATGATTTATATACATGACATGGTTCATATATGTAATGAAATTTATATTCATGGCATGATCCATTTATGTAACATGATTTTCATACGTGGCATATTTCAATTGAATGACATGGTTTTCATACGTGGCATGATTCATATACATGTTTCACTTCATATACATGACTTGGTACATGTACATGGCATAATTCATATGCATGGCATAGTTCATATACATAACAAAATGTGTATACATGGCATGATTCATATGCATAGCATATTTCTTATACTTGTGACATACTTCATATACATGACATAATTCATGTGCTTAGCCTGATTCATATACTTGGTATAATTCATATACATGTCATGCTTTATATACGTGGAATAATTCGTATACTTGACATATTTCATATACATAACATGGTTCATATTCATGACTTGTTTCATATACATAACATGATTCATTTGCGTATCATGATCTTTTTATCATTGCCCAAAGTACGCTATATGAGATCGAGGTACGCGAGTCGTCTTGTAATGACACCATAGTGTCAAACGTGAACGTAAAGATGAGTACGTACTCGGGGACGCTCTTTGCTCTCCATAAACATAAAGCACCTCCACGGTGCACTCGGGAACATTGGGCGTAGATCTCCGGGTGCTGCACCTCGACAGTGCACTTAGGCACAGTGGGCGTAGATCCCTAGGGTGCATGTGACACAATCATTTTTTCACAATATCTTTTTCATAACTTGAACATAAGGGTGCAACTGCTAAAGACTCTATGGCATGCCAACTATACCATGGATTCTCATACTCAATACTTGGGCATTTCTTTTATCATCAATCCAACATCATGATCAATCATATAATTAATTATTCATATTTCATGCTTCATCATAAATAGTCATGGCAGATATAGCTCATCATCAATTCTCAGAAAAATAATTTATATGTCATATTCCATGTAATCTACTTTTATTACAACATGCAGTAGCTCAACATGTATATATGGCAATACTATTTTTAAGTGTATCTTGTTCTACCCTTAACTTGTTTCATTTAAATCTTATCATATTTCCATATCACATGTATGCATAATGCATCATCATTTATGCAAGTAATCATTCGTACCTGGCATTTCACCAATCTTGCCATGTCGAGCAAATTATTATAGAGAAATACAAATACCATTTTTTAACATAATGTCATTATATAGAAGTGCAATATCATTTTAAATTTAAGGTCGACTACTATGAAGTCTTCCTATTTGCATTTTTAAAACATGCAAATGCACCCACCTGGGCCATGAATAGTATACCTCACTAAGCTTACTCGAGGTTCTAGTCTTTCTTTTTATCACTGGTTCTCTTTCGATCTCTTTTATAACTGTATAAGACCAATCGAACATATACATTGCCAATCTCGTATTCAACTTGAATCTAGCATTTCTAGCTTGATTCTTAAACATAATTATTCGAATATAAAATTTTTCTAAAAATTTCCCCAATATTTTTCATTATTGCCGAAATGGTCCCTAGGTCCTTTGTGACCATTTTTGACATTAAATAATTGTTCAAACCCATTTTTGAACAATTTCCATAATTGATTACTTATTTTGGACTATTCCCTTTTTAGTCCTTAAACTTTATAAAAGTGACATTTTAGTTACTACTTTACTTTTGTACATAGATTCATGTACAATTAAACCATTTATTTATTTCTAACATCCTTATAAATTTTCCTTCAACTTTCAACTTTATTCAACTTGGTCCTTCACTAAATCCTTTATTTTCGAAATGGTCCTTAAAATTTTCTTTCTTGTCATTCAATCCTTCAACTTTCAAAACATGCTTGAATCTTCAATTCTATCAATTTTTCATCAATTCAAGATCAATCCTTTATTTTTCTAAAATTGCCGAATTGGTCCTTGAATTTCCAAAAATTTTCATTTTGGTCCATAATCACCAATTCATGCAATTTCAACCATAATTAATCATTCTCAATGCTAAACTAAATTTTCCAATAATTACCCCAAATTTTCAATAATTTTTCGAAATAGTCACAAAAATTCCAACTTGGGAAATTATTCAATCTAACATCAAAATCAACCTCCTAACTTCATAATCCTTCAATTTCATCCTTAATTTAGCATCACAATCAAAATACCTAAAGTCTAGGGTTAGGGTTTATAATTTAAACATGGAATTTAGCCAAAATTAACACTTAATTCCATGTTTACAACATCAATTCTACCATAAACAACCTTAATTCCATCAAATAACATCAAAAGCATAATTTTCCTCAATCAAGAACAGAACTCATACTCATCTATTTCAAATAAAAATACCATCAAAATGTAGGGAATCAAGCATAGATCACTTTACCTCAATTAATTTTGCTTGAAATCTAATTTTGATCCTTGTATTTTGATCTTGAAAATTTGAAAACCCTAGCCCCTTTTTATTTTTGGGTATTTCGAACAGCAAGGAAGATGAAAAATATTGTGTTTTCATCTTTCTTTAAAATAAATACACATGTTAAAGATTAAATGAATTTTTAATTCATTTAAATAGTGAAAATTACCTTCTTTCCCTTTTATTATAATGGCCAAGATTCAATCTCATCAAAATCAATGGCCATGATTTAATCCATGTGTTATTCATCTTCCAAAATTTTCCTCAAATTTCCAAAATATTTCAAAAATGCCATCCATGGCAAATGTCCAATTTGCCCTCCAACTAGACTTTATTTACAACTAGTCTTAAAAATTGTCATTCCATCACCATCTAACTAAATATAGTTAGAATCCAACCAAATATAATAAGATACTCATAAAATAATATTTTATGAGTTTCCCATAATTTCTTGGAAGTGTCTTTAAAATTTCAGTTCGATCCGATATATCGATAATTACTGAGAAATTTTACCGGATGTCTTTCCTCTTAAAAGTCTTATCTCCACAATTCATTTCGAACATTATTAACTTAAAATAAATCCTTTTTATCAGTCAAAATATTAAATATGGAACCTTCTCATATGGTCACCCATCTTTGGGCTACTCTAGCCTGAGCACGCTTAACAATTTTATTCGATCCAAATTCGAATAACATAAGCTTCGTATAAAAAAAATCCAGTAACACATAAATACCACTCTTGGGGTGGACTATTCATTTATGGGGTTAACTTACATAACTTTTGAAAATTATACTTTAGTCCCTTAACTTTTCCAAAGTTTACACTTTAACCCCTAAACTTTCAAAAATTACATTTTAGTCACTAGTCCGAAAATTGAGATATTACAACTTTTACTATGATGGAGAAAGAGATTACAACTAATTTATGATGTTCTATCTAAACCCCTAATCCCTAGTATCTATTTATGGGGATAGATTCCTTATTTACAGAGGAAGCTTGCATAGAAGCAAATTCTACTCAAACTGAGTTTTCCACCTTTAATTAATATAAAGTAAACAAGATATACTAAAAGTATGATTCTAACTTTAAACCAAATCCCAAAAGAATTTGGATCACAACTCTAACAAATCTCCACCTTGAGACAAATTCCTGTCGAACAATATCTCCACCTCTTCCACGAAACCCCTTCAAGGGGTAGTCTTCAACAATGAACACCGACTGAATCAAAGCCTTGCCCAAGCTTGGATGTACAAGGAATTTAGTCTTCACGTTGGTAAGATCAACATTAGTACCAACTTTGCTCATAACTATATCACCACGAGCAATAACATGACCCCGATCATCAATGGCATTACTACTTTTCTCATTATTTATCTTTGAAGCAAATCAAACTCTCTTAAGCTTCTCAAATCCGTTATACCTACGAAATTTAACTTTATTCTTCTTTTCAAATTTGTTATGCCCATGAAATCGAACTCTTTTATGCCTACCAGAACCGTTATGCCCACGGTTGTCATGTTCAACACAAAATCCTCTTTTACTTGATTCAGTCAAGACGCATTCACTAGTAACATCTTCATTTAACACGCCGGAGGAAAAAACGGATGCATCACCTAAAATAGTTGAACCTTGCAGAACATAAAAATTGACTGCTCTTTTATACCCTTTCATCACAACGAGGGCGCATTTGCAAATTTTCATAGCTCCACCTTCATTGGAGTATCTGTACCCTTTTGAATCCAGAGTACCTGACGAAATCAGATTTCTTCTTAAATCTGGAACATGCCTCACATTACAAAGTGTTCGAACAATCCCATCTAACATCTTAATCTTGATCGTGCCAATACCTGCAACTTTACAAGAGACATTATTTCCCAACAAGACAGCACATGTAGACACATGTTTATACGTTGCAAACCAATCCCGATTTGGACTCATATGAAAACTACTACCAGAGTCAAGAATCCACTCCTCACTCACTATAGAGTCTTCGCCGGAAGCAACTAAAAGTTCACCATCATTATACTCGTCTGCAATATCAGCTTCATCTTCACTGGAATTCTGATTCTCATATTCCCTCTTTATCTTATTTTGTAATCTGTAACACTTAGATTTAATATGACATTTCTTATTGCAGAATTAACATGTTTTACCTCGATTTGACGACTTGGACATACCTCTATTTTTACTACCGGAATTACGACCACCTTTTCTTCCGCGATCTGAACTAGTCGATCCATGCACCATGAGACCCTCTACTTGGTACTCGGAGCCGGTAAGATGTTGCATCTTGTCATCTTAATTCAAATTATCATATACCACTTCAAGATTAAGGGTATCACGACTGTGTAGGAGGGTGCTTCTAACAGACGAATATGAAGGTGACAATGAGCCAAGTAAAATCAAACATAAGTCTTCCTCATTGTACTTTACCTCCATCGTTTCCAAATATGAGATGATCTCCTTGAAATCGGTTAGGTTGTCATCAAGACACGAACCTTCTGCTAACTTGTGGGAATATAGGCGTTGCTTCAGGTGTAACTTGCTGGTCAAAGTTTTCTTCATGCAAATTTGTTCCAATTTTGCCCATAAGTCGACATATGTCTTATCTTTGTGAACATCCTGCAAAATACTATCTAATAAGTGCAAACGGATATGGAAAGCAACTTTCCTATCCTTGCGATGCTTCTTTGTATCCGACCATTCTTTCGGCATACTATCAAACCCATCTAATGCATCATCTAAATCCATCTGAACAAGAACATCTCGAACACCTACCATAGCGAAAACCTGACGTTGCGATCCAGCAGCAGAATTTGATACTTCATCGTCGTCATTATCCTGAGTAACCTGAAAAACTCTTATGCCAATTTGTTATACTACCGGGACGATAATGACGAGACAAGTAAATAGGCGCAAACGCATAAAAGAAAAATAACACCAAGAATTTACGTGAAAATCACAAAAGGGAAAAATTACGGGCAGAAGATGAGAACTTTCACTATGATGGAGAAAGAGATTGCAACTGATTTATGATGTTCTATCTAAACCCCTAATCCATAGTATCTATTTATAGGGATAGATTCCTTATTTACAGAGGAAACTTGCATAGAAACAAATTCTACTCAAACTGAGTTTCCTACCTTTAATTAATATAAAGTAAACATGATCTACTAAAAGTAGGATTCTAACTTTAAACCAAATCCTAAAATAATTTAGATCACAACTCTAACAAAATATATATATATATTTACTTTAAGTCATTAATTTGCCTTTAATTAATTTTTAATACAAACAAAACAAAAAAGAATTCCAGTTAAGAAAGAGAGATAAGATCCGAATAATGTGGAAAGGTTCAATCTCGTGATGGCTTTTGGTGTATACCTTGATGTTAGTATATGAAAGTCAACAAAACTTTGACATTGTCCTAATTTTTTTTTTAAAAAGGCCGTCTACGCCAAATGTTAGGTTGATGTAGCTGTTGCTGCTGGTACCCGCTGACAAAATTGCTTTCACATGCACATGGAATTTTCTTTAAGTCTCTTCGTAAACCCATGCAGTTATATATAAGGATAGGATTCATATATAAGGTTAAGATTCATTTATACATAATGTAAAATTTATAGTTTTATACGTTTTTTGGATCGTTGGATGGGTGAAATTGATGGCTGAGATTAACTCTTTACTTTTTTTTCCAAGTGATAATCTTCACATAACCCACTGTTAATCTAGGTCATCTATTTCACCCATTCAACGATAAAAAACATGTAAAAGTTAAAATCTTTTACACTGTGTAACTGGATCATATCCCCTATATATATAGGATCTACTTACACTGTGTAAAACTCAGTTACTTTTATATCTTTTTGGACTGTTTGGATGATTGTAATAAATGACTAAGAATATTTCATTTTTTTATCCAAGTAATTATCTTCACATTTCTACTAGTTGTCTCATCCATCTATTTACATTTATCTAACTACCTAAAAATTGTAAAACTGAATAGGAGTTGGAATTTTGGGTGTAATGATTTATTTGAACTGGAATTCACTTTTTAATCATGATAATTAATCTTTTTGCCGTAAATATTTTTTTAAGAAAGTGCCACGTGAGTTATATTTAAAATAATAAGAAAATAGATGATATAAAAAGTTTTTTTTAAAAAAAATCAATTAATTTTGAATTTTCCGCAAACAAGTAAGCCATTAAATCAATTAAGTTTTTTTTTATTAATTTTGACAATTAAATTTTAACAATTTTTTATATCATTGTCACATGATATACTACAGTTCTATCCTATGTCTTTTACATTTTTTATAAGTTTTTCATGAATTTTGGGAAATTTAAAGAGTTTTTTAAATAAAATAAAAAAATTATGAAAACGTCAAGTGATATCAGTATGACACGATGTGTTACCCCAACTAATCTAAAAAAATTGTTAGCTTTAATATTCAATGTTGGTCAAAAGTGATTTCCTTGCCTAAAAAATGACGTTGAAAAAAATAATGGTAAAATATGGTGCTTGTTTGTTGAACTAGGGACATTCCTAAAGTGTCAGGAGAATTCAACAACACTATAGGCCAACTTCAGGGAAAGTCAGCAACATTGCTGTTCGACTTCAGACATAAAAACATATTCAATTGCAGGTCACCCTAGCAACTTTATTTGTTACTTTATTGATTTGATAACTTTATCCTAAACTGAGCAAATAATCTTTAGAGCACATCACTTTAACAAAAATTATTTCCAAACAAAAATTAAAATAATAAAATCGCAGAAAATGAAGAGATGCTCAAACGTTCCAAAAACCCTTCGATATTTTTATGATTAGGTAGAGCAGAGGAAAAGCAAGAATTTCTACGGTGGATCTAACCATCGCCGGTCAGAAACAATAGTCGAGAGGGACTAGTGGAAGGCATCCTCGATCCAATCCTTATCGACAACGTCATTTCTTCGATCAAAATTATTGTATGTGCGACTTAATTACTATTTCTGCCGATGAAAGTGAAACGACATTATATCAAATAACAAAATAAAACCCCATTATGTCACACCTGTGATTGGATGTAATGAAATTATTCATACGTGATAAAATAAAATCGGACAGGGATTTGTTTTTGACATTCTAATTTTCCATATTTTGGTGAGAGGGAGGGAGAAAAACCACTTTGGAGTTTGGACAAGAAGTTTGTCACATTAATTATATTAATTGAGGATGAGTCTAGAACGGGCGACGTACACCGCTGAATATCACTAACGCAATATATTGTTGAACACCATTAATTTTTAAATGATTTTTAATTAATTATTAAAAATCTCAAAGTCTTGATAGCAGTAGTCGAAGCCGTCAAAAAAAAATACCTGCTCAAATTAACTTGTAGTAGTGATAAGCAGGGTCGAATCCACAGGGAATAGTAAGAGATTAAGTTTAATAGAAAATAAATAAGTAAAGTAAAAGGGGGAGTTTGTGTTTGAGTTGAATTAAAAGACTAAATAAAGAAAACAATTAAAAGTAAAGAAGAATTTAATATGGAGATGAATTCTAGTCACGGTTGATCTCGTTTTATTAATTCAAGACTTAGTTCATCGATCTTCACAAAAGATAATTCTACATCAATTTCAAATAGCTTAGTTATAGGTTACCAGAGAAAAGCATATGTATAACCTAATATCTCTTAATTAATAGATAATCACTAAGAACTGCATGAATGATTTCTACTCTTATTATCAATATTAAAACTCTTAGAGAATTGCATATAAGAATTAAAACCTATCAAATAGCTTTATCGATTTAAGAGACTCAAGCACAAACTATTAAGCACTAATCCGTTAGCTTAATAAGAATATGAATCCATACCTTCAAAACACGTTTCTTATATTACTTACCACTTACCAAGAATGTCTTGATTGGTTGTTGCATATAAAGATGATGAGTAATCTCGGAAGATATAAAAATACTTGAAATAGATGAAGATGATGAAGAAGAACAAAAAAAAAACCCTCATTAAGAACTTGTATTAACAACCTTGAATCAAACCTTAACTAGAAAGAGTTTAGCTACTCATAGAGAAGAAAAGAGAATAATGAGGAATTATGAGGATGAATGATTTCTCTTCTCCTCATGACCCTATTTATAATAGAGGTCATTTACATCAACCAGGAGAATGAATTACAATAAGATTTAATTTAAAACTCTATGTTACTCCAAATATAATATAAAAGTAAAAGTTCAACTTGAAGTAAAATTCCTCTTCTTGTGTTAAGTGCTCCTTAGAATCCGAATCCAACTGAAACATCTCTTTTAAGCATGTTAATTCCTTTAGCTGTCAAAATCCCTACAAAAATCAAATATTTGTTAAAACATGGATTTATAGTTGGATTAGGACACTAAAATATAGGTATATATATATGTGAAAAATATGCAAATATTAGACTTATCATATACCCCATACTTATATTATGCTTATCCCCAAGCATACTGAAATTCAAAATTAAGGGTCCTTTTGGTAAATAGAAAGAATAAGAGAAGTAATAAGTCAATGATTGCAATTTAGCACAAACAAATAATCACTCAATTAATTATCATGAAGTCAAAGATGAAATAAAATTAAACACACTCACAAAGGATTTACTCAATTTCGCTCAAGGTGTTTAAGGGACAACAAGACTAAAGTCAAAGCATGTAAAAGAATCTTACCATAGGCTTGTAAATATATCATATCTCCACCATTGAGTTGGGCCGAATTACAAGATCAAAAGGTCTTTGAATTTGGTTGTAACAGGCTAGGGGACAAGGTATGATGAGAAAGACTTTTGGTCTTTTTGAATTGAAGAACTCACACATTTTATTTTGTTCAAGCTTTATGATATTTTAAGAGAACGAAAATTCAATATTTTCACACCTTTTGTCTTTTTCTTTTTGAACAAACAAGACTTTTTTCTTCTTTTTTTCTTTTTCCTCGTTTTTTCAAGATTTTCTCCCTTTTTTAGTTTGCTTGAATTTTCTCTAAGTAGGTGTAGTGTGTAGTTCTTCAAATTCGGGTTCAAATTGGGGAAATCAACAAAAAGGATATGGCTTTTAATATGGTTAATTTCCAAACGATAGGCTTAGGCTCAAAAGTGGTTCTCTAATGGTCATATTTACCAAGGTATGCTTTTTGGCTCAGAGTTCATACCTAAGTGCCTTAATCATCTCAATTAATTTGATCCTATGTGGTCTCAACATGTATAACATTGCAAGTTCTAGAAGAAACTAATCGTGCTTGACAATCACTCAATGAACGAAAATTATGAAGCATAAAAGATGTATGCTTATTAGGCTCAAATCTCACAAAATGGCTTATGTTGTGTCCAATTTTATCCATCTAATTATCGAATCAATTAATCAAGCAACGATTTGCAAGGCTAAAAATTTCTTATCAATTCTAATTTACTCCTCGTATTAATCTCATTTTTACTTTGGGATCCCAAATCTCAAAATTTTCAACATGTTGATTCTAAGAAAAATTTTCAATTTAAAAGATATTTTTCTAAGTCCATTAATAAGCATGAAATTCACATATTTTCTTCCTATTAACTTCGGCAAACTAAGCAAGAGTCCACAAAAAATTTTAACCAAAAGCCTCCACCCCACACTTAAACTGAACATTATCCTCAATGTTAAAATCATCATGCATTAAATAAAGTAATAAATGTTTTAGGGAAAAGAATGTTCCCTTATTCGGAATGTGATGGTTCATGGTGTGGATGAGAAATGAAGCTTAAGCGCGTCTAAATCGTGGATTGCTTTTGTTCTGCCTAAAGAACATGAGGTGCAGCTGCATCTTTTTCCATGAGTACTACTCCTTATACCTAAAAAGAAAAAAATATATAAAAATTCATAAAAAATAATAATGAAAAAAAATTATGGGTTGCCTCCCATGCAGCGCCTTTGTTTAACGTCTTTGGCTAGACGTCACTCCTTGTTATTTAATATCATGAAAAGCTAGAAGATGTTCGTCGGGAGGTTTGTCTTTGATTGATTTAAACACTTTTTTTCATGGTGGATTCCAAAAAGGTTTATCGAGAGGCAAGCTGATTTTCGTCTCGAGTCTAATTTTGCCTATCATTAGTTTCAGCATTTGACCTGAAGTGTAGTGCGAATTAATTAAGCCCGAGCTAAGCTGCTCATCTTTATTCTCTCGTATTTATTAAAAAAAATTAAGTCCGGGCTGCTCCATACGGACCCATTCCAACTGATTTTCTGTACTTTCATCTGCTGTAAAAAATTGTACAAAAAAAATGATCATCACTTTTTTTGAGAAAATGAAGCAATAAAAAATTGTACAAAAGGGACCTTATGTGATCCCTAATCCCCATTAAACTAACATCCAATTTGTCAAATTATCTCAACAAGTTCTTTACCAACTCATATGACTTTAGGTATTGAACACTAACCCATAACGTGGAAGAATTTGTCATTAGTTTCTTCACAAACCCAAACTCAATCTAAATATTTGTCAAAAGAAAAAAAAAAACCCTCAATCTAATTAGTGATCCGAGTTTGTATTTTTTTAATAGAATTATTTTTTTTGAATAGATCCGAGTTTGTATTTTTAATTTTACACATTTGAAAAAAAAAATGGAACTTTGTAGTCGTTCAAAACAGTTGACTTTGAAAATAAAAAGATTATAAATAAGGAATAACGTCACGTTTAGTATATGAGAAAAATGTCGAATGTGATGCGTGTACTTTTAAACTGTATAATGTGATAGAATCTATTGAAACGGTAAAGGATGAGACGTTTTCCTAGGTGATCCGAGTTTGAGCAGCGTAGTATGCAAATGTGTGCAAATTTATCAAGATATGAAATTAGACTAAGATACTACCTTGTAATGCGATTAGAATATTGAAAAATGTTTAATGAGATATGTGTACTTTGAAAATGATATTTAATGTATTACTTGCACTTATTAAATGTCAAATGTGGACTTGACAATATATACAATATGATACTTGAATTGTTATTATGTATATTATTATAGTACCTACAAATTTTCATTAATTGATTTGGCATTACTAACAATGTTGGCTTTTACTAATGGTACTAACCCATGTTCCATAATAATGCATGAAATGATGATTTAAGACCATATTAAATTTGTTTATAAAGTATAGATACTGTATTGGACATTTTATAAGTACATGTATCCAGGGACAAAGGCATATTGCAATGTCAAAATTTAAAAAAAAAAATGTATTAGAGATTTTTTTAAGTGGATGAAAACAAACTGTAGGTTTTTTAAGTGGATAAGGATAAACTATGAATGCTAAATTTTTTAAGGAGTGTCATTTTTAAAGTAAAGTCAATAATCTTTTTTAAAGTGATGCTAATTTTATTTTTTAAAATATTTTTATATAAAATTTATAAAAAAAATTATTTATCAAAAATTTTAATATGTCAACTGACACCGCTTTGCTTAAACTGGTTTTATCAGTGCATGTATCGTATTGTATATTTGGTTAAGGGACGAGTACTACATCTTGACACCCTTTTCTTAAGCTAGCTCGTCAATGCATATGTCATATTGTATATTTGGTTAAGGGAGAGTACTACACTTTGACACCCTTTTATTAAGTGCATACATCATATTGAATATTCGATCAAAAAACAAATACTATATTGAACATTGTTTTGAAAGAGTGAATTTTATTGAAACCAAAAAAGATAAAATATGGATAATACAACTCATTAAAAAGAGCTTTGGGAAATAAGTCCACCAAAAACTCCTACAGATAAACCCCCAAAGGCACAAAGAAAACTGATATATTCTTTTGAGAATTCCAACAATCGTCAACAATACTCTTTGTCTCGATCCAACTAGACACTTAAAATGTGATGTAGGAGTAATGAGCGAAATAAACAATCTTGCAAGCTGTTTCGCTGAACATAATGAATGCAACGACAACCAACTGCAAAAGATGATCAAACTACTGAAGATAACTGGCAAACGTAAACCATAACCGAGCATCGTGAGAAACTCTACACAAACGTAAATCTACCTCAAAGGTAGGCAAAAACGTGTCATAAGGCAAAGACGTGCGATAAAGGCAGATAAACTAAGTGCAACAAGAAGTGCACAAGTCTGAATCCAAGACAAAGAAATTCTTACTAGAAAAAAATTAAAAGAAAACCAAACGTAAAAGTAAAAATAAAAATGAAACATAAGAAAAGAGAAAAAAATATAGATAGTCGGCCATCAATACTAAAATTAATATCGTTATTAACCAATCAAAGAGAACGTTGAATGTAATTCAAGTAGTTAAGCTGTTAGTAGACTTAACTGGACAACTGATCAAGATAGCTGTATAACCGATTCAGTTAGGAAGTGATTGAGTTAGCTGTGAATGCAATCTGCTTGTATAAATAGAACAGCTTGGTGGGGCTGTAAATCATATAGTTTTGTAGTCAAGCTTGATTAATAAACAAGTTGATTTCTTTCTGATAATTGTTCTCTAGTAGAATTTCAACATGGTATCTTTCGCCATGATCCTTGGAGACGATCTTCCGCTGTTCATATCGCGTGTTTGAAAGTCCTGCGAAGCTTATTGTTCCCGCTGTTTGTGTGTGGTTCTTACGATGCCCAGTAGTGATTCCACTTCTGTTACAAGCTCGACCGAGTCATCAACAAGCAAAATGTTCACAAACAAGAAGATCAACGTTGTTCTTGATGAAGCGAACTTCTTGTTATGGAAGCAACAAGTGCTGTTGACAGTTAGGAGTCATCGTTTGGAGAAGCTGCTCACGGGCAAACTCAAGCCGCCACCTGAGACGGTTACCAATGATGGAGGAGAGTCTGTTCCAAATAATGATTATGAGGTTTTTGTCGCCCAAGATAGTGTGTTAGCGTCTTGGTTACTATCAACGATCAGTGCTCACATGTTGCCTCAGTTTGTTGGTGTCGAGACTGCATCTGAGGTATGAGAAACAGTTCTCAAGTTCTTTGCCAATCGGTCGACTACTAGTGTAATGAGCCTTCATTGCAAGCTTTGATCTGTCAAGAAGGGGGAAGAAAGTATGTGTTCCTATCTGACCCAGATCAAAGAAGTGTGTGATGCACTTGGGGCTTGCAATAGCAAAGTATCAGATATTGAACATATTGCTACCATCTTGAATGGGCTTCCCGCTGAATAGCAACCTTTCATGGCAATTATTACGGTCAGAAAAGAACCATTTTCTCTGGATGGAGTAAAATCTGTCTTAATGGATGCGGAAACACAATTGAGAGGGTTTAATACGATTGCTCCGTTACCTATAGTTGCGAATGTGGCTCATGTGCAAGATGCACATACTGTCAGTCATCAAGATTCGAGAAATACTCATGTATATAATGGAGGAAGGATAGGAGCTAGAGGAAGGGGTCGTACAAGACTTCAATGTCAGTTGTGTGGAAAGAATGGACATTCAGCGGATAGGTGCTGGAGCAGATTCGATAAGTCCTTTCCTAGAGTTTTGTCAAACACGAATGAAGACAGGAATGGTTCTGCAACTGTTAATGTGAGTACGTTGGAAGCAAACAATGCATGCTTTAATTGATGTACACATGCACATAGTGGAGCTGCATCTTCCTCTGGAACCTGGGTGGTAGATTCTTGTGCAACGCATCATTTTACACCTGATGCGACAAATCTACTCAACAGCACAAGCTATGATGGTCCAGGTAAATTGGTTGTGGGTAATGGACATAATTTAGATATATGTAGTTCTGGTCAAGCTATGTTATTATCTTCATCTCGTCCCTTGTTGATAAAAGAATTGTTTCATGTTCCCTCGGTGACTAAAAATTTGTTGTCTGTTTCGAAGTTTGCTAAAGACAACAATGTCTTCTTTGAGTTCCATGCAAAGAAATGTCTAGTTCGGGATGAGAAGTCTAGAGAGCTATTGTTGCAAGGGAGTGAGAATGAAGGATTGTACCATTTAATGCTGCTAAAGATTCCACCAAGGATGAAGTAAACCTAGTTAGTAAAGTCACTAGTACGTATGATGTATGGCATCAAAAGCTTGGATACCCTGCTCATAGTTCTTTGATGCAAGTGTGTAAAAATGCTGACATTGTAATTTCTCCCAAAGATAATAAAGATACAGTTTGTGTTGCATGTCAAGTTGGCAAAAGTCACAAATTACCCTTTACTGATTCAACAACAGTATATGATACTCCTTTTCAATTGGTGTTTACGGATTTATGGGGACCCTCCCACATAGTATCCTCTGATGGATACAGGTACTATGTCTCGTTTGTTGATGCTGCAACAAGGCATTGCTGGCTTTATCTACTCAAAACCAAAGATCAAGCCTTCCAAGTGTTTTAGCTATTTCATAGCATGGTCAAGACACAGTTTGATGGGGTGATCAAAGAAGTGCAAAGTGATTAGGGAGGGGAGTTTAGGCGTCTTTCGACTTTACTGGTATCTCTTGGAATTCATCATCGCAAGACATGTCCACACACCTCAGAGAAGAATGGTGTAGTCGAAATGAAGCATCATCATATTGTGGAACTTGCACTGGTTCTACTGGCACAAGCCTCTCTTCCTCTCAAGTTTTGGTCTTATGCAGTTAGCACCAGTGTTCATCTGATTAACAGACTTCCCACACCCACACTACAAGAAAGGTCACCATTCGAAGCTTTGAACAAGAAGCTCCCTAATTTCAGTCTTCTGAGGGTGTTTGGGTGTCGATGTTTTCCTCACTTACGGCCATATCAGATACATAAACTCAGCTATAGATCGGCTCCCTGCACGTTTCTTGGATACAGCACTCACCATCGCGGATATTATTGTCTTACATCAGATGGTCATATGTATATTTCTCAACATTTTATCTTTGATGAAACTTGTTTTCCCTTTGCAGAAGCTGCTAGTGTGAAAGATGGCCCGGTTTAGGGTAGGACCACAACCTCTACTCATTTGCCAGTTATTGATGGTGTGGCACGTGTATGCATGGGCATGCAGACTGGTGATCAAAGAGCTAATGCTGCAAGTCAATCTAACAGGCTCAGTCCAGATGAAGTATCAGGTCATATTTTTGATGAATCTGAAAATGGTGATGTGCAAGCAGATGAGTTACACCCTATAGTCTCTTCGTGTGCGCAAGATACATGTCCTGGCTCTCCTAGTGTGCCATGCGCAGACTCTGACTTGTCTGAGAACTGTGTGAGTCCTGGGGTGTGTGCTCAAGGAACTAGTGCTACTGCTCCTGTGGTGTCTGAAGATACTGCCATAACCATTGACAGGGTGACTGGCCATCACATGATTACACGCAGCAAGAATGGCATTTTTAAACCTAAAGGGTATATAATAACACATGGGATCGAGGAAGCTGAACCATATACCATTCAGGAGGCTCTTGAATCATCTAATTAGAGAGCTACAGTGCTGAATGAGTATGAAGCCTTGGTCAACAATGGAACCTGGACCTTGGTCCTGCTGTCTGAAGGACGGTCGACAGTAGGGTGCAAATGGCTGTTTCGAGTCAAGAAGAACGCAGACGGTACTGTTCAGCGCTACAAAGCAAGATTAGTGGCCATGGGTTATTCTCAAGTCCCTGGCCAGGATTTCCAAGATACGTTTAGCCCGGTGGTCAAGTCAGCTACGGTGAATGTGATCCTAGCCTTGGCCGTGGCGAGCAAATGGACAATGAGACAAATAGATGCCAACAATGCATTCCTAAATGGTAGTCTTGAAGAAGAAGTCTTTATGCAACAGCCTCCAGGCTTTGAGCAAGTGACTGAAGATGGTTCAAAGCTTGTCTGCAAACTGCAAAAAGCCTTGTATGGTCTTAGGCAAGCCCCACGCAATTGGTATTCGAAACTAAGGGATCACTTGGTTAGTCTTGGTTTCAAAAGTTCCAGAGCAGACAACTCATTGTTCATCAAGATTAAAGCTGGTGTTGCTACGTATGTCCCGGTTTAGGTGGATGACATTATAGTCACTGATGGATCGGATGAGGATATTGAGTGTGTGGTGACTCAGCTTGGCAGCAAATTTTCCCTAAAGGACTTGGGGGATCTTAATTTCTTTTTCGGAAACGAGGTGAAGAAAGTTGATGACTCAGTTATGCTCAGCCAAAAGAAATATGTCATGGAAATTCTTGACAAAGCACATATGGGAGAATCGACTCCAGTACCTACTCCTATGGTCACATCTCCTAAGCTTACTCAAGAGGATGCTGGAAGTGCACTTGTAAATGCGAAGGATTACAGGAGTTTAGTTGGAGCCTTATTGTATGTGTGTCATACGAGGCTTGACATTGTATATAGTGTCAACAAGTTAGCTCAGTTTATGCATAGTCCTTGTGAACAACATATGATGGTTGTTAAGAGAGTGTTGCGATATCTTAATGGAACGATTGATTATGGGCTACTGTTTTCCTTAAAACCTGAACCTTGTCAGTTGGTAGCTTTTACAGATGCTGACTGGGGTGGGAGTGTAGATGATCGACGCTCAGTCTCAGGCAATTGTGTCTATCTTGGGGGAAATCTTGTAACATGGAACTCCAAGAAGCAAAAGACAGTGTCTAGGTCAATCACAGAAGCTGAATATAGGAGTCTCGCAGATGTGGCTTCAGAGGTTACATGGTTGGATGCTTTGCTGGATGACATGGGGGTACAACATGAAGCAACTCCTGTTATATGGAGTGACAATTCAGGTGTAATAGCCATGAGTGCAAATCCTGTTTATCATTCAAAAACAAAGCATGTTGAGTTGGATGTTCATTTTGTCCGAGAGAAGGTCGCAGACAATAAGATTCAAGTAAATTATGTTCCTGCAGCACACCAGACTGCAGATGGCTTCACCAAACCGTTGTCCAAGGCTTACTTCCAGATGTTCAGATAGCGTTTGAGGGTTTGCTCAATTGAAGAAGCAGAAAGAGGAAGAAGCAGGGAGCATGTTGAATGTAATTCAAGTAGTTAAGCTGTTAGTAGACTGAACTGAACAACTGACCAAGATAGCTGTATAACCGATTCAGTCAGGAAGTTATTGAGTTAGCTGTAAATGCAATCTGCTTGTATAAATAGAACAACTTGGTGAGGCTGTAAATCAAATAGTTTTGTATTCAAGCTTGATTAATAAACAAGTTGATTTCTTTCTGATAATTGTTCTCTAGTAGAATTTCAACAGTGAAAAACCAAGAAGTGACACCGACAGCACTAAAAAGAAAAAAATGACGGAGTCGTTGCCCAATAGAGCTGTGCATCTGAGGCAATTACTTTAGTTGGTGAAGTAAAAACGTGGATAAGGAAAGAAGATGGAAGCTGATCTATAGTTTATTTGAATTCCTTTTTCTCCAACATCTTTCCTTTTACAAATGCAGAAGATGATTTAATAGCAGGCAGGCATCGTTTCTCCTAAAATGGGCGTCCCTGTTTCACTTTTCAGACGGCACCTACCAGGAAAAAAAAAATAACCATAACAAAAGGTTAAGCTGTCACTTCCCGGGACATGGGGGGTTCAATCCACAATTTGACCCTTCTTCCCCAAGTAAATCCGTATACTATTTCACTGTTTTCAAATACTCTCCCTCTTTGGTAGCAATTGGAAAGCTCACTTGTCTTTGTCTTTTGTTTTTTGTCTTTACCCCATAGCAGAGGGGAAGGGTGGCATTTGGCCACTCCCAATTAATATATGTATAAATCAGGTACCAAACTGTTAGATTGGTATAGAAGGGCTTGTCCAAGAATGGGACCAGAAAGAAACAATGCTACTATAATAATCCTAAAAGATGATCTAATTTCCTAACCCACCACCCTCACCCGAATACAAGGAAATAAGCAAATTCATTATGGCTTTGTTCTTTTCTAACCACCCTTTTCCTATATTGGATTCTACTACATATTTTTGCAAATAACATGCTTTTAAGGAATTTAAAAAATGGAGGATGCATGCATAGGGTTTGATGCATCAAGTCAACCCAGAAGAAATAAGAGCCATATTAAGATCCATATGCATACTGGAAGTTTTATTTTCATTTTCAATAAGGAAAGTGATTGAGGCCCGCTATTCATTGTTTTTCGAAAATATTTTTGGAGTAAAAAACAAGGCAGAACAGTTAATTTTTTAAGTCAAAAGTGCTTTTTAATTTAATTTGAAAAGTGACTTTCAAAAGTTAAATTTTTAACTTTTATCTTTTTCCAAAAGAAATTTTGGGTATAATTACTTATTTATCTTTGTTTATATTATCGATTGTTTTATATTTTTCAAAATAAAATTTAAAATAAACTCTTTTATTTACTTAAAAATATTTTTTTTACAATAATATCAAACACTACTATTTAAACGCTAAAATATAAACACTTTTTAAAAACACTTGCCACCTTACAATCAAACTGACGCTGTAGGATATAAATATAATCTCATTTATTTGCTCTGCATGTTGTGTTGGATTGGGTAGGTTTATTATTGGCTCCTCATTTTTGAAATTCACCTTCTGGCAGTGACACCCTTTAATATCATATTCAACTCTTCTCTCCCGCTCTCTCTCTCCTTAGATTGGATCTCTTCCTTATGATTTGAAGCTTCTGATGCAGTAAACTCCCATTGATGCTAAGCTTTTGCTGTTTCTGCTAGTCCCAGATGGGATCTTTGCTACCAAATGATTCAAGTCTAAAGTTTCAATCTTGGTGAGTTGTGTCCAAAAACAACAATGGAGTTGATTTCCCAGAAAAGAAGGTTGCTTTCTCCATCAGAGCAGCCGTATTACCTCCCTCAATCGCCAATCCCATTCCTTCCTCCGCCACAGAATCTGCAGTCCGATGGTTTCAATTTGAACAAGGTGAGTCCGACTATATTGCTCATCATCGTAATCCTGGCCATCATTTTCTTTGTTTCTGGTTTGCTTCACCTCTTGGTTAGATTTCTCATGAGAACTCCCAATAGGGAGGCAGATGACATAGACAGTGTGACTGCTCTTCAAGGCCAGTTGCAGCAACTGTTCCATCTCCATGATGCCGGTATCGACCAGTTGTTTATAGACACGCTCCCTGTGTTCATCTACAAAGCCATCATAGGAGTAAAGAACCCTTTTGATTGCGCCGTCTGCTTGTGCGAATTCGAGCCTGAGGACAAGCTGAGATTGCTTCCCAAATGCAGTCATGCCTTCCACATGGAGTGTATCGATACTTGGCTTTTGTCTCACTCTACATGCCCTTTGTGTCGAGCTACCTTACTCCCTGGTTTCTCCCCCAATAACAGCTGTTCGCCCATTGTTCTTGTTCTTGAATCTGGGAGTGAGAGTTCGAGAGAGATTGTGACTGATAGAGAAGGTGTTCTGGGGAGGAGTGGTTCAGTTGTAAGAGCAAACTCTACTCTAGGCACTGAACTGGGGTCGTCGTCCCAGCGAAAGTCATGTGAAATCGTGGAGAGTAATCAAGTCAGCCAAACAGTAGCGATGGATTCCGGGGAGAAAGTGGTGCCGGTTAGGCTAGGAAAGTACAGGAACGTTGATGGTGTCGAAGGTAGCAGTCAGGGTAATGTGGATGATAGAAGGTGTTTCTCCATGGGGTCCTTTGAGTATGTAATGGACGAGAATTCTCTGTTGCAAGTTCCGATAAGAACTCCGATGAAGAAACCGTCGGGCAAGAAGAAGGCTTGTTTGCCATTGACACCCGGCCACTGCCCAGCGATTTCAGAATGCGACTGCGAATCGACGAGATTCGAGATCACCGGGAACTTTGAAACCAAAGGGAGTTGTAGTAGCACTAGCAGTGACAACAATGGCAAGGCCATCCGTAAGAACAAGAAGGAAAGCTTCTCGATATCGAAAATCTGGCTTCGGGGGAAGAAGACGGACAAGCAGGATCTTACGGAGGGTCCATCAAGGAGGGCTTTCTCATTTCGATTTCCAGCGCATCAGAATGCTGCTGCCTCTGATGATGATAGTTTGAAGGTGAAAAGTGTTGCCGGTGGTGCCAAGGATACTATTTCCGAGATAGACTCCGGCCGGTGGGGAAACGGCGCCGGTGAATTCGGTGTCGACGAAGAAAACCAGAGCTGCTATAGCTTTAGATTCACAAGCTAAAACACCATCTTTTGCAAGGAGGACCCTGCTTTGGCTAGCCGGGAGACAAAACAAGGTTGTTCACTCATCCTTTACACCAAAGGTCTAAATCATTGATCATCTTGTAGCTGGAAAACACCAGAAAGGAGTGGGGGGAAAATTGGTTATATCGAAACAAATATTTTACTCTTTATTAGTAGGCATGTCCAAATTGTTAATCAGTTTTGGTTGTTTTCTTGGGTTCAGACAGATGCCAACTTCTTACAGAGCAGAAAACATAGCAAAAACAAGCTTACATTTCTGGTTTTGTTATTCGTGTTTTGTTTTGGTGACCCTGGGGATTTGTTGCTGTGTTAATCCGTGTGTTCAAAATCTATTTCTTTAATACTGAATGCGACATGTGATCTAATCTTAAAGACCAAAAATGCATGTGCATGGTGCATGCCCTTATGTTTTGGATAATCAATTCCTTGTGCTTTTGTTATTTGGTAAACATATGTGAAATGGAAAAAATATTTTATGGTCTCGTCCCATCACGTTATTTATGGTTTCTAAAAATTAAAAAAATCCATATTATCATTTTTTTCACGTCGTTTGCACACTTAGATTTTATTTTCCAAATCTTCTTGTCTAATTAAAATATATCAAAATTAAAAAATGTCAATAGATTTTTTTTAGAGTTTATTTTAATCTCCTCTTCTTCTCCAACGTCGTGATTGATTATCGCAAGAATAGAAAATTTCGCAATTTGCCAGGAAAGCCATCTTCTTCACTAAAATCAGTCAGTTTTTTTAATTTTTGATTCATGAACCTGAAATGTTAAAAAAAAAATTGGCTTATAAAGCACAATAAAAATGAAAATTCAAATTCAGTACAGACTGTATTGTTGCATTTAATACGGCCTTTAAAGAAGAAACAAATGTTGTGAAGTTGAAGGGAAAGTATACGCTAATAAGGTCAGGGGAGCTGTTGGGAGGCCAGTTTCTAATACCTAACACCATTTACCACTGTATTTATGTGGACTCCCTCCGTTCCTCTTTTAATTACAATTAGATGGATAGAATTGATGACTTATATATACGGACGCTCGAGGATGTAAACTTTTATATTTGTATTAAATAGAAATTTAAAAATTTCAGAGGTACATAATTATAAAATCAATATAAAATGTAAAGATTACTTCAAAAAATATAAAATATAAATAAACTTATAAAATATACAAAAATTTAAATTTTTCAGACGATGTAATAGTCCCTAACACCTTTCCATCCACCTACTTAATGATTTTGAATAAACTAATACAAAATCACATTAGATGATGATGAGCGTAGAGTGAGTAATATATCAAAATTTCTATTAACATTTATGAATATCTAGTGGTGTACAAAATCTAGCACCGTTTCATCAAGGATGCTTCTGTGAGTCGACCGACAGGGCTAGGGTTCAAAACACACAGAGAGAGACAAAAAGTAGCCGGCACACACGGCCAAAACAACGTTATGTATGCCCTGGCTCTTGCTCTAAACTATATCTATAACGTGACTCTGTTTTGTACATTTTTGTCATATATTAAAACTTAGGCTTAATTGTTAATTACCCCTTCTACTTAACTTACTTCTTACTTTGATCCCTATATATTTTTTAAATAATCTTAAAGTAATTACATGGTCGTATCTATTTATATTTTTTTAACCCTTTGATAAGACACACATTTTGTAGACAAAGTTGCTCGAACTCGAGTCTCTTAAAATGAGCATCATGTTTTTTTACTAAATGTGGCATGACTAGTTATTTTTATAATTTTATTTGAATTTTTTTATTCAAAAGAATTTTACCAGTTTTTTATTACACATGCCATATTCTAAGTAGATCGTGCCATTTTCTTAAACATTAATAACAATAGGGCAAACTGACATAAAATGACCGTATATGAGGTAAACCAAGAAAAAGTAGTACATGTGACAAATGAGAATTAAGATACTATTAAACTTAAAATTTGAAATAATTATTTGATAAACTGAATTTGAAACTTTACAAGTAAATTCGAGATGTTGTCATCTAAAGCGTCACAACCCTTTTTTCTCTCTATAGAAGTATAGAGCGCAACTTTTTTTCTTTAATTTTGTTTAATCAATGGCGGTACCAGTTTTAGTGCTAATCAGTTTTAATGTTAGTTGCTTTAGTTTTTAATAAAAACAATTTTGCATTTTGGCATATTTTCCTATGCTTTTGTGTGTCTTTTGACATACTGTTGTTTTTGGATGTTAATTGATGATGTTAAGATGCTAAAATAGTTAGGTTATGGCTGTGCTTTGTTTAGGTTGAGTTTGGTGATGTTTTAAGTTGTGTTAAGGAAGCATTTGATGTTTTTTAGTGAGGCGAAGTTGAGAAGATGTGTTGCTGGGTTTAGAGATGCATGGAAATGCATTAATCCTGTGTTTGTATGTGGGTTAAAATAGGGGAGACGAATCCTTCATCTTTTAGAGAGGTTCCGAAGGCTTCAGAAGCTTGATTTTGCATCGGCAAGTGGAACGTCGAGTTGCCGGTGAGTGGAAACGTGATTTACTGCTTTTAAAAGGTTTGGAGATGATTTTTGGGAGTTTAGATTAAGTTTGAAACACTTGTATAAGCTCGAAAGTAAGTACTGGTTAATCTCGCTCTCGTTTCTGATTTTGCAAAATACAATCTCATCACATGTTTATGGTTTTGATTACTTACTGTTATATGCATGTTTTAGAAATCAAAGATGTTGCAAATGATCATATGTGACGATCATTGAGTATGACAAATGGTTTATGAAAAGAGTTTTGAGAATACTAGAATACATAATTTAATGTATTGGAAATCGGTTTGGTTTGATGCAGATGTAAAACATTAAGGTAAATAATTTTATAGAGTATATTTGCAAGTGGCTGTGATTAAAAGTTATCGAATTTAGTTGGCTAGCCATAGGGTTTAGAGTGCACCATAATAAGTCGCCTCATGTGTGTCGAGGGGTTAAGAGTGTGTCATGCTCCACCATGAGAACCATAACGGTCGAGGGGTCAAGAGTGTGCAAATTCTCCCCTGGTAGATTTATACATCATAACCGTTGAGGGGTAGTAGTACCATGCTCCGATTCGAGGATGTATGTGAAGTGGTCGAAGAAACCACTTGGGAAATTCGTGTATCCGATGTGTTTTTATAAATAGATTGAAATGGTTTTTGGTTCACTTGAATGCCAATATATGATACAATGTATCATGAGAAATGGATTATGTTTTGTATAATATGGTTTATACATGAGATGCTCTTTAAACTTGCTATTTTGAGGTTTTAGCATGAGAAAGCTTAAATTGAGGTTTATTCTAGAAATCCACGATACATGTGTTGCAATTGTTTAAAAGTGCATATTTGTAAAGACTATAGAAGCATGAGATGTTTTGGCATGAGCTTTAATACTTATTTGGAAACAAAATGGTTTTAAATGCACCGATGAGTGTTTTTGAGATTTCCTCACTAAGCTTGTAAGCTTGCACTCTCCTTTCTCATCAATGTAAAGAAATAAGCATTTTGGACAGCGAGCAAGCAAGAGGTAATCTAAGGGCGAAGCAATCTCAGGTATGGTTTTATAAATACTATGTAGTAATAAGAGGCAATGTGACCAAGTTGTAATTGGGAGGGTTGTTTTGGTTACTCACTGGTTTGAACAAGTTCCATTTGATGTTTTGGACTTGTATGAGGTTTTAAGTCTTGCCTTGAGGGGTTGGGATATGATTTGCATGCTTGGGTAAAGATCATGCATGTAGGACCTTTGTTTGGTTTGCTTTGTTGTGAATGATCCTCTACCATGCCTATATGATTGTGGAAATGTTCATTGAAGTGTTTTATGATGTTTGTAAGATGTTTGTAGTAAGTTAGATTGAGCCAAAGTGTTATATGTTCGACCAAGAGGTCATTACAGGCTAGTCCATACCGGTACGGATCCTCAGGGATCGATACGCGGGGTCAGTCTCGGCTCAAATCTTTGCAAAATTGCACAGGCGTATTAGTACGCCTTGTAGCTGTATTGGTATGCATATCTAAAAATTATAACTGGTGTCGGTACACAGGCAACCATATCGGTACGCCCTTCGACTATTGGAATCCTCTATTTTTTATATCAAGCAACCATATCGGTACACTTGAGGAATGTACTGATACCTTTTGTAAAATGTACTCACATTAATAGGGGCAAGCAGTGTACCGGTACCTAGATAGTTAATTCTGGTAAAATGCTTTCTGAAGTTTGAATCTTTACAGTTTAGTCCATGATTCTTGATCATGCAATTAAATGGGTTTGGATGATTATATTAAGTTAAAATTTAACCAGAATGCATGAAACCTGATTAATTGAGGTTTGGTAACTTTAAAATTAATTAAGTCCTTTAAGTTTTCTAATATTGCAATTTGTTCCCTAAAGTGCAACCTTGTCCAATCGGATGTCAATTCGAGCCTGATTTAATTGTAAATGTCACCGCTGCCAACATGGTCACCTTAGGACTTAATTATGCATTCAGATAAGATAAAATAGGAGAAAATGAACCATTTTCTAAGTAATATGTTTGAGTTTATCTTGGTAAACCCAATGTAGCTCGCTCGGTTCGGTCTAGCGTCTAGGCTGGGTCAAGGGGGTTACATTTAGTGATATCAGAGCCATGTTATGATTGTTGGGAGATGGGTTATGGATATTTGAGGTATTTTTGTTGTATGAATCTGTTGTATAGCATGCATGGTGTATGATTTTGTGCGATTATGTTTGAAATGTGCTATGTTGGGGTAAAAGCTTGGGGACACATTGCCTTATTACTACAAGTGCAAAAAGATTTTTGTTTTGAAGCATGAACAACTTGGCTTCTTGCTTCAAACTGGCCTAATTGTTTTGTTTTGTTGCATTATCATGCTTTAGACTTATATTTTCGAGAAATGGGAACGAGATGAGAGAATAGAGCTTATATGGGTAGCACTATGGATGGACATAACGATGAGTTACCTCCTCCTCCACCGATTCCTCCTATTGGTGCTGGAGTTGAGGGTGGTGTGCCTCTGGAACTGCAAGGATCGTGTTTTAGGGATATAACACTATTGATCCAGGCAATGATTGGAGCATTTCAAACAGCTATGGCTAGAGTACAAGTACCTGCACCAGCACCTACAATAGTTCTTAATACTAGACTTCTGTTAGAGCGTTTACGTAATTTGAGAGGTACTGAGTTTAGGGTTTAGCTCTAGAGGCAGTTGATGAGTGGTTTGCGAGTACCGACAGGATTTTTGGACAGATAAAGTGTGTGGATGCTTGTAAGTTAGGCTGCATAGTATCTTTGCTTCAAGGGATGCTTATAGCTGGTGAACGACTTTTATTGCGGGTATGGTACCTGCAGATGTGACGTGGGAGTTCTTTTGTACTGCTTTCTGGAAGAAGTATCTGGGTTCACGATACCAGGATGAAAAGAAGCTAGAGTTCATGACGTTGGTCTAAGGTAGCATGAGTGTGTTGGAAAATGAAGTTTAGTTTGTTCGATTGAGCTAGTATACACCTAAACTGGTTCTCGATGAGCGAAAATGATGTGATTATTTCTGATATGGGCTAGTTAAAGAAGTGAAGACTTATATGCTATCTATTAATTACACAGAGTTTGATGTTTTAATTTTTCAAGCTAAGGATATAGAGAGAAGAATATAGGATTATCCTCTCGATCGAGGATTTTTTCTGTTGGAAAGAAGATTGTCGAGTTGGATATTGACAAAGATCGATATAAAAAGCATCAAGATGGGAGGTATCGTCTTGATCAAAGACATGGTGTAGTGTTGGGCGTGGGCAGCACATTCAGAGCACCTAAGTGTGAGCGATATGGTAGGTGACATTCAGGGGAGTGTTGGGGTACCCTTGGTACATGATGGAACTTTGGTTCACGAGATCACATTAGGCGTCATTGTCAACAGTTGGTTAGGGGTGTATAGGCTCTTGCGCCTGCTGTTGTACTACAAAAAGGTTGTGGGAGCGATCAAGGTAATTTTCAACGTAGTGAGGAAGGTAAAATGGCAGTTGCTCATACTGTGGTAGTTCAACCTGAAGGTGGTGGACCAATGAGGATCTATGCGCATTGTGTGGGAAGAAATGACATAGATGTGATTGCAAGTACTTTTACTTTGTAGTCCATATCTTTACTTTCTTTGATAGATTCTGGTTCTACACATTCATACATCTTGCGCGAACATGCACGTTTGCTTGATATACCTGTAAAAGTGTTAGACGTGGGTATGCGAGTAACTAGTTCTTTTGATGAAACAGTAGTCGCTAGGAGGTTGTTTAGGGGATATCCTTTAATGGTTCAAGGTTACGTGTTTGCGGCTGATTTGATGGAGTTGTCGTTTCATGGTTTTGATATAATCTTAGGGATAGATCAGTTGACCGAGCATAGGGCTATAGTCGATTTTAAGACCAAACGAGTTTCGTTGAGACTTGCTAAGGATTATGAAGTGGTGGTTGTGGATGAAAATGTTAAATTTTTTTCCAATGTAGTTTTGGCTTTAGAAGCGTAGAAGTTGTTGGAGCTTAGGGGTCAAACATATCTGGCTTATGTTATGAACCCAAATATGAAGAATGTGCGAGTCCAGGATATCCGCACCGTTTGTGATTTTCTAGGGGTGTTTTCGGAGGAGTTGCTTGGGTTACCACTGAATAGGAAGATAGAGTTTTGTATCAAGACGTATGCAGATACGACTCTGGTGTCGATTGCACCGTATCGCATAGCACCGAAGGAGTTGAAGATGTAGCTTTAGGAGTTGCTGGATCGTGGTTTCATCAGACCTAGTGTGTCACCGTGAGGAACACTGGTGTTGTTTATGAAAAAGAAGAATGTCACAATGAGAATGTGTATTGATTATCGGCAACTGAACAAGTTGATGATTAATAATAAGTATCCTTTGTAGAGGATTGATGATTTATTTTATCAGTTTCAGGCTGCTACAGTGTTTTCCAAGATTTATCTAGGATCTAGGTATTATCAGTTGAATGTAAAGGATGAAAATGTGCCGAAGACAGCTTTTTGCATGCGTTATGGGCATTATGAGTTCTTAGTGATGTTGTTTGGGTTGACTAATGCACTCGCAGATTTCATGGACATAATGAATTGGGTATTCCATAAATTCTTAGATCAATTCGTGGTAGTTCATTGATGACATTCTCGTGTACTCTAGTATCGAGGAGGATCACGATCGAGTCCTACGAATTATGTTACAATTTTTGTTAGATAATAAGCTTTATGCTAAACTGAGCAAGTGTGAGTTTTGGATTAAGGAAGTAATCTTTCTTGGTCATGTTGTTTCGGCAGAAGGTATCCATGTGGATTTACAGAAGATTGAGGCGTTTGTGAATTAGAATGAACCTAAGTCGGTGACAGGGGTTCATAGTTTCTTGGGGTTAGCAGGGTATTATCGTCACTTTGTGGATGGTTTCTCGAAGGTTGCTACTTCTTTGACAAAGTTGTTACAAAAGGATGTAAATTTTGAGTGGACGGAGAGTAGACAACAAGCTTTTGATAAGTTGAAAGAAGCTTTGACGCAAGCTCCAATCTTCATTCAACTTGAGCCGGGGAAAGAGTTTGTAGTTTATAGTAATGCATCGTATGTTGGTTTGGGGTGTGTGTTGATGCAAGAGGGTAAAATTGTGGCTTATACATATAGGCAGTTGAAGGTGCACGAGCGCAACTATCCTACGCATGATATAGAGCTTGCCGCGGTGGTGTTTGCGTTGAAGATTTGGAGGCATTATCAATATGGTGAGAAGTGTATTGTGCACACAGATCACAAGAGTTTAAAGTATTTGATGTCGTAAAAAGAGTTGAATCTTAGGCAACAAAGATGGTTGGAGTTGCTCAAGGATTATGATTTGACGATTGAGTATCATCTGGGTAAGGCTAATGTTGTAGCCGATGCCTTGAGTATGAAGGTTGCAGTAGTTTTGAGAGCGATGTTTGCTTGGTTGAGTGTGACGTGAGATGGTGGTTTGTTGGTCGAGTTGCAGGTGAAGACGTTGTTACAGTTGATCAAGAAGAAACAACAATATGATGATTCGTTGGTACCACATGTTAAGGATATTATGGACGGTAATCAGACGGAATTTTGTTTTACTGTTGGGGGTGTTTTTCACTTTAAGAGTCGAGTGGTTGTGCCAAAAGATGAGAAGTTAAGGTGCACTATCTTGACTGAAGCTTAATTGAGTCTTTTTGCTATGCATCCAGAAAGTACAAAGATGTATCAGGATTTGAAGAAGGAATATTTTGGGTTGGTTTGAAGAAAGATGTAGCAGATTTTATTGCTCATTGTATGGTATGTCAACGTGTTAAGGCTGAGCACCAGTTTCTTTTTGGGTTGTTGTAACCGTTGAGGATTCCAAATTAGAAGTGTGAGAGAATTACTAGAGATTTTGTAATCGGATTGCCTTTGACGCCATCAAAGAATAATTCGGTGTGGGTGATTATAGATATGTTTACGAAGTGTGCACATTTTCTGGCTGTGCATACGACGTATACTTTGGATAAGCTGGCAGAGTTGTATGTTGATAAGATTGTGAGGTTGCATGGGGTGCCTAAGTCTATAGTATCGAATAAGGATCTGTTCTTTACAACAAGGTTTTGGGAGTGTTTGCATAGGGCTTTGGGTATGCGATTGAATTTCAGTACTTCGTATCATTCTCAAATGGATGGTCAGTCTAGACGTGTTATCCAAGTGTTAGAAGATATGTTGTTGTGTTGCATCATTGATTTTCAAGGAACGTGGGAGAAGCAACTACCGTTGGTGGAGTTTTCTTATAAAAATAGTTATCAGGCTAGTATTCAAATAGTTCCGTATGAAGCTTTGTGTGGTAGGAGGTGTCGCACGCCATTTTGTTGGGAAAAGGCAGGTGAGAAGTATGTTTCTTTGCCTGATGTGCTGAAGGAAACTAATGGGAAGGAAAAGCTTATTAGTGATCGGTTGAAAGCTGCTTCAGATCGGCAAAAGTCATATACTGACTTGAAGCATCGGGAGATTGAGTTTGCGGTTGGAGATAGAGTATTTCTTAAGGTTTCGCCTTGGAATAAGGTAATGAGGTTTGGACGTAAGGGCAAGTTGAGTCCAAGGTTTATTGGGCCTTATGAGGTGTTGGAGCGTGTTGGTCCAATTGCTTATAGGTTGGGGTTTCCTGGGGAGTTGGAGAAGATACATGATGTTTTCCACATATCGATGCTTAGGAGATATAGATCAGACCCATCACATGCGATGCCTACTGAGGAGATTGAGTTGAGTCCGGATTTGACCTATGATGAGGAGCTCGTGAAAATTATGGATTCTAGCGGTAAGATTCTTCATGGAAGGACCATTGAGTTGGCAAAGGTGTTATGGCGACATCCTGGTGTAGAGGAAGCCACATGGGAAAATAAGGACATGAAAAAGCAGTTTCCTTACCTTTTTCTGTCAGGTAAATTTCAAGGATGAAATTTCTTAAGAGGGGAGAGTTGTAATGCCCCGAAATTGGGCCTAGATATTAGCTAGATTGATTAGACGGTTAAGGGGAACCAGATTAGGCGATTCGAGCTAGTTTCAGGAATTAATTCTTAATAAATGGTCTTTGGTTAAATAAAATATGGAAAATATTAGAAAATGTTTAATTAATATTCTAAGGGTTTTGGATACTCAATTTGAAGAAATAAAATCAGATTTTGGGACATTTTGGTATGGTGACTAAAATATCAATTTTACTCTAAAATTCTCAGGAATCATTCCTTTTAGATTTCCTTTTGATTTCCTAATTGATTCCTTTGATTTCTACACCAAATTCTATTTATTTCCGTAGAGATTTCAATCAAATCTTGCCATTTAAGGGGAAAATTAGCAATTAGATGTGATTTTCATTCATCTCCTCTAATTAAAGATTCTTTATTGAAATTACCAAGTTCTTGATCCTTTACAACTGATTTTTGTTATGTGTTTGTGATTAAATCATGATTTTAAGGTTTTAATAGAGTTTTGATAAGAAATTTGATGAATCTTGATATGGATCTGGTTTTGTGTTGATTCTAATTGATTTAGATCATTTATAAGATATGTTTTAATGTTATGAGAAGAGATTAACAAAAGGAATCCCGAAACTAAGTGAATTGTTAATTTTCGAGGTTGTAAATAGTTAGATTTTGAGGTGATTTGGTGTTGGAAGGTTGCTGGAGATAAAAGGTTGATATATTGTTGTTTTTGATGTTAATTGATGATGTTAAGATGATAAAATAGTTAAGTTATGGCGAGGCTTTGTTTAGGTTGAGTTTGGTTATGTTTTCAGTTGTGTTGAGGAAACGTTTGATGGTTTTTAGTGAGGAGAAGTTGAGAAGACATGTTGTTGAGTTTAGAGATACATGAAAATGCATTATTTATCTGTTTGTATGTGGGTAAAACAGGGGACACGAATCCTTCATCTTTTGAAGAGGTTTCAAAGGCTTCAAAAGCTTGATTTCGCATCGATAAGTGGAGCGTCGAGTTGTCAGTGAGTGGAAACATAGTTTACTTCTTTTAAAAGGTTTGAAGATGATTTTGGGAGTTTAGATTAAGTTTGAAACACTTGTATAAGCTCGAAAGTAAGTATTGGTTAATCTCGCTCTCATTTTTAGTTTTGCAAAATACAATCTCATGCACATGTTTATGGTTTTGATTACTTACTATTATATGCATGTTTTAGAAATGAAATATGTTGCAAATGATCATATGTGATGATTATTGAGTATGACAAATGGTTTATGAAAAGAGTTTTGAGAATACTAGAATACATGATTTAATGTATTGGAAATTGGTTTGGTTTGATGCATATGTAAAACAGTAAGGTAATGTGGTTTTATAGAGTATTATTGGCAAGTGACTGTGATTAAAAGTTATCGGATATAGTTGGCTAGCTATAGGGTTTAAAGTGCACTATAATAAGTCGCCTCATGTGCGTCGAGGGGTCAAGAGTGTGCCATGCTCCACCATGAGAACTGCAACGGTTGAGGGGACAAGAGTGTGCCAATTCTCCAGCTGGTGGATTTATAAATCATAATCGTTGAGGGATAGTAGTACCATGCTCCGGTTCGAGGATGTATGTGAAGTTGTCGAAGTAACCACTTGGGAAATCTGTGTATCCGATGTTTTTTTATAAATAAATTGAAATGGTTTTTGGTTCACTTGAATGCCAATATATGATACAACGTATCGTAAGAAATGGATTATGTTTATTTTTTGCATTTTTGTCACCATGTGTCGTTGCATCAATTGAATGAGTTCTAAGCATCCTTTTGAGCTGAAAATTGACATGTGACTCTAAATGTTATTTAACTTCATAATGCTGCTTTCAATTTCATATGGGTCCTTGTGGTGTTGTGATTCTTTCAATTTAGTCCGTATTTTGTATGATTGCTAATTAAGTAAGTTTGGACGATTGTTTTAAGCTGAATTTAACCAGCATGCATGAATCATGATTAATTAAGGTTTGGTAACTTTAGATTTAAGTAAGCCCTCTTAATTTTCTATATTTGCAATTTTGTCCCTAAATTGTATTTATGCCCAATTAGATGTCAATTCGACACCCGATTCAATCGAGATCTTATCCGCTGCAGCATGTACACTTAAGTATTAATTAAGCATTTAGACAAGATAAAAAGAAAAAAATAGACCTAATTTTGAGTAAAACATTTTGGGTTTGTTTCGGTAAACCCAATTTAACTCGCTCGGCTCGGTTTGGCTTCTAGGCTGGGTCAAGGGGGTTACATTTGGTGGTATCAGAGCCAGGTTTCACAACCTCTGATGAATAGAGTTGAATTTGGTTATTTTAAGAAATTGATCAATATGTTTGTATATGTTCATATTGTTAATTGCTTATGTTGGGGTTAATCGGGAACATATTGCCTATTACAAATATTATTGAAAAGCTTTTTGTAGGTTTGTCTTGGATCACTTAACGAGCCTACACCCCAACTATTAGGTTTAAACACCGGTAATGAATTTGATTTTAAATAAGAAATGAATTATTCAGTAGTTACTTCCGAGCTTAGTTAGTGTTATCTGGGTTATTGATAGTATAAGGTAAGTGATTTTTGATCTTAAGTTGACTTGGTCCTCGATCGAGAATTGTTAAAATGGGTCTTCAAACTTGAGTGACGTTGTCTTTATTTGCGAGTTTACAGATGGTGTTGGTCCATTGTTTCAAACATTAAAAGTGGTTATTACCATCAGTATTAATGATATGGATTTTAAAGTTTGATGAGTAAGTGAAGTAATATGAATGGAAGAGAGTTCACTGTAAGGTGTCGTATGCTTGATCGTAATATCAAGATTCGTAATGTATGCTCGAAGTATACTTGAGGAAGCTTCGATTGAGATTCTAATGAGAATTTTGGAGTGTTTAAGTTGATAAGAGTATGGTGTACGATCCAGGCAAGAAAGTTAACGTCCAGGATCGAAACCTGACTAATGATGTTGATTGTTAAAGAGAGGTTGATGATATTCCTAACATCATTTCCACGAGGATGACCAAGGTATGAAATGAGCATAAGGCATTAGATTAATTTTCAGCTTCGAAAATCAGAATGTGCCGCGGAATCGTGAAATCTGTATTTTGATTATGGAAAGATTGAGTAATCTTGTAATACCCCAAATTTTGGTTAGTGACTAAATTGTAAAGATTTAAAAGTTGGTGGTTTTAGTTCAGTGACTAAAACATAAAAATTCAAAGTTTGGTGAAAAAAGTGAAAAGTTGGGAAAAGTTTAGGGACCAATATGGTAATTTTCCCAATAATTATTTTTATGGCAAAAAATGAATAGTTTATCCTGGTATAAGATTTTTGGTGGGAATCAGATTTTTGGTACAGGATTTGCATAAAATGCTATAAAGGGAATAAGTTTCAAGAATTAATTCGGGTGACTATTCGAACTCAGAAAATTACGAAAATTTTATGGGAGTCTTAGATAGACTAAAAGAAGATGGTGTTAAGTTTTGGGATCGTTTTGATCCGATTTGGATTCAATTCTATACAGTATTTGAGTAAATAGGGGATAATGGCATTTTGTAAATACTAAGATTCATTAATGGCATTTGGTCATTTTGCCCTTACTTTTTATATTAAATTGATTATTTTGGATAAAACAAGACAAGTTTTGTGATCTCAAAATGGTAATTTTACTATTAAAGAAGATTTTTATATTAGATTTAAAGGATTAAAATGCCATTTGTCATGATAATTTAATGAAGAAAAAGCTAGAATCTTTGCTCATCTTTTCCCTCAAGTTCGAAAACACCATAGCCAAAGGTAAGGGAATTTTTGATTCAATTTTTGGCTTGATTTAGTAGGTTTTTGGTTCAAGACATGAAATAGAAAATTAATCCCCATTGAATTCTCTTTCATTTGGTATAATTTTTGAGTAGTTTCCATGTTTATATGTTGAGTTTGAGAGTTAGGGTTTATGAATGACAAGTTGATATACTGAGTTTTATATGAAGGACAAATTCCATGTTTATATGGTGTTGTGATGTTGTTCAAGCATGAAAATAATGAAATTTCTATGTTTTGGTTGCTAGGTGATTTTTGGGAAAATTGAAAAATTAGGGGAAACTCTTGCAAAAATTTTATTTTAATTAGAAATGATGTTAAAAGCTTGAATATGATGTTAGGAGGTTGAATTCATGCTTGAATCAAGTTGGAAAGTTAGGTCAAAGTGACCATTTGTATTCGGCTAAGTGAAGAAATTTGGGGGAAAATTATGGAAAATTTTCCTAAGATACCAAATGATGTAAGGATGATTTTGTAAGCTTTGGAAAGTCATTTGGACTAATATGGAAGGTTGTGAAGTAATAAGGACTAAGTTGTAAACTTTGGAAAGTTTAAGGACTTAGTTGTTAAACTTGTTGTTGAAGTGTATTTTGATGGAAAATCAATTTTAGTGATTAAAAGGTTGACTATGAAGTTTAGATAGAATTTGGGGACCAAATTGTGATTTTAGCAAATTTAAGGATTTAATGTAATTTTTTAAAGTTTGGGTCCTCAAGTGTAAATAATGAAGAATGTGAGGTTTACAGTTGGAAATAATGGTTGGAAGCTTAAAAAGAGTCTTTAGGACTGGAATGAATATTTTAGGAGTTTTGAAGAATTATTAGAAATATTCTTCCTAATTTGTATTAATGTTAGTAAGATAATAACATGTATTTTGAATGGTATGTGTTGTTTTGTAGATCGTAATCGTGATCAGACTCGTGAATTGAATAAAGCAGTTGATAAGGAAAAAGTTCAAGAATAAGGTCGAAGGTGATTGTACAGTTTGCTAAGTTACTAGTGAGGCAAAGGTGAGTGCATTCTACTTACTCTATTTATGAAATGAGAAAGACTGGAGATAAGTCATTCTCGATTATTGAAAGAAAAGGATTTGAATTTTATTAAATGATTTTGAAATGCTCTATGAATGATTTTCGGGTAAGAACTGCCCAATACATATTTTTGCATATTGAAGTGATTATCTTGATCCATTGATATTATCGAAAATGAATGAAATGTTCATAGTAGTAAATTATTTGAAAGCCCATTGTATAATTATTGAGAGTCTTGGTAATTGGCATGCCAAAGAGGTAGAGTATATTAATATGATATTACTGTCAAGTACAGTAATGAGACAATGAGCTGTGTTCTACGGCTATGACCTATTGGTTAATACTGCAGTTAAGTTACGTCAGTGATATAGTGAGTTGTGTTTTACAACAATGGCCTATTATTATTATTGATGTTGTTAAGTTACGGTAGTGTTTACAGTGTTACACTGACATTGATACATTGGTATTGATACATTGATATCAATACATTGATACATTGATACATTGTTTTATTAATTGCACAACTAAATAGTTGTTGTCGGGCACATGTGCATACTCATCATTGACTTGCATGCCATGTATTCTCATCCATATTACATTGGGCTATATTGATATGGAAAGTGAAGTATAATCGATCAAATTGATATAACATGTATTGTATTATATATGAATATTGAGATTGTTACAGGTTACGAAAAAGGGAATGGTTTTGACAAGTTAGCTTTATGATTTTCAAATCCTTTTTTATATTTATGATTTTGCAGTCTAATTGTTCTTATCATTATTTTACTATGGAATGTTTTAAATATTGTTACATTGCCTCACTAAGTATATTATTAGCGTGTGATTGTTTCACGCGTAGATATTAAGGAGAACAAGGAGTAAGGAGCAACAGAGGACATCATCATATTTTGGAGAGCCAAATATCAGTATCAGTATGACATCTTTGATGTTATCTTTTGATATTACTAATTGGCATGTATATTTATTAATGTTTTTGCTGCTCTGATATGTATGTGGTTAGAAAAGAGTTAGTTTAATCGTATTTTATTTACTATTTAAATGATTTTTAAATTAGGCAGTTTTATTGATTATATATATTAGAAATGAACTGCCATGTTGCTGTCTGAATCTAGGTTCAGATCGAACTTAGAAATATTAGTTTTAAATTTTATGCGATTAAATATAATTTTGGAAAATGGTAAATTACTCATATTTTAAAGAAACAAAAGTTTACTGATTTTTGAAATAGGAACTATTATACAAGTGACATGTGACATTTCTAACTTGTATTCAGCAATGGATACGGGTGAGGGGTGTTACAAATCTGTTTTTTCATTTCCAATCTTACCATCTGAAGGATTCAAGCTTCATTTGGTTATGCTTATCAACCAGAAGTGGCTATGCTTTGGATAATTGTGACAAGATTTTTATTTTGAGAATCTTTATTTTGGAGTGCTCTTGGTAAGACAATGGCTGTTAACTAAATTGTGTCAAATAAGTTCATGGGAAAATTTGGGTTTTGACTTTTTTTTAAAGATGATCGGGTGTTGGAACACCTATCGATGGTTAATTTTGAACTTTATAAAGTTTTAAAGATTAAAGTTGATTTCTTAGTAGAGATTGCCATGGTATGGACTGAATTATGGTTGATGTGATTCTGTCTAATGATGCTAAAAGGATGTCGAGATTTATGTTGTGAAGTTGTCATGGCTTATGTGAATAGATCTAGGGTTAAGGATGTTCGGATTCTGAATGTCTGTGTTGTTCGAGAATTCTTTTTTGATGTGCTTTTGAGGGAGTTTTTCTAGGTTGTTCTATGTTTGCGAAGGTGAGTTCGATGTTGAGGCATACTTTGGTACGGCTCCCGAATCCTTTTTGTTTCGTATTAACGAGCATTAAGGAAATGTGTGAGTTGAGAATGTGATTGCGAAAATGGTTGGTTGTGGATATGTTTGATCAGAAGTCCTATTTTCGGGAGCATCGAAATAACCGAGTAAGAAAACATGAAGTAAAATGGCCTACATATGAGCTAGTGAATATCCTGGATAAGCTAAGTACACTACATATGCTTAAAATCATGGGGGCGTGGTCCTTAAACCAACTTGCTTGCCTTCCACATGCATGCATTTGCTAAGCTACTGATATTTCTTCAAAGTTCATATAACACCCTCAAATCGGATGTCACATTTGGGCCCCAAGTCCAACCCGCAACCACAAATTTTTTACCTAATTAGCCCAATCCACAATCGATTTCCAAACTCATTTGATTTTCAATCTAATAAAACATAGATGAATATTTGAAAGCATTTATAAGGAAGCTCATTTTAAATTACATTATAAAAGCATTCAACTCAATAATTTTAAATCCAAATGAGTTACAGAACATACGATAGGGTCCTACGAATACATAACCCAAAGATCTAAAGACTGTACTCTGGTGAGATGAGGCAACGGAATCCTTCTCTAATGGTGCTCCACCAAGCAACGTGCCATACCTACTAACCCGCGAATGAAAACAACGATTCCGAACGTTGAGCTAACAAGCTCAGTGGATACACCTCCACTCAACCATTCTTTATGCAAATCATAAACATTAGCATGTAGCTAGAAATGATGGCATGACATATACAAAACATACGACACTACCTCAAGCCGCCTAAACACATAAGAATCAATAATCAATGGATGCATCAAATCTCACACAACAATCATAAGCATCATAACACAAATGTAGAGTGAGGCCTAGTGTTATAAAACCTTGGGAACGTACACTCCGAGTGAGGCCTGGTATCACACAACCTCAGGAATATACACACTCTCTAGGTGAGGCTCGATGTCACGCAGCCTGAGGAACGTACACCTACACTCGACATCTCTCATCGAGTGTCTTCGAATGATCCCCGGTATCACACAACCTTGAGAGAATACATTCGGTGTCTCATCTCTTGGTGTTCCAACACTCTCACTGGTTATCTAGATCCCACCAACCAAAGGTGGCTCAACCAACCATGGTGTCCGATACAACACAGAGCATGGACACGACTATCATACAACATACATCATTACTCGATCCACCAAGGAACTCATGTGGTTGCTATTACAACAAGTCACCCAAGGTTTTACCAAGTTGTTACATATTATCCTCGTATAAGAGATAGATATCTCGATTGCTCAATTTTACAATTCATTTTACCACATTAGAAGCCCATTGGACCATAGTCCTCAAATTATCAACCCCTTGAACTCAAAATGTATTTTTCAGGCAGATTGTTTAGTGGGTATTGGTACTGGCATTCGTGTATTGGTATGGTACCCCTTGGGTATTGGTACTCACATGCGTACCGATACGATTTGAGCATACTAGAATTTCATTCAGCCTGCGTGTACCAGTACGAGGTGACTCGTACCGATACTCCCTTGAATGGCGTATCGGTACCCATCTGTTGGTTCATCTTTAATGAACGATGTTCTTTAAACCTAGAACACTAGGGTATCGGTACTGCCTCACCGAGTACCGATACTAAAGCCTAGAAATGGTTTCTTAGGCTCAGGAAATCATTTCCCTAGCTGCCCAAACACAACATTTAACCCCTTAACCCAATCTTACATCTTGTGGAAGTTATTAGGGTGGTTTGCTACCATTTTTTTTATAAGTTATTAACATGAATCCCAAATTATCCCATTAAAGGACCTCTAAACACCCAAGCAACCAAAACAACAACAAGCAACAAAGTAACCAAATTTATGATGCCAATGAAAGCAAAGGAGTTACTAGTGTACTAACCTTAAGCAAAGATTCCCGAAATCAAGCTTCCACTCAACATCCTTCAAACTTCCTCCTTGATTCAAGCTTGGGAGTTTTCTTCAACCACTTTCACATGCCAATAAAAACATGGAAATCAAACCAAGCTTAGACTAATGATATAGGATGGTTTAACCACAAAATTACAACCTTTAACTCAAAGGGAAACACTCCAAAAGCTTAACTTCCTAAAAAACCCATAAATTAGTATATTACCTTTTGAAGAGATACTAGTATTTTCTTGAAGTTCTTAAAGAGGAGATTGATTTCTTCTTATATCATGAATCCTGAAATGAACTTTGGAAGTTAAAGCTTTGATCTTTAAACTTTGGTGGACATAGTTTCCATGGAGAAAAAAAGGTAGGGAAGAAAGAGAAGAAGATAAAGTGAGTGGGTGATCTCATAAAAAAAAAGGTGTCTTATCCCCTTAAAACCACAAGTACTCAACATCTTATCCAGTTAGGCCCAAAATGGGTTCTAATATCCAACCTAACATAAAGGCCTACAACCCGGGTTAACATCCATCCGTTAACTAGAAAATTCAGTTCTTTACAACTCTCTCCACCTAAAAAGAAATTTCATCCTCAAAATTAAACGAAGTAAATAGATGCAACATTCGATGATCATGTCCTTCTTCTATTTCGCACTCGTCCACCTCAACACTAAGGTCCCTTTACAAACTTCTTTAACCAAGTCTCATTACACTGAACTCTTTAACACCTTTCTCATGAATCCCTAACAATTCATTCCCAACAATCAAACAACATTCACATTGAACCTTACATCAGAACAACATAAGATGGGCCCAAACATTATTGTCCAAGCATCAATCCAAGGAACTCACTTCGGATGAGTTTCACTTGGATTAATATTCCTCTCTAACATCATCCGCGGTTGAAAACCCCTAAACTCAAACCTTATATGTATCTTAAACCCGATACCTCATCAAAGATACACTACTAGGAACACTTTTTCGTCTACTATTAACACTATGACTAAACAATTTGAGAACATATGGAACTGTGATAATCGAGCTCTACCATCGATCTTTCTTGAACTGACAACTCTTTCTCCCTGACTTGGCTAACCTAGATAGAACTTAGCATCCCACTTTACTTGAACTCGCCCCAACTAAAACGAAAGCTAATTCTACTAATTAAGGCACTTTGATTTTAAGAGGAACCTGTTGCCGTTTATGAACTCTACTAGAGATCAAAACTCACCCAACTATCCTTGAAGATTCAAGTATTCTCTTCCAAAACAACCACTTAATTCTAACAAACAGTTGTGTTGAACTCTAACAAGCCCTTAAGGGTTCAAATGGTTATTGCAACAAGGTCTGTTGCAATACAAGAATCCCAGTTCTACATACCATAGCCGATAAACCACATTTCTGTTGCGCTACTCTGACAATATTCACACCATTTTACCATACGTATAGACAATCTATCTCAAAAATTTAGTAGAATCACTATTGAATTCATCAAGCCCATGGTTATACCAACGCATTCACGAGCCCGAACTACCTTACAACTTTCCCTTAGAGTCTAATTGTCACATCAAATGAAATCTTTGTCATGACTTCCCTATAACCTTCAAATTATGATACTCGAATTTTAAACCATCATACAAAACCCTCAAAATTCCTTGACTAATTGTAAGGTCATTAACCTCAAAGAACGAGTAATGGTCCTCCACTGCTATTTACTAACTCACAACATTCAACGCCAACACTCTTCTCCATAACAACACAAGCACGTCACAAGGTGAACTACATTTCAACGATACCCGTATCCACATTACATTTACATATGAGTCTCTACTCAAAAAGTTTGATCGGTGCCATACTACAAGGTGATGGACACAAACACCAAACTCGACATTACCTCTATCGTGGGTTCTAACCCATGAGCAAGAAGTAAGCCCGCTCATTCATCGAAGAACATTTCAACCTCCTCTTAATTTTTTGCGAGCTCTAGAGCTTTAGACCCTCAACCCACATATCCATTGTAGGAGGTTAGGGAAGTCTCACAACTTACAAAACTTCTATTGAATTAACATCCCTGAAACACAGCGATCACGCTAGGAAGGAAATAGTACCTCACATCCATTACCAACAAATGGTTTCACCTAGAACCACGAAGTTTAGAGACTTTGCTAAAAAACTAAGGCGTGTGTCGTGTTTAATGACTGACCCAAGCACAAGGTAGCATCTACTAACTAGGGAGAGAGTAAATCTAACAAGTCCATGAGGACTGTTATTCTCAATCCTCCCTTACACTTACAGATCTAATAAATTAATAAACTCGACATCCACTTCTAGATCTTACCATACACTTGTTCGCTAAGAACCAACACCACTGTATGAACGAGAAATTAGATCTCTGTCAATGCAACAACTGAAACTAAAATGAAACATAGATACCTGACATATCATCATAGTAAAGCTATCATCTCTGACTTGAACGGTAGGTTGTCTAAAAACGGATCAAGCGTCAACTCTGATGTTGGAGCTCATAATACCTCCACCCTGATATCCAAAAAATGCCCTACCATCGTTTCTAGCAAAAACTCTAACTAAGCCAAGAAGGAGTCAACCTCTAAAACTGAACTAGAGTAGCTTCATCCGTGATCGGTAATTTCTCGCCATAGAACCTAATGCTCGACACTAACAGCAAAACTTTCGTAACAAAAAGCATACTCCAAGATAATGTCAGCCACAATGCTCACAAACTGATGGAAGCGACGCTTTGACTAAATCATCAATACTCTCCTTTAGAGCAGAAATTAAGGAACTCTTATGAAACTCGACCTAGATCTCTGACCGGCTCTCGATAGCTAATCTAAAACAACTCTCTTTGTAGCTCTCGAAGTACAAAACCTCCTAGACGAAGCCTGTGAAAGACCTATGATATCCCGAATTCCCAAAGTCTGATTCCTTGAGTCTCTAATTTAACTTGGTGTTGAACTCTGAAGCCGCTCAAGTGTATTCGCACTATAAGCTAACTCCGAGAATGTCCCAAGTAGACATGTTGTCACATGTAGCTAAAGGTCAATCTTTAATCCATGTCTAAACCTCTTACACTTCAACTCCTCGGTGGCAACCAACTCTGAGGCATATCGGTTCAATCGTAGAAAATCTTGCTCATACCTAAACACTAATTAGTATCCCAAAACTAGGTACAAAAACCGATCTCTCATCTCATACATGTGATCTTCATTGATGTACTTTTTCTTGAACTCATCCAAGATGAAATGTCAGGTTGGAAGTGCATGCTGCAGTCCCAACTCAATGGTCCTCCACCATTCATCAGCATTGCCCTTTTGGAAAGTGACAATACAATCGAGGTCATTCTTCGGAGTACCCCCCATCTATCTTAGAATCTTCTGAGTGTTTTCCAACCACTAGTCAACTTTGATCGGGTCGTCCCCGCCCGAACCTTTAATATTCTTTGGTTCGTAACAATAAAGCCTTTTAAGTTTGAGAGATACGACTCTTCTCACGACTTTCCTGGTCATGTTCAGTGCCATCCGCCATATCAAATTTGAAATTACGTTAAAAAGGTGGTAGTTTATCATTCTCATTACTAAAGGTTTAGTTCCCTCGAGACCCCGAAGCTTCAAGCACTGCGCTTAACATCTATAAGAAGCTTTGTGTCTAAACAATCAACCAATGTCCACAATCATATTAATTTCTTAAAAAGACAACTCAACCAAGTCTGTCAAAAACATCCATCCTCAAGCCTTACTTGAGTATCCTTGATAAACCTCGTCCATAGTCAGATTAAATTCTGGGGGGTTTTTACCACTTGAACCCCAACTCTAAGACTTCACTAAAATACTTTGTTCTCAGTGGTTTCAATATAGACGTATGAATAGGTTGATCCCCAGATCCACCAATCTTGAGTAGTGTCTTTCATATATTCAACGATGTCCTTCTAGTAACCATCATAATCAATTCGCAACAAATGTACGTTGCTCAAAATCTTAAAGCATTCAGATTACTAAGACTTGGAATTTCATAGTCATCTAGTACCTCATAACATTAAATGGAATCACACATCTGTTACCTATACTACATCACTATCACATGGTACCGTATCATCGAGGATCCCTCACTACAGATGAATAGACTCTTGGTTAACGCTCAACTACTAGTTAATTAAAAGCAGATCTCCTTAACTGTAGCATAAAGGTCTTCCACCGAACGCATGGAGTGTAACCGCTAGAAGTTCTAACAATGAAACCGAAGGCTTCAAGGTAGCTTATGCCACATAACTATGAGTATTACTTGAGTGATGGGAGGAGGGCACACCCTCAACTCTTGCATACTTTTGTGATATATCCCTTAACGTTTAGGACAATCTGGATCCCAGAATCATCATTTTCAGTTGTTTAACCTTCATCTCGGCCCTTGTAACCACAATTGTAATTATCTCAACATTGTAGCTAGTGACACACAAGAATATAAGAGAACATCATTTTCTAGTGAGATGAGGCGCTGGAATCCTTCTCCGATGGTGCTCTACCAAGCAATGTGCCATACCTACTAACCTGCGAACGAAAACAACGATTCAAAACACTGAGCTAACTGTTGCGCGTAATAAGTGCTACGTAAATGTGCAAGTATACACGTCGCAAGTTATAGTATAAAAGATATCGTCTCCACAGGGATTGGTGCCACTTCAAGAATCTAGTCTCTTGCATTGTAAAAAGTAAAAACACAAGTAAAGGATTATAGGAGTTTAACTAATAACTAATCTAGAAAGCAATAAAGTAAATGAATAGATGAGATCAATTGAGAGAGAGATAGGTCAGGTTATCGTGAGTTGAGGTGTGATAGCCGATTGGATCGTCTTGGTAAAAGAGTGCACGGGCAACTCAGTTGCCGTGGCAACTTGCACAACGGGGTTGCCTTGGCAACTAATCGATGGTTGCCTGGGCAACTAGTTGGGCAACTACTTGGGCGTCTGGGCAGCAATCTTCAAGGTTCGGCAGAGCGTTCTTCAATGGTTTCTTCTTATCCCTAAGTTGAAACTCTAGCTACTTGTGTATGCCTTGATAATACATCCCTGCGTGAATCAAGGGTGAACAACAACCAATCTTGCGCTCCTCTTAGCCGTTGAAATCCTTAACTTATTTCTAAGCCGGATTAATCTTCACCTTCAATAGATTGAATAAAGATCATATTCATTCGTTTCTTGAATCTAACTCTCCCGATATTAGATAAATAGATGAAATCACGAGATCATCTCCCAATTCACTCGCAAACAAGAATAAGAACCAAGAATGAATAAACCTTGAATGGAAAAGTGCAAACTCTTATTACCTAAACAAAAAAAATAGTTTCTCACAACCACAAAATACAATAACCATAGCCAAATAGATTTAGTTCATGGCTAGGTTCCAAAGAAACACAAGATAAATAATCCCTAGCATGAACCCAATCGAACAAGAAAGAAAAGGATGAAGAAGGAGGCTTGTCGAAATCCTCCTTGCCCTTGATGCTTGTCAAAAATTCTCTCCTCTTGCCCTCCTTGGACTTGTCGAAATTCCCCTCTCTTGCTCTCTCTATCAGTTGTCAAAATCTTCATCCTATTTATAGGGCTAGGGCAAAGTCCTTCTTTGAGGAGGAGTTTAAGTTGGAATTAAATTATCTTTAAAGAATATAATTCTTTATTATAATTGTATTCCTACTAGAACTTCTCCTATCTTCTTGGAATTTAATTCTTCTTTAATCTCTGCATGGAAATCAAATTCCTTTGGGTTTGGGCTTTGCTCCACGTCATCTTGGGCTTGTCTAGTCATCAATTTCGACTACCTTATCACCTTTACTCTTGTCGACAATTGCCATGGCAACTGGCTCGGCGTCTCCTTCATGTATTGCCCTGGCAACTAGCTCGGCGTCTCCTTCATGCATTGGCAAGTGATCCTGCACATACACACACAAAGCAGCATCTTTTCCACAAAAACTACCAAGTTATGTAATCAAGCTCAACGATGGAAGGAAACATGGATTAATGCATGAATGGATAACTATGCAACTAATATGAGCCTAAGTCTAACAATAATATGAGTAAAAAGGGTAAGAAAAATAGTACTTTTGAACACTTATCACACCCCCAAACTCGAACTATTACTTGTCCTCAAGCAATGCAAACTCATAATTACCTGCCAAGACTTCAATTTTCACAAACTTAGCTTTGAACTTGATTTCAATTCTCTGAACCGGGGCACAAAGTATGATTGGCTTTTTATTTTTTGGAAAACTTAGGAGTTACTCGGAATCAAACTATAATGCTTGTGAGTGTGTGCGAAGTTGTGTGCAAGTTGATTTTTCGGATTCTATGCAAACAATAGGTTTTCAAATTACTTTATTGGGTTCTTTTTAACATGTTTTAACTAGAGCCAGTTTTGGGCACCTCTATTGTTTAGTTTTCTTAAGTTAATTTATTCGACTAGAGCCGGTTTCGGGCACCTCTAGCGATCAATTTTTTTTAACACATACTAGAGCCAGTTTCGGGCACCTCTAGTGATAAATTTTTTTAGCACATGCTAGAGCCAATTTCGGGCACCTCTAGCATTTATCCAATTTTTATTCTAATCCCCCAATTTGTTAATTATCAACCTAAGTTCACTACAATTCCTTAAATCAATCAAACCACAGCAGTGTTTCATCAAATTTAGCATAATAGTAAAATTCTAAGTTTTTCCATGGTTATCCTAGAATAAAAATTCTATCAATTAAGTGCATTGGCAAAGTCATCATCGGATATTCATCAAATCTAAGCAATTCTTGTTCCAATTAAAGGCATGGCAAGCATTTTATGTATCCTAAATGTAATACTTAAGATGAATGTAACTAAATATGGTAACTACTAATAACAATCCCCCCCAAACTCGAGTGAGGCATTGTCTTCAATGCATGCTTTAAAGAAAAATAAAACTAACAAAAAATAAAATGCATACGAGGACTTACTCCGAGAGTTCGTCATCGTAGATGATTAGTTTCCTTTTGGTTGGTGTCTTGATTCTCTTGCTTGAACGCGATGGTTGTTTTCTTGTTGCCGGTGGTGGAATCGATCCTCGTACGGGGTTGTCCTCATCGTCCTCTTCATCAGTGTCATTGGCTTTTTGCTTGGAGGATTCAATTGGTGCGGTCTTTGTTGGTGCAATGGAGGATTCGTCCAAATATGAAAAATTAGAAAATGATTCCGTAGGAGTTGATTCAGGCATAGGTGCTTTACCTTTGGCTTTTGCAGTGGTTGCCGGGATGTCTTTAGTTTTGGTTGCCCTGGCATCAGCTTGTGCAGGCACGATGTAGGTTGTCGCGGCATCATCTTTTGTGGTTGCCGTGGCAAGTAGTCGGCAGTAAATTTTCTTAGCATGGTGGTTGTGAGTCTTGTTGTGAAAAAGAAAATAAAGAAAACCTGGAAACTAAAGATAATGAAGAAAAATAAAATATCTCCTAAAAATAAAAATGAAAATAAAAAGAAAAAGAAAAAGAAAATATTGAAAGGAGAGCATGCTCATGCATCTCCTAAAGTGACCACTTCTTTGTTACGTTCCACATGGGCACCATTATAGTGCTTCAATCTTTGTCCATTAACTTAGAATTCATGGTTGTTAGAGATGGACTTGATTATCACAGCACTATGGGAGAATGGTTTGACGACTTTGAATGGTCCCGACCATATTGATTTTAGCTTTCCCGGGAAAAGTTTTAGCCGAGAATTGAATAGGAGAACTAGTTGCCTTGGCGTGAATTGCCGCAACAATAGTTTCTTGTCATGCCATCGCATTGTTTTCTCCTTGTAGATTCGTGCATTGTTATAGGAGAGTGCACGAAATTCTTCTATCTCGTTGAGGTCCAACAAACGCTTTTGTCCGGCACTTTCCTAATCCATATTCACGGTCTTGATTGCCCAGTACGCCTTGTGCTCGATTTCCACCGGTAGATGGCATGTTTTACCATAGACAAGTCGGAAGGGGGACATACCTAAGGGTGTTTTGAATGCAGTGCGATATGCCCAAAGTGCGTCATCTAGTCTTAATGACCAATCCTTCCTTGAGGGATTTACAACCTTCTCGAGTATACCCTTCAATTCCCGGTTGGAAATTTTTGCTTTCCCGTTAGTTTGTGGGTGATATGCCGTGGCGATCTTGTGTGATATGCCGAAGCGTTGCAACATCTTGGCAATTAGTCTGTTGTCAAAATGCTTGCCTTCGTCACTGATAATTGCTGTTGGCATCCCAAACCGTGTAAATATGTTTTTCTGCAAGAATCGTTGCACGGTCTTGGAATCGTTATTGGGAACTGCAGCTGCCTCAACCCATTTAGAAACGTAGTCGACGGCAAGTAGAATGTAGAGGTTGCCGAATGAAGATGGGAAAGGTCCCATAAAATCGATCCCCCACACATCGAATAATTCCACCTCGATGATGTTCTGGAGTGGCATCTCATGTCGTCTAGAGATATTGCCCGTCCTCTGGCAACGATCATATTGCTTGTAAAAGTCTTGGGCATCTTTGTACAATGTTGGCCAATACAAACCGGATTGCAAAACTTTGGCCGCGGTACGAGTTCCTCCAAAATGTCTTCTATAGGGTGAAGAATGGTATTGTCGGAGTACATTCTGTTGCTCTTCTTCAGGGACACATCGGCGTATTACCTGATCTGCACATTGTTTAAACAAAAGAGGCTCGTCCCAAAAGTAATGCTTAGCATTATGGCAGAACCGCTTCTTCCCTTGGTGAGTAATGCCATACAGTAAAATACCACAAATAAGGAAATTAACTAAATCTGCGTACCAGGGTATTGCCGAGGCATGTGCTGCCGTGGCGACTGCTCCCAAAATTGCCGAGGCGTGTGCGTCAAAGACTGCTGCGGCGTCGAGGGTTGCCGAGGCATGCGCATCCATGGTTGCCGAGGTAACTAAAGGTTGTTCATCCGGGAATGCATCGCATATCTCTAGATCCGCGTCCTCCTCCTTATTGCGTTCCAAACGTGATAGATGATCGGCCACTTGATTTTTTGTTCCTTTCCTGTCCTTATTTTCAATATCAAATTCTTGTAAAAGTAATATCCAATGAATCAAACGAGGTTTGGCATCCTTTTTAGCAAATAGATATTTGATTGCCGAATGGTCTGTATGAACAATTACCTTTGTACCAATCAAATAGGATCGGAACTTGTCAAATGTGAAACTATAGCTAGTAACTCTTTCTCCGTTGTTGTATAATTCACTTGAGCACTATTAAGAGTTTTACTAGCGTAGTATATCACATGGAAGGTCTTACCTGTGCGTTGGCCTAGGACTGCTCCTACCGCGAAATCACTTGCATCACACATGAGCTCAAAAGGTAGCATCCAATCTGGTGGAACGACAATGGGTGCCGAGGCAAGCTTATTCTTTAGGGTTTCGAATGCTTGGGTGCAAGAATCATCAAAATTGAAGACTTTATCCTGTTCAAGCAGATTACACAAGGGTTTAGTGATTTTAGAAAAATTATGAATGAACCTCCTGTAAAAACCTGCATGTCGGAGAAAACTTCGAATTCCTTTAAACGAACTTGGTGGGGGTAATCTCTCGATCACGTCCACCTTGGCTTTGTCTACTTCAATTCCCTTGGATGAAATCTTGTGGCCGAGCACTATTCCTTCATCTACCATAAAATGACATTTCTCCCAATTGATGACTAAATCAGTTTCTTCACATCTTGCCAATACCCTCTCTAAATTGCCGAGACAGCTGTCGAAGTCATTACCAAAAACAGAAAAATCATCCATGAAGATCTCAAGGAAGTCTTCGACCATGTCTGAAAAGAGCGCCATCATGCATCTTTGGAAGGTTGCCGAGGCGTTACACAATCCGAACGGCATCCTTCGGAAGGCATAAGTACCGTATGGGTATGTGAAGGTTGTCTTTTCTTGATCTTCTGGTGCTATGGCAATTTGATTGTAACCTGAATAACCATCAAGAAAATAATAAAAGGGTTTACCTGCAAGACGGTAAAGCATTTGATCAATAAAGGGTAATGGGAAGTGATCTTTCCTGGTGGCTTTGTTTAGCTTTCGATAATCCATACAAACCCTCCAATCGGTCACAGTCCTGGTTGGAATGAGTTCATTTTTTTCATTACTTACCACCGTTATACCTCTCTTTTTTGGTACACATTGTACCGGACTTACCCACGTACTATCAGAGATAGGGTATATAATGCCGGCGTCAAGACACTTGATGATTTCTTTCATTACAACCCCTTTCATGGCATGATTCAGTCTCCTCTGGGCCTCAATTGAAGGTTTGTGATCATCTTCCACCAGAATCTTGTGCATGCACACTGCCGGGCTAATTCCCTTCAAGTCGGCAATTGTCCACCCTATTGCCTTTTTGTGTAGCTTCAACATCTTGATCAGCTTCTTTTCCTGCTCAGGCTGTAACTTAGAAGAAATAATTACAGGCAATGTATTATCGGTTCCTAAGTATGCATATTTTAGTTGCTCTGGTAATTGTTTCAACTCAAGAATCGGTGGTTGTTCAATAGAAGGTTTTTCGAGCTTACCTTCCTTACCTGAGTAATCCAGTGGTTCAAAGTATGTACCTGGTCGATTGACTAGCCAATTTGCCTCTTCTTGTTGTTCCTCATCGACCAGTTCTTCATACTCCTCAGGTTCCTCTTGATCGGCAATGTAGTTGCCGAGGCAACTAGATTCCTCGTCGAAGTTAAACTCTGCCGTGGCATGAAGAAGTTGGCATTCTTTTGGATCATCGGCATGCCTTAGTGTTTGGAACACATTTAGTTTAACTTGCTGATCATTCACCCTCATTGTGAGTTCTCCCTTTTCAACATCAATCAAGGTTCTCCCTGTTACTAGGAATGGTCTCCCAATAATGATGGGTGCATGCTCATCTGCTTCACAATCCAAAACAATAAAGTCAGCGGGAAAATGAATTTCTCAACTTTTACCAGTATGTCCTCGATTTTTCCCTCTGGATGCACATAGGATCTGTCGGCTAGCTGCAGCATGACTGTTGTAGGTCTTGCCTTCCCGATTCCTAGTTTCTGGAAAACCGATTTAGGCATCAAGTTTGTGCTAGCCCCAAGGTCACATAATGCTTTCCTGACATAGTGATTTCCAATGGAATAGGGTATTGTGAAACTTCCGGGATCCTTCAACTTGGGTGGCATACGATTGTGAAACATTGCCATGCATCCCTCTGTTGCGGCAACTGTTTCAAACTCTCCTAGCCTTGTTCTCTTGGACACAATGTCTTTAAGAAACTTGGCATAGTTTGGCATTTGTTCAATTGCTTCCACCAATGGCAAGTTGATGTGGACTTGCTTTAGGATATCAAGAAACTTCTTGAATTGGTATTCTTGCTTTTGTCGCTTCAACCTTTGTGGGAATGGTGGTGGAAGTCAGATATCTTCAATCCTTTCCTTGGTTTGAAACTTGATTGACGGCATTGCCGGGACAACTGGAGTTGCCGAGGCATTATTAACTGGGGTTGCCGAGGCACGCTTATTGTAAGTTGCCGAGGCGTCTTTATCGTCGGTTGCCGAGGCATGCTTATTTCCGGTTGCCGCGACAACTCCTGGTTCAGCATCTGAGGCTTTACCTCTAGGTTCGTCTTGATCTTTTTGTGGAGTTTTGTTTGATGAGCGGGTTTGAGCCTCTCTAAGTTGTTAGCCACTTCTAGTGGTGATCGCCTTACATTGCTCATGGCCAGTTCCTCTTGTGACTTCAGTATCGCTAGGTAAACATCCTTGTGGTCTAGTATTCAGATTTTGAGCAAACTGTCCGACTTGATTTTCCAATGATTTGATTGCCGCCTCTTGGTTTTGCAATCTCATCTCGGTCCTGTTAATAAAAGCATCAGTTTTTTTTATGAAATTACTATTCTCAGCCATATAAGATTCAGTTTTCATCATAAAAGCATTTAGAGAATTTTCCAAAGAACTGGATGTCGTAGGTTGTTGCTGCGGCAACTGTTGCCGTGGCATATTCTGCTGGAATCCTGATGCTTGTGCATTCTGATTGTTCTGGTTTAGAGCATTGTTGGGATTACTCCATGGAAAATTTGGGTGCTTCTTCCAAGCTAGATTGTATGTATTGGACATCACATTGTTGTTCCGATTGTAATTCCCCACATAGAAGCTGGATTCCGGATTCTGCATACATTCAGAAGAATTATGGTTATCACCACATAACTCACAAAAAGAATCCATTACCTTGACTTCATGTGTGTTGTTTGGTTTTTGCATGTTCTGGACCATCTTGGTTAAAGTGGCCAATTGTGCCGAAATTGAATCTTATGATCCTAGTTCATGTATTGTGGCTTGGCGTCTAACTCCTCTTCTAGTGGATGGGAATTGATAATCATTCTTGGCCAGCCTGTTTAAAATTTGCATTGCTTCTTCCGGTGACTTATCTAGGAGTATGCCGTTTGCCAAGGCATCTAGCATCATCCTTGTTGGTGTATTCACGGTGTTGTAAAACATTGTTACTTGAGTCCACACCGGGAATCCGTGTAGGGGGCATTTGTGTAGAAGTTCTCTATATCGCTCCCAAGCCTCGTACATGGATTCATCATTTGCCTGCCGAAAAGAAGTAATGTCATTACGAAGCTTATCAGTCAAATTTGTAGGATTAAATCTAGCAAGGAAAACACGACAAAGATCAGTCCAAGATGCTATGGATCCGGCAGGAATGCTATTCAACCATGATTTCCCCCTATCCCTCAGTGAATAGGGGAATAATCTTAATCGTAATACATCGGGGGTGACTCTGTGTATCTTGAACGAGTTGCAAATCTCGAGGAAAGATTTCAGATGTTGTCGTGCATCTTCAGTTGCTGAGCCGCCTAATTGACCTATTGTGTTGATCATATTAAACATTACCGGTTTCAACTTAAAGTGGTCGGCTTCAATTTCAGGTGCGACAACTCCTGGGTTAAGTCCATCAAGATCTTCTTCAAGATAGTCTCGAATAGTTCTGTTTCGTGCAAGAATCACTCCTCCTCCTACTCGAACATCTTGATTCATATTGCCGTCTTGATTAGCCATTGCTACTCTTATCCTTCGTCTAAGTCTTTGTAAGGTTTGTTCGATTTCTGGATCAAAGGGATATTCTGGTGAAGTCGGTCACGCCCTGGTCATATACCAATGCAAAACCAAAGTTTGTTAGCCCTTTGAATTTTTAAACAAGAAAAATAAAAAAAATGCAAGAAAATAAAAACAAAGTCGCTATTGCCAATCCCCGGCAACGGCGCCAAAAACTTGTTGCGCATAATAAGTGCTAAGCAAATGTGCAAGTATACAGGTCGCAAGTATAAAAGATATTGTCTCCACAGGGATTGGTGCCACTTCAAGAATCTAGTCTCTTGCACTGTAAAAAGTAAAAACACAAGTAAAGGATTATAGGAGTTTAACTAATAAATAATCTAGAAAGCAATAAAGTAAATGAATAGATGAGATCAATTGAGAGAGAGATAGGCCAGGTTATCGTAAGTTGAGGTGTGATAGTCGATTGGATCGTCTTGGTAAAAGAGTGCACGGGCAACTCAGTTGCCGTGGCAACTTGCACAACGGGGTTGCCTGGGCAACTACTTGTGCGTCTGGGCAGCAACCTTCAAGGTTCGGCAGAGCGTTCTTCAATGGTTTCTTCTTATCCCTAAGTCGAAACTCTAGCTACTTGTGCATGCCTTGATAATACATCCCTACGTGAATCAAGGGTGAACAACAACCAATCTTGCGCTCCTCTTAGCCGTTGAAATCCTTAACTTATTCCTAAGCCGGATTAATCTTCACCATCAATAGATTGAATAAATATCATATTCATTCGTTTCTTGAATCTAACTCTCCCGATATTAGATAAATAGATGAAATCACGAGATCCTCTCCCAATTCACTCGCAAACAAGAATAAGAACCAAGAATGAATTAACCTTGAAATAGAAAAGTGCAAACTCTTATTACCTAAACAAAAACCAATAACTTCTCACAACCACAAAACACAATAACCATAGCCAAGTAGATTTAGTTCATGGCTAGGTTCCAAAGAAACACAAGATAATTAATCCCTAGCATGAACCCAATCGAACAAGAAAGAAAAAGATGAAGAAGGAGGCTTGTCGAAATCCTCCTTGCCCTAGATGCTTGTCGAAAATTCTCTCCTCTTGCCCTCCTTAGACTTGTCGAAATTCCCCTCATTTTCTCTCTATTGATTGTCGAAATCTCCTTCCTATTTATAGGGCTAGGCCAAAGTCCTTCTTTGAGGAGGAAGTTAAGTTGGAATTAAATTATCTTTAAAGAATATAATTCTTTATTATAATTGTATTCTTACTAGCACTTCTCCTATCTTCTTGGAATTTAATTCTTTTTTAATCTCTGCATGGAAATCAAATTCCTTTGGGTTTGGGCTTTGCTCCACGTCATATTGGGCTTGTCTAGTCATCAATTTCGACTACCATATCACCTTTTCTCTTGTGGAAAATTGCCATGGCAACTGGCTCGGCGTCTCCTTCATGCATTGCCCTAGCAACTAGCTCGGCGTCTCCTTCATGCATTGCCCTGGCAACTAGCTCGGCGTCTCCTTCATGCATTGCCCTGGCAACTAACTCGGTGTCTCCTTCATGCATTGCCCTGGCAACTAGCTCTAGCCTTGCTTTGGCAAGTGATCCTGCACATACACACAAAACAAACCAAAGCAGCATCTTTTCCACAAAAACTACCAAATTATGTAATCAAGCTCAACGATGGAAGGAAACATGGATTATGCATGAATGGCTAATTATACAACTAATATGAGCCTAAGTCTAACAATAATATGAGTATAAAGGGTAAGAAAAATAGTACTTTTGAACACTTATCACTAACAAGCTCAGTGGATACACTTCCACTCAACCATGCTTCATGCAAATCATAAACATGAGTATGTAGCTAGAAATGATGACATGGCATATACATCAACATAAGATGCTACCTCTAGCTGCCTAAACACATAGCAATCAACAATGAATGGATGCATCAAACCTCACATAGAAATCATAATCATCATACCATAAACCTAGAGTGAGGCCCAGCGTCACACAGCCTCGGGAATATACTCTCCCAGTGAAGCTCGATGTCATACAACCTCGAGAATATACATTTACTATTAGTTAGGCCTGATGTCACACAAGTTCAGGAATATACACCTACACTCAGCATCTCTCCTCGAGTGTCTTCCAATGAGGCTTGATGTCATATAGCCTCGGGAGCATACTTTCAATGTCTCATCTCCTGGTGTTGCAACACTCTCACTGGGTATCTGGATCCCACCAACTAAAGGTGACTCGACCAACCAGGGTGTCCGATACAACACACAACATGGACACGACTATCATAAAACACACAACATTACTCGATCCACCAAGGATCTCCTATGGTTGCTATTACAACAAGTCACCCAAGGTCTTACCAAGTTATTACTCATTATGCTTATATAAGATAATGATATTTTGATTTCTCAGTTTTACAATTCATTTTACCATATAAGAAGCCCATTGGACTATAGTCCTTGAATTATAAGCCCTTCGAACTCAGAATGTATTTTTTGGGCAGATTACCTAGTGGGCACCAGTGCTGGCCTTTGCGTGCCGGTACTCACATACGTGGCAATACGATTTGAGCTTATTGGAATTTTATCCAGCCTACACGTAACTGTTCGAGTTGACTCATACTGATACTCTTTTGAATAGCGTACTTGTACGAGTTGAACACTATACCGATACCCCTTTGATGGTTTATCTTTAATGAATAGTGTTCTTTAAAACTAGAACACTAGGGTATCGATACTGCCTACCTAGAGACCGATATCGAAGCCAAAAAGGACTTCTTATGCTAAAAAAATCACTTTCCAAGCCCCCAAAACACAACCTTGAACCCCTTAACTGGATTCTACATCTTATGGAAGTTATTAGGGTTGTTTGCTACCATTTTTTTACAAGTTATTAACATGAATCCCGGATTATGCCATTAAAGGATCTCTAAACACCCAAGCAACCAAATTTATGATGCCCATGAAAACAAAGGAGTTTTTAGTGTACTAACCTTAAACAAAGATTCCCAAAATCAAGCTTCCACTCAACATCCTTCAAACTTCCTCCTTGATTCAAGCTTAGGAGTTTTCTTCATCCACTCTCACATGCCAATAAAAACATGGAAATTAAACCAATATTAGACTAATCGTAACACACTAATCCCGATCTAGATCCGATGTTCTACATTATGGTCGCCCAAAATCTGACCCAACAATTTTCCATTTAAAATCATAAGTTTATACATTATCAAAACGTCGAGATATTCATAAATCCATGTAAATAAACTAGTGTTATAAATAAGTTTACAAAATGAGAGCTCCAAGTTTAAAACACAGTATAACAAAATAACATTTCAATAGAGTTTACAGACTTAGTAACTCGTAAGGTCTTATGGATATATAAGCCCAAAACTAAATGCTAAGCAATATACTCTAAAGCAAAGCGGTGCTGGGAAATCTTTTTTTGATGTGCTCCTCGGCCATGATCCACCTACTAACCTGCGAACAGAAACAACGATTCCAAACTCTAAGCTTATAAAGCTCAGTGGTATATTCTACTCTACCATAATTCGTGATTATCATAAAATAAGCATGCAAGATAATTATAGTTTAGAGGACATAGATAAGGCTTCACTATCTATGAAATATCATCTAGACTACACTACTTAGAGTTCTTCGATCACCTATCTCAAGGCATCTACAAGTATACAAGAAGCCTTACATGTTTCCACAAAGTTCTGGCATACTCGAGCTCACATAGCCTATCGAGTTACTCGAGCTTACTCAGCCTATCGAGTTAATACATATCGTACCGTAATCACTCAACCATTAGGGTATATAAGCTATTACCTATAGCATCCACACAACATACATAAATATATCCATACATCATCGACATAATGGCCAACGAAGCCCTACTTTACCCAAGCTCACACAGCCGTCGGATTACCCGTGGTCACACAGCCGCCGGGTTGAAAGGACCATATCCAGATCACCATAGCCACAAACATGTCCTAGACATACTTGGATCACGTTAGACACAAGTAGTTCTTCATGTGTCCACTCACTCTATCAAGTTAATACCTTATCCGGATCACCATATCCACGAATAGGTTTTTAACTGCACCCAGATCACTCAGCTAGTGGGTACTTTGGATGCACTTTTTCACTCAGCCCAAAGTATACATCCCCTTATATAAATACCATAGTACTGACTCTAGGACTTTCGGATTCCTTTAAAACAATCATAAGATCACACATGCTCCCCAAGCATTCATACACCTCACCAAGAGGTAAGTCGCACCAAGCCAAGTTATCAAGCAAATGCCACCAAGGTATGACACTAATCAACATAGTTAACATCATAAATGAGTCAAACAAAGCTTATCAAGTTATTACACGTATTGCTCATCCATGAGGGTTAAATCTCAGTTTCTCGGTTTTATAATTCATTTTATTACCTTAGAAGCCCATTGGACCATAGTCCTCAAATTATCAACCTTTGAACTCAATTTCAACATTTACAGGTAGATTGCCTAGTGGGTACCGATACCCAACCATGAGTACCGATATGGGTCTCTAGGTACCAATACCCAGCTTGAGTGTACCGATACTTAATATTCACAGGGAAGGATTGACCGTTAACCCCGTGCCGGTACACGGACCCCGCGTACTGATACCCTTTTAGTACTGATATGCCACAAGCGTACCTATACAAAATCTCGTTATTGGAATTCTAATGGAACAGGGGATATCGATACCTAACCAAAGTGTACCAATATGCCCTTTACAAATTGCCTTTGTTCATCCTTCAGAACATAGAGTATTGGTTCGAGCTCCCCGTGTACTGATACCGAAGCCCAGAATTGGCTTCCAAGGCTCGAGAAATAACTTCCCAAGCCTCCAAAATGTAATTTTTAGCCTATTAACCCAAAACTACATCTTATGAGAGTTGATTAGGGTTGTTTACTAACATTTTTACACATTATTAACAACTAATTCGGGTTTCACCATTAACAAGGCTTTAAGCTACCAAACGCCCAACTTTAGCAATCATAAACCACAACATTAAGAAAAACAATCGCTTTATGATCTTTATGAAGAGTAGGAATTAGAGATGTACTAACCTTTCAGCAAAAATCCCAAACTTGCTTCACCCACTTACTTTCCTCAAGTTATTCTCTTTGGCTCAAATGTGAATAAACCCCAAATCACCTCATCATGCCATGAAAACATGGAAATCAAATTAAAACTTGAACTATAGGATATGGAAGACCTTAGCTACGAATTTTCAACAATAAAAATGGATAGGCTCTTAAAACCTCCAATCCTTCTAAAACCTATTATTAGGAGACTCACATTCTTACCACAAAATTATAGTTTTCATAAAGCTCTTGAAGAGGTGATTAACATACTTGAATCTTGGACCTTGGTTGGAATAAATGAGTATCAAATTTGGCTCCTATAATTCAAAATGGCCATGGATGCTCTTGAAGAAAAGACGAAAAAGAGAGATGAAGAAAAGGGTAGGAAATGGTGAACTCACCAAAAGCTCCCTTGTCCCTTCCCCTTTAAACACACGTAAGACCAAACCAAAACAAGGGTAGATCAACCCATTTTCTTCAAAGGATAAAATTGCTCCACCAAGCTACAAGTTTCTACTTTATTACAAAATAGCCACTACTTAAGCCCATATAGCATAATTCTCATCCAATAAGGCCCAAACTTGGCCCACTTGGTCCAATTACTCAATCCCACATGAAGGTCCATAACCTGGGTCAATGCCCAAATGTTGACTTAGAAATTCATGTCGTTACAACTTTTCTCTCCTAAAAAGAAATTTCATCCTCAAAATTAAATGAAGAGAGGAGATAACTATCTCATATCCAACCATCTTTCATATTACACACGTTCATCCCAATTCTGAAGTTCCTTTACCAACTTCCTTATCCAAAGCTTATAACACTGGACTACTCAACACTTCTCTCATGAATCCACAATGATTTATTTCCAATGATCGAACCACACTCACCTCGAACCCTAAAAAAACAACATAAGATGCACTCAAATGATATTGTCCATACATCAGCTCAATGAACTCACTTTGAATGGGTTTCATCTCGGTTAACAATTCTTTCTACCATCATTTGTAGTTCAAACCTTTCAACTCAAGCCTCATCTGTGCCTAGAACGTGACACCTCTTCGAAGGTACATTACTAGGAACACTTCTTTGTTTATCATTAACACCTTGACCAAACATTTAAGGAAAAACTAAAGCTCTGACATTCAAACTCTACCATCGATCTATCTTGAGCTAAAAACCTTCCTTTCTTGACTTGGCTAACCAAGACTGAACTTAGCATTTCACTTTAATTGAATTCGCCACAACATAATAGAAACTAATCTGCAGTAATACAACCTCATGAATCGAGCTACTTTGATCCAAAAAAATAAACTGTTACCGCTTACAAACTCTTACTAGAGATCAAAACTCACCTAACTATTCTTGAAGGTTCAAACATGCTCATCCAACCCAACCACTTAATTCCATCAAATAGTTGTACTGAAACTCTTACAAGCCCTCAAGGAATTTCAAATGATTCTTCCAAAAATACCTGTTGCAAGATAAGATTCTCGATTCCACGTAACCCGTTAAACAACACTTTCGATGCGCTACTTTATCAACATTCACACTATTTTACCATGCACGTAGACAATCCATCTCAAAAACTCGATAGAGCAAACACTCAAATCATCAAACTCAAGATTATATCGCTGCGTCCGCGAGTCCAAACAACTTCATGATTTGTCCTTAGATTCAAAACATCACATTAAACCTAATATTTATCATAACTTCTCTTTAACCTTCGACTTACGATACTCAAACTCTAAACGATCGTAAGGAAACCTCAAAACCCTTCAACCAATTACGAGATCATCAACCCTAAGAAACGGGTAATAATCCTTTCTCGTTACACATCGGCTTACAACATCCAACACCACCATAATTCGCCATGCCAACACAGGCATGTCCCAAGGTGAACCACTTGGCGACAACACTTGTATTTACTCACTTTTACAATGAGTCACCACTCTAAAAGTTTAGTCGGTGCCATACCACAAGGTGATGGACACTAACACCAAACTCGACATTACCTCTATCGTGGGTTATAACCTACGTTCAAAAGCTAAGCCCGCTCATTCGTCAAAGAGCACTTCAACATCCTCTTAAACGTCCTCAACTCTAAAGCTTTGAACTTCCAACCCTCATATTTATAACATGGGCTAAGAGCTTCTTGCAATCTACAAGACTCTCTTTGAACAAACATCATAGGAACACGACCTTCATGCAGAAAGGTAAAGGTTCCTCGTGTCTATTACCAACAATTGGGTTCGCCTAGGACCACGAAGCTTCGAGACTCCTACTTGAAAACCAAGGCATACAGCGTGCTCACATGACCGACATATACTAAGGGTAACATCCACAATTGGGGAGAGAGTAAATCTAACAATCCCAAGGGGACTGTTACTCTCAATCCTCACTCACCATCCATGATAAAAACCTTACCTACCAACACTTACAAATCTGACAAAATAATCAATCCAACCTCAACCTCTAAATCTTACCGCAACACTTATTCAACGAGAAACAAAACCATTATATAAACGAGAGATCAAATTTCCATCAATGCAACAATTGAGAACCAACATGGAACGTAGGTACCTAAAATAACATCAGTGGCAAAGCTGTCATCTCTGGCCTAAATGACAGACTGCTTAGCAATGGCTCGAGCGTTAACTCTAACGGTGGATCTCACATTACCTATACCTTGATGTCCAAATGATGCCCTAGAACTGCCTCTAGCAAAAATGTAACTATGCTATGAAGAAGTCAATCTCTGATACTGAACTGGTGCACTATCATCCATCACTAGTGTTGGGCTCGATTTCCTCAACCAATTTTGTTGCCAAGTGGTGGAGAAGTTGGATTTTGGGTGATTGGTGGTGGAAGCAATACAAGATAAATGACACAAGAATTTTAGAGTAGTTCGAGATTCTAACCAAGCTCTATATCCACTACCATAGCTTCCCCCCTAAGGATTTCCAAATTCACTAAATGAATTTCTTCCCTTTTTCTCGGGCTCAAGAGGCAACCCTTACAAACACTAGACTTATACCCCAAATTCTAGCAAAACACTCTTTAAAAAAAGAGAAAAGAAAGCAAACAAAGAAATCCTCACTAGGTAGATTGTTCGCACAATTAAGCTCACTCACCAAATCCTAAAAGACTTGAGCAAATATTACAATGAAAGCTCACAATTGTTGTCTATGAAAAATATGAAAATTTGAGCACTAAGACATTTTACAATCAAAGAAATGTTGGCTTGTTGATCATTAGTTGTTCCAGGTGCTTGAAGGGTCCTTTTATCCTTTCAATTGAGTTCCTAGCCGTTGGTGACCATTGGGGATGAATTGGAGTCGTTGGGGTCTTTATTTCCTGCAATAAATATAGTTATAGAGCCTTTGGTATAGGTATGCGAGTGTCCGTATCGGTACCTGTTCTTCAAAAACTAGCCATTGGAACATTTAAAACAAATGGGTATCGATACGCTACATAAGCATATCGATACCCCCTCTTTGGGAAATAGCCATTAGAGGCTGAAATAACATAGGGGTATTGGTACACCTCAATGCGTATCGGTACGACCCTCTTTTATATCGGTACAAATGAGCCTATATCGGTACGGGTTTTTAACACTTGAAAATTACTGTGGTTGAAACCCTTATTCGTATCGGTACGGAGTATACCGTATCGATACGGGGCTGAAGAAATGGCTAATTTGGATATTGAAAATCGTTTAGAAAACATGCCAAAAGCCTCTTAAAACATTTCAAACCTATTTTCAAGTTGTTTGGACGTTAATAAACATTGGCAATCTTTTCAAATTAGTCCAGAACTATATTTCAATTATTATATCAAAACAAAAATCCTAACAATCTCCCCCTTTTGATATAATAAAACCAACTTGAAAAATTGTTTTATTGATTCTCCCCATTTGTAAAATAATTTTTGAATAAAAGAATATAGAGTCAAACAAATTAAAAGCTCCCCCTTATTCATTTGAAAATTCAATTTTTCAAAACATTCTCCCCCTTTTTATTATATCAAAAAGAATTAAAACTTAGTTTGAAAATAACTTGAAAGCTTTAATAACAATAGAGAGTTTTAAAATTTTTGACAAATAAAATAATCTTTAAAATTAGGCTCCCCCTTACTCAAGCATCAAAGCAAATTTTTCGTCCAAAAATTCATGATTATCTAATTGAATTTCAATAAAATATATAAATCAAGAAAAATACAAGAAATTCAATTTAAATTTACCACTTGAATCAAAGGTAGGATGTGGTGCCTTCTTTCTTCAGCGATCTTCCTTGTGTGCATAGAGCTTTCATAGTTCATCACTTTGTTGATCAATGCTCCACCACACCTATAAAAAGACAATCAAGTAATTTTTGGTATCCAAATTGCTTTGGATCCAATGATATTAGTTGCACAAATTTTAGTCCCCTTACGAATCCATTTCTCAATTTCATCATTTTATTTAAAGTAATTAGTCCTTTTGGACTCAAATACTTCTAAAACATTTACCGTTCAAAAATCTAGCGGCACTAGATTGTCTTTGATAAAAAAATTGATTTGTTAAAATTATCTTTCTTTTCAAAACTCTTACAAATCAAATCTTTTTCTTTCTTAAGATCATTTGTTTCCTTTTGATGATCTTTTTCCAAACTTTGAAGCAAATTTTGTAAATTTAAGAATTTAAGTTCAAAATCATTTATTCTTGCTTTAAACTCCAAATTGGTTTTCAAAAGCAAATCATTTTCGATTTTCAATTTTGAAATCATCTTTTTATTTTTCGAAAATGAAACCTTGAAATCAAAAACCAATTCGTCATAAGCTTCTTGTAACTCATCAAATGTATAAGAATTAGAAGTGGATGAGTTAGAAGTTACCTCACCCTCTTGGAGGGTTATAAAGCATAAGTGGGCTACCTCATTGTCCATGGAGTATTCTTCATCACTCAATATTGCCACAAATGCCTTCTTCGAAGATGATCATTTTTGTTGAAGCGAAGTCAATAGTATTTGGTGTGTCCTTGCTTCTTCAATTCAAAGAACTTGATGGGATCCTTCATCTTCTTCGATTTATGTCTTGATTTCTGCATTTCTTTCTTCATGAATCGAGTGAACTTCTTGAAGAGATGGACCATCTCTTCACTTTCATTTTCCTCCTCACTTGAATCTTCTTGATGACATGTGGATGATTGAAGAGCAATAATGTTTAAATCTTCAATTCCTTGCTCTTTGATCTTTTTCTCCTCTTTTCTTCTCTCTTTGGACATCAACTCATGGGTGAGAAAAGATTCAATAAGCTCATCAAGCTTAAGCTCTTTCAAATTCTTTGCTTCTATGATTACCGTCTTCTTGGACTCCCATGACTCGAGAAGAAAATAAATCAACTTCCTCACAAGCTTATCTTCCGGAATCTCCTCTATAAATCTTTTAAGTTCATTAACGATTGTGGAGAACCGATCAAACATGCTCTTAATGTCTTCATCTAGACTTATCTTGAAGTTCTTATAGTTAAGGTTGAGTAGACCAATCTTTGTCTCATTCACCTCGTTTGTACCTTCATGGATCACTTCAAGCTTGTCCCATACCTCATTGGCATCTTCACAAGAAGAAACTTTAGCAAATTCATCTGGACCTAATGTACAAAAGAGTATGTGTAAGGCTTTTGCGTTTAGCTCCATCTTCTTCTTGTCATCCACACTCCAATCTTGCCTTCTTCGTTGTGGCATGAACGGTTCTTCTTCAACAATGTCCCAAAGACGGTAGTCGATAGCCTTGATGAAGAACATCATCCTATCCTTCCAATAGGCATAATGTTCACTATTGAAGAATGGTGGCTTGTCGATTGATTGTGCCATGAAAACGGGTTGATTTGTTGGTTGATCAAGCTTATCGGGATCACCTCAATAGGATGTTAAGCCTCTCGAATGAGCCTTTCTCTGATACTAATTGTTGGGCTTAACTTCCTTAACCAATTTTGTTGCCAAATGGTAGAGAAGTTGGATTTTGGGTGATTGGTGGTGGAAGCAATAAAAGATAAATGACACAAGAATTTTAGAGTGGTTCAAGCTTCTAACCATGCTCTACATCCACTACCTTAGCTTTCCCACTAAGTATTTCTAAATTCACTATATGAATTTCTTCCCTTTTTCCCAAGCTCCAGAGGCAACCCTTACAAACACTAGACTTATACCCAAAGTCTAGCAAAACACTCTTTAAACAAAGAGAAAAGAAAGCAAACAAAAAATCCTTACTAGGTAGATTGTTTGCACAATTAAACTCACTCACCCAATCCTAAAACACTTGAGCAAATATTAAAATGAAAGCTCACAAGTGTTGTTGTTACCTTTCCAAAAGTACTATTTTTAACGCCAATCTTACAATGCTTTTGCTTGTTTTTAGGTATATTTAGTTGCATTAGGATGTTAGAATCATGCATTTGCATAAGGAGTTTAGAGTTTTGTCTATGCCATTGTGAAGGGTTATTTTGTTGGTAATTTTGTAGGTTTGGCATAGGATTTGGCCCAGAAAAGCAACACAGAAAGCAATGCCAAAAAGAATGTCGAGTGTTGTTGGCATAGATGGACCAGACAATACCAAGCACCAGTTGGCAGAGAAGTGAACTTGATGCCATGCTGAGAAGTTTTTGGACCCCAAAAAAAACAAATGATCAAGCTCCGAAAAGATAGCAATTAGATCAATCTCTAAAAAAATAGCGGATAAGATGGTGCCAAGATTTGTTGGCAGATTCATGCCAAGCTTGGATGCCAAGGCAGCATCGGCAGTATGACGTCAGCCCTAGCCTGATCAGCTCTTATTTAAAATTGGATAAGATGATAATCCCTTATCCCTTGGGCAGTTGAAATTCAAAATTCAAATGAGGAGCTCATCATATCGCTTCCTCGCATGCCTATTTCAACACCAACCAAGCTAGACTTTAAAAGAGGAGATTGGATCGTGAGGAGTTGGTGTGCGATGATTGATAACCGACTGCACCTTGGAAGCGTGGTTCGACCAACATGGTCGAGAAGCCTGGATCTTGAAGGGCTGCATCGAGAGACCCCTTCTAGCCCATTCTCTCTTTCAAGTTATTTTATCTTGCTTTTGATGATGATGTATTTCGAAAACGTTTGTGGGTTGTTGGTTAAATCCCTCACCATGAACTAATTTAATAGTTGGTGGGGGATGTTTGCGGTGAACGCTATTTTTATGTTTTAGTTTTTAATAATAAATCTGCCTTGGCAATGTTTTCACTATTTGACATACTTTAATATTTCCTAAATACTATGCCAAGCGAGAGCTGGCACTGTTGGCCTATTGCGCCTCAAAATCTTAACAGACTTGGGGTGGCAACGAATAAGTTGTTGATACTGAAGAGAGAAGCTTCGAGAGAAGTCGTTCAAGCAGATGAACTTACTTTGGGAGTGAAATCTACCCCTTAGGAGTATAGATTGGATCTTAATCAAATTGGTTTATTTAAAAACAAGTACTATAGAGATATAGGGGTTTTTACATGATCAATTTAGGGCAATGACCATCGAGAGAGGCTTTGCTAATTTAGAATCTGCTCGGCAAACAATGCCAAGATAGGTTGATATTAAAGGTTGGCACGACATGAAAAGCGTGAAAACCAGGCATTCCTTGCCAACGCTCATCAATCATTAAAGCACCTTCCTTGCCAACGTCTTTAATTTACTTTTATTCCTTTACTTTTTTATTATTTTCCAAAATCAACTCCAAATCAAATCACTTTTTTTTCAAGGCAAGTAACAATCAAAGCAATTGAATTCCAAGACAATCTCTATGGGATCGATACTCAGCTTACCAGCTATATTACTTGGAGACCGTGTATACTTGCATGAAAAAGACTCATCTTGGCATATTTTTACACTTTTCCAACACATATCTTTTGCTACTTTTGCCAGCATTCACATAGAGATTCTACAAGTTTTTGGCGCCGTTGCCGGGGATTGCAACGGGATTGATTGTTTCTTAAAATTTTTACTTGTCTTTCTTTATCTTTATTTTTGTTTTTACCTTGTGTTTTTGTCGGTGTATGACCAGAAGCCATCCTGTGGTGGATGAGTGGCCATACGATCCAGAAATTGAGAAAACCTTGCGGAGGTTAAAAATAAGATTTAGAGAGATACAAAACCAAGGTAATGAAGGGAATGGTATGGTGAAAAATGGAGGAAATCAACTTAACAATGAGATACCACCACCACCTGCTGTCTCAGTTATTAATGAGAGACCTATTAGAGAACATTCGGCACCAACCATTGACAATTTAATGCTAGGACTTGTTGGCACAGAGGTAACGCTGTCAATTTTGAACTTAAGCTGGTAATGATTCAAACTCTTTTGAATGTAGGTCAGTTTGATGGAGCACTCACTGGAGATCCTAGGTAAAATCTAAAGTAGTTCATGGAGATTTGCCAGTTATTCCAATAAAATGGAGTACCTGAAGATACCGTGAAGCTAAAGTTATTCACTTTCTTTTTAAGAGACAGAGAAAAGGCTTGGCTTAACTCCTTGCCACCTGGCTCAGTTACTTCGTAGGCAGACCTATGCCAGAAGTTCTTGACAAGATTCCAACCGCCAACACTCACTGCCAAGCTGCGAAGTGTGATCATTACATTTAGGAAGGCTGAGGATGAGACCTTATATGATGCCTGGGAAAGATTTAAAGACCTGTTGAGGAGGTGCCCTATGCATGGATTCCCGAATTGGACCTATGCCAGAAGTTCTTGACAAGATTCTAGCTGCCAACACTCATTGCCAAGCTGCGAGGTGTGATCATTACATTTAGGCAGGCTGAGGATGAGACCTTATATAATGCCTGGAAAGATTTAAAGACATGTTGAGGAGGTGTCCTATGAATGGATTCCCGAATTGGACCTATTCCAGAAGTTCTTGACAAGATTCCAGCCGCCAACACTCACTGCCAAGCTGCGAGGTGTGATCATTACATTTAGGCAGGCTGATGATGAGACCTTATATAATGCCTGTGAAAGATTTAAAGACCTGTTGAGGAGGTGTCCTATGCATGGATTCCCGAATTGGACCCAGATACAGAAATTTTACAATGGATTGAATGCACAAACAAGGACTATTATCGATGCTTTAGTAGCTAGTTCGTTGCTTGACAAGACTACACCGAGGCTGTTGACATTTTAGAAAGGATTGCAATCAATGATTTTGAATATCCTGTTGCGAGACTTGGGACCGGAACTAAAACCAATGGGAAATTTCAGGTTGACGAACTAACGTCCATTCATGTCGAGATTTCCAACCTTACTAGCATGGTAAGAACGTTGCAAAAGAACAACGAGTCCCAGGAAGTCAAAGCATTAGACCATTTCTGTACAATCTATGGAGAGAATCATCATGTAGATGAATGCCCTACAAACCCCGAATCGGTAAACTTTGTTGGCAATGTTAATCGTTACAATAATCCTAACTCTAATACTTATAATGCAGGTTGGAGACCGTACCCTAGTTTAGCATGGGGAAATCAAGGAGGTAACCAGTACAATGCCCAGCGCCAGAGTACCCAGAGGCAGAATAACAATGCCATGCCAACATTCTATCAGAATGTCATGCCACAGAAAGCCTAAAACAATTTTCAGCAAGGGAAGAGACTCAACCAAGTTGGCACACTCACAGAGTATATAGAGAGGAATGATGCCACGCTCCAGAGTTTGGCAGCATCAATGAGAAATTTGGAAATCCAGCTTGGGCCGATTGCCAGTGCACTTAGCAATGGACCCTAGGGAACATTGCCAAGTGACACAGAAGATGCTCGTCACAAAGAAAATGAACAATGTAAAGCCATAACTCTTCGGAGCGGTAAGCAGTGTGAGGTGGAGAAGGCTGCCAAGCAGCTAGTTAATTGCCAAGCTGAGAAGCATGTTCCAGTAGATGACCCCAGGGGAGCAGAGAAAGAGGAAACAAAAGCAGATGATGCCAGACAGCATACTGATGTCAGCACTGATACCAAACAGACTGATGCTAGCACTGCTTTGGCAAAGCCAGCAGTACCGACATATGTTTACCCGCCACCACCATTTCCAGCAAGACTTCAAAAGCATAAGCAAGACCAGCAGTTCAAGCGCTTCTTAGAGGTTCTTAAGCTATTGCAAATCAACATTCCATGGGTAGAAGCCCTTGAACAAATGCCCAACAATGTCAAATTTATGAAGGAAATTCTGTCCAAAAAGAGAAAGTTGGGGGACTTTGAAACTGCTGCTATGACCAAAGGATGTGCCATGATCTTAAACTGATTGCCACCAAAGCTGAAAGATCTGGGAAGTTTCACTATTCCCTGCACCATTGGCAACAAATTCATTGGCAAGGCACTGTGTGACCTAGGAGCCAGCATCAACTTGATGCCAATGTTAGTCTTCCGAAAGCTTGGCATAGAAGCAAGACCTACCACGGTGACACTTCAGCTGGCAGACCGATCCTATGCGCATCCCAAGGGTAAGATATAGGATGTGTTGGTAACGATAGACAAATTTATTTTTCCAACTGATTTTATCATTTTGGATTATGAGGCTGATATTAATGTCTCGATTATTTTGGGGAGATCTTTTCTTGCCAGGGTAGGGCTTTGATTGACGTTCATAAAGGGGACTAATAATGCGCATGAATGATCAGTAAGTTACATTTAATGTGTTTCAAGCTTTGAAATATGCAGATGAACCTGATGAGTGCCAAGCAGAGGAGATGATGGAGTCCATTTACACTTTGGACAAGACACAGTTATGCCAGTATATAGAATTTGATGCCAGTGACTTTGATGGCATAGCTGAACTGTTTAAGGAACCAGATGAATCAGTCTTGGAGGCTGAGGATGCGAGTTATTTTGAGCCACTACAGTTGGCCGGCAGAGAAATCAAGGCACCTAGACCATCAAATAAGGAGCCACTAGCGTTGGAACTGAAACTAAGCGTTGGAACTGAAACTACTGCCAGATCACTTGAACTATGCTTACTTAGGTGAACACACAACTCTGCCGGTGATCATTGCCACTGGTCTCACTAATGCTCAGTAGAAAAGATTGTTGGCAATATTACGTGATCATAAGTGAGCATTAGGATGGACCTTGGCAGGCATCAGAGGTATTAGCCCAACCATTTGCATGCACAAGATTATCTTGGAGGAGTACCATGGCAAGACCATTGAAGACCAAAGAAGGCTAAACTCAAGCATGAAAGAGGTAGTGAAGAAAGAGGTCATAAAGTGGCTTGATGTCGGGATTATATATCCTATTTTTGATAGATCTTGGGTTAGCCCGGTGTAATACGTGCCAAAGAAGGGTGGCATGACCATGGTACAAAACAGTGAAGCTGAAGAGTGTATGGACTATAAGAGGCTGAACAATGCCACGAGGAAGGACCACTTCCCATTACCATTCATTGATCAGATACTAGACAGGTTGGCAGGTAAAACTTTCTATTATTTTTTGGATGGTTATTCAAGTTATAACCAGATTTCCATCGCCCCTGATGGTCAAGAGAAGACTACGTTCACGTGCCCATATAGGACATTTTCGTTCAGAAGGATGCCATTTGACCTATGTAATGCACCGACAACGTTTCAATGTTGTATGATGTCCATTTTCTCTGATATGATCGAGCATAACATGGAAGTGTTCATGGATAATTTCTCAGTGTTTGGAAAAAAGTTTGAGGAATATCTTCAAAGTTTGGAGCAAGTCTTGAAGAGATGCATAGAGACAAACCTAGTGTTAAACTGGGAGAAATTCCACTTCATGGTGACTGAGGGCATTGTTATCGGGCACAAGGTAACTGAGAGAAGGTTAGAGGTTGATCAAGCAAAAGTTTAGGTAAGTAAGCAGCTACCACCTCCAACGAGTGTTAAAGGTATAAGGAGCTTTTTAGGACATGACGACTTTTACCGACGTTTTATTAAAGATTTTTCAAAAATTGCAAAACCTTTATGCTTGTTGTTAGAACATAATGCCACTTTTGCATTTGACGATTCTTGTTTGAGAGCATTTTAGGAACTTAAAGAAAAGTTGATCAATGCCCCTATAGTTATGGCACCGGACTGGAATGAGCCCTTCGAGCTCATGTGCGATGCCAGCGACTATGCCGTTGGAGCAGTCCTGGGACAAAGGCATGGCAAGGTTTTCCATGCCATCTACTATGCCAGCCGAACCTTGAACGAAGCACAACTGAATTACTCTACGACCGAGAAATAATTTCTTGCGATTGTATTAGCTTTGTACAAATTTAGATCTTATTTAATTGGTAACAAGATTGTGGTTTTTATAGATCATTCGGCATTGAAGTATCTCTTGGCAAAGAAGGATGCCAAGCCCAGACTAATCCAATGGACACTCATGCTTCAAGAATTTGACCTTGAGATCTGATACAAAAAGGGCAGTGAAAACTTAGTAGCTGACCATCTCTCACGTTTGGAGCATCATCTTGAAGATGGTAAGACCAATTCAATAAGAGATGAATTTCCTAATGAGTATTTGCTTGCAGTTCAAGCCATGCCATGGTATGCTGACATTGTCAACTACTTGGTAAGTAACATTTTGCCACTAGACTTGGCATACAATGCCAAGAAAAGGTTCTTGCGGGAATTCAAGCAATACTATTGGGACGAGCCAATATTGTTCAAACAGTGTGCTGACCAAGTGATCCACCGATGTGTGCTCGAGGATGATCAACATAACATATTGCATTTTTGCCATGCCGCACCGTATGGATGTCACTTTGCTGGGGCAAAGACTGCTGTCAAGGTACTGCAGTCAGGATTCTTTTGGCCCACACTATACAAGGATGCCCACGAGTATGCCAAGGCATGTGATTGATGCCATCGGACAGGAAACATCTCTAGCAGACACCAACTACAGCTTCAAAACATTATGCTTGTGGATTTATTTGATGTATAGGGGATAGACTTTATGGGTCCTTTTCCACCCTCGTTTGGTAATGTATACATTATTGTGGCTGTTGACTACGTATCTAAGTGGGTAGAAGTTGTGGCTCTACCAAAAAACGATGCCAATGTTGTTGCCAAGTTTTTGCACAAACACATTTTTACTAGATTTGGTGCCCCTAGAGTGATTATTCATGATGAGGGCACCCATTTTAAATGTAATCTAATTTCTAAAGCTTTGTACAGGTATGGTATACAGTAGAGAATTGCCATGGCATATCATCCACGAACGAATGGGCAAGCCGAGATTTCAAATAAGGAGATTAAAAACATTCTAGAGAAGCATGTTAATCTATCAAGGAAAGACTGGTCCTTGAGGCTAGACGAGTCCTTGTGGGCTTACAGGACCGCATTTAAAACTCTTTTGGGTACGTCACCATTTAGACTTGTTTTCGAAAAACCATGCCCTCTGCCAGTGGAGCTTGAGCATAAAGCCTACTGGGCCATCAGAACACTTGGCATGGCATGGAGAGCTGCTGGAGAAAAGAGGTTATTAGACCTAAATGATTTGGAGGAATTCAGAACACAAGTCTATGAGAACACAAGGATCTACAAGGAAAAGACAAAACGTTGGCATGATAGTAGGATAATGCCAAGACAAATTAAGGTAGGCCAACACGTTTTGTTATTCAACTCACGGCTTAAGTTGTTTCCAGGGAAACTCAGATCGAGATGGACGGGCCCTTATGAAGTTGTGAAGCCCTATGCTCACAGAGCTGTGGACATTAAAAACTTGAAGACGGGAGAAATCTTTAAGGTGAATGGCCAACGTTTAAAACACTACATGGAAGGTGATCAGAACAATGCCAAAGAGGTAATCCTCTTGGCAGAGGTAACTTGAAAACACCATCAGGTTTGAGCTTTTGTAAATATTAGTTTAGTTTTTTTCTTTCTTTAGGTTTTTAATTGTTTTTCTTTTTTTTAAAGTTTCAGGTTTTATTCTTTTACTGTGTTGAAAGGATTTGTAGATTTATTATGCCAGGAACACTGCCAGGGTTGCTGGCAGGGGCTAACGCGTCAATAGAAAAATCTGCCAGACGCAGCGCCAGAGCAGCTTGGCATGTAGTGGTGCAAAAGATAGAAGAAAAAAAAAACCTAGTTTTATGGCCCAGTAAAGTAAGAGAGTTATTTTTATTTGACTTTAAACCCTAGCTGCTCAAAATTTTGGTTGGAAATTAAATTTCAAATCAATCACCTTATCACTCCAATCCTTACCCTATCTTATCACCTATCAACTTATTACTTCAACCTTATCACTCCACCCTTTTCTTTTTTTTAATTCTTTTTCTCTTGCATCATTATCCCTAACTACTACTCCCATTAAAACACTCAACCAACCCAAAACCTTTCACTTTCCCACCTAGTCGGTTAAAAGAAACCCAAACAACTCTCTCAGTTTTTACTTTCCTTTCGATAAGCAAGTAAAAAAATCCAAATCGTCCTTTTTCTTCATCACCATTTCAAGTTTCTTCAACAAGTTTCAATGGCTTCATCCTCTACTTCCTTCAAGCGATTCTTCAACGAGGAGATCGAGAAAAAGTTTGAATCCAATTATGCCTCAAGGAGTTTTTTCTATGAGAAACACTTGGACCTCAATACAGAGACGAACAATGGCTTCCTTCCGGAAGTCATGTCTACGATTAACTTGCACAAATGGATTCTGTAATCCCCTTGACCCGGCCTAGGCGCCCAACCGAACCAAGAAGGCTACATTAGGTTTGCCATAGCAAACCGAAGAGATACAACCGAAACTAGTCCATTTTTTCTTTTATCTTATCTAGATGCCAATTATTAATCCTACATGATCATGCGAAAATCAGGTGCGATCCCAACTCTATCGGGCATCAATTTGACAGCCAATTGATCACATTCGCAAATTAAGGACCAAATTGCAAATAAAGAAAATTTCAGGATTAAAACTCATTTTTAGATTACCAATCTCTAATTAGTCAGGTTCCAAACTTCCATCTCAAATTTTAGCTTAAATCGATCATCCTACCATATGTAATTGCATCGGCAAGAATTAGGGACTAAAGAGCAAGAAAAACAAAACTGCCCAAAATGACATTAACAGGAAAAACGACTATCCATATCGAAACGGTTAAGCCCGTACCGATACGGTTTGAAACACATAGTTTCGATACACCACCAGAGCTGTTTCAATACACCTAACTAAAATACCAAACTTTACAAATATTTAAAACCGTACCGATACGGTCCCTTAGGTATTTCAATACGCGGGTTCGAGTTACAAAAGTGAATTCCAGAGGCTAAAACTCATATCGAAATGCCCATGCTCGTACCGGTACGCCAGGCCAAATTTTCCTAGGCATATCGAAACGCACCAGACTCGTACCGAACCCACTAGCAATACCGATAATGTCACATTTGGCTGATTTTTCATCCCCAAAGTATACTCAAACCACTCCAATATGCTTTAAACACAAATCTAACATGTCAAACATATCTCATGCTAACTAACAACACAATTCTAATGGCATAACAAGGATTCATGCATCAAAGAGGAAATCTATAGGCATGCTTCCTAATATGCATCCAACCAACATATCAAAAAGGTAAGCCATCATCAAAAACAATCCTTAAAGGCCATTTACAACCCAAGAGCAATTAAAGAAACATGTTCGAACAAGGAGTTCCACAGAACATCTCCCAAAACACAACAAGTACCCCATTGACATTATTCATTATAGTCTAAACCAAAACATACTTTGGTAACAAGTCTTGCCAAGATCCCCTTGCTTCTAGCTGCCTTCCAAGACCTCAATTATCTGCATTGATGGACAACAAGAGTGTAAGCACACAAGGTTTAGTGAGGAAAGCTCTAAAACAAACACCATCGATGCATTTAGAACCATTTAGTTAACATCATCCTTTAAAACATCATCATCATGCCCTTTTAAAACATGCACTTTATATCATTTAAACCAGCATATTAAACCATATGCTACATGTATCATTATTCAACAGCAACTCACATTACTAACCCTCTACTTAATCCTTCCCATGCATTACTACCAAATGCAAAGCTTAAGGAGAAACATATAAACCACATTATACAACATATACATTCCAATGATACATTAACAATTATATTGGCTTTCAAGTGATCATTAACAAGTTCAACAACAAAAGAGTTCATCGGATACACGGATTCAACAAGTGTTAACCCAACACTTCAAGCCATCTCAACCAGAATAGCGATACAATCACAATCGCGGTATGTTAACAATCGGGTACAATAACAACCCACGGGGACATCTACCCCAATCATCGTTTAGACGCTTAATCAACTAACGGGAGTATTCGGTACTGTTTAACCCATCTACCGTTAGGGTACTTGGATGGAGTATTCGGTACACCGTATAAACCCCTCAACATCCAATAAGACTTATTTACAGTACACTCAATCCTATGGCCGGCCAACTATACTGATAACAATTTTAAAACCACATCACTTGCCAATATAATTAACCAATTAACATTTACCTCACTGTTTCAACAAGCATTAAACCATGCCACTTCCAAAGCAACAACCATGCTTTAAAACGCAAGTATAAACCATACTTTCAAGGATCACTTACCATGTGCATCCTTCAGCATTTCATGCTTAAAACAATATATCAAATACTTTAAAACATGTTTAAACAGTAGGTAACATGTAAATTAAAACGAATGCATAAAACCATTTCAAACTAGCACGACAGAGATAGAAAACCACTTTATACTACTTCTGAGTCTAGGTAAGCATTTCAAGCACTACGTTAACTCCCAAACTCTATTCCCAAAACATCAAAACGCTTTAAACCACATTTTAACTTACCAATACGCGAAACCTCAATTCATAAACACGAAATCAAAAATCTGAAACCTCTAATGCTTCTCCAATCACTTCTGAATCAACCTCCCCTGTTTTTACCACAAAACAACAGAGGATTAATGCATCATAATGCATTCTAAACAAAACAACTATAATCCTTCTCGAATTCCCTCCACAACAACAGAAAACATAACCAAAACACTTCGATTCACAACCCAGCCAACATCTATCAAACTAACATCACTTTCTACATCAAAACACATCTAAAATCAGATCCAAAACAACCTACCACCTCCAGCAACCTTACAACCAAAGAAACACCACAAAACCTCAAAACTAACAACCTAAACAAATAGAGATTCTTAAGTTTCAGGATTCCATTGATAAAAATCACTTATCAACATTATTAAACATCCAAAATATGGATCAAAGCAACCTTACTTACTGGAAATCGGATCCAATTCGCGAATCAACTCATTTTCCCCAAATAACTCAATTAAACATTGAAAAATCATCAAAATTAGATTAGAAACACAAAAACAAGAATCAAATGCTTGGGAATTTCATTAAAGAACCATACAATAGAGGAGATCTCGGACCTTACCCCTATTGCGAAGTTTCTCCCTCAATTGATTTGTGAAAAGCTAAGAAAGCACAAGATTATTATAAGATTTTGTATAAACAATATTTATAAAACAATTTGATATAATAAAAATCAAGTTAGAAACCACCTCACCTCTGAAAATTTGATGAAAATTTGGTGTTTGGCTGATGAGAGAAAAAGTTGAGAGAAGATGACGTGATTTTTGTTTTGGAAAAGATAACTAACTTTTTAACAAAATCCTCTTTAATTATTAATTAAATCACATGCTAAAATAAGTCAAATCAAGGGAGAAATCATTAGTAACCAATTGGTAAAATAGCTCCTTAAAGATTCTAAGTATTTGACCCTTTTTCATTTTCGTCACTAGAAAATCATAGTTTTCAAAACTTTCATTTTGGTCACAAACCAAATTGTCCATCTTCCAAAACTCACTTTTCAAAATTGATTCCACCATTATTAAATACATAATTAATAATGATTTTAAGCATTTTTCCATATTTTTTCCAACACGAAAAATATACGATCCCGAAACTGACTCGAATATCTACTCTGGTCCACTAAACCGAATAATAAACCCTCTAAACCGCTAAGCCCTAAAACCGGGGCGTTACAGCTCTCCCCCACTTAAGAAATTTCATCCTCGAAATTTACCTAGAGGAAACAGGTGTGGAAATTGTTTCACCATATCCGACTTGCGTTCCCACGTGGTCTCCTCAACACCACGGTGCTTCCACAACACCTTAACCAGCTCGACCGTTTTGCCACGTAGAACCTTATTGCTGGTATCAAGAATCTCTACTGGTTCTTCATCGTAAGATAGGTCTGGCCTCAACTCGATCTCCTCCACCGACATGACATGCGATGGATCTGACCTATACCTCTGCAACATGAAACGTGGAACACATATTGAATCTTTCCCAACTCCGGAGGTAACCTTATGCGGTACGCAACAAGACCCACACGCTCAACAACCTCTTATAGTCCGATGAACTTAAGGCTAAGCTTCCCTTTCTGCCCAAAACACAACACCTTTTCCAGGGCGACACTTTCGGAAACACTTTATCAACCACAGCTTACTCTATATCCCTACGCATCAAATCTGCATAGGATTTTTGGTGATCTGCATCCGCTTTTAAGTGCTCAGAAATCAACTTTACCTTTTCGGTCGTGCCTTTCAAAATATTAGGCATAGATACAAACTTTTCCCCCGCTTCTGCCCAACACACGGGCGTACGGCATTTCCTGCCATACAATGCCTCATAAGGTGCCATCTGTATGCTAGCATGATAACTATTATTGTAAGAAAACTCCACTAATGACAACTGTTTCTCCCATGTTCCCTGGTACTCAATAACACAACACCTTAGCATATCCTCGAGAACCTGAATCACGCGCTCCGAATGGCCATCCGACTGAGGGTAGTACGAGGTAATGAAACTCAACCGGGTTCCTAAAGCATGGTGCAAACTTACCCAAAAACTTGCGGTGAACTGCGGATCCCTATCCGAAACTATAGATTTGGGCACCCCGTGCAAACGCACTATCTCAGAGATGTACAATTCAGCCAACCTTTCCAAGGTATACGTAGTATGCACAAGAACAAAATGTGTACACTTCGTAAACAGATCCACAATCACCCAAATAGAATCCATTTTGGTCGGCGTCAAAGGCAGCCCAGACACAAAATCCATGGTGATTCTTTCCCACTTCCACTCCAGTATCCTCAACGGTTACAACAACCTGGAAGGGAATTGATGCTAAGCCTTTACCCGCTGACAAACCATACACCGTGCAACGAGATAAGCCACATCCCTCTTCAGTCCAGCCCAATAGTACTCATCCTTCAACCCTCGATACATCTTAGTACTACCAGGATGCATAGCAAAAGGACTTGCGTGTGCCTCATTCAAAATAGTATGCCTCAACTCTTCATCTTCAGGCACCACTATTCGACCTTTGAAACACAACACCCCATCATCATTGAAATGAAAATCCGTAGGATTTCCATCCCTAATATCTTCCACATAAGATGCCAAACTCCTATCATACAGTTGCTTCTCCTTAATCATTTGCGATAAGGACATCTTCACTTGCAGCTCAGCCAACAAACCTCCGTCATTCGTTACACTCAACCGAGCAAACATGGCTCTCAACTCCACAACCGCTTTCCTGCTCAAAGCATCCGCCACAACATTAGCTTTCCTCGGATGATACTCAATGGCCAGATCATAATCCTTAAGCAACTTCATCCATCTATGTTGCTCAAGATTCAGCTCCTTCTGTGACATCAGGTATTTCAAACTCTTATGATCTGTATAAACCACACACTTATCCCCATAGAGGTAATGCCTCCAAATCTTTAAGGCAAACACATCTGTGGCCAGCTCAAGATCGTGAGTAAGGTAGTTACGTTCATGCAACTTCAACTGTCTAGATGCATACGCCACTACCTTACCCTCCTGCATCGACACACAACCAAGCCCAACATACGACGCATCACTATAAACAATGAACACATTTCCTAATTCTGGTTGAACCAAGACCAGAGTTTGTGTCAAAGCTTCCTTCAACATTTTGAAAGCTCGTTGCATATCCTACGTCCACTCAAATCGAACATTCTTCTGTAACAACTTTGTTAACAGAGCCGCCAAACTGAAGAATCCTTCCACAAACCTCTGGTAGTAACCCACCAAACCAAGGAAACTCCTAACCTCCGTCACAGACATGGGTTCCTTCCAAGTCATTATAGCCTCAACCTTATGCTGATCAACACAGATTCCTTCGGCTGACAACATGTTCGAGAAACACAACTTCCTTGAGCTAGAACTCACATTTGCTTAACTTAGCATAAAGCTGATTAGCCAACAGCGTCTGAAGCACAATTCTCAAATGTCTATCATGATCCTCCTCGGTGCAAGAGTACACAAGGATATCATCGATAAACACAACCACAAACTAATCCAAAAACTCATCAAACACACGGTTCATCATGTCCATAAAAGCAGTTGGAGCATTGGTCAAACCAAATGCCATCATAAGAAACTCGTAATGCCCGTACCTCGTACGAAAGGCTGTTTTGGGCACATCCACCTCTTTCACTTTTAACTGATAGTACCCTGACCTCAAATCTATCTTGGAAAACACTAAAGCTCCCCTGAACTGATCAAACAGGTCATCTATCTGCGGCAAGGGATACTTGTTCTTTATTGTTAACTTATTCAGTTGTCGGTAATCTATACACATCCGTAATGTACCATCTTTCTTCTTAACAAACATCACAGGCGCTCCCCACGGTGAAATACTAGGTCTAATGAACCCACGATCAAGGAACTCCTGCAACTGCATTTTTAGCTCCTTCAATTCCTTTGGAGCCATGCAGTACGGAGTAATGGATTCTAGTATCGTACCCCTAAAGACCTCTATGCCAAACTCCACCTCACGGTCAGGTTGCAACCCTAGTAATTTCTCCAAAAAAACACCCAGAAACTCATATACGGTGCGAACATCTTGCACCCTCAACTCTTTCGATCCAAGATTCATAACATAGGCCAAATAAGCCTGACATCCCAAATCCAACATTCGACATGCTTCCAACTTTGAAACAATACTAGACAAAAACTTGGCATTCTCGCCAACAACCACCACCTCATAAACATTCGACAACCTCAAAGATATCCTTTTGGTCTCAAAATCCACCACACCCTGATGTTCAGTCAACCAATCCATACCCAGAATCACATCAAAACCATGGAATGGTAACTCCATCAAGTCCACAGCAAACACATGTCCCTGGACCATCAACGGACACCTACAATACAACCTCCTAACCACGACTGTCTCCCCAAGAGAACTACTCACTCTAACACCTACATTAAGGATTTCAACAGATATATCAAGCAACTCAACATGCTCACTCAAAATGTATGAATGAGTAGAACCAGAATCAACCAACGAATACAACGACAAAGACAGTAGGGTAAAAGTACGTACAATCACATCAGTGTCATTGCGACCGTCAAGGTGCGCATACACCCTAGCCGGTCCACCTCTCTTAGGCTGGATAGCAACAGTATGAGCTACAGTCCTTTTTCCACCATCTTGATGCTGAAACGGCCCACGGCCATGACCACGCTGCGGAGCAACAATAGGTGTAGCACCTTGCCCACCCTAGGCCAACAACGGACAATCACGCATCTGATGGTCGCCTGACCCACAACTCCAACAAGCATTAGTCACCATAGGCGCGGGTGCCTGACCCTCCCTGGCCAAACGCGGGCAATCTCGCCTCAAATGATCTCGGGACCCATAAACCCAACAAGTGCTAAACGATGCTCTAACCTGGGCACCCTGCCCCTGGACTCTAAGTCCCACAACACCTCCACCATGCCTCAGCTCCGGCCGAAGCCTCCTGTCATGGTGTCTCTTGGCCAGACCACCGCTATAACCCGAATCAATAGCTCTCTTACCCGAGCTAGAACCTCGCAGTCCAGGTGCCAAACCCAAATTCTGCTCTACATCCTTAGCTTGCAAAACCAGCACATCAAAGTCGGTGTAATCAGCAGCAAGCATGTATGTCTTAACATCCTACACAAGCCCATATTGGAAATGATCACATCGAGTATTCTCGTCAGGAACCAACTCAGGTGCATACCGACTCAACCTCACGAACTGCACCTCATACTCCGCAACAGACATGCTGCCCTGAACTAAAGACATAAACTCACACTTCTTCTCGTCCTGATATCAGACTCCCAAAAACTTCTTCTGGAATGCATCACATAAGAACTCCTAGGTCAAATCATCCATCGCCATACCGGATATCGTGGTAGTCTACCATGCATAAGCATCACCCTGCAGCAGGGAAACAGCACAGCCCAGCTTACGGTTTCTTAGGGGTTTCGATATGCGGGTTCGAGTTACAAAAGTGAATTCCATAGGCTAAAATTTGTATCAAAACGCCCATACCTATACCGGTACGCCATGACAAATATTCCTAGGCGTATCGAAACGCACTAGACCCGTACCGAACCCACTAGCCTGAAATTGCCTAGCCGAACCGATACGGTCCCCCGCGTATCGGTATGCCTGGGCCTGTAATGTCACATTTGGCTGATTTTTCATCCCCAAAGTATACTCAAACCACTCCAATATGCTTTAAACACAATACTAACATGTCATGCATATCTCATGCTAACAAACAACACAATTCTAATGACACAACAAGAATTCATGCATCAAAGAGGAAATCTATAGGCATGCTTCCTACTATGCATCCAACCAACATATCAAAAAGGTAAACCATCATCAAAAACAATCCTTAAAGGTCATTTACAACCCAAGAGCAATTAAAGAAACATGCTCGAACAGAGAGTTCCACAAAACATCTCCCGAAACACAACAAGTACCCCAATGCCATTATTCATTATAGTCTAAACCAAAACATACTTTGGTAACAAGTCTTGCCAAGATCCCCTTGCTTCTAGCTACCTTCCAAGACCTCAATTATCTACATTGATGGACAACAAGAGCGTAAGCACACAAGGCTTAGTGAGGAAAGCTCTAAAACAAGCACCATCAATGCATTTAAAACCATTTAGTTAACATCATCCTTTAAAACATCATCATCGTGCCCTTTTAAAGCATGCACTTTATATCATTTAAACCAGCATATTAAACCAAATGCTACATGTATCATTATTCAACAGCAAGTCACATTGCTAACCCTCCACTTAAGCCTTCCCATGCATTACTACCAACTGCAAAGCTTAATAAGAAACATGTATAAACCAAATTATACAACATATACATTCCAATGATACATTAACAATTATATTGGCTTTCAAGTGATCGTTAACAAGTTCAACAACAAAAGAGTTCATCGGATACACGGATTCAACAAGTGTTAACCTAACACTTCAAGCCATCTCAACTGAAATGGCGATACAATCACAATCGTGGTACGTTAACAACTAGGTACAATAACAACCCACGGGGACATCCACCCCAGTCATCGGTTAGACACTTAATCCACTAACGGGAGTATTCGATACTGTTTAACCCGTCTAATGTTAGGGTACTTGGATGGAGTATTCGATACACCGTATAAACCTTTCAACATCCAATGCGACTTATTTACAATGCACTCAATCCTATGGCCGGCCAAATATATCCGATAACAATTTTAAAACCACATCACTTGTCAATATAATTAACCAATTAACATTTACCTCATTGTTTTAGCAAGCATTAAACCATGCCACTTCCAAAGCAGCAACCACGCTTTAAAACAAAAGTATAAACCATACTTACAAGGATCACTTACCATGTGCATCCTTCAGCATTTCATGCTTAAAAATAGTATATCAATACTTTAAAACATGTTTAAATAGTAGGTAACATGTAAATTAAAATGAGTGCATAAAACCATTTCAAACAAGCACGACCAAGAGAGAAAACCACTTTATAATTACTTTTGAGTCTAGGTAAGCGTTTCAAGCTCTACCTTAACTCCCAAACTCTATTCCCAAAACATCAAAATGCTTTAAACCACATTTTCACTCACTGATATGCGAATCCTTAATCCGCCGACGCGAAATCAAGAATCTGAAACCTCCAATGCTTCTCCAATCACTTCCGAATCAACCTCGCCTATTTTTACCGCAAAATAACAGAGGATTCATGCATCATAATGCATTCTAAACACAGCAACTACATTCCTTCTCAGATTCCCACAACACCCTCATAATTAACCATTCACAACAACCAAAAACATAACCAAAACACTTCGATTCATAACCTAGCCAACAACTATCAAACTAACATCACTTTCAACATCAAAACACATCTAAAAACATATCTAAAACAACCTACCACCTCCAGCAACCCTACAACCAAAGAAACACCACAAAACCTCAAAACTAACAACCTAAACAAATTGAGATTCTTAAGTTTCGGGATTCCATTGATAAAAATCACTTGTCAACATTATTAAACATCCAAAATATGGATCAAAGCAACCTTGCTTACTGGAAATCATATCCAATTCGCGAATCAACTCATTTTCCCCAAATAAGTCAATTAAACATGGAAAATCATCAAAATCATATCAGAAACACAAAAACAATGATCAAATTCTTGGGAATTTCATTAAAGAACCATACAATAGAGGAGATCTCGGACCTTACCCCTATTGTGAAGTTTCTCCATCCATTGATTTGTGAAAAACTAAGAAAGCACAAGATTATTGTAAGATTTTGTATAAACAATCTTTATAAAACAATTTGATATAATAAAAATCAAGTTAGAAACCACCCCACCTCTGAAGATTTGATGAAAACTGAGTGTTTGGCTGAGGAGAGAAAATGACGTGATGTTTGTTTTGGAAAAGCTAACTAACTTTTTAACAAAATCCTCTTTAATTATTAATTACACCACATGTTAAAATAAGTCAAATCAAGGGAGAAATCATTAGTAACCAATTGGTAAAATAGCTCCTTAAAGATTCTAAGTATTTGACCCTTTTCATTTTAGTCACTAGAAAATCACAGTTTTTAAAACATTCATTTTGGTCACTAACCAAAATGTCCATCTTTCAAAACTCATTTTTCAAAATTGATTCCACCATTATTAAATATATAATTAATAATGATTTTTAAGCATTTTTCTATAATTTTTCTAACACCAAAAATATACGATCCCAAAACCGACTCAAATCTATACTCTGGTCTACCGAACCGTCTAATAAACCCTCTAACCGCTAAGCCCTAAAACCGGGGCGTTACAGCTCTCCCCCACTTAAGAAAATTCATCCTCGAAATTTACCTAGAGGAAACAGGTACGGAAACTGTTTCACCATATTCGACTTGCGTTCCCACGTGGCCTCCTCAACACCACAATGCTTTCACAACACCTTAACTAGATCGACCGTTTTACCATGAAGCACCTTACTTATGGTATCAAGAATCTCTACTGGTTCTTCATCGTAAGATAGGTCTGGTCTCAACTCAATCTCCTTCACCGGCATGGCATGCGATGGATCCGACCTATACCTCCGCAACACCGAAACGTGGAACACATCATGAATCTTTCCCAGCTCCGGAGGTAACCTCAAGTGGTACGCAACATGACCCACACGCTTGACAACCTCCTATTGTCTGATGAACCTTGGGCTAAGCTTCCCTTTCTGCCCAAAACACAACACATTTTCCAGGGTAACACTTCTGGAAACACTTTATCACCCACAGCGTACTCTATATCCCTATGCTTCAAATCCGCATAGGATTTCTGGCGATCTGTAGCCGCTTTTAAGCGCTAACAAATCAACTTTATCTTTTCAGTCGTGCCTTTCAAAACATTAGGCATAGGCACAAACTTTTCCCCCGCTTCTGCCCAACACACAGGCGTACGACATTTCCTGCCATACAACGCTTCAAATGAGCCATGTGTATGCTAGCATGATAACTGTTATTGTAAGCAAACTCCACTAACGACAACTGTTTCTCCCACGTTCCCTAGTACTCAATAACACAACATCTTAGCATATCTTTGAGAACCTGAATCACGCGTTCCGATTGGCCATCCGATTGAGGGTGGTACGAGGTACTGAAACTCAACCGGGTTCCCAAAGCATGGTGCAAACTCACCCAAAACCTTGCGGTGAACCGTGGATCCCTATCTGAAACTATATATTTGGGCATCCCGTGCAAATGCACCATCTTAGAGATGTACAACTCAGCCAACTTGTCCAAGGTATACGTAGTATGCACATGCACAAAATGCGCACACTTCGTAAACCAATCCACAATCACCCAAATGGAATTTTTTTTGGTCGACGTCAAAGGCAGCCCAGACACAAAATCCATGGTGATTCTTTCCCACTTCCATTCCGGTATCCTCAACGGTTGCAACAACCGGGAAGGGAACTGATGTTCAGCCTTTACCCGTTGACAAACCATACACCGTGCAACGAAATCTGCCACATCCCTCTTCAGTCCAACCCAATAGTACTCCTCCTTCAACCCTCAATACATCTTAGTACTACCAGGATGCATAGCGAAAGGACTTGCGTGTGCCTCAGTCAAAATAGTACGCCTCAACTCTTCATCTTCAGGCACCACTATTCGACCTTTGAAACACAACACCCCAACATCGTTGAAATTAAAATTCGTAGGATTTCCATCCCTAATATCTTCCACATGAGATACCAAACTCCTATCATACGGTTACTTCTCCTTTATTATTTTCGACAAGGACAGCTTCACTTGCAACTCAGCCAACAAACCTCTGACATTCGTTACACTCAACCGAGTAAACATGGCTCGTAACTCCACAACCGCTTTCCTTCTCAAAGCATCTGCCACAACATTAGCTTTCCCTGGATGATACTCAATGGTCAGATCATAATCCTTAAGCAACTCCATCCATCTACGTTGCCTAAGATTTAGCCCCTTCTATGACATCAGGTATTTCAAACTCTTATGATCTGTATAAACTATACTCTTCTCCCCATAGAGGTAATGCCTCCAAATCTTTAAGGCAAACAAAACTGCAGCCAGCTCAAGATCGTGAGTAGGGTAGTTACATTCATGCACCTTCAACTGCCTAAATGCATACGCCACTACCTTGCCATCCTGCATCAACACACAACCAAGCCCAACATACGACGCATCACTATAAACAACGAACTCATTTCCTAATTCTGGTTGAACCAAGATCAGAGCTCGTGTCAAAGCTTCCTTCAACTTTTTGAAAGCTCACTGCCTATGCTCCGTCCACTCAAACCTAACATTTTTCTGTAACAACTTTGTTAACGGAGCCGCCAAACTAGAGAATCCTTCCACAAACCTCCGGTAGTAACTCGCCAAACCAAAGAAACTCCTAACCTCCGTCACAGACTTGGGTTCCTTCCAACTCATTACAGCCTCAACCTTATGCGGATCAACACGGATTCCTTCGGCTGACACAACATGTCCGAGAAACACAACTTCCTTGAGCCAGAACTCACATTTGCTTAACTTAGCATAAAGCTGATTAGCTAACAGCTTCTGAAGCACAATTCTCAAATGTCTATCATGATCCTCCTCGGTGCGAGAGTACACAAGGATATCATCGATAAACACGACCACAAACTGATCCAAAAACTCATCAAACACACAGTTCATTATGTCCATAAAAGCAGGTGGAGCATTGGTCAAACCAAATGGCATCACAAGAAACACCTAATGCCCGTACCTCGTACGAAAGGCTGTTTTGGGCACATCCACCTCTTTCACTTTTAATTGAGAGTACCCTGACCTCAAATCTATCTTGGAAAACACCAAAGCTCCCCTGAACTCATCAAACATGTCATCTATCCGTGGCAAGGGATACTTGTTCTTTATTGTTAACTTATTCAGCTGCCTGTAACCTATACACATCCGTAATGTACCATCTTTCTTCTTAACAAACAGCACCAGCGCTCCCCACAGCAAAATACTAGGTCTAATGAACCCACGATCAAGCAACTCCTGCAACTGCGTTTTTAGCTCATTCAATTCCTTTAGAGCCATGTAGTACGTAGCAATGGATACTAGTACCGTACCCGTAAAGACCTCGATGCCAAACTCCACCTCACGGTCAAGTGGGGCAACTCTGGTAATTCCTCTAGAAAAACACCCAGAAACTCACATACGGTGCGAACATCCTGCACCCTCAACTACTTCAATCTAGGATTCATAACATAGGCCAAATAAGCCCGACATCCCAAATCCAACATTCGACTTGGTTCCAACGCCGAAACAACACTAGATAAAAACTTGGCATTTTCGCCAACAACCACCACCTCATAAACATCCGACAACCTCAAAGATATCCTTTTGGTCTCAAAATCCACCACAGCCCGATGTTCAGTCAACCAATCCATACCCAGAATCACATCAAAACCATGGAATGGTAACTCCATCAAGTCCACAGCAAACACATGTCCCTAGACCACCAACGGACACATACGATACAACCTCCTAACCACGACTGTCTCCTCAAGAGAACTACTCACTCTAACACCCACATTAAGGATTTCAACAGATATATCAAGCAACTCAGCATGCTCACTCAAAATGTATGAATGAGTAGAACCAGAATCAACCAACGAATACAACGACAAAGACTGTAGGGTAAAAGTACCTGCAATCACATCAGTGTTATCGTGACCCTCACAGTGCGCATACACCCTAGCCGATTCACCTCCATCAGGTTGGATAGCAACAGTATGAGCTACAGTCCTCTATCCACCATCTCGATGCTGAAACGGTACGCGGCCACGACCACACTGCGAAGCAAAAATAGGTGTAGCACCTTACCCACCCCGGGCCAACAACGAACAAGCACGCCTCTGATGGTCGCTTGACCCACAACTCCAACAAGCATTAACCACCACAGGCGCGGGTGTTTGACCCTCCCTGGCCAAACTCAAGCAATCTCGCCTTAAATAATCTTAGGCCCCACAACCCCAACAAATGCTAAACGCTGCTCTAACCTGGGCACCCTACCCCTGGACTCCACGTCCTACAGCACCTCTCCCATGCCTCGGCTCTGGGCAAAACCTCTTGTCACGGTGTCTCTTGGCCTAACCACCGCTATAACCCGAATTAACAGCTCTCTTACCCAAGCTAGAACCTCACATTCCAAGTGCCAAACCCAAATTCTGCTCCACATCCTTAGCTCACGAAACCAGCACATCAAAGTCGGTGTAATCAGCAGCAAGCTTGTATGTACTAACATTCTGCACAAGCCCATATCAGAAACGATCACATCGAGTACGCTCATCAGGAACCAACTCAGGTCCATACCGACTTAACCTCACGAACTGCACCTCATACTCTGTAACAGACATATTGCCCTGCACTAAAGCCATAAACTCACGCTTCTTCTCGTCCTGATATCGGACTCCCAAAAACTTCTTCTGGAATGCTTCATAGAAGAACTCCCAAGTCACATCATCCATCGCCATACCAGATATTGTGGTAGTCCACCATGCATAAGCATCACCCTACAGTAGGGAAACAGCACAGCCCAGCTTATGAGCATCGGTGCACCCTATCTAGCCCAGTATCCTCTCAATACTGGCCAACCAACCCTCAGAAGCCTCAGACGACAACCCTCGAAACTCAACTCCGCCCAAACTACGAAGTAGTTCAAGCGGCAAAACTTGCCCCTCAACCGGTGGTGCTGGCACACGAACACCCACAACTGTTGCCTGAAAAGCACTGGTCATGACTTGTATCAACAGTGTCATATCACCCATCCCTAGCCAGCTGGCAAGGTGGTACTTGCTCCACTCCCTCAGGTGGATTAGGTGGGGGCGGTGGTAACCCTCCAGCGGCAGCAGCAATCACACTTGATTGGAACTCTCTTTTCGGTCCCATCGTGCTAAAATATATCTAACGCATGATAATAATTTCAAAACAAAATAGGCAGGCCAGCCTCAAGCAAGGATCCAAGACATTCATTTCAAAAATTAAAACTCCCCAGACTATAATAATAATAATAATAAGGTAATGGGTACCTCAAAACAACCCCAACATAGCATACAACAATCAATATTCATATATCAATCACCATACATATCAATCAACATACATACCATAATCACCATGCACATCATACAACAGAGCATAACTCACGACAACAACACAACAACCTCCCAAACAAACCAAACCTAGCTTTGATACCACCAAATATAACCCCTTTGACCCGGCCTAGGCGCCCAACCGAACCAAGAAGGCTACATTAGGTTTGTCTTAGCAAACTGAAGAGATACAACCAAACTCGGTCTATTTTTTTCTTTTATCTTATCTAGATTCAATTATTAACCCTACATGATCATACGGACATCAACTGCAATCCCAACTCAATTTGGCATCAATTTGACAGCCAATTGATCACATTCGCAAATTAGGGACCAAATTGCAAATAAAGAAAATTTTAGGATTAAAACTTATTTTTAGATTACCAATCTCTAATTAGTCAGGTTCCAAACTTCCATGTCAAATTTCAGCTTAAACCGATCATCCTACCATATGTAATTGCATCGGCAAGAATTAGGGACTAAAGAGCAAGGAAAACAAAACTGCCCAAAATGACATTAACAGGAAAAATGGGCATCCGTATCAAAACGGGTAAGCACGTACCGATACGATTTGAAACACACAGTTTTGATGCACCACCAGAGCTGTTTCGATACACCTAACTGAAATACCGAACTTTAGAAATATTTAAAACTGTACCGATATGGTTCCTTAGATGTTTCGATACGCGAGTTCGAGTTACAAAAGTGAATTCCATAGGCTAAAACTCATATCAAAACGCCCCTCCCCGTACCAGTACGCCAGGCTAAATTTGCTTTGGCACATCGAAATGCACTAGACCCGTACCGAACCCACTAGCCTAAAATTGCCTAGTTGTACAGATACGGTCCCCCGCGTATCGGTACGTCTGGGCTTGTAATGTCACATTTGGCTGATTTTTCATCCCCAAAGTACACTCAAACCACTCCAATATGCTTTAAACACAATACTAACATGTCAAACATATTTCATGCTAACTAACAACACAATTCTAATGGCACAACAAGGATTCATGCATCAAAAAGGAAATCTATAGGCATGCTTCCTAATATGCATCCAACCAACATATCAAAAAGGTAAACCATCATCAAAAACAATCCTTAAAGGCCATTTACAACCCAAGAGCAATTAAAGAAACATGCTCGAACAGAGAGTTCCACAAAACATCTCCCAAAACACAACAAGTACCCTATTGCCATTATTCATTATAGTCTAAACCAAAACATAATTTGGTAACAAGTCTTTCCAAGATCCCCTTGCTTCTAGCTGCCTTCCAAGACCTCAATTATCTGCATTGATGGACAACAAGAGCGTAAGCACACAAGGCTTGGTGAGGAAAGCTCTAAAACAAACAGCATCAATACATTTAAAACCATTTAGTTAACATCATCCTTTAAAACATCATCATCATGCCCTTTTAAAACATGCACTTTATATCATTTAAACCAGCATATTAAACCATATGCTACATGTATCATTATTCAATAGCAAGTCACATTGCTAACCCTCCACTTAAGCCTTCTCATGCATTACTACCAAATGCAAAGCTTAAGGAGAAACATGTATAAACCACATTATACAACATATACATTCCAATGATACATTAACAATTATATTGGCTTTCAAGTGATCGTTAACAAGTTCAACAACAAAAGAGTTCATCGTATACACGGATTCAAAAAGTGTTAACCCAACACTTCAAGCCATCTCAATCGGAATAGCGATACAATCACAATTGCGGTACATTAACAACCGGGTACAATAACAACCCACGGGGACACCCACCCCAATCATCGGTTAGACACTTAATCCACTAACGGGAGTATTCGGCACTATTTAACCCCTCTACCGTTAGGGTACTTGGATAGAGTACTCGGTACACCGTATAAACCCCTCAACATCCAAGGCGACTTATTTATACTTCACTCAATCATATGGATGTCCAACTATATCCGATAATAATTTTAAAACCACATCACTTGCCAATATAATTAACCAATTAAAATTTACCTCACTGTTTTAACAAGCATTAAACCATGCCACTTCCAAAGAAACAACCATGCTTTAAAACACAAGTATAAACCATACATACAAGGATCACTTACCATGTGCATCCTTCAGCATTTCATGCTTAAAAACAGTATATCAAATACTTTAAAACATGTTTAAATAGTAGGTAACATGTAAATTAAAATGGGTGCATAAAACCATTTCAAACTAGCACGATCGAGAGAGAAAACCACTTTATACTTACTTCCGAGTCTAGGTAAGCATTTTGAGCTCTTCCTTAACTCCCAAACTCTGTTCCCAAAACATCAAAACGCTTTAAACCACGTTTTCACTCACCAATACACAAAACCTCAATCTGCCGACGTGAAATCAAGAATTTGAAACCTCCAATGCTTCTCCAATCACTTCTGAATCAACCTCCCCTGTTTTTACCATAAAACAACAGAGGATTAATGCATCATAATGCATTCTAAACACAACAACTACAATCCTTCTCAGATTCCCACAACACCCTCACAATTAACCCTCAACAACAACCGAAAACATAACCAAAACACTTCAATTCACAAACCAGCCAACGTCTATCAAACTAAAATCACTTTCAACATCAAAACTCATCTAAAAACAGATCTAAAACAATCTACCACCTCCAGCAACCTTACAACCAAAGAAACACCACAAAACCTCAAAACTAGCAACCTAAACAAATAGAGATTCTTAAGTTTCGGGATTCCTTTGATAAAAATCACTTTTCAACATTATTGAACATCCAAAATATGGATCAAAGCAACCTTACTTACTGGAAATCAAATCCAGTTCGCGAATCAACTCATTTTCCACAAATAACTCAATTAAACATTGAAAAATCATCAAAATCATATTAGAAACACAAAAACAAGGATCAAATGCTTGATAATTTCATTAAAGAAGCATACAATAGAGGAGATCTCAGACCTTACCCCTATTGTGAAGTTTCTCCCTCAATTGATTTGTGAAAAGCTAAGAAAACACAAGATTATTGTTAGATTTTGTATAGACAATCTTTATAAAACAATTTGATATAATAAAAATCAAGTTAGAAACCACCTCACCTCTGGAAATTTGATGAAAACTGAGTGTTTGGCTGAAGAGAGAAAAAGTTGAGAGAAAATTACGTGATTTTTGTTTTGGAAAAGATAACTAACTTTTTAACAAAATCCTCTTTAATTATTAATTAAACCACATGTTAAAATAAGTCAAATCAAGGGAGAAATCATCAATAACCAATTGGTAAAATAGCTCCTTAAAGATTCTAAGTATTTGACCCTTTTCATTTTAGTCACTAGAAAATCACAGTTTTCAAAACATTCATTTTGGTCACTAACCAAAATGTCCATCTTCCAAAACTCATTTTTCAAAATTGATTCCACCATTATTAAATACATAATTAATAATGATTTTTAAGCATTTTCTCATAATTTTTCCAACACCAAAAATATATGATCCTGAAACCGACTCAAATCTCTACTCCGGTCTATCGAACCGTCTAATAAACCCTCTAAACTGCTAAGCCCTAAAACTGAGGCGTTACAGACTCAGTTTTGCCAGCAAAAAGGGGAGGTCTATGCCACAATCATCCAAGAATTCTATGCGCACCTTGTGACCAAGGATTCGCCATTCTTGATGATTAGAGGTAAACATGTTCGTTTCGATGAAGGATATATCAATAATATGTTTGAGTTAGAGGGTGTAGAGGATGAATATTTTCAGTACGTTGATTCAATGATCACTGCCATGAGAAAGAAGTTTTTGGCAGATCTGTGTGAGCCTGGCACGGTATGGACAATGTCATCCAAGGGGCACCGTACGATGAAGAGGCTGGCATTGAAACCCAAATGGAGAGGATGGAATCACTTTCTCAAGGCGAATCTGTTGCCCACATCCGATAACGAGACTGTGTCGAAAGAAAGGATGATCCTGTTGCACTCCATTATTATAGGGCGCAAAATCAATGTTGGCAAGCTCATTATCGAGGAAACCTACAAGTGCGCAGCGAAAGGTACTAGCAGATTGTTTTTCCTTTTGTTGATTTCAAACGTTTGTATGCTCCACGATGTGCCAAAGCTTGATACAGATAAGGGGCAAACGATCAAAGGAACAACAATTACTGCTGCTATATGGAGGAATCGCGTTGCTGCTGAGCCAAGGGAAAGGAAAAGGCACACACGCCAAAGCCCAAGGAGTCAAAGGTCACACCAGCAACCACGCCAGCGACCATGCCAGAAACTGTGCTAGACAGTTTACTGGCAATGCTGTCCCAAATTCATCAACGCCAGGAGATTATTCTCCAAAGGCTGGAAAAAAAGCTGAGGAGCTCAATGTCAAGATGCGACACTACATCCAGGCCAAGGATGTTGTGATCAGAGAAGCTCTTGCAAAATTATTAACTGATTTTGTGCCAGAGTTTCCAGACTTCCCTATCGAGCTCTCTGCCAGCAATAATGCCATGCTAGCTAGTCCAGTTTATACCCCGTTTGATGCCACAGTCCCGTTGTCTCCATTTGAAGTCGAGTCTGTCAGTTCTGATTCTTCATCTAAATCAAAGGAAACCAAAGCCAAGTCTGCCAAAGCCAAGTCGCCAGTAACACTTACTGTCCATACGACATCTAATGCCACCGATGCATCTGCCGCATCAGAGCCTGGCAAGGAAAATGAGGAAGTTGGAGCCTCCACTATCACTTTAAAACTAAGCTTGAAAAGAAAGAAGCACATGGCCCATGACCGTGGGCCGTATGTGAGAAGAAAGACCCGTGCCGCACGGTAAATAGTCTACGAATGGGAGTCTTCTTCTTCCTAAACTCCTTAACATTTCATTTCATTGCATTTACATGATCATGCATTTTATTTTATTTTATTTTATTTTATTTTTCTTGTATATATATGTTGTTTCATGCATTTGGGACAATGCACATCTTGGGTTTGGGGTGTGCATTTCTTCATATTTATTCCATGCATTTCATGTTTAATTTTCTATTTCCATGCCATGTAGGCCATTTAGGATAGATGCATATCGAACCACTAAAAAAAGAAAGAAAATTTTACCTCAGTTTAATTCTAAAAAAATGTTAACATTTGTTAGGCAAGTTTAATTTGATCTAGGTATCTGTCCAATGAGGAAACTCTAATCTTTAGTTGTCATGCCATGCCAGCAGAGTAGTATGCCAGGTTAGCTTGGCAATTGAGCTCTAGTTTAGAGAACTGAAATTTCACTTAACACGTAGTATGTATATAGTTCTTTAGAAAACTTAGACTTTTTAAAACTATGCTCAGATTTTAAAAAAGAAAAAAAAAAGAGATCAAATGATGCAAGGGTAAAAGAAAAAATAAGGCAGCAATGTTCTGCCAAGGCAAGAAAAAAATAGAACTCTCCTCTACCTTAGGATAATAAACCTTAGGGTATGAGTTGAAGAGAAAGCCTAGTGATGTCTAGATTAAGGTGGGGATTCGTGGTATGCTCCCTCTTATCTCTCACGCTAAATAGTTTCACGAAGCAAGCTTAAATTAATGCTAGCAGAAACCCTTGGCAAGAAGAAAAAAATGATAAAAATCTGAGTTTAGGTAGTGAAATTGGCTAAGGGAGTGAAAGGATACTTGATGCATATTGCCTACACATCATGCACTCTTCGTAAACTTAGACTAGAGTTATATTGCTGCACTTGAATTACTACCTGCTTGGCATTATTTCACTAAGATACTGAGGACATAAACAGATCCAAATTCTGTTTTCCAGCACGCGTTGGCATTCAACCAAAATTTTGTCGAGGTAACTTTTTCACAGTTTTTGTTTTTTATTTTTATTTTGTTTGCATTACTTGAGGACAAGCAATGAGTTAGGTTTGGGGGTGTGTTACCTCTCCAAAAGTATTGTTTTTAATGCCAATCTTACAATTCTTTTACTTGTTTTTAGGTACATTTAGTTGCATTAGGATGTTAGAATCATGCATTTGCAAAAGGAGTTTAGAGTTTTGTCTATGCCAGTGAGAAGGGTTGTTTTGTTAGCAATTTTGCAGGTTTGGCATAGGATTTGGCCTAGAACAGCAACACTGGAAGGAGCGCCAGAGAGAATGCCAAGTGTTGTTGGCACAGATGGACCAGACAATGCCAAGCATCGGTTGGCAAAGAAGTGAACTTGATGCCACGCCAAGAAGTTGTTGGACCCCGAAAAAATAGGAAATGATCAGGCTCCGAAAAGATAGCAATTAGATCAATCTCTGAAAGAATAACGGATAAGATGGTGCCAAGACTTGTTGGCAGATTCATGCCAAGCTTGGACGCCAAGACAGCGTCGGCAGTATGACGTCAGCCCTAGCCTGATCAGCTCTCATTTAAATTTGGATAAGATGATAATCCATTATCCCTTGGGTAGTTGAAATTCAAAATTCAAATGAGGAGCTCATCCTATCCCTTCCCTACATGCCTATTTAAACACCAACCAAGCTATACTTTAGAAGAGGAGATTGGATTATGAGGAGTTGGTGTGCAATGATTGACAACCGGCTGCACCTTGGAAAGGTGGTTCGACCAACTTGGCCGAGAAGCCTGGATCTTGAAGGGCTGCATCGAGAGACCCCTTCTAGCCCATTCATTCTTTCAAGTTATTTTATCTTGTTTTTAATGATGATGTATTTCGAAAATGTTTGTGGGTTGTTGGTTAAATCCCTCACCATGAACTAATTTAATAGTTGGTGAAGGATGTTTGCGTTGAACGCTATTTTTATGTTTTAGTTTTTAATAATAAATCTTCATTGGCAATGTTTTCACTATTCGACATACTTTAATATTTCCTAAATACTATGCCAAGAGAGAGCTGGCACTGTTGGCCTATTGCGCCTCAATATCTTAACAGACTTGGGGTGGCAACGAATAAGTTGTTGAATACTGAGGAGAGAAGCTTCGAGAGAAGTCGTTCAAGTAGATGAACTTACTTCGGGAGTGAAATATACCCCTTAGGAGTATAGATTGGATCTTAATCAAATTGGTTTATTTAAAAACAAGCATTATAGAGATATAGGGGGTTTTACATAATCAATTTAAGGAAATGACGATCGAGAGAGGCTTTGCTAATTTAGAATCTACTCAGCAAACAATGCCAAGACAGGTTGATATTAAAGGCTGGGACGGCATGGAAAACGTGAAAACCAGGCATTCCCTGCCAACGCTCATCAATCATTAAAGCACCTTCCTTGCCAACGTCTTTACTTTAGTTTCATTCCTTTACTTTCTTATTATTTTCCAAAATCAACTCCAAATCAAATCACTTTTTTTCTCAAGGCAAGTAACAATCAAAGCAATTGAATTCCAAGACAATCTCTGTGGGATCGATACTCAGCTTACCAGCTGTATCACTTGCAAACCGTGTATACTTGCACGCAAAAGACTCATCTTGGCACGTTTTTACACTTTTCCAACACATCTTTTGCTACTTTTGCCAGCATTCACCTAAAGAGTCTACAGTTGTCTATGAAAAATATGAAAATTTGAGCACTAAGACATTTTACAATCAAAGGAATGTTGGCTTGTTGATCATTAGTTGTTCCAAGTGCTTGAAGGGTACTTTTATCCTCCCAAATGAGTTCCTAGCCGTTGGTGACCTTTGGGGATGAATTGGAGCCGTTCGGGCCTTTATTTCCCGTAATAAATGCAGTTCAAGACCTTAGTATCAGTCTGCGGGTGTCTGTATCGATACATGTTCTTCAAAAACTAGCCATTGGAGCATTTAAAACAAATAGGTATCAGTACGCTACATAAGCGTATCGGTATGCCTTGTTTGGGAAAAAGCCGTTGGAGGCTGAAATAACATAGGGGTATCGGTACGACCCCTTTCATATCAGTATAGATAAGCCTGTACCGGTACGGGTTTTCAATACTAAAAAATCGCTATGGTTGAAACCCTTACTCGTATCAGTACGGGGCTGAAGAAATGTCTAATTTGGCTATTAAAAATTGTTTAAAAAACATGCCAAAAGCCTCTAAAAACATTTCAAACGTATTTTCAAGTTGTTTGGAATTTAATATACATTTTCAATCTTTTCAAATTAGTCCAAAACTATTTTTCAATTATTATATAAAAAAAAATCCTAAGAACTGGGCAATCCTTCGCCATGTGTCCTAGTGCCTAGCACCTATAGTAAACCCTCCAAAGCAAGAGGCATATCCCAAGATGATGTCGACCACAATGCTCACAAGCTAGTGGAAGTGCCGCTCCAGCTGAACCATCAGTACCCACTTCAGGAGCAAAAATCTAGGAGCCTTTGCGCAGCCCCGATCTAGATCCTTGACTGTAACCCCTTGACTCATATTGGATGCCAGACCGAACCGAGTGAGCTACATTGGGTTTGCTAATAAAACCTAAATGATGAACTTAAAACTTGGTCTATTTTTTTATGTTGTCTAAATGCATAACTAAATCCTAAGATGATCATTGTTGCGTGTAATAAGTGCTACGCAAATGTGCAAGTATACACGTCGCAAGTTATAGTATAAAAGATATCGTCTCCACAGGGATTGGTGCCACTTCAAGAATCTAGTCTCTTGCACTGTAAAAAGTAAAAACACAAGTAAAGGATTATAGGAGTTTAACTAATAACTAATCTAGAAAGCATAAAGTAAATGAATAGATGAGATCAATTGAGAGAGAGATAGGCCAGGTTATCGTGAGTTGAGGTGTGATAGCCAATTGGATCGTCTTGGTAAAAGAGTGCACGGGCAACTCAGTTGCCGTGGCAACTTGCACAACGGGGTTGCCTTGGCAACTAATCGATGGTTGCTTGGGCAGCTACTTGGGCGTCTGGGCAGCAACCTTCAAGGTTCGGCAGAGCGTTCTTCAATGGTTTCTTCTTATCCCTAAGTCGAAACTCTAGCTACTTGTGCATGCCTTGATAATACATCCCTGCGTGAATCAAGGGTGAACAACAACCAATCTTGCGCTCCTCTTAGCCGTTGAAATCCTTAACTTATTCCTAAGCCGGATTAATCTTCACCATCAATAGATTGAATAAAGATCATATTCATTCGTTTCTTGAATCTAACTCTCCCGATATTAGATAAATAGATGAAATCACGAGATCCTCTCCCAATTCACTCGCAAACAAGAATAAGAACCAAGAATGAATAAACCTTGAAATAGAAAAGTGCAAACTCTTATTACCTAAACAAAAACCAATAAGTTCTCACAACCACAAAACACAATAACCATAGCCAAGTAGATTTAGTTCATGGCTAGGTTCCAAAGAAACACAAGATAATTAATCCCTAGCATGAACCCAATCGAACAAGAAAGAAAAGGATGAAGAAGGAGGCTTGTCGAAATCCTCCTTGCCCTAGATGCTTGTCAAAAATTCTCTCCTCTTGCCCTCCTTGGACTTGTCGAAATTCCCCTATCTTCCTCTCCCTATCAGTTGTCGAAATCTCCATCCTATTTATAGGGCTAGGGAAAAGTCCTTCTTTGAGAAGGAGTTTAAGTTGGAATTAAATTATCTTTAAAGAATATAATTCTTTATTATAATTGTATTCCTACTAGAACTTCTCCTATCTTCTTGGAATTTAATTCTTCTTTAATCTCTGCATGGAAATCAAATTCCTTTGGGTTTGGGCTTTGCTCCACGTCATCTTGGGCTTGTCTAGTCATCAATTTCGACTACCATATCACCTTTACTCTTGTCGACAATTGCCATGGCAACTGGCTCGGCGTCTCCTTCATGTATTTCCCTGGCAACTAGCTCGGCGTCTCCTTCATGCATTGGCAAGTGATCCTGCACATACACACACAGGGCACACCAAAGCAGCATCTTTTCCACAAAAACTACCAAGTTATGTAATCATGCTCAACGATGGAAGGAAACATGGATTAATGCATGAATGGCTAACTATGCAACTAATATGAGCCTAAGTCTAACAATAATATGAGTAAAAAGGGTAAGAAAAATAGTACTTTTGAACACTTATCACACCCCCAAACTCGAACTATTGCTTGTCCTCAAGCAATGTAAACTCATAATTACCTGCCAAGACTGCAATTTTCACAAACTTAGCTTTGAACTTGATTTCAATTCTCTGAACCGGGGCACAAAGTATGATTGGCTTTTCATTTTTCGAAAAACTTAGGAGTTACTCGGAATCAAACTATAATGCTTGTGACTGTGTGCGGAGTTGTGTGCAAGTTGATTTTTCAGATTCAATGCAAACAATAGGTTTTCAAATTACTTTATTGGGTTCTTTTTAACATGTTTTAACTAGAGCCAGTTTTGGGCACCTCTAGTGTTTAGTTTTCTTAAGTTAATTTATTCGACTAGAGCCGGTTTCGGGCACCTCTACCGATCAATTTTTTTAACACATACTAGAGCCAGTTTCGGGCACCTCTAGTGATAAATTTTTTAGCACATGCTAGTGCCAATTTCGGGCACCTCTAGCATACATCCAATTTTTATTCTAATCCCCCAATTTGTTAATTATCAACCTAAATTCACTAGAATTCCTTAAATCAATCAAACCACAACAGTGTTTCATCAAAATTAGCATCATAGTAAAATTCTATGTTTTTCCATGGTTATCCTAAAATAAAAAATTCTATCAATTAAGTGCATTGGCAAAGTCATCATCGGATATTCATCAAATCTAAGCAATTCTTGTTCAAATTAAAGGCATGGCAAGCAATTTATGTATCCTAAATGTAATACTTAAGATGAATGTAACTAAATATGGTAACTACTAATAACAATCCCCCCCAAACTCGAGTGAGGCATTGTCTTCAATGCATGCTTTAAAGAAAAATAAAACTAACAAAAAATAAAATGCATATGAGGACTTACTCCGAGAGTTCGTCATCGTAGATTATTAGTTTCCTTTTGGTCGGTGTCTTGATTCTCTTGCTTGAACGCGATGGTTGTTTTCTTGTTGCCAGTGGTGGAATCGATCCTCGTACGGGGTTGTCCTCATCGTCCTCTTCATCAATGTCATTGGCTTTTCGTTTAGAGGATTCAATTGGTGCGGTCTTTATTGGTTCAAAGGAGGACTCGTCCGAATCTGAAAAATCAGAAAATGATTCCGTAGGAGTTGATTCAGGCATAGGTGCTTTACCTTTGGCTTTTGCAGTGGTTGCCGGGATGTCTTTAGCTTTGGTTGTCGTGGCATCTTCAGGGTTGGTTGTCGTGGCGTCAGCTTGTGCATGCACGAAGTAGGTTGCCGTGGCATCATCTGTTGAGGTTACCGTGGCGACTGCTTCATTGGTTGCCAGGGCAAGGATCTCGGTGGGAAAGATTGGGAACGACACGCGATTGTCCGGGTACTTTTCTAGGATGACTTGGGTGATGGCATTGTTGTGCTCCTTCATGTACCGCATGAACATTAGTTTTCGGTCTTCAATTTGCCTTAGGTGGCTTGCCAATGGGTGCAAAAGTGCTTCAAAGTGTCCCGGGGTTGGTGGCCGAGTTGCCCTGGCGTTAGGTGCTTGGGCATAATGGATTGCCGGGGTGGCAGGAGTTGCCGGGGCAATTGGAGGCCTTGAAGATTTTCTCGGTGCCTCTCCCATTAGCTTTTGGATTTGTGCTTGATTCCAACCGGACTTTCGTAGGGCCTTTTCATCGGTGGACTCACTTGGGACATGCATCTCCTTGCAAAGATTAGAAATTAAGCAAGGGAAGAAAAGAGAACCCTTATCTTTTGAGTTGCATACAAAAATCTCATCACAAATAATTTTTCCAATGTTAATGATGCGATTATGCAAAATAGAATGTATGAGCAAAAGACGTGGTATATCAACGGTAGTATTGTGTGTGGTGGGCATTAAAGAAGTTTTAACAAACTTATTCCATAGTTTTGCCTCGGGTTTAAGCCGAAGGCGATTTACCGTGCCCTTGTATTTACCGTCGTTCCAATGAGTACCCGGTTGAGTGAGTTCTTGAAGCACCTTGTCAAGTTGTTTGGGAGTGATTTGATCAACGAAGGCTTGATGCTCGTCCTTCTCAATGTAAAGCCCGTAAAAGGTGTTGACGCTTTCGGGACTTATGAGTATGGCCTTGTCATGAACAAAAACATAAGGATTATCCGGGTTAGGTGAGTGAGCATAGAATTCTCTTACCCATGAGATGTTACCCGGTTCCGGTTGATGGCAAAAGATTTGCCACTTTTGATGTGCAATCCTCTAGAAGATGAATGGTTCAAGGCCGAAATCTTGATGAGAGTTGGAGTATTCAAAACCTTGTTCTTCATGAATCTTTCGGCTTTCAAACTTGGATTGAAATCCTTCTTGAACCACCGGTGTAGCAAACTTCTTGTATCTTGGTTCTTTGGAGGAACTTGGATGAACTAAAAGTTTAATCTTGGATGCCATGGATGATCTTGGTTGTGAGTTTTGTAAAAACAAATAAAAGAAAAGAAAAGAAACTAAAAAGTTACAAGATAGAAAGTAGGAATAGGTTAAGGGTGATGGGTTTTATAGAAAAGATAGGTGGGTGGGATTAAGGGAAAACGAAAAACGGTTTAGGGTGGGGTAGAAGTTGTCGACAAGGGGTTGTGGTTAGGGTGAATTGGAGGCTTTATATAAGCCTTAGATTCAGCCCATTAGTTTCCTTGTTGAATATGTTTTCCTACTTGGATTAGAATTCCTCTTTATCTTGAACTTTTTTTCCTACAATTCAAAGACAAATCAAATAAGGATTAAAATTAAACTAATAAAAATAAATAAATATGTGTAATAGGATTCTTAAACTTAAATAATAAAAAATCTATCCTAAAAATTACTAATAATCGAAAATATATAAAAAAATAAAAAAAATAAAAATTTGAAAAAAATGAAATAAATAAATAATCAAAAAATAAAAATAAAAATAAAAATATCAAAAGGGAGAGCATGCTCATGCATCTCCTAAGTTGACCACTTCCTTGTTACGTTCCACATGGTCACCATTATAGTGCTTCAATCTTTGTCCATTAACTTTGAATTCATGGTTGTCAGAGATGGACTTGATTATCGCAGCACCATGGGAGAATGGTTTGACGACTTCGAATGGTCCTGACCATCTTGATTTCAGCTTTCCCGGGAAAAGTTTTAGCCGAGAATTGAATAGGAGAACTAGTTGCCCTGGCGTGAATTGTCGCGGCAATAGTTTCTTGTCATGTCATCGCTTTGTTTTCTCCTTGTAGATTCGTGCATTGTTATAGGCGAGTGCACGAAATTCTTCTATCTCGTTGAGGTCCAACAAACGCTTTTGTCCGGCACTTTCCTAATCCATATTCACGGTCTTGATTGCCCAGTACGCCTTGTGCTCAATTTCCACCGGTAGATGGCATGTTTTGCCATAGACAAGTCGGAAGGGGGACATACCTAAGGGTGTTTTGAATGCAGTGCGATATGCCCAATGTGCGTCATCTAGTCTTAATGAGCAATCCTTCCTTTAGGGATTTACAACCTTCTCGAGTATACCCTTCAATTCCCGGCTGGAAATTTCTGCTTGCCCGTTGGTTTGTGGGTGATATGCCGTGGCGATCTTGTGTGATATGCCAAAGCGTTGCAACATCTTGGCAATTAGTCTGTTGTCAAAATGCTTGCCTTCGTCACTGATAATTGTTCTTGGCATCCCAAACCGTGTAAATATGTTTTTCTGCAAGAATCGTTGCACGGTCTTGGAATCGTTATTGGGAACTGCAGCTGCCTCAACCCATTTAGACACGTAGTCGACGGCAAGTAGAATGTAGAGGTTGCCGAATGAAGATGGGAAAGGTCCCATAAAATCGATCCCCCACACATCGAACAATTCCACCTCGATGATGTTCTGGAGTGGCATCTCATGTCGTCTAGAGATATTGCCCGTCCTCTGGCAACGATCACATTGCTTGTAAAAGTCTTGGGCATCTTTGTACAATGTTGGCCAATACAAACCGGATTGCAAAACTTTGGCCGCGGTACGAGTTCCTCCAAAATGTCCTCTATAGGGTGAAGAATGGCATTGCTGGAGTACATTCTGTTGCTCTTCTTCAGGGACACATCGGCGTATTACCTGATCTGCACATTGTTTAAACAAAAGAGGCTCGTCCCAAAAGTAATGCTTAGCATTATGGCGGAACTGCTTCTTCCCTTGGTGAGTAATGCCATACGGTAAAATACCACAAACAAGGAAATTAACTAAATCCACGTACCAGGGTATTACCGAGGCATGTGCTGCCGTGGCGACTGCTCCCAAAATTGCCGAGGCGTGCGCATCAAAGACTGCTGCGGCGTCGAGGGTTACCGAGGCATGCGCATCCATGGTTGCCGAGGCGTCGAGGGTTGCCGAGGCAACTAAAAGTTGTTCATCCGGGAATGCATCACATATCTCTAGATCCGCGTCCTCCTCCTTATTGCATTCTAAACGTGATAGATGATCGGCCACTTGATTTTCTGTTCCTTTCCTGTCCTTAATTTCAATATCAAATTCTTGTAAAAGTAATATCCAACGAATCAAACGAGGTTTGGCATCCTTTTTAGCAAATAGATATTTGATTGTCGAATGGTCCGTATGAACAATTACCTTTGTACCAATCAAATAGGATCGGAACTTGTCAAATGCGAAAACTACAGCTAGTAACTCTTTCTCCGTTGTTGTGTAATTCACTTGAGCACTATTAAGAGTTTTACTAGCGTAGTATATCACATGGAAGGTCTTACCTGTGCGTTGGCCTAGGACTGCTCCTACCGCGAAATCACTTGCATCACACATGAGCTCAAAAGGTAGCGTCCAATCTGGTGGAACGACAATGGGTGCCGAGGTAAGCTTTTTCTTTAGGGTTTTGAATGCTTGGGTGCAAGAATCATCAAAATCGAAGACTTTATCCTGTTCAAGCAGATTACATAAGGGTTTAGTGATTTTAGAAAAATTATGAATGAACCTCTGTAAAAACCTGCATGTCCGAGAAAACTTCAAATTCCTTTAACCGAACTTGGTGGGGGTAATCTCTCGATCACGTCCACCTTGGCTTTGTCTACTTCAATTCCCTTGGATGAAATCTTGTGGCTGAGCACTATTCCTTCATCTACCATAAAATGGCATTTCTCCCAATTGAGGACTAAATCAGTTTCTTCACATCTTGCCAATACCCTCTCTAAATTGCCGAGACAGCTGTCGAAGTCATTACCAAAAACAAAAAAATCATCCATGAAGATCTCAAGGAAGTCTTCGACCATGTCTGAAAAGAGCGCCATCATGCATCTTTGGAAGGTTGTCGGGGCGTTACACAGTCCGAACGGCATCCTTCGGAATGCATAAGTACCGTATGGGCATGTGAAGGTTGCCTTTTCTTGATCTTCTGGTGCTATGGCAATTTGATTGTAACCTGAATAACCATCAAGAAAACAATAAAAGGGTTTACCTGCAAGACGGTCAAGCATTTGATCAATAAAGGGTAATGGGAAGTGATCTTTCCTGGTGGCTTTGTTTAGCTTTCGATAATCCATACAAACCCTTCAACTGGTCACAGTCCTGGTTGGAATGAATTCATTATTTTCATTACTTACCATCGTTATACCTCCCTTTTTCGGTACACATTGTACCGGACTTACCCACGTACTATCAGAGATAGGGTATATAATGTCGGCGTCAAGCCACTTGATGATTTCTTTGATTACAACCCCTTTCATAGCATGATTCAGTCTCCTCTGGGCCTCAATTGAAGGTTTGTGATCTTCTTCCAACAGAATCTTGTGCATGCACACTGCCGGGCTAATTCCCTTCAAGTCGGCAATTGTCCACCCTATTGCCTTTTTGTGTAGCTTCAACATCTTGATCAGCTTCTTTTCCTGCTCAGGCTGTAACTTAGAAGAAATAATTACAGGCAATGTATTATCGGTTCCTAAGTATGCATATTTTAGTTGCTCTGGCAATTGTTTCAACTCAAGAATCGGTGGTTGTTCAATAGAAGGTTTTTCGAGCTTACCTTCCTTACCTGAGTAATCCAGTGGTTCAAAGTATGTACCTGGTCGATTGACTAGCCAATTTGCCTCTTCTTGTTGTTCCTCATCGACCGGTTCTTCATACTCCTCAGGTTCCTCTTGATCGGCAATGTAGTGGCCGAGGCAACTAGATTCCTCGTCGAAGTTAAACTCTGCCGTGGCATGAAGAAGTTGGCATTCTTCTGGATCATCAGCATGCCTTAGTGTTTGGAACACATTTAGTTTAACTTGCTGATCATTCACCCTCATTGTGAGTTCTCCCTTTTCAACATCAATCAAGGTTCTCCCTATTGCTAGGAATGGTCTCCCAAGAATGATGGGTGCATGCTCATCTGCTTCACAATCCAAAACAATAAAGTCAGCGGGAAAATGAATTTATCAACTTTTACCAGTATGTCCTCGATTTTTCCCTCTAGATGCACATAGGATCTATCGGCTAGCTGCAGCATGACTGTTGTAGGTCTTGCCTTCCCGATTCCTAGTTTCTGGAAAACCGATTTAGGCATCAAGTTTATGCTAGCCCCAAGGTCGCATAATGCTTTCCCGACATAGTGATTTCCAATGGAACAGGGTATTGTGAAACTTTCGGGATCCTTCAACTTGGGTGGCATACGATTGTGCAACATTGCCATGCATCCCTCTGTTGTGGCAACTGTTTCAAACTCTACTAGCCTTGTTCTCTTGGACACAATGTCTTTAAGAAACTTGGCATAGTTTGGCATTTGTTCAATTGCTTCCACCAATGGCAAGTTGATGTGGACTTGCTTTAGGATATCAAGAAACTTCTTGAATTGGTATTCTTGCTTTTGTCGCTTCAACCTTTGTGGGAATGGTGGTTGAAGTCGAATATCTTCGATCCTTTCATTCGTTTGAAACTTGATTGACGGTATTGTCGGGACAACTGGAGTTGCTGAGGCGTTATTAACTGAGGTTGCCGAGCCATGCTTATCGCAAGTTGCCGAGGTGTCTTTATCGTCAGTTGCCGAGGCATGCTTATTGCCGGTTGCCGCGGCAATTCCTGGTTCAGCATCTGAGGCTTTACCGCTAGGTTCGTCTTGATCTTTTTGTGGAGTTTTGTTTGATGAGCGGGTTTGAGCCTCTCTAAGTTGTTGGCCAATTCTGGTGGTGATTGCCTTACATTGCTCATAGCCAGTTCCTCTTGCGACTTCAGTATCGCTAGGTAAACCTCCTTGCGGTCTAGTATTCAGATTTTGAGCAAACTGTCCGACTTGATTTTCCAATGATTTGATTGCCGCCTCTTGGTTTTGCAATCTCATCTCGGTCCTGTTAATAAAAGCATCAGTTCTTTTTATGAAATTACTATTCTCAGCCATATAAGATTCAGTTTTCATCATAAAAGCATTTAGAGAATTTTCCAAAGAACTAGATGTCGTCGGTTGTTGCTTCGCGTATCTCATTGCCGTGGCATATTCTCTTTGAATCCCGATGCTTGTGCATTTTGATTGTTCGGTTTAGAGCATTGTTGGGATTACTCCATGAAAATTTTGGGTGCTTCTTCCAAGCTGGATTGTATGTATTGGACATCACATTGTTGTTCCGATTGTAATTCCCCACATAGAAGCCGGATTCCGTTCTTCAAAAACATTCGAAAAATTATGGTTATCACCACATAACTCACAAAAAGAATCCATTACCTTGACTTCATGTGTGTTGTTTGGTTTTTGCATGTTCTGGACCATCTTGGTTAAAGTGGCCAATTGTGCCGAAATTGAATCTGATGATCCTAGTTCATGTATTGTGGCTTGGCGTCTAACTCCTCTTCTAGTGGATGGGAATTGATAATCATTCTTGGCCAGCCTGTTTAAAATTTGCATTGCTTCTTCCGGCGACTTATCTAGGAGTATGCCATTTGCCGAGGCATCTAGCATCATCCTTGTTGGTGTATTCACGGCGTTGTAAAACATTGTTACTTGAGTCCACACCGGGAATCCGTGTAGGGGGCATTTGTGTAGAAGTTCTCTATAACGCTCCCAAGCCTCGTGCATGGATTCATCATCTGCTTGCCGAAAAGAAGTAATGTCATTACGAAAAGCTTATCAGTCAAATTTGTAGGATTAAATCTAGCAAGGAAATCACGACAAAGATCAGTCCAAGATGCTATGGATCCGGCAGGAATGCTATTCAACCATGCTTTCGCCCTATCCCTCAGTGAATAGGGGAATAATCTTAATCGTAATACATCGGGGGTGACTCCGTGTATCTTGAACGAGTTGCAAATCTCGATGAAAGATTTCAGATGTTGCCGTGCATCTTCAGTTGCTGAGCCGCCAAATTAACCTAATGTGTTGATCATATTAAACATTACCAGTTTCAACTCAAAGTGGTCGGCTTCAATTTTAGGTGCGACAACTCCTGGGTTAAGTCCATCAAGATCTTCTTGAAGATAGTCTCGAATAGTTCTGTTTCGTGCAAGAATCACTCATCCCCCTGCTCGAACATCTTGATTCATATTGTCGTCTTGATTAGCCATTGCTACTCTTATCCTTCGTCTAAATCTTTGTAAGATTTGTTCGATTTCTGGATCAAAGGGATATTCTGGTGAAGTCGGTCTCGCCCTGGTCATATACCAATGCAAAACCAAAGTTTGTTAGCCCTTTGAATTTTTAAACAAGAAAAATAAAATAAAAAATGCAAGAAAATAAAAACAAAGTCGCTATTGCCATTCCCCGGCAACGGCGCCAAAAACTTGTTGTGCGTAATTAGTGCTATGCAAATGTGCAAGTATACACGTCGCAAGTTATAGTATAAAAGATATCGTCTCCATAGGGATTGGTGCCACTTCAAGAATCTAGTCTCTTGCACTGTAAAAAGTAAAAACACAAGTAAAGGATTATAGGAGTTTAACTAATAACTAATCTAGAAAGCAATAAAGTAAATGAATAGATGAAATCAATTGAGAGAGAGATAGGCCAGGTTATCATGAGTTGAGGTGTGATATCCGATTGGATCGTCTTGGTAAAAGAGTGCACGGGCAACTCAGTTGTCGTGGCAACTTGCACAACGGGGTTGCCTTGGCAACTAATCGATGGTTGCCTGGGCAACTACTTGGGCAACTACTTGGGTGTCTGGGCAGCAACCTTCAAGGTTCGGCAGAGCGTTCTTCAATGGTTTCATCTTATCCCTAAGTCGAAACTCTAGCTACTTGTGCATGCCTTGATAATACATCCCTGCGTGAATCAAGGGTGAACAACAACCAATCTTGCGCTCCTCTTAGCCGTTGAAATCCTTAACTTATTCCTAAGCCGGATTAATCTTCACCATCAATAGATTGAATAAAGATCATATTCATTCGTTTCTTGAATCTAACTCTCCCGATATTAGATAAATAGATGAAATCACGAGATCCTCTCACAATTCACTCGCAAACAAGAATAAGAACCAAGAATGAATAAACCTTGAAATAGAAAAGTGCAAACTCTTATTACCTAAACAAAAACCAATAAGTTCTCACAACCACAAAACACAATAACCATAGCCAAGTAGATTTAGCTCATGGCTAGGTTCCAAAGAAACACAAGATAATTAATCCCTAGCATGAACCCAATCGAACAAGAAAGAAAAGGATGAAGAATGAGGCTTGTCGAAATCCTCCTTGCCCTAGATGCTTGTCGAAAATTCTCTCCTCTTGCCCTCCTTGGACTTGTCGAAATTCCCCTATCCCCCTCTCTCTATCAGTTGTCGAAATCTCCATCCTATTTATAGGGCTAGGGCAAAGTCCTTCTTTGAGGAGAAGTTTAAGTTGGAATTAAATTATCTTTAAAGAATATAATTCTTTATTATAATTGTATTCCTACTAGAACTTCTCCTATCTTCTTGGAATTTAATTCTTCTTTAATCTCTGCATGGAAATTAAATTCCTTTGGGTTTGGGCTTTGCTCCACGTCATCTTGGGCTTGTCTAGTCATCAATTTCGACTACCATATCACCTTTACTCTTGTCGAAAATTGCCATGGCAACTGGCTCGGCGTCTCCTTCATGTATTGCCCTGGCAACTAGCTCGGCGTCTCCTTCATGCATTGGCAAATGATCCTGCGCATACACACACAAAGCACACCAAAGCAGCATCTTTTCCACAAAAACTACCAAGTTATGTAATCAAGCTCAACGATGGAAGGAAACGTGGATTAATGCATGAATGGCTAACTATGCAACTAATATGAGCCTAAGTCTAACAATAATATGAGTAAAAAGGGTAAGAAAAATAGTACTTTGAACACTTATCAATCATGCTGGCAGCGGATAAAATTCACAATCAAATCGAGCATCAATTTGACATCCAATTGAGAAAAATCGCACTCTAGGGACCATATCATAATCCTAGAAAATTGAAAGGACTTATTTAAATTTCAAGTAACCAAACCTTAATTAACCAGGTTACATGCAAGCCGGTTAAACCTTAACTTAAAACAATCATCCAAGCTAATTTAATTGCATGTATAAGAAATAGTGACTAAACTGCAAAGATCTAAACTTTATCAAAGAAAATAACCGAATTAACAAACTGCGTACCGGTACACTCCATGCCCATATCGATACGGGTTTATTTTGCAAAGGGTATGGGTACAATGCCCTTGAGTGACGATATTGGTAAGCCATTTTTAAAACAGAGGATTCCAATGATTATAACTCGTATCGATATGCTAACCCGCGTACTAAAACCAAGAGGAAATATCAAAGGGCCGTACCGATATGGGGTCACGCGTATGATACGCCTGTGCAATTTTGCACTCCTTTGAGCCCGAACAGACCCCGCATACCAATCCTGGAAGACCTGTACCAGTACGAATAGGCTTGTAATGACCTTTTGGTCAATCATATGACACTTAGACTCATTTAAACGTGCCTCAACAACATACAAACATCATACCATCTAATACACAACAAGACACCACAATTACATTGAGGTATAAGCATCTATATACCTAAATCAATCATCAAGGTAGTCCAATAGGCATGATATCTACCCCACATGCTTAAATCTTCCCAGAACCCCCAATTCAAATCATAAACTAATATACAAGTCAAAATCACCAAATTGAACATGTCTAAAATAGGGAATAACCAAAACACCCTCCCAATTACAACTTGGTCACATTGCCTCTTATTATTACTAAGTGTTTTTGAAACCATACTTGAAATAGTCAACTCTTGGATTTTTTCTTGCTTGTAATCTACCTGAACTCACTTTTCTGCATTGATGAGAAAGAAGAGCGTAAGCACAATAATCTTAGTGAGGGATTCTCGAAAAGACTCATCAATTCATTTAAAATCATTTGCTTTTAAACAAGTGTTAAGTCTCATGCTTCTATAGTCTTTCCAAAACATGCACATTTAAACATTTTGCCACACATGTATTATGGATCTCTATCATAAACCTCAATTTAAGCATTCTCATGCTAAATCATCTACTATAAAAGCTTAAAGAACACAACATGTATAAACCATATTATACAAAACATAATCCATTTATCATGATACATTAACTCATATACTGGCATTCAAGTGACCTAAAAATCAAGTCTTTCTATTTGCAAAAACAAATCGGATACACGGATTTCCCAAGTGGCTCATTCGACCACTTCACATACATCATCGAATCGAAGCATGGTACTACTACCCCCAAACGGTTATGATGTATAAATCCACCAGCGGGAGAATTAGCACACTCTTGACCCCTTAACCGCTGTAGTTCTCATGGTGGAGTATGACACACTCTTGACCCCTCGACATTCATGAGGTGACTTATTATAGTGCACTTTAAACCATATGGCATGCCAATTATATCCGATAACATTTAACCATTTTCACTTGCCAATATATTCTATTAAAACATATTACCTCACTGTTTTACATATGCATCAAACAGAACCATCTTCAATGCAATAAACCATGCATTTCTCATTCTCAAAATCATTTTCATAAATCATTTGCTCATCTCATATAACATAAACATATGATTATTTATATCATATTTCATTTCAAAACATGCATATAACCGAAAACGAGAGCGAGATCGTCCATTGCTTACTTCTGAGCATAGATAAGAGTTTCAAGCTTAATCTAAACTCCCAAAATCACATTCAAAACCTCTCCACTTGTTGTAGTATCCATCTCCCCTATTTTACCCACACAAAAATAGAGGATCAATGCATTTCTATGCATCTTTAATCCCATCAGCGTCAATTCTCAACTTCGCCTCACTAAAAACCATCAATCGCCTTCCAAAAACAACTGAAAACATTACCAAACTCAACCTAAATGAAACCAAGCCATAACTTAACGATTTTAACATCCTAACAACATTAATCAACATCCAAAAACACTTATATAACCACCTTATATCTCCAACAACCTTTAAACACCTCAACATCTAACTATTCACAACCTAGAAAAAGCAATTCAATTAGTTTAGGGATTTCTTTATAAAGTTCATCTTGTAACATCAAAACATATCTTATATGTGATCCAAATCAATCAAGACCAACACAAATCAGATCTATAACCAAGATCCACCAAATTTCTTATTAAAACCTTTTAATCTTGATTTATTCATTAACACATGGCAAATTTAAATTGTAAAGGATCAAGAACTTGGGAATTTTAGTAAATAACCTTTGATTAGAGGAGAGAAACGAAATTCACCTCAAATGGCTGACTTCTCCCTTAATTGGCAAGACTTGAGTGAAAATCTCCAAGAAACAAGTAGGATTTGATGTAGAAATCAAAGGAATCAATTGAGAAATCAAAAATGAAATCAAAAAGAGATGATTCCTGATCATCTTATAGTAAAATAGGTAGTTTGGCTGCTAAGAAAGTTGAGAGAAAAAGTAGTTACGTGAGAAAAATGAATTAGCTATTAGAAATCCTTTTAATTAAATTTATTTTATTTTTATTTAATAACCACTTTAAAACAATTTAAAAGTAGCCTAAATTAAGGGAAAAGTTTGATTAAAAACATTGGTAAATTAGCTCCTTAAAGATTCCAAGTTTTGACCCTTTTACAATTTAGTCACCAAAATAGTTTTGAAAACTTTACATTTTGGTCACCAAACCAAAATGTCCCATAATCCGAATTTATTTCATCCAATTGAATTTTACAAAACCCTTAATATATTAAATAAACATTTTTCCATATTTTTCCATATTCTATTTTGGCCAAAATAATTTATTATGAATTTAATTCCCGAAACTAGTTCGAATCATCTAATTCGGTTCGCTTGAACCGTCTAATATAATTAGCTAACTTCCAGGCCCAAATTCGGAGCGTACAACTCTCCCCCACTTAAGAAATTTCGTCCCTAAAATTTACCTAAAGAAAAAAGGTATGGAAACCGCTTCCTCATATCCTTCTTACTTTCCTACGTGGCTTTCTCTAATCCCCGATGTCGTCACAACACTTTTACCAACTCAATGGTTTTCCCACAAAGAACTTTGCTACTAAAATCCAAGATTTTCACTAATTCCTCATCGTAGGTCAAATCTGGATTCAACTTAATCTCCTTAATAGGCATCACATGTGGTGAGTCTGATCTGTACCTCCGAATTATCGATACATAGAAAACATCAAGTATATTTTCCAACTCCACAGGTAACCTTAACTTAAGCGACTAGACCAACACGCTCTAGCACCTCGTAAGGCCTAATAAACCTTGGACTCAACTTGCCCTTACATCCAAACCTCATTACCTTCTTCCAAGGCGAAACCATTAGAACTAGTCTATCACCAACCGCAAACTCAATCTCCCTACGCTTCAAGTTGGCATAAGACTTTTGCCGATCCGAAGCTACCTTCAACCATTCACCAATAAGCTCCACCTTTGTATTAGTGCCTTCCAACACATCAGGCAGAGAAACATATTTCTCACTAGCCTCAGCCAAACAAAGTGGCGTACGACACCTCCTACCATACAAAGCTTCATAAGGAGCCCTTTGAATGCTCGCCTGATAACTATTGTTGTAAGCAAACCCTACTAACGTTAGTTGCTTCTCCCACGTTCCTTGAGAATCAATGATACAACACCGCAACATATCCTCTAACACTTGGATAACACATTTAGACTAACCATCCGTTTGAGAATATACGAAGTACTGAAATTCAACTGTGTACCCAAGGCTCCATGCAAACACTCCCAAAACCCCGATGTAAAGTGCGGATCCCTATCCAATATTATAGACTTAAGCACCCCATACAACCTCACAATCTCAGCAATATACAAAGTCGTTAATTTATCCAACGTATACATCGTATGAATAGCTAAGAAATACACACACTTCGTAAAACGATCTACGGTTACCCAAAAAGAATTCTCCTTCGATGACGTCAAAGGCAACCCTGAAACAAAATCCATGGTAATTCTCTCCAATTTCCATTCCAAAACTCTCAACGGTTGCAACAATCTAACATGAACTTGATGCTTAGCCTAAACATGCTAACATACCAAACATCTAGCAATAAAATCCGCTACAACCTTTTTCAAACCAACCCAATAATATTCTTTCTCCAAATCCTGGTACATCTTTGTACTTCCCGGATGCATAGAAAACAGACTAGAATGAGCCTCAGTCAAAATAGTACGCCTTAGTTCACCATCCTTCGATACAACCATTCGACTCATGAAGCACAAAACACCTTCATCATTAAAACAAAAATCTGTTGTATTACCATTCATAATATCCTTAACCTGGCATCAACGAATCATCAAACCTCCATCTCGCGTCCCACTTAACCGCGCAAACATGACCCTCAGTTCCACAACAACTTTCCTACCTAAAGCATCGGGTACAACATTAGCCTTACCCGGATGATACTTATTCATCAAATCATAATCCTTGATCAAATCCAACCATCTATGTTGCCTAAGATTCAACTCCTTTTGTGACACCAAATACTTCAAACTCTTATGATCCGTATACATAGTACACTTCTCACTGCACAGATAATGTCTCTAAATCTTCAACGCAAACACCACCACAGCAAGCTCTATATCATAAGTAAGGTAATTACGCCCATACACTTTCAACTGCCTTGATGCATAAGCCATAACTTTCCCATCTTGCATCAACACACACCCTAAACCATCGTAGGATACATCGTTATAGACCACAAGCTATTTTCCTAAATCAGGTTGAATCAAGACCGGAGCTTGCATCAAAGCTTCCTTCAACTTCTCAAAAACTTATTATCTACTCTCTATCCATTCAAAACATACATCATTTTATAAAAACTTAGTCAAAGGAGTAGCAACTTCGAGAAACCATCTACAAAATGACGATAATAACCTGCCAACCCCAAGAAACTACAAACCTCTATCACCGACTTAGGTTGGTTCTAATTCATCATTGCCTCAATCTTTTACGGACCCGAAAATAACTTTCACTGAAACAACATGTCCAAGAAAGACCACCTCTTTAATCTAAAACTCACACTTGCCCAACTTAACATACAACTGATTATCCAACAAAGCTTACAACACAATCGTAAGTGTCGGTAGTTGTCCCCCTCGATACGAGAGTATACAAGAATGTCATTAATGAACACTACCATGAATTGATCATAGAATTCATGGAATACCCGATTTATTATATCCATGAAAGTTGCAGGTGCACTCATCAACCCAAATGGCATCATAAAAACTCATAATGCCAATAAGTGTACAAAAAGTTGTCTTCAACATGTCCTTATCCTTTACCTTCAGCTAATAATATCCTGACCTTAAACCACACTTAGAAAACATCATAGCACCCCAAAATTGGTCAAACAAGTTCTCAATTCTCGGTAAATGATACTTATTCTTAATTGTCAACTTGTTCAGTTACCGATAATCAAAGCACATTCCTATAGTGTCACCCTTCTTTTTTACGAACATACTCGTGCTCTCTACAGTGACACGCTAGGGTGGATGAAGCCACGATCTATCAACTCTTGAGGTTACGCCTTCAACTCTTTCGTTGCCATACGATACGGATCAATCGACACCAGAGCTGTATCCGCATATATCTCGATACAAAACTCTACTTCCCTATCTGGTGGTAACCCATGCAACTCCTCTGAAAACACCCTCGGAAATTCACAAATAGTACGAACATCCTCAGTCTACACTTCCTTCATACTTGGGTTCATAACATAAGTCAGATATGCTTGACACCCAAACTCCAACAACTTTCGCACTCCTAAAGCTGAAAACACATTGGATAAGAATTTAGCATTCTCACCCACAACCACCATTTCGTAATTATCAGCAAGTTTCAACAAAAATCGCTTGGTTACGAATTCGACCACCGATCTATGCTTACTCAACCAATCCATCCCCAAGATTACATCAAAACCATGAAACAACAACTCTATTAAATCAACCGCAAATACATGACCTTGAACTAACAAAGGGCATCTTCTATATAACCTTTTAACAATAACCATCTCCCCGAGAATACTAGATGCCTAACAAATAAGACATCTCTAATGTCACAACTTCACTAATGACGCAACAACATAAGAAAATTCCTCAATGATTTCCAATAGTAATCATCTTATCCTAGAAAACCACGTACTCCTACCACCAACCTTGGTCGCTTCAGATCTAGCACAACTTCAACCTCCAAAAATCCATCTTAAACACTTTTCATACTCTATGAGATCCTAATGAATCTCCTTGCTAAGGCTAACTTCTATCATAACCTCATCGGTCTCCCAAAAGTTATCATGTATGCATGATTACTTATATGCCTTTATAGATGCCTACACACATGTATGCAAAACCTTTAATGCCATGCACAAATGTATGCATGTAATAACATATTTAAATATACACATATAAGAGTTTTGTACAGTGTATGATTAACAATTCACACTTACTAAATACATTCTTGAACCGAACTTACACAACCTAATTGCATCCTCAGAACAACTCATTCAGCTTTGCCAAAACTTATACCCACTTCAATTATGAACAAATCTTTGTTACAAAACCTACTAGCACATCTTGAATATCATTCAAGATTCATCTTGGCACCACTGAACATGAAAATGCCACCACTTTTCCCACACCCGAAACCAAGTATTCATAGAATACTCGTCTCGTTGCAACCATGTATGCCACTAGCGTATTCTCCATCAACACAGTATAACTGCAAATCCATACCAACCACATTCCTAAACACCATTATCATAAACTACTATGCTAATGCCTCAAGAAAAATGACCCTTGATCGAACATACCCACAGACCAACCATTTCCTAGTCCCATTTCTCAACTCACACACTTTCTTAAATGCTTGACAATACAGCCCAAAAAGAATTTGGGAGCCGTACCAAAATACGTCTCAACACTGAACTCAACTTCGCAACTAGAAGACAACTCTGGTACATTATCTAGAACACTCAAGGAAAGGATCCTCTAACAACACAAACTTTTTGAATTTGAACATCCTTAACCCTTGATTTAACAACATAAACCAAGATAACTTCATAATATAAACTTCCACATATTTTCAATCTCACTAGCCAAAACCACCTCAATCTTAATTTGGTCCTTAACACAACAACTTCTACAAGAAATGTATCCATATTCGACCTAATCTCTCATTTCGGTGGCATACCCAAAAATAGGAATTTATAGCATGAAAAAATAACAAAATAATAATTAGGCTAGCAATGTGTCCCCAAGTTTTAACCAAATATAGCACATTTCAATCATAAAACATATAATCAAACATCGTGCATGTCATTCAATAGTATCACTCAACAACAATATCACAAACAATCATAATCTACCTCCCAACAATCATAACCTGGCTCTGATACCACCAAATGTAACCCCCTTGACCCGGCATGGACGTCAGACCGAACCAAGCGAGTTACATTAGGTTTGCCAAAACAAACTCAAACGATTTACTTAAAACAAGGTCCATTTTTTATCTTGTCTAAATGCATAATTAAATCCTAAGATGGTCGTGCTGGCAGCGAATAAAATTCATGATCAAATCGGATGTCAATTTGGCATCTAATTGAGCAAAATCGCACTCTAGGGATCATATCGTAATTCTGGAAAACTGAGATGACTTACTTAAATTTCAAGTAACCAAACATTAATTAATCAGGTTATATGCAAGCTAGTTAAATCTCAACTTAAAACAATCATCCAAGCTCATTTAATTGCATATACAAGAAACAGTGACTAAACTACAAAGATATAAACTTCAGCAAAGCAAAAAACCGAATTAATGAACTGCGTACCGGTACACTCCATGCCCATATTGGTATGGGGGTTCATTTTGCAAAGGGTATCAGTACAATGCCTTGAGTACCGATACTGGTGAGCCATTTTCAAAATAAGGGATTCTAGTGATAAAAACTCGTATCAATACTCTAACCCGTGTACCGAAACCAAGAGGAAATATCGAAGGGCTATAAAGATACGGGGCCAGGAGAGCGTAAGCACAATAAGCTTAGTAAGGAATTCTCAAAAACACTCATCAATACATTTAAAACCATTTGCTTTTAAACAAGTGTTAAGTTTCATGCCAAAATATCTCATGCTTCTATAGTACTTCCAAAATATGCATACTTAAACATTTTCCCACACATGTATCATGGATCTCTAGCATAAACCTCAATTTAAGCCTTCTCGTGCTAAATCATCTAATAGCAAAGCTTAAAGAGCACAACATGTATAAACCATATTATACAAAACATAATCCATTTATCATGATATATTAACTCATATATTGGCATTCAAGTGACCCAAAAACCAAGTCTTTCTATTTGCAAAAACACATCGGATACACGAATTTCCAAAGTGGCTTATTCGACCACTTCACATGTATCCTTGAAACAGATCATGGCACTACTACTCTTCAACGATTATGATGTATAAATCCACCAGCGGGAGAATTGGCACACTCTTGACCCCTCAACCGCTACGGTTCTAATGGAAGAGTATGGCACACTCTTGACCCTTCGACACACATGAGACGACTTATTATAGTGCACTTTAAACCCTATGGCATACCAATTATATCCGATAACATTTAACCACTGTCACTTGCCAATATATTCTATTAAAACATATTACCTCATTATTTTACATATGCACCAATCCAAACCATCTTTAATGCAATAAACCATGCATTTCTCATTCTTAATATCCTTTTCATAAATCATTTTCCCAGCTTATATAACATAAATATATGATCATTTATATCATATTTCATTTCAAAACATGTATATAATAGTAGGTAATCCAAATCATAAACATGTGCATGAGATTGTATTTTGCAAAATCGAAAATGAGAGCGAGATCATCCAATCTTACTTATGAGCTTAGATAAGCGTTTCAAGCTTAATCTAAACTCTCAAAATCACTTTTAAACCTTTAATAAGCAGTAAAACTCATTTCCACTCACCGACAACACAACGCTCCCCTTGCCAATGCGAAAAAAAACATCAGAAGCCTTCGAAACCTCTCTACTTGTTGTAATATCCATCTCCCATGTTTTACCCACACAAAAATAGAGTATCAATGCATTTCTATGCATCTCTAATCTCAGCAACATCAACTCTCAACTTCACCTCACTAAAAACCATTAATTGCCTTCCAAAAACAACCGAAACATTATCGAACTCAACCTAAATGCAGCTCAGCTATATCCTAACAATTTTAACATCCTAACAACGTTAATCAAAATCCAAAAACACTTATATAACCACCTTATATCTCCAGCAACCTTTAAACACCTCAACATCTAACTATTCACAACCTAAAAAATAGCAATTCAATTAGTTTCAAGATTTCTTTATAAATTTCTTCTCATAACATTAAAACATATCTTATATGTGATCCAAATCAATCAAGACCAACACAAATCAGATCTAGAACCAAGATCCACCAAATTTCTTATTAAAACTCAATTAAAACTTTTAATCTTGATTTATTCATTAACACATAGCAAACTTCAATTGTAAAGGATCCAGAACTTTTGAATTTCAGTAAATAAACTTTGATTATAGGAGAGAAACGAAATTCACCTCTAATGGCTGACTTCTCCCTTAATTACAAGACTTGAGTGAAAATCTCCAAGAAACAAGTAGGATTTGATGTAGAAATCAAAGGAATCAATTGAGAAATCAAAAATAAAATCAAAAAGAAATGATTCTTGATCATTTCAGAGTAAAATAGGTAGTTTGGCTACTAAGAAAGTTGGGAGCAAAAGTAGTTATGTGAGAAAAATGAATTAGCTATTAGAAATCCTTTTAATTAAATCTATTTTATTTTAATTTAATAACCACTTTAAAACAATTTAAAAATAGCCTAAATTAAGGGAAAAGTCTGATTAAAAAATTGGTAAATTAGCTCATTTAAGATTCTAAGTTTTGACCCTTTTATAATTTAGTCACCAAAATAGTTTTGAAAACTTTACATCTTGGTCAACAAACCAAAATGTCCATAATCCGAATTTATTTCATCAAATTGAATTTTCCAAAACCCTTAATATATTAAATAAATATTTTTACATATTTTTCTATATTTTATTTTAGCCAAAACAATTTATTATGAATTTAATTCTTGAAACTAGTTCGAATCATCTAATCTAGTTCGCCCCACCGTCTAATCTAACTATCTAACTTCTATGCCCAAATTTGGGGCGTTACATTAACCGACTCTCAATAGCTGATCTGAGGAAACTCTCTTCGAATCCTTCAGAGCATGAAACCTCCTAGATAGAGCCGAAGAAGGACTTATGACGTCTTGGGCCCCCACAACATGGCCTCTAGAGTCCTCGATCTGACTCAGTGTCGAACCCTAAAGTCGTTCAAGTGCCTTCACACTATTGGCTAACTCTGAGAATGTCCAAAGTGAACCTGATGTCACATGCATATGAAGGTCAACCTTCAATCCATGTCTAAACCTCTTACACCTTAACTCCTCAGTGGCAACTAACTCTAGGGCATAACGACTAAATCGTAGAAAATCTTGCTCATACTTAAACATTGTTCGGTCCCCCTAAACTGGATGCAAGAACTGATCTCTCATCTCATCCATATGAACCTCACTAATGTACTTTTTCCTAAGCTTATTCAAGAAGACATCCCATGTCAGAAGTGCAGGCTGTAGTCCCAACTCAATAGTCTCCCACCACTCATGTGCATTACCCTTAAGAGGAGAGACAATACAATCAAGGTCATCCTATGGACTCCTCCTCATCTGTCTTAGAATCCTCTGAGTGCCTCTTAACCTCTAGTCAGCCTTGATCGGGTCATCTTCACCCAAACCTTTGAAAATTTTTGGCCCAGAAAGGTGAAGCCTCTCAACAGGGGTCTTGCGAGGCATCTCAAATTGCCTTGGGATAGCTTGCACCACTTGCAAGAGAGCAAAGTTAGGATCATTAATGTGGCTTGACCCTCTACTTTTGGTACCTCCTGAAAGGCTCGTGTCCCCAACATCCAGGATAAACTCCTTAGCAAAGTCTTTTGCTTGAGAGACATAGCTCTCCTCATGACTTTTCTGGTCACGTTTGGAATCACCCTCCATTGAACTTTCTAAAACACAAGGAAACAAGGTAGCACCATCAGGATTCCCAGTCTTGGAAGAGTACAACTAAATTTAAGGGCTTGTATTCACTAGACACCTTACCACGGCCTCTATACCACTCAGGGTTTCCTAGAACCCACTAAACCTAAGCTCCGATACCACTAAACGTAACACCCTAATCCCAATCCAAATCTAAAGTACTACATTCAGGTCACCCAAAATCTAGACCAACAAATTTCTATTAAAATCATAAGTTTAGCCATTATCAAAACATCGAGATATTCATAAATCCATGTAAATAAGCAAGTGTTATAAGTTTACAAAATGGGAGCTCCAAGATTAAAACATAGTATAACAAAATAGCATTTTAATTAGTTTACAAACTAAATGCTAAGCATTGTTAAAGTAAAACGGTGCTGGGAAAACCTTTCTTTATGTACTCCCTGGCCACGATCCACCTACTAACCTACAAACTGAAACAACGATTCCAAACGCTGATCTTATAAAGCTCAGTGGTGTATTTATACTCTACCACAATTTGTGATTACCATAAAATAAGCATGCAAGATAATTATAGTTTAAAGAGCATAGATAAGGCTTCACTATCTATGAAATATCATCTAGCCTACACCAGCTAGAGTTCTTAGATCACCTATCTCAAGGCATCTACAGGTATACAAGAAGTCTTACATGTTTACACAAAGCTTTGCCATACTCGAGGTCACATAACCTATCGAGTTACTCGAGTCCACTCAACCTATCGAGTTAATACATATCGTACCCTGATCACTCAGACATCGGGTACATAAGCTATCATCTATAGCATCCACACAGCTTGCATAAATACATCCATGCATCATATACATAATAGAAAACGAAGCTCTATTTTACCCATGCTCACACAACCATTAGGTTACCCATGCTTACAAAGCTATCGGGTTGAAATGACCATATACAGATCACCATAGCCACGTATACGTCCTAGACATACTTGGATCACATTAGCCACAAGTAGTCCTTACCCGAGGTCACTCAACCTATAAGGTTAATACCTTATCTGGATAACGATAGCCACAAATAGGTTACTAATCATGCCCAGATCACTTAGCCTATGGGTACGGCGGATGTACTTGTTCACTCAGCCCGAAGTATGCATCCCCTTATATAACTACTATAGTATTGACTCTAGGACATCTAAATTACTTTATAACAGTCATAAGATCACACATGCTCTCTGAGCATTTATACACGTCACCAAGAGGTAAGTGGCACCAAGCCAAGCTATCAATCAAATGCCCCCAAGGTATGACACGAATCAACATAGTTATCATCATAAACTAGCCATACAGAGCTTATCAAGTTATTACACGTATTGCTCATCCATGAGGGTTAAATCTTGGTTTCTCAGTTTTGCAATTCTTTTTACTACCTTAAAAGGCCATTGGACCATAGTCCTTGAATTATCAACCGTCAAACTCAATTTCAACATTTATGGGCAGATTGCTCAGTGGGTACCAATACACAACTATAAGTACTGATACGGGTCTCTAGATACTGATACCAATCCCGAGTTTACTAATACTCGATTGTCATAGAGAAAGGGTTTGACTGTTGACCCTGTATCAATATATAGACCCCACATACCGATACCCCTTCAATACTGATACGCCCCCAAACGTACCGATACAAAATCTCATTACTGGAATTCTAATGGGACAGGGGATATCGATACCCAAAAAAGGGTACCGATACACCTTTTATAAATTTTATTTGTTCATCCTTTAAAACACAATGTATTAGTACGAGATCCCCGTGTATCGAAACCTTAAGCCAGAATTGGCTTCCAAGGCTTGGGAAATCACTTTCCAAGCCCCCAAAACATAACCTTTAACCCATTAACCCAAACCTACATTTTATGGGAGTTGACTGGGGTGGCTTACTACCATTTTTACACATTATTAACATCTAATCTGGGTTTCACCATTAATAAGGCTTTAAGCTACCAAACACCCAACTTTAGCAATCATAAACCACAATATCAAGCAAAACAATCACTTTATGATCTTCAACAAGAGTATGAGTCAGAGATGCACTGGCCTTTTAGCAAAAATCCCAATTTGCTTCACCCACTTACTTTCCTCAACTTCTTCTCTTTGGCTCAAACTTGAATAAATGCCAAATCAGCTCCTTATGCCATAAAAACATGGAAATCGAATTTAAACTTGAACTAAAGGATATGGAAGACCTTAGCTACGCATTTGCAACAATAAAACTGGATTGAAGCTCTTAAAACCTTCAATCCTTCTAAAACTCATTATTAGGAGAGTCGCATTCTTACTGCAAAATTATATTTTTCGTGAAGCTCTTGAAGAGGTGATTAACATACGTGAATCTTGGACCTTGGTTGTAAGAAATGAGTATCAAAGTTGGCTCCTTTAATTCAAAATGGCCATAGATGCTCTTGAAGAAAAGATGAAGAAGATAGATGAAGAAAAAGGTGGAAAATGGTGACCTCACCGAAATCTCCCTTGTCTCATTCATTTAATCCCACGCGAGACCAAGCCAAAACAATGAGAGATCAGCCCATTTTCTTCCAAGGGTAAAATTGATCCACCAAACCTACAAGTTTCTCTATTTTTACGAAATAGCCACTACTCAATCCCATATAGAATAATTATCATCCAATAAGGACCAAACTTGGCCCACTGGGTCCAATTACTCAATCCCACATGAAAGTCCATAACCTGAGTCAAAACCCAAATGTTGACTCAAAAATTTGGGCCGTTACACTAATAATATATGATGGCTTAACCATGAAATTACAACCTTTAACTCAAAAGGAAACACTCCAAAAGCTTAACTTCCTCAAAAACCCATAAATCGATATCTTATCTTTCCAAGAGATTCTAGGCTTTTCTTGAAGCTTTTAAAGAGGAGATTATTTTCTTCTTCTATCATGAATCCCGAAGTGAACTTTGGAAGTTAAAGATTTGATCTTTAAACTTTTGTGGACATAGTTTCTATGGAGAGAAAAGGTAGGAAAGAAAGAGAAGAAGATAAAGGGTGTGGGTGGGTGATCTCATCCAAAAAGGGTGTATTATCCCCTTAACACACCAAACACTCAACATCTTATCCAATTAGGCCCAAACTTGGCCCAATGGGTCCTAATATCCAACCTAACACGAAGGCTCACAACTCGAGTCAATGTTTATCCGTTGACTCGAAAATTCGGGTCATTACAACACTCTCCACTTAAAAAGAAATTTTGTCCTTGAAATTAAATGAAGGAAGGATATGCAACCATCGTTGATCATGTCCTACTTCCATTTCATACTTGTCCACCTCAACACTAAGGTCTTTTTACAAACTTCCTTAGCCAAAACTCATAACACTGAACTCCTTAACACCTTTCTCATAACACAATTGATTAGTGATGGCTAGATATAATGTCGATTATGACAAATTGTTTAAAATTTGATTTGGATCTTTACAACGTAGGGTATTGTATTATAAATTTGCAAGTGGTTATTGTATTTTAAAAAGTCAATGTGAGCACCAAATATGTCCGGCGCTCCTTTTTTGTACGTTCGGGTTTTAAAAATTATTTTTTTGTTTGAAAAACCCCGCACGATTTTGAAATTAAAAATGTGGAGTCTCCACCGATCATTTAAAAATGGTAGAACGGACACCAAGAAAAACCAGATATTCAAAATTTTGGGTTCGGGAGTCGGTTACGGATGGGGAAGCATTAGCACCCCCACACCACCCAAAAATTGGTACCTAGTCGATTAAAATTTTAAAGTATGATTCTTAAATACCAAAAATATCGAGAGAACCGCATTCCTTTACGCCTGGGACACGGCTTCTCGCTTTCTTGGAAAAATTTTAAAAATATAACATCCCTTTACGCCCGGGATATGATTTATCGAGGTTGTAAAAACATTGGTTTAAAATTCAAAATTTATTTCTCTAAAAACATTTTTTTGATGATTTTAAAAAACATATATGATGCAAAATTAAAAGATGTCATGTAAAAATATATATACCTTAAAATATAGTACTTGTTTAATATCTAATACTTATACTTATAAAAAATCTATGTATTTAAAGTTAATAGTTTATATATATATATGTTATTTTTCCAAAAAAAATAGGCATTATTTATATTACATATAAAGTAATTAAATAAAGTACTATACATATTTTTACAAATAAGCATAAAATCATATGCATAATACGAAAAAATAATAATAAAGTTATTATACAAAAAATATAACATAGATAAAAACATATATATATATATATACATATATCTTATATAATATTAATGTCTAAAAAGTAAACTACTTGGAATAATAATAATATATTATATACATAATAATAATAATGCTAAAATACGTGAACCAAATAAAAAAGCATGAACTAGTGATTAAAATGCATGATGTGATAATTTACATGGCATAAATGACAAATATTATAGACTAAAATAAAACAAATCTAAAACATAAAGAAATAAACTCAAAATATCAGGAAAAAAAAACATGCTAGAAATTAAAGGCTAAAGTATAGTGACTAAATTGATTGAAAGCAAAATAAAGATGCGAAACTGAAATAAAATTGGATGAAAAAGGAGGCGGGAAAAGGTATTAAGGACTGAAATAGTAATTAACTCAGGGACAAAAGCGAAATGGGATAGAACTTGGGGGAGCTAAAGCGTAATTAGACCATTGAACAAAAATGCGAATCCTCCCCGGGTCGGGTAAACGCGTGAGCCGGGTCTGCCTAAACGCTGTCGTTTTGTGTTTGCCGGTTTAAAAAACAAATTAAAACATTTTTTAATCAAAACATAATTTAAAAAAAAAACTAAAATCATGCTATTCTCTCCCTCCTTCTATAACCAGGCCATAACATCCGACGGCACGCCGCGTCCCCTCATGTGCACCGTTCACCGACAGTTCAGCCTCGCGGCGAAGACCAAGGCGACAACCGCGGCCGACCTCTCTTTCAAGGTATGATTCAAAACCTTCTTTCTCCCCTTTTTTAGAACCGATTTGGATGAAAAAAAAAACTGATTTCAAACTAAGAAAATGGGTTCCGAATAAATCTTTGATTTAAAAGATTTTTTTTTGCCGTGAAAGGAACAAAAAACCACTTTATTTTATTCTAAAACTTTTACAGATTTTTCCTTACAATTTTTTTAATCGAATCCATTTTCTTTTTTCAGATTTCCTCTGAACTCTCTTTTTTTCGACCCCCCTTTGATTTTCATCTTGTTCGGTCTTATAACCGGTCTTACATAATAAAATATTAACAACATCCCCATAATTTGTGTTGAAGATCTGTCCTTTGCCGGATTTTTTGGGATGTGGTTGCGTATGGCTAAGATATGGGTGTATTAGGACAGTAGGTTTAGATGGTGTTAATTTAGAATATTTTATTTTTTGGGGTTGGATTTGATTTAGGGTTATATTTTAAGGATTTCGGGTGGTTTGCCGGTGACGGCGGTAGTGGAGGAGAGTGGCGGCGGCGCGACAGATTGGTCGCTTGGTTAATTAGGGTTTTTTTTGTTATTAGGGTTTTTAGTTTCCCAGGTTGGGTTAAGGTCTGGATATATAAATGGGTAACCCGGATGAAATAGGTTATTACAGTCAAAATTAAACGGACTATTTAAATTAGAAACCAATTGATACAACTGTATAGATATTTAACTCTTCTTCTTTTTGTTCTTTTTTTCATACAATTTTTCTTCTTCATTTTCTGGATCCTTCTTATTTATTTGGACTGTCTTTTGTTGGAAGTAAATCAGTCAAGTTATAAGCTCTCAAGTGTAATCTGAATTCCTTCTCTGAGAAAGAAGACACCATCTGATATTTGGTTAACGAAGAGTAAGAATATTGAACTCTTCCTTAAAATTTTTTGCCATGAACACTTTGCTACTATTAAGCATCAAGTGTCAGAAACACATTTTGAAAGAAGTAAACAGACAACGAAGAAATTCAAAATTGACATAAACTGAGCAACTCACTTCTACAGCAATAGTGACCAACAATCAACTTAAAAACAAAACATCACCAACAAATTACTTAAAGTACACTAACAAGAGTAGACTGTGAAGTGTAGATAATGTAATCATGAATTGCTCAATAACTACATAAGCATGGTCAAAATGCATTGAAAACCTCTAAATCCAACCAAACATACGACAACGGAAAAAGGTACAATTCCACCAAAAATAAATGGACAGCCCAAGCAAGATAGTAATTAGCATTTTGCCACCAAATAGGTATCCATAGTAACATTACACATCCCAAATCCAATTGCAACTATTACATCCCATTGCGATTCCCTCTCCAAATATCAAAGATGTTGAGACGAAGTGAAAAGATGAATAGATTAAGTTAGTTAATCATCGACGAAGCAAGTGGCTTCTTGATTACTAATAACGAGATAAAATGGCCCTAATACCATATGAAAATATGGCATGGTAGCTGGTGATAAGAGCGATGATGGTCGATGATTAGGTGCAGAATTTAGTATGATCGGTGGGGGCCACGACCCTACCATAACTTAAAAAAATTGTTAGCCCTTTAAATTATATAAAAATATAATTAGATCCCTTCAAATATTTGAATAACCCCTCAAAATTTTGAAAGTTAATCATTTGGCTCTTTAAAAATTTTAAAAAACATATTAGGCCTCTTTAAATATTTGAATATTTTTAATTATTTCTTTAAAATTTTTCATTAATATGTATTTATATTAGTGGTGTGCTTTTGACTGAGTCAAGTAAAAAAATTCGAGTTAGTTGAGTTTACGGGACCTATTTTACAACACAAACATTATTGAAATATTTTCATTTCGAATTGAGTTGAATCAAGTTTTTGAGTTTCTATATAAATGTAATTGTAATTATTTATAATGTTATAGTCATTATTGATTCCAATTAAAACGTCTTTCTATATCCATATACAATACACACATATATATACATATTCTTTCATATTTTTCATATGTGTCATATATATATCAAACAAAATTGAGGAACTCGACTCGAACTTAAAAATTTATCCATTAATTACTAAAATTTTCGAGTTATTCGAATTTCCATTTTACAAATCAAACTTTATTTTAAAAAAAATTCAAGTCGATTCGAGTTTATAAAATTACGAGTCAAGTTTTTCACATTGAATCCAGTCAAAGTTTTGATTCTTTAAAGTCGATTCGATTTTTGCCCACCCCTTAATTTATATATTAAAAAACGCAATGAAATAATTTACCGTCGAAATTTTGTATAATATATGTAAGATCTATTAAAAAAACCTCTAATTGACCCCATCAAAATAGAATGTCAAGTTATGTTGACGATACAAACAAAGGAGGAAATGATACAAGTTTTCATATGAGTGGACTTTAAGTTGCTTTTGGCAAAGACTCTATAGCAAGCTAGGAGTGGATTCTTGACTCTGGTAGTAATTTTCATATTAGTCCAAATTGGGACTGGTTTGCGACGTATAAATTTGTGCCTACAGGTGCTGTTTTTTGGGAAATAATGTATCTTCTAAAGTCGCAGGTATTGGTACAATCAAGATTAAGATGTTCGATAGGATTGTTCGAACACTTAGTAATGTAAGGCATGTTCCATATTTGAGAAGAAATCTAATTTCGTTAGGTACTCTGGATTCAAAAGGGTACAGGTACTTCAATGAAGGTGGAGCCATGAAAATTTGCAAGGGCTCTCTCGTTGTGATAAAAGGGCAGCCAATTTTTATGTACTACAAGGTTCAACTGTTTTAGGTGATGCATCTGTTGTTTCCACCTTTTTGTCAAATGGCGATGTTCATCCAAGCTTGGGCAAGGCTTGGATTCGGTCAATGTTCATTGCTGAAGACTACCCATTGAAGGGGTTTCGTGGAAACGATGGAGATATTATTCGACAAGAATTTGTCTCAAGCTAGGGATTTGTTAGAGTTGTGATCCAAATTCTTTTAGGATTTAGTTTAAAGTTAGAATCATACTTTAGCAGATCTTGTTTACTTAATTAATGGTAGGAAACTCAGTTTGAATAGAATTTGTTTCTATGCAAGTTTTCTTTGTAAACAAGAAATATATCCCTATAAATAGATAATGGGGATTAGGGGTTTCGTAACAACATTAGAAATCAGTTGTAATCTCTTTCTCCATTATAGTGAAAGTTATCATCCTCTTCCTGTGGTTTTTCCCTTTAGGGTTTTTACGTAAATTCTTGGTGCTATTTTTCTTTTTTTGCTTTTGTGTTTATTTACTTATCTCGTCATTATCGTCCCGATAGTATAACAGTTGGCATCAGAGATTTTCAAGTTACTCAGGATAATGATGACGATGAAGTATGAAATTCTGCTACATGATCGCAACGTCGGGTTTTTGCTATGCCATGTGACGGTTTGGGATATTCTTGTTCAGATAGATTTAGATGATGCATTGGATGGGTTTGATAATATGCGAAAAGAATGGTCGAATGCAGAGAAGTGCCGCAAGGATCGAAAAGCTACTTCCCAAATCCATTTGCACTTATCAAACAACATTTTGCAGGATGTTCACAAAGAGAAGACAGTCGTCGACTTCTGGGAAAAATTAGATCAAATTTACATGAAAAAAACTTTTACCAGCAAGTTGCTACCGAAGCAGCGCCTATACTCCCACAAATTAGCAGAAGGTTTATGTCTTGATGACCCCTAACCGATTTCATGGAGATCATCTCTGATTTGGAAAATATAAAGGTAAAGTACAATGAAGAATACCTATTTTTTTATTTTGCTATGCTCACTGTCTGCTTCATATTCGTATGTTAGAAGCATCCCCTACACAGCCATAATACCCTTACTATTGAAAAGGTATATGAAAATCTAAATTCGCATGGTAAGATACAACATCTTAACGAATCATAGTTCCAAGAAAAGGATTTCATGGTGCACGGATTGACTAGTTCAGATCGCAGAAGAAAAGGTGATCGTAATTCTGGTGGTCAAAATAGGGGTAGATCCAAGTCATCAAATCGAGGTAAAACATGTTATTTTTGTAATAAGAAATGTCACATTAAATATGTGTGTTATAGATTATAGAATAAGATAAAGAGGGAATCTGAAAATTAGAGTTCCAGTGAAGATGAAACTGATATTGCAGAGGAGTACGATGATGGTGAACTTTTAATTGTTTTCGGCAAATACTCTATAACAAACAAGTAGTGGATTCTTGACTCTAGTAGTATTTTTCATATGAGTCTAAATCAGGACTGGTTTGCAACGTATAAATTTGTGCCTACAGGTGTTGTTTTTTGGGAAATGATGTCTCTTGTAAAGTCATACATATTGGTACAATCAAGATTAAGATGTTCGATGGGTTGTTCAAACACTTGGAATGTGAGGTATGTTCCATATTTGAGAAGAAATTTGATTTTTTTAGGTACTCTAGATTCAAAAGGATACAAATACTCCAATAAAGGTGATGTAATACCCCGAAAATTTGCTAAGTCAGTTCAGGGTCATTTAGTACTAAGATTTTAGCTTAAGGCTAACTTAGTGACTAAAATGACAAAAATGTAAAAGTTAAGGTCTCTCAATTAGAAGATTCTAGAGGTATTTTCGGTTATTTGAAAGTGTCATGAAATAGAGGATAAGCTGAAGAGGGTTTATATGAAGTTGGGTTTGAATCTGAAAAAGAATAAGACCTAGTGACCAAAATGACACTTTTGTAAAAGTTTGGGGACTAAAGTGTAAATAACCAAAAAGGTAATTTTATCCAGTATGAAGATAAATTCGAACGAAATAAGAATTTTGATATAAATTTTAGAAATTAAAATGCAATTGAAGATATCCAATTTTGATCGAACAAAATTGTTAAGCGTGCTCAGCTCAGTACTAGGATGGGTGACCACTGGGAAGTGGTACACCACTGTATTTTTGTTCGATAAAAATGATACGGAATAATTGGGAATAATTGGGAATAATATCTGATGAGGGAATTTTAAGAAAAAGAATTTATTTGATAAAGATTATCGGGTAATTATCGGTATTTTGGATCGAGTCAAAAATTTCAAAGTTTGACATGAAAATAAGCCTAAAGAATAATATTTGAATTCAAGAATACTTAATTAGGATTTATGGTGACCATTTCGGCAATAGGGGAAAATAGGAAGAAAACTTTTAAGGTTTTGTTTTTAAGTATGTACTTGGTGAGATTATTAGGAATTAAGTTTAGTTGGATCAAAAATAGAGTCCTTGAATAATTAGGGACTAAAATGTCAATGAAGAATTGGTGAAGAGCCAATTCGGCCAAAGCTTGGAAATAAGAGTAAAATTTTTAAGAAGGTTAAAAGTGTTGGATTAATGTTGATTAAGTATGATTCTAAGCTTAAATGTTAAAGTAGTGACTAAGATGTCATTATTTCAAGATTTATAGTAGTAGTTAAACTTTAATGTAAAAAGGAAAGAATTATGGAGTAATTATTACTTAAGCTTGAATAAATTATTTGGGTTTCAAAATGGTCACTAAGGATCATAATGAACATTTGGTAAAATCCAAGGAAGAAAAGAAATAAAGGAATTAGGAGTTAAATATGGAAGTTTAGTTAGAATTGAATTGTGGCGGTGATTTTGAAAATACGTCATAAATTTTACAAAAATGGTTAGATGTGAATTTTATACCATTGTAAAGATTTATCATTCTAGTTCCATTTCCAACAAACGGAAGCTGATTCCGAGTCATGTGTAAAAAGATATAAATTTTATTCGAAAGAATGTCAGAAAATTGTAAAGTAGTTTTCTGCACTGGACAACCTGTGACGTGAATGTAGGGATTTCCATAATTTTTGTAAATTTTATTAATTTATGAGGCTTATACCGTTGGTTTTGTTATCGAATCTAGTTTTTAAAGGTATAAAGAAAGTCGACATCCGATATGTATTATGTTACGTAGAAGTGATTAATCAAGTTTGACATGAAAATAAGCCTAAAATTAGGAATAATTTGTTTGAATATTGGTTCAAGAATCAAAATTATTTGATTTAAATTGGTGACCATTTCGGTTTTAAAGGGGAAAATAGGAAGAAAACTTTTAAGGTTTTGTTTTTAAGTATGTACTTGGTGAGATTATTAGGAATTAAGTTTAGTTGGATCAAAAATAGAGTCCTTGAATAATTAGGGACTAAAATGTCAATGAAGAATTGGTGAAGAGCCAATTCGGCCAAAGCTTGGAAATAAGAGTAAAATTTTTAAGAAGGTTAAAAGTGTTGGATTAATGTTGATTAAGTATGATTCTAAGCTTAAATGTTAAAGTAGTGACTAAGATGTCATTATTTCAAGATTTATAGTAGTAGTTAAACTTTAATGTAAAAAGGAAAGAATTATGGAGTAATTATTACTTAAGCTTGAATAAATTATTTGGGTTTCAAAATGGTCACTAAGGATCATAATGAACATTTGGTAAAATCCAAGGAAGAAAAGAAATAAAGGAATTAGGAGTTAAATATGGAAGTTTAGTTAGAATTGAATTGTGGCGGTGATTTTGAAAATACGTCATAAATTTTACAAAAATGGTTAGATGTGAATTTTATACCATTGTAAAGATTTATCATTCTAGTTCCATTTCCAACAAACGGAAGCTGATTCCGAGTCATGTGTAAAAAGATATAAATTTTATTCGAAAGAATGTCAGAAAATTGTAAAGTAGTTTTCTGCACTGGACAACCTGTGACGTGAATGTAGGGATTTCCATAATTTTTGTAAATTTTATTAATTTATGAGGCTTATACCGTTGGTTTTGTTATCGAATCTAGTTTTTAAAGGTATAAAGAAAGTCGACATCCGATATGTATTATGTTCTGTAGAAGTGATTAACTGAAGGTAGCGCGAGCTGCCAGGATTGGAATTAGGAATAATTTGTATTCGAATATTGGTTCGATAAACTCAAAGGAGTTATTTGAAGTTTAAATTGGTCGTTAGGGGCCATAATGAGTTTTGGGCAGTATAAGGAAGAGAGAGAAATATTTGGGAAATTTTATTATGTTCGAATGATTTTTATATTAGGCCATATGTTTAAGGAAATGTTAGATTAAAATCTAACAAGAGATTTATTTTATCTACATGATGAATGAAGGCGAATTCGAATCACAAGAGAGCTCGAGATGACAGTAAGAAAAGAAAAAGAACGAATCAACGCTTAGCGAGACAACCTAATACAAGGCCCAAGTGAGTGCATTCTTACTTATTTATAATATATATGTGAAATGAATGAATGCCTTCTTATCTATTTTATATATATGATATGAGAAAACTTGCAATAAGTCAACCTTAATATTAATGAAAATATATGTTGACCAAAGTTATGTAAATGGAATGAAATATTAAATGGCATATGTGATACATGGATATGGCATAATGATTTATCTAGAATAAATCGAATTTCAGACTTTGGGTATGAAATGCTCATTATCGAATTATGGTTTATAATATTGATGAATTGAATATTGAAGGAGGAAATAATATATTAATATGCCTAAGTACTAGTTTGAGAGTCTTGGTATAATTGGATATCCAATAAGAGTCATAGTAACTGCGAACCAGCACTACAGTGCTGAGATAAAGTAGGCACTACGGTGCTGAAGGTATGAGGAGCAAAGATCGTCCTCGAGATAAAGTAGGCACTACGGTGATGAAGGCATGAGATAAAGTAGGCACTACGGTGCTGAAATTATGAGGAGCAAAGAGCATCCTCGAGTACGTACTCACCATCAGACGCTACGGCGTTGTAGACACTACGATGTCAGACTCCTATACTATAGGTTCATATGAGAATCTTTGGTATAGTTGGATATCCATAGAGTCTTAGCAGCTGCGTCAAAGCACTACGGTGCAAGAAAGACTCTACAGAGTCAGGAAAGACTCTACGAAGTCAGTTCAAATGTTGGCATTACAGTGCTGAGATAAAGTAGGCACTACGGTGCTAAAGGGATGAGGAGCAAAGGGCGTCATCGAGTACGTATTCATCTTAGTCGTTTTGGCGATGTAGACGCTACGGTGCCGTAGACACTACAGTGTCGTGATGAATCGCGTACCATGGCATCACATGATTTTGTACTTTGGGCTATGATAAAGGAAATGATATGCAAAGGATTGCATAATGAAAGAATGGCTATGATAAAGGAAATGATATGCAAAGGATTGCATAATGAAAGAATGGTTATGATAAAGGAAATAATATGCAAATGATTGCATAATGAAAGAATGGCTATGATAAAGGAGATGATATGTAAAGGATTGCATAATGAAAGAATGGCTATGATAAAGGAAATGATATGCAAATGATTGCATAATGAAAATATGGCTATGTTAAATGACCTGATATGCAAATGATTGTATAATGAAAATATGGCTATGTTAAAGGACATGATATGCAAAGGATTGTATGATGAAAGTATGACCATGTTATAGAATATGATATGCGAATGATTACGTGATGAAAGCCTGATTACTTAATGATCATAAACCATAGATATCATGAATTCTATGATAGAATTTATAGATGATATGGAACATTGAAATCATGTTTATGTTGAAGTAATTTTTATGCATGTGAACACCTGATGAACAATGATTACATGTTTCTTAAGATAGTCATGATACATGACTATTCTTGCATTACAGATGGCTTGATTTTTATACTTTGGCTATAATACTTGAAACGCAATTATGCAAGTAGATAAGATAAAAAGCTTAATGTACACAAGATTGGTAAGACATGTCAAATCTTGTGGTTTGAATATTATATTGGACAAATGAATTATACAAGTAAGGTTGTTCTGTATATGATAAAATATTAACAACTACAATTGAAAATCATTTGACATCTTGCATAGCGGTGTTATTATAATTATTGGTTATATTATCATGATTATGTTTCACCAAGTCATACTTAACGTGTGCTGTGTATCACACGTAGGTACTTTGAACGAGATAGAAAATGAGGAGATGCACATCATTGAATCAAGTTAATTTGTATTATCAGTAAGTATCACCACATCCTAGTCTAGTGGGGCATGTGTAGATTTTAAATAAGTAGTTATTCTGTATGATCTAGCATCATGAATCAGTTTGCAAAATTAAAAAAAATTAAAAGAAAAATTAAAATTTTAAAAATCAGTTAGTAACATCTTTAATGTGTATTCGAATACCGAATATACGTTAAGGGTGTTACATTTAGTGGTATCAGAGCAAAGTTTTAGCCGATTCTGGAAGTTAAACCGAGTCCAATATGATTTTGCTAAAGTGTACATGCCCTTAGGATGTGATGTTACTGATATATTGCTTGCACAACTTGATGTAGCTCATCAATAGTATGAATGGGACTCTAATGGTTATAAGAAAAATAAGATGTAGTTAGATTTCATCAATTAATGAATTTTTTAGGGTTAAGAATAGACCCATAGTGGATACAACACAGTAAAATAAATATGATAGTTAACTTCTATTCAGAATGAGTTATCTGATAATAAAGAATTGGTACAGTAATAATAAGAAGATAGAGGATACTCTGATTATAAGGAAATTTCTAAATGTGTTATTGTAGATAAGATAGAAGAAGTAATATCGATACATAAGAGGTAATCTGGGAAATTTCCTAGAAAGTATTAAAGATGAGATTAAGTGACTAGTTTATAGGAGAAATATTTTGCTAATCTCTGATCTGGATAAGGTACTCGTACTATTTAATAAAAATAGTGTGAGATCAATGGATTAAGCTAGTATGTCAAGGAGACAGATTGATTATCTAAAGTTATTAAGAAGTAAGATGTAAATAGAAGTAACTGATATTTTAAGAATCTGATGGGTCAGGAGTGATCCAAAAGATAGAGAGGAAGAAATGACTATTAAGTTTAGATATCTCTATAATGATGATACAGAGAATGTTAAGTGATAAAGGTATTCTAAGATGAGATACTTGAATGGTTCCAGAGAAGAAGTGTAGTTTGAAATTGATATGGAAACCTCAACTATAAGAACTACTGGATCTGGATTACACTTGAATAAGTGTAGTATAATGAAAAATTAAATAGAGAAGTTGTAAAGAATAAGTATTGGATGTCAAGGATTGAGGATCTGAAGAATACGGTACTCTAATATTATTTGAAATGGATCGTAATGGTTTTATAATTGATAATTGGGTATACTCAAAAGTCGAAATGGAAGGTGATCGACATTTTTTTAGTGTATTATGGGTATTTTAAAACAAGTAATCCTATGTGAATTTCTTAGACAAGTCATATGGGCTAAAGGAATCATAGAGAATCTTAAGAGTTTGACAAAGGTTTCAGCTTTAGTATAATTGAAATCAAGCAAAGAAGTACATTTAGTATAACAATGTATTCATAGTGATTTAGATTATGATTTGATGTAAATAAGTTATGAAGTAGCTTATGCATCAAGATCTCTTAAGATATATGAAAGAAGTTATTTGAGTTACAATGTAAAGATGACGGTTATGATTTTTGCTCTGGAAAAAGGGTACGTTACCTACATGATGAAAAGAATTAAGGTAACATCAATCACAAAAGCCCGAAAATAGTGAAGGATGTAAAGAGACCCAAGTTCGAAAATGATGAAAGTAAGACGAATTTCGGAATAGTTACAAAGTAAGAAATTGTTCAGGAGAATTAGAAAGAGGTTGCTGGTAAGCAAAAGATTTATGTTCACCAGAAAAGGATGGAAAAGCATCACTTTGAGAAAATATGATTCGTATGAATTGAAAGAGTTAGACTAAAAGCATATTAATGGATCTTATCTCTAGAAGTGAGCAAGTTTATGATGTATTCCATATGTTCATACTTCAGAGGTATTGATTAGATCCTATACATGACATTACTTCTGTGAAGAATGAGTTGTGACTAGATTTGATCTGCGAAAGAAAAGCAAGGGAGGCATTAGCATAAAGAATCAAAGAATTTAGGTATAAGAAGATTTTATTGGTTAAAGTGCTATGAAGGAATTATAGGATTGAAGGAGTTACTTAGGAAACTGAACAATAAATGAATGAGCAAAATCTGTAATTTTTAAGATAAGTACGTTTTAAAATTTGGGGATGAATTTTCTTAAAGGGGAAGAATTGTAATACCCCGAAAATTTGCTAAATCAGTTCAGGGTCATTTAGTACTAAGATTTTAGCTTAAGGCTAACTTAGTGACTAAAATGACAAAAATGTAAAAGTTAAGGTCTCTCAGTTAGAAGATTCCAAAGGTATTTTCGGTTATTTGAAAGTGTCATGAAATAGAGGATAAGCTGAAGAGGGTTCATATGAAGTTGGGATCGAATCTGAAAAAGAATAAGACCTAGTGACCAAAATGACACTTTTGTAAAAGTTAGGGGACTAAAGTGTAAATTACCAAAAACGTATTTTATTCAGTATGAAGATAAATTCGATCGAAATAAGAATTTTGATATAAATTTTAGAAATTAAAATGCAGTGGAAGATATCGAATTTTGATCGAACAAAATTGTTAAGCGTGCTCAGCTCAATACTAGGATGGGTGACCACTGGGAAGTGGTACATCACTGTATTTTTGTTCGATAAAAATGATACGGAATAATTGGGAATAATTCGTATGAATATCTGATAAGGGAATTTTAAGAAAAAATGTATTTGATAAAGATTATCGGGTAATTATCGGTATTTTGGATCGAGTCAAAAATTTCAAAGTTTGACTCGAAAAAAATATGGGAGAAAAAATTATGACTATTATTTATTTGGGAAATTTAGGAAATATAGAATTTTCTGATTAGATTTGATAGTTTGATTAATAGAAAATCGTATTGAGAAATCATCAGATAATTGGAACGAATTTTATGATTTTCAAAGGGTATGGCTGGTTGGAAGGTAACCATATTGGTTCAAATTTTATGGAATGGCATAATTATAATATGTTAGTAAATTATGAAGTAACTGAAGGGCAAGTTTGGAAAGTGAATTAAATGAATTTTAAATTCATTTTAATTTGGACAAGTGGCCAAATTGGATAAATTAAGGAATTAAAGATCAAAATATGAACAACACTTGTTCATCTTCTTCCCCTAAGCTACCGTGAGTTATAACAAAGAGAGGAGAAAATGATTTTCAAATTTTTAAGCCAAATTTGGAAGGTTTTAAACTTGATTCAAGGTATGTTACTTTAGAATAAATTGTTCTATGCTTCAAGCTCTTCATTTTGATAGTAATTAAGCATAGTATTATGAAGAAGAAGTCTGGTAGTGATGAGAATTGATTTGGATTTTGAAAGGAATTGATGAATTTGAAACTAGAATTGTGTGAAGTTGATGATAACTAGTTGAAAACAAGTTTGATTTTGGATTAATTTCATGATTTAGTTAATAAACCCTAACCTTAACTTTTGGAGCTTTAGTTAAGGATTGAGAATTTAGGATGTAATTAAGCAAATATTGATGTTAGAAGCCTTATTAGAATGTTGAAATGAAAATTTTCCATTTGGTTTTCAAGATGATCAAATCGGCAATTAGGGAAATTTTAGGGGTTTATGTTTAAGTTTTAAGTGATGATGGAAATGAATAAATTATGATGGTTGGAGCAAAATTTAAATGCTAGAATGATTGAATTCCCTTCACCATGTTAAGTGACCAATTCGGTCTAAGTAAAAAAAATAGGGAAAATATTTGAAATTTTATTCTAGCACTAGAATTGGTAAGATTTGGATTATATAAGTTTGATCTGGTGATTTAGGACCAAAATGTACATTGTACATTAAAAAGGAACATTTCGGCCAAGGTTAGGATTTAAGGGGATTATTGTTGCAATGATGCTTTAGGGATGTTTTTGGAAGAAAGAATAAAGTATAAGCCTAAAGAATGATATTTGAATTCAAGAATACTTAATTAGGATTTATGGTGACCATTTCGGCAATAGGGGAAAATAGGAAGAAAATTTTTAAGGTTTTGTTTTTAAGTATGTACTTGGTGAGATTGTTAGGAATTAAGTTTAGTTGTATCAAAAATAGAGTCCTTGAACAATTAGGGCCTAAATTGTCAATGAAGATTTGGTGAAGAGCCAATTCGGCCAAAGCTTGGAAATAAGAGGAAAATTTTTAAGAAGGTTAAAAGTGTTGGATTAATGTTGATTAAGTATGATTCTAAGCTTAAATGTTAAAGTAGTGACTAAGATGTCATTATTTCAAGATTTATAGTAGTAGTTAAAGTTTAATGTAAAAAGGAAATAATTATGGAGTAATTATTACTTAAGCTTGAATAAATTATTTGGGTTTCAAAATGGTCACTAAGGATCATAATGAACATTTGGTGAAATCCAAGGAAGAAAAGAAATAAAGGAATTAGGAGTTAAATATGGAAGTTGAGTTAGAATTCAATTGTGGCGGTGATTTTGAAAATACGTCATAAATTCTACAAAAATGGTTAGATGTGAATTTTACACCATTGTAAAGATTAATCAGTCTAGTTTCATTTCCAACAAACGGAAGCTGATTCCGAGTCATGTGTAAAAAGATATGAATTTTATTCAAAAGAAGGTCAGAAAAATTGTAAAGCAATTTTCTGCACTGGACAACCTGTGACATGAATGTACGGATTTTTCATAATTTTTGTAAATTTTATTAATTTATGAGGCTTATACCGTTGGATTTGTTATTGAATCTAGTTTTTAACGGTGTAAAGAAAGTCAAAAACCGATATGTATTCTGTTATGTAGAAGTGACTAATTGAAGGTAGCGCGAGCTGCCAGGATTGGAATTAGGAATAGTTTGTATTCGAATATTGGTTCGATAAACTCAAAGGAGTTATTTGAAGTTTAAATTGGTCATTAGGGGCTATAATGAGTTCTGGACAGTATAAGGAAGAGATAAAAATATTTGGGGAATTTTATTACGTTCGAATGATTTTTATATTAGGCCATGTGTTTAAGGAAATGTTAGATTAAAATCTAACAAGTGATTTATTTTATCTACATGATGAATGAAGGCGAATTCGAATCACAAGAGAGTTCGAGATGACAGTAAGAAAAGAAAAGGAACGAATCAACGATAGTGAGACAACCTAATACAAGGCCCAGGTGAATGCATTCTTACTTATTTATAATATATATGTGAAATGAATGAATGCATTCTTATCTGTTTTATATGTATGATATGAGAAAACTTGCAATAAGTCAACCTTAATATTAATGAAAATATATGTTGACCAGAGTTATGTAAATGGCATGAAATATTAAATGACATATGTGATACATGGATATGGTATAATGATTTATCTAGAATAAATTGAATTTCAGACTTTGGGTATGAAATGCTCATTATCGAATTATGGTTGATAATATTGATGAATTGAATATTGAAGGTGAAAATAATATATTAATATGCCCAAGTACTAGTTTGAGAGTCTTGGTATAATTAGATATCCAATAAGAGTCATAGTAGCTGCGAACTAGCACTACAGTGCTGAGATAAAGTAGGTGCTAAAGGTATGAGATAAAGTAGGCACTACGGTGCTAAACGTATGAGATAAAGTAGGCATTACGGTGGTGAAAGTATGAGGAGCAAAGAGCGTCCTCGAGTACGTACTCACCATCAGAGGCTACGGCATTGTAAACACTACGGTGTCAGACTAGTATACTATAGGTTCATATGAGAATCTTTGGTATAGTTGGATATCCATAGAGTCTTAGCAACTGCATCAAAGCACTATGGTGCAAGAAAAACTCTACGGAGTCAGGAAAGACTCGACGGAGTCAATTCAAATATAGGCATTACGGTGCTGAGATAAAGTAGGCACTACAGTGCTGAAGGGATGAAGAGAAAAGGGCATCCTCGAGTACGTACTTATCTTAGTCGCTTCAGCGATGTACGTCGTAGATACTACGGTGTCGTAATGACTCGCGTACCATGACATCACATGATTTTGTACTTTGGGCTATGATAAAGGAAATGATATGCAAAGGATTGCATAATGAAAGAATGGCTATGATAAAGGAAATGATATGCAAAGGATTGCATAATGAAAGAATGGCTATGATAAGGAACCTGATATGCAAATGATTGCATAATGAAAATATGGCTATGTTAAAGGACATGATATTTTAAGGATTGTATGATGAAAGTATGACCATGTTATAGAATATGATATGCGAATGATTACGTGATGAAAGCCTGATTACTTAATCATCATAAACCATAGATATCATGAATTCTATGACAAAATTGATAGATGATATGGAACATATTGAAATCATGTTTATGTTGAAGTAATTTTTATGCATGTGAACACCTGATGAACAATGATTACATGTTTCTTAAGATAGTCATGTATCATGACTATTCTTGCATTACAGATGGCTTGATTTTTATACTTTGGCTATAATACTTGAAACGCAATTATGCAAGTAGATAAGATAAAAAAAAAACTTAATGTACACAAGACTGGTAAGACAAGTCAAATCTTGTGATTTGAATATTATATTGGACAAATGAATTATACAAGTAAGGTAGTTCTATATATGATAAAATATTAATAACTACAATTGAAAATCATTCGACATCTTGCAGAGCGGTGTTATTATAATTATTGGTTATATTATCATGATTATGTTTCACTAAGTCATACTTAACATGTGTTGTGTATCACACGCAGGTGCTTTGAACGAGATAGCAAAGGAGGAGCTGCACATCATTGAATCAAGTTAATCTGTATTATCAGTAAGTATCACCACATCCTAGTCTAGTGGGGCATGTATAGATTTTAAATAAGTAGTTATTATGTATGATCTAGCATCATGAATCAGTTTGCAAAATTAAAAAAATGAAAAGAAAAATTAAAATTTTGAAAATCAATTAGTAACATCTTTAATGTGTATTCGAGTATCAAATATATGTTAAGGGTGTTACAAGTGGAGCTACGAAAATTTGCAAGAGCTCTCTTGTTGTGATGAAAGGGCATAAAAGGGCAGCCAATTTTTATGTACTGCAAGGTTCAACTATTTTAGATGATGCATCTGTTGTTTTCTCTTTCGTGTCAAATAGCGATGTTGCTGGTGAAGACATCTTGACTAAATCAAGTAAATGAGGATTTTGTGGTGAACATGAAAACCGTGGGCATAACGGTTCTGGTAGGCAGAAAAAAGTTTAGTTTTGTTGGCATAAAGAATTTCAAAATAAGAATGAAGTTGAATTCTGTAAGCATAATAGATTTGAAAAGCTTAATAAAGTTCAATTTGCTACAAGGATAAATAATGCGGAAGATAGTATTGCCATTGATGATCGGGGTCGTGTTATGTATGATATTTCTCGTGGTGATATAGTTGTGAGCAAAGTTGGCACTAATGTTGATCTTACTGATGTGAAGCCTAAATTACCTTGTACATCCAAGCTTGGTCAAGGCTTGGATTCGGTCGATGTTTATTGCTGAAGACTACCCCTTGAAGGGGTTTTGTGGAAGATGTGGAGATATTGTTCGATGAGAATTTGTCTCATTGTAGAGATTTGTTAGAGTTGTGATCCAAATTATATCAAATTCTCTTAGCATTGGTTTAAAGTTAGAATCTTACTTTTAGTAGATCTTGTCAACTGTACATTAATTAAAGGTAGGAAACTTAGTTTGAGTAGAATTTGTTTCTATTCAAGTTTCCTTTGTAAACAATAAATCTATCCCTATAAATAGATACTGGGGATTAGGATTTTAGAAACAACATTAGAAATCAGTTGTAATCTCTTTTTCCATCATAGTGAAAGTTCTCAACCTCTGCCCGTGGTTTTTGCCTTTTTGGTTTTCCATGTAAATTCTTGGTGTTATTTTTATTTTCTACGTTTACGTTTATTTACTTATCTTGTAACGACCCAATTTTTGATTTAATAAAATGAGCCTCAGATATGGGTTTGGATCCTTTAAATTGGTTAAATAAATTAGGAAGAATAAAAGTGAAGCTCGATTTAAGAATATTAAAAACTTAAATGAATAAATGATATTATTGGGGGCCCAGCCCAAAGAGGAGTCAAGAAGGAAGATAAATGTTTATTTAATTAATTTACCCATTGCTGGAGGGAGAGTTGTTATTTGAATAAAGTGGTTGTGGGTGGTGGGAGGAAAGAGGAAAAGAGAGGAAAAGATATTTTAAGAGAGAAAGAGAAAAATGGTGAAAGAGAGAAAAAGTAAGGAGGAGTTTGAGACCATGTTTGGCCACCGTACAGGCTACCATGCACAACACCGTCAGCACTATTGGAAAGATCTTACAGAGACACATTCGTCGGTGGTCGCCATATCGTCGTTGTCGCTGCCACTATTTGGGGTGAGAAGAATAAAATTTTAGAGAAGCTCAAACATCACAAACTACTATCCATTGCTGCAAACTGAGGGAACCATTAGATTCATCGGTCGAAGAAGAGCTGATTTGGAGCTCGTCATCGCTGTCTGGCTACCAAAGGCTACCCCATGCGCTGCTGCATGCATGTGGGCGTCCCCTGCCAGCTGAACCAAGCTTGGTCTGGTGAACTAGGCTGATTAGGTTGGGCGAACCATATTGGACCAAACTGGACCAGATCATACCGCTCTGCCCAACTGTCATTGACCAACCATTGACTTTTTAGGGGGGCTTTCTAGAGGGTTTCAATATCTTGAGTTCGTTTTCTTCATCCCGTTTTGCCAAATTCAAACCTGATAAGTTATTTTTACGCGCTTGACCTTATGGATTAGTTAAAGTGTGTAGTTCATTAATATATCTTATATTCTTATTTATATGAGGATTGTTTAGGCTCGATTACCAGATCAAGAAGAGTGTTTGAAGAGCTCGAGTAAGGAATCATCGATAATTGCTTGAGGTTAGTACACCTCAAACTTTGAATGCTTCATGAGCATCATAAATATGAGTGTTTTGCGTGTTAGTATCTACAAAATAGGTAGACAATGAATAAGCAAATTTAGAGACCGGTAGTATGAGATTTGATATCTATGAGATGCATGATGATGTTACGAATATGATGAGACTCATAGAGACTTTAGAGACCGTGTAGGGTCGTTTGAGACGCTCGTTTAATTATCTGATGATTGGTCGATTGATTGATAACTGTGATGCCTTGTATACCAGTTCGAATAGTTTGACGTGAATTAATGTAAATTATACTTAAAGAGATAAATACTCAATTAAATGATTATGAAGCTGGTAATTAATATTAATTGATTGAATACGTTAGTAAACAAACCCTAATGACTTTCATAATCTTTAGGGATCGAATAAAGCTTTGTAATATCTTAATTTGAAGAAATGGTATGAACCTGTGAGTAGGGTATCAGTATAGGCTTCGGTCATACCGATACACGATTGGGGGCCGTATCAGTACGGGTCAACCTGTATCGTTACTTGTGGGAATCTAGGATATCCAATAAGCAATGTTAGTATCGGTACACGGGTGAGTATCGGTTCTCAGGGGTACCATACTGATACTCGTATTTGAGTACAGTACCCACTGAATTAAATAAACTATAATGCCAATTAAAGATGGAAATCGACAAGGAAGATTAATGAATTGCTTTATACCTTAATTAATGAGATAAATGCGGATTAATAAGATGAATGTGAATTAATAAGATAAATATGGATTAATGAGATAATTAATAAGGATGATTAATATACACTTCTATAATGTATTAACAAGTTGGTAAAGTTAAATGGGTGACTTGATAATTGATAGAAACCATAGTGTTATGATAATTGTGCCAGTGTTGTGTGTTGTATGGTAATTGTGTCAATGTTGTGTGTTGTATGGGCACTTGTATGGTTGAGTCACCTTGATTGATGGGATCCGAATACCCAGTGAGCATGTTGCAACACCATGGTGAGTGGCTTGAATAAGCAATTCGATGCTATGTGACTTCGAACCTCATTCGTTGATACTTGATGAGAGATTCTGAGTATGAGTGCTTGATTCGAGACTATGTGGTACCGGGTCTCACCAAAGTATATGATTACAAGGCTATGTGACGGCAGATCTTACTCAAAGTGTATGTCCCCGAGGCTATGTTTATGGATATGACTTTGTGTGCTTTTGCTCGGATGATCTAGTGAGATCCCGAGTATGGTTGGGCCTTGTTTAAAATTTTGCTTGATGAGATCATGTGTTTAGGCAACTAGTAGCAGCACCACGTTTTTATTTATCTCTCTTTATTGCTCGTACTAGCTTACATGCTTATGTTTATGATTAGCATGAAGTATAGTAGAGTAAATGTGTACCAGTTAGCTCTGTAAGCTCAACGCTCAGAATTTTTGTTTTTCTATGTAGGTTGGTACATTGATTGGGAGCTCGAGGAGCACAATCGGTTTTGGGATTCTACCAAGCAGTGATTGTCAGATTACGATACTTGTATTTAGTGGGATGTGTATTCATAGGACCTTATGTGATCAAGTATGTATCTTTTATTTTGGAATTGTATTGATCAACTCAAATGTTCAAATATTTTAAATAAAATGGGAGCTCATTTGTAACAATTTAATTATTTATTTATATTTTCAACTATTTGATTTAGAAAATATTTTGTTTGGGCTAAACTGAGTTAAGAAATTTTATGGTAACAGGTTGGGCTTGAGGCCCAAATGTGACATCCAGGTTTAGGGTGTTACATATCTCGTCATTATCGTCCTGATAGTATAACAATGGCCATCAAATTTTTTCATGTTACTTAAGATAATGATGATGATGAAGTATGAAATCCGGCAGCTGGATCGCAACGTGGGTTTTCTCTATGGCATGTGAAGGTTCATAATGTTCTTGTTCAAATGGATTTAAATGATGCATTGGATGGGTTTGATAATATGTCGAAAGAATGGTCAGATTCATAGAAGCACCGCAAGGATCGAAAAGCTTCTTCCCAGATCTGTTTGCACTTATAAAATAACATTTTGCAGAATGTTCACAAAGAGAAAACAACTATCGACTTATGGGCAAAATTGGAACAAATTTGCATGAAGAAACTTTGACCAGCAGGTTGCTCTTGAAGCAGTACCTATACTCCTAAAAATTAGCAGAGGGTTTGTGTTTTCACGACCACCTAACCAATTTCAAGGAGATCATCTCAAATTTTGAAATGATAGAGGTAAATTACAATAAAGAATACCTATTTTTTATTTTTACTATGCTCAATGCCTGCTTTATATTCGTCTGTTAGAAGCAGCCCCTACATAGCCGTGATACCCTTACACTTGAAGAGGTATATGAAAATCTAAATTCACATGACAGGATGCAATATCTTACCGGATCCGAGTTCCAAGCAGAGGGTTTCATAGTGCATAGATCGACTAGTTCAGATCGCAGAAGAAAAGGTGATCGTAATTTTGGTAGTCAAAATAAGGGCAGATCCAAGTGATCAAATTGAGCTAAAATATATTATTTGTGCAAAAATAAAGGTCACATTAAATCTGAGTGTTATAGATTACAGAATAAGATAAATAGAGAATCTGAAAATCAAAATTCCAATGATGATGAAGCTGATATTGCAAAGGAGTACGATGATGGTGAATTTTTAGTTGCTTTCAGCGAAGACTCTATAGCAAGTGATGAGTGGATTCATGACTAGTAGTTTTCATATGAGTCCAAATCGAGATTGGTTTGCGACATATAAACATGTGCCTACATGTGTTGTTTTTTGGAAAATAGCATCTCTTGTAAATTCAAAGGTATTGGTACAATCAAGATTAAGATGTTCAATGGGATTGTTCAAACATTTGGTAATGTGAGGCATGTTCCATATTTAAGAAGAAATCTAATTTCTTTTGGTACTCTGGATTCAAAAGGGTACAGATACTCCAATGAAAGTGGAGCTATAAAAATTTGCAAGGGCTCTTTCGTTGTGATGAAAGGGCATAAAAGGGCAGCCAATTTTTATGTTTTACAAGGTTCAACTATTTTAGGTGATACATCTGTTGTTTCCTCCTTCGTGTGGCTATGTTACTGGTAAAGATATCTTGATTGAATCAAGTAAAAGAGGATTTTTATGTTAAACATGAGAACTGTGGGCATAATGATTCTGGTAGGCAGAAAATAGCTCAATTTCGTGCTCATAACAAATTTGAAAAGAAGAATAAAGTTGAATTTCTTAGGCAAGGCTTAGATTCAGTTGATGTTCATTGTTGTAGACTCCCTCTTGAAGGGGTTTCTTGGAAGAGGTGGAGATATTGTTTGACAACAACTTGTCTCAAGATGGAGATTTGTTAGTGTTGTGATCCAAATTCTTTTAGGATTTGGTTTAAAGTTAGAATCCTACTTTTAGTAGATCTTGTTTACTCTACATTAATTAAAGGTAGAAAACTCAGTTTGAGTAGAATTTGTTTCAATGCAAGTTTCCTTTGTAAACAAGAAATTTATCCCTATAAATAGATACTAGGGAATAGAGGTTTAGTACCAACATCAGAAATCAGTTGTAATCTCTTTCTCTATCATAGTGAAAGTTTTAATCCTCTTCCTGTTGTTTTTTCTTTTGGGTTTTCCACATAAATTCTTGGTGTTATTTTTCTTTTCTGTGTTTGTGTTTACTTATCTCGTCATTACCGTCTAGATAGTATAACATGAAGTGGTTGGGTTTAGAGTTAAAAGAGAATTGAAATATTAGAGATTATTATTCAAATGAATTACATTACATAGAATTTAGCCTAATACATCATATGAGTTTATATAGACCAATATAGAACGACCCAACGAACCCTAAAACTACCCAAACAAATTACAACCGCTAACAATCCAATACAACCCATTAGCACCAAGGTCTAGCTAATCCAACGGCCCAAAAACCCATAGCTTCCCAAGTTATTTCATTGTCTAACATTTGGTGTTTGTTGATTAAAGCTTAGCTCATGAGTATTTCCTTTATCTTCTAATATCACTATGGATAATTAAAAGAAAAAGATTTGTGGGAATTTTTATAAAATATTTTTTCTTAATTGGTGATTCGAGATATTGATTAAAGACTTAAGAATGATTTTTTTTTCTTTTATTTTACGTATTATTTTTACGGATTGTTTTTTAAAAGGAAATTTTATATTTTCTTTGATATATAAATGTTTATTTGAATTTATTGTATATATTTAATTTTTAAATTTATATATTAGTGTGGTTATACTGTGAGTTTTTTTGTTGTTTCAAGACTTTGATTCTAGAAATGTATCAAATGCAGGAATAAAAGGATTTTTTATTTCCTAATTGTCTCAAGAAAGAAATTAAAGTTCTTTTTTTATTAAGAAATGTTTTGGAAACGAAAACCTATTTTACTCATTTGAAAGTTTTTCATGAAAAATATTTTAATATATTCATTTTGTTTATTTTATTTCAATATTATTTTTAAAATTTCATCAAAAAATCAAAAAAATAAATAGGGATATCACATGTCACGGCACGATGTAATTGATCGCATTTATCTTTTATAAATGACGTTAGATTTTTTGGGTAATTTGGATAACGTCTCAAACTTTAGGGGCATTTGAGACCAAAAACACATTAGGTACCGAGTTGGAAAACATGTAAATATTAGGGGGTAAATTGTGCATTAAGCCAAGTAAATAATATAATTAAATTAAAAATATTCAAAATTCCTCAAATCAGTTGATTGAAGGATTAAATATATTAAATTAAATTAAAATTAGACCAAATTAAATAATATATAAGTAATGAGGACCAAATATATAATTATACAATTTTTGTTAATTGTCACGCCATTTTTTCCGTTAAATTTTAACAGTAAATAGTTGAGTAGTCTGATTGAAAAAATTGAAAGGTTAATGATTAAAATAGAATTAGACCTATAGTTGGGTGTCATGAATGTAACTTATCCTATAAAAAATCCAAAAACTCTGAACTATAAAAGAGCCAATAACTAAAGGTTCCTTTGTGAATTTTGAATTATGCACTCATTACTCAAAAAAAAATAAAAGATTAATTTTCAAAAAAAAAAAAAACAGAAGATAAAAGAAAAGAAGGTTCCTTTGCTTGAACAAAATCGATCCTTTTTTTTGCGAGTCTTTCTGTTTATCCACTTTTTTAGTATCCCTTTTCTTGTTACGATTTATGCTTCGTCTTGGCTTAGTAAAGGACCCTTTCTTTTTGGCTTCTTTGTGTACTTTGCATTTCTTTATTTTTTTTAAATTTTCTTTGTCATTTTTTCTTTTAATTTCTATTTTCACTCCTCTACTTTAAATTATTAAAAAATAAATTTAACGTTTTAACTTTTATATTCGTCTTTGTTTCAATTTATTGAGCTTTTAATATTGTACCATTAATCTTTGTTCAATCTTTGTCCTTTTTGTTTTAATGATTGTATCATTCATTTCTAGGAAATTTTACTCTCAACTTTTTATGACTTCAGTGGTAGATCCAGAAATATTTTTGAGAATGGTCATATATATTACAAAAATCTCAGGGTGGGCATATCTAGTAAAATAAATAACATAAGAAAATTCAGATTTCAGGGTACATAATGCTAGAAAAAATGGTGCAGTAATAATCTAAATATTATATAAGACCGTAAGAAAAATAAATAATAATAAAATAAAAACAAAACCTGAATCGGACAAAGTTGAAAATTAGAAGAATTTTTGTTGAGACATGTATGAACAGTTTCCTTAAAATAGATTCGTCCACTCCTCGATGCTTGAGTAACGTTGGGCGTCTATCTCCCAAGATACAACAACAAACGTTCGCAACAGTAGCACAATTGCAGTGAACAATCGAACACAATCTTGTCTTCTCTATCATCGGAAACCAGGCACGTTTTTCCATGCATGTATTTTTTAATATTTGTAAATAATGTTTTTCGTTGTTGAGTCATTTTTTGAAGTTGTGAAAATGAGTCTCAACTATCCTTTATATAGTGGATGAAAAAATTAAACCGTTTGATGAAAAGACTCAACCTTTTGATTGAAAGATTTGATGAAAAGTTAATAGATATGATTGAATAGATACAACTTTAAACCAATAATTAATAAGTCTATTCACCAAGTGACATGACTTATTATTAGCATGTCTATTTACCAAGTAACATGACTTATTATTAGCATCAATATCATTCAACTAGTCCATTATTTTTTCCCAACAATCTCTCACATCAATGAATATGATGGTTTAAAAATATTGACCCGATGTGGTGATAGATTCTACGTTCGATATTTGCATAGGATAGTTAATCTTCCCCCTTTGAACCTTCCCTTGTGAAAATATATTTACCTTACTGGCTGTCCAGTAGACATGATGTCCATAAACTATCTTATCGTTAGTGTAAGTAATGACATACCTCACACAAATACCTTACTGACAAAAATTTGGGTCTCGTGGTTATGTTTATATAGCCTTGTATATGAGATTAGATTCTCAGTTTCTCGGTTTTACTATTCGTTTTACCTCCTTAGAAGCCCATTGGACCTTAGTCCTTGAATTATAGGTATCTCGAACTCAAAATGAAATTTTTGGGCAAATTGCCTAGCGAATGCCGATACTCACCTAGGAGTACCAATACGCTCAAGTGGGTACCAATACTCACTTACGCGTATCGACACTCGACTTGCCTTCAGAAGGGATTCAACTCAAAAACTCGTACTGATACACAGGGCCATGTACCGATACCCCTGGTGTACTGATACACTCCCACACGTACCGATACCCATTTTGACTACTGGAATTTGATGGAACAAGGGGTACCGATACCCCCTTATACGTACTGATATGCCCTTCTAAATTGGCTTGATGTTAGTCGTTTTATCACTGGGTACCGATACATGTTTAACCCATATCGGTACTCGAACCCATAACTTGTTTTCTAGAGTTCGAGGATCAACTCCCAGGCCCCCAAAACCCAAAGGCATGACCCCAAAATGATCCTACAGTTTGTGAAAGTTGGTTTAAGTGGTTTTCTACCATTTTTAAGCCATATTAACACCAAATTTAAGGTTAGCCATTAATGGAGACTCAAGCATTTCAAACAACCAATTTATCAATCTAGCAACAAGGCGACCACATTGATGATTTCTAGGAATACAAGGGAGTTAATAGTGTACTAACATTGAATCTAAGCTTGGAAAAGAAGCCTCTAATCAACACCTCAAGCCTTCCTCTTCTCTTGAGCCTTGGAAGCTTCTCCCACCTCTTTCACTACACAAGAGAATTGTAAAATGAGTTACAACTTGTAGGAGATAAGGAATACAACTAAACTTGCTCTTAGGGCTGGAAAAACGAGATTGACTCTCCCTCAACCATTCTCTTCTAAAAACCCCATAAGACCCATTTTCTCAACCTCCACCAAGCTTGATGAAACTTACCTTGATGAGTAGATCCTTAGGTGCTGAACAACACTCATCAAATCCAAAATTCGAGATTCACACTCCAAAACACAAAGATTCAACCTTTCTCTTAGATGTGGGGTTAGGAGATGAAAGGAAAAAGAAGACAAGGAGACAAAGGGTGATCTCCCTATGCATACTTTTTTGAAGAGGAATTAAACACTCTTTTCCCCTCTTCCAATTAGGCAAGTTACCATACTACCCTTCCCACAACATCTTAACCCATCCACCAACCCAAGGTCCAAACCCAACAACTAAAAACAAGCCCACAAGGTTTATAAGGCTCAAACACGAAGTCCAGGCTTCGAGTTAAATCAACTTTCAGATTCTAAAATCTGGGTCGTTGTAATTCTAGCCTTGATCAGGACGAACTCACATAATTATTGGAAATGGCTCTTGCTTTTTTAGTATCAAAATTTTTTTGCCTTTGTTTAACATATATTTTTTTAAAAATTAAATTAATTATAAATTTAACCATACATTTTTAAAAATTTACATTTTGTCTCTAATCCTAAATTTTGACTTCACCCATGCACTTATATCAAAGTTTAAACAAACCGTGGTTAATGAGTAAGATGGTAGTTGAACAAAATGATCTGTTTATTAGGGACGATTTGGTCAGAATCTGTCACCCGTAATATGCTGCAGATCCCGAGGAGCATCGCGTATCTCAAAAACAGCAGGCATTGTTATATGGGGAGCTAAAGGAAAGGCATATATACATGCTGCGTCCTGCTGGTGGGTGTTTACGGACAGTTTACTGTATTGGAACAGTTGTCAGCACGGATATTAAAAGTTTAGGTTTGACATTTTAATCAACTATTATTGTTTCGTTTGAATCAACTACCGTCTAAACACTTAATTGTTTTATTTGATATGATTATTTAATTAACCACAAACTGTTTTACATATAGTATTATAAGTAATATATCTATTTACTATTATTAATTTTAATAGTTTACAAATATCAATGCAAATAAATTCAAATAAAGTCTTCCTTGTTTATAATATTAGGTAGAGTTTACAAAATAAACCGTAATCGTTAATCGTAATCGTTAACCGATATAATCATTAAATTTTATTGGTTAATTAATCTACCGTTAAGGTTAAACAGTTTCGATTAACCAACCGCTAAAAATAATGGTTAATGGTTAACCTATTAGTTAACTGTTATTAAATTATTTAGATATAAAATGAAGGTTATTATTAGAATTTTTTTATTTAAATATTTTTTCAAAAAAATTTAATGTAATATTTATCAGAGAGATAATTTTATTATTCTCAAAAAAATCAGTGAACATGTGAAAAAAATTGTAATAGATTATAGGTTAATTTGGAACCGAACTGTTAAGTAATGGTTAACCGTTAAATTTTCTTAATGGTTAGGTTACGTTTTAATAGACGTTATAACGGTTAACCAACTGTTTATACTAAATGATACTGTTAACCTATTATGAACACCCATAATATTAGGCACAACACAAAAGTAAGTGATAGTAAAAGAAGTCAGTAACTCACTGTATTTCATAACTTAGTAAATAATGATCATTAAAATCATTTTTTAAATTTCTGTTTAAATTTTTTCTATTATTGTTTCACCGAAAATTGCAATTTTTATCGTTCGATTTTATCAGTTAATTTTATCGATACGATTATCGTATTATTTTGATTAAAATTTTCCAAATTAATTACTTACCATTTATTCGAGTTTTTAAAATTTTCATCGTTTTCCCAATTCAGAAGTGTTAGCAAAAAGTCAAAATAGCAATACGCAAATCAAATCCACGCGTCGGCGTCATTATGAAGCGGCCTTACTAACGTCTCCGGTGTGGATCAACTTTATTTTCTTTTTTCAACGGTACCTAAAAGTAAATTTTTATATTTTAATTTTGGGTAAATTATCTATATACCACTAAAGTATAAGTTTAATAATAGTTATAGCATTAAACTAAAAATTGATATTATTTTAGAATTAAATTTTAGTTTAAACTTCAATTAAAATTGATGATGTGGATAGATCTTAACGTATGCTTGTAATGAGGTAAAGGGATTTTGATGATTCAGTATTAAAATATATCGATTTTTAGTTTATTGGTATAATCGATACACATTTAAAAGTTTGGTGTACTTTAATTTTTGAATAAAATATCATTAAATTATATTTAAATAATTGGGACTAACACTAAAAAATAAATTATAAGCTCTAACCTTAAATCTTAAACACTAAAAAATACATAATATACCATACCTCAATTTCATAAACTTTAATCCTAAGCCTTAAATTTAATTTTCAGTGTAGAGACATAAATAGGAACATCAAAAAGTGATAAATGATTTCTATTCACTTATACACTATTAATTTTTATAATTCGTTTAATTTTGACTTTTTTGAACTCACTTGATAGGAGGTCTAGATCTTCCACTGACAAAAGTAACCCTTAAGCCTAAATATTATTAAGAGATAATATGACATATTAAGTTAATGAGTAATATTGCATTTGATCCATCAATTATAATTAAAATTTTATTTTTATAATATTCTAATATTTCAAAGCAATAATTCGAAGAGATTAAAAATTTAGAACTTTTTTAAAAACATGTGAAAATTCATAGTTTTTTAATTACAAAATATTTTTTAAAATTATAATTCAGAGAAATGTTGTACAAATCATAAGATTTTAATAGAACCCATTTATATTTCTCATTATTTACACTCTTAACCTCCCTTTAACCTATAACATGGCCTAATGATCAATATTTTTTATTTCTTGTAACCATATATGTTCTTGTCTTCTTTAAAGCTTTTATGAAACTTATAGTGATTTTAAAGTATATATTCTACTTTTTTTTGCTCGGTTAAAATTGTATAATTTTATTGAAAAGAAATCATACAAATAAATGTTAGCTTGTGCCCCATTAAAACCTCCTTAAGCCTAAATGGAGAAAAAAAGTACGCCACTCCCACAAGCATAAAATAACAAACCCCACGATAAGAACATGCCCTATCGCTCTAGCTAATCCCTGCAAACTGCCAATCCCAACACGCTATCATGCCCTTACGACCAGCAAGACAGACGTCATACCTGTCACATACATGCCTGAAATGATAAAGCACGAGAGACTAAGTGGGCCAAAAAAAGAGCCAAAATTCCAACCAATAGCAATCTCTGAATCCGACTCGACCACCAAATTATGATTCGACCACTGAGATCCCCTAAACATGAACAACGCAAACGCAATAAAATTTTGGCAGCTTCGCATAAATCCAATATCTTTTGATATTTTCAATTTAAATAATGCTAAATATTCTTCAATTGTGGGCATCATGTCTTCCCATTGAAAGTAAAACAACAAAACCCTGAATTTTAAAAATGTAATAAAACTCGGAGTAACAGTTCATTTATCTGGACGTACGACAAATAAGCTCTATCACCATAATTGTCATGGAACAATCATTTCGTCTTCCAATCCCAACTATCCAATATATCTCTCAATTCATGTAGGTCATTTTGCTTGAGGGTAACATATGCGTAACCAGTAAATACACGTTCACTGGGCAAACTGTCGCTGATATCTTGTTGTCGAACTTTAGACCAATGTCAACCCTCATGTAGTCTTCCTCTTTTTTGAGATACCTCTCATCCATTACGAAAGATTTCTAATCAGGCTAACCAACTTTGAATAAACACCTTTATTTCATACCATGTAGATGCAACAAAAATATGCAAAAAAGGAGAAAACAAAACAAAAGGAAATAAATTAGTATCAAATAAATAATCAAATAATAATGCGAAAAATAAAATAGATAAAGCAAAAAAAAAGATATAACCCTAACCGCATGCTATCTAGTTCTCCTAGGTTATCCGTATGGCTCTAATGGGGTGAGCTTTTATGTTCGCTCTATGCAGGTTTGGTACTACAAGGGTACCCAAACTGTTCTCATTATCCCCTACTAATGGAAGCAAGGCCCTCGATCATCACCCATTATAGACTCATTTCAATTGGATTCAACTCGGGGACCCATTCGCCTATGTATAGGGTACTCGAGCCCAAAGGAACTTGCTAGGCCTATACAAGGGAACAATATCCTCACGAAAGCAATAGCGTTTTCCCCACACTTACACGAACGAGTTTATATGCCAAATTTTAAATGCATTAAAATAAACTCGCATTTATAAACAAAAATTAGTTCAATTGTCACTTCAACTCACAATTTTTGATATTAATATGGATGGTAATCGGCTTTAGGCTTGACTCTTTTTTTTGTAAAACCAAAATTTTGTCCCCAACGGAGTTGCCATGCTATAGCGACTAAAAAAATCTACAAGTTTCTCACTTTTCTAAAAATTTTGATTTTGTGGGAGTTTCTTAAAAAAATCGTATTTTAGAATAAAATTGGAGTCGCCACCGGTCACTTGAGTTAGATAGACCGAACACCAAAAACTAACCAGATATTCTCATTTTGGGCTCGAGAGTCATTTACGTGTGGAGAAGGGTGGCATTTAAATTAGAATTCAGTTATACATGCAAGTTAATTTTAAGGGCTCTGATGTTCGATTAATAAACGAAAACCACCACCTGCATCTTAGGTACTAGCCAAGTTTATCCTCGAATAAAAGAGCGCCACATTAACCGTTTATATCCCGATGCAACATAAAAAAAAACATGGCATAATATATGAAATAAAGACATAAAACATAAATAAATGCGAAATTAAATTAAATTATTTAATTGATTAGCCGTGCCATGAATAATACGGATCATACCCACGGTGGGTCACCATGAGGCCGTAGATGAATCGTGATCAAACCACAAATGATTAAGCGTAAATAAACAAATTTGACAACAATATACCATACAAGAATAAATCACATATATCATGATATCACGCTATACATACATTACATATTACATAAATATATATACGACATATACCAAAAACAAATATTAAAACAGACCAAATTAACATGTGATAGTAGAAGGTAAGAAAAAAAAAAAAACAAATATGCGCACATATATAACATACCAAATATACTATACTTATACCATACTTAGCGAATTATATTACACAATAAACACATGCAAAACTACACACGTAAATACTATATCCCTGCAGGGATAAAATGCATAACATACGTCATTCTATAAAACTATATAAATTATAGACAGAACATATATTATGGGATTGATAAATATGAGGAACTGAAACGATAAATCATGCTAACTTAGATAAAATAAAAAAGGATCGCAAGGGCCAAAACACAGGAACACAACATACAAGGCACATTAGAAACAGAACAACAAATAAACACTAGATCGAACGACACAAAAATGATGGGACTAAACAGGGTATTAAACTATCAGCCTTCGAGCCAAAATGAAAAAAAAAAACCCGGAATTTTAAAAACGAAATTGAAAATAACAAGGGATGAAATTGAAAGATTTGGAAAACTACAAGGATAGCAGTGACGTTTTTAAAAAGGGAGAGGATTTAAAGTGCGATAAAATCAATTTTAAAACTGAGTATAAATGCCAAATATCACAAACGCCTCTTACCTTTTTTTTATTTTCAGAAATCAAATAAACCCCTTTCTCATTTTTCTCTGAAAACGAATCAGCCATGCTCTTGAATCTTCAAGAACTCAAGATGATCTCCAGATTTCGATGGCCCTGTGCTGCATCGGCCATCGTTAGCGAGCGGCGGCCGGCGAACCTCGAAAGAAACCCTAAATCGTCCGTTATCCTCTCTCAAAATCAGATCTAACCCTAGATCTTTAAAACAACACCCCCTTTCTCCAAGATTTTTAAAAAAGCGAAGCCTGAAAACTTTTGAAACCCTTCTTTTCCAAAAAAAATTGAAACCCTTACTAGTAAATCGAAAAAAGGTGAAAAAGAAAATGCGGAGGTGTCATTCATCGGCTCACCAACCTCGACCACCATGTACAGCGGTAATGGTTCGAGACCAAAACAGGTATGAACCCTCATTCCTCTCTTCCTTTTTGTGCTCGAAATCGAAAATATAAAACAATATACCTCTGAATTTTTTCTGTATTGATGTCGAATGTGAATACATTGCCTTAGGGTTTGAGATTTTATATCCCAATTTTACATGATTTGAGAAAAATAAAATAAAAAGGTATAATATACCTAATGGTTCTTGTTTTGCCCTTTTCTTTTCTGAAAATTCTCATGAAATTTCTCTAATATCCTTGTTTTTGTCTTCATATGTTGATGTGGCTATCGGAGAGAAAGGGAGACTAGAGAGGAGCTAGCAACTGAGGAATCCGGCATGTGTCATCACTCACGCGAGTGAAGGGCTACTGGAGAGTCGAACGACCTCGTTTGGCAAGGGCGTGAGCATCCTGAGGTAGCTGAATGGTCCTTGTGCGTAACTCGCACGAGTGAGTGAGGATCCGAGGGGTATGTTTTGTTTTCATTTGAACTATTGGATCAGATTTGATCTAACAGTTCTCCTTTGGCTGCGCAAGAATAAAAGAAGGGATTATGGTTTAGATGCTTTGGGGCTTTTAGGGTTTCAACTAGGATAAGGCCTTATTGGGCCTAATATGTACATATTAGACTTATAATATGGATTGTTCATTCTTATTTAATAATGTTTCTTCAATTTAAAATATGATATAAATAACGACAATAATATATAATGATAATGAAAATAAATAAAAATAAACAAAATAAAATAAAAAATGGGTTATGAACCCGGACAAAATTAGTGATTGAAGTTGAAAAGTCTTTTGGATCGATTTTCTACCTATATACTAGAGATTGAATGGCTACGAAATTTCTTGGAGGATATTCTAGAATGGCCTAAGCTTGTGCCCACAATTTGTAATATTGTGATAACAAAGAAACATTTGGTAGAACACAAAATGTAATGGTAAGTCAAGACACATGCGTTGTTCACGTAATATTATTAGACAATCGATCTCAACTAGAGTTATCTCTATTGATCTTGTCAGATCAAAAGATAATGATAGACTCAATATACTTCAATCGAATATTGCCAATGAAAGGTGTAAAGATTCTTGTGAAGTTTAGAAGCAAAAAACGAAACAAAAATATGGACAATTTAACAAGATCGATTTTAGAGTGGTTGTCATTCTCAACTAAGGTCTACATCCACTACCTTAGCATTCACACTAAGGATTTCCCAATTCACTCAAGAATTCTTTCATTTTTACGGGCTCAAGAAGATAACCTTTACATCCCTATCTTTTCAAAGGTTAAGATAGAACCTCTCCCTAGTTTTTCTAAGGCTCAACTAGAACCTATCTCTCAATTATAAGGTCTTGACAATGTAAATATAATTTACCTCTCTAGGTGGGTGTAACACCCCAAAAGTAGGGTTAGAAGAATTAGGGGTTTGATCGGGTTGGTTTTGAACTGGTCGAACCGAATTGGTCAATTAAATAAGTTTCGAGAAATAGATATTTTTAATTGAAAATATTGGTAGATAAAAATTAGATTTAGGTTTCTAAAAGGTTTAATGATTTTTATTGAATGTTTTGGAAATTTAAAACAAAGGTTGATTAAATTGAATTAATTGACATTTTTTTATTGTGGTGACTAAAATGTAAGTTTTGAAAAGTTTTTTTTTTAAAGTGACTAAATTGAAAAGGGGCAATGCTAACAATCCCTATAGAGCCATTATTTTTAAAATCTTAATTAGCATTACCACCTTGTTTAACAAATAGTTTTGACGGTTAATTGGTTTCTAAAAACTTATTTTCTCATTGCGTCAATTTTCTCATCATTTTTCTCTCAAAACTTTCTCTCATTTTCTTGCCAAATTCTTGATCATAAGATTCAGATTTCTAATTGATTTTTGATGGAGATTATATCTCTAGATTTCTCTTTCAATCCTTAGCAAAACCTTACAAAAGATTTCTCAAAATCTTTCTTATTTTTCCCAATTCTTTTTCTAGAAGAAAGTTACGTCAAATTGTGACATGAATCCCTTTTGAAGATAATTCTTCTTCACTCTTAAAAATTAAGGTTCTTTATTAAAATTCCCTAGTATGTGGATCTTGCTAGATAGTTTATAATGTGATTTTGCAATCTAATAGAGAAAATTCTTGTTAAATTATATTTATGGCATTTAGCCTAAATTTTTTATTAGGTTTATGAATGTTAGAGATTTTGAATCAGTTAATTCATGTTTTGATTGTATAAACATAATGTGAGATGACTTTTAGTTTGAATCCCGAAACTACTTAACTGAGTAATTTTTAGGATGGTTTTTAGCTAGTTTTGGGGTTGCTATAAGTGTTTAATGCTTGTTGAAGATATAAGGATGTGTTAGTTGTGTTTTTGGATGTTAAGTGATGAGGATTAGATGTTATATTCAAAGGGTTGTGGCTGGATAATGTTTGGTTAAAGTTTTGGAATGATTTCGGCATTTTTGGATAGTTTTTGTGAATGCCTTTGTTAACGATGTAGGGGATTTCAGTTGGCCATTGTGAGAATGCATTTTGATGCATTTTCTCATTGGTTTTATATTGTATAAACAGGGGAAGAGCAAGGAGAGCCCACCTATTAGATTTTAGATTGTTTCGGATGCTTGCAACGCAACGACTTTGGAAGTGATCGCGTATCGGTGAATGAAAACGGTTTTAAGAGAGTGTCAAGGCTTGATGGCTCTACTTTGGGGACTTAGGGAAAGTGTGAAAAGCTTTCCTAAGTCCAAGAGTAAGTTGAAGTGATTTGAGTACCTTGCTATTTTGGCATTGAGTTGCAAATGAATGTTTTGAAATGAGATTTGATAAATGCATGAGGATGAACTTGCTGTAGAATGCATCTTAATCACGATTTTCCATGTTATACACATAAGGAAGAGTTTAAATGAGTAAGCATGCTATGTTACTATTGATTTATATGCTATGAGCATGATTTTGAATAAAGGAAAGTGAATGAGTTATATGGAATTGAAAACAACAAATTCCCATGCAAGTATATATTATATTGGCTAAGTGACTCACTAAAAGAAAAGTATCAGATATAGTTGGCATGCCATAGGATGAGAGTGCACTATAAACATAAAGGGGCTTTGATCCTAATTTATCGTCCCTTCTCCTAGAGGCAATTGAAAGAAACTATCTTGGTTTGAGGTGTCCATTGGCCTTAAGGTAATTGAAAGAAATTATCTGGGCCTAGAGGAGAAAAAGGTAAATGAAAGATTATTACCATCGTTGAAAAGGAGATTGAAATATTATCTCCACCGTATCTGTGTATCCGGTAAAGTTATTGATGAAAAGAAAGTTTAAAAGGTCGCTATAAATACCAATATATTGACATATGATGAAAAGTAAGAGTAAGATATGATGCATTGATTTCATTCAAGAATGAATTTGGTTATGCATTTTTCAAAAAGAAAGTTAAAAAAGGAAGCAAGGTTTATCAATGTATTTTCTTTATTGCATAGATGATTTTTTGAGAGCAACCTCACTAAGCACGATTAGCTTATGCTCTATTTCATCTTTGCAGAAAACTAAGGTTTAGAGGCTACGTTTCGGGAGAAGAGAATCTAAGGACGCCATTTTCGATTTGGTATGATGAACTATTTTTGTATTCAGTAAATAAGACAATGTGTCGCCATTATACCCTGGAGTTGTAATGAGGTTTTTGATTTGTTTTAGACTTTGGTGTTGTTTTTTTACCCATTAAGCATGATGATGTTTGAACTTGGTTGATTTGTGAACATTTGCTTATGCTTTGAACCTCTATTATATGCATCTTGGTATGGTTAGCTATGGTTGATGGTTTAACTGCCTAAGCATGTTCTAAATAATAGTTTGAGATTGGTATGATTCTTAATTGACACGTGTTGAGCCTTGTTTAACTTTTCAAGCTGATGATTTTATGCAAATAGGAAGCATGCCTCTAGATTGTGCAATTGTGGATGAAATTGTATGAAAAATGGTTTGAAGTTGTTCGGTTGTATACTCAACATGTGGGGTATGTTTAAGGGTCTTAATAGATTTATTGAAGCATGTTTATTAGGGTCTAAAGTTGAAAAACCAAAAAAAAATTGACAGTACAGGTCAGTGGGTATCGATACGGGTTCAGCATACCGATACGTTTTGATGCTATTAGAATTTTGAATTTGAAGCCAGTATCGGTACGTGGGCTAGGATTCTCGGTACGCTATATTGTACTGGTACACATATCACGAGTATCGGTACTGGTGATGGTTATTTTAGTTGGTTTAATGAGCGATTTTAGATTATTTCATTTTAGTCCCTATTTTGAGTGTACGTTAATTAAATGAGTTTGACTTATTCGTTTAAGCTAAAAACTTACACACAAGCATGAAATATCACTAATTGAGGATTGGTAACTTGAAATTTGGATGAATCCCTATAATTTTCAAGAATTACAATTTGGTCCCTAAAATGCATGTACGCGCAATTGCACACTTATTTGATGTCCGATTTGAATGAAATTTTAATCACTGCTAGTATGTACACCATAGGTTCCAATTATGCATCTAGAAAAGAAATGAGAAAATGGAGAACCTAATTCGAGTCGTTTAGTTCAGGTTTGCTCCGGCAAACCTAATGTAACTCTCGTGGTTCGGGTCTAACGACTAGTTGGGTCTAGGGGGTTACAATGGGTGTTTACACAATTTGGCGCAGTAGGATTGGAATAAAGATTTTACAAGATATTACAAAATAAACAATGAAAAACTCAACTCTCTTGATCTTTAAGCTTGGATGTCCATCCTCACATTCTTCAAGTGCCATTGGCTTGTATTTATAGAGTGTAATAAAAAACTAGCCGTTGGGGATGAAATATCTTTGGGGACTTTAATTCCAGCCATAAATGCATTTTTGCATCCTTAGGTATCATTACCTACCAAAACAAGAGAGAACAATTGCACATTAATACAGAGCGTACATGTACATGATACATCCGTATCGGTATGATACTTCGGGTATCGATATGAAGGCTTCTATACCAGTACGCAAATTTCTCTCTAGAATCTTAAAAACAAAAGCGTACCGGTATAGGGTATTAACGTACCGGTACTGACAGCTTTATATAAGTACTAGAAGTATCGTACCGGTACCGAAGGCCTAATTTTACTTTTAAATGCCTTTGAAAATATTTGTTTGAGTCAAAAATACTTTAAAACAATTTTAAACATATTTTTCAAGTATTTTGGACTTTGAAATATTTTTTCAATTTTGTTTAAGTCTAAAAACATTTTTCTTTGAGTTATATCAAAATAAATATATCAATAGATAACAACCAAAAGTTTGAGCCAAGATCAAGTTGATAAAACATCAAAAGGAATGAGGATGAAGCCCATAAATTGTTAAGGCGCTATGTGAAGGAAAACCCAACCTATTTGACTAGAGATCCCAAGATCTAGGTTCAATGGGACAACCTACTTGCATAGACCTTTTAGAGTCACTGTGGGTTTTTACTCAAGTTCATTCTTTTTGATACATGTCTAAAGAGGCCTAATTGCAAGTCCAAAATTTTAGTCGACTTATTTTAACTTTTTGATTGGGATCCGAGCATATTTTGACCACGGAGTCTTCTTTCAACTTGTGAGTCAGTCTCTTAGCTTTCCAACGGACTTTTAAACACATCAATCCAACATCGAGAGCTCGAGATACGATCATTTTAGAAAAGTTAGTGCGGTCAGAAAATTCCATACATGTATAATACGAGATTTTCAAATAATTACGAATTTTTAATATTTTTATTGATTATTTGTAATTTAAATCAGCTTAGGAGTCTTCATTATGTATTTTAGAAGATTTAGGATCATATTTATCATTTAATTAATTTTATTAAGAGATTTAGATAAATTAGGATTTATTTTAATTGATTAGTTTTATAGCTTAGTTCAAATACAATTCTTTGTATTTTCCCTTTGTTTTAGGATTTTACTAGCCTATAAATAGGCTCCTCTATTTTGTAAACAACACACTTCTGTTTTAATGAATAATATTGAAAACTCTCTTTGAGTGATTTGTTGCAAGATTTGTCCATCTTGTGTTTTTTTTATTTAGAAGTTGTTTCAACAAGATTTCTTGAAAATCTTTGGAGATCATCTTCACACTCTTGCTTGCCTAGGTAATTGCATCTAGGAGGCTGGGTTAGAGCTTCTTGAGGTTGCTTCCTTAGATAATTATGTTTAAGAGGGTGACGAGGACAAAATATCCTTCAACAACCATCACGCCATCTCCATTAAACCAAGCCAATTTCGTGCTACATTATGATGTAAACAGTGACTAAAACGTGAAAAAGGTTAAGCAATGCTTTTAATGACCATTGTGTGTTTTGATAAACCGAACAACATAAGTCACCTACGTAAGAGTGAAGTGGAGCCGCTTCAAGGAGTCTATTGAGGCATAGTTCTCTAAGCTCTTGCAGAACCTTGGGTGGGTTATTTGTATTGGGCAATAAGGATCCTTGGTGGATCGAATAAATGGTGTCTGTCACGTAAGGGCACCATATGGTCGAGTACCTTGTTTGGTGGGATCCAGATACCCAGTGAGAGTGTTGCAACACCATGGTTAGAGAAGCCGAATGTACATTCCTAAAGCTATGTGGCACCAAGTCTCATTCAAAGATGCTCGACAAGAGATTTCGAGCATGGGTGTACGTTCCCGAAGCTGTGTGGCACCAAGCCTCACTCCAGGTTTGTGGGTAGAATGTGTATGTGCTATGTGTATGGTTAATATCTTCTATTGATGCTATGTGTTTAGGCGGCTAGAGGTAGCGTCAACGTTGTTATTTATGCCATGATACCATTCTTCGCCACTTGCTCATATTTATGATTTGCATGAAGCATGGTTGAGTGGAAGTGTATCCACTGAGCTTCGTTAGCTCAATGTTCGGAATTGTTGTTTTTGTTTGCAGGTTAGTAGGTTGACGTGCATCGTTGGAGCACTATTGGAGTATGATCTCAGCATCGACTTGTGTTCGAGTACCATACTTAGATTATTTGGGCTATGTATTCGTAGGACCCTATATTGTATGGTAACTCTTATTTTGGATTTTAACTTATGTGTCGAATGCTTTTAATTATTATTTTAAATGGAGCTTCCATGTAAAGTTTTAATTGGTTTATCAACTCCGAATTATTCAAACTTAATGGATTTTATGAAATAAATGTGTTGGGCTAAATCTAGTTGTAAAATTTTTATGATTTTGAGTTTGGGCTTGAGGCTCAATTTGTGACATCCGGATCAGGATGTTATAAGAATAGATTGAGGGTGAAAAACGTATTGATGTACTAGTTCAGTTACAGTATAATAAAAGTTATGAATATTAATATTTTTTTGACAAATTCTAAATCTAATCCTAATCATACCTAGAAGGGAGGGGAAAGGAAGACTCTAGGGTAAGGAAGGGGAGTGCTCCTAGTGGGTCTAGAACCCATGACCTAAGGGAATATGAGGAAACAAAGATAAACAACTTAGTCAACTGGCCAAATGTGTTTGCTCTTGAATCTTAATAATTTGAATACGTTCTATTTGGAGATATAAATTTCATATTTTGAATTTTTAATTCATTGGTTATACAAAATACAAATAGTAATAATGAAATGCATATTTCATACATAAATAGTTAATATTCGAAATAATATATAGTTGAGCAAGCACATTTGGCCGGTTGACCAAGCTGCTCATCTTTGTTTCTCATTTCCCTTAGGTCATGAGGTCTAGACCCACTATGAACACCCCCTTTCTTCCCTTAGAATTTATCAATACAAATAGTAATAAATTTAAATTTACGATTACCCGTCATCTAACAAATCCATAAATGTGAAAAATAATAATAGATGTTACCTTTCTGATTATTTTATTACTCAATTTGCACTATCTTTGAATCTAAATTTTCGAAAACTACATTGATAAATTGCGAGTAAATACACAATAGTCAATCAAGTTTGAGTAAGTTTTTTTGCTTTATCCAGTAATGTTTGAATCGATACGTTGTGCTCATTAACTATATCAATTTAGTATTATATTATGTTCACTCATTTGTTAAATAATGTTAAGGTTATAATAAAATTATGACGTGAAATGTTGAACAAACATTTAATATCTAATTCAGTCTTTAACTATAACTAAAATATTATTTTTACGAGCAAGCACATTTGGTAGGTTGGTTAAACTGATCATCTTTATTCATTTATATTCTTTTAAGTTATGAGTTCTAGACCCACTAAGAGCACATTCTTCTTTTCCCTAGAGCCCCTCCATATCCTCTCTAAATAGGATTAGGATTTGTCAAAAAAATATATTATTTTTTAACTATATAGTTCTAAAGAAATAAAAGATATTAAAATTTTGTATAAAGATTTATTTTTTTAAAAAATCAACTAAATTTATAATTTTGAAATCTTAAAAAAATCAACGTCAAATATATATTTAAAAAAAGAAAAAATATGTCATTGACGGGCGGTAGGAAGAAACAATTGTTGGAAGTACTAGCAGAGGATATAAACAATTTTCACAAATGCTTTGGTTTTAGGGTTTAGTGATTCTATTTGGAGTTTAGAGTTAAGGGTTTAATGATTTAGAATTTATAGTTTAGAGGTTAAGGTTTTAAGGTAATATGGTTAGAGATTTAAATTTTAAGATATAACCATTTAAACCCATAAAAAATATTATTCCTTGTATTCTTTCGAGTATAAAATATTGAAACCCTCTCTCAACAATTTGAAATTCTAAGTCTGTCCTAGAGTAATTGAGCCATACTTTTTATTGGGATAGATATTGGATCATTTCAGCAATTTTATTTTCCAATCTATTTATTTAAATAACTTAATAATTTTGCTTTCAAACTCCAAATTACTTCACGTTTTTATCACCAAGGCTACTTTGGAACTTTAGTAAAAAGTTACACAAATTAGTATATAACAATATATACCAATATAAAAAAATCTACTCTCAATTCCTTGGTTAACTAGGTAGTGTTTGATTAAACTAACTCTGCTTGGTTTGGTAGGGTGAAAAGAAATTGGAATGATGAAAAATTGAAAGGATAGAAAAGTGGAAAGATAAAAATTTATTTATTTTTTCATTTGTATGTTTGGTAGGAAGGATGGAAAATTAAAAGAAAATTTTATTTTATTTCCATCCATTGTTTGATAGAGTTGAAAATTGGAAGGAAAAAAATTAAGCTTTAAAAATTCATATTTTGAACTAACTCACATTTATCCCACGTTTTCTCTCCCTTGTTCTTTCCAATTTTGGGATGATTTATTTTTACACATAAGCATGGAGAATGATCATCTCTTTAATTTTCTTTCCTTCTACTTTTTTTCTACCAACCACACTCAAAGTTTATTTTCTTTCCATTTTCCCCTTATCTCCTTCCATCTTTCTACTTTTCCACCCAACCAAGCAAAGACTTAGTGTTGAGACATTATCTACCAAAAATGAAAGGATAAAATCTTTAGTTAGTAAGTCTTTTTGAAGCACTTGGTCACGTCTAAGGGTGAGTAAAATTTGACTCGATTTAAAAAATTGATTATTTTTCAATTTTGAGTTATTTTAGTTAATTCGAACTATGAAGTTCGAGTTAAGATTTTGCCAACTTGAAAAACTAAAAAATTGAATTTCAAAACTACGTCCTTTTGATCGTTAGGTTTAAATGTTTCAAAACTATGTAATTTTATACTTTAGGCTTAAAGGCTAAATCCCTAACGAAAGACGTCCAAACTGAGTAAATGCTAAATTTGAAATCTATTTTTTTTCCATCGAAATAATCTTCTTAACTTTTCACCTTCTTCGTTGTTAGCACTACTTTTGGTCGTCGAAGGTGATGCATCCAGAGTCGTCTCAGACATGTTTGAGACTTTAAGCTAAAACTCAAAAGAAAATAGGCCATATAGAACAAAGACATATTTTATTATTTTGAATAATCAATTTAATATTTCATCAATAAATCATCATTTTCATTGTTTTGTTAAGAAAACACCATAAATACAATTAAAACAATAAGGGTGATCACTAACTTATAAGTTTGTCACATAAGAAAATTACTAAAGCTGTGAAGATAGAATGTGGGAATTTGAAAGGGAGCTCATGTCGTTTCCCGTCCAGGATGAACCTAGTTGCATATGTATCAATAGTACAAGACGACAACAAAATCCCCAAATCAATCAGAAGCTTAGAACACCCAAATCAGGTTCGTTCAGTTCATTTTTTTCCTTAAATAAATCATTTATTTCCTAAGCATGTTTCGAATCGATCTTTTTGTTTTTGTATAGTATATTCGTGATTAATGGGTGCTCAAATAAATTAACATGTTATAGTTCTTGTGCACGTGAAAGAAGTTGCTCTCTCTCCAAAAGGAAAAAATCTCTCACTTTTTTCTAGGGCTTGAATTTTTCTTTCTTTCCTCCAGGCGGACTACCCCTTTATCTCCTTTGGCGGCTGACCTTCGCCTCATTCCCTTCTTTTCCTTTTCCTTCTTTGGCTAGTGGCTACTAGATTTTTTTTTCCTCTTCATCCTTGGTGTTTTTGCTCCGATGGCCTCATATGGTTCTTTCGATGGTGGCTTTTTGTCCCTGATGACTATGGCCCGGTACAATACATGCCTTTAAAAGGAGGTGGGTGGACCCCCTTTGTGGTTCGAGTTGTGATGGTAGGGGTGGTGGGATATCTTTACTCTCTCTATGTTGACTTTAAACTATTTTTGAAATCTTCAACTAAGTCTAGAATATTTTTTTACATAATTTGTTATATCAAAATATTATGAACATAATTATTGTGGAAAAATATTATAGAAAAACTAAACAAACATATGTGCATTTACATAGAATGAAAATTTATGTTTCATATCTTATTTGAAATACAAGTATACATGAGCCAGGGTAAAGACCCAATTTCAAAAAATCCAACCCCGGGGCTTGACCCACCCAAAATACTTATTTTTAATTTAAAAATAATAAAAATATTTTATATTAATAATTGTATTTTTATAAAAAAATTATACATATTTATATTTATTTATATTATATTCAAACCAGAACATGCAATACCTCAAAATTTTGGGTATTGACCAAAATGAATAAAATGAAAGTTTGGTGGATAAAGTATAAACTTAGGAAAAGTTCAAGGACTAACTTGTAATTTTCAAAAGTTGTGTATTTTACTTCCATAAGTGAATAGTTTACCCCCCGAGAATGATGTTTTTGTGTTACCCGAATTTTTCGTACGGAGTTCGTATTATTGGCTATAAAGTGATAAAGTTTAGAAAAATATTCGGATGATCGAATCGAATCGAATATTTAAGATATTTTGAAGAATGATAAGACAAGGTTAAAAATGTCATTTCCATGTCTTAAAATAGTAGGATTTAACATGGACCATTGGATTTAAAGTAGATTTTCCATGTTAAATATGAGCCATTGGATGAAAAATGGCAAGATGGTAATTTTGGAAAATTACAAGGGCAAAGTTGGTAATCACTAACTTCTTGGTTTATGTTTGACCCTTGGATGAGTAGATTGACATGTGGCAAGACGTGGGGCATTGGATTATAAGGGTAAAATGGTCATTTTGTCATAAAATAAATTTTTTAATAAAGTTCTTTATAAAAGATGACAAATGGCCTAAATGAAAGGAATTGAAAATTCAAGAATTTTCTTCATAATTCCCCTCTCGTTCGAAACCCCTCCAAGGTAAGAGAAAAAATTTTCTTTTGGATTTTCAAGCTAATTTAGTTGGATTTTGGATGAAAGCATGAAACATGGAATTAATCTACATGAAATTCTCTATCTCTTGGTACTATTTATTCATGCTTTCCTTTCTTCAAATCTTAGTTTCATGAGTAAAGGGGATGTTTAATTTTGATGATTTAAGATTAAATTTTGATGAAGTTGTTGTTGTTGAATCATATCCAAACTTGTATGATGATTGAAACTACTTGAAAAATAGTTAAATCCTAATTTGGTTAAAGTTAGGGTTTGATATGAAGTTGAAAATTGGATTGATTTTGATATGGGAATAATTATAGAAGCTTGGAAATGAGATTTAGAAGTTGAATTCATGCTTGAATCAAGTTGGAAAATTTGAGTAAAATGACCCTTCATATTCGGCCTTTAGGGAGAAAATTAGAGAAAATTATGGAAAATTTTCCTAAGGCTAGAAATGATGTAAGAATGATTCTACAAGGCTTAGAATGTTATTTGGGCCAATTTGGAAGTTTATAAAGTGTTGAGGACCAATTAGCATATTAAGAGAAAATTGAGATTGAAATGGTAATTGACTAGAAGTCAATGTGTTAAGCTTGAATGTACTATTGGAATGTTTAACTATGTTGTTAAGTGATTGAATTCGAAGTTTAATGGCAAGGGGACCATTTTGAATAATTTGGAAATAATGAGATAAATTCCAAGAGAAATCATTTTATGGTTAACATTGATGATATAAAATGGAATTATTATCGATTGAACATCGAAAGCATTTTTAGGAATTTTATTCCTAGTATGTGCTTATGTTAGAATGATACTAACATATGCTTTGAATTGTATGTGTTTGGTTAATGATGACTTTATAGATCGTGAACAAGATCAAGATCGTAATATGAGCAAGTTTAAAGATAAGGAAAAAGTTTAATAGTAAAGTTAGAATCGATAGTAAGGTTACTAGTGAGGCACCAGGTGAGTGCAATGCATACATAACATGATATATGGATGTTTTATACATCATTAGGAAGACTTGCAATGAGTCTACCTTGTTTTTTTGGCATGATATTTATGTCATAATCATATATTTGACATGTTCTAAATATGTCAAAAGTGGAATATCAATGCATGGATCACTAGTTATATATATATGTTATACTATGAATGTTATTTCGGGTATGAACTGCCCAATGTTAAATTATGTTGATATACATTGCCATGGATGAAATAAATATGAAAAATATGCTCAAGTAAGTCATTAAGGGGCAGGGTATAGTTGGCATGCCATAGAGTCCAGCGGTTTAGCACTTTGTACGGGCACTATAGTGTATATAAAAGAAACTTAGTGTATATGGTTAGCACTACCTTATGTGCAGATAAGGATGGCCTTATGTCTATTAAGGTTAGCACGACCGTATGTGCGGTTTTGACTCGCGTACTCAAGGTCCTCAGGGTTTATTTTGGGCTATAATTTATTGAATAATAAATGGTAAACAGGTTAGGGAGTATATGAACTCGGGGTCTTATAAACGCAGTAAAGGAATTTCACAGCAACATTAGGTAATATCAGTACCTTCAGTAAAAATAGGGTATTTAGGAGGAAAATCAAAGCAGGCTTAGACGATTACTGCTGGCACTCGAGGCTCTGGATTTTGCCATGTTGCAGAATGTGAACATTGTGGTAAAATACATCATGTCAATGCAGGTCAATTGGGGGAGTGTTTTCATTGTAGGCATGCTGGTCATTTCAAGAAGAATTATCCAAAACTTTACTCAAATCAGTCTCCAGCGGCACCTCAGAAAACCAGAGGAAATCAAGGTGGCAAACCGGGAGCATCTGCAGCTACATCTAATCGAGAGAGCGAGACTACAGCTCGAGTATATAATATCAAGACTATTAAAAATTGAGATGATGTAGAGATCGTAGCAGGTATGATCGAACTCTTTGGCAGACCTATCTTTGCATTGATTGATCCAGGCTCTACTCATTTTTATATTAGTTCTAAATTAATACTTGAAAGAAATATCCCGGTAGAACCAATTTTGAGTGAGATAGTTGCTTTCAATCCAATATGACAAAGCGCCAAAGTAGGTCGAGTATGCAAAAAAGTGTCCATTAAAGATACAAGAAATTAAATTTCCAGCCAATCTTATCGAATTGCCCTTCCAAGAGTTTGAAGTTATTCTTGGAATGGATTGGCTATCAGCATATGATGCTACAGTTGAATGCCGATTAAAAAGGGCAGTCTTAAAAGGACCAGATGGTTCGGAAATAATATTTGTGGGAGAAAGGCAGAATTATTTGAGCAATGAGATTGCAGCTGTAATTGCTAGAAAGTTATTATCACATGAGTATGAAGCTTATTTAGCTCATGTGATAAATATTCTGAAAATAAAGAAAGATCTTGAAAGTATACCTACGGTGCGAGAATTTTTAGATGTTTTTCCAGAGGAATTATTGAAATTACCTTCGGATCGAGAAGTGGAATTTGGTATTGATTTGCTTCCTGGAACAACACCAATATCAATGGCACCTTATAGAATGGCTCCTACAGAACTTACAGAGCTGAAGACTTAATTACAAGAATTATTAGATAAAGGTTTTATACGACCCAGTATATCACCTTGGGGAGCTCTAGTCCTATTTGTGAAAAAGAAAGATGGATCAATGAGGTTATGTGTGGATTATCGTCAACTTAATAAAGTGACGGTGAAGAACAAATATCCTTTACCAAGGATTGATGACCTCTTTGATCAACTTAAAGGAGCAACATTGTTTTCTAAAATTGATCTTCGTTCAAGGTATCATCAATTGAAGATCAAAGAAGCAGATATACCAAAGTCAGCATTCAGAACTAGATACGGGCATTATGAGTTTGTGGTAATGCCTTTTGGACTTACAAATGCCCCGACAGCTTTTATGGATCTGATGAATAAGATATTTCAGCCATATTTGGATCAATTTGTGGTGGTATTCATAGATGATATATTGGTTTATTCAAAATAGAAGAAGATCATGATACTCATCTTCGGAAAAGTTCTTTAGATCTTCTGAGAAAAGAAATTATATGCAAAGCTGTCAAAGTGTGAATTTTGGTTGTCTAAAGTAGCTTTCCTTGGGCATATAGTTTCCGCTGAAAGAATTCGAGTTGATTCTAAAAAGGTTCAAGCAATACTCAAATAGAAAGTTCCTTATAATGTCTCCGAAGTGAGAAGTTTCTTGGGACTAGCTGGTTATTATCGACGGTTCATGAAAGATTTTTCAATGATTGCCGCTCCAATAACTAAGTTATTAAGAAATGATGTGCCATTTGTTTGGATAGATAAGTGTCAGGAAAGCTTCAACAAATTGAAGAAGATATTAACAGAAGCTCTTGTTTTGGTACAACCAGAATCCGGGAAGGATTTTACAATATATAGTGATGCATCCCATAATGGTTTGGGGTGTGTATTGATGCAAGAATGAAAGGTTGTAGCGTATGCTTCTCGACAACTCAAAACTTATGAAAGAAATTATCCTACTCATAATTTAGGTTTACCTCATACGCCAAGTAAGAAAGATTCGATTTGGGTGATTGTGGATCGATTGACTAAAACGGCACATTTCATACCTGTTCGAATAGACTACTCCTTAAACAAGTTGGCGGAGTTATATATTAAGGAAATTGTTAGACTGCATGGTGGTCCTATGTTTATTGTATCTGATAGAGATCCAAGGTTCACTTCAAGGTTTTGGAGTGCATTACATGAAGCATTGGGAACTTGGCTACATTTCAGTACTGCTTTTCATCCTCAAACAGATGGACAATCGGAAAGAACTATTCAAATACTCGAAGATATGCTCAGAGCATGTATAATAAATTTTGCAGGTTCATGGGAAAAATATCTTCCATTAGCTGAGTTTGCCTATAATAATAGTTATCAATCAAGTATAAAGATGGCACCCTATGAGGCATTATATGGAAGAAAATGTCAAACACCATTGAATTGGTTCGAGTTGGAGGATAGAAAAATCATTGGACCAGATATTGTTCAAGAAATAGAGGATAAGGTAAAGATAATTCAAGATAATCTCAAGGCCGCTTCTGACAGACAAAAGTCGTATTCAGATCTTAAAAGAAAGGATATTTAGTTTGAAGTTGGAGACAAAGTATTTTTAAAGGTTTCACCCCGGAAAAAGATATTACGCTTTGGACGAAAAGGAAAGCTTAGTCCAAGATTCATTGGTCCTTATGAAATTTTGAAAATGGTTGGTCCAGTGGCGTATCAACTAGCTTTACCACCAAAAATGAGTAAGATTCATGATGTCTTTCATTTGTCCACGCTTCGGAAATATCAATCAGATCCTTCACATGTCATTACGCTAGAAGAGATTGAAATTCAACCAAATTTAACATACGATGAGGAACCTGTAAAAATCTTAGCTCGAGGGAAAAAATAATTAAGGAACAAAAAGATTCCTCTACTTAAAATCCTATAGAGAAATCACAAGGCAAAAGAAGCCATTTGGGAAACTAAGGAATCAATGAAAGAGCAGTACCCATATCTTTTTTAACCAGGTTAGTATTGAAAAGGATGAATTTTCTTAAGAGGGAGAATTGTAATACCTCAAAATTTTGGGTAGCGACCAAAATGAATAAAATGAAAGCTTGGTGGCTAAAGTATAAATTTAGGAAAAGTTAAAGGACTAAATTGTAATTTTCAAAAGTTATATATTTTAGTCTCGTAAATGAATAGTTTACCCCTGACAATGATGTTTTCATGTTACCCAAATTTTTCGTACGGAGTTTGTATTATTGGCTATAAAGTGATAAAGTTTAGAAAAATATTCTGATGATCGAATCGAATCGAATATTTAAGATATTTTGAAGAATGATAAGAAAAGGTTAAAAATGTAATTTCCATGTCTTAAAATGGTAGGATTTAACATGGACCATTGGATTTAAAGTAGATTTTCCATGTTAAATATGAGTCATTGGATGAAAAATAGCAAGATGGTAATTTTGGAAATTACAAGGGCAAAGTTGGTAATCACTAACTTCTTGGTTTATTTTTTACCTTTGGATTAGTAGATTGACATGTGGCAAGATGTGAGACATTGGATTACAAGGGTAAAATGGTTATTTTGTCATAAAATGAATTTTTTTAATAAAATTCTTCATAAAAGATGATAAATGGCCTAAATGAAAGGAATTGAAAATTCAAGAATTTTCTTCATAATTCCCCTCTTGTTTGAAACCCCTCCAAGGTAAGAGAAAAAATTTTCTTTTGAATTTTCAAGCTAATTTAGTTGGATTTTGGATGAAAGCATGAAACATGGAATTAATCTACATGAAATTCTCTATCTTTTGGTACTATTTATTCATGCTTTCCTTGCTTGAAATCTTAGTTTCACGAGTAAAGGGGATGAAGGAGATGTTTAATTTTGATGATTTAAGATTAGATTTTGATGAAGTTATTGTTGTTAATCATATCCAAGCTTGTATGATGATTGAAACTACTTGAAAAATAGTTAAATCCTAATTTGGTTAAAGTTAGGGTTTGATATGAAGTTAGAAATTGGATTGATTTTGATATGGGAATAATTATAGAAGCTTGGAAATGAGAATTAGAAGTTGAATTCATGCTTGAATCAAGTTGGAAAATTTGAGTAAAATGACCCTTCATATTCGGCCTTTAGGGAGAAAATTAGAGAAAATTATGGGAAATTTTCTTAAGGCTAGAAATGATGTAAGAATGATTCTACAAGGTTTAGAATGTTGTTTGGGCCAATTTGGAAGTTTATAAAGTGTTGAGGACCAATTAGCATATTAAGGGAAAATTGAGATTGAAATGGTAATTGACTAGAAGTCAATGTGTTAAGCTTGAATGTTTATTGGAATGTTTAACTATGTTGTTAAGAGATTGAATTCGAACTTTAATGGCAAGGGGACCATTTTGAATAATTTGGAAATAATGAGATGAATTCCAAGAGAAATCATTTTATGGTTAACATTGATGTTATAAAATGGAATTATTATCGATTGAACATCAAAAGCATTTTTAGGAATTTTATTCCTAGTATGTGCTATGTTAGATTGATACTAACATATGCTTTGAATTGTATGTGTTTGGTAAATGATGACTTTATAGATCGTGAACGAGATCAAGATCGTAATACGAGCAAATTTAAAGATAAGGAAAAAGTTCAAGAGTAAAGTTAGAATCGACTGTAAGGTTACTAGTGAGGCACCAGGTGAGTGCAATGCATACGTAACATGATACATGGATGTTTTATACATCATTAGGAAGGCTTGCAATGAGTCTACCTTGTTTATTTTGGCATGATATTTATGTCATAAACATATATTTGACATGTTCTAAATATGTCAAAAGTGGAATATCAATGCATGGATCACTAGTTATATATATGTTATACTATGAATGTTATTTCAGGTATGAACTGCCCAATGTTAAATTATGTTGATATACATTGCCATGGATGAAATAAATATGGAAAATATGCCCAAGTAAGTCATTGAGGAACATGGTATTGTTGGCATGCCATAGAGTCCGGCGGTTTAGCACTTTGTGCGAGCACTGTAGTGTATATAAAAGACGCTTAGTGTATATGGTTAGCACTACTTTACGTGCAGATAGGATGACCTTATGTCTATTATGGTTAGCACGACCTTATGTGCGGTTTTGACTTGCGTACTCAGGGTTTATTTTGGGCTATAATTTATTGAATAATAAATGGTAAACATGTTAGGGAGTATATGAACTCTCGGTGTAAATGACAAGTATATTGGTAAGAACTTTATATTTGATTTGTGTTACGTTAATGTATGATTAACATGAGAGAAATGCATATATATAGTGACCGTAATGCATGGTTATTGTTAAATTGTTATAATTATAGACATGTTGTATTGCATAATGTTTTATCTTGCCTCACTAAGTATATACTTAGTGTGTGGTGGTTTTCACGCGTAGGTAAAGAGCAAATTTTGGAGTAAGGAGTAGCTGGCATCCTACTTATCTGGAGTATAATCACAGTATCAGTAATAGTATCTTTTGATGTGTTTTGATGTTACTAGATGGCATGTATATGTTAAAGTTAGTCGATTTTATATTAGTTTAAACATGGTTTGTAATGACTTATAAACTAGTTTACGTTTATAGTGAATTATGAGTAGCTATATTAAATTTAAAATTTAGGTAATGACTAAAAAAAGTTAAATAGAGTAATCGGGTAGATTTTTATTTTAGACAGTTTTAAGCTGTTATATTCCTTATATATCATAGATAAAAAATGTTAAGTTGTTGCCTGAAATCATACTTAAATAAATTGGTTAAAAATTTAGAATATGACTCTACTCGATAAATGGTAAAATGGATAAATTAGATTTTTTTTTATAAATACTAACATGAAATGTTGGTATATTCATTATGTGACACTCTGATTAGTAATGGGTAAAGAATATTGTTTAGGATGTTACAGAACAGACCTGATGAGTCGGGTCGGAGGAGTCACCCAACCCATGAACATGTCTAATTTGAAAGAATTAAATAGATAAAACAATAAACTTAAAAAATAAAATTGTCTAAAATGTAACATTAATATTTATCTTTATATTCTTAAATTGTGTTTATTATTGATAATCTTACATTACAACTATCAGGTAATATTGTAAAACCAAATAAGGCAATATCTTACCTTATCCAAACCAAACACATCCTTATCGTATGATAGTAAATCTACTACTTTTATATTAAATTAATTATTTAGTTCTTTTTTTTTTATCAAATATGCATGTTTCATATAACAGAGAAATAAAAAATACGCAAACACAAAGTGCAGTTTAGGCTCACTACAAACGAGCTCAATATAGGCTCAGAAAAAAAAGAAAATAAAAGTTAAACACGTGGTCGAAAACCCTAGTAGAAATGGAAGACAACAATCATCAGAAGGCTCCAACGGTAAAAAAAAAAAAAAACAATATTGTGCGTTAAGACTAACTCATAGTCCACCAAGCAGAAAGTTTTTGAGGGTTGAAAGAACCGACGAGTATTTCAAGTACTTGAGTTGACGCTAACAACAGGTGAAAGACCACAAAGGCCGAAAGGACCATGACCTATCTTATCGAAAAAGCTACGAGTGAGACAAATCACCATTGAAAAGCCGAAAGAGAGAGAGGATAAAATTAACGCAAAAGGAGAAGTGACAAACTTCCTAATCTTTTGTGATCTACACAGGTAGGAGTCGATCTTCTTCTGCACAAAAAAAATATTTAATCTCGGACTAAAGATATCAAAAAAACATAAATTTCATCGAGCCAAAAGTAAAAAAAAAAAACAAAAAGAAAATAAAAAAAAAGAAAAGAAGAAAACTTGAAGAAAGGAAGGAGGCCAACTACCTGCAAAAGCAAAGAGCTGATTGCCAAAGAAAAAAAATTAAGATAAAGTGTAGAGAAAAGGACGATGGTTTTTTAAGAGAAAAATTCTCTCCCATAAATTTAATTAATTATTTAATGAGTAAATTATATAATAATTTCTATTATTGAGTTGACTTATTTTAATCATTATACTATACAAATTTAAAATGTGACCATTAAATTATTTAATTAAATTTATTTTAATCACCGATCGACCGTTAAAATCTAATAAAAAAATAACGTGACTATTAATAAAAATGTATATAATTATATATTTGGTCATGTTAGTTATATATTCTATTAATTTGATTTTAATTTTAGTTAAATTAAAATTAAAAGAAAATAATATAGAGCTTTCGGAAACTTTTTACCTCTCATTTTTTTCTCGGGAAACAAACAGGAAGTAAAACGAAAACTCCAACTGCATTCCAATATAGAAAAGAAAAACAGAGCTCAGAAAAATATAGATTTATCGAAACAAGGATTCTGTATTAAAAAAATCAAAATGTTTTTAAGGAAGAATGGAAGGAGACAGATAGGGGAAAATAATAGATTAAACTCACCTTCAAGACACAAAGGGAAAAAAATATTAAAATTTGAAAGAAAAAGAAACGGATCGCCAATGTATATTGGATGTTGTTTAAAACAATGAAAAGGGAAGAATTTCTGAGATTTAGATTACTGGAGAAGCCATATGAGAGAGAATTCCGCAGCAGAAGCGAAGGAGAAGAAACCAAGGAAAAATACAATAGTAATTAAAATATTATTGTTTTCTAAAAAATAATTATATTTTTCTTTTGTTTTTTTAATAAAAAAATGGAAGTTGAAACGAAGAACAATGCTTGGTTGTGGTGGGGAAGGAAGGCGGTGCACCGATAATATAATATTATTTCTGTGTTGAATTACTTTATTACTCCTACAGATCTCGATATATTACGGAATTGCATTTTTTTTGACGATATTGCCCTGAATCTACGGATAAGGAGTGACGTGGACGGCAACTTAAATGTGCGCGTTCAGTGCGGGACTTAAGCGTCATTGGATAAGGGTAAGGGTTTTCTTGTCTGTGGGAAATTTGAAGTGCGGGTTGTCTGTAGGAAATTTTAATTTAATTAAAATTATAATCATATTGATAAAATATATAATTAACATGGATTAAATATATAATTATATAATTTTTTATAAACCACTCACTATTTTGTTAGATTTTAATGGTCGGTAGTTAAAATAGTTCTAATTAAATAATTAGATGATCGAATTTTAAATTTTTATAGTTCGGTGGTCAAAATAGATAAGACTCAATAATTGGATGGTCACCCAAGTAGTTTACCCTTATTTAATTTTAACAATATGCAATGATGCAATTTTATATTACTATATGAATCAATAAGCTTAAAATAAACCCAAAACAAAATCATATAGGTATAAAAAATATTTATATCTAATACACAAAGTTTCCACAAACGTTTTAGTTTTAGGGTTTAGTGCATTAGTTTAGGGTTTAAAGTTTATTGTTTTAAGTGTAAGGGTTTAGAATTTAGAGGTAATGTTATAATTTAGGGTTTAGGTTGGAATTTAGGGGTTAGAGGTTAGGTTTTAGAGTAATATATCGAGGATTTAGATTTTAACCTATATACCATAAATTCTAACTTTAAACCTTAAATTCTATTCATAGTCCCTAAATTCAAAACTACTAAACTTAAACCCCTAAACCCTATACTCTAAACTAAGTCTCTAAACCCTAAAATTAAGGCACTTGTAGAAACTAAAAATTTTCACATCTGTGTATCAAATAATTATCCATAAAAAAAATTCATATATAAAGAGATTATTACTTTAAAAAATCATCGCTTTTTATTGATAAAAAGTAAATAAGTAAAAGCTTATAAATTTTTCTCTTTTAAGCAAAAGTTAATATATTAAATTAGGGTCGTTCAAAAATACCCGACCGACCTGATTACCCGACTATCCAAGCACAAATAATCGGGTATTTATTCGGAATTTTTTTTACATGGGTCGGTATCGACCCGTCATTTCCTGGTTCAGGGCCGGGTTAAAAAATTAAGAATTTTCGGGATATATTTGAAATTAATATTTTTTATATTCAATATACATATTTTTATATTAAACTAATAAAAATCTTAATTTTTTATATTTTTTTATTTAATAAATACATATTGTTATGAATATTTATCTATGTGGATGTCTATCATAATAAGAACTTTATCAAGGAGATTTGATTTACTTTATCATTATGAATATTATCTTCATTAATTAGAGTTTAATGTATTATATACTTCTTATGCCTATAAATAGATGATTTGATAAAGACATTGTACACAAGTCTTTAAGAATAATACAAATCTCAATTTTTCTCTCATCTTTTTGTTCTTTTATTCTTGTTCATTGTTCTTCGTTATTTTATTCACAACACGTTATCAGCACGAGACTCTAATCAACTGAGGTGTTTATCGTCGAATCCTAAAAGAGTTACCGAAAAGAATTTGATTCTAGCATGAATCAAAGATAAGTTCTTCTCCCTAAATTATATTTTAATTATCGATTATTTTTTTTTCTCTTGATCTTAAATTTGATTTTTAATTTTTTGGTAAAAGATAAATTTCACAAAATTAAATTTTCAACCATGTTATTTTATATATATAGTGCATTCTATTTTGTCTATAATTTTTCTTCGTGAAGTTTGCAGTTTAAAACAATATTGAAGCTGAAAAAGAGAGAGTAGAGATTGAACATGTGCTGGCAGTTTAATCCGAGCAACTTGATTACTTATCTTTTGAGAAATCTCTTATTGCTGCTCATTACAATCAAAAGATTATTTTGAATGAACATTATATTTGGAGTTGTGTGGTAAGTTTCATCTTTAACTCTGGTTTCAATTACGAATCACTCTGCGATGGTTATGCTTTTATTTGGATTTTTTTGACATTTTATTCTTATATTTTTTATTTAACGCCTAAAGCACATTCTTTAATTAGTTAATATGTTCTATATTTTGTTGGTTTAATCCAAGTATATTGGCTGGACATCCCGTTCTATTAGGCTATTGGTCTCAAAGGAGGTTTTTAAAGGACATTGTGAACTGGTTTAACAATACCGCGTACGAGGATTAAATCTTATTTGCTCAAAAATAATAATTTTTGTACGTCGAAAAACTTGACTATAGACTTCTCCCAAATTAAAGTTACGAAAATTCATCTTGATTCAAAAATTTTATGGGAAACATTCCATGAAATGAATGCAAACATGATATTTATTCCATGCGATTATTGGATAAGTTTCATTCCCTGAAGTGAATGCAAACGTGATAAATCACTATATGGTTAGTGAATAAAACTCAGTTATGTGAATGTTTCAAATTAAATTGAAATTTTGTGGTCATAGTATCACTGATAAGGATATGTTAGAAAAATATACTCCACTTTCACAAAATTAATGTTGTCATGTAGACATGATATCATGAAAAGGTTTTAAAGACCTATTGGCTCCGCTCCATTCCCTGAAGTGAATGTGACATTTTAAGCAGAAAGAATAAATGCCACATTAGCAATTATGGTCGCAATTGAGGCCATGAACATACATTGGCAAGATGATTATTTTAAGAATGCATATAACCACCAGCAAGTGGATTTGTAAAGATGATAGGAATAAATTAAGAAAGTGATTTTTTATACAATGATACAAACCATTAATCTCGTACTTGTCATATGCCAAAGTATTATGAACCTTTATCCACAATCATGAATGATAAAGAAAAGAAAATATAAACAAAATTTGTTTACGAAAATAGTTATGGCGTTATTGGTCCAACTCAATTGGATATTGTTGATTTACTCATAACCCTTGAAGGGAATAATTCACAATTTATTTTATTTCTTTATAATCCCTAAAGGGAATAATTAATCTTTTATTTATTTTGCTTTTTGTTAATTTGTTTTACTTATTATTTATTTATGTTAATTTACTTTATGTTAATTTGTTTTACATATTGTGATAATATGCAAGAGAAAAATATGAGTACTATATCTCAAAGTATTAAAATATCAACGCTCCGGAAGAGCAATAAGTTCTTGAGAGATTATCTTTGATAGATAACCGATTTGATATGATGTACTATATTTAATATTTTTATTCCCCCGAAGTGAATGGTACAAAACACATATTTTTCATTCCCCGTAGTGAATGGAACAAAGCACATATTGAAAAGTGCATAATTATGCATATTTTCCCATTTAAAATGCAAAGGAATAATGCGAGTACTATATCCGGGAGTACTAATATCATAGAAGGCTCCGAAAGAGCAAATATGCTATTGCTAAATAGAACTCAATTCCATATTCACAATGCAATATACTCGTCAAAGTCGCAAGAGGCTTATTGAATTTTAAAGAAATATATATCATATTGAGATTATTAGTCAAGAGGATGCTGACTATCTCCATATTATGAGTATAACTCAAGGCAATAAGAAAATCTTGAAAAACAATTACATGCACTGTCATCCAGATTGCACTACATAATAATTAGTACAAAATTAAAGATCATGCTATTGTAAACCAGAAGTTTATTGATAACTTTATTATTTGGCATGGTCGGTTAGGCCATCCCGGTTCAATTATGATGCAAAAAAGTATTGACACTTTTATGTGGTCAGTCATTGAATAAGTGACATATTCTTCAAAGTAATGCTTTTTCATGTGATACTTGCTCTCAAGAAAAATTAATTATTTGACCATCACCACCTAAGATAGATTATGAATCTATTAATTTTTTGGAAAGGATACAAGGTGATATATGTGGGCCTATACATCCTCCTTGTGGACCATTTAGATATTTTATGGTTTTAATTGATGCATCAACTAGATGGTTACATGTATCATTATTATCAACTCGCAACTTGGCGTTTGCGAGGTTACTTGCTCAGTTGATTAAATTACGAGCATATTTTCCATATTCTCCTATAAAGACAATTTGTCTTGATAATACTGGTGAATTTACTTCCCAAGCTTTTGATGATTTTTGTACGTCAATTGGAATAAGTGTTGAACATCCTGTAGCTCATGTTTATACACAAAATGGTCTTGCAGAGTCATTCATTAAACGTCTTCAATTAATTGCAAGACCATTATTGATGAAGTCAAAACTTCCAATTTTTGCTTGGGGACATGTCATATTACATGCAGAATCACTAATTCGTATAAGACCATCAAGTTATCATAAGTTATCCCCATTACAAATGGTTTTTGGTCAGGAACCAAATATTTCCCATCTTAGAATTTTTGGGTGTGTGGTATATGTTCTGATTGATCCACTACAACGCAAAAAGATAGGTCCTTAAAGGAGGTTGGGAATATATATTGGATTTGAATCTCCTTCAATAATTAAAAATCTCGAGCCTTTAACGGGAAATTTATTTACAGCTCGATTTGCTTACTGTCATTTTAATGAGTCAGTTTTCCCAACATTAGGGGGAAAGAATAAACAACTGGGTAAAGAAATAAGTTGGAATAAATTATCATTTTGATCCACGTACCCAACAGTGTGAACTAGAAGTTCAAAGGATAATTTATTTACAAAACTTAGCAAATAAATTGCCAGATGCTTTTACTGACCCTAAAAGAGTGACTAAGTTGCATATACTAGCTATGAATGCTCCAATTGAAAATTGATGTCCCGGAAGGACAAAGTCTAGTTACTAATGAGTCTAACTCATGCTTAAAGCGTGGTAGACAAGTAGGTTCTAAAGATAAAAATCCTCGAAAAAGAAAAGGAGTTATATCTTATGATGGTCCGATCGAGGAATCAACGAATTATGAAAATATTTAGAAGAGATCAAAAGGTCTCCAACAAGACATTATACATGACTCAGGTACCTGATAATAAAGAGATCTCAATAAATTATGTCATATCTGGTAATAAGTGGAACCGAAATCAAATATACGTCGATGATATATTTGTATGCAATATAGCACTAGAAATTTTGGATGATGATGTGGATCATGAACCTATTTCAATTGGACAATGTAAACAAAGAAATGATTGGTCAAAATGGAAAGAGGCAATTGAGGCAGAACTAAAATCTCTTTCGAAAAGAGAAATGTTCGGACCAGTAGTTCGTACACCGGAAGGTGTAAAACCTGTAGGATATAAATGGGTTTTCGTGAGAAAGAGAAATGAAAAAGGGGAAGTTGTGAGATATAAAGCTCGTTTGGTTGCACAAGGTTTTTCACAAAGACTTGGGATCGATTATGATGAGACATATTCCCCAGTGGTGGATGCAACTACTTTTAGATTTTTGATTAGTCTAGAAATAAAAGAATGACTTACTTTCCGCCTAATGGATGTTGTTACAACCTATTTGTATGGGCCTCTTGATAATGATATTTACATGAGACTTTCAGAAGGATTTAGACTGTCAGAAGCAGTTAATTCAAGTTCTCGAGAACAATATTCAATCAAATTGAATAGATCCCTTTATGGATTAAAACAATTTGGACGTATATGGTATAATCGCCTCAGTGAATACTTATTAGTGGAAGACTATAAGAATGATCAAATTTCCCATGCATTTTTATTAAGAGATTTAGCTCCGGATTTGTTATTATTGCTATGTATGTTGATGATTTGAATATCATTGGGACTCTTGGAGAGATCTCAATGAAAATGGAACACCTAAAGAAAGAATTTGAAATGAAAGACCTTGGAAAGACAAAATTTTGTCTTGGATTACATATTGATCACCTAAAGGATGGAATCCTTGTGCATCAATCAACATACATAGAAAAGTTTTACGAAGATTTTACATGCATAACACACATCCGTTAAGCACCCCAATGGTTGTTAGGTCATTAGATGTAAATAAAGATCTTTTTCGTCCCCCAGATAAGGATGAAAATCTTCTTGGTCCGGAAATACCATACTTAAGTGCCATTGGTGCACTAATATATATTTCTAGTCATACACGACCTGACATATCATTTGCTGTAAATTTGCTGTCAAGATTTAGTTCATGTCCAACCCGAAGACATTAGAATATGGTCAAACATATATTTCGTTATCTTCAAGGTACGAAAGACATGGGATTATTTTTTTCCTAATCTATCCAAAACCGAATTGATTGGTTTTGCAGATGCAGGGTACTTATCCGAGCCTCATAATGCTCGATCACAAACCGGTTATGTATTTACATATGGTGGTACTACAATTTATTGGCGCTCTATGAAGTAAACATTTGTTGCCACTTCCTCTAATCATGCAAAGATTTTAGCTATTCATGAAGCTAGTCGTGAATATGTATGGTTAAGTCTGTAGTTCATTAATTTCGAGAAAATTGTGGCTTATGCTCCGAAAGAGTAACTCCGACGGTCTTATATAAAGACAATACAGCTTGCGTTGCTCAACCGAGAGAAGGATACATAAAGGGTGATAGAACAAAACACATCTCACCAAAATTTTTATTCACTCATGATCTACAAAAGAATGGAGACATTGATGTCCAACAGATCCGTTCAAGTGAAAATTTAGCAGATCTATTAACCAAAGCGCTTCCTACTTCTACATTTGAGAAGTTGATTTTTAACATTGGATTGTGTCGTCTCAGAGATCTTAGTGATGCATAAATGAGGGGGAGTAAATACGCGTCTGCGCTCTTTTTCCCTTAACCAAGGTTTTGTCCCAATGGGTTTTCCTGGTAAGGTTTTTAATGAGACAACCTGTTATGCGTGTCAAAAGATAGTGTACTCTTTTTTCCTTCACTGGGCTTTTCCTAGTAAGGTTTTAACGAGGCACATAGTTTAGGACATCCAAGGGGGAGTGTTATGAATATTTATCTATGTGGATGTCTATCATGATAAAAACTTTACCAATGAGATTTGATTTACTTCATCATTATGAATATTATCTTCATTAATTAGAGTTTAATGTATTATGTACTTCTTATGCCTATAAATAGATGATTTGATGAAGACATTGTACACAAGTCTTTAAGAATAATACAAATCTCCCTTTTTCTCTCATATCTTTGTCATTTATTCTTGTTCGCTGTTCTTCGTTATTTTATTCACAACACATATTTTTATATTAAACTAATAAATACATATTTCTTTTATATTTTTATATTAAAGTAATAAAAAAAATTATATTTAAAATTATATATTTTTATATCCAGATACCCAAATATATGAATTTCCGGGTACTCGTAATTTTCGGTTATCCGACTAACGGGTACCCTCAAAACTTGGGTCGAAACACAAACCGCATTTTCTACAACCTGAAGATTCGAGTATCTGGTACTTCGGGTACCCGAATACCCGGTACCCGAATTTGAACACCCCTATATTAAATCTAATCAATAGTATTAATTTTTAAATACTTCTTTGGATAATTCAAGTTCAAGTAATAAATTAAAAAAATTTATCAAAACTTCAAAAAAAATAACTATCAGTTGTGGCATTATCACCGAAATAACACCATTTAAAATTTTATTTCTTAAAATAATTCCCATGAAAATTATTTTCCAGCATGAGAATCTTACGGTAAACTCGTCGACATATATAACGGATTTGATTATTATCTTTTAATTTTTTAATGAAATTTCTGGACATACATATCTAATTTCATTGAAATTTGTTTTCTTTAAAGCTTAAAAGTTTGATTATTTACGTTAAAAAATTATCAAAAATAAAACTATCCATTCATTCCGACAAGTTCGCTGTAAATGTGCCAGGTTGAGAAATATTTTTTTCCTAATTTTTTTTCTAATGCTATTTTAGAAAATAAAATTTTAAATTGTGATATTTTGGTGAATATCCCCATCAATTGGACGCGCCGGTATGAAAAAAACGTGTAGAGCGCGTTATAGTGATTTCACAGTAACCTCCCATATTCATAAGAGGAGAGAACTTTCTTTGCAACTTCTGCAATTTCATTGCTACATTATAAATTCTCCTTCCCCTTCTCCACTCTCACTCCAATTCACTTTTCGTCTTTTCCTCGTCGTCCAAACAGAAAAAGAAAATCAAACACTTGAGAAACCATGGCCTTCCGCCTTAGCAACAACCTTGTTGGAATCCTCAACTTCATAACCTTCCTCCTCTCCATCCCCATCCTCGGCGCCGGCATCTGGCTTAGTCGAGAAGGCGTCACGGAATGCGAACGGTTTTTAGACAAGCCCGTCATCGCGATCGGAGTCTTCCTCATGGTGTCTCACTGGCGGGACTAATCGGCGCCTGCTGCCGCGTCACTTGGCTACTCTGGCTTTACCTAGTCGTCTTGTTCCTCCTCATTGTACTGAGCATCGTCTTCACCATCTTTGCCTTCGCGGTGACGAATAAAGGGGGCGGAGAAACTTTATCTGGGAAAGGGTACAAGGAATACCGACTTGGTGATTACTCAAACTGGTTACAGAAGAGAGTTACTAATGGGAAGAACTGGAATAAGATCAAGAGCTGTTTGGCTGATAGCAAAGTTTGTACTGATTTCCACGACAAGTATCTCAATGTTTCTGTCTCGGAGTTTTACAAGGAGCACTTGTCCTCCGTTCAGGTACTTAGATCTGGGATTTTGTTTTAATTTTTCCACTTCGTTTCAAACTTCAATTCCTTTTAATTTTTCACATTGATTTTATTCATAGCATGGGTCTCTTTAGATCTAATTTCCGGGGTTGGGGTTTTGAAATATTGCAAATCTTACCTTGTCTTCGAAATTTGAATCTAAACCAGAGACCGAATTGAATAATTTTGTCTGCTTTATTGATAAAGTAGTCTGGTATCAAATACTTTTTCTCGGTTAATTCTTTTCTTTTAAAAAGGTCCCCAACTTTTCATACGAAAATTTACATGTATAGATTCTGCTCGGATTAATATAATTAAAAATTTAAATTGTGGTTGTGTTTCCGGTTATAGTGTTCTATTGCGGTCGTAGAAATGATGGATGTCATTGTGGTTTGGACTGTGCTGCTACTACTATATAGCCGTTGTTATTACGGTAGTAGACCGCAATATGAATCCCTGCAACTTAATCTTGATATTGTCAGTGCAAGAATATAATTCTCAACTTAATCTTGTGGATGTAATCCTTGTGTTTAATGTAAATGCAGTCGGGTTGCTGTAAGCCATCGAACGACTGCCAATTCAACTATGTCGGACCGACGAACTGGACAAGAGGGACTGCTGTATCCACTAACCCCGACTGCAATCTGTGGGATAACAACTTGGACACTCTATGCTTCAACTGCGAGTCGTGCAAGGCCGGATTCATAGACAACCTCAGGAGTTCGTGGAAGAAGGTGGCGGTAGTCAACATTGTCTTCCTCGTCTTCCTGATCATCGTCTACTCTGTTGGCTGCTGTGCTTTCAGGAACAATAGGAGAGACAATTATTATCAGCAGCAGCAACCCTGGAAGCCTTGAGGTGATCTTTGTTCTGGTTTCCGATTTTGGATATTTGCACTCGTCTGCCGGATTTTTCTCTTTTGATATCTGCTTTGTGAATTAGTGTTGTCCATGCTTTGGATATTGGTTCTCTTTTATTGTATAGCTTTCGATTCCTTATTCTTGTTATTCACATTGTATGCTTAATGGATTCTATTATTGGTATGTCATTTGTTCATTGTTACCCTGTTGACAGACAATAGTGTTGCCGGGCAAGGAAAGCTAGGTGGGTGGGTCACCTAAATAAGAACCCTAAATTCAAAGTTATTATATAGTAACAGAGAAAAGGAAAGGAAAACGAAATTTGTTTTGATTTCTAAAATGAGAAAGGGAAATGAAAGAAATACATTAATCCTATCTAAAGGAAGTGATATACTATTTTTTCCCCAATTATATCGTCTTAAAGATAAAAATAAATATGATTATGGAAAAATATTCTATTCATGGATGATAGAAAATTTATTTTTTCACAAGCGACTTGTTTTTAGAGTTTAGAGGTTGATGTTTAGGGTTAGAGTTTTAGTGTTTGTGGTTAGGTTTTAAGGTTTGAAAATAGATTTGATGGTCTAGAGTTTAGATTTTAGGTATTAGGATTCAGGGCCATTAAAAGGGAGATTTGATATGAAGCCCGCTTTTGGAATTTTTTTATATTGGCGGTGCATTAAATAATTGCCTTATTATTATGGGTAAGTATTTGATATACTGGCGGTGGAAACTAAAAGTTTCTATAAGCCCTATAATTTTAGGGTTTAGGGACTTAGTTTAGGAGGTACAATCTAGTGGTTTAGGTGTAGGGATTTAAAATTTAAGGATAGTAGTTGAAATTTAGGGTTTATAGGTTAAAACCTAAATCATCACCTTATTATCCTAAGAACTAAATGCTAACATCTAAACCTTAAATTCTAACCTTAAACCTTAAATTCTAAACACTTACACCTAAACCCTACACTTTAAACTAAGACCCTAAACTCTAAAACTAAGATACTTGTGACAACTTTTAATTTTCACTGCCAGTGTATTGAATATAAATCTGATTATTATATGTGTAATTATTCCATACATAGACAATGAAAATAAACAAGAGTCTTAATTTTAGGGTTTAGAGTTAGAATTTAAGGGTTAGATGTTAGGGGTTTATGTTTAAGGGGTTAGAATTGAGGAGTTGTGGTTTTAATTTAAGGTTTGAGAGCTAGAATTTAGGGTTTATAAGTTAAAACCTAAACCACTATCCATTTTATCATAAATTCTAACTACATCCCCTAAATTTAAAATCCCTAAACCTAAACCCATAACCTCTAAACTCTAAGTTCTAATCTTAAACCCTAAAACCGAAGCACTTGCAATTTTTTTTGTTTTCACCCCTGTTTATTGAATAAAATTTTTATTATATGACTAATTTTTTTGGTTTCCCTTTCGGTTTCCTAGGGTTTTACTTTGACTGATTCTAACTGGCTCGTATTGCACACCTGACTTTGGTGATTGAATCTTCCTGTGAGAATTTTTCTATACATAAGGCCTCAAACTCGAGACATGTTTAAGCGATATTAAGCTAATTAAGCGATATTTGCTTAAAGAAAATATTTAACTAAAGAATGAGTACTTTCATTTCCATTATTTTAGAAAATATTTATAAATTCAAAAATTTTAAAAAAATATAGGAAAAAATATGCAAGAAGGAAAATGCAGAGGAAAAAGTATAAAAAAATTAGTAAACTATTGTTGTCCTATTTTATATGGGTTTGAATCATAAAATTTAAAGGTCTCTATGCTTAAAGGTCTGCTTTCAAATATCCTAAATTCCATTTATAATCCTCTACAGTAATCCTGTATTCTTTGAGTACTTCAGAATTTAAGCTTCCAATGAGATAAAGCTTACTACAGTTATGACTTGAGAGGTCATCATATGCTGCAATAATCAACAATCAAACATATATTTTAATATTTTTATCTTAAATGTTTTTTTAACAAAAAAATATATTAGATTGTATTTATATTGAAAATGATTATAAAAAAGATCACACTATAAATATTAAAAATTTAATATAAAAATATAATAAATTTCAAAACGTGTAAAAAATATGAGAAAATTGCAATATTCTACTTCGATAAACAAATTCTACGTGGAATGCGGAACCTGACGCACAATTCTCATCAATGGGGTTTGAATCCTTCTTGATTTAAACAAATCTTAAATTAATGTCACATATTGCTTAAAAACCAAGACGCTAAATTTCTACCATCTTCAGCTTCAAAATGTATGTCACATATCGCATTAAAAATTCTTTTTTCTTTTTTTTCAAAATTTTCGTTCAAAGCAACAAACTTTCAGATTCTTCACATCAAATGACTTGCAAAATGGACAGTATTCCACTTATTGTTCAGGCGTTGGCAAGAAAGGGAAAATTCACAACTAAAACCTAGAAATCTTATAATAGGAGTATTTTGTAATATCCCATTATTGGAATAGTGACCAAAACATAAAGAATCAAAAGTTAGTGGTTTTAGTTCAGTGACTAAAACATAAAGTTTTAAAGTTTGATGACAAAAGTGAAAAGTTGAGAAAAGTTCAAGGACCAACATGGTAATTTTCCCAATAATTATTTTTATTCCATAAATAGATAGATCATCTAAGGGTGTGGAACAAATATAAAAACTATGGTTTGATCTGATGTTTCTATTATTGGGAAATTACGGTTATAGTTTAGGTGTAATTCGGGTAATCGTATGAGCTAGAAATTTTATGAATATTTGAAGGAAGTCTTAAAATGACCCAAAGAGCATAGCATTGAAGTTCTGAATCGTTTTAAATCAATTTAGATTCGATTCTATTCAATATTTTGTATAGGTGATGAAATGACATTTTGGAGAATATAAAGATTCATTAATTGCAAAATGGTCATTTTACCCATACTTTTTTAATTATAATTGATTTGATGATAAGGTTGAGTATAGGTGTGGATTTATAATTAGTCATAATCCAAGGGTGAAATGATCATTTTACTATGAGGAAAGATTTTTATTTTAAATTAAAGATTTAATTGCCATTTGACATTAATCAAAGAAAGAAGAAAAATTTGAAAACTTTGTTCATCTTCTCTCTCAAAGTGCCGAACCTAAAGGGGTATGGGTAAGAAATCTTTCAATTCAATTTTTAGCTTGATTTGGTTGATTTTTGGCTAGAGTTATGAAATAAGAAATTGATCTCCTTTGAATTCTCTATCTTTTAACATAAGTTTTGCTTAGTTTCCATGGTTCCAAGTTGAGTTTGATGATTAGGGTGGTTGAAGAACATGTTAAGATTTCATGTTTTAAAGCTTAATCAAGTTGGAAATGGTGTTGTAGTCTTGTTTAGATGCTTGAAATGATGAAAACTTCTTGGTAAACTTTAGGGACCATTTCGGCTATAAGAGGAAAAATTAGGGGAAATTTTGCAAAAATTTATTTGATGATGGAAATGATTAGAATGATGTTTTCTAAGTTGAATTATGTGGTTGGATTGAAGAAAACATCATTTTAGGACTATTTTGTGAATTTTGTAAATTGGGTGAAATAAGTGAGAAATTTGGAATTATTCAAGAAGCATGGTTATATTGGTTGCTATGATACAATGATTATTTTAGTATTAAAATTTTTGGATTATTAGATGAAATGTGAAAGTTTCCAAGTTTTAGATTATAAACCCTAAGAGAGAGAATTTAGGGTTTAAAGGGAGATTATCAAACTATTGGTTGTAATATGTAAATTGAGATGAGATTAAAGTATTGGAAGCATTGTAGTTACAAAGAAGTATTTGGATGAAAATATTAATTTTTCCATATTGGTATGTACATGTATTAGTAAAGGTTGGACATGTACTTAAGGTTGCTTGTGTCATGTATAATGTATAAACAGATAACAATAGAGTTCGAGTACAAACAAGTGAAGAAAGAAGATAGAAAGTGCAATCGAGCTTAGTGAGGCTAGTATAAATTATAACTTTGAAAGTGTCAAGGTGAGTGCAATGCATGCATATCATGATTTTTATGTCATTCATTATATAATTGACATGTTAAAAATATGTCCAGAATTGAGAATACATGCATGGATCACTACTTATTCATGGAATGTTATTTTACGTATGAATTGCTTAATATGCATATATGTTGCCATGTAGGAGATTATGATTGATATAAAGCCCAAAGTATGAGATATGAAATTAAAAGTATAGTTGGATATCCATAGAGTCATAAACAGCTGTATAAACATTTTAGCACTCCCGGTAGAGTGCAATTTATTATAAGCACTTCAGGTAAAGTGCAAAATAATTAATAATTGTATACTCCGGTAAGTATACAAAAACACTTCGGTGTTAAGCACTTCCAGTAAAGTGCACATAATAAACTATACTCAAGTAAGTATAGGGGGGATGACTCGCGTACCAAAATTTCCTTAATTCAATACTTGGGCTAAATGAATTGAAAAACAGGTTAAAAGGCTTGAAAGCTCGATGATGAATATGGCAACGATATTGGTAAGAATCAAGGTTATTACCATGTAATATGTTACTATACATATATCATGTCATATATGTTAAAATGCATAAAATGCATAAAATGGGAGGTGATCATATGCATTGTTACTATAATAATTGATACCTATGTTAAATTGCATTTGAATTAAATGTTGTTGCCTCACTAAGTATATGCTTAGCGTATGATGACTTTCATGCGTAGGTTTTAAAGGAGCTTCGAGTGAAGAGTAGCCGAGCATCACTTTCATATTTTGGGAGGTATATCTCTATACTCATAGTAATGTAATGACATCCATCCTTTCTTTTGGAGATGTGCTAGATAGCATGTATAATTAGTGGGGTTGTAATAACTTATCACTAAATATGGTGGGTTAATAGTTGTTGAATATGGATGATGAACCTAGTAAGTACTATTATGGTTATAAATGATAATGGACTAAGTTTTTAGTAAATATGGATTCTAAGATAAAAAGTTTAAAAATCCGTCCAGAAATGTATGCAAAAGCAGTGTGTTCGGAAAATCAGCATAAATTCCACAATTGGAATTTGATAGTGAATCTTATATGCATGAACTACAAATTCTGTCTAGTTTCTCACAAAATTAACGGTGACTGATTTAGAGTTGTATGTAAAAAGATATTAATTTTTATTCGAAGGAAGGTCAGAAAATAGGGCAGCAGAATTTCAGTATTTTGGGGTTGTGACGTGAATTTAAGAATTTATTTGAATTTTTGTGTAATGAATTTAGGCTAATAATTTATATGGTTAGAAAGCCTAATTAATCTAGTTTAATTAGAAAATTTCGAAATGAATTTTCGATGTCTATAAAAATTTCTATAAATTTTTAAGTAAGGTAGCGCAGATTGTCAGTTTATAAAGGAAAATAAATAATAAGGTTTAAAATTTGTTAATAACATCATTGGCTCGTATTTGGTGATAAATACGGGAAAGAGATGTTACCTTAATTAGTATCAGAGCTACATGTTTAGTCGATGCTGGATAGAAATTGAGTCTAAAAATGAGTGGGAATTGTAAACATGCCACTAGGATGTCATAATTACTGATGATTATGTGTTGATATTCTGATGCTCTATAATTAGTAATGCTACCCTATATTAAGAAATTTGTTTAAATTGTTATGTTCAGATGTCGGACCATCAGGGTTCTAGACATGCATTTGAACATGAGGTCCCTGTGCAGAGTGGGAGTAACAGTGTAAATCAGAATGTACCTCATGAGCAATACCAAGGTCAGGCACCTGCACAAGGACAACAAGACATGCCGGTTCAAGATCGTGGATTATTCCTACAGGCATTAGATGATATCTTAAATAGACCGAAACCAGTATCTGTACCAAGGGAGTTGAGAAAGCTAAAGGCATCTGAATTTCAAGGTGATTCTGATGTTGACCCGATGTTTGCGGATTTCTGGTTAAATGATATTAAAATCATGCTGGATACTATCCGGTGTGATGATCAAGGAAAACTTGAAGGTGTAACATCACTTTTGATGGGACCTGCTCGAATTTGGTGGACCACCATTACTGCTCAGATTCCTCGGGAATGAGTTACTTGGGAGTTCTTTTTACAAGAGTTCCGGAACAAGTATATTGGAGATGTTTTCATCGTGGATATGAGGAATCAATTTCTGAGTCTGAAGCAAGCAGGCAGATCAGTCTATGAGTATGAATGTGAGTTTAATAACCTTAGCCGATTTGCTACCGAACTTCTTCTGATTGAGAAGCACAGAGTTACTAGATTGTGGGAGGTCTAGATCCGGAGTATAAGAAAGCCTTGGTTGCTCTTGATTTATCTGAATTTCAAGTGGCGGTTAACCGAGCTAAAGGAATGGAAAGGGTGGAACAAGAAGAAGCTTCTGAGAAGAAAACACAGTCAATTAATCGACCTGGTGGCCCCAGTGTTTTACCCTGGTCTAAACGGGGTAAAGGTTTCAGCAACAAGGATCAGTCGGGTCGATGTCGTCCGTAAAGAAGAATTCTTCTGCGGATAAATCCAAGCAAGTCCACAATAAAACTAGTGCAAGTAAAGGTGATGGACTTTGGAATAGACCTGAATGCAAGACTTGTGGAAAAAGACATCTTGGTCGATGTTGGTATGTACCAGAGACAGTGTGCTATCAATATGGGAAGCCGAGTCATTTCAAACGAGCATGTCCAAAATTATAGGAGAATCAATCGGTGGCTGCTTCTCAGAGAAATAAAGGGAACCGATGGTGGAATTCCCATCAAGGTGCATCGGAAGTTGCATCAAATCTGAAAGGCAAAGCTCTTGCTCGTGTATATAATATCAAGACTACAGAGAGTAAAGATGATCCTGATGTGATATCAGGTATGCTTGAACTCTTTAATAGACCTATTTTTGCACTAATTGATTCTGGTTCCACTTATTCATATATTAGTTCTAGAATCATACTAGAAAGAAACATTCCAGTAGAACTACTTAAGAGTGAGGTGGTAGCAATCAATCCGTTAGGCCAGAGTGCTAAGGTTAAGAGGATTTCCCGTCAGTGTCCTATTAAAATTCAGAATGTGAATTTCCCCGCCGACCTTATGGAATTACCGTTTTGTGAGTTCGAAATAATATTGAGGATGGATTGGTTATTTGCATATGATGTTGTGGTGGAGTGCCAATTAAAAAGATTAACTTTAAAGGCACCAGATGGATCACGAATATTATTCGTGGGGGAGAAGCCGAATCATCGTAGTGATGTTATTTCGGCTGTTGTTTCGAATGAAATGTTGATGGATGGTTGTGAAATAGATCCAACTCCCGAAATTGATACCTTGAAGCAGGGAGTGAAAATAGAAGATATACCTACGGTGCGGGAATTCCTATATGTATTCTAGAAGAATTACCAGGACTACCTCCAGATAGAGAGGTAGAATTTGGAATTGATGTGTTACCTGGTACAACACCCATATCGATGGCACCGTATCGTATGGCACCTGCTGAACTCTGAGAACTCAAATCATAGCTACAAGAATTGCAAAATTGAGGTTTTATACGACCAAGCATATCATCATGGGGAGCACCTGTATTATTTGTAAAGAAGAAAGATGGATCGATAAGATTGTGTATCGATTATCGTCAACTTAATAAAGTGACGATAAAGAATAAATATCCATTGCCAAGAATTAATGATCTCTTTGATCAATTAAAGGGGACAGTAGTTTTCTCTAAGATTGATCTTCGATTGGGCTATCATCAATTAAAGATTAAAGAGCAGGATATTCCAATGAAGGCTTTTAGGACTCGATATGGTCATTATGAATTCTTGGTGATGCTGTTTGGATTAACTAATGCCCCAGCAACATTTATGGATTTGATGAACCGAATTTTTCAGCCATACTTGGACCAGTTTGTAGTGGTACTCATAGACGATATCTTGGTTTATTCTAAAACCAAGGAGGATCATGATGTTCATCTCAGAATAGTTCTTCAGATTTTGAGGGAGAAGAAATTATATGCCAAATTATCTAAATGTGAGTTTTGGCTTTCTGATGTGACATTTCTTGGACATATAGTATCGGCTGAAGGAATTCGGGTTGATCCTCAGAAAATTCAAGCTATCATGGAGTGGAAACCTCCTAAAAATGTTGCAGAGGTTAGAAGTTTTCTCGGATTGGCAAGATATTACTGCCGGTTCATGAAAGATTTCTCAATGATTGCTGAACCTATTACCAAATTGCTCAGGAAGAAAGTACCTTTTATGTGGACTAAAGAATGTCAAGAAAGCTTTGAAAGATTGAAGAAAATCTTGATAGAAGCTCTGGTGTTAGTTCAAATTGAATCGGGTAAGAATTTTGTGGTGTATAGTGATGCATCGCATAACAGTTTGGGTTGTGTACTTATGCAAGACGAGAAAGTGGTGGCTTATGCTTCTAGGCAGCTTAAAACTCATGAGAGGAATTATCCTACTCACGATTTGGAATTAGCTGCGGTTGTCTTTGCTTTAAAAATTGGCGCCACTACTTATATGGTGAAAGTTGTTATATATACACATACCACAAAAGCCTGAAAATATCTTTTAACGTAGAAGGAGCTGGATCTAAGACAAAGGCGATGGATTGAGCTAATTAAGGATTATGATGCAATTATTGATTATCACCCGGGAAAGGCTAATGTGGTGGCAGAAGCACTTAGCCGAAAGATGTTTTTAGCCCTGCGGATATCGGATGCTCAATTATCAATATTGGATGATGGTGCTCTACTTGCTGAGCTGAACATCGGGTCTATTTTGATAGACAAAATAAAAGAATCATAGGAAACAAATGAAAATTGTTTAGAGAAAAAGAAGAAAGCTGAAAGGGGAGAATCTCCAGACTTCGAAGTAAAGTCCTATGGATGTTTATATTATAAAGGACGTGCTTATATTCCTGAAGATGATGAATTGAAAAAGAAAATTCTTACAGAAGCACATTATAGTTCTTTAACGATGCACCCGGGAGGAAATAAAATGTCTTAGGATTTGAAAAGTCGTTTTTGGTGGCCAGGAATGAAAAGAGCTATAACAGAATTTGTGTCTAAATGCTTAACTTGTCAGCAAGTTAAAGCAGAACATCAAGTGCCATCAGGGTTACTTCAACCAATTGCTATTCTAGAATGGAAATGGGAAAAAGTGACTATGGACTTTGTAACCGGATTACCATTGACACCAAGTAGGAAAGACTTAACTTGGGTGATCGTGGATCGATTAACCAAATCAACACATTTCCTGCCCATCAGAACATATTTCTCTTTGAATAAATATGCAGAGTTGTATATTCGGGAGATTGTTAGATTACATAGAGTTCCTATTTCCATTGTGTCTGACAGAGATCCCATGTTTACTTCTAGATTATGGAAAGCACTACAGGAAGCATTGGGTACTCGATTGCATTTTAGTACTACCTTCCACTCGCAAACCGATGGACAATCAGAGAGGACAATTCAGATTTTGTAAGATATGCTAAGAGCGCGTGTCATTGAGTTTGCAGGTTTGTGGGAAAAATACTTACCATTGGCTGAATTTGCGTATAACAACAGTTATCAGTCAAGTATTAAAATTTCACCGTATGAAGCTTTATATGGAAGAAAATTCCCTACACCGTTAAATTGGTTTGAGTTAGAAGACCGCAAGATTATCGGGCCTGACTTGATTCAAGAGGTAAAAGAAAAAGTGAAAATAATTCGAGATAATCTAAGGGTAGTTTTCGATAGACAAAAGGCTTATTCAGATTCAAAAAGAAAAGATATTGAATACCAGGTAGGAGACAAGGTATTTTTGAAAATTTCACCATGGAAGAAAATAATGAGATTTGGTAGAAAAGGGAAGCTTAGTCTCAGATTTATTGGTTCGTATGAAATCTTGAAAAGAGTTGGACCGGTGGCATATCAATTAGCTTTACCACCAGAAATGAGCAAAATTCATGATGTTTTTTATGTATCGTTGCTTCGCAAATATAGGTCGGATCCTTCTCATGTCATTTCACTTGCGAAAGTTGAGATGCAACCTGATTTGACATTTGAAGAAGAACTAGTAAAAATTCTAGCCCATGGGATGAAGAAATTGAGAAACAAATTGATTTCATTGGTGAAAGTGCTCTGGAAGAATCACAAAGTTGAATAAGCTACTTGGGAAACTGAAGAGCGAATGAAAGAACAGTACCCGCATTTGTTTAATCTAGGTATGTTCTAAAAATTTGAGGAAGAATTTTTTTAGGGGGAGAGAATTGTAATATCCCATTATTGGAATAGTGACCAAAATGTAAAGAATCAAAAGTTAGTGGTTTTAGTTCAGTGACTAAAATGTAAAGTTTTAAAGTTTGGTGACAAAAGTGAAAAGTTGATAAAAGTTTAAGGACCAACATGGTAATTTTCCCAATAATTATTTTTATTCCATAAATAGATAGATCATCTAAGGGTGTGGATCGAATATAAAAAATATGATTTGATCTGATGTTTCTATTATTAGGAAACTACGGTTAAAGTTTAAGTGTAATTCGAGTAATCGTATGAGCTCAGAATTTTATGAAAATTTGAAGGAAGTCTTAAAAAGACCCGAAGAGCATAGCATAGAAGTTCTGAATTGTTTTTAAATCAGTTTAGATTCGATTCTATTCAATATTTTGTATAAGTGATGGAATGGCATTTTGGAAAATATAGAGATTCATTAATGGCAAAATGGTCATTTTACCCATACTTTTTAATTATAATTGATTGATGATAAGGTTGAGTATAGGTGTGGATTTATAATTGGTCATAACCCAAGGGTGAAATGGTCATTTTACTATGAGGAAAGATTTTTATTTTAAATTAAAGATTTAATTGCCATTTGGTATTAATCAAAGAAAGAAGAAAAATTTGGAAACTTTGTTCATCTTTTCTCTCAAAGTGCCGAACCTAAAGGGGTATGGGTAAGAAATCTTTCAATTCAATTTTTAGCTTGATTTGGTTGATTTTTGGCTAGAGTTATGAAACAAGAAATTGACCTCCTTTGAATTCTCTATCTGTTGACATAAGTTTTGCTTAGTTTCCATGGTTCTAAGTTGAGTTTGATGATTAGGGTGGTTGAAGAACATGTTAAGATTCCATGTTTTAAAGCTTAATCAAGTTGGAAATGGTGTTGTAGTTTTGTTTAGATGTAGTGTCAAGGTGAGTGCAATGCATGCATATCATGATTTTTATGTCATTCATTATATAATTGACATGTTAAAAATATGTCCAGAATTGAGAATACATGCATGGATCACTACTTATTAATGGAATGTTATTTTACGTATGAATTGCTTAATATGCATATATGTTTCCATGTAGGAGATTATGATTGATATAAAGCCCAAAGTATGAGATAGGAAATTAAATGTATAGTTGGATATCCATAGAGTCATAAACAGCTGTATAAACATTTTAGCACTCCCAGTAGAGTGCAATTTATTATAAGCACTTAAGGTAAAGTGCAAAATAATTAATAATTGTATACTTCGGTAAGTATAGAAAACACTTCGGTGTTAAGCACTTCCAGTAAAGTGCACATAATATACTATACTCAAGTAAGTATAGGGGGGATGACTCGCGTACCAAAAATTTCCTTAATTCAATACTTGGGCTAAATGAATTGAAAAATAGGTTAAAAAGGCTTGAAAGCACGATGATGAATTTGAAAACGGTATTTGTAAGAATCAAGGTTATTACCATGTAATATGTTACTATACATATATCATGTCATATATGTTAAAATGCATAAAATGGGAGGTGATCATATGCATTGTTACTATAATATATTGATACCTATGTTAAATTGCATTTGAATTAAATGTTGTTGCCTCACTAAGTATATACTTAGCTTATGATGACTTTCATGCGTAGGTTTTAAAGGAGCTTCGAGTGAAGAGTAGCCGAGCATCACTTTCATATTTTAGGAGGTATATCTCCATACTCATAGTAATGTAATGACATCCATCCTTTCTTTTGGAAATGTACTAGATGACATGTATAATTAGTGAGGTTGTAATAACTTATTACTAAATATGGTGGGTTAATAGTTGTTGAATATGGATGATGAACGTAGTAAGTCCTATTATGGCTATAAATGATAATGGACTAAGTTTTTAGTAAATATGGATTCTAAGATAGAAAGTTTAAAAATCTGCCCAGAAATGTATGCAAAAGCAGTGTGTTCGAAAAATCAGCATAAATTACACAATTGGAATTAGACAGTGAATATTATATGCATGAACTAAAACTTTTGTCTAGTTTCTCACAAAATTAACGGTGACTGATTTCGAGTTGTATGTAAAAATATTTGAATTTTTATTCGAAGGAAGGTCAAAAAACAGGGCAGCAGAATTTAAGTATTTTGGGGCTGTGACGTGAATTTAGGAATTTATTTGATTTTGTGTATAATTAATTTAGGCTAATAATTTATATGGTTAGAAAGCCTAATGAATCTAGTTTAATTAGAAAATTTCAGAATGAATTTTCGATGTCTATAAAAATTTCTATAAATTTTTAAGTAAGGTAGCATAGGTTGTCAGTTTATAAAGGAAAAGAAATAATAGGGTTTAAAATTTGTTGATAACATCACTGGTTCGTATTTGGTGATAAATACGGGAAAGGGATGTTACATATTTTGACTACGATTTATGAAACATCGAATTTATGAAACTATGATTTATAGATTTATGAAATATGATTATGAACTATGATTTATGGAATATCAAATTTATAGAACTGTGTTGTAAAATACGGATTTTTAAGCGTCATATCGGTATGAGAAGGGGTTGGGATTGTATGAAGAAATTTTATGAGTATCACCCATTCAAACGGCTAATATAAGACTAGCAGATGTAGCGAGGAGGTTATGAGAATCTTCCTCATCTTTGGCGGACATAGTCGGGTGCATTACGTTATGCTTGTGAGATTGTACCATTTGTGTTATGTTTTAAAGAATTTTAAGAAGATATTACTGTGTTTTACAATTACAATTTTCTTGCACTTTAGAGACACACTAAACTCTTTAACTTACTCCCTATAGTTTCTTATCTTTGGACATTAGGCGACTTACTACTTTGAGGATCTCACATCTTATCCGGTAATTTTATTATTTAGTATAAACTACCTTTTTTAGTTTTAAATTATTAGTTATTATTATTTGGGACACCCATGTAATTTCAGACGTTGAGACTAATTATGTTTTGGGGATTATTTTTAGCATTCATTTACTATGGTTTTTATTTAGATATTTTTATTAAAAATTTGAATATTATTTATGACATTTGTAATTTATTTATTATAGGTGACATATTAAATTATTGTTATTTTATTTTAAATTAAAGTATAATTTTCAAAATTAGTTTTTTTTCAAGGGTTGAGTTCCAATCACGACTTTCTAAATTTAGCCTATTCTTTTAAGCCTGGTTTAGGGGTTACATTTCTCATGAATTGGTACCTAAGGGTTTATGTTATCTCCAAAAAAGGATCTTCAATGCGTGGTTAGTAGCACTAATAAAAAGTTAATTAAATCATTATAAATAGAGGGGCAAATGGGTCATTCGATTCGAGTTTGGTTCAGGTCATTTTGGGTCTGACTACATTTGGTTTAAATTCGGTTTGGTTTTACTTCGGGTCTATGGTGATTTTTCTTCGGGTATCGTTTCGGTCGGTTGGGTCGGTTGATTTTTTGTTCGGTTAACTTTCAGTTCGGGCCCATTTGGTTCGGTTGATTTCAGGTCAGATTAATATCGAGTTAATAGGAGATCGATCAGTTTTAGTCGGGTTTTTAGTCAGAGTTAGGTTTTTCCTCCCTATATATGACTTTATATAGCCTGTATATTTGTTTTTTTGGTAAGTTGTGCGATTGTTCACATCCCATCTTTCTTTATTTATTTTAATATATTTTCTTTATATTGGGATCGAATTCCTCAACCGATTTTGTTGCCAAGTGGTGGAGAAGTTGGATTTTGGGTGATTGGTGGTGGAAGCAATAAAAGATAAATGACACAAGAATTTTAGAGTGGTTTGAGCTTCTAACTAAGCTCTACATCCACTACCTTATCTTCTCCACTAAGGATTTCCAAATTCACTAAATGAATTTCTTCCTTTTTTTTCCCGGGCTCAAGAGGCAACCCTTACAAACACTAGACTTATAACCCAAAGTCTAGCAAAACACTCTTTAAACAAAGAGAAAAGAAAGCAAATAAAGAAATCTTTACTAGGTAGATTGTTTGCACATTTAAGCTCACTCACCCAATCCTAAAACACTTAGCAAATATTACAATGAAAGCTCACAAGTTTTGTCTATGAAAAATATGAAAATTTGAGCACTAAGACATTTTACAATCAAAGGAATGTTGGCTTGTTGATCATTAGTTGTTCAAGGTGCTTGAAGGGTCATTTTATCCTTCCACATGAGTTCCTAGCCATTGGTGACCATTGGGGATGAAATGGAGCCGTTGGGGGTCTTTATTTCTCGCAATAAATGCAGTTCTGGAGCCTTCGATATCGGTACGCGGGTGTCCGTATCGGTACCTATTCTTCAGAAACTAGCCGTTGGAGAATTTAAAACACATGAGTATCAATACGCTACGTAAGCGTATCTGTACTCCCTGTTTAGGAAATAGCCATTGGAGGCTGAAATAAAATAGGGGCATCGGTACAACTAAATGCATATCGGTATGACCCCTTTCGTATCGATACGACTAAGCCTATACCGGTACGGGTTTTTGGTTCAGAAAAATTCCTTTAGTGAAAACCCTAAGGTTTATCGGTACGGCTAAGATCGTATTGGTATGGGTACTTTAGTCTTACAAGTTTTTCTATTTAAAAACTTTTTGAAGCCTTTCAAAACCTTTTGAAAACACATGAAACATATTTTCAAGTTGTTTGGACTTAAAATCATTGTTGAAATCTTTTCAATTTAGTCCAAAATTATTTTTCAATTATTATATCAAAATAAATATCCTAACACTTATTTCGGGTTGCTTTAGTTTGGGTGAAATTGGTTCGGGTCTATTCGGTTCAGTTGAAAACCAGTTTAGGTTCATTTTCGGTTCAACTGAAATTCTGGTCTATTTTGGTTCGGTTTATTTTAGGGTTCGAATCAAATTTGGGTCATCGTGTTCGGATCAATTTTAGGTCTCGTTTAGATAAATCAGTTCGAATTTTGGGTCAAGTTTTTCAGGGCTAATTATAAATGACATGGAAAAAATATATGTACTAAGATTTAAAATACACATATAATTAAATATAAAAAATATAAAATAAATTGCAAAATTAACAAAGATGAAGAAAAACATAATCTAATTAATGCTAAATTAATATCAAATTTGAATTTTTAACTTAATTAGAGTAAATCAATTTCAATCAAAAGTCAATGCACAATTTAATCAATAATTAAAGCCAATTAATCATTCAAATTTTAATACAATGATCAAATTAAATTAAGAATCAAATTAGGAGGCCTAATTACTAATTATTTTCATGAAACGTGACCTAATTGGGAAAGAAAAGTAATCACATGGTTAATTTATTAAATAGACATGCAAACTAGTGACCTAAATGTAAAGAAATCTAAATTCTAAGGCTGAATTAAAAGCTAATAGACCAGTTTTAGGACCTAATTAAAAGAAATCTAAATATAAAGTCTCGAATCAATCAAATTAACCAAAACTAGACCTAAATTGCATCTAATTCAAACTTAACATGTGAAATTAGGACCAAACTGGAATGCTACCTAAATGTGGAAGGACCTAATCAATAGTTAACCTCAAACTTTAAAAAAACACGCGGGGTGAAGCAATGGAGCAGGATAGTCCATCAGGTGTTCGGGTATGTATATAACATGCTTTACCATTTTTCGAGCCCGATTCAACACCCGATGTGCATACCTGGAGGCCCAGACGAGCACCTTTCAAGTTGCCCATGACCCTAGGGCCCAAAACAGCACCAAGCAGGTTGCCAAGGAGGTTTTGGCCAAGCAAACCGGGCCAAGCAATGCCTAATCCGCCCAAGAGACCAAGACCTTTGAGAATAGATCATTTTTTGACCAACACACATGGAAAGAGATCAAAAGATGCCCAACATTTAGGAAAAGTATCCTTTTACCAACCCAAGTATGATTTCTTAGTGATTCTTGCCTTTTTACATTAGGCAACTTTGTAATATGAATGATACTATTTCCATAGCTAGGAGATAGGAATCTTGGGATGATCCTTAGCCCTTGGATTAAACCAATCTTAACTGTTAGATGCTAGGAGGTGAGCCTATAAATAGAGCCCTACTCTCACAATTTTAAATCTACTTATTCACTTCTGATTTGAGTAACACTTTGATCATTCACTCAATCCCTCGTTTCCTTTGTCTTTGCCATTTCCTTTCCGTGTTCTATTGTTTCCGCAAGGATCTAAGCACTCTAGCTTTGATCATTTTTAGGCTTAACCCATTTTCACTCCATAACCTAAAAGAAATAACCCCTCATCTTTACTCTCAACATACAACACACCGGTTGCCGCCACCCTCTCACTCTGGCGATTGCCAAAGTGTATGAAAAAAGCTATTCTGTTGTTCGTTTCTCTTTACTAATAAAAAGAGGATATTTACTTTCATGAAATCAAAGCGAGAACCTATGATAGTTCAATCTAATTTTACTATTGAGTTTTGAATTATTGTTAATATGCGTTTGAATTAAAGTTTAAGTTTTAAGTAGTTTCATGGAAACAGGGTCATTTTGTAAAGGGGGGATTAAAGTTGAGTCTGTGCAACTTGTAAAGGATATCGAATGTTTGAAGAAAACTCTATCTCCCCTAAAACTCTCTTTCTTGTCTCATCTATATTTTGGAAATTCTACTATCTTTGACTATTCTTGCTATCTTTTTGTTTCAATTTGTTACAAGGGTATCATAGACCACATTGATTCTCGGCCATGGTTGAGACGCAAAGTCAATCGGTGATGAGCGCCGTGACGACCACTTCCACTATTGAAGCTCAACTATCTCTTATGGAGCTGAATCGGGAGGTAACCCAGATTCAGTCTAATGTTTCCCGATTAGAAGCTTCTTTTGATGAGTGATTTCAGATGATGCAAGAGAAGATGATGGCAAATCTGCACCGGATATTGGAAATCGATTGGGAAAAAAGATCGACACTGGGTTTGGGTTTAAAGGTCTGGTGAATGTTTTGGGTGTTCCTTTAGGATCGTCGATTGAGGTAAACAATATTTATCTGCCCTCTCCTACTGTACCTTTGGCTCTAAATTCAATGGTAGGACTCCAAGATGTTGTGGTTAGAAATAGGAATGAGAGCGAACCTATTCAACCTGTCAACTTCTTCTACTGTACCGTTGCTAAGTATGAGGTAAAGTTTGTCTACTTGAGTTAGTATGCTCCGGACATGATGACCAGCAAAGATGTGACAGGTTTCGATATGGCCTTGTTAAGGACATTAAGACGTATCTCTTGGCTGCGGATTACACGAATTTTGATATGTTGGTCAACCGGGCCAAGGATATTGAGCAGTCTTTGGGTGCACCAGTTCAGGCCGCAGATGCGAGCTTGGGTAAGAGAGCGTCTGACTCTAGCTATTCTGGGAGGCATTATAAAAAGTTTAGGGACAAGAGACATAGGCTAGATCATAGGCGTGGTGGTGGAGTTGGCCAAGGTGCTCAGAGAGCTCGTGCTGTAGTGGAGTGTGAGCGATGCGGTAGGCGCCACACCAGTATGTGCTAGGGTAATGCTAGAGGTTGTTGGATTTGTGGATCATTGGATCACCCGAAGCGTGATTGTCCTTGAGCTATGAGGGATGCATCGGCGCAGGTTGCTGCACCTGCTAGGGGCTGAGGCCGTGGCAGGGGTAATTTTTAGAGGCGCGAGGATGGTCAGAGGGGTACGGCTCATGTCGCTGCGGTGAGACTAGAGAGTAGTGGACCAACTCGGGTCTTTGCTTATCGTGAGGGTCGTAATGACTCAGATGTGATTGAAGGTACCTTTACTTTGCAATCCTTGTCATTGTTATCTTTGATTGATTCAGGGTCTACTCATTCATATATCTTGGGTGAACATGCATCTTTGTTGAATGTTCCTGTTGATATCCTTGATGTTGGTATGTTAGTAACTAGTTCTTTTGGTGAGACAGTTACTACTAGAAAGCTGTATAGGTGGCATCCTTTAGTTGTGCAAGGTCACGAGTTTACCGCAGATCTGATAGAGTTGCCATTCCATGGTTTTGATATCATTTTGGGTATGGATTGGTTGAGTGATCATAAGTCAGTTGTGGATTGTGAAGCCAAAATAATTTCTTTGAGGTTAGCTGACAATTATGAAGTTGTGGTTGGCGAGAATGTAAAGTTCTTGTCCAATGTTGTTTCAGCTACCCAGGCGGAAAAGACGATGAAATGAGGTTGCCAAGCTTATTTGGCTATTGTGATGAATCATAAAGCCAAGGGTGTTCGAGTACAGGACATTCAGGCTGTTTGTGAATTTCTAGAGGTTTTTCCTGAAGAGTTACTGGGTTTACCACCTGATAGAGAGGTAGAATTCGGTATCAAATTGTTTGTGGGTACGACACTAGGGTCCATTGCTCCTTAAAGGATGGCACCGAAGGAGTTAAAGGAGTTAAAGTCACAGCTTCAAGAGTTGTTGGATCATGGGTTCATTTGACCGGGTGTTTCTCCTTGGGGTGCTCTTGTTCTCTTTGTGAAAAACAAGGATGGTACGATACGTATGTGCATTGATTACTGATAGTTGAATAAGTTAATGGTGAAGAACAAGTACCCATTGCCACGAATTGATGACTTGTTCGATCAGTTTTGTGGAGCAACGTTGTTTTCCAAAATAGATTTGAGATTGGGATATTATCACCTGAAGGTCAAGGATGAGGATGTGCATAAGATCGCGTTCTGTATGCGGTATGGGCATTATGAGTTTCTGGTCATGCCTTTTGGTTTGACAAATGCTCCGGAGGTGTTCATGGATATGATGAATAGGGTTTTCTATAAATACCTTGACCAGTTTGTTGTGGTGTTCATAGATGATATTCTCGTGTACTCGCGAACCGAGGAGGAACATGATCGATATTTGTGGATTGTGTTGCAAGCGTTGACGGATAATCAGTTGTATGCTAAGCTGAGCAAGTGCGAGTTTTGGCTCAAGGAAGTAATGTTCCTTGGACATGTAGTTTCCGTGGAGGGTATTCATGTTGATCCACAAACAATTGAGGCTATCCTTAATTGGAAGCAACCTAAGTTTGTATCGGAGGTGCGTAGTTTTCTTGGGTTGGTTGGTTATTATCGCTGTTTTATTGAGGGGTTTTTGAGTATTGCAGCACCTTTGACAAAACTGTTACAAAAAAATATTCATTATGTGTGGACGGAGAGGCAGCAGCACTTTTTTGAGAAGTTGAAGGAGGTTTTAACACATGCTTCTGTGTTGATTCAACCGAAATTAGGGAAGAAGTTTGTGGTTTTTATAGCGATGCGTCATATGTTGGGTTGGGTTGTGTGTTGATGCAAGGTGGTAAGGTTGTGGCCTATGCATCGAGACAATTGAAGGCTCATGAGCGAAACTATCCAACTCATGATTTGGAGCTTGCAGTTGTGGTTTTTGCCTTGAAAATCTGGAGGCATTATCTTTATGGTGAAATGTGTGTGGTTTTTAAGGATCACAAGAGTTTGAAGTATTTGATGTCTCAAAAGGATTTGAATCTTAGGAAACAAAGATGGTTGGAGTTGCTTAAGGATTACAACTAGACAATTGAGTATCATCCTAGTAAAGCCAATGTGGTTGTAGATGCATTGAGTCGTAAGGTTGCGGTTGAGCTTAGAGCTATGTTTACAAGGTTAAATGTGACATGGGAAGGTGGTTTGTTGGCCGAGTTGCAAGTTAAGCCTACACTATCACAGATGATTAAAGCTAAGAAACTGTTTGATAGCTCATTGGTTGAGCATGTTAAGGATATATCAGAGGGTAATCTGACGGATTTTCATTTTGATGATGATGGAGTTTTGTGCTTCAAGGGTCAAATAGTGGTGCCATATGATCCGGAGTTGAGGCACACTATTTTGACGGAGGCATATTCTAGTCCTTTTGCTATACATCCCGGTAGTGTTAAGATGTATCGCGGGTTGAAGGAGGAATACTACTGGGTTAGGTTGAAAAGTGATGTGGCTGAGTTTGTTTCCAAGTGTATGGTGTGTCAGCGGGTTAAGGCTAAACATCAGTTTCCATCCGAGTCGTTGCAACCGTTGAAAATTCTAGAGTGGAAATGGGAGAGAATCACCATGGATTTTGTGACGGGGTTGCCACTGACACCAACTAAAAAGGATTCCATTTGGGTGATTGTTGATCGGTTCATGAAGTGCGCACATTTCTTGCCAATGCATACGACCGATACCTTGGACAAGTTAGCAAATTTGTATATTGCTGAGATTGTGCGTTTACATGGGGTACCTAAGTCCATTGTTTTAGATAGAGATCCGAGGTTTACGGCAAGGTTCTGGAGCAGTTTACACCAGGCTTTGGGTTTGAAGTTGAGTTTCAGCACCGCATATCACCCCAGACAGATGGACAGTCTGAGCGGGTTATCCTGGTTTTGGAGGATATGTTGAGGTGTTGTATTATAGAGTTTCAAGGAACTTGGGAGAAGAATTTACCTTTTGTTGAATTTTCTTATAATAATAGTTACCAAGCTAGTATCCAGATGGCTTCGCATGAGGCTCTGTATGGCCAGAGGTGTCGTACGCCCTTGTGTTGGGCTGAGGTAGGGGAAAAACATGTTTCCCTGCCAAGTGTGTTGAAAGACACGAATGAAAAAGTAAAGCTTGTCTGCGATCGCTTGAAAGCGGCAGCGGATCAGCAGAAACCTTACGCGGATTTGAAGCATAGGGAAGTTGAATATGTGGTAGACGATCGTGTATTCTTGAAAGTGTCACCATGGTAAAAGGTGATGAGATTCGAACATAAAGGTAAGCTTAGTCCGAGGTTCATTGGACCGTACTAAGTTATTGAACGTGTAGGTCATGTGGCTTATCGGTTGAGTTGCCTCCCGAGCTGGAGAAAATACATGATGTGTTTCATGTATCTATGTTACGAAGGTATCAGTCGGGTCCTTCGTATGTTATGCCGGTGGAACATATAGAGTTGAGGCCAAATTTATCCTTCAATGAGGAACCGGTGGAGATCCTTGATTCCAGCAGTAAAGTTCTTCGTGGTAAGACAGTTGAGCTTGTAAAGGTCTTGTGGCGACACCGAGGTGTTGAGGAAGCCAATTAGGAAAGCAAGACAGATATGTTGGAGCAATTTCTGCATTTGTTCCCTCCAAGTAATTTTGAGGACAAAATTTCTTAAGTGGGGGAGAGTTGTAACACCCCAGTTTTGGGCTTAGATGTTTTAAAGGTTGGTTCGAGGGTTCGATGGACCTAGATTAGAGATTTGAGTCTGTTTCGGGATTAAATCGAATTAAACATTTTTGAAGGTGATAAAATGGTGGAAAAATATTCTAAAATCATTATTATTTATATTAAGGATAATGGTGAGATCAATTTTGGAAAATAAGATTTGGAAATCGGGCATTTTGGCTGGTAACCAAAATGCAAGTTTTGAAAACTGTTTTTAAAGGTGACTAAAACGAAAAGGGTCAAATTCTTAGAATCTTTAAGGAGCTATTTTACCAAGTTTTTTCTGATGATTTCTCCCTTAATTAAAGATATTTTATCATGTGTTTTAAAGTTAATTAAAAAGATATTTTAGTTAAAAAGTTAGTTAAGCTCTTTAAAGAAAATTCACGTAACTTTTCTCTCAACTTTTCTCTCCACTATCTCCTCAGCCAAACACTCAAGTTTTCATCAAAATCCAGAGGTGAGAAGTCTTTTAACTTGTATTTATGATTTGTAATTGATTAATTAACATTGTTTTTACAAAATCTCATCCAAATCTTGTGTTTTCTTAGCTTTTATAAAACCAATTGAGGGAGAAATCTCATAATAGGGGTAAGGTACTTGATATCCTCTATTTTATGGTTCTTTACTGAAATTTCCAAGTATTTGATCCTTGATTTATTGACTGTAAATTGATTTTAATGATTTATCAATATTTGATTGAGTAAATTGGGTAAAATTGATGTAACAAGGTAATTTTCGAAGTGGATCTGATTTCTAGTGTTTAAGATTGATTTAATACATATTTTGGATGTATCATGATGTTGATAAGTTGTTTTTATAAATAAAATCCCGAAACTCTTGGATCTCTAATTGTTTAAGTTGACAGATTTGAGTTTTTGTGATGATATTCGAGTTTAATCTTTGTTGGGAGTAAAAAGATGCTGGGAAAGGGTTTTTGGATGTTATATGATGTTGATTGATGGGTTGAATTGTTGTTTTATGGCTGGGTTAAGTTTAAGAAACATTTGATGATGATTTCGGTTTGTTTTGGATGGCTTCCAAGCGAGCAACCTGAGAGTTATAGGGTTTTGCTTTGAGGCAGTGGTTTGAATGCATAATGATGCATTTATCCTCTCGTTTTATGTGTTTAAAATAGGGGATAATCAAGGCGTCGAAGCTTGACGTTGTTTTGTTGCTTGCCGGGAGCTTGTATCGTGTTGGCAAGGAAGGTGAAGCGTATTGGTGAGTGGAAACTGGTTTTAAATGCTTTACAAAGGTTTGTAAAGGTTGTTGGGAGTTTAGGGTAAGCGTGAGGCACTTACCTAAGCTCAGAAGTAAGTTTCCCTTATTTTGCTCTTGAATATCGGCTTAGATATGAGCATGTTGTTTGCATGTTTTGGTGATAAACATGGTATGGTTTACTTGCTAGTAATGCATGATTTTGAGTACATATGCAGGGGTTTGAAAGTATATTAAATGCTATTGAGCATTGGTTTTCATTCGAGTTGGGAATGGTGTTATTGCATTGGCAATGAGATGCACATATGTGGTGTTTTATGTAATGCATTGTAAAACAGTAAGTGAATGGTTTGTAAATGATATATTGGCTATGTGACATGGTGAGAAAACAATCAGATATAGTTGGCATGCCATAGGATTAAAAGTGCACTGTAAAATATGAACAAAATCGATCGTGGCCATGGGTACTTGAGGTATGGCAGTTTAACAAGGCCACTCAGACTATTGGGAACCTCATTGGGGCATGCGGTTTAACTAGGCAACCCAATTTGATGGTGATCTTGCGGTTTAACTAGGCAAGGTTGGTACACTTGCGGTTTAACTAGGCAAGGGTGAAATCTCGCGGTTTAACTAGGCGAGGGTGTCAAATCTTGCGGTTTAACTAGGCAAGGTTTGGGATATCATGCGGTTTAACTAGGCATGGTATGGGAGATCCGTGTATCCGATATGTATATGATAGAGGTAGTCTATCCGGGTCACTATAAATGCCAATATATGTGATAGTTCATGTGTTGAACCTATTTTTAATGCTTTGGGATTTAAGCATGGATTATGATTTAATGCTTTGGGATTTCAGCATGGTTTATGATTTAATGCTTTGGGATTTAAGCATGAAATTTGTAAATTGTTGCATAAGGTTGTTATGCATTTATTCAGTTGGAATATTGAGAAATGCTTTGGTTGTAAGCATGTTTTTTTTTGGAAAACAAGCATGGGGTTTTCAAATGGTTTTAGTGCATCATTGTTTTACCAGCATCCTCACTAAGCATGTGTGCTTACGCTCTCTTTTTCTTAATGATGCAGAGCATTAAGGTTTGGGGCAGCAAAGGCAAGGTTTGAAGGGATCCAAGTGATAAACCACTTTTGAGTATAAACTCGGTTTATGTCATCGGTTAATAAGGCAATGTGTTCGCCATGGTTTTGGGAGTTGTAATCATGTTTCCTTATGGATTTTAAGTATGTTTCTATGCTGGGTTTTGAGGATGTTTGGTGATGCTAAGCTTGATGGTAATACTTGCTTATAGTTGTGGATGAATGGTTACTTAGGCATGCATCTAGAGCTTCCTTGTTGATTGCCATGTTGTGATGGTTTGAGCAAGTTTATTATGCTGTGTGGGTTGTGTTCTTATGATGCATATGCTGAGATTGGCCTATTTGTGTATTTTGTGATGTTTGACAAAGTGGTTTTAGGAAGCATGCCTTTAGAATATCATGGGGTGTATGAATGCTAATTGGTTGCTGAACTTATGGTGTTTAGGTTGCGGTTGCATCTTGGTAGTGTTATATATGAGTTTGTAGTATGATGGAATGGTTTAGATTTGAAATAAACATGTTAAACCAGTCATTTGTAACCATTCAGGTCCAGGTGTTCCCGGTACGCGTGTTCACGTATCGATACGAGAAGCCATTTCAGGTTTCTGGTTCCGGTACGCGGGTTAGGCATTCTGATACGGATATACTTTTTAAGAGTAGCGTACAGATACTTGGGTTTGTGTATCGGTACGAAAAGGCTGAGTTTGGCATAGAGTTTTGATACACGGGTTTGAGGATCGGTACGGGCTTTTAGTTTTGGTAAGGCGTATCGGTATGCAAGGTTGTACTGGTATGGGAGTTGGCTACTAAAATTTTTAGGATTTGAAATGGCAAAGGCGTATCGATACTCAAGTGTGGGTACCGATACCTGAGGCACTTAAGTTAGTTAATTGCTTTGGTGAAGTTCTATTTTCTTTCATTTTAGTCCTTGGTTGTTGTGGAATCAATTGTAGAAGTATGAAGGATATTTTTGAGCTGATTTTTGTCATGTGAGCATGTAACCCGACTAATTGAGGATTCGTAAACTTAATTTCAATTTTGGTCCAATAACTTAAGGTTTTTGCATTTTAGTCCTCGTAAAGAATGTGTTGCAATTGATTGCCTTTCAAAGATTCGTTTCCTTTGAAAATTCACCTGCAGCATGTATGTTCATGTAAGTTAAATAATTTGCATCTAGACAAAACAAAAGAAAAAATGGATCGACTTTCCGTAACCTTTCACTGGTTTGCTTCGGCAAACCTAATGTAGTTCTCTCGGTTCGGCCGGCGTCTAGGCCGGGTCGAGGGGGTTATAGGGTATAAAATCAAGTCTTGAAAGCTTGAACAACAACTATTCTTCAAGTCTAAAGCATTCAAGCACAAATCCAACAATCTTTGAGCCTTTTATTGTCATATCTTGTAACCCACTTGAGTGAACTTTATTGTATCCATTTTATTCAAGTTTTGGGGTTAGAGTGGGCCTAGAATTGTGCAAACAATTAACCTTGTGAGGGATTTTCAATTTGCTTTATTTGTATTCTCTTTGTGAGGGTTCTTAAAATTTTGGGGTATAAATCTTAAGGGAGTGAAAGGTTATCTCCTTTGGCCTTAAATGGAAAACAAATCTAGTGGATTTGGGAAATGCTTAGTGTGGATAGCTAAGGTAGTGGATGTAAACCTTGTTGAGAAGATTGTACCGCTATAAATTATTGTGTCCCAATCTTTTTACCTTTCTATTGCTTCCACCAAAATTTTTATTTGCCAATTTACCCTCTATCGGCCATTTATTATTTAATGATTATCCCAACAATTGGTACCAGAGCTACACTTATTGAAAGGATTTACACCCTCTTGAGTCGATCCTAATGTGTTCAATCAATCTAACACATGGAGCCATGGCCTTTACTTCTGGCAACCATCTCTACGAGTTTTAATCCATCACCAAACTGCCTTATTCTAATGAGGATAAATATCCTTATAGGAAAAATAGAATAAGGCTCTTCATCAAGTCCAATGACTACCTTGTTTGGGATGTAGTAAAAGATGGACCAATCATTCTAATAAAGGAAGAAGGAGAAAGACATGTCCCCAAGATACAACAAGAGTATACCGATAAAGGTCGAAGAAAAATGCAAGTAAATGACAAAGCTATGCATGTCATCTTTTGTGCTATTAGACTGGACAAATACACCAAGATGTCTTCTTATATGACTGCAAAAGAGATATGGGACAAGCTTGAAGTTACATACAAGTGCACCAACGAAGTCAAGGAGACCAAGGTCAGACTCCTAAATTTGAGCTATGAGAACTTTAAAATAGAACAAAATGAAGACATCACCAAGATGTTTGATCATTTCTCTGTAATTGTCGATGGGTTTAAAAGCCTTGGAGAAATCATTCTGGAAGACAAACTTGTTTGGAAGCTTATCTACTATCTTCCCGAGGAATAGGGCTCAAAGAAAACCGTCATCATCGAACTTAAAGATCTCAAGACCTTAAATCCTTATGCTCTTATGGGGTCTCTTCTCACTCATGAGATTATAAAGAAAGGAAGAAAAAAGAAGAAGAAGGAAGAGAAGAAGATAGAGAAGAAGGAAGTAGAGAAAAAGAAGATGGGAATTGTTCTCAAAGCTTCATAAGATGGGAGTGATTCAAGTAAAGAAGATGATGAAGAAATGGCCATGTTAGCCAAGAGATTTACAAGGTTCATGAAATCCAATCAGGGAAGAAAGTTTCAACGGAGAGAGGGTTTTAAGAACAAGCAAAAAGAGGAAAAGAATGATCAAATTTTTTTCTATGAGTGCAAGAAGTTGGGACACATCAAGTTTGATTGTCCCCAACTAAAGAAGAAGAGCTTTAGGAAGAAGACGAAGCTCAAGGCTCATGTTGCTACTTGGAGTGATGACGACTCATTTGATGAGGAGGAGAAAGAAGTAGCAAATCTTTGTCGCATGGTATTAGAGGAAGATCCTAAGGTAACCTCAAACTCATATAACTTTGATTTTACATTTGATGATATTCAAGAAGCTTATGATGAGTTACAAGAGGTTTATGACGAGTTGGTGGAGAAGTATAAGGAATCACTTTTGGAGAACAAGAACACAATTTCAAATTTGGAAAACCAAAATGATTCCTTATCTAAAGCCAACTTGGAACTTAAAGAAGGTTTTGGATTTGTAAGAAAATCAAAAGGATTTTGAAAAGAAAAACAAATATTTGCATAACCTTCTTTCTAAAGTTCATGATGATCACCAAAAGGAAGTAAGTGATCTCAAAGCTTCTATGAACAAAGTTGGGAATTCTAGTTTTGAAAAAGGAACATCTTCAAATCCCAACTATGTGAAAAGAAACTTTGGTAGCTACAAACAAAGAAGCTTCCATAGGCCCTCAAATGGTAAGAGGATTATGAGTGTTTGGGTTCCTAAGGGACTTGTCACTTTTAATGATATTAGTGCTATTACTTCTTGAATTCCCAAGGGAACCGAGATTTTAGGAGATAATACTCATGGACCCAAAATATTTTGGGTACCAAAAATCAATACTTGATTCTTTGTTTGTAAGGGAAGAATTGCGACAAGGCTAAAGCTTCAAGTGTAAACTCATAGTACCTTGATAGTGGATGCTCAAGACACATGACCGGTGACAAAAGTAGATTCTTGGAGCTAAAGCCAAAGAGTGGAGGAGTAGTGACTTTCCGTGACTACTCCAAAGGCCACATTGAGGGAATTGGTTCCATTGGTAATCACTCTTTTATTCTCATTGATAATGTTCTTTATGTCAACGGTCTTAAGCCAATTATGTGATAAAAGTTTCGATGTCCTTTTTGATTTAAATGGTTGTAAAATTATTGACATTGATTCCAACAAAATTGTGCTTATTGGTCATCGCATAGGATACATTTACATGGTGTATTTAGATGATATTCATATTTCAAATGCATGTTTTGTTGCAAAAGATGATCATGATTATTGGTTGTGGCATAGAAAACTAGGACATGCAAGCATGGATGTTTTGAAAAATTAATTTCAAATGATCTAGTAAGAGGTTTGCCAAAAATAAAGTTTTCTCTTGACAAAATTTGTGATGCATGTGCAAAAGGCAAACACAAAAGAGTTTCTTTTAAACCTATTAATGATGTTTCTACTAGTAGAATTTTGCAATTGATTCATATAGATCTTTTTGGACATATTAGAACTATGAGTTTGGGTGGAAAATAATATGCTTTTGTTTTAGTTGATGACTACTCTAGATTTACTTAGGTTCTATTTTTAAGTATTAAGGATGAGGCTTTAGAAAAATTCATCACGTTTTCAAAAGCAAATCAAAACGATGTTGGTTACTTTATTTCTCATGTTAAGAGTGACCATGGAATCGAATTTCAAAATCAAGGTTTTGAAGAGTTTTGTAACTCAAATGGAATTAGCCATAATTTTTCCACTCCTCAAACACCTCAACAAAATAGGGTTGTTGAGAGAAAAATAGAACTTTAAAAGAAATGGTTAGAACCATGCTTTGTGAAAACAAATTGCCTAAGTATTTTTGGGTGAAAGCTACTAATACGGCTTGCTATATTATTAATAGAGTAATGATTAGGCCTATTATAAAGGAAACCCCTTATGAGCTTTTCAAAAATAAAAGACTAAAATTAGTCAATTTCATCCATTTGATTGTAAATGTTTTGTTTTAAACAATGGAAAAGATAATTTAGGCAAATTTGATGCAAAAAGTGATGAATCTATTTTTCTAGGTTACTCTTTAAACTCTAAAGCCTATCGTGTATTTAACAAAAGAACTTTAGTGGTTGAAGAGTCTATACATGTTTTTGATGATAACCTTCTTCCGAGGAAGGATACTTGTGATGATGATAATGATAATGATGTAGGAATTTTGGATGCCATTAATGGAGAAGGACAATCATCGAAGGTAGAAGAAATTCCACTAGAAGAGGAACCACAAGATCAACCTCTAGAAGCCTTGAAGGACATGTCACTAGAGGAAAGGGAGGTCACCTACCCAAGGGAGTTTAACTATGTCAAAGGTGGTGAGATTTTGGGTGATCCATCCAAAGGGGTAACCACTAGATCCTCTCTTAGAAATACATGTAATTTTGTTGCATTTATCTCACGCATTGAGCCTAAAAATATCAAAGAAGCATTAAATAATGATTATTGGATATTGGCCATGCAAGAAGAGTTAAATCAATTTAAGAGGAGTAAAGTTTGGACATTAGTTGATATGCCAAGTAATAAATCTACTATAGGTACTATATGGTTTTTTAGAAACAAACTAGATGAGAGTGATAACATAGTGAGAAACAAGGCTATACTTGTTGCTCAATGTTACACTCAAGAAGAAGGAATTAATTTTGATGAAACCTATGCACCCGTAGCTAGAATAGAAGCTATTAGGATGTTGCTTGTATTTTCATGTTATCATGAATTCAAGCTTTTTCAAATGGATGTAAAAGTGCTTTTCTAAATAGTTTTATAAATGAGGATGTGTATGTTGAAAAACCACCCGGTTTTGAAGATCCAAAATATCCAAACCATGTTTTCAAACTTTCAAAATCTTTATATGGTTTGAAACAAGCTCCTAGAGCTTGGTATGAAATATTGTCAAGTTTTTAATTGAAAAAGGTTTTGAAAAAGGGAAGTCTGACACCACATTTTTTATAAAAAGAAAAGGCAAGGATATTTTAGTAGTTCAAATTTATGTTGATGATATCATTTTTGGTTCTACTAATGAATTGCTTTGCCAAGAATTTGCTAAGTTGATGCAAGGTGAATTTGAAATGAGCATGATGGGGGAGCTCTCATTGTTTTTCGGGCTCCAAATCAAATAAAGGAAGAATGTCATCTTCATCAATCAAGCAAAGTACATCAAAGACATACTCAAGAAGTTTGGCTTGGAGAATGTGAAACCTCAAGCCACACCCATGATTTGTTCTACAAAGCTTGACAAAGATGAAGGAGGTAAATGTGTTGATCTTAAACTTTATAGATCTATGATAGGATCTTTGTTTTATCTTACCGCAAGTAGCTCGGATATTATGTTTAGTTTTTGCTTGTGTGCTATATTTCAAGATAGTCCTAGAGAATCACATCTACGAATCGTTAAGAGAGTATTTAAATACCTTAAAGACGCCCCCTTGCTTAGGCCTTTGATATCCTAGAGACTCTTCCTTTAGTTTGCATGCTTATAGGAATTATGAAGGTTGTAAGATAGATAGAAAGAGTACCTTCACTACTTGTCAATTCCTAGGTAGTATGCTTATATCTTGGTTTTCTAAGAAGCAAAACATCATAGCGCTATCTACCATTGAGGTGGAATATATTTCAATCGGTAGTTGTTGTGCTTAAGTCCTTTAGATGAAGCAACAACTTTTAGATTATGGAATTGATGTAGGTACCATCCCTTTAAAGTGTGACAATACTAGTGCTATTTGTCTCATTAAAAATCTCATCCAACATTTTAGAACCAAGCACATAGAGATAAGACATCATTTCATTAGAGATCATGTCTTGAAAAATAATGTAGTTCTAGAGTATGTAGACACCTTGAACCAATTAGCGTATATCTTTACCAAACCTTTAGACAAAGAGCATTTTAGGACTCTTAGGAGAGAGTTAGGGCTTACTAGCCTATCTTGAACCTTAGAGCCTTGTTTAGATCTTAAAATGTGCTTGAATTTGGTTGATTTACATGTTTGTATGATTTTGCTCCTATATGCATCTATTCATGTTGTTAGGGAGAGTATGTATCTATTTTTGCCTATTCATGATGATCTCATTTCATAATCATGCATTTTGATTCGAGTAAAATTGAATTTTTGGGTTCCTTGTAGCCAAATCTGTCAAATTTGGTCAGGGGTATCGATACGGGGTTTAGCACATCGATACAGGTATCAAGGGTAGTGTTTCGGTACATGTGAGCCTATACCAATACGTGTTGAGGATCGATACGGGATAAACTCGTACCAGCACACAGTTTTGGTATGCATTTTTTGCGTATCGGTACGCGTCGTCGCTGGAGCTTTAAATGGGTCAATAAAAGAGGTTTTCCTAATTTTAATCAAACTAAAACCCTAAACGACTACCCTTTATAAAAACACCAAAATCTCTTGATTTTTTCATCAAATTCTTCAAATCTTTGGGGGCTTTTGTTTTCAACATCAAACCCAAGTTATTATCATCAAGCTTTGTGCACAACATCTCTTTATTCATCTATTCATCCATATTCAAGGTATAAACTTTACTTCCTTTAAATTTTGATTTTCTTTATATTTGTATATTATTTATGTTCAAAATTTATATATATATAGGATGTATAAATCATTGATTTCAAAGATTTTATAAAATCGTATTCAAAACTAAATTTTTTTGTCTGAATATAAATTATACTCGTATATTTTTTTACTGTTATCAAGTTTTAACTTTTCCAATATTTTTCTTTATACTTGTATATAAGTTCAAACTATACAATATAGTTTTTTTATACTACCTTGATCATTGGATTGATTTATTAGATTGAATATTGATGTTTATTCATACATATATTTTGTGGTTTGAATTTTTTAGGTTTTTCACCATGCCTCCTAAGAAAAGGTCTAGAAAAGAGTTGGAGTCTAGTTCTACCAATCCTAATCCCAATTCCGAAAATAATGGTACAAGACCTAACCTTAACCAACTTTTTATCCAATGTTTTAATGAACCGAAAAATCCCAATGCTATGGATCGTTTTAAACATTTTCAATCTTTCAAAATACGTCGTGAGCGAGTTGTTTCAATGTCTTTTATGTGCTATGATGAATTTAACTTTCATTATCTCAATTTAATGAGACAATGGAAATTTATAACTTTTTAAGCATACCCGGGATTATGTGCAAAACATTATCCTTATTTTTTACTCAAATGTCTATTGTATTTTAAATTGAGAGAAAATCGACGTTATAGCTATTGAGTCTTATCTCATGGGGAAGGAATTTCGTCTTGATTCTTCAAAAATTGCCAAACTTTTGGATACGGATGATGAAGGTATAGATGATGAAAATGCTTTTGGTCAAACCTATAGTGGCCCCGTAACCGTACTCGATGCCCATGAGCGTTTCCTCTATCTTCTCATCACTTGGCAGTTTCGACCATCCGGTGGTAAGTGGTCCACCATTTGTCAAGCTGATGATTTTTGGCTTCATTGTTTTCATGAGGCAATACGTCCAAACCTAGCCCAAATTATGTTTGCCGAGTTGGTTTTTTTAATCCAAAACCATCATATCTCCCTTGTCTCTTCCTGAATCTATGGCACTGCTCTTAGCTACATGTTCACAAGCCTGGGATAGATTGTTCCCTTGATCTTGGCGCGCTTCTCACCGATCCCATCGATGATCGTTCTCTCCAGCGAGCAAAGTTCACCTTCTACAATGGAGAATAGATTCGCAATGCAGATCTTTCTGGTGGTGCTCGACCTAATCCTGCGAAGAATGTTCTCGTTGCTCTAATGGCTCTAGTAGCTTCGGTTGCTTAATCTTTCCTCAATTCTTTCATGGCCTACCTTGATGGGAAGTTTGCTACCTTGGATGCGAGGTTGGATTCTAGCTTCACTACCTTTGACACTCGTATGACATCCTTAGAAGCTTGAGTTGCCTCCATTGAACAACGTCAAGCCTCGATGGATATGACACACACTGCATTTCACATTGAATGGCGTGGTCATGCACCTGGTGATGATCATGAGGAAAATGAAGACGAGGATGATGAAGACGAAGACAACTCTTAGGCTTGCATCTCATCCATGTCATATCATATTATCATATTAGTATTTGAGGTTTATGCACCTATGTTTAGTTTTTGATGACATTATGTTTTTATGATTTGGTTTATGTTTTTAAGTTTTAAGTTGGATATTCTATGTTGCTTTGAATTTTATAATATCTATGTTGTTTAATTATCTTTGGAGTTATTATTGCTTTATCTCTTGTCTTTATGCCTTAATTGATTTTGATTTAACAAAAAGGGAGAGAAAGTATATGATATAATTTTTCAAAGTTTTTTCAAAAAAAAAAATTTACTTCTAGCCTTAAAGAAAGGGGGAGTGACTACTTAAAAAGATTTCAAAAGACTTAAAATTTATTTTGGTATTATTATATCAAAAAGGGGGAGATTGTAAAACCTATATTTGATTTTGATATAACAAGGAATTACAAGGACTATTTTGTAAAAGGGATAAGTTTTTAAGTACTCAAAAAGTCTTACAAATTGACAAGGATTCGAACTTAAAATAATTTCTAAGTAAAAAACTTAAACCCCAAATATTTTCTAAGTGTTTATCATACTCAAAATAGCCAAATTGGTCCAGGAGTATCGATAAGCCCAAGGCCGTATCGATACGGGCTTTAGCTACTGAAATTTTGTTTTATACTTGATGGCTATACACTTGTATCTGTGTTGGTATGCCATTCAAACCTGGGAACCAATTTTGCATAAAGTATCGCTATGGCTTCATGTGTACCGGTGCGAGGGTTAAAGATTTCCTAAATCTTTTCATTTAATATTTGATCGTTGCCTTGTTAGTTTTATTGGAATCATATCTTTGAAAATCTGTTAATGCGTGCTGATACCTATATAGGCGTATCAATACGACTTTTTGTGTAAAACTTATTAGGATTCCAGTAAGCAAAATTGGTATCGATACGGTACGGCTCGTACCAATACCCTTTGTAAAATAAACACTCCGTATCGATTCAGCTTTCTGCATATCGATACCCCTTTATTGCAATGACTATTTTTTTGTCTTGGCAGGCACCAATATGAGCCTTCGCGTACCGATACCCATTGTTTGCAGACATCATTTATTGCTGGAAAAATGAAGCCCAACGGCTATATTTATGATCTCAACTACCCAAACGGTTGGAAATAAATGAGGGGGTATAAAATTAAGTCTCCAAAGCTTCAACAACAACTATTCTTCATGTCTAAAGCATTCAAGCACACATCCAACAATCTTTGAGCCTTTTATTATCATATCTTGTAACCCACTTGAGTGAACTTTATTGTATCCATTTTATTCAAGTTTTTAGGTTAGAGTAAGCCTAGAATTGTGCAAACAATTAACCTTGTGAGGGTTTTTCAGTTTGCTTTATTTGTATTCTCTTTGTTAGTGTTCTTAAGATTTTGGGGTATAAATCTTAAGGGAGTGTAAGGTTATCTCCTTTGGCCTCAAAAGGAAAACAAATCTAGTGGATTTGAGAAATCCTTAGTGTGGATAGCTAAGGTAGTGGATGTAAACCTTGTTGAGAAGGTTGAACCACTATAAATTCTTGTGTCCCAATCTTTTTACATTTCCATTGCTTCCATCAAATTTTTTATTTGCCAATTCACCCCCTCTGGCCATTTATCATTGATTGTTCGTTCCAACAGTAGTTTAAGTGGTTTCCTACCATTTTTAGACCATTTTAACACCAAATTTAGATTTAGCCATTAAAGGGGTCTCAATCTCACAACAACCAAAACATCAAACCAAGCAACAAGCAATCTAATTTATGATTTCCAGGAATTCAAAGGAGTTAGTAGTGTACTAACTTACTCCTACAGCTGAGGGTGAAGCTCCTAGCCCAAGCTTCAAGCTTTCTTCTTTCCTTGCTCCTTGGAAGAGTTTCCAACTTCTTTCACTACAAGAAAATGTTGTAAATCACATTACAACATTGTTGGAAACTAAAGATATAGAAAAGGAAGAATTTTATAACAAGAAATGGAGTCAAATCCCCAATTCTCATTCTTCCTCTTCAACCCCCACCAAACACCCACCTTCCAACCTTCACTAAAACCAACCATTCTTACCTTGATATATAGATCCTTGAGCAAGGATTTAACTTCCCTCAACAACAATTCTGAGGTTCTCACAAGAAAAGGATAAATATTGCACCTTTTGCTTGGTTTTAAAAAGAGGAAGATGAGAAAAGGATGAAGAACAAGCATGAGACAAGGTGATATAACCCATTTCCCAAATCTGTAGGAGAAATAAAGAGAGGCAACCTTTCCCTCTTCAAAATAAGGGATTTTACCACACTACCCTCTCCTCATCCTCTTAACTCAACTACAAGCCCAAGACTTAAGCCCACTAAAGCTCTCAAGGCCCAAACATGCCGACCCAAACGCGAAGCCCGCGCTTCGGGTTAAACCAACCCTCGGATTCTGAAATCCTGGTTGTTACAAGCTTAGAATCCTAACATTTGGCATGGAGAATTATGAATTGAATAGAAGGATTTCTTATCATGGTGGACATTTTTTTATCAATATAGACATGGACGAATTATTGTCTGTACATGCTGTAATTTTAATTAAGGCAAAGAGAACTTTTGGTAATATTTGGTCTAATCATTTAAAGAAAGAAAGGATGGTTAAGATTGATCCAGGACTGATCTTCAACGGGTGTAGCCATGGAAATTTTCCTTTAATCCTTGAATTCAAGGATTGTTTCGAGAAAGGAGTATTGTAAGGAGTCAAAATGAAGAGAAGTGAAACGCTACCGTTTATGGTTGTTTTATTTTAATTAATTTTTTATTTTACTATTTAATGAAATGTTGTCGTTTAGTCACAATAGGGTTAAAAGGGACTCTCAGTATATTGAGAGAGTTATCGGTCAAATGCATGAAATTTTCATCGTTCTCTCTAATATTTTCCGCTTATACCTCTGATTATTCTATCTTCTTCCTTACGCTGAAAATTCTTGTAGTTCATGTTTGTATTGTTACAATTTAAATATGGGCCGGTTCGGTTGTGGATGATAGGGAACAACCAGATTTTTTGGGATATGAAGATGAAGTTTGAGTTGGAATGGGATTTGAATTATTTTGAATTTGGGATGAGATTTTAGAATAATGGTGGTTTTATTTTAATTTAGAGTAAAGTATATAAATGGTCATTAAATTATACCAAAAAAATATAAAATGATCACCAAACTTTTAAAAGTTACAGAATAGGCATTAAATTTTAGTTTTTATTACGAAATGGTCACTAAGCCGTTAACTGTTGTTAACTGGGTGACATGGTAGTTACAAAAATTTGCATAACAACACATTTAATCCTCAATATTTACACATTTAATCAATTTAGACATCAATGATGAAGGTTAAATTAGGACTAAATTGATTGAATGTGTAAATATAGAGGATTAAATATGTTATGATTCAAATTTGTGTAACTGTCACGCCATTCACTTAATGACAGTTAATAACTCAGTGACCATTTTTAACAAAAAACTAAAGTTTAATGCCCCTTATATAATTTTTTTAAAACAAGAAAATAACTGCAAAATTGAATCCTACATATTCAAATTATCTTACAAAATTTTGAAAAAAAATGACTTAAGAATCATCATAAATTGGTCAAGTATTTTAGGGACTAAAACGAATAAAAAGTAACTTCGGTACCCACTATTAAATAAAAAAATTCAGTTATAACATAAAATTAAACTAAATTTAATGTCATTGTCAAAGTCTCAATTTATTTGGAGTTAAATCTTCATTTAATCACACATTGAAAATATAAAACCATTACGTAAAGAATACAAAGCAATTTTCGAGTAAAAAAAAGTCTCTGAAGGGAAACTTCAAAATATAAAACCATTATTTGGGTAAAGTTACTAAGTATATTATACCGTATAAATGAGAATAAAAAAATGTATACCGTATATTGTTGTTCTCGTTTACAAACCACTTTTTCCATTTTTTCTAAGGCGGTTATAAGGAGTTTTAAAGTTTTTTTTTTCAGAATTCTTCTTCTTCTTCGTTAGAGTTATTATTCTCCGACGGCGACCTTTAGGCTGTTTGCTGGTTTTGTATATAAATAAACATTTATCTTTATTGATAAATCCTATTTGCATGTCTTTTTGTTTCTTTACTTTGTCGGTTTCATCTTTTATCTGTTTTTTTGTAATTTTTTCGTCTGTTTTTATAACAGTAGTTTCGTCTGCTTTTATGGCAGTGTTCGTCTGTCTTGTGACAGTGTTAGTCTGTCTATGTGACAGTATTATCTGCTTTATCAGTTTAACGTTCGTATGACGAATATCACTCGAGCGTTGTTAGCAGCGAAGATCGATGGTCAGTAAAGTTTGTTTCCTTTTTGTGGTGTTGCAGTTTTGTCAAGACCAAGCAGTGAAAGAACTTGCTTTCTTCTTGGAGCACTATGGTCAAAGTAGTAGAATTGCTGGATTTTTATCAGAAGATTAAGCTTTGTTCTTTATTGACTTTATACTTTTAGGGCTTTATCGTTCTATTTGATGTATAAAAATTTCAATGTTAGTGGTGTGATTCTTTTGTAACCTTGTCACTTTAAATACAATACAGTTTTCAAGAAAAGGAGTACTAATAGAAGTTAGACAACTGGAAGTAGGGCTGGGCATTCGATCGAGTCGAGTCGAAAAATTTTGAGTTATTCGATTTTGTAAGTCATTTTATGATTCAAACTTTATTTGGATTTTTTTGAATCGAGTCGATTTTATAAAATTCGAATCGAGTCGAGTTTCTATACAAATTTAATTGTACATATATATTTCTTCATATATATTTCTATATGCATATACATAGCGGTGCACATATATATTTCTATATGCATATACTTAGGGTTGGTCGGTGCACATATTAATTCCAATTTTAATGACTTTCTATATGCATATACGATATACATATATATTTATTCATATTTTCACATGTAATATATATTATATATCATGCAGAATTGACAGACTCAACTCGAATATAAAAATTAATCAACTAATTATTAAAAATTTCGAGTTATTCGAGTTTCCGTTTCATAACTCAAACTTTATTTCAAAATTTTTCGAGTTAAATTTATAAAATTATGAGTCAAGTCAAAACGAGTCGATATTTTTCGCCTTGAGTCTAGTCGAATAATTTAATTTTTTCGAGTCGAATTTTACCTAACCTAACTGAAAGTATGGGCTTTATTCCTATTATTTTATTCTATTCTATTCTTACTACCGCTTTTAGTCCCTCGTTCATTCACAATATTGAAGCTGAAATCAACCGCCGGCTATTATACATTTCTTCGGTCGCGAACCAGCCGTCGTAATGCTGTCCTTCCACAAATTTGGACCCTTATTTTTATATTTATGGATCCATCACTGCTACTCACACGTTAAAAAAGAATATAAAGAAATATATATTTATAACTTATATTATTATAAAATATTTTTAAATTAAAATCAATACATACTATAAAATTATAAATAATTACATTAAATTTATTTAAAATTCGACAACTCAAATTGAAAGTATCAAATAAAATTTAATTTATAAAATATACCTCATACTGAATTAAATACTCACCTATGTATAAAACTACAAAATAGGTTGCAAAAATAAAGGTGGGAATCCTACTACTACTACTAATAGTGGGAAGATAGTGGCAGAGCCACGCTCTCCAATGTGGGGTCAATCCAAGCTACATAAAATTACTAAAATAAATTTTACTTTATAAATACCAAGTAATTTATAAAAATACTTAAATTATAAATTTTGACAAAAAATATTCAAAAAGATATAAAAATAAATTAATATCTTTACAACCACTGAAACTCAAAACCTAATACTTTTAAAGTTCTAATGATCATTACACTGTCTAAAATATCATTTTTTTTCTCACTTAAATTTATAAAATGAACATTACACTTTAAATATTGTTACAAAATTAACATTGAACCGTTAGATGTAATTAACAATTTTATAATCGATCTCAAAAACAAAACAATCTAACAACCGACTGATCGTTATAAAAATGTCAAACTATGTTAATATTATAGAATAATCACTAAACTATTTAATTATTACATGATAATTAGTTGCTACACTCGAAATGGACTTTTTTTCTTTTTCTTTTTTACAATCTCGGACTCCATAAACCAAATAAGTTAGGAGCAATTGAACCTAAAGAAAGTGCATGCTTGTATGTTCCTCCTCAAATACCCTCATCAATATAGCCATTAAACAAAGACCGCACTGATCGACGCTCAATCCACTAAGGATAATGGGTTGGCTTCGTTTAACAGCCCATGGAATTTGGCTGCTTTCTTAGCCACAAGGTTGCTTCCAACAAAATCTTGGAGAAAGCCACATCATGATTTCCACTTGTATTTTTTGCCGGCTTCTAGTTCCTCAAAGCTTTCCCGGCTAATCTAAACCGATATATCGTACACTTAATTTTGTTGGGTAAATTTTTGAACGAAATTTTTTTGTGTATACAAGACCTCGACCTTGAAACCTACTTAAGTTATATCAAGTTGTTTACAACTTAGACCAACCCATTGAAGTTTAACAGCTTTCTTAGCCACAAAGACCAAGGTTGCTTCCAACAAAATCTTGGAGAAATGCCTCATCATGATTTCCACTTCTAATTCTTTAACCAAATAAATTCCTCCTTTAGTTATTTGCTGCAGTGCTTTAACGCCCTTCACATTCACACTAGTATTTTAATGCTCTCAACTGCTATAAATAGCTTAACTTTGTCTATCTGAAGGTCCCATAATCAACCCAAGTCATCCCTTGATTCTTGAATCCCATACTGAGAGTTGAGATTACTGTTTATTTGTCCAAAGGCTTCTTCGGTTTGTGTGTTGTTTCCCTTGTTGTGCATTATTGAATATGTCTTCTTTCAGGTTTACAGCTCTTATGATGGCTCTACTTGTTAGCATGTCGGCAATTGTATCTGAAAGCCGGGTCGCCAGAAAAGACCTTGGACTGGATCTTGGAGGCATAGGAATTGGTGTTGGAGCAGGCATAGGCGTTGGCTTGGGAGGTGGTGGTGGTGGTTCAGGATCAGGAGCCGGGGCTGGTTCCGGTTCAGGATCTGGGGGTTCAAGCTCAAGCTCTTCATCAAGCTCACCCTCTTCATCCAGTTCATCTGGTGGGTCCGGTGGCTATGCAGGTTCTCGAGCTGGTTCATCTGCTGGTTCCTATGCTGGCTCACGATCGGGCTCTGGTTCATCTGCCGGTTCTGAAGCGGGTTCCTCCGCTGGGTCAAGACGAGGCCGTGGCTACTAATTAAAAATGAAACTGATCACTACCTTGTGTGCACCAATAAATATGACGATGAGTAATTTTCTGGTGATGTTGTGCCCCAATACGTATCTGTTACGTTGTTCTTATGTTTTTACAGTTTTAGTTTTCTATAATTAAAGAGTCAAAATTATGGATGTCATTTCACATGTAATATATGTTTATATCAATAAAATAGTATTATTTGATGTTGAAATGATTTTGGCCCAAAATTTTTGAGTACAACCCTTACGATCATACACCGGCTCAAAAGGAGTTATTTGGATGCTCGAACGAAACATATTGTTGTACAGGAACTCTACCAAAGGAACGTGTTCTTCTCAACTACCCTTAAAGTTAATGATACAACCACACGTCAGCACGTTTATGAGATTTTAGTGATCCTAGAACGAATCAAAAAATTAGGTCCCCTAATCAGGGATTTAAATTATTATTGCGGTCATGTTTTCGGCCACATTACATTTATCGCGATTGCAGACAGAATGAATGCTATTAAAGTCAGTGTGGGTATCATAGTTGGGAATTTTTTAATAGCATATACTATTGTGCACATAACGATTGCGGATATCACAGTTTTTGACACAATGCCGCTACCCCTATATAACTGTCGTTGTTGCGGTTGTGGACCGTTATTTAAATCATTGTCCCTAGCAAAAAATGTTGAAAAAAATTTAAATTTTAAGAGTAGCTCCATAATAAGTATTGAAAAAAGTTGTGCCTCTAATAACAAATATTTAAATATTTTAAAAAACCCCTAAATTTTGAGAGTATGCTCGTAATAGTAATTATTGGAAAAAAATTAGTCCCCTAACAAAATATTGAAAAATTAAACTCTTAACAGCAAATAAATATTTTTTTTGATCCGGAAGAGTATGATTTCATTAGAAAGATGAGAATCATACAGAAAATCATTATTGTGCCTCATTAAAAACCTCCGTAACCTAAATTGGAAGAAAAGAGTACACCCTCCTGATATAAACCGAGCACCAAACACGAATCTAAACTAAAAACAAAGGAGATAAACAACCATCTAAAAACCAACACCCTCACCAACATCTAGCAAAACAGACCAGCACATCACCAGGCAGCACCTAAACATGGAAAACTGACTGCCAAACATGCACCGAAACAGTGCGATTGTAACACCCCTTCTAGTATTTGTTCATCCAACATGAGTCAATGACGTCATAAAAAATAAAAAAAAACATTTCATTTATAAAATTTTTAGACGGACAGCCTGTATATACTATCTTTGAATAAATTCTATATATTTTTTTTATAAATATCAAAAATTCATTATATGAATTTTAAATTAAACTAGACTCAATAATCTTTTTAACCATATAAATTAATAACTCAGATTTAATATGCACAAATTATGAAAATTCTTCAAAGTCATTGCACAATGCAGTTTTTCTAGTATACTACTACCATGTTTTCTGACCTATCAACACTTAAAAATTCATAACTTTAAAAATACACATCGAAATCAGTTACCGTTTGTTTTAAAAGAAATTAGACTCACTTTCTAGTTCATACATATAATATTCACCTTCTAATTTGATTTGTGGAATTTATGGCATTTTTCAAACTTACTGCCTAATGCAGATTTTCTGGATTGTTTTTATCTTTTCCAATCATAAGCCAACTAACTACTCATAAATCATTCCAATTCACATAGTAAATATACTAAACCATACTTCATTTATAGATATTACAAGCCTTAACATAATTAAAAAGTGATTTATGCAAAATGAGAAGGGTTATCATTATACATGCCACTAAAACAAAAATATCATATAGGATGTCAAGACATTACTATGATAGTTTGTAGTATGTCCTCGTCCACGAGGTGATGCAAAATGTTGCTGCTTACAACTGGCACCGTATCAAGCTACGTGTGCACATGCAAAACACACGCTAAGTATGAACTTAGTGAGACATTAAAATGTATTCATAAAATAAATAAGTAACTAAAAAACATAGTTTAGGCAATTATTGCCCAATTTTACTGAAACTCAATACCATTATATAGCACGATTAAAATAATACTAAAAATATTTTATAAATCAATTCCATGTACAACCCAAGATATACGTAAAGAGAGAACTAAGTATGCGAGTTGTGTATTCCCAGAGTACTAAGTATCCCATGGATACTGACGATAACTATGACGAGCTAGATGTACTCCAAGAGTACTAAGCACCAAAGTGCTATGTAGTCCCAAACTACTAGGTCATAAAGACCAATGAACTCCCAGAGTTCTAAACACAAAAAAGTGTTGGACGCAGCTGCTAGACTCTATGGCATGCCACTATACTGTAACTCTTAATAATAAACTTGGGCACTAAAGCATCATCTTTATACTTGTAGTATATCATTCTATAAATGATAAATAAACTATCATCGTTACAACTGAATATAGAGCATTTCATACTCCATTATACCATAAATCATTCTATAACATATCATCGATATATGATAATAAGATTATCATAAACAAAACATAATAAGACATTTCATACCCTATCATGTACAAAACCATTTATTTTTGCCTGTGAAAATATTATATTCCACCTAAAAGCCCGATATTACCAATTCGATAAAATCGTATAGGTCGACTTATCACAAGTTTTACTACATACATTTTAAAACAAATAATTGCACTCACCTTGATTGTAACACCCTTAACGTATACTCGTAAACCGAATATACATTAAAGATGTTACGGAGTCATTGAAAGAAATCTTGACTTGTAATTTTTTTATATACCAAAGTTCATCTTACAGTTTAACCCTTTTCTCGATTTTTAATTACAAACTATGTCGGTCTATTGCAGCTAGTTTTGATCCTGAATTGGTTTATAAAATTCATAATTGAGTTTTTTTGAAATAAAAATATAATTCATAGTGAAAACTATGTACACTACCTAGAACCTTTCTTGATTCTAAAAGTTTTATGCGATCAAGGTTAAACAATATTTAACTACGTCAAAATTCATCGTTATTAATAGTAAACCATTTCTCTAAGTCCATACTTCCATGAAAATGTATAAATACGTTATAAACTTAAACTTACAAAACAGTTTACCCACTTAAAATATTACATGCCCACTAGTCTATCAAATTACGTTAAAGATGTGCGTACTGTACTTACAGATAGTAACTTGATCTTCCCAATTAACAGATCCTCCTTGCTAGTCTATTTTCGGAGAACCTACGTGTGAAATAAAACACACAATAAGTAGGAACTTAGTGAGACAATTAATCTCATTTCTAAACATGAAATAATGTATTACATTATATCATATGAAAAGTGCAGTACATGTTTTGTAAAATGGCAAGCATGTCCAAATATGATTTATATCATTAATCTTCCTAACATAGAATCATACTATCATTATTCCACAATCATCAAGTATTCATGGGCATGTCATATTCTTTAACTTAGACATGTTTTCAATCATAATTTATATCACCTATTAGTTTTGTCATAGAAACATGCAATCAATATTTCATGATCATCCATTAGTCATTTACATAACGTAATCTTTATCATAGCCATACTTTCATTATGTCATTATTTTCATATCATGTACTTGAACATAGTAATGCTTTCTTTATGCCATCATTATCAAGTAAATCATATGCATAGCATAGCTCACATACATGTCATAATTCACATGCATGGCATAATTCATATACGTAACATATTTTGTATACATGTCATGATTCATATATGTGACATAATTCATATACATAACTTGATTCATTTACATGACATGATTCTTTTACCTGTCATGATTCATATACGTGGTTTAATTCATATACATGGCATGTTCCGTATTCATGGCATGGTTCATATACATGACATATTTCATATACATGGCATGGTTCATATTCATGACATGATTCATATACATAACATGATTCGTTTACATGACATGATTCATTTACGTGACATGATTCTTTTATCATTGCCCAAAGTAAGCTATATGAGATCGAGGCACGCGAGTCATCTTGAAATGACACCGTAGTGTCTAACGTAAACATAAAGATGAGTACGTACTCGGGGACGCTCTTTGCTCCCCATAAACATAAGGCACCTCGACAGTGCACGTAGACACAGTGGGCGTAGATCCCCAGGGTGCATGTGACACAATTATTTTGTCACAATATTTGTTTGATAACATGAACATAAGGGTGCAGCTGCTAAAGACTCTATGGCATGCCAACTATACCATGGACTCTCATACACAATACTTGGGCATTTCTTTCATCAACAACTCAATATCATAATTAATCATATAAATAGACGTTTCATGTTTCATGCTTCATTATAAATAGTCATGGCAAACATAGATCATCATCATTTATGCAAACAATAACTCGTACCTGGTATTCCATCATGCTTGCCATGTCGAGTAATGTATCATATCATGTATTATAGAGAAATGCAATGCCATCTTCAAAGTAATGCAAACATTTAGAAATGCACTCACCTAGGCCATGTAATAGTATGCCTCACTAAATTCTACTCGATACTTTCCTTTATAGTATCTCGAATCCTCTTTTGATCCAAATCAAACTCAATTTTAATTTTAAGCCTTCCAAATCAAGCTTGAAATTGATGTTATCTTCTTCCTCTTCTTTCTTTCTAGCTCACGAAATGTTGATGAAAGATGAACAAATTTTTGTTAATCTTTTATTCTTTTAATCCACATATTAAAATTAAATGAATATTAAATTTATTTAATTAGTAAAATTACCAAATTGGCCTTTTTAATCCAATGGCCTACTTTAATCTTATCAAAAACCAAGGGCCATGATTTAATCCATGTGTTTTTAACCTTCCAAAAATGCCCTCAAAGTTTCAAAATATTTCAAAAATGTCAACCATGTCAAAAGACTAATTTGCCCTCCAACTAGACTTTATTTACAACAAGTCTTAAAAATTGCCACCCCATTAAAATTGAACCAAATTGATTCCATTCCAACCGGCCTCATTCCAAAATATCTTATATTTTTATTTATGGCATTTATTCGATCCAAATATTCGTATTTCACTCAATACGATTTCCAAATTTTATTTATTTGAGCTTTATTGCTTTATAGTCACTCCATCAGAATCTAACTAAATCTAGTTAGAATCCAAACAAAAATAATAAAATATTCATAAAATAATATTTTATGACTTTTGCATGGCTTTTGGACCCGCCTCTGAAATTCCAGTTTGATCAGATTTCCCGATATTCGTAAAATACTTCTACTGCAATTTTTGCATTTTTCGAACTGTCAGATTTATTCCAAAATTCCATATTTCCATATTCGGGAAATAAACTTTATTATCTCGTAAAAACTTCCTTTTCAAGACTTAGACTGAGTTTTCCTAACTTAGTCTATTATTTCGATAATTATCGAAAATATTCATAGAGTAAAATTTCTCTTAGGATTCCTTTATCGATAATCCATACGAATTTTCTCTACTCTTACTGATTCCAAAATATCGATCAGAAATACTTTTATGGGACCTTCCCGTAGGTCACCCATCCTAATATTTCCCTAGCCTAAGCACGCTTAACAATTTTATTCGATCCAAATTCGGATAATATAAGCCTCATACGAAAAATCCGATAACACAAAAATACCACTCTTGGGGGTGAACTATCCATTTACGGGGTTAAATTACATAACATTTTAAAATTACACTTTGGTCCATGAACTTTTCCAAACTTTACACTTTAACCCCTAAACTTTCAAAAATTACATTTTAGTCACTAAACAAGAATTGAGATATTACATTGATACCTTTACCAAATATCCGAAATAGCAGAGTACTATTAAAACCTTGATCTTTGACTTTCTTTTTTCCTTAATTCAACTCTGGACCTTCTCGAATTCTTAGAAACTCAAAGCAATAGAAGAAAGATGAACCAAAATTCCATACTTTTCTAATACTTTGATTTATGCCAAATGGCATTATATTAGGCTTATTTATAATAAAATCTCTTTAAAAATCAAATGACTATTTTATCCCTTACTCTTATCTAATAACATGTTGCCACCTATGCTATTTACTTTTCCATAATCAAAGATATTTTAAAAGTATATGCAAAATGATCATTTTGCCGTTAATGAATCAACTTATCTTTAAAATTATCATTTTCATCTACTACACCAAATACTGCATAAAATCAAATTTAAATCAAATAAAAATGATTCAAAAACCACAATATCATAATCCTCGAGTCTTCATAAGACTTCCATAAAATATTCATAATAATTTGAGCTCAAACAATTGCATGAATTAATTATCGAAGCTTATTCTTTTTATAACATTCACACAAATCCCGTATCAAAATTCTGATTCCCACCAAAATTCTTATACCAAGATAAACTATTTATTATGGAATATAAAATAATATATGGTAAAATTATCATATTAATCCCTAAAGTTTTCTCAAATTTTAACTTTAGTCACAAAACTGTAAAACTTTATATTTTAGTCACTAAACTAAAACCACAAACTTTCAATTCTTTATGTTTTGGTCACTAACCAATTATTAGGGCATTACAATTCTCTCCCCTTAAGAAAATTCACCCTCAAATTTTAAAATGTACCTGATTCAAAAAGATGTGGATATTGCTTTTTCATTGTTTCTTTTGTTTCCCAGGTGGCCTTCTCCAGTTTATGGTTCCTCTAGAGAACTTTCACTAACGGAATGGTCTTGTTTCTCAATTCCTTAACTCCATAAGCAAGAATATTTACTGGTTCCTCATCATAAGTCAAATCTGACTAAATTTTGATCTCTTCTGGTGATATCACATGAGAAGGATCTGATCGATACCTTATAAGCATTGAAACATGAAATAAATCATGGATATAACTAAATTCCGGAGGTAACGCTAATTGATAAGTTACTGGGCCAACTTTCTTTAGAATCTCATAAGGGCCAAAAAATCTTAGACTCAGTTTTCCACGCCCAAAGCGTAACACCTTTTTCCAAGGAAAAACCTTCAGGAATACTTTTTCATCAACCTCAAACTCTACATCTTTCCTCTTTAAATATGCATAATATTTCTGTCGATCTAAAGCTTTTTTGAGGTTGTCTTGTATTGTCTTCACCTTGTTTTCCACATCTCGAACCAAATCAGGTCCAATCACTTTGCGATCCTCGAGCTCAAACCAATTCAATGGTGTCCTGCATTGCCTACCATATAAGGCTTCATAAGGAGCCATCTTTATACTTGCTTCGTAACTGTTATTATAGGCAAATTTAGCTAGTGGCAATTACTTTTCCCATAAGCCCTCGAACTTAAGTACACAAGCTCTAATAATATCTTTAAGAATATAAATAATTATTTCTGATTGACCATCTGTCTGTGGACGAAAAGCAGTGCTGAAATTTAGTCGATTCCAGTGCCTTATGTAAAGAACTCTTAAATCTCGAAGTAAACCTTGGATCTTTATCCATTGTATAATCCGTCCAAACTGGAATAAAATGGGAAGACTTTATCAATATGTCCACTATCATTCAAATCGAATCCTTTTTACTCAAGAGTCATCGATAAACCTGTCACAAAATCCATCGTGACATTCTCCTATTTCCACTACGGAATGGAAATTGGTTGTAACAGTCCAGACGATACTTGATGCTCAACTTTCACTTATTGGCATGTCAAGTATTTAACTATAAACTCTGTCAATGTTCTTTTCATGACAACCAATATTTGCTTTTCAGATCCTAATAGATCTTATTATCTTCTGGATGCATTGTCAACGGGCTATAATGCGTTTCATATAGAAGTTTTCGTCTCAATTCCTCATCATCAAGAATATATACTTTCTCTCGATAATAAATACATCCATCATTCTTAACTGCATAATCTTTAGTCTCACTAATTTCAATTTGCTTCAATATAGCTAAACATTTTTATCTTTATTCTATGACTCTTTAATCTGATCTATCAAAGTAATCTTAAGTTGTAACTCTGCAATCAAAGCACCATCATCCCTCAGCGCCAACTGAGCATACAAAGTCCTCAAAGCAGTAAATCTCTTCTGACTTAAAGCACAGACCACAATGTTTGCTTTTCCAGGGTGATAATTAATTACAAGACCATAATCTTTGATTTACTCTAACCATCTTCTCTGCCTCATATTCAAATCTTTCCAATTCATTAAATACTTTAAACTTTTATGATTTGTAAAAATATAGCATCATTCACAATATAAATAATAACGCCATATCTTCAAAGCAAAAACCACTACGGACAATTCCAAATCATGTGTCAGATAATTCCTCTCATGTGTCTTTAATTGTTTGGAGGCATAAGCTACTACTTACCTTCTTGCATCAATACACATCCCAATCTATTATGGGACGCATCACTGTACAATGAAAAATCCTTTCTCGATTCTGGTTGTACAAGCACTAGTGCTTCAGTCAAAATCCCCCTCAACTATTCAAAGCTCTCCTGACAATTCTTAGTCCAAATGAAAGGTACATCTTTCTGTAATAGTTTAGTAATCAGTCCAACAATCATTGAGAAACCCTTAAAAAAACAATGATAATATCTTGCTATTCCTAAGAAACTACGAACCTTAGTAATATTCTTGGGAGGTTTGCATTCAACAATGGCCAGAATCTTTTTTGGGATCAATGTGATTTTCTTCTATCAAAACAATATGGCCAAAGAAAGCCACCTCTGATAGCCGGAACTCGCATTTAGAAAGTTTAGCTTACAATTTCTTTTCTCTCAATATTTGTAATACTACCCGTATATGGGAATCATGTTCTTCCTAGTCTTTGAATAAGCCAGTATATCATCAATAAACACTACAACGAACCAATCCAAGTACAACTGGAACACTCTATTCATCAGGTCCATGAATGTTGTAGGAGCATTAGTGAGTCCAAAAGGCATCACCAAAAAATCATAGTGTCTATACCGTGTTCGAAATGTTGTCTTCAGAATATCCTATTCTTTAACTGATAGTATCCTAACCGAAGATCAATATTAGAAAACACAGCTGATTCTTTCAATCGATCAATCACGTCATTAATCCTCGATAAAGGATACTTGTTCTTAATTGTCACCTTATTCAACTGGCGGTATTCAATACATAGCCACATCTATCCATCTTTCTTTTTAACAAACAAAACTGGAGCTCCCTAGGGTGATACACTAGGTCGTATAAACCCCGGTCCAATAACTCATTCAATTGAGCTTTTAGCTCTCTCAACTCTATCGGAGCCATCTGATAAGGTGTCATCGATACAGGTTCAGTACTGGGTATAACATCTATTTCAATCTGCACCTCTCGATCTGGAGGCAACCCTGGCAATTCCTCTAGAAATACATTAGGAAAATCTCAAACTATCGAAATACTATTAATGTCTATCTTTGAGGATTGAGTGTCCACAATGTGAGCTAAGTACGCCTGACATCCTGATGTAACAATCTCTCTTTCTTTATTATCGAGATCACATTTCTCAGACAATTTGAGCCTTCTCTAATCACTATTATTTTTGCACTTTTGCTTTTCAACACTAGCCGCTTCAAGCAACAGTCCACTGCAGCATAATAAGCATGCAACCAATCCATGCCCAAAATAATCTCAAACTAATGAAAAAGGCAATTCCATCAGATCAACTGGAAATTCAATCTCCTGCATCACTATTGGGCACTGCCTACAAATTTTATTCACCCAGGCACTATGACCAATAGGATTGGTTGCTAAAATATCATTGGATGTGGGTTCTAAGGTAACCCCTCTATCTAGGACAAACTTAGAACTAACATACAAATGAGTAGATCTTGGATCTATCAATACAAATACATGTTTATTAAAAAACTAGAAAATACCTGTAACAATATCTGGCGCATCTTTATCATCATCAATGCGAATATTATATACCTTCATCGTAGTCTTGAATTCCTTGTTGGAAGTAGCTTCAGATGTTCCCTGACGGGTATTCCTAGCCGATCCTGAATTACCCTTGTTTCTTCATTTTTGGCTCTGGGCTCCCAATTTCTCCAATCACTCTAGTCTATCATCAACCTTTGGACAATCTGGTACAAAATGATCAGTTGCACCACAACTGAAACAAGATCTTTTAAGGGCTCGACAATTCCCAAAATGATACTTACCGCAATGCTCACAAGCAATTGGGCTTTGGAATTTCTTTAAACCTCCTTTCTTTGCAGCATAGGCCTATGAATCTCTGGACTTCTTGGGTCCAAATCTCTGTCTAAAAGATATGGTAGATCCTTCTCGATTATCATGATAAGAACTCTTGCCTCGTATAAAAGATGGCAAACCAAAATATCCTCCATGATTTCTTTTTTGGGACTAAGCATTTTAAGCCGCTATCTTTTTTGGTCGAACATTTTCAATCCCTTTTGTTCGTTGGATTGCCTCTTGAAATTCAGTAATATTCATAACAATCAACACCTCTTTATAATCAGCATCCAAGCCTTCAGTGAAGCAAATGATACGGTCTTTTTTAGTAGGAATCAACTCTGATGCGAAATGGCTCAATTTGTTGAATTCACATTCATATTCATTCACTGCCTGATCACCTTTCTTGAGATTTAGAAATTCACTTCTTATTTCTCGGATGAACCCGTCACCAATATACTTGTTACAAAACTCAAAAAGAAAGAACTCCTAATTAATCTCCTCATGGGGCAAGTAGTGACATTTGTCCACCAAATATGAGCCTGCTCCTTGAGAAAGGACACAACTCCCTCTACCTTCCTCTGATCATCACAATGTAGTCCCTCAAGCATAATCTTTAAATCATTTAACCAATAGTCCGCGGCAACTGGAACTCCATTAGTGAAATTTGGTGCTCGCATCTCCTTTAACTCCTTAGCAATAAAGTTCATGGATGCCGATTAATGATCATCTCCAGAGCTTTTAAGAAATTTCCCTAATCCTGCCTAACGACCCAGATCTCAGAGTCTAAAAGTCGGGTTAACCCAAGGCGTGGGCCTTGCCTTTGGGCCGTGATGTTAGGCCTTGGGAGTATTTTGGGCATGTCTTAGAACCTTGGGATAGGGTTGTTGGTTTGTCGTTGGGCTAAGGTGAAAGTAAGAAGGGCAAATGGGTAAAAACATAATTAAAGGAAAGATAGCTGGTGAGAGGACTTTATTTTCTGCAAAAAATAGAGTAAGTGTGGTCATCTTGGTCCCCCTTGTTCTCTTTATTACCCATTTCCATCTTCCATACAAGCTCCCTCATGTTAAAGGTCAAATCGTTTGAGAGTTTGAGTAGGAATCTCGTTTGGGGTAAGAAGGGAAGTTTGTTCAGCATCTCAAGATCTTTTATCCAATGTAAGATTCATTTTGAATGGTGAGGGAAGATGTTTTGATGGGTTGAAAAAGAAGAACGGGAATGGGTTCTTGAAGGCCTCTTCATCAACTTTAATCCAAGGTTAGTACACCACTAACTCCTTTGAGTTCCTGTAATTCATAAAAATAGGCTTTGTGCATGATTTGGGTGTTTATGGTTTGATATGCTTGGTTGACCTCTTTAATGCCAAAATATGGGTTTGACGTTTTTAAAACTTAAAATTGGTAGAAATCCACTTAATACTATCATCATAACTTGTAGAAATGGTTTGGGGTTTAACCGTGGGGTTAAACAGGGTTTCTAGGTGAAACCCGCACCCAGACTTCGAAAATTGGGCTTTCATACCGGTACTGGGGTAGCGTATCGGTACACCTTAGTAAAATAGGGGAAGGGTTGTGAGGGGTGTAATCACTCTTTTTTGACCGGGTTTTAGTGTTATTAGTATTATTTTAATAATAATATTATTAATATAAAATTAATGAAAAATCAAAAAATAATAAAAAAATATTATTAAAAAAAGGGAGAAAATACGTGGAGCATGTTGCTCCACGTCACCCTATTTACCCACCCCTTTGCCTATAAATACAAGGCATTGGGGGCAGCCAATTGGGGATGATTACACGCAAAATTTGCCATGAATTGGCAATGAAATTGGCTCCTCCGGGTTGAGGGCAGTGCCCTCGGCCCCAGTTGGTTCTATCCAACATTCGATCGGGGTCCTATTTTAGGTCCGATCTAGTTAATATTTTTGGAGAGGTCGTGGTAGATCTCGGTGGGGTTCAGTCGGGGTTCGTCATTCGAGCTTCTAGTTAGGTATATTTTCTTCCCTTTTTATTTGTGTTGTAATTTTTATAATTTAATGAAGTATTAGTTATTTTAAAATTGTATTCTTATTTTTTAGTTTGTATGTTTATGTTTTAGATTAGTATTTAATATGTTTTAAATTTGTGTTTTATATTAATATTTTATTTATGTTAGATTCGTTTATATTTATGTGTTAGATTAATATTTATTTGTGTTTTAAATTAATATTTATGAATATTAGCATTTTATTTATGTTAAATTTGTTTTTATTTATAAGTAAGATTAATATTTATGTATATATGTTTTAGATTAGTATTTTATTTATGTTAGATTAGTATTCTATTATGTTAATATTTATTTGTATTGTATTTAAATTATTTGCCATGTTTTATATTTTGCTCACTAAGTTTGCATAATGGAATATATAATGTCAATGCGGCGCCCTTTTATCCGAGCGTAAACTTGGCCAGTATCAGGCGTAGTGATAGTGCTTGGGCGTTTACTCTCGGATAACGGGGCCTTTAAAATTTACTCGCACTTATAATCAAATTTTAAATTGATCATCACTTTAATCCGGAAAGTTTAACATTAATAAAGCGGAAATTATTAAAGTACCAATTTTGGGCGGTGTGGGGGTGCTAATCCTTCCCCATCCGTAACCGACTCCCGAACTCAAAGTTTTTGAATCTCTAGTTTTATGGTGTCCGACCTACCTAAGTGGCCGGTGGCGACTCCAATTTCTAAATAAAATGTGTTTTTTTAAAACCCCCACGGAATAAACATTTTATATCCAAAAAATCACAAACACTTCGAAAACCTGTTTTTTAGCGAAAGGGGGACATCGCTACAGATGACGACTCCGCTGGGGAAAATTTTTTGTTTTTCGAAAACAAGAAGAGAGTCAAGCTTTTTAAAATAATTACCGCTTTTTTAATATTAAAAATTCCGGGTTAAAGTGACTATTAAATTAACATTCGGTTATAATTGCGCGTTTATTTTAACACATTTAAAATATGACATATAAACCCGTTTTTTAAGTGGGGGGAAAACGCTAATGCTTTCGTGAAGATATCGTTCTCCCGTATGGGCCTAGCAAGTACCTTCGGGGCTCGAGTACCTTATGCTTTCGTAAGGATATCGTTCCTTTGTACGGGCATAAGCGAATGGGTCCCCCTGAATTGAACCCGGTTGAAAGGAGCCTATATTGGGTGATGATCGGGGGCCTTGCTACTCTTAGTAGGGGACAACAAGGACAATTCGGGTACCTCCTAGAACCAAGACTGCATGTAGAGAATACATAGAAACCCACCCCTTTAGAGCCATGCGGATAACCTCATGTGTTTTAGACGGGATAAATATGGTTTTTTTGTTTGTTTACCTTATTTTATTTTATTTGTTCTTTTATTTATGTATTTATTATTTTTATCCGGTACTAACTCATTTTTTGTGTTTTATTTTTATTTTTATTTTACACATACTTTTGTTGCATTATCATTGCATCCACATTACATAGAGGCGTTGATTCAAGTGGTTTGCCCGATTAGAAAATCTTTCATCATGGAAAAAAGGTGTCTTAGGAATGACATCATCGATCCAGTCGTGCGACATCGGTCAGAGATTAATCAATAGATCCGAAGTAACGATTTGCTGAACAAGCGTGTAGTGCCAAAGTATACACACGAGACCCTGATGGTGGACATACAACGAGCTACAAGGTGTGTGAATGACTTAGCTACCGAAGCCGCGACTCTCTGACCTTTCGTAACCCTGGACATGGAAGAAGCACCAAGTTTATCAAGTTGCTTAGAGCTGTCGAGGAGCTACGAGGTAGAGCTAGGGCTTATGTGTAGAACTTTGTTTTGTAATTAAGACTTTTTGTAATAGAGACTCTTTTTGTAATAGGGACTCCTTTTGTAATATGGACTTTTTTTTGTAATCTGGACCCTTTAATTCCCATGAAAGTCGTTCGAAAGGGTGATTATCAGCGGAATCAACGCCTTTATTTGCATTCATGTTGCATATCATGACATGGTGTTGATTCAAGAACAGTTCATTAAAAGCCTTTCAAAATAGAAAAAGCCTGCTTTGCCAGAAACGATAATATTACAGTATCAAGTTAGGCCGAGCAAAGACAAATCGCGAAAGAAGACGGTACGATAGTAAGGCACGTGTGAGGCAGAAGATTCAGTCAGGGCCGCAGAACCCCAATTTTAAATCTTCACATTTGACCATTTTTAAAAAAAATCTCAGATTTTAAGTTAACTCATTTAAAAAAAAGAAAAAAGAAGAAAAATTTTGAAAATATTATTATTTTGCTTTGAAACTTCTTCCCTCATAAAACTTTCAGAATAATAATAATAACAAAAAGAAACCTAAAAGTTTCATTTTTTAAGTAAGTTAAAACATTTTGATAATAAAAGGGGGAATTTTTAAACCAAATGATCCTTGAAAATTTTAATTTAAACCCCAAAAAGTTTTAAAGTACTCCCCTAGGATCGATAGAATCCATCCATGTTTAGACGTACCCAGATCTACAAAAGAAAATATATTGTATGATGTCCTTTTTAGAAGCCACAAAAATAAAGATCATGACGTCACGAGTCCATAGAATATAATAAGAGGAGAAGACGGAGTCATCCATCATCCTGAAGACGAAATCGAGACGTGGAGCACAGGTTTTGCTTCCCGAAGTCAAGGTCTCCAGAATAAATTCAAATGTTGCCTGTAATTCATTATTAATTTCTTGCAAACATACATTTTCTCTATTCAATGTTTTTCAAAGACTGTTCGAGAATCAACATCACATTTGCATGCATTCTCGCATTTATAGGGTATTGATTCCCGAAGTGGTTCCTCAAATCTTAGAAATCGTTCATAATTGGCAAAGGGTCGTCTGGACAGATATTAGAGGGCACAGATCCAAGGTTTTGTCCTAGAACAAGATCGGAGACAATAGAAGAGGAACTATCTGAAGACTTCAGGTCAGACACGGTAAGGAGACACAGTACTGGTAATGAGCAAAGTAAAGTGCAAGATTTGAAAGAAGCAGAGGGAAGACGTGATGAATCAGATGAATACTTTGACGAAAGGTAAGCGATCCATCAAACCGAAAGAATAACCGATTAAGGATCAGAATAGAAAGCGAGATAGTCAGAATTCTACCTCCAAGTCAGCCAAATACGACAAATTGAACCCCTTTTGTGATCTGCATCAATAAACAGGATAAAGGTATGCTTGAGTCGGACTTTCAAAAAATAGAGCTCGGTCTAGAAAAAACTTGAGAAGCAAGTAATGAAAAGAAATATATCTCGATTCCTGTGAGGTACACCGAACTACTCCTAATGTTCATCGACAAGAGCCTTATTACCTCGGTGAAGTCTCTAGCGAGGAAACCGTCGTATCCGAGTGATTGCGACACACATGCTAGAGGCAATTACCGTTTAGGAAGTTTAGGTCACGGTATTGAGGATTGCAGGGCCTTGAGGAATGAGTTCAAGATCTTATCGCGATGAGGATTTTAGGTTTCGAAGACGGAGTTCTCCAATTCTATAGTGAGCTAACAATCACCCGAGGGGCAAAGTTGAAGAGGAATCGATATCCAGGACAAAGTTCGAGTAATACCGAAGTGGGTCACTCAAGCGAGTTAAATTTGAAGATCGGAGATAGGGGCATCCCATGAGAGGGATATTCTTTCGAGTTCAGCCAGCTCAGATAAAAGAGAGATAACTTGGATAAAATTGAATTTGCAGAATGATCATCAGAAGCTTTCCTGAGTGTTTAAGAATATCAGAATAGATGAACGGTGTTGTCCAGTTGAAAGACGACTCAGAATATTGAAAGAAGAGAAACTAGTCAAGCAAGAATCAAGTCAGGATGTTATCATGTATGTTTAAGGAAATTGGGAATAGGTACGATAGTCTCCAGAGATGAGCTATAGAATAACTTAGCCATTAACAAGAGTTTTAGAAACAAGTTTACGATAGAGCAATGACAATTCAACACTCTTTAGTTGAAAAGGGCAACTTCCAAGCTACGAAAGACTAAGCGGGGGATAGATGAAGACCCGAAGATCGATATTACTCAAGCAGGTAAGGCGGCTCAACAAGGTGGCAGGCTTTGTCAGAACATGGATCAAGTGTTGGACTACAGAGGCAAGCTGACCGGACTACTGGATGAAGTTAAGAAAGTAGGTACTGAAGCTTATCAGTAACTGTAAATATCTAATATATGATATAATGAAACCTTTTGGCCTCAATGAACGTCGTTCTATGGGGATCACTTTTGGAATCAATACCTTATTTCATTCATGTTTATATTTTAGGTTTGCATTGCTTTGCACGATTCTGGCATGTTTTATATGACATTATCATTACCTTGCATAAACTTTATGAGGAGTAATTCAAAGACCAATTGAAGACACTCAAAAGTCAATATTCGAGCAGTTAAAAGATGGGCTCGAGAGAAAAAAGAAAAAGAAGAAGTTTGATGCCTTCGATGCAAGAAAACTCTATTTGAACTCTGATTTGGTCATTCCCCCGGATTTTAAAGATTCTCAGATTTACGCATGATGACGGAACAAGCTGCCCCAAGATTCACCTGACCACGTCCTGTAGAAAGATAGAAGGCTACATCGAGAATGAAAAATTCCTGATCCACTACCTCTACGATAGTCTAGCAGGACCTACCATGATATGGTACAACTATTTGAGTAGAGACCAAGTGTAGTCATGCGGAGACTTAACCGACGTCTTTATGGGCAATACATATATACTTTAGACCTATCACCAAGTCATCAGTATCTCCAGGGTACGAAGATGAAACCTGATGAAGGCTTCAAGAAATGTTCTTTGAGGTGGCTGTGTTTAGACCCAGGTACAACCTCCCGTAGATGAAGAGGAAAGTGACTTACATGCCACCTTTCATATTTCTTCTTTAATAAGAAGCTCGAGAAAATAAAGGCCAGCTTTGAGGACTTAATGACAGTCGAAGAGAGAAACGAACATGCACTCTAAGACCTAAGTTTAAAGACCAGACCTGTATAGGAGCAGAAGGAAAGAAAGAGATAAGTGGGTACCACTTTCAAGGTTCTCGTGATCGTAAGAGAAGAAGACAGGCAGATTCCTCTGAATCACCGAGAAAAATTCCTCGAACAAGTACATATTTAGAGATATTCAGAGTATCCATATGGCCTCATCTGGTCAAGTGTTAGTACCTTACCTCCGGGACGATAAAGATTACACCCAGCTCATTTGCCCATAATTTTAATCCATACAGTGCATGTGAGTTCTACATTAAGGCACATGGGCATGGCACCAAGAAATTTGAGGTTGTTAATAGAAGAAATCAAGAAGTTGGTTGACGAGGGAGTCATGACAAGAATTGATCCAGCAAGGAAAAACAATAGAAGTGGCACAAGCCTACACTACAAAGGACCAGAATGAGTTAGTACTCGGGAGGTAGTCCGGAGGTCCCTATGGTTTTCCCATCAGTTCACAAAGAAATGCTCAATGCTTTGAAAAAAAGAAAAAAAACTCTCAACAGATATTTAGAATTAAAAATCACATTTCCATTTAGAAAAAACATTTTTACATTCTTGATTCTTTAAACATTTTATTTTTATAGGGTAGTTTTGTTCTCCCATATGCATATACACGCATTTTTGAATGGATATATGTATATATCATTTCTATACCAGGTCCTCGAATTTTGAATGCAACAGTACAATTACTTCAGACCCAAAGATCAACTCTAAGTTGCATATATTTAGAAGAGATTGAATGTTGTGGGGATACTGTAAATGTGAGTATCTGCTAGTTTACTTAGACCAACAGAGGAACAAAGTGAGTGTTTAGACAATGGGCAGTTCCCATTTTAAGAATTTATCTTCTCAGACACTTGTCGTTTAAGATCCTTGAAACGAAAGTTGACCCTAAACCCCTACCCCTAAAGGCATTCTCAGGACATCTGTGAATTTGACAATGAATGATATTCTTTTACTTTACCAGAAGACAGAGATGAGTCCAGACAGATTGGATACGAAGATCAGAAAATCATCAGAAGAAAGTGGTTGAAAACAATGATATGTCCAAACGAAAAACCAAAGAAAAGAAGAGAAATGGTAATCAGAAGGCCGAAGCAATCCAGATCGAGTAAATATCAGAAGAGCTGCATAGAGGCAAGTAACTTCGAGCAGAAGATATCATCAATACCAATATAGATACGTGTTGATTCGAGGATACATTTATAGACTCGAATAAGAAGAAAGAGATTTAAGGCTAAAAACCCAAAATGGGCAGTCTAAAACAAAAAAGAAAAAGAAAACAAAACAGAAAAGAGAAGAGAAGAAAAGAAAAAAAATAAAATAAAATAAAAAAGGAAGAAAGAGAAAGAAAAAAAAGAGAAAAAAAGAAGAAAAGAAAAAGAAAGAAAGAATGTTGTATATGCTCCACACACAGATCAATCAATACAAGAACGAGACTTCAACTATGAGCAAAAGACACAAGGAATCCACATTTCAAGTAAATATCAGTTTTGAAAATTAGTATAGAAGCTCGAATTGATGCCAAGTCAAGACAAGTCGGCCCGAAGATTGCCAATTTCGAAAAAGGAAATGACCTCTAGGATGAAAACCCAAAAATGGGCAGTTTAGAGTGATCCTAAAAATAAAGAAAAAGAGTAGTCTACCTGAGCCTACTGGCATCAATATCCAACCAAAATACACTGATCTGAAGGTACAAAAGAAGGAAGTGACCTCTAGGGTGAAAACCCAAAAATGGGCAGTCTAGAGCAATCCAAGAGAAAAAGTGAAAAAGAAGAGAAGAAAAAAGAGAAAAGAAGAAAGAATAATATTTTATCTGGGCTTGCCAATCACAAGAATTCCCAGAAATGTATTCGTAGTCCTTCATTCAAGAAATCTCAGTTTCGAGGAGTTTTGGAGGATCAAACATTCTTGAACAGAAAACGAACATTAGTATATAGCCAGGATGCAAGGCAGCCTACAGTAAAAAGAAAGGAAATGAAATCTAGGGTGAAAACCCAAAAAACGGGCAGTCTAGAGCGATCCAAAAAAAGAGAAGGAATAATGGGCATATCCAAGTTACACAAAGTAAAAAAATACTGTTTCACTTAACCATAAACCAAAGGCCTACATTACAAGCCCCAAAAACCATTCTGGTCATCCATAGATATCCAAGTTGAATGAGAATGTCTTCAGATTTCATTCCGCCTATAAAGGTTAACTGTGCTTCAAGGAACGTCAAACTTTGAAGTGCTTGATCGACACCAAATGAGGGAAGGATAGGGCATGGTGAGATAGTGAGATTAAGAGTGCCACCTTAAACGAGGTAGAAACTAGGTAGGGTTTTTCCTCTCAAAAGCCTATTAGACCAGAAGAAACTATACATTGGCATATATCTCCACAATGGTCAAGATTTTCTAAATATGCACTTCATTAGAGTTGATCTCTGGCAACTTGAAGCAGATGCGCTATGGTGTTTGATATTTTGGGGGCAAACATGTTTTAAAAGGTTTGACATTTTTTTCCCAAAGTTTTGATGTTTACCATTTCCCCCAAACATTAGTTTTTAAAAAATGTTTGGCAATACACTTCTAATTTTGTTTACCATTCTCCAAGCATTATTTTATAAAAAATGTTTGGTCCTTAAAAAAGAAGAAGAAAAGAAAAAGATGTTTACCATTTGTTCCAAACAATGTTTTCAAAATGTTTGGTATCCCATCCAAGTTGTGATTTTCGAAATGACTGTTATCTTTTCAAACAATCATTATTTTTTGAAATATACACAGGTAAATTGCCTTTTACTTTACTTTAAAAATGAATGATGATGAGATTTAAAGCATAGGGACCGAGAGTTAGTTCCCGTCGAAATGCTACGAGAAGATCAAGGATGAGCTCAAGGGATGGAAGCATTTTGGCTCACCCTGGCAACTAGAAATAGATCAAGGCTCTGTATGATGGGTTAGAAAATTCAAAGCAGTGGAGCCCGTGGTTGAATGGGGCAACGCCAAGCGAAGAAGATGATAAGGGTTCTTATAAGAATAATATAAGAACCAGAAGATCATTTATGAAGACGAGTGATAACCCCGAAAACAAGAAAATCCTTCCGCACAAAAGGTTTAAAAGCATGTTCAAATGAGGATTTAAGAGCATACAGTGAAGAAGTAAAGAGATGAAGAAATCTGAGGAGCGACCTTTCAGGGTGTAAGACTTTAGAACAAAAAAGGGGCTGAAAGAAAAAAGAAAAAAGAGAAAGAAAGAGAGGGAGAAGAAAAAAGAAAAGAAAAAGAAAAATAAAAAATAGGAAGAAATTGAAGGAAATAGAAAAAAGAAGAAAAGAAGAAAAGAAAAAGAAAATAAGAAGAGAAAAAAAAGAAGAGAAAGAAAACATTACATTGCATGCATCATATAGATAGGGGCATGTCAATTTTTTCTTTGGACAGGTACTTGAAGAATTATCAAACAGTATTAAGAACTGGATTTCATTAAACGAAGAAAGTTTTGGCAGCCATTTTCGGCGTGAGTCCCTAAAATTTGAAAAAAGATTTTGGCAGCCACCTTCGGCGTGAGTCCCCAAAATTTGAAGAAAGATTTCGGCAGCTATAGTACCGTGAGTCCTAGAAGATTGGTAGCTATTTTCGGCGTGAATCCCCGAATCTGAAGAAAGGTCGGTAACCATTTTTGGCGTGAATCCCAAAATTGAAGAAAGATTTCGGCAACTATAGCAGCGTGAGTCCTAGAAGATTGGTAACCATTTTCGGTGTGAGTTCCCAAATTTAAAGAAATTTTTGGCAGCCATTTTCGGCGTGAGTCCCCAAAATTTTTTAAAAAAATTTAGCAGCCACCTTCGGCGTGAGTCCCCAAAATTTGAAGAAAGATTTCGGCAGCTATAGTAGCGTGAGTCCTAGAAGATTGGTAGCCATTTTCCGCGTGAATCCCTGAATCTAAAGAAAGGTCGGTAACCATTTTTGACGTGAATCCCAAAATTGAAGAAAGATTTTGGCAGCTATAGCAGCGTGAGTCCTAGAAGATCGGCAACCATTTTCGGTGTGAGTCCCCAAATTTAAAGAAAGTTTTGGCAGCCATTTTCGGCGTGAGTCCCCAAATTTAAGGAAAGTTTTGGCAGCCATTTTTGGCGTGAATCCCCAAATCTGAAGAAAGGTCGGTAGCCATTTTTGGTGTGAATCCCAAAATTTGAAGAAAGATTTCGGCAGCTATAGTAACGTGAGTCCTAGAAGATTGGTAGCCATTTTCGGTGTGAATCCCTAAATTTGAAGAAAGGTCGGTAACCATTTTTGGCGTGAATCCCAAATTAAAGAAAGATTGGCAGCCATTTTCGGCGTGAGCTCCCAAATTAAAGAAAGTTTGGCAGCCATTTTCGGTGTGAGTCCCCAAATTGAAGAAGATTGGCAGCCATTCTCGGCGTGAGTCCCCAAATTGGAAGAAAGATTGGCAGCCATTTTCGGCGTGAGCCCCAAATTAAAGAAAGTTTGGCAGCCATTTTCGGCGTGAGTCTCCAAATTGAAGAAGATTGGCGGCCATTTTTTGGCGTGAGTCCCCAAATTTAAAGAAAGTTGGCAGCCATTCTCGGCGTGAGTCCCTAAATTTGAAGAAAAATCGGTAGCCATTTTCGGCGTGAATCCCCAAATTGAAGAAAGATTTCGACAGCTATAGCAGCGTGAGTCCTAGAAGATCGGTAACCATTTTTGGTGTGAGTCCCCAAATTTAAAGAAAGTTTTGGTAGCCAGTTTCGGCGTGAGTCCCCAAATTTAAAGAAAGTTTCGATAGCCATTTTTGGCGTGAATCCCAAAATTTGAAGAAAGATTTCGGCAGCCTTAGCAGCGTAAGTCCAGAAAAATCGGCAGCCATAGCAGTGTGAGGCCCATATGTTAAATCCTTCGGGTCATCGGTAAGTCCTTCGGGCACGGTGTTAAGTCTTTCGGGCCACCAGTAAGTTTTTCGAGCCTGGTGATAAGTCATTCAGGCATGATGCGGCAGCCATAGAAGCGTAAGTCCAAAGATATCAACAGCCTTGTAAAAAAAAGAATGAAAATGAGATAGAAAAAAAAGAGAGAAGAGAAAAAAGAAAAAGAGAGAAAAATAGCTGAAAAAAAGGGAAAAAGAAAAAAAGAAAAAGAGAAAAAAGAAAAAAATTCGAAGATAAATGTTCTATATAGAAAGGGCCTATATTTTCAAGCTCCCGTAGCGAGAGGTTCTATGTAGGAAGAATCTGCCGCTTCGAGGCTTTAGGAGCTGAAAGTTTTATATAGGAAGGGCTTGCAGCTCTAGGGTGAAGACTAGCAGTTTTATATAGGAAGAACTCCCAGCCGAATGAATTCACCCATGACACATAAGGGAAAACCCGTTGTGTTAAAGGCGAAGAGTCATATATAGGAAGGGCTCCGAGCTTTACTGTCTTAGAGTGAAAGGTTCTATATAAGAAGAACCTGTAGCTCCGAGATTTCAGAAGCTAAAAGTTCTATATAGGAAGGATTGGCGGCTCCCAGGTTTGAAGACTATCAGTTCTATACATGAGGAACTCCCAGTCAAAAGAACCCATCCGTGGCACAGAAGGTTTTATGTAGGAAAAACCAGCCGCGTTGAAGGCAAAGAGTTCTATATAGGAAGAACTCCAAGCCTTACCGTCTCAGAGTGAAAAGTTCTATATAGGAAGGACTCATAACTTGAGGCTTTATAGTGAAGGGTTCCATATAGGAAGAGCCTGTAGCTCCAAGATCGGAGGGGGAAGAAGTTATATAAGAAGAACTTACAAGCTTGAAGATTCAGCTAAGGAAGAGCGGAGAGTTTTAGAAGAACACGTGATTCTGAAGCCAAAGACGAGGAATTAGGTCAAAAATGAGTGCTTTTGATCTTTGCTTTGTCCTCGTTTCACAAGAACAAGCAAAGAGGGGCAACTGTAATCACTCATTTTTGACCGGGTTTTAGTGTTATTAGTATTATTTTAATAATAATATTATTAATATAAAATTAATGAAAAAAAAAAAATATTATTAAAAAAGGGAAGAAAATACGTGGAGCATGTTGCCGGCATTCATCCAATTTTTTTAGCACATACTAGAGCCAATTTTGGGCACCTCTAGCATTCATCCAATTTTTATTCTAATCCCCAATTTTTTAACTATCAACCTAAGTTCACTAGAATTCCTTAAATCAATCAAGCCACAACAGTGTTTCATCAAGTTTAGCATCATAGTACGATTCTAAGTGTTTCCATATTTATCCTAGAATAAAAATTCTATCAATTGAGTGCATTGGCAACGTCATCATCGGATATTCATCAAATCTAGGCAATTCTTGTTCCAACTAAAGGCATGGCAAGCAATTTATGTATCCTAAATGCAATACTTAAGATGAATGCAACTAAACATGGTAACTAACTAATAACAACCCCCCCAAACTCGAGTGAGGCATTGTCCTCAATGCATGCAATAAAGAAAAATAAAAATAAAGAAAAGTAAAATGCAAACGAGGACTTACTCCGAGAGTTCGTCGTCGTGGATGATTAGTTTCCTTTTGGTCGGTGTCTTGATTCTTTTGCTTGAACATGGTGGTTGCTTTCTTGTTTCTGATGGTGGAATCGATCCTCGTACGGGGTTGTCCTCATCGTCCTCTTCATCAATGTCATTGGCTTTTCGCTTGGGCTTGGTGGATTCGATTGGTGCGGTCTTTGTTGGTGCAATAGAGGACTCGTTCGAATCTGAAAAATTAGACAATTATTCAGTATGAGTTGATTCTTGCATAGGTGCCTTACCTTTGGCTTTTGTAGTGGTTGCCGGGGCGTCTTTAGCTTTGGTTACCGCAACATCTTCAGTGTTAGTTGCCATGGAAACTGCTTGGGCAGGTGCAGTGTAGGTTGCCGCGGCATCATCTTTTGCGGTTGCCGTGGCGACTGCTTCATTGGTTGCCGTGGCAAGGATCTCAGCAGGAAAGATTGGGAACGGTACGCGGCTGTCCGGGTACTTTTTCAGGATGACTTGGGTGATGGCATTGTTGTGATCCTTCATGTACCGCATGAATATTAGTTGCCGGTCTTCAATTTGCCTAAAGCGGCTCGCCAACGGTTGCAAGAGTACTTCAAAGTGTCCTGAGGTTGATGGCCGAGTTGCCTGGGCATTAGGCGTTGCCGAGGTGGCATGGGTTGCCGCGGCAATTGGAGGCATTGAGGATTTTACTGGTGCTTCTCCCATTAGCTTTCAGATTTGTGCTTGATTCCAACCGGACTTTGGTAGGGTCTTTTCATCAGTGGACTCACTTGGGACATGCATCTCCTTGCAAAGATTGGAAATTAAGCAAGGGAAGAAAAGAGAACCCTTGTCTTTTGCGCTACATACAAAAATCTCATCACAAATAATTTTTCCAATGTTAATGATGCGATTATGCAAGATAAAATGTATGAGAAAAAGATGAGGTGTATCAACGGTAGTATTGTATGTGGTGGGCATTAAAGAAGCTTTAACAAATTTATTCCATAATTTTGCCTCGGGTTTAAGCCGAAGGCGATTTACTGTGCCCTTGTATTTACCGTCGTTCCATTGAGTTCCCGGTAGTGTGAGTTCTTGAAGCACCTTATCGAGTTGCTTGGGCGTGAGTTGATCAACAAAGGCTTGATGCTTGTCCTTCTCAATATAGAGCCCGTAAAAGGTATTGATGTTTTCGGGGCTTATGAGTATAGCCTTGTCACGAGCAAAAACATAAGGATTATCCGGGTTAGGTGAGTGAGCATAGAATTCTCTTACCCATGAGATGTTACCCGGTTCCGATTGATGGCAAAAGATTTGCCACTTTTTATGTGCAATCCTTTCGAAGATGAATGGTTCAAGGCCGAAATCTTGATGAGAGTTGGAGTATTCAAAGCCTTGTTCTTCGCAAATCTTCCGGCTTTCAAACTTGGAGTGAAATCTTTCTTGAACCACCGGTGTAGCAAACTTCTTGTATCTTGGTTCTTTGGAGGAACTTGGATGAACCAAAAATTCAATTTTGGATGCCATGGATAATCTTGGTTGTGAGTTTGGTAAAAACAAAGAAAAGAAAACAAAAGAAACTAAAGAGTTGCAAGATGAAAAGTAGGAATAGGTTTCTTGGAAGTTAAGGGTGATGGGTTATATAGAAAAGATATGTAGTAAATATGGTGGGTAGGATTAATTTTGGAATAAAGAGGAAAGGGGTTTCGATTTAGAGGAAGGGTGACGGCTAGGGGGTTTGTTTAGGGTAAGTTAGAGGCTTTATATATGCCTTAGATTCAACCCATTAATTTCCTTTTTGAAGAAGTTTCCTTCTTGAATCAAAATTCCTCTTTATCTTGAACTTTTTTCCTACAATTCAAAAACAAATAAAATAAGGATTAAAATTAAAGATAAACTAATAAAAGAAAATAAATAAAGACGTGTAAAGAAATTCTTAAACTTAAAAAGATAAATATGAAAGAAAGATGTAATTTTAGTCTTAAAGAAAATAAATAAATCTATCCTAAAAAGAACAAATAACCGAAAAATAAATAGTTTGAAAAAATAAAACATAAAAATAAAAATAGAAAGAAAAATAAAAATAAAAATAAAAAGAAAATATCAAAAGGAGAACCTTCTCATGCATCTCCTAAGGTGACCACCTCTTTGTTACGTTCCACATGGGCACCGTTTTAGTGCTTCAATCTTTGTCCATTAACTTTGAATTCATGTTTGTCAGTGATGGACTTGATTATCACAGCACCATGGGAGAATGGTTTGAAAACTTCGAATGGTCTCGACCATCTTGATTTCATTTTTCTCGGGAAAAGTTTTAGCCGATAATTGAATAAGAGAAGTAGTTGCCCTGGAATGAATTGTCGCGGCAATAGTTTCTTGTCATGCCATTGCTTTGTTTTCTCCTTGTAGATTCGTGCATTGTTATAGGCGAGTGCACGAAATTCTTCTATCTAGTTGAGGTCCAACAAACGCTTTTGTCTGACACTTTCCCAATCCATATTCATGGTCTTGATTGCCCAATATGCCTTGTGTTTGATTTCCACGGTAGATGGCATGTTTTGCCGTAGACAAGTCGGAAGGGGGACATACCTAAGGGTGTTTTGAATGCAGTGCGATATGCCCAAAGTGCGTCATCTAGTCTTACTGACCAATCCTTCCTAGAGGGATTTACAACTTTCTCGAGTACACCATTCAATTCTCGGTTGGAAATTTCTACTTGCCCATTGGTTTGTGGGTGATATGCCGTGGCAATCTTGTGAGATACACCGAAGCGTTGCAACATCTTGGCAATAAGTCTGTTGTCAAAATGCTTGCCTTCATCGCTGATAATTGCTCTCGGCATCCCAAACCGTGTAAATATATTTTTCTGCAAGAATCGTTGCACGATCTTGGAATCATTGTTGGGAACTGCAGCTGCCTCAACCCATTTAGACACGTAGTCAACGGCAAGTAGAATGTAGAGGTTGCCAAATGAAGATGGGAAAGGTCCCATAAAATTGATCCCCCATACATCGAAGAATTCCACCTCAATGATGTTTTGGAGCGGCATCTCATGACGTCTAGAGCCCGTCCTCTAGCAACGATCACATTGCTTGTAAAACTCTTGGGCATCTTTGTACAGTGTTGGTCAATACAAACTGGATTGCAAAACTTTGGCCGCAGTACGAGTTCCTCCAAAATGTCCTCCATAGGGTGAAGAATGGCATTGCCAGAGTACATTCTGCTGCTCTTCTTTAGGGACACATCGGCGTATAACCTAATATGCACATTTTTTAAACATAAGATGCTCGTCCCAAAAGTAATGCTTAGCATCATGGCGGAACCGCTTCTTCCCTTGGTGAGTAAGGCCATATGGTAAAATACCAGAAACAAGGAAATTAACTAAATTCGCGTACCAGGGTATTGCCGAGGCATGTTCTACCGTGGCAACTGCTCCCAAGATTACCGAGGTGTGTGCGTATAGAGTTGCCGAGGCATACACATCCATGGTTGCCGAGGCGTGCGTATTAGTGGTTGTCGCGGCGTCGAGGGTTGCCGAGGCATGCGTATCCGTGGTTGCCTAGGCGTCAAGGGTTGCCGAGGCGTGCGCGTCCATGGTTTTCGAGGCTTGCGTATCAGGAGCTGCTGCGGTGTCGAAGGTTGCCGAGGCATGCGCATCCATGGTTGTCGAGGCAACTAAAAGTTGCTCATCTGGGAATGCATCATATATCTCTAAATCCGTGTCCTCCTCCCTATTGCGTTCTAAACGTGATAAGTGATCGGCCACTTGATTTTCTGTTCCTTTCCTGTCCTTAATTTCAATATCAAATTCTTGTAAAAGTAATATCCAACGAATCAAACGAGGTTTGGAATCCTTTTTAGCAAATAGATACTTAATTGCCGAATGGTCCGTATGAACAATTACCTTTGTACCAATCAAATAGGATCGGAACTTGTCAAATGCGAAAACTACAGCTAGTAACTCTTTCTCCATTGTTGTGTAATTCACTTGAGCAGTAATAAGAGTTTTACTAGCGTAGTATATCACATGAAAGGTCTTACCTGTGCGTTGGCCTAGGACTACTCCTACCGTGAAATCACTTGCATCACACATGAGCTCAAAAGGTAGCGTCCAATCTGGTGGAACGACAATGGGTGCTGAGGCAAGCTTTTCCTTTAGGGTTTTGAATGCTTGGGTGCAAGAATCATCAAAATTGAAGACTTTATCATGTTCAAGAAAATTGCACAAGGGTTTAGTAATTTTAGAAAAATTATGAATGAACTTCCCGTAAAAACGTGCATGTCCAAGAAAGCTTCGGATTCCTTTAACCGAACTTGGTGGGGGTAATCTCTCAATCACGTCCACCTTGGCTTTGTCTACTTCAATTCCCTTGGATGAAATCTTGTGGCCGAGCATTATTCCTTCATCTACCATAAAATGGCACTTATCCCAATTAAGGACTAAATCAGTTTCTTCATATCTTGCCAACACCTTCTCTAAATTGCCGAGGTAGCTGTCAAAGTCATTACCAAAAATGGAAAAATCATCCATGAAGATCTCAAGGAAGTCTTCGACCATGTCTGAAAAGAGTGCCATCATTCATCTTTGGAAGGTTGTCGGGGCGTTACACAATCCGAACGGCATCCTTCGGAAAGCATAAGTACCATATGGGCATGTGAATGTTGTCTTTTATTGATCTTCTGGTGCTATGGCAATTTGATTGTAACCTAAATAACCATTAAGAAAACAATAAAAGGGTTTACCTGCAAGATGGTCAAGCATTTGATCAATAAAGGGTAATGGGAAGTGGTCTTTCCTAGTGGCTTTGTTTAGCTTTCGATAATCCATACAAACCCTCCAACCGGTCACAGTCCTGGTTGGAATGAGTTCGTTGTTTTCATTACTTACCACCGTTATACCTCCCTTTTTCGGTACACATTGTACCGGACTTACCCATGTACTATCAGAGATAGGGTATATGATGCCAGCATCAAGCCACTTGATGATTTCTTTCATTACAACCCCTTTCATGGTATGATTCAGTCTTCTCTAGGCCTCAATCGAAGGTTTGTGATGACATTCCTTACTCTTTCTTCCAATATTTGCATTGAACATCCCAAAAGTAACTTGGTTATTGTCGACCCACATTGTAAGTTCTCCTCTTGATATATCAATAATTGTCTTCCCAGTAGCTAAGAGTAAGTGGCCAAGAATGATAGGAACATCACTGTCTGCCTCACAATCAAGAATAATAAAGTCTACTGGAAAAACGAAATTGTCTATACATATAAGCACATCCTTTATTTGTCCATTCGGATGAGTCAGAGATCTATTTGCCAATTGTAATATGATTGCAGTGGGTTTTATTTCTCAAATGCCTAAATTTTAAAAAGTTGATAGTGGCATTCAATTAATGTTAGCCCTCAAATCACAAAGAGCTTTATTAAAGTAGTGATTACCAATATAGTAAGAAATGATGAAGCTACCAGGATCTTTCATTTTTCTCAATAGAAGTGTAGATATTAACGTACTTCACTCCTCTGTGAGCGCAATGGTTTCTATTGCATTAAGCTTTTTCTTCTTGGACAAGATTTCCTTCATGAATTTTGTATAATTAGGAATCTGTGTAAAAGCATCAATCAAAAACGATTTGCACAGTAAGTTATTGCAAAGTATCATGAAAGAATTAAAATTGATTATTAGACTTAGTGTTCTTAAATATCTAAGGAAAAGGTGGTGAAAGATTATCTGTTGGTTGCGCCAACATTAGGCATTATGGTGATAACTTAGATTGTAGATCAGATGGAAATGAAATAATAACTGGAGGAACATCACTCGTCTTGCCGTCATTTGTTCCATCTTCCACTGTATGATCAGGTTTAGAGATCTCTCCTCATTCTTGAGTAGATATGGGAACTGGTTCCATCAAGTTAGCAGCTTATTTGCCACTTTGAAGTGTAATAGCCTTGCAATGCTCTTTACCCTTGTTCACCAGACTCTGAGTATTGCTAGGAAGTGTGCACGACTGTCGAGAATTCATGTCATTAGCTAACTATCCCAACTGAGCTTCCAAAGTACGTATTTATGAAGAGTGACTTGCACTATAACATCTGTGCGAGAAAAATGATCGCGCATCATTTACTCAAAAAGAGTAAATGGATTAGATATAGTTGATGGAGCATAATGACTAATCTGAGACTGTGTCTGAGATGGTGCTCCATATTGTGATTGTGCACCATACTGCGATTGCGGAGATTGTGAAGCAAGATGTTGTGGTTGCATCCTATTCTTTGCAATGGATCCTATGGTCTAAACTATTGTTGTGGATAACTAAAGTTCCCTTGGTGCGCACTAGAATTCCCTTGAAATGAATTGTTTCTAGAGCAAAATACTCTTAACTTATGTACAGGATTAAAGTTACCCCATGATTGTCGATTAGCTGTGTTGTAAGATGTACCCATGTTATTACCTCACATGTTGCTGACATAACTAGCATTTTCTGCATGCTATGGGTAATCTTCATAGCTAAAATTCTAGCACAAATCTCACAAGAAAATATAGGAGTAGCAGTCTGTTGGTCTAGCTGGACAGGAGCAACTTCATTTGTACCCTCCATATTCTTGATTTTGTTATCCAAGGAAGAAATCTGAGCCTTTAGAGAAGAAAGATCATCAAGCTCAAACACTCGTGGTGCAGCTTTCCAAGAAGCAGCTCTTGAAATAGGATATTGAGAATAATTTTGAGCAAATTGCTCCAACACACCAACAACAGCGGTGTAAGTGCAATCAAGTAGCGGTCCATTAGATGTCCCATTGACAAGATGTCTTGTGGCTACATTCAACCCATTATAGAATTTTTCAATTTTAGTTTCTTGTTGAATGTTGGGGTTGGGACATCATCGCAACAAAGATTTATATCTTTCCCATGTAGTATGGAGATTCTCATCATCCAACTTATAGAAGTCTATAGTATCATTCCTCAGGTGCGAGTTCATTGTCGGTGGATTAAAGCGCAAAACAAATTGCGTTGCAAGATCATTCCAAGATGAAATGGATCAGGCAAGGAGTCCACGAAACCATGTGCGAGATTTACCCTACAAAGAATATAGAAATAATTGCATTCGTAAGGCATCATCAGGAATGCCTTGCTGGATAAACGAAGCACAAATTAAAAGGAAATATTGAAGATGCTTTCTAGTGTCTTCATGTGGTAACCCTGCGTACTGCCCATTGGAATTGAGCATTTGAAACATAACCGATTTCAACTCAAAATTCCCATCCGGAATGGGTGGTCTAACAACTCGCGGTTGCAAATTGTCCAACTGGGGAACAACAACCTCGCGGATTGTTCTCTTCTGGGCTGGTGGGTGCAGTGGTGGATGTTCAGGATCTTGAGGGATACCCTCATCATTGTTGGGATGTCTTGTTTTAACACCCCAAATTTTAGCCCAAATTTAAAAGCCTAATTTTGGAATTCTAAATTTCTGAAACCCTAACTTTGGGGATTTTTGAAATGTTTTGTCCAAATTTGTAAATTTGATTTTAGTATTTAAATCGTATTTTTTTCAAATGTTAGGACCGTTTTGGTATTTTCTAAAAGTTGAGATTATTTCTGTAATGTTTTGAAGTCTAAGGATTTTATTACAGCTTTCTAAAATTTCAAGGTTTATTTTATAATGTTTTAGAAACTATGGACTTATTTCAGAGACTTCTAATTCCATGGATTAAGTACCCACTTAGCCATTGATTATATATATATATATACTTCCCCATCGTGTTTATTATTTTAAACGAACCCTAACCTTTCACCATTCACTTTTCGACGCCACTGCCTTAGCTTAGATTGTCATCTCTACCCTACTGCCGATCATCCTCCACGATGCCCATATCCATACTTCCTATTTATACCCTGCCGTTCGCCCTATTTGTTTCTCAACCTCGAACCACAACCGGTACCCTTGCGTGCCCCACCATCTGATCAACCGCTCCTTGTATTGTCGCCTTAAGTTGATCCCCAAGCAGTGGCTTCATGACCCCAAAATCATGGTAAATTCTCAACGTGGAACCCAAAAACCCCAAGCTAGATTCCATGTGTTAAAATCTCAGAATCCCAAAAGCCTTAATTACCCTTTTAAATCTCGAAAAGGTGATCGTATTAGTATTATATCAATGTTTTATTTTAAGTATTATTATTATTATATATACATTGCTTTTACTTATATATATATATATATATTTGGTTTGAACCTACTGTAAGCCCTCCTTTTACGTCTTGGTGAAAGTAGATAAACTATTATCTTCATATTTTAAAACAATCCTTCAATCCCCCATTGAAACATGAGTTGAATTTGACTCATATTCGATTCATCTAAATCGATATATTTTGAACCGACCCGATCCGGCCCACCACGCAAGTCATTGAGTACCTACTTGAGCTACGAAGGTTTAGACGTGAGTATAATTTATCCAGATTAGCGTTTATGAATTTAGTAGGTGACATAGTAATAGTTTTAATATAAAATTATTCTCATAGGTACCGATACAGCTAGTCCCAGCACTTTTGATCGTGGGAAACACATCGTTCAATAGGTTGAGTTTGCTTTGGCTAAGGTGTGTTTCTTACGGGGCTACATATATTTTTTTTCTATGTGTTGGTGTTTTGCACCTTATGTGATTATTTAAATGCATTATGGTCTGTATGGTTAACATCACACGCATACGATTTCAGAATGCGTTTTAATTATGATTTATGGATCATTTGATTTATGAAACATCATATTTACGAAAATATGATTTATGGATTTATGAAGTATGTTTATGAAATATCTGATTTATAGAACTGTGTTTATGAATTTGAGTTTTAAACAACATATATGTATGAACATGGGTTGGGACTTGTATGGGGAAGTTTAGTGGTTTCACCCTTCGGGCTGAATTCCACTTCGTATGGCAGTTGTAGTGAGGAGTTTTAGGGAACTTTCCTCTTATCTTGGTGGTTGTAGTTGGATGCATTGCATTGTGTTTGTGATATTTGTGTTGTGGTTTTAAATGATTTTAAGAAAATAATACTATGTTTTATGATTATGGGTTTTTTTTTTGCACTTTAGAGACACACTAAGCTCTTTAGCTTATTCTCTCATAGTTTCCTCTTGCATATATCTTTGGACTTTAAGCGACGTGGTACTTGGAGGATCTGATATTTTATAAGGTTATTTTATTATTCAGTACGAAACTATTTTTAGCTTTTCATATTATTATTTATTATTTTGAGGCATTGATGTAATTTCATACCTGGAGACTATTTATGTTTTGGGATTGTTTTTAGCATTCATTTACTGTGGTTTTATTCAGATATTTTTATTAAATATTCGAATTTTAATTGTGACATTTGTGTTTTATTTATTTCAAGTGATTTAATAAATTATTGTTATATTTATTATATTAATTTAAATTAAAGTATAATTTTCAAAATTGGTTTTCTTGAGGGTTAAGTTTCAATCATAACTTCCTAAATTTGGTATTTTCTTCTGGCCCGATTTAAGGGGTTACATTTGTCATCCCACTATGTTCTAGAATTCTTTGTTGAAAAGTTCTCTCAACTTCTAGATCTGATACAAAGAGTGGTGTGGCAACACTTATGGTCATACAACACCTACAAAACTCAATAAAAAAGGAAATAACAAAAAGAAAGCTATTAGAAACAACTACAAACTAAATAAAGAAAATGAAATTGCAAGCAAAAACATAAAAACCAAATAACGTCATTCCCGGAAATAGTGCCAAAACTTGATCGGTGTAAAAATGTCACACTCTAAGTGGAAGCAAACACTGTCGATGTAAGAATAGAAACAGAAGAATCCTGTTTGAATATCGACCCCACGAGGATGTTGTATTCAGCTTAAGTATTATGTGGCCACAAGCAATTCTGTAAATGGGAATATTGTGAGTGTAATGATAGTTGCAATAAAGGTATAAAGTAATGAGTAATAGATCAATTTTGGTAGCAAACGTCAAGTAATAAAGAGTAGATAAATAATGAAATAAAGTCTAAATTTCCTCAGTTTAGCTTGGCAGAAAGATCAAGTACAGTTAAGGTAGTACGATGGCTCAATTGGCAAGTAAGAAACAAGCTCGCCACTAACTTCCATTCAATCTTCAACTATTGACGCAAAGACGTAGATTAGCTACAACTTTTGTTATAAGTCGAAGCTACAATCCTTAGAACAAGTGGATCAACTATCGTTGTATCCTCTTTCAACTCTTGTTGTAATGGCTTGTTAGGGGTGTAAATGAACCGAGCTTGAATGAATAAGATTATGCTTGTGTTCGTTTGTTTATTTTTAAAGGTGTTCATGTTCGGTTCGTGTTTGTTTAAATTTTTAATATTATGTTCATGTTCGTTTATTTATTTTTGAAGGCGTTCATGTTCGTTTGTTTAGTGTTCATGAACGTGTTTGTTTAAGTGTTCGCGAACATGTTCGTTTAAGTGTTCGCGAACGTGTTCGTTTAAGTGTTCAAGAACATGGTCCTTTAAGTGTTCACAAATGTGTTCATTTAAGTGTTCGCGAATGTATTCGTTTAAGTGTTCACAAGCGTGTTCAATTAAGTGTTCGCGGACATGTTCGTTTATAACATGAACTTATATTTCAACATGAACTTATATAACTGTAGCGATATCTATTTCGCTAAAAAACGATATCCATTTTTATTCGATAAAAAACGAGGTTTTAAGGTGTTTAGGGTATTTAAAAATATATCCGTGGGGTTTTAAAAAATCGTATTTTATTAAAAAATAGAGTCGCCACCGGCCACTGAGGTAGGCCAGACACCATAAAACCAGAGATTTTAAAATTGTTGGGTTAGAGAGTCGATTAAGGATGGGGAAGGATTAGCACCCCCACACCGCCCAAAATTTGTACTTTAATAATTACCGCTTTATTAATATTAAAATTTTCTTATTAAAGTGACGATTAAATTAAAATTTGGTTATAAGTGCGAGTAAATTTAAGAGCCCCGTTATTCGAGAATAAACCGATAGACCATAATCACTGCGCTTGATACTGGCCACTTTTACGCTCGAATAAAAAGGCACCGCATTGAAAATAATATATCTGAAATGCAACTTAAAACAAGGCAAATATAAATAAATACAATGCGATAAAAATCATCTAAGCGAGAGGACCAATCCTTCCTAGTTGTATTGACCACTTTTTCAAGATGTTTTTAATGACCCAATTAGAAATCTCTGCTTGTCCATTGGACTGGGGATGATATGTTGTGGTCAGTCTATGATTTACTTCATAGCATTTCAACGTAGATAGAAATGCTTTCCCTGGTCGCAGATCAATGCTCTTTGTGTTCCAAAGTGAGTGAGTATATACTTGTGAAAAAATATTAAAATTATTTTTGCATCATCTTTAGGAACTGCAATAGCTTCTATCCACTTTGAAATGTAATCCAAAGCAACTAAAATGTATAGATTGCCAAAAGAATTTAGAAAATGACCCATGAAATCTAATCCCTAGAAATCGAATAGTTCAATTTCCATTATTGGCTGCTATGACATCTCATTTCTCTTCGATATTGACCCTATACAGTGACAACAATCACAACATTAGGCAAACCATGAGCATGTTTGAATAATGTTGGCTAGTAAAATTTGGATTGAAGGACTTTTGTAGCTGTTTTCATGCCACCAAAATGCCCTTCATATGGAGCATTGTGACAATGCTGTAATATCGATGTCATTTCTTCTTTAGAGATGAAACATCAAATGTAACCCCCTTGACTCAGCCTGGAAGCCAGACCGAATCGAGCGAGCTACATTGAGTTTGCTGAGACAAACCCGAAAGAATTACTTAGGAAACGGTCCATTTTTTATTTTATCTTATCTAAATGCATACTTAAGTCCTAAGGTGATCATGCTGGCAGTGGAGAAATTTACAACTCAAGCAAGCGTCGAATTGGCATCAAATTGATCAAGATTGCTTTACGGGGACCAAATTGCAATTTCTAAAAAATTATGAGGAATTTTCCAAAAATCAAAGTTACCAGTCTTAATTAGTCAGGTTTCATGCGTACCGGTTAAATTTCAACTTAAAACAATTATTCAAACTTATTTATTTTCATGATCAACAATCAGGGACTAAACTACAAAGAATCAAACATTAGCAAAGTATTTTAACAAAATAACAAACTATGTATCAGTACACTAACACCCTGTATCAACATGGGTATAAATTTCAAAGGCATATTCGTATGATCCTCAAGCGTATCGATACGAGTATTCGATACTCAAAATAGGAGATTCCAATAGCCAAAGGACATACCGATACGGTTGCCCGTGTACTGACACCAGGATTATTTTTTAGCTATGCGTATTGATACGTTTACAAGGCGTATCGGTACGCCTTGGCATTTTTACCAGATTGAGCTGAGACAGGTCTTCACGTACCGATCCCTAAGGACCCGTATCGGTACGGACAGACCTATAATGACCTCTTAGTCGAATATATGACTCTTTGGCTCAATCTAACATGCTTCTAACAACACCTAATCATCAAATAACATCCCAAGCAATATTTCCACAATCACCTGAACATGGTAGAGGATCATTCACATCATAACAAAATGAAATGAAAGTCCTATAGGCATGATCTCTACCAAAACATGCAAAACATATCCCAACCCTTCAAAACCAGATATAAAGCATCATACAAGTCCAAAACATCAAATACAACTTGTACAAATAGGGAGTATCCAAATTAACCCTCTCAATTACAACTTGAACACATTGCCTCTTATTACTACTAAGTCTTTGTAAAACCATGCTTGAAAATACTTCGTCCCTTGGATCTCTTCTTGCTTCCTTGCTGTCTGAAAGTGCTTATCTATCTGCATTGATGAGGAAGGAGAGCGTAAGCTATAAGCTTAGTGAGGGAATCTCACAAACACACATCAATGCATTTAAAACTATTTTATTTCAAATCAAGTATATAACGCTCATGTCAAAACCATCTCATGCTTCTATAAACTTTTCAATTAAGCATAATTAAACCACTTGCAACACATGTATCATGGATTTCTATCATAAACCTCAATTTAAGCTTTCACATGCTAAAATCTCTAAGTAGCAAGCTTAAAGAGCATCTCATGTATAAACCATAATATACAAAAACATAATTCATTTCTCATGGTACATTATCTCATATATTGGCATTCAAGTGACTCAAAACCAAGTTCTATTCTATTTTATAAAAACACATCGAATACACAGATTTCCCAAGTGCTTCCTACGACCATTTCCCATACATCCTCGAATCAGAGCAGCCCTCAATGGTTATAATGTATAAATCCACCAGCGGGAGAATTGGCACACTCTTGACCCCTCGATCGCTGCGGTTTTCATGGTGGAGCATGGCACACTCTTGACCCCTCTACCCACATAAGGAAACTTATTATAGTTCACTTTAAACCCTATGGCTAGCCAACTATATCGATAACTTTTAATTTCAGTCACTTGCCAATATACTCAATAAAACAACACTATCTTACTATTTTACATATACATCAAATCAAACCAATTTCCAATACCTTAAATCATGTATTCTAGCTTTCTCAAAACTCATTTCATAAATCATTTGCAATATTCAATAGTCAACATATATGATCATTTGCAACATCTTTCCTTTCTAAAACATGCATATAATAGTAGGTTATTCAAAACATAAACATGTGCATGGGATTGTATTTTACAAAACTGAAAATGAGAGCGAGAGCATCCGATACTTACTTCTGAACTTAGACTAGTGTTTCAAACTTAATCTAAACTCCCAAAATCTCTTTCAAACCTTTTAAAAGCAGTAAATCACATTTCCACTCACCGACAACACAATGTACTTCTAGCCGAAGTGAAACTCAAGCATTCAAAGCTTCCGTAACCTCTCCAAAAGCTAAAGAATCTATCTCCTCTGCTTTACCCAAACAAAAACATAGGATTAATGCACTTCCATGCATCTCTAATTCCAGCAACCATCAAACTCACTTCGCCAGACCAAAACTATCAAACGCCTCTCTAAAACAACCGAAAACACATCCAAATTCCAACTAAACAAAGCCCAGCCAAAACCTATTGATTTTAACATCTTAACAACATCCATTAACATCCAAAAACAACAATATAACATCCTTATACCTCCAGCAACCTTACAACACCAAGATCTCCTCAAAATCTAATTATAAACAATCTAGAAAATATAGCAATTCACCTAGTTTTGGGATTCCTTTTATTAATATCTTCTTATATCATTAAAACACATCTTATAAATGATCTAAACCAAGATTCATTATTTTTCACACCAAAACTCAATTAAAACAATTAATCATAGTTTAATCATAAAAATATAACAAAAATCAGTTGTAAAGGATCAAGAACTTGGGAATTTCAATAAAGAACCTTTAATTAGAGTAGATAAATGAAAATCACCTCTAATTGTTGATTTCTCCCTTAATTGGCAATGATTAGATGAAAGCTTCAAGAAACCAAGTAGATTTTGATGTAGGAATAAAAAGAATCAAGTAGGAAATCAAAAAGAAATCAAAAGAGATTTATTCCTGAGAATTTTGGAATGAAATTGATAGTTTGGCTGCTGAGAACGTTGAGAGAAAAATTAGTTACGTAAGAAAATGAAATTGGTTAATTCAAATCCTTTTATTAATTCCCATTTTATTTTTATATAAAAGCCATTTAAAAACCTTTTAAAAATAGCCTAAATTAAGGGGGAAAACTGATGAAAAACTTTGCTTAATTAGCTCCTTAAAGATTCTAAGTTTTGATCCTTTTACGATTTAGTCACCAAAACTGTTTTGAAAACTTTACATTTTAGTCACCGAACCAAAATGTCCCAAAATACGATTTAATTCCTTCAAATTGAATTTATAAAAAAACCTTAGAGTATTAATTAAATATTTCTAACATTTTTCCATATTTTATTTTAGCCAAAAATGATTTATTAAGATTTAATTCCCGAAACTAGCTTGAATCGACTAATACGGTTCTCCCGAATCGTCTAATCGATCTATCTAACATTTAGGCCCAAATTCAGGGTGTTACATCAAATTATATTGTCATTATAAACCTTGAACAAGTAAGGTTTATTCCAATGATATTTTGTCGCATCTCTAAGAAATCTTGCCTTCTTATGCCCAGTTACACCCAAAAGAGTCTTTCCACAAAGCAAGTAATTCACAAAATCAGCATACCACGGTGATATATCCATAATGAAAAGCTTTTCATCAAGGAATACATTGATAATTTACAACTTATTTCCATCTTTGTTGCCTGCTTCCAACCTCGAAAGGTGATCGACAACTTGATTTTCTGACCCTTTGCGGTCTTTTATCTCAATATCAAACTCTTGCAACAATAAATCCAACGAATCAATCTAGGCTTTGCATCTTTTTTGCGAAAAGGTATCTCAATACATAATGATTAGTAAAAATTGTAGTTTTTGTACCCACAAAATAAGAACGAAATGTATCAAAAACAAAAATTACTGCTAATAACTCTTTCTTAGTAGTAGTATAATTGGTTTGAGCTTCAGTTAGAGTCTTACTAGAATATTTCATCACATGAAATGCCTTATCTCAATATTTTTTGCTTTTCATATTATTATTTATTATTTTGAGGCATTGATGTAATTTCATACTTTGAGACTATTTATGTTTTGGGATTGTTTTTAGCATTCATTTACTGTGGTTTTATTTAGATATTTTTATTAAATATTCGAATTTTAATTGTGACATCTGTGTTTTATTAAATTCAAGTGATTTAATAAACTGTTGTTATATTTATTATTTTAATTTAAATTAAAGTATAATTTTCAAAATTGGTTTTCTTAGAGGGTTAAGTTTCAATCATAACTTCCTAAATTTGGTATTTTCTTCTGGGCCCGATTTAAGGGGTTACATTTGTCATCCGACTATGTTCTAGAATTCTTTGTTGAAAAGTTCTCTCAACTTCTAGATCTGATACAAAGAGTGGTGTGGCAACACTTATGGTCATACAACACCTACAAAACTTAATAAAAAAGGAAATAACAAAAAGAATGCTATTAGAAACAACTACAAACTAAATAAGGAAAATGAAATTACAAGCAAAAACATAAAAACCAAATAACGTCATTCCCGGCAACAGTGCCAAAACTTGATCGGTGTAAAAATGTCACACTCTAAGTGGAAGCAAAAATTGTCGATGTAAGAATAGAAACAGAATGATCCTGTTTGAATATCGACCCCACGAGGATGATGTATTCAGCTTAAGTATTATGTGGCCACAAGCAATTCTGTAAATGGGAATATTGTGAGTGTAATGGTAGTTGCAATAAAAGAATAAAGTAATGAGTAATAGATCAATTTTGGTAGCAAACGTCAGGTAATAAAGAGTAGATAAATAATGAAATAAAGTCTGAATTTCCTCAAATTAGCTTGGCAGAAAGATCAAGTACAGTTAATGTAGTACGATGGCTCAATTGGCAAGTAAGAAACAAGCTCGCCACTAACTTCCATTCAATCTTCAACTATTAACGCAAAGACGTAGATCAGCTACAACTTTTGTTATAAGTCGAAGCTACAATCCTTAGAACAAGTGGATCAACTATCATTGTATCCTCATTCAACTTTTGTTGTAATGGCTTGTTAGGGGTGTAAATGAACCGAGCTTGAATGAATACGACTATGCTTGTGTTCGTTTGTTTATTTTTAAAGTTGTTCATGTTCGATTCTTGTTTGTTTAAATTTTTAATATTATGTTCATGTTCATTTATTTATTTTTGAAGGCGTTCGTGTTCGTTTGTTTAGTGTTCACGAACGTGTTCGTTTAAGTGTTCGTGAACATGTTCGTTTAAGTGTTCGCGAACGTGTTCGTTTAAGTGTTCAAGAACATGTTCGTTTAAGTGTTCACAAATGTGTTTATTTAAGTGTTCGCGAATGTATTCGATTAAGTGTTCACAAACGTGTTCAATTAAGTGTTCGCGAACATGTTCGTTTATATGTTTTGAAATGTTAATTAAATTATTAAAAAAAATAAAAAAACAAAAAAAATAAAACTTACATTTCAACATGAACTTATATAACTGTAGCGTATCTCTTTCGCTAAAAAAATGATATCCCTTTTTATTTGATAAAATACGAGGTTTTAGGGTGTTTAGGGTATTTTAAAATATATCCGTGGGGTTTTAAAAAAACCGTATTATATTAAAAAATGGAGTCGCCACCGGCCACTGAGGTAGGCCAGACACCATAAAACTAGAGATTTTAAAATTGTTGGGTTTGGGAGTCGTTTACGTATGGAGAAGGATTAGCACCCCCACACTGCCCAATATGTGTACTTTAATAATTACCACTTTTTCAAGATGTTTTTAATGGCCCAATTAGAAATCTCTGATTGTCCATTGGATTAGGGATGATATGTTGTGGTCAGTCTATGATTTACTTCATAGCATTTCAACGTAGCTAGAAATGCTTTCCCTGGTCGCAGATCAATGTTCTTTGTGTTCCAAATTGAGTGAGTATATGCTTGTGAAAAAATATTAATTTTTTTTTGCATCATCTTTAGGAACTGCAATAGCTTCTATCCACTTTGAAACGTAATCCAAAGTAACTAAAGTGTATAGATTGCCAAAAGAATTTAGAAAATGACCCATGAAATCTAATACCTAGACATCCAATAGTTCAATTTCCATTATTGGCTGCTATGACATCTCATTTCTCCTGGATATTGACCCTATGCAGTGACAACGGTCACAACATTAGGCAAACTCATGAGCATGCTTGAATAATGTTGGCCAGTAAAATTTGGATTGAAAGACTTTTGTAGCTGTTTTCATTCCACCAAAACGCCCTTCATATGGAGCATTGTGACAATGTTGTAATATCGATGTCATTTCTTCGTTAGAGATGAAACATCAAATGTAACCCCCTTGACTCAGCTTGGAAGCCAAACCGAATCGAGCGAGCTACATTGGGTTTGCCGAGACAAACCCGAAAGAATTACTTAGAAAATAGTCCATTTTTATTTTATCTTATCTAAATGCATAATTAAGTCATAAGTTGATCATGCTGGCAGCGGAGAAATTTACAACTCAAACAAGCGTCGAATTGGCATCAAACTGATCAAGATTGCTTTATGGGGACCAAATTGCAATTTCTAAAACATTATGAGGAATTTTCCAAAAATCAAAGTTACGAAATCTTAATTAGTCAGGTTTCATGTGTACCGGTTAAATTTCAACTTAAAACAATTATCCAAACTTATTTATTTGCATGATCAACAACCAGGGACTAAACTACAAAGAATCAAACTTTAGCTAAGTATTTCAACAAAAATAACAAACTATGTATCGGTACACTAACACCCTGTATCGACATGGGTATAAATTTCCAAGGCATATCAGTACGACCCTCAAGCGTACCGATACGGGTATTCGATACTCAAAATAGGAGATTCCAATTGCCAAAGGACATACCGATACGGTTGCCTGTGTACTGACACCAGGATTATTTTTTAGCTATGTGTACCGATACGTTGACAAGGCGTATCGGTACGCCTTTGCATTTTTACCAAATTGAGCTGAGACAGGTCTTCACGTACCTATCCCTAAGGACCTGTATCGGTATGGAAAAACCTATAATGACCTCTTGGTCGAACATATGACTCTTTGGCTCAATCTAACATGCTTATAACAACACCTAATCATCAAATAACATCCCAAGCAATATTTCCACAATCACATGAACATGGTAGAAGATCATTTACATCATAACAAAATGAAATAAAAGTCCTATAGGCATGTTCTCTACCAAAACATGCAAAACATATCCCAACCCTTCAAAACCAGATATAAAGCATCATACAAGTCCAAAACATCAAATACAACTTTTACAAATAGGGAGTATCCAAATTAACCATCTCAATTACAACTTGAACACATTGCCTCTTATTAGTACTAAGTATTTCTAAAACCATACTTGAAAATACTTCGTCCCTTGGATCTCTTCTTGCATCCTTGCTGTCTGAAAGTGCTTATCTATCTGCATTGATGAGGAAGGAGAGCGTAAGCTATAAGCTTAGTGAGGGAATCTCACAAACACACATCAATGCATTTAAAACTATTTTATTTCAAATCAAGTATATAACGCTCATGTCAAAACCATCTCATGCTTCAATAAACTTTTCAATTAAGCATAATTAAACCACTTGCAACACATGTATCATGGATTTCTATCATAAACCTCAATTTAAGCTTTCACATGCTAAAATCTCTAAGTAGCAAGCTTAAAGAGCATCTCATGTATAAACCATAATATACAAAAACATAATTCATTTCTCGTGGTACATTATCTCATATATTGGCATTCAAGTGACTCAAAACCAAGTTCTATTCTATTTTATAAAAACACGTCGAATACACAGATTTCCCAAGTGGTTCCTACGACCATTTCCCATACATCCTCGAATCAGAGCGACCCTCAATGGTTATAATGTATAAATCCACCAGCGGGAGAATTGGCACACTCTTGACCCCTCGACCATTGCGGTTCTCATGGTGGAGCATGGCACACTATTGACCCCTCGACCCACATAAGACGACTTATTGTAGTGCACTTTAAACCCTATGGCTAGCCAACTATATCGATAACTTTTAATTTCAGTCACTTGCCAATATACTCAATAAAAACAACACTATCTTACTATTTTACATATACATCAAATCAAACCAATTTCCAATACCTTAAATCATGTATTCTAGCTTACTCTCTCATAGTTTCCTCTTACATATATCGACTTATTATGGTTTTTTTTTGCACTTTAGAGACACACTAAGCTCTTTAGCTTACTCTCTCATAGTTTCCTCTGACATATATCTTTGGACTTTAGGCGACGTGGTACTTGGAGGATCTCATATTTTATAAGGTTATTTTATTATTCAGTAGGAAGCTATTTTTAGCTTTTCATATTATTATTTATTATTTTGAGGCATTGATGTAATTTCATACTTTGAGACTATTTATGTTTTGGGATTGTTTTTAGCATTCATTTACTGTGGTTTTATTCAGATATTTTTATTAAATATTCGAATTTTAATTGTGACATTTGTGTTTTATTTATTTCAAGTGATTTAATAAATTATTGTCATATTTATTATTTTAATTTAAATTAAAGTATAATTTTCAAAATTGGTTTTCTTGAGGGTTAAGTTTCAATCATAACTTCCTAAATTTGGTATTTTCTTTTGGGCTCGATTTAAGGGGTTACATTTGTCATCCCACTATGTTCTAAAATTCTTCGTTGAAAAGTTCTCTCAACTTCTAGATATGATACAAAGAGTGGTGTGGCAACACTTATGGTCATACATCACCTACAAAACTTAATAAAAAATGAAATAACAAAAAGAAAGCTGTTAGAAACAACTACAAACTAAATAGAGAAAATGAAATTGCAAGCAAAAACATAAAAACCAAATAACGTCATTCCAGGCAACAATGCCAAAACTTGATCGGTGTAAAAATGTCACACCCTAAGTTGAAGCAAACACTGTCGATGTAAGAATAGAAATAGAAGAACCCTGTTTGAATATCGACCCCGCAAGGATGATGTATTCAGCTTAAGTATTATGTGGCCACAAGCAATTCTGTAAATGGGAATATTGTGAGTGTAATGGTAGTTGCAATAAATGAATAAAGTAATGAGTAATAGATCAATTTTGGTAGCAAACATCAAGTAATAAAGAGTAGATAAATATTGAAATAAAGTCTGAATTTCCTTAGTTTAGCTTGGCAGAAAGATCAAGTACACTCAAGGAAGTACGATGGCTCAATTGGCAAGTAAGAAACAAGCTCGCCACTAACTTCCATTCAATCTTCAACTACTGACGCAAAGACGTATATCAACTACAACTTTTGTTATAAGTCGAAGCTACAATCCTTAGAATAAGTGGGCCAACTAGCGTTGTATCCGCATTCAACTCTTGTTGTAATGTCTTGTTAGGGTGTAAATAAACTGAGCTTGAATGAATAAGACTATGCTTGTGTTCGTTTGTTTATTTTTAAAGGTGTTCATGTTCGGTTCGTGTTTGTTTAAAATTTTAATATTATGTTCATGTTCGTTTATTTATTTTTGAAGGCGTTCGTGTTCGTTTTTTTAGTGTTCACGAACGTGTTCGTTTAAGTGTTCGCGAACATGTTCGTTTAAGTGTTCGCGAACATGTTCGTTTAAGTGTTCAAGAACATGTTCGTTTAAGTGTTCACGAATGTGTTCATTTAAGTGTTCGCGAATGTATTCGTTTAAGTGTTCACAAACGTGTTCAATTAAGTGTTTGTGGACATGTTCGTTTATATGTTTTGAAATGTTAACTAAATTAATAATAAATAAATAAGTAAAACAAAAACAACAAAATAAAACTTACATTTCAACATGAACTTATATACTGTAGCGATATCCCTTACGCTAAAAAATGATATCCCTTTTTATTCGATAAAAACGAGGTTTTAAGGTGTTTAGGGTATTTCGAGTATTTTAAAATATATCCGTGGGGTTTTAAAAACCGTATTTTATTAAAAAAATGGAGTCGCCACCGACCACTAAGGTATGAAGGACACCATAAAACCAGAATTTTAAAATTGTTGGGTTCGGGAGTCGGTTACGGATGGGGTGGATTAGCACCTCTACACGGCCCAAAATTGGTACTTTAATAATTACCGCTTTATTAATATTAAACTTTTCGGATTAAAGTGACGATTAAATTATAATTTGGTTATAAGTGCGAGTAAATTTTAAGAGCCTCGTTATTCGAGAATAAACCGATAGACCACCATCACTGCGCTTGATACTGGCCACGTTTATGCTCAAATAAAAGGGCACCGTATTGACAATAATATATCTGAAATGCAACTTAAAACATGGCAAATACGAATAAATACAATGCGATAAAAATATAAATAAATGCTAACATAATAAAATACTAGTCTAACATAAATAAAATACTAATATGAAACATACATACATAAATAAATATCAATCTAACATAAATAAAATATTAATCTAAAACATACAAAACATAAATAAATACTAATATAAAACATAAATAAACATACAAACTAAAAAAAAGAGTACAATTTTAAATTAACTAATACTTCATTAAATCATAAAAATTACAACACATATAAAAAGGGAAGAAAATATACCTAGCTAGGAGCTCGAATGACGAACCCCGACTGAACCCCACTGAGATCTACCAAGACCCCTTCAAAAATTAACTAGATCGAATCCAAAATAGGACCCTGATCGAATGTTGGATCGAACAAACTAGGGCCGCGGGCACAGCCCCCGACCCCGGCCAGGCATGTTTGGCCGACCATAGCTCCCAACCAATTTCTTTTTCATTTTGTGCATGATTTGTGGCTGCCCCATGCCTCTATTTATAGGCAAAAGGGGGGAGTGACGTGGAGCTTCGAGCTCCACACATAATTTCCCCTTTTTATTAAATTATTTTTTATTTCTTTTTTACTTTTTACATTATATCTTTATTATTATTTATTTATTTTTTCATTAATTTTATAATAATATTACTATTAAAATAATACTAATAATACTAAAACCCGGACAAAAATGAGTGATTACAATTGCTCCTCTTTGCTTGTTCTTGTGAAACGAGGACAAAGCAAAGATCAAAAGCACTCATTTTTGTCCTACTTCCTTGTTTGTAGCTTCGGAGTCACGTGTTCTTCTGGAACCTTCCGCTTCTCTTTAGCCGAATCTTCAGGCTCCTAAGTTCTTCCTATATAGAACTTCTTCACCTTCTGGTCTTGGAACTATAGGTCCTTCCTATATAGAACCTTTCATTCTAACGTCTTGAGTTAGGAGTCCCTCCTATATAGGATTTTCCACTCTGAGACGGCAAAGCTTGGAGTCCTTCCTATATAGAACTCTTCGCCTTCAATGCGGCGGGCTTTTCCTATATAAAACCTTCCGCGTCACGGATGGATTCTTCTGACTAGGAGTTCTTCCTATATAGAACTGCTAGCCTTTAAACCCTGGAGCCGCCAGTCCTTTCTATACAGAATTTTTAGCTTTTGAAGTCTCGGAGTTACGAGTTCTTCCTATATAGAACCTTTCACTATGATGGTCGAAAATATAAGCCCTTCCTATATATGACCTTTATCTCCGAATGATGGATTCACGCCAAACTTGCTACCGATCTTTCTGGACTCACGTTATTGAGGCTGCCAAACTTTCTGGCCTTACGCTACTGAGGCTGCCGAAATATTTCTTCAAATTTAGGGATTCACGCCGAAAATGACTACCGAATTTTCTAGAAATTTGGGGATTGACGCCAAAAATGGCCACCGATCTTTATGGACTCATGCTACTATGGCTGCCGAAATCTTTCTTCAAGTTTTGGGATTCACGCCGAAAATGGCTACTTGTCTTTCTGGACTCACGCTACTATGGCTGCCGAAATCTTTCTTTAAATTTGGGGATTCATGCCGAAAATGACACCTATCTTTCTGGACTCATGCTACTATGGCTGCCGAAATTTCTTCAAATTTGGGGATTCACGCCGAAAATGGCTACCTATCATTCTGGACTCACGCTACTACGGCTGTCGAACTTTATTCAAATTTGGGGATTCACACTTCCAAAACTCATTTTCCAAAATTGTTTTCAACAATATTAACCATATATTAAAATATGATTTTTAACCATTTTCTACATTTTTATATACCGAAAAAAAATTTACTCCCAAATTTGACTCAAATCCCTAACCCGGTCCACTGGACCATCTAACAAGCCACAAAACTGCTACACCCAAAATCGGGGTGTTACAACTCTCCCCCGCTTAAGAAATTTTGACCTCGAAATTTTACCTGGAGGAAACAGGTGCGAAAATTGTTGCAACATATCCCACTTGCGTTCACACGTGGCCTCCTTAACACCGCGGTGCCACCACAACACCTTAACAAGCTCGAATGTCTTGCCACGCAGAACCTTACTACTAGAATCAAAAAGCTCTACCGGTTCCTCATCGTAAAATAGATCCGGGCTTAGCTCAATATCCTCTACTGGCATCACGTGCGAGGGATCCGACCGATACCTTTGCAACATCGAAACCTGAAACACATCATGAATCTTCTCCAACTCAAGATGTAACCTCAAACGGTACGCAACAGGACCCACACGCTTAACAACCTCGTATCGTCCAATAAACCTCAGGCTAAGCTTCCCTTTTCACCTGAAATGCATCACCTTCTTCCAAGGCAATACCTTAAAAAAGACTCGATCACCAACATTATACTCAACATCCCTACGCTTCAAATATGCGTAGGATTCCTGACGATCCGAAGCTGCTTTCAAGAGCTCACATATCAAATTTACTTTTTCGTTCGTGTCTCTCAAAACATCAGGCAAAGAAAGATGCTTCTCCCCAACTTCAGCCCAACACACAGGCGTACGACACTTCTTACCATGCAAAGCCTTATATGGTGCCATCTGTATACTAGCCTGATAAATGTTATTATAAGCAAACTCCACCAATGTCAATCGCTTCTTCCATGTTCCCTGGAACTCAATAATGCAGCATCTCAACATATCCTCGAGGACCTGAATCATGCGCTCCGACTGACCATCCATCTGAGGATGATACGAAGTGCTGAAATTCAGTCGAGTTCCCAGAACACGATGCAAGCACAACCAAAACCTTGCCATGAAATGCGGATCTCTATCTGAAACTATGGATTTAGGCACCCCATGCAAATGTACAATCTCGGAGATGTACAAATCAACCAACCTATCTAAGGTATGCGTAGTATGCACTGGCATAAAATGCGCACACTTCGTAAACCGATTAACAATCACCCAAATGGAATCCTTTTTGGTCGGCATCAAAGGCAAACCAGGCACAAAATCCATGGTGATTCTTTCCCACTTTCATTCCTATATCCTCAACGGCTACAACAACCCGAATGGAAACTGATGCTCAGCTTTCACCCGCTAACATACCATGCATCGAGAAACAAAATCAGCCACATCTTTTTTCAGGCCAACCCAATAGTACTCTTCCTTCAAACCACGATAGATCTTGGTACTACCGGGATGCATAACAAAAGGACCAGTATGTGCTTCAGTTAGAATGGTACGCCTCAACTTTTCATCTTCAGGCACCACAATCCGACCTTTAAAACACAACACCCCATCATCATTAAAATGAAAATCCGTAGGATTCCCATCCATGATATCCTTCACATGCGGAACCAAACTCTCATCATACGGTTGTCGCTCCTTAATCAACTGCGACAATGACAGTTTCACTTGCAACTCAGCTATCAACCCACCGTCACACGTCACACTCAAACGAGCGAACATAGCTCTCAACTCCACAACAACCTTCATACTCAAAGAATCCACCACCACGTTAGCTTTGCACGGGTGATACTCAATCGACAAATCATAATCTTTAAGCAACTCTAACCACCTTCATTGCCTAAGATTCAGCTCCTTTTGGGACATCAAATTCTTCAGACTTTTATGATTCGTATAAACCACACATTTCTCACCATAAAGGTAATGCCTCCAGATTTTCAAGGCAAACACAATTGTGGCAAGCTCGAGATCATGAGTAGGATAATTATGCTCATGCACCTTCAACTGCCTAGATGCATATGCAAATACCTTACCTTCATGAATCAACATGCAACCAAGCCCAACATATGACGCATCACTATAAACAACAAACTCATTTCCCGATTAAGGTTGAACAAAGACTGGAGCTCGTGTCAAAGCTTCATTCACCTTTTCAAAAGCTTGCTACCTATTATTCTTCCACTCAAAGTGAGCATTCTTCTGCAACAACTTGGTTAAAGGAGCCGCCAAACTAGAGAACCCTTCTACGAACCTGCGATAATAACCCACCAAGCCAAGGAAACTCTAAACTTTTGTCACAGATTTAGGCACCTTCTAACTCATCACAGACTTAACCCTGTGCAGATCAACACGTATTCCCTCGGACGACACAACATGCCCAAGGAATACAACCTCCCTGAGCCAAAACTCACATTTGCTTAACTTGGCATACAACTGATTAGCCAACAACGTCTGAAGCACAATCTGTAATTGTCTATCATGATCCTCTTCGGTACAAGAGTACACAAGGATATCATCGATAAACACAACCACAAACTAGTCCAAAAACTCATGTAACACACGATTCATCATGTCCATGAAAGCAGCCGATGCATAGGTCAAACCAAATGGCAACACCAAAAACTTGTAATGTTCGTACCTTGTACGAAAAGCTGTCTTAGGCACATCTACATCCTTGACTTTCAACTGATAGTACCCAGACCTCATATTTATCTTAGAAAACACTGATACACCCCCTAAAATGATCAAACAGATCATCTATCCAAAGTAAGGGATACTTATTCTTTATCGTCAACTTGTTCAGTTGCCAATAGTCTATACATATCTGCAACGTACCATCATTCTTCTTTATAAACAACACCGGTGCACCCCATGATGAAAAACTAGGTCTAATAAAGCCCTGATCAAGCAAGTCCTGCAGTTGCATCTTCAACTCCTTTAACTCCTTCTAAGCTATGCGATACGGAGCAATGGACACTGATGTCGTATTCGCAAAGACCTCGATGCCAAACTCAACCTCATGGTCTAATGGCAACCCCAGTAACTCTTCTAGAAAAACACCTGGAAACTCACATACGGTGCGGATATCTTGCACCCTCAACTCCTTCAAACCAGTATTCATAACATAAGCCAAGAAAGCCTGACATTCAGAATCCAACATTTGACTTGCTTCCAAAGCCGAAACAGTATTAGACAACAAATTAGCATTCTCACCAACAAATACCACCTCAAAATCATCCAATAACCTCAAGGATATTTGTTTGGTCTCAAAGTCCACCACAACCCTATGTTCAGTTAACCAATCCATACCCAAAATCACATCAAAACCATGGAATGGCAACTCCATCAAGTTCACAGAAAACCCATATCCCTGAACCATCATCGGACACCTACGATACAACTTCCTAACCACGTCTGTCTCCCCCAGAGAACTAGTCACTCTAACACCCACAATAAGAATTTCAACATATATATCAAGCAACTGTGCATGCTCACTCAAGATGTATGAATGGGTAGAACCAGAATCAACCAACGAATACAATGGCATAAACTGTAAAGAGAATGTACTTGTAATCACATTGGTGTCATTACGGCCCTTCCGATGTGCATACACCCTAGCCGGTCCACCTCCCTTAGGCTGGATAGCAACAGTATGAGTGAAGTCCTCTGCCTACCATCTCTACTCTGAAACGGTCCACGGCCACGACCACGACCTCTCTGCGGAGCAACAACAGGTGCAGCACCCTGCCTACCTCCAGCCAACAAAGGACAATCACGTCTCAAATGGTCGTCAGACCCACAACTCCAACAAGCATTGGGCACAACAGGCGCAGGGGCCTGACCTTTCTTGGCCAAACACGAACAATCTTGCCTCAGATAATCTCAGGATCCACAAACCCAACAGGTGTTAAACGGAGCTCTAACCTAGGTGCCCTGCCCTTGGAATCCACGTCCAACAACACCTCCACCATACCTTGGCTTTTGGTGAAACCTCCAATCACGGTGTCTCTTGGCCTGACCACCGCCACTACTAGAATCATCTGCCCTCTTACCAGAGCTAAAGCCCTAAAATCTAGAAGTCATACCCAGATTATGCTCAACATCCTTAGCTCGCAAAACCAATATATCGAAATCTGTGTAATCAATAGCAAGCATGTATATCTTAACCTCTTACACGAGCCCATAGCAGAAACGGTCACATTGCGTATGCTCATCAGGAACTAACTTAGGTGCATATTGACTCAACCTTATGAACTGCACCTCGTACTCTGCAACAGATATACTGCCCTACACCAAAGCCATAAACTTACGCTCTCTATCATCCTGGTATCAGACTCCCAAATACTTCTTCCAAAAAAATACCACAAAAGAACTCTCGGGTTACATCATCGATCACCATACCGAATATCGTGGTAGTCCACTATATATACGCATCACCCTATAACAGGGACACCGCACAACCCAGCTTACGAGCATTAGAGCAGCCCATCTAGCCCAATATCCTCTCAGTACTGGCCAACCATCCCTCAAAAGCCTCAGGTGACAAACCTCAAAACTCAACTCTGCCCAAATTGCGAAGATGCTCTAGCGGCAATCCCTGCCCAACTACTGGTGGTGCCGACACATGAACACCAGCAACTGCTGCCTAAAAAGCACCAGTAATGGCCTGAATCAACAGCGTCATATCACCCATCCCTGGCCCAACTGGCGCAAGTAGTACTTGCTCCACTACCTTAGTTGGATTAGGTGGAGGTGGTGGCAACCCTCCAAGAGGTATAACATTCTTCTCGATTTCCTGCCCAGTGGCGGCAGTAATCATACCCGATTGCAACTCTCTCCTCGGTCCTATCGTGCTAACAATATATCTAATGCATGATAATCATTCAAATACAAAACAATTAGGCCAGCTTCAAGCAAGGATCCAAGACTTCACATTTTAGACAATAATAATAAGGCAATGGGTTTCCCAAATTTCCCCCAACATGACATAAAACAACCACCATGCATATTACAATCACCATGAATATCAAACATCATATAACAACTCAGAATAACACCAAAACAATCAAATCGACTCCCAACTATCGCAAACATGGCTTTGATACCACCACATGTAACCCCCTCGACCTAGCCTAGTTGTAAGACCTAACCGAGCAAGCTACATTAGGTTTACTGAAGTAAACCGTAAAAAATTAAGCCCAAACCTGACCTTTTTTTCCTTTTATCTTGTCTAGATGCAAAATTATTATCCTACATGTACATACTAGTTTTTGATGAAAACCAAACTCAATCAGGCGTCGAATTGACATCCAATTGATCATATATACGATTTAGGGACCAATTTGCAAAATCAAAAAACTGTAGGGTCTTAACTCATTTTCACATTACCAACCTTTAATTAGACGGGTTTCATGCTTACACGTCAAAAATTAGCTCAAACGATCATTCGACCTTACTCAATTGCATCCACAATATTCAGCGATCAAAACATAATAAAGCAAAACTTCACTCCCATGACATTAACGGTCACCGTATCGATACTGCGGTAACCGTATCGATACGGTGTTCAATTTTGCTTAGCTCTGCTTCGGTACACCATGTATCGTACCAGTACACCTAGTTGGAAAATAGGTTTCATTTGAAAATGTTCAATATCCGTACCGACATGGCTTATGAGTGTTTCGATATACGGGTTTTAACTCGAAAAGTAACATTCTAGTGGCGTAGAACTTTACCGATAAGCCTTATCCCGTACCAAAACCCAGAGCTTAAATTTGCTTAGCCGTACCAATACGGTCCCTAGTGTATCGGTACGCTTGAGCCTGTACTGTCACTTTTAGCTGGTTTAACATGCTTTTAACCATACCAAAACATCCTAACAAGTCCCTAACATACATCCAACCTATTCAAGGATCAAACCACACCAAGACAATCCAACTTCAACATCAATTCATGGCATTAAACTTCAAATGTAAATCTATAGGCATGCAACCTAGAAAACCATTCAAGTAAAACACGAAACTCCTAACCATTACCAAAATCAAACCATAAAGGCCATTTACAACTCAAGAGCAGCTAGACAAACTGGCTCAACAGGGAGTTCAACAAAAATATCTCTCATACAACAACAGAAACCCCCATTGCCCTTATTACTTATAGTCTAATTCAAAACATACTTTGGTTACCAAGTCTTGTACCGATCCCTTGCTTCCCATTGCCTTCTAAGCTTTTAATTCTCTGCATTGATGGACAAAGAGAGCATAAGCACACTAGGCTTAGTGAGGAGTGCTCAAAAACAACACACCATCAATGCATTAAAACTATTTCTCAATGTTACTTTGAAATCTCATTTCAAACATCCTTTAAAACATTATCATACCTTTAAAATATGCTCTTAACATCTTTAAAACCAACATATTAAACCATATGCAACATGTATCATTAACCAACAGCAAGTCCCATTGCTAGTCTCAATTTAAGCCTTCCCATGCATAATATCCATATGCAAAGCTTAAATAGTAAACATGTATAAATCACATTATACAACATAAACCTTTCAATGATACATCAACAATTATATTGGCTCACAAGTGATAATTAACCATGTTCCATTCACAAAAGAGTTAATCGGATACACGGATTCAACAAGTGTTCTCCCAACACTTCAAGCCATCTCAACCGGAAAATAATGATACAATCACAATCGTGGTACCTAACAACCGGGTACACTTTCAACCCACAGAGACACCAACCCCTTACCTCGGTTAGATGCTTAATCCACTAATGGGAGTATACGGTACTGTTAAACCCCACTACCGTTAGGGTACCTGGATGGAGTTTTCGATATGCGGATCTAAACCCCTCAACATCCAAGGCGACTTATTATAGTGCACTATCAATCATATGGCCGGCCAACTATATCTGATAACAATTTTTAAACCACATCACTTTCCAATATAATTAATCATTCACCATTTACCTCGCTATTTTTAACAAGCATTAACCAAACCAATTTTCCAAAGCACCAACCATGCTTTAAACCACAAGTATAAACCATGTACTTGCAAGGATTACTTACCATGTGCATCCTTCAGTATCACATTCTTAAAAACAGTATGAAAATACTTTAAAACATGCTTAAATAGTAGGTAACATGTAATTCAAAACAATTGCATAAAACCATTTCAGACTAGCACGACCGAGAGAGGAAAACCACATTACTACTTACGAGTTTAAACCAGCGTATCAAGCTAATTTTAAACTCCCGTAAACCACCTTTAAAACATTCCATAGCTGGAATCCACATTCTCACTCACCGATACACGAAACCTCGATTTGCCGATGCGAAATCAAGCGTCTGAAGCCTCCAAAGCTTCATCGATCACTTCCGAATCAACCTCCCCCCTATTGTGTGATTTCTCCCTCAATTGGCTTGTTGAAAGCTCTGATTTTTAAGGAAAACTTGAGTGTTTGGCAGAAGAGAAGTAGAGAAAAGTTAAGTCAATTTTCTTGAAAATGATAACTAACTTTTCAATAATAAATCCACTTTTAATTAACTTTTAAAACACATGTTAAAAAGGTTTAATTAATAGGAGAAATCACCGAAAAATACTTGGTAAAATATCTCCTTAAAGATTCTAAGAGTTTGATCCCTTTCATTTTAGTCACCTTTTAAAACCAATTTTCAAAAATTGCATTTTGGTCACTAACCAAAATGTCACACTTCCAAAAACCCATTTTCCAAAATTGTTTTCACCAATATTAACCATATATTAAAATACGATTTTTAACCATTTTCCACATTTTGATCTTACCAAAAAATATTTGCTCTTGAATCCAATTCGAATCTCTAACCCGGTCTACTAGACTGTCTAACAAGCCACAAAACTGCTAGGCCAAAATCGGGGCGTTACAAGTATTCTCAAAAAAATTTCATAAACCATATTGCATCCTCAATAATCATCATATATGATCATTTGCAACATCTTTCATTTCTAAAACATGCATAATACAGTGAGTAATCAAAACCAATAACATGTGCATGAGATTCCATTTTGCAAAAACCGAAATCGAGAGAAAGCTCAACCGATACTTACTTTCGAGCTTTGATAAGTGTTTCAAACTTTATCTAAACTCCCACGACTTCTTTCAAACCTTTTAATAACAGTAAAATACGTTTCCACTCCACAAACAATCTAAAACTAACTTGTTGTTATGCGAGTCAAGCTTCCGAAGCTTCTGCGCCATCTCCAAAAGCTAAAAGATTCAAATCTCCTGCTTTACCCAACCAAAAATAGAGGATTAAAACACATCTCTGCATCTCTAACTTCCAGCAACCCATAAACACAACTTCGCCTCAAAAGAAACCATCAAAAACCTCTCTAAAACAACCAAAAACATCTTCAAATCCCATCTAAGCAAAGCCCAGCCAAAGCCAATTGATTCTAACAACTTAACAACATTCATTAACATCCAAAAGCATCTTAATTTCGTCCTTATACCTCCAACACCTCTACAGCAACAAGATTACACCAAAATCTAACTATAAATAACCTAGAAAACTAGCAATTCACATAGTATCGGGATTTTATTGATTAATAACTTATTTCAACATTAAAATACAACTTATAATAGATCTAAACTCATTAGAATCAATCCATAATATATCCAAAGCAATGTATATCAAATTTTCTACATAAAACTCAATTTAATCATCAAATCCATTTTAAACCATAATTCCATAACATAAATCAATAACAAAGGATCAAGAACTTGGGAATTTCATTAAACAACCTTTAATTAGAGAAGAGAAAAGAAAATCACCTCTAATTGTTGATTTGTCCCTTAATTGGCAAAGCTTGGTTGAAATCAAGTAGATTTTGCAATAGGAATTGAAGAAATCAATTAGGAAACAAAAAAGAAATCAATATAAATTGATTTTGATAATTTTGGAGTGAAAATCTTAGTTTGGCTACTGGGAAAGTTAAGATAAAAAGTTGGAATAAAAGTAGTTACGTAAGAAAGTGATTTTGTAAAACTAAAAATTCTTTTATTAAATCCATTTTATTTCTATAATAAATCATTAAAAACACTTTAAAAATAGACTAAATTAAGGAAAAAATCTGATGAAAAATTTTGATCAAATAGCTCCTTAAAGATTCTAAGTTTTGATCCGTTTATGATTTAGTCACCAAAAACAGTTTTGAAAACTTTACATTTATAGTCACTAGACCAAAATGTCCCAAAATCATATTTAATTACCTCAAATTGAATTTACCAAAATACTTAAAATATTAATTAAATATTTTCTAGCATTTTCCATATTTTATTTTAGCCAAAATCAATTTTATAAGATTTAATTTCCGAAACTAACTAGAATTGCCTAAACCGATTCTCTCGAACCGTCTACCCGATCAGATTAACATCTAGGCCCAATTCTTTGCTCAAAACACATCAGATACATGGATTTCACAAGTGGTGCCTTAGACCACTTAATATACATTCATAACCGGAGCATATGGCCCATTTAACCCCTCGATGGTTATGACGTATAATATCTATAATGGAAGCATACAGCACTTTTAACCCCCTCAACCATTGTGATACGTAATCCACCAGTGGGAGAAAATGGCACAATTAACCCCTCGATCGTTACGGTTCCCATGGTGGAGAAAACAGTACAATCACAACCCCTCGACACATATGAGGTGACTTATTATAGTGCATTTTAAACCCTATGGCATGCCAACTATATCCGATAACATTTAATCATTGTCACTTGCCAATATATTCCATATTAAACATGATACCTCAGTGTTTTTCCATATGCAATGTTTAAACCAACTTCCAATGCATCAAACCATGCATTTCATATCATCAAAACACTTTTCATAAATCATTTACCATAATCAAATATCATCAATATACGACCATTTGCATCATGTTCAATTTCTAAAACATGTATATAAAAGTAGGTATCAAATCATAAACATAGGCATGAGAAAATCAATTTTGTCAAACCGAAATTGTGAGCAAAATCGTCTAATACTTACTTTCGATCATAGATAAGCGTTTCAAGCTTAATCCAAACTCCCAAAATCACTTTCAAACCTTTACAAAGTTGTAAATCTCGTTTCCACTCACCGACAACACAAAGCTCTACTTGCTGATGCAAAATCAAGCTTTCGAAGCCTTCGAAACTTCTCCAATTTCTAAAGGATCCATCTACCGTGTTTTACTCACACAAAAACAGATGATTAACACATTACTATGCATCTCTAATCTCAACAACATCTATTATCAACTTCGCCTCACTAAAAGCCATCAAATGCCTTCCAAGAACAACCAAAACATCACCAAACACAACCTAAATGAAGCCCAGCCACAACTTAACAATTTCAACATCTTAATAACATTAATCAACATCTAAAACACCAATATAACTACCTTATATCTCCAGCATACTTTTAACACCAAGAACATATCAAAATCTAACTATTCACAAACTAGAAAATTAGCAATTCAATTAGTTTCGAGATTTCTTTTATCAATCTCTTCTCATAACATTAAAACATATCTTAGATGTAATTCAAATCAATCAAAACCAACACAAATTAGATTTACCACCAAGATCTACCAAATTTCTTATTAAAACTCAATTAAAACTTTTAACCTTGATTTATTCATTAACACATAACAAAAATCAATTGTAAAGGATCAAGAACTTGGAAATTTCAGTAAATAACCTTTAATTAAAGGAGAGAAATGAAGATCATCTCTAATGGCTGACTTATCCCTTAATTGGCATGATTTGAGTGAAATCTCCAAGAAAACAAGTAGGATTTGATGTAGAAATCAAATGAATCAATTGAGAAATCATAATGAAATCAAAAACAGATTATTCTTGATCATTTTAGAGTAAAATAGATAGTTTGGTTGCTAGGAAAGTTGTGAGAAAAGTTGAGAGCAAAAGTAGTTGCGTGAGAAAAATAAATCATCTTTTAAAAATCTTTTTAATTAAATCTATTTTATTTTTATTTATTAAACACTTTAAAACCTTTTAAAAATAGCCTAAATTAAGGGAAAAGTCTAATTAAAAAAATTGGTAAATTAGCTCCCTAAAGATTCTAATTTTTGATCCTTTTACGATTTAGTCACCCAAACAATTGTGAAAACTTTACATTTTAGTCACCAAACCAAAATGTCATTTAATTCGAACTTATTCCATTAAATTGAGTTATCCAAAACCCTCAATATAATAATTAAAAAACTTTTAATCCATATTGTGTTTTAGCCAAAACGATTTACATTTTAGTCACCAAACCAAAATGTCATTTAATTTTAATCGTCTAATCCGGTTCACCTGAACCGCCTAATCTATATAGCTAACTCCTAGGCCCAAATTCGGGGTGTTACAACTCTCCCCCTCTTAAGAAATTTCATCCTCGAAATTTAGCTAACGGAAAAAGGTAAGGGAACTGCTTCTTCATGTCCTCCTTACTTTCTCATGTGGCTTCTTTGACACCTCGATGTCGCCACAACACTTTCACCAGCTCAACTATCTTTCCACGAATAACCTTACTACTAGAATCTCATATTTTTACCGGTTCCTCATCATATGTCTAATCCGGATTCAACTCAATCTCTTCAACATGCATCACATGGGATGGGTCCGATCTGTACTTCCGAAGCATAGATACATGGAAAACATCATGTATCTTCTCCAACTTCGTAGGTAACCTTAAGTTATATGCAACTGGACCTACACGCGCTAGCACCTCATAAGGTCCAATGAACCTTGTACTCAACTTCCCCTTTCATCCAAACCCTATCCATCACCTTCTTCCAAGGCAAAACTTTTAGGAACACTTTATCACCCAACGCAAACTCAATCTCCCTACGCTTCAAATCAACATAGGATTTCTGCCTATCTGAAGCCATCTTCAACCGATCACTAATAAGCTTTACCTTCTCGTTAGTGTCTTTTAACACATCATGTAGAGAAATATACTTCTCACCTGTCTCATCCCAACAAAGTGGCGTACGACGCTTCCTACCATACAAAGCTTCATACATATCTATTTGAATACTCACTTGATAACTATTGTTATAAGAAAACTCTACAAATGGTAGTTGCAACTCCTACGTTCCTTGAAAATCAATGATGCAACACCGTAACACATCCTTCAACACTTGGATAACACGTTCAGACTGACCATTCGACTAAGGCTGATATAAAGCACTGAAATTCAATGGTGTACCTAAATTTTTATGCAAACACTCCTAAAACCTTGATGTAAAACACGGATCCCTATCTGACATGATAGACTTAGGAACCTTATGCAACCTCAGAACCTGGGCAATATACAACTCTGCCAACTTATCCAGCGTATACATCGTATGTACTACCAGGAAATGTGCACACTTCGTAAATGTATCCACAATTACCCATACAGAATTCTTCTTCGACGACGTCAAAGGTAATCCGGTCAAAAAATCCATCGTAATTCTCTCCTACTTCTATTTTGGAATAGTCAGCAGTTTGCAACAATCTAGAAGGAAACTGATGCTCAGCCTTAACACGCTGACACACCGTACATCAGGCAACAAACTCCGTTACATCCTTCTTCAAACCAACCCAAAAATATTTCTTCTTCAAATCTTGATACATCTTTGTACTCCCCAGATGCATAACAAAAGGAATAGAATGGGCCTCAGTCAAAATAGTGTGCCTCAAATCAACATCTTTTGGCACAACTATTCAACCCTTAAGCATAAGACACCATCATCGTTAAAACAAAAATTTGTCTGATTATCGTCCATAATATCCTTAATATGTGGGACCAATGCATCATCATACGATTGTTTCTCCTTGATCAACCGTAACAACGATGATTTTACTTGCAACTCAGCTAATAACCCACCATCTCGTGCCATACTCAACTGTGCAAACATTGCCCTCAACTCCACTGCTACCTTCCTACTCAAGGAATCAGCTACTACGTTAGCCTTACCCAGATGATACTCATTGTTAAATCATAATTTTTAAGCAACTTCAACCATTGGCATTGCCTAAAATTCAAATCCTTTTGCTACAGCAAATACTTTAAACTCTTGTGATCTGTATACATCATACACTTCTCACTGTAAAAATAATGTCTTTAAATCTTCAACGCAAACACCACTACGCCAAGCTCTAAATCATGCGTAGGATAATTGCACTCATGCACCTTCAACTACCTAGATGCATAAGCCACAACTTTCCTGTCTTGCACTAACACACACCCTAAACCACACATAGGATGCATCACTATAAACAACAAACTCTTTACCCGATTCATGTTGAATCAAGATTGGAGCTTGCTTTACCCTCTGTCTACTCAAAATAAACATCCTTTTGAAACAACTTAGTCAATAGAGTAGCAATCCTTGAGAAACCATCCACAAAACGGCGATAATATCTTGCCAATCCAAGAAAACTTTGAACCTCTAACACTGACTTAGGTGACTTCCAATTCACAACTGCCTCAATCTTCTGCGGATCAACACGGATACCTTTCGCCGAAATAACATGACCAAGAAAGATCACTTCCTTAATCCAAAACTCACACTTGCTCAACTTAACATACAACCGAGTATCCAGCAAAGTTTGTAACACAATCCGTAAATACAGATCATGTTCTTTCTCGGTACAAGAAAACACCAGGATATCATCAATGAACACAACCACAAAATGGTCCAAATATTCAAGAAACACTCGATTCATCATATCCATGAAAGCAGCAGGTCATTCGTCAACCCAAAAGGCATCACCAAAAACTCATAATGTCCATAACGTGTGAGAATAGTAGCTTTCAACACATCCTTATCCTTTACCTTCAACTGATAATAACCAGACCTCATAAAAATCTTGGAAAACACTGTAGCACCCTAAAATTGATTGAACAAATAATCAATTCATGGGAAAAGGATACTTATTCTTAATTGTCAACTTGTTCAGTTGTCGATAATCAATGCACACCCACATCGTGCCATCCTTCTCTTCATGAACAATATTAGTGCTCCCTACGGTGACACACTTGGTTGAATGAATCCATGATCCAACAACTCTTGAAATTGTTTCTTCAACTCTTTTTGTGCCATAAAATACGGAGTAATCAACATCAGAGCCATAGCCGTATATGTCTCGATACAAAACTCTACTTTCCTATCTGGTGGTAACCTTGGAAACTCCTCTAGAAACACCCACGGAAAATTACAAATAGTACATATATCCTAAACATGTACATTCTTCATATTCGGGTTCATAACATAAGCCAGATATGCCTGACCCCCGAGATTTAACAACTTTTGCTTCTTCTTATGCTGAAACTACATTGGAAAAGAATTTAACATTCCCACCCATAACCACCACTTCAAAATCATCAGCAAGTTTCAACGAAACTCGTTTGGTTTCAAAATCGACTATAGCCCTATGCTCGATCAACCAATCTATACCCAAGATCACATCAAAACCATAGAATGTCAACTCTATCATATCAACCGCGAACACATAACCTTGAACCATCAAAGGATATCTCCTAAACAACCTCTTAGCAACTATTGTTTCTCCAAAAGAACTAGTTAAACGCATACCCACATCTAACATTTCTACAGGTATATTAAGCAAATGTGCATGTTCACGCAAGATATATGAATGTGTAGAACCAGAATCTATCAAAGAAAGTAATGACATAGACTGTAAAGTAAAAATACCTGTAATCACATTCGTGTCATTCCTTCCCTCATAATGCGCATAGACCCTCGCAGGTCCACCTCCCTCAGGTTGAATAGCCACTATACGAGCAACTGTCTCTGGCCTTCCTCTCGATGCTAGAAATTACCTCGGCCATGACCACAGCCTATATGTAGTACAACAATAGGTGTAGGAGCCTGTCCATTCTTAGCCATCTGTGAACAATCATATCTCAAATGATCTCACAAACCAAAACTCCAACATGTCACATGCGTAGCCCAACACTCTCCTAGATGATGTTTCTCACAGCACCTACACTCAGGTACTCCAGCATAGGTTTGCTGATCCTGATGCCCATGCTCGACATTACCTCTACCACGTCTCTGCTTAGGACGATAGTTCTTATCCCGATTCATCTTAAATTGACCACCACTAACATCTAAGTCCATAACCCTTTTGCCGAAACTTGTACCCCCAGAGCGAGAATACAAACCCAAGTTCTACTCAATATCCTTGGCTCGACTAACCAATACATCAAAATCAGTGTAGTCCAAAGCCAATATATAGGTCTTAAAATCCTTGACCAAACAATAAAGTAAATGGTCACATTGATGTCGATCATCAGGAACCAACTCAGATGCATACTGGCGCAATCGCTCAAACTGAACCTCATACTCCAAAACAGACATATTGCCTTGTACCAAAGACATGAACTCACACTTCTTTTTATCCTAATACCGAGTACCTAAACACTTCCTCCAAAAAGCAACACCGAAGAATTCTTAAATCACATCTTCGGGTGTCATTCCAACTATAGTGGTAATCCACCAACTATAGGCATCTCCCTAAAGTAGGGATACAATATAGCCCAGCTTGAGCAAATATGTGCACTCTATTTGACCAATAATCCTCTCAGTACTCGTAAACCACTCCTTAGCTACCTCAGGAGCTAAACCTCTAAACTCGGTACCTCCTAAACTACACAAACATTCCAGCAGAAGTCTTGGGTTAACAGCTAATATCAGTGTTGGTGCTTGTACATGTACTCCAGCCACAACTGCTTGAAAAGCTCCAGTCATAGCCTGAATCAATGGCGCCATATCATACAAAAATTAATATCATCTCATACCAACACAACTTACCTCCCAACAATCATAACTTGGCTCTGATACCACCAAATGTAACCCTCTTGACCCAACCTAGACTCCAGACCAACCCAAGTGAACAAGATTGGGTTTGTCGAAACAAACCTGAACGATTTGCTTAGAACACAGTCCATTTTTCTCCTTTATTTTGTCTAAATTCATAATAAAGCTCTACAGTGATCATGCTGGCAGCGGATAAAATTCACAATTAAATCGGGTGTCAATTTGACATCCAATTGCATGAATCGCACTCTAGGGACTAAATTGCAACTTTGGCAAAAAATTTAGGGGACTTACTTAAATTCAAAGTTACCAAACCTTAATTAATTAGGTTATATGTAAGCTGGTTAAATCTCAACTTAAAATAATCATCCAAGCTCATTTAATTGTATGCACAAGAAACAGGGAGTAAACTACAAAGATTCAAACTTCAGCAAAGCATAATATCAGAAATAACAAAGTTGGTACCGATACACCCCTTGCATGTATCGATAAGCTCTTTTTTACGAAGGGTATCATACGGTCCTACTACGTACCGATACTAGTGATTTAATATCAAAACAGAGAATTTCAGTAATTAAAACTCGTATCGGTATGGTAACCCGTGTACCGACACCTAGTGTATTTTTCTAAAGAGAGTACCAATAAGGAGCTAGGCATACCGATACCCTTTTGCAATTTTGCACACTTTGAGCTATATCAGACCTCGTGTACCGATCTTTGAAGACTCATACGAATACGACTAGGTCTGTAATGACCTCTTGGTCGAACATATGACATTTAAACCCAATCTAACTTGCTTTAAACATCACACCAACAATATATAACATGACAAACAACATTTCCACAACCAAATAAGCATGTTAGATGAACATTCGATCCATAGCAAACCAATCCAAAGATCTTATAGGCATGCTCTCTACCCAAGCACGCAATTCACATCCCAACCCCTCAAAGCAAATCATATAACCTCATACAAGTCCAAAATACTGAATGAAATATGTCCAAAATAGGGAGTAAGCATACAACCCTCCCAATTACAACTTGGTCACATTGCCCTTTTTATTACTACAAGTTCGTTTATTAAAACCATACTTGAAGTGATTCAATTCTTAGATTTCCTCCTTGCTCGCTTGTTGCCACAAAAGCTCACTTCTTTGCAATGATGAGAAAGGAGAGCGTAAGCATATAATTCCTAGTGAGGTACGCTCTAAAAACACTCATAAATACATTTAAAACCAATAAGTCAAATCACTTTTTCCACTTCATGCTAAAACATCTCATGCCCTTTTTACTTTGTAAAACATGCATTTTAAACCATATGCAAAACAAGTATCATGGATCTCATGCATAATCCCAAATGTAAAAACCTCAATTTAAGCTTTCACATGCTTATTCATCCAAGAACAAAGCTTAAAGATATAAACATGTATATATCACATTATACAAAACATAATTAAGCCTTCATGATACATTAGCACATATATTAGCATTAAAGTGACCAAAAAGCAAAACCTTTTCTTTGTTCAAAATACATCGTATACACGGATTTCACAAGTGGTTCCTTAAACCACTTAACATACATCTATAACTGGAGCATAGGGCACATTTAATCCCTCGACCATTGTGATACGTAATCCACCAGCGGGAGAATATGGCACAATTAACCCCTCGACCATTACGGTTCCCATGATGGAGAAAATAGTACAATCACAGCCCATTAACACACATGAGGTGACTTATTATAATGGACTTTAAACCCTATGGCATTCCAACTACATCCGATAACATTTAATCATTGTCACTTTCCAATATATTCCATATTAAACATGATACCTCACTGTTTTTCCATATGCAACGTTTAAACAAACATCCAATGCATCAAACCATGCATTTCATATCATCTAAATACTTTTCATAAATTATTTACCATAATCAAATATCAACAATATATGACCATTTGCATCATGTTCTATTTCTAAAGCATGCATATAATAGTAGGTATCAAATCATAAACATAGGCATAGGCATGAGAAAATCAATTTTGCCAAACTGAAATTGATAGTGAAATCGTCTAATACTTACTTTCGAGCTTAGACAAACGTTTCAAGATTAATCTAAACTCCCAAAATCACTTTCAAACCTTTACAAATCTTTAAATCTCGTTTCCACTCATCGACAACACAAAGCTCCACTTGCTGATATAAAATCAAGCTTCTGAAGCCTCTGATACTTCTCCAATTGCTAAAGGATCCATCTCCCCACTTTTACCCACACAAAAATAGAGGATTAATGCATTACTATGCATCTCTAATCCCAGCAACATCTATTCTCAACTTTGCCTTACTAAAAACCATCAAACGCCTTCCAAGAACAACCAAAACATCACCAAACTCAACCTAAATGAAGCTCAGCCACAACTTAACGATTTCAACATCTTAATAACATTAATGAACATCTAAAACACCAATATAACTACCTTATATCTCCAGCAACCTTTTAACACTAAGAACGTCTCAAAATCTAACTATTCACAACCTAGAAAATTAGCAGTTCAATTAGTTTCGGGATTTCTTTTATCAATATATTCTCGTAACATTAAAGCATATCTTAGATGTAATCCAAATCAATCAAAACCAATACAAATTAGCTATACCACCAAGATCTACCAAATTTCTTATTAAAACTCAATTAAAATCCTTTAACCTTGATTTATTCATTAACACATAACAAAAATCAATTGTAAAGGATCAAGAACTTGGGAATTTCAGTAAAGAACCTTTGATTAAAGGAGAGAAATGAAGATCACCTCTAATGGCTGACTTCTATCTTAATTTGGCATGATTTGAGTGAAATCTCCAAGAAAACAAATACGATTTGATGTAGAAATCAAAGTAATTAACTGAGAAATCAGAATGAAATCAAAAAGAGATGATTCGTGATATTTTAGAGTAATATAGGTAGTTTGGATGCTAAGAAAGTTGAGAGCAAAAGTTGTTACGTAAGAAAAATAACTTATCTTTTAAAAAAATTAATTAAATCTATTTTATTTTTACTTAATAAAAACTTTAAAATCATTTAAAAATAGCCTAAATTAAGGGAAAAGTATGATTAAAAACATTGGTAGATTATCTCCCTAAAGATTCTAAGTTAGTCACCAAAATAGTTGTGAAAACTTTACATTTTAGTCACCAAACCAAAATGTCATTTAATTCGAACTTATTCCATTAAATTGAGTTTTACAAAACCCTCAATATAATAATTAAACATTTTCCAATATTTTTCCATCATTTATTTTAGCCAAAAATGATTTATTTTGAATTAATTCACAAAATTGGTTCAAATTGTCTAATCCGGTTCACCCAAACCATCTAATCTATCTAGTTAACTCATAGGTCCAAATTCAGAGCATTACAGTCTAGGGTTGTTTGGAAATTCGTATAGCTATGTGATGACTATTTAAATTGTGTGATGTGATGATTGGGTGTTAGAGTTGTGTATTTGATGGAAATTTTGCGTAAGATATAAATATTGGTAATATTCGAATAAATAATTATGAAGTCGATAATTAATATTAATTGGTGAATGCGTTAGTAAACCAACTCTAATGACTTTCATAAGCTTTAGGAACCGAAAAAAGTGTATTAAAATCATAATCCAAGGGAATTGGTGTGAACCCGTAAATAGGGTATCGATATGAGCTTTGGCCTTACCGGTACGCGATTGGGGGTCGTGTAAGTACAGGTCGACCCGTATCGGTACTTGAGGAAATCTAGGATTTCCAGTAAGTAATATCTGTATCGGTACGCATATGATTACCTATACCTGGGGTACAGTATCGATACTCATGTTCGAGTATCAGTACCCACTGAACGAAATAATTTATAATGCTAATAAAAGATGGGAATTTACGTAGGATGATAATGAGATAATATGGATTAATGGAAACAATAAATTAGACTAATTATACACTTCTCCGTAATGTATTAACAATGCGGTAATGTAAAATAAATGATGTGTTGACAATTAGCAACAATAGGAGATCCTTGGGGGTCGCGTTGCTTGTATGCCGGATAGGCAGTTGATTGGTTGAGTCAATGATTGGTGGGATCCAGATACCCAATGAGAAAGTGTTGCAACACCATAGTTAGAGGTGTCGAATGTGCGTTCTTGAATTTGTATGGCACCAGGTCTCATTCGAAGATGCTCGCCAAGATATTCCAAGCATGGGTATACGTTCTCTAAGCTGTATGGAATCGAGTCTCACCCCAAAGAGTGTACATTCTCGAAGCTATGTGGCATCTGGTCTCACTCTAGGTTTGTGATTATGTCCTTGTGTGATTTTACTTCGATGATCTGGTGAGATCTTGAGTACGTTTGGGCCATGAGAGCCATGTATCATATTTTGCTATGTTAAGAGCATGTATTTAGACGACTAGTGGTAGCGCCATGTGTTCATTTATCTCTCCTTATTGCTCGTACTAGCTTGCATGCTTTTTTATTAGCATAAAGTATGGTAGAGTAGTGTGTACCACTAGGCTTTGTAAGCTCAGCGCTCAAAATCGTTATTTTCGTTCGTAGGTTGATCGTCAGATCATGGGTTCGAGAAGCACTATTAGATTAGGATTCCAGCATGTGGAGATTTTCGGAGTACAATGCTTGTGTTTAGTGGGCCATGTATTCATAGGACCCTACATGGTCGAGTCTATAATTCTTACCTTCGAAATTGTATTTATCAAGTCAAATATTTAAATGTTTTAATTTTAAAGAGGAGATCTTTTTTTAACGATTTAAATTGTGTATCTATGTTTTCTTCTATTGGATCTAAATGTTTTGGAAAATAACTTGTTTGGGCTAAACCCAATTTGAGAAATTTTATGTTTTGGTTTAGGCTTGAGGCCCAAATTGTGACATTCGGGTCGGGGGTATTATAGGTGGTTCTATGGCCAAGGTCCATCTTCGATAAAAGATGGGTTCCTGTTCTAAACCAATTTTAAAAAAATGAAAGAAAGGGTTCTTCATCACTTTTTTCTATAGATCTAGGTTGAGGGGGTTCTATTTAGAAAACAAGTTTTAGATTCGAGTTTAGGGGAAGGCATGGAGTATTTCAGTTGTGAGTTTCAAGGTCCCTGATGCCGATGAGTGGCGACCGGTGCTGCGGGACATGGCCAGGTTCTGAGTTCTCGGACAAACCGAGGAGAAAGCCTTCAAAGCATATAACTTGTTTTTTGGGGGGGGAAGTGGATAAAATGAGGAGTTTTAAAAAAAATAAATTATATAGTGCCTAGGTTTTAAAAGGGAAATGGAATATTTACATTTTTAAACCCCTCATTGTTTCTAAAATACCCCTTAAAGACATTTCGTCTTTTGAAATGCCCCCCGCGTTTCTTAAACCTTTTCAAACGCTTTCGATTTCACCCCTAGTTAGTTGATTTCGGTCTAATGACCAGTGGTATATTCACACTCGTAGTCCCTGCCTTTTTCCTCTTTTATTTATTTAGCTTTTTTATTTAATTTTTGCATTTTATTTCCATGTTTGTATTTCCTATGCTTTTGTTTCCTTTTAATTTAATGCTTAATTTGGTTTTTCCTTATTTATTCATTCATTGCATTTTATGGAAATAACTAAATTATTTGCATTATATTTAAGGCTTAAAACAAAAAAAGTCCTCGAACTATGCCTTTTTTCTGCTTTTGGCCCTTAAACTATGATTTGGCAAAATAGGCTCTTAAACTATCATTTTGGCCACTTTAAGCCCCTGAACTATGATTTGGGCAAAATAAGCCCTTAAACTATCAGTTTTGGTCACTTTAAGTCCATGGTTACAAAAATATTATTTTATAGGCTTTTCTAACATATATAGATATTTATGTTCTTTATAAATTTTAAAATATGATATATCAAAATAAGCCCCTAAACTATCATTTCTGGTCATTTTAAGTCTGATAGTTATTTAAGTCAAAAGAAAATTATTTCGACTAATAAGATGTTGACATATCACAAAGATTTTTTAACCAATTAATAGTTTTGGGTAGGGGTGTTCAAAAATACCGGACCCGACTGACCCGACCTGATTACCCAAACATAAATAACCGGGTATTTACCAGGAAATTTTTTTTACCTGAGTTTGGCCTGTCACTTCTCGCGTCGAGCCCGGGTCTCAAAATTAAGAATTTTCAGGTACAATCGGGTACCAGATATATTTAAAATTAATATTTTTATATTCAATATACATATTTTTATATTAAACTAATAAAAAATCTACGATTTTTTATATTTTATATTTAATAAATACATATTTTTATATTAAACTAATAAATTTATATTTTTTATATTTTTATATTAAACTAATAAAATATTTTATATTTAAAAAATATATATTTTTATATCCAGGTACTCAAATACCTGAATTTTTGGGTACTCGTAAAAACCGGGTCAGGACACGGGCCGCATTTTCTACTACCCGAAGATCCGGGTACCCGTTACTTCAGATACCCGAACACCCGGTACACGGATTTGAACACCCCTAGTTTTGGGGACTAAAAGAAGAAAAATGATATAGTTTAGGTACTTATTTTGACCAAAAAATAGTTTAGGGACTTAAAATGAAAAAAATGATCGTTTAAGGGCCTATTTTGCCCAAAAATAATAGTTTAAAAGCCTATTTTGCCCAAATTATAGTTTAAAGGCCAAAAACAAAAAAAAAACATAGTTTAAGAGTTATTTTTTGGTTTAAGGCTATATTTAACAATAATTTGTCTTTCTTTATGTATTCGTTGCCTTTTTTATGATGCCACTTATGTTTACATTTGCATTGTTTGGTAGCTTCCTTATAATTGATATATATATATATATATATATATATATATATATATATATATATATATATATATATATATATATATTTCTTTTTTAATCGTTTATTTTCCAATCTGCTTTCCTTGTATATTACCCATATAGTATATGTCTTATATAATATAATATTAAATATAGTTGTAGCTGTATCTTAGCATATAGTATAGACGTGAATATTTAGTTCTCGTACAGTATTGTTATTTGGATTTAATATTCATGCTTATTCTAGTATTTATTTATGTTTATTTATTTATTCGCACATTTAATATGTTGCATGTAACTTTAGCCTTGTGGGAGTGTCATCTTGAGTCTTCGGCTGTCATCTCTTTTGGGTACTGTGAATACTGAGATATTTTACAATGTTACCATGCATGCATCATTTAGGTATCAATTTTTAATTTAAACCGATTTTTAAATTTTCTTTGTATTTACGATACGAACCTTTAGGTACCAATTTTGGGCGTTGTGGTGGTGCTAAAACCTTCCCCACACATAATCGACTCCAGAACCAGTTTAAATCTCTAGTTTTTTGTGGTGTCCGGTCTACCTTATCTAAGAGACCAGTGGCGACTCCAAGTCTTGATTTTAAAATACGAACTCTTTCCAAATCCGCCAAAAATATTTTTTTAAAAAGCGAGGGAACTTCTTCTAGATTAATTAGTCACTACAGCATGGTGACTCCGCTATGGACAAATTTTTGTTTTCAAAAACAAAAAAGAGTCAAGCCTTAGCTCGGTTCATATCGTATTTGCTTAGAAAATTTTAAATTCGATTTAATTTAATTTTTAATCTTAAACCTTGTTTGTTTACACCTTTATCTTGCACTGTGTTTGATATTGTTGCACGTAATAAGTGCTACGCAATTGTGCAAGTATACACGCTGCAAGTTATAGTATAAAAGATATCGTCTCCACAGGGATTGGTGTCACTTCAAGAATCTAGTCTCTTGTACAGTAAAAAGTAAAAACACAAATAAAGGATTATAGGAGTTTAACTAATAACTAAACTAGAAAGCAATAAAGTAAAAGAAAAGATGAGATCAAATGAGAGAGAGATAGGTCAGGTTATCGTGAGTTGAGGTGTGATAGCCGATTGGATTGTCTTGGTAAAAGAGTGCACGGGCAACTCAGTTGCCGTGGCAACTTGCACAATGGGGTTGCCTTGGCAACTAATCGATGGTTGCCTGGGCGACTAGCTGGGCAACTACTTGGGCGTCTGGGCAGCAACCTTCAAGGTTCGGCAGAGCGTTCTTCAATTGTTTCTTCTTATCCCTAAGTCGAAACTCTAGCTACTTGTGCATGCCTTGATAATACATCCCTGCATGAATCAAGGGTGAACAACAACCAATCTTGCGCTCCTCTTAGCCGTTGAAATCCTTGACTTATTCCTAAGCCGGATTAATCTTCACCATTAATAGATTGAATAAAGATCATATTTATTCGTTTCTTGAATCTAACTCTCCCGATATTAGATAAATAGATGAAATCACGAGATCCTCACCCAATTTACTCGCAAACAAGAATAAGAACCAAGAATGAATAAACCTTGAATAGAAAAGTGCAAACTCTTATTACCTAAACAAAAACCAATAGTTTCTCACAACCACAAAACACAATAACCATAGCCAAATAGATTTAGTTCATGGCTAGGTTCCAAAGAAACACAAGATAAATAATCCCTAGCATGAACTCAATCGAACAAGAAAGAAAATGATGAAGAAGGAGGCTTGTCGAAATCCTCCTTGCCCTAGATGTTTGTCGAAAATTCTCTCCTCTTGCCCTCCTAGATGCTTGTCGAAATTCCCCTCTCTTTGCTCTCCTTGGATTGTCGAAATATCCCTCTTATTTATAGGGCTAGGTCAAAATCCTTCTTTGAGGAGGAAGTTAAGTTGGAATTAAATTATCTTTAAAGAATATAATTCTTTATTATAATTATATTCCTACTAGAACTTCTCCTATCTTCTTGGAATTTAATTCTTCTTTAATCTCTTCATGGAAATCAAATTCCTCTGGGATTGGGCTTTGCTCCACGTCATCTTGGGCTTGTCTAGTCATCAATTTCGACTACCATATCACCTTTGCTCTTGTCGACAATTGCCCGCAACTGCTCAGCGTCTCCTTCATGCATTGCCCGGCAACTAGCTCAGCGTCTCCTTTTTATGCATTGCCCGGCAACTAGCTCGGCATCTCCTTCAAGCATTGCCACGGCAACTAGCTCTAGCCTTGCTTTGGCAAGTGATCCTGCACATACACACAAAAAACACACCAAAGCAGCATCTTTTCCCACAAAACTACCAAGTTATGTAATCAAGCTCAACGATGGAAGGAAACATGGATTAATGCATGAATGGCTAATTATGCAACTAATATGAGCCTAAGTCTAACAATAATATGAGTAAAAAGGGTAAGAAAATAGTACTTTTGAACACTTATCACACCCTCAAACTCGAACTATTGGTTGTCCTCAAGCAATGCAAACTCATAATTACCTGCCAAGACTTCAATTTTCACAAACTTAGCTTTGAACTTGATTTCAATTCTCTGAATCGGGGCACAAAGTATGATTGGCTTTTCATTTTTCGGAAAACTTAAGAGTTACTCGGAATCAAACTATAATGCTTGTGAGTGTGTGCGGAGTTGTGTGCAAGTTGATTTTTCAGATTCTATGCAAACAATAGGTTTTCAAATTACTTTATTGAGTTCTTTTTAACATGTTTTAACTAGAGCCAGTTTTGGGCACCTCTAGTGTTTTGTTTTTGGTTTTCTTAAGTTAATTTATTCGACTATAGCCGGTTTCGGGCACCTCTAGCGATCAAATTTTTTTAGCACATACTAGAGCCGGTTTCAGGCACCTCTAACGATCAATTTTTTTTAGCACATGCTAGAGCCAATTTCGGGCACCTCTAGTATTCATCCAATTTTTATTATAATCCCCCAATTTGTTAATTATCAACCTAAGTTCACTAGAATTCCTTAAATCAATCAAACCACAACAAAGATTTCATCAAAATTAGCATCATAGTAAAATTCTAAGTTTTTCCATGGTTATCCTAGAATAAAAATTCTATCAATTGAGTGCATTGGCAAAGTCATCATCGGATATTCATCAAATCTAAGCAATTCTTATTCCAATTAAAGGCATGGCAAGCAATTTATGTATCCTAAATGTAATATTTAAGATGAATGTAACTAAACATGGTAACTACTAATAACAATCCCCCAAAACTCGAGTGAGGCATTGTCCTCAATGCATGCATTAAAGGAAAATAATGAAAAATAAAATGCATATGAGGACTTACTCCGAGAGTTCACCAACGATGATTAGTTTCCTTTTTGTCGGTGTCTTGATTCTCTTACTTGAACGCGATGGTTGTTTTCTTGTTGCCGGTGGTGGAATCGATCCTCGTGGGGTTGTCCTCATCGCCCTCTTCATCAATGTCATTGGCTTTTCGCTTGGAGGATTCAATTGCTGCGGTCTTTGTTGGTGCAATGGAGGACTCGTCCAAATCTGAAAAATCAGACAATAATTTTGGAGGAGTTGATTCGGGCATAGGTGCTTTACCTTTGGCTTTTGCAGTAGTTGTCGGGATGTATTTAGCTTTGGTTGCCGTGGCATCTTTAGGGTTGGTTGTCGGGGCATCCTCTGTTGTGATTACCGTGGCAAGTAGTGGTTGTGAGTCTTGTTATGGAAAAGAAAACAAAGAAAACCTGGAAACTAAATGTAATGAAGAAAAATAAAATATCTCCTAAAAATAAAAATGAAAATAAAAAGAAAAAGGAAATTTTGAAAGGAGAGCATGCTCATGCATCTCCTAAGTTGACCACTTCTTTGTTACGTTCCACATGGGCACCATTGTAGTGCTTCAATCTTTGTCCATTAACTTTGAATTCATGGTTGTCAGAGATGGACTTGATTATCACAGCACCATGGGAGAATGGTTTGACAACTTCGAATGGTCCCCACCATCTTGATTTCAGCTTTCCCGGGAAAAGTTTTAGCCGAGAATTGAATAAGGGAACTAGTTGCCCTGGCATTAATTACCGTGGCAATAGTTTCTTGTCATGTCATTGCTTTGTTTTCTCCTTGTAGATTCGTGCATTGTTATAGGCGAGTTCACGGGATTCTTCTATCTCATTGAGGTCCAACAAATGATTTTGTCCGACACTTTCCCAATCCATATTCACTGTCTTGATTGACCAGTATGCCTTGTGTTTGATTTCCACCGGTAGATGGCATGTTTTGCCATAGACAAGTTAGAAGGGGGACATACCTAAGGGTGTTTTGAATGCTGTGCGATATGCCCAAAGTCCGTCATCTAGTCTTAATGACCAATCCTTCCTAGAGGGATTTACAACTTTCTCGGGTATACCCTTCAATTCTCGGTTGGAAATTTCTGCTTGCCCGTTGGTTTGTGGGTGATATACCGTGGCGATCTTGTGTGATATGCCGAAGCGTTGCAACATCTTGGCAATTAGTCTGTTGTCAAAATGCTTGCCTTCATCACTGATAATTGCTCTCGGCATCCCAAACCGTGTAAATATGTTTTTCTCGCAAGAATCGTTGCACGGTCTTGGAATCGCTTTTGGGAACCGCAATGCCTCCACCCATTTAGACACGTAGTCGACGGCAAGTAGAATGTAGAGGTTGCCGAATGAAGATGGGAAAGGTCCCATAAAATCGATCCCCCATACATCGAACAATTCCACCTCGATGATGTTCTAGAGCGACATCTCATGTCGTCTAGAGATATTGCCCGTCCTCTGGCAACGATCACATTGCTTGTAAAAGTCTTGGGCATCTTTGTACAATGTTGGCCAATACAAACCGGATTGCAAAACTTTGGCCGCGGTACGAGTTCCTCCAAAATGTCCTCCATAGGGTGAAGAATGGCATTGCAGGAGTACATTCTGTTGCTCTTCTTCAGGGACACATCGGCGTATAACCTGATCTGCACATCGTTTAAACAAAAGAGGCTCGTCCCAAAAGTAATGCTTCGCATCATGGCGGAACCGCTTCTTCCCTTGGTGAGTAATGCCATAAGGTAAAATAACACAAACAAGGAAATTAACTAAATCTGCATACGGGGTATTGTCGAGGCATGTCTTTGCCGTGGCGATCGCTCCCCAAAATTGCCGAGGCATGCACGCTGGCGGGCTGCTGCGCGTCGAGAGTTGCCGAGGTGTGTTCATCCATGGTTGTCGAGGCGTTGAGGGTTGTCGAGGCATGCACATCCATGGTTGCCGAGGCAACTAAAATTTTTTTCATCCGGAATGCATCGCATATCTCTAGTTCCGCCCCTCCTCCTCTATTGCGTTCTAAACGTGATAAGTGATCGACCACTTGATTTTCTGTTCCTTTCTTGTCCTTAATTTCAATATCAAATTCTTGTAAAAGTAATATCCAACGAATCAAACGAGGTTTAGCATCCTTTTTAGCAAAAAGGTATTTGATTGCTGAATGGTCCGTATGAACAATTACCTTTGTACCAATCAAATAGGATCGGAACTTGTCAAATGTGAAAACTACATCTAGTAACTCTTTCTTGGTTGTTGTGTAGTTCACTTGAGCACTATTAAGAGTTTTACTAGCGTAGTATATCACATGGAAGGTCTTACCTGTGCGTTGGCCTAGGACTGCTCCTACCACGAAATCACTTGCATCACACATGAGCTCAAAAGGTAGCATCCAATCTGGTGGAACGACAATGGGTGCCGAGGCAAGCTTTTTCTTTAGGGTTTTGAATGCTTGGGTGCAAGAATCATCAAAATCGAAGACTTTATCATGTTCAAGCAAATTACACAAGGGTTTAGTGATTTTAGAAAAATTATGAATGAACCTCCTGTAAAAACCTACATGTCCAAGAAAACTTCGAATTCCTTTAACCGAACTTAGTGAGGGTAATCTCTCGATCACGTCCACCTTGGCTTTGTCTACTTCAATTCCCTTGGATGAAATCTTGTGGCCGAGCACTATTCCTTCATCTACCATAAAATGGCATTTCTCCCAATTGAGGACTAAATCAGTTTCTTCACATCTTGCCAACACCCTCTCTAAATTGTCGAGACAGTTGTCAAAGTCATTACCAAAAATAGAAAAATCATCCATGAAGATCTCAAGGAAGTCTTCGACCATGTCTGAAAAGAGCGCCATCATGCATCTTTGGAAGGTTTCCGGGGCGTTACACAATCCGAACGACATCCTTCGGAAGGCATAAGTACCGTATGGGCATGTGAAGGTTGTCTTTCTTGACCTTCTGGTGCTATGGCAATTTGATTGTAACCTGAATAACCATCAACAAAACAATAAAAGGGTTTACCCGCAAGACGGTCAAGCATTTGATCAATAAAGGGTAATGGGAAGTGATCTTTCCTAGTGGCTTTGTTTAGCTTTCGATAATCCATACAAACCCTCTAACCGGTCACACCCTGGTTGGAATGAGTTCATTGTTTTCATTACTTACCACCGTTATACCTCCCTTTTTCGCACGCATTGTACCGGACTTACCCATGTACTATCGTAGATAGGGCATATAATGCCTCGGCGTCAAGCCACTTGATGATTTCTTTCATTACAACCCCTTTCATAGCATTATTCAGTCTCCTCTGGGCCTCAATTGAAGGTTTATGATCATCTTCCAACAAAATCTTGTGCATGCACACTGCCGGGCTAATTCCCTTCAAGTCGGCAACTGTCCATCCTATTGCCTTTTTATGTAGCTTCAACATCTTGATCAGCTTCTTTTCCGCCGCTCAGCTGTAACTTAGAAGAAATAATTACAGGTAATGTACTATCGGTTCCTAAGTATGCATATTTTAGTTGCTCGAAATTGTTTCAACTTAAGAATCGGTGGTTGTTCAAAGTATGTACCTCATCGACCCGGTTCTTCATACTCCTCAGTTCCTCTTGATCGGCAATGTAGTTGCCGAGGCAACTAAATTCCTCGTCAAAGTTAAACTCACGTGGCATGAAGAAGTTGGCATTCTTCTCGATCATCGGCATGCCTTAGTGTTTGGAACACATTTAGTTTAACTTTCTGGTCATTCACCCTCATTGTGAGTTCCCCCTTTTCAACATCGATCAAGGTTCTCCCTGTTGCTAGGAATGGTCTCCCGAGAATGATAGGTGCATGCTCATCTGCTTCACAATCCAAAATAATAAAGTCGGGGGGAAAAATAAATTTATCAACTTTTACCAAGATGTCCTCGATTTTTCCCTCCGGATGCACATAGGATCTGTCGGCTAGTCAGTGCATAATCAAGTAGGTCTTGCCTTCCCGATTCCTAGTTTCTGGAAAACCGATTTAGGCATCAAGTTTATGCTAGCCCCAAGGTCGCATAATGCTTTCCCGACATAGTGATTTCCAATGGAATAGGGTATTGTGAAACTTCCGGGATCTTCAACTTGGGTGGCATACGATTGTGCAACATTTCCATGCATCCCTCTCATTGCGCAATCAAGTTTCAAACTCTCCTAGCCTTGTTCTCTTGGACACAATGTCTTTAAGAAACTTGGCATAGTTTGGCATTTGTTCAATTGCTTCCACCAATGGCAAGTTGATGTGGACTTGCTTTAGGATATCAAGAAACTTCTTGAATTGGTATTCTTGCTTTTTTTGCTTCAACCTTTGTGGGAATGGTGGTGGAAGTCTGATATCTTCGATCCTTTCATTGGTTTGAAACCTGATTGATGGCATTGTCGGGACAACTGGAGTTGCCGAGGCATTATCAATTGGGGTTGCCGAGGCATTCTTTTCACAAGTTTCGAGGCGTCTTTATCATCGATTGCCGAGGCATGCTTATTGCCCGCTGTCGGTGGCAATTCTGGGTTCAATATCCGAGGCTTTGTTCCTAGGTTCGCCTTGATCTTTTTGTGGAGTTTTGTTTGATGAGGGGTTTGAGCCTCTCTAAGTTGTTGGGCACTTCTAGTGGTGATTACCTTACATTGCTCATGGTCAGTTCCTCTTGCGACTTCAAAGATCGCTTAGGTAAACCTCATTGCGGTCTAGTATTGATTTTGAGCAAACCGTCCGACTTGATTTTCCAATAATTTGATTGCCGCCTCTTGGTTTTGCAATCTCATCTCGGTCCTGTTAATAAAAGAAACATTCTTTTTATGAAGTTACTATTCTCAGCCATATAAGATTCAGTTTTTCATCATAAAAGCATTTAGAGAATTTTCCAAAGAACTAGATGTTATCGGTTGTTGTTGCGCAATCAATTAAGTGGCATATTCTCACTGGAATCCCAAAGTGCTTGTGCATTTTGATTGTTCTGTTTAGAGCATTGTTGGGATTACTCCATGAAAAATTTGGGTGCTTCTTCCAAGCTGGATTGTATGTATTGGACATCACATTGTTGTTCCGATTGTAATTCCCCACATAGAAGTCGGATTCTCGATTCTCGCATACATTCAGAAGAATTATGGTTATCACCACATAACTCACAAAAAGAATCCATTACCTTGACCTCATGTGTGTTGTTTGGTTTTTACATGCTCTAGACCATCTTAGTTAAAGTGGCCAATTGTGCCGAAATTGAATCTGATGATCCTAGTTCATGTATTGTGGCTTGGCGTCTAACTCCTCCTCTTCTAGTAGATGGGAATTGATAATCATTCTTGGCCAGCCTGTTTAAAATTTGCATTGCTTCCTCCGGCGACTTATCTAGGAGTATGCCGTTTGCCGAGGCATCTAGCATCATCCTTGTTGGTGTATTCACGATGTTGTAAAACATTGTTACTTGAGTCCACACCGGGAATCCGTGTAGGGGGCATTTGTGTAGAAGTTCTCTATATCGCTCCCAAGCCTCGTACATGGATTCATCATCCGCTGCCGAAAAGAAGTAATGTCGTTACGGCTTATCGCTTAAATTTGTAGGATTAAATCGAGCAAGGAAATCACGACAAAGATCGGTCCAAGATGCTATTGATCCGTAGGAATGCTATTCAACCATGCTTTCGCCTATCCTCGGTGAATAGGGAATAATCTTAATCGTAAGACATCGGGGGGGTGACTCCGTGTATTTTGAACGAGCTGCAAATCTTGAGGAAAGATTTTAGATGTTGCCGTGCATCTTCAGTTGCTGAGCCGCCAAATTGACCAATTATGTTGATCATATTAAACATTACCGGTTTTAACTCAAAGTGGCCGGCTTCAATTTCAGGTGTGACAACTCCTGGATTAAGTCCATCAAGATCTTCTTCAAGATAGTCTCAAATAGTTCATTTTATGCAAGAATCACTCCTCCTCCCGTTGGAACATCTTGATTCATATTGCCGTCTTGATTAGCCATTGCTACTCTTATCCTTCGTCTAAGTCTTTGTAAGGTTCGTTCGATTTCGGATCAAAGGGATATTCTCGTGAAGTCGGTCTCGCCGTCATATACCAATGCAAAACCAAAGTTTGTTAGCCCTTTGAATCTTAAACAAGAAAAGTAAAAAGAAAGTGCAAGAAAATAAAAACAAATTGAGATATTGCTAATCCCGCAACGGCGCCAAAACTTGTTGCGCGTAATAAGTGCTACGCAATTGTGCAAGTATACACGTTGCAAGTTATAGTATAAAAGATATCGTCTCCACAGGGATTGGTGCCACTTCAAGAATCTAGTCTCTTGCACTGTAAAATGTAAAAACACAAATAAAGGATTATAGGAGTTTAACTAATAACTAAACTAGAAAGCAATAAAGTGAAAGAAAAGATGAGATCAAATGAGAGAGAGATAGGCCAGGTTATCGTGAGTTGAGGTGTGATAGCCGATTGGATTGTCTTGGTAAAAGAGTGCACGGGCAACTTGCACAACGGGTTGCCTTGGCAACTAATCGATGGTTGCCTGGGCGACTAGTTGGGCAACTACTTGGGCGTCTGGGCAGCAACCTTCAAGGTTCGGCAGAGCGTTCTTCAATGGTTTCTTCTTATCCCTAAGTCGAAACTCTAGCTACTTGTGCATGCCTTGATAATACATCCCTGCGTGAATCAAGGGTAAACAACAACCAATCTTGCGCTCCTCTTAGCCGTTGAAATCCTTGACTTATTCCTAAGCCGGATTAATCTTCACCATCAATAGATTGAATAAAGATCATATTCATTCGTTTCTTGAATCTAACTCTCCTGATATTAGATAAATAGATGAAATCACGAGATCCTCTCCTAATTCACTCGCAAACAAGAATAAGAACCAAGAATGAATCAACCTTGAATAGAAAAGTGCAAACTCTTATTACCTAAACAAAAACCAATAGTTTCTCACAACCACAAAACACAATAACCATAGCCAAATAGATTTAGTTCATGGCTAGGTTCCAAAGAAACACAAGATAAATAATCCCTAGCATGAACTCAATCGAACAAGAAAGAAAATGATGAAGAAGGAGGCTTGTCGAAATCCTCCTTGCCCTAGATGTTTGTCGAAAATTCTCTCCTCTTGCCCTCCTAGATGCTTGTCGAAATTCCCCTCTCTTTGCTCTCCTTGGATTGTCGAAATATCCCTCTTATTTATAGGGCTAGGTCAAAATCCTTCTTTGAGGAGGAAGTTAAGTTGGAATTAAATTATCTTTAAAGAATATAATTCTTTATTATAATTATATTCCTACTAGAACTTCTCCTATCTTCTTGGAATTTAATTCTTCTTTAATCTCTTCATGGAAATCAAATTCCTCTGGGATTGGGCTTTGCTCCACGTCATCTTGGGCTTGTCTAGTCATCAATTTCGACTACCATATCACCTTTGCTCTTGTCGACAATTGCCCTGGCAACTGGCTCGGCGTCTCCTTCATGCATTGCCCTGGCAACTAGCTCGGCGTCTCCTTTATGCATTGCCCTGGCAACTAGCTCGGCATCTCCTTCAAGCATTGCCCTGGCAACTAGCTCTAGCCTTGCTTTGGCAAGTGATCCTGCACATACACACAAAACACACCAAAGCAGCATCTTTTCCCACAAAAACTACCAAGTTATGTAATCAAGCTCAACGATGGAAGGAAACATGGATTAATGCATGAATGGCTAATTATGCAACTAATATGAGCCTAAGTCTAACAATAATATGAGTAAAAAGGGTAAGAAAATAGTACTTTTGAACACTTATCACACCCTCAAACTCGAACTATTGGTTGTCCTCAAGCAATGCAAACTCATAATTACCTGCCAAGACTTCAATTTTCACAAACTTAGCTTTGAACTTGATTTCAATTCTCTGAATCGGGGCACAAAGTATGATTGGCTTTTCATTTTTCGGAAAACTTAAGAGTTACTCGGAATCAAACTATAATGCTTGTGAGTGTGTGCGGAGTTGTGTGCAAGTTGATTTTTCAGATTCTATGCAAACAATAGGTTTTCAAATTACTTTATTGAGTTCTTTTTAACATGTTTTAACTAGAGCCAGTTTTGGGCACCTCTAGTGTTTTGTTTTTGGTTTTCTTAAGTTAATTTATTCGACTATAGCCGGTTTCGGGCACCTCTAGCGATCAAATTTTTTTAGCACATACTAGAGCCGGTTTCAGGCACCTCTAACGATCAATTTTTTTTAGCACATGCTAGAGCCAATTTCGGGCACCTCTAGTATTCATCCAATTTTTATTATAATCCCCCAATTTGTTAATTATCAACCTAAGTTCACTAGAATTCCTTAAATCAATCAAACCACAACAGTATTTCATCAAAATTAGCATCATAGTAAAATTCTAAGTTTTTCCATGGTTATCCTAGAATAAAAATTCTATCAATTGAGTGCATTGGCAAAGTCATCATCGGATATTCATCAAATCTAAGCAATTCTTATTCCAATTAAAGGCATGGCAAGCAATTTATGTATCCTAAATGTAATATTTAAGATGAATGTAACTAAACATGGTAACTACTAATAACAATCCCCCCCCCAAACTCGAGTGAGGCATTGTCCTCAATGCATGCATTAAAGGAAAATAATGAAAAATAAAATGCATATGAGGACTTACTCTGAGAGTTCACCAACGTAGATGATTAGTTTCCTTTTTGTCGGTGTCTTGATTCTCTTACTTGAACGCGATGGTTGTTTTCTTGTTGCCGGTGGTGGAATCGATCCTCGTACGGGGTTGTCCTCATCGTCCTCTTCATCAATGTCATTGGCTTTTCGCTTGGAGGATTCAATTGCTGCGGTCTTTGTTGGTGCAATGGAGGACTCGTCCAAATCTGAAAAATCAGACAATAATTTTGGAGGAGTTGATTCGGGCATAGGTGCTTTACCTTTGGCTTTTGCAGTAGTTGTCGGGATGTATTTAGCTTTGGTTGCCGTGGCATCTTTAGGGTTGGTTGTCGGGGCATCCTCTGTTGTGATTACCGTGGCAAGTAGTGGTTGTGAGTCTTGTTATGGAAAAGAAAACAAAGAAAACCTGGAAACTAAATGTAATGAAGAAAAATAAATATCTCCTAAAAATAAAAATGAAAATAAAAAAAAAAAAGGAAATTTTGAAAGGAGAGCATGCTCATGCATCTCCTAAGTTGACCACTTCTTTTGTTACGTTCCACATGGGCACCATTGTAGTGCTTCAATCTTTGTCCATTAACTTTGAATTCATGGTTGTCGAGATGGACTTGATTATCACAAAGACCATGGGAGAATGGTTTGACAACTTCGAATGGTCCCCACCATCTTGATTTCAGCTTTCCGGGAAAAGTTTTAGCCGAGAATTGAATAAGGGAACTAGTTGCCCTGGCATTAATTACCGTGGCAATAGTTTCTTGTCATGTCATTGCTTTGTTTTCTCCTTGTAGATTCGTGCATTGTTATAGGCGAGTTCACGGGATTCTTCTATCTCATTGAGGTCCAACAAATGATTTTGTCCGACACTTTCCCAATCCATATTCACTGTCTTGATTGACCAGTATGCCTTGTGTTTGATTTCCACCGGTAGATGGCATGTTTTGCCATAGACAAGTTAGAAGGGGGACATACCTAAGGGTGTTTTGAATGCTGTGCGATATGCCCAAAGTCCGTCATCTAGTCTTAATGACCAATCCTTCCTAGAGGGATTTACAACTTTCTCGGGTATACCCTTCAATTCTCGGTTGGAAATTTCTGCTTGCCCGTTGGTTTGTGGGTGATATACCGTGGCGATCTTGTGTGATATGCCGAAGCGTTGCAACATCTTGGCAATTAGTCTGTTGTCAAAATGCTTGCCTTCGTCACTGATAATTGCTCTCGGCATCCCAAACCGTGTAAATATGTTTTTCTGCAAGAATCGTTGCACGGTCTTGGAATCGTTTTTGGGAACTGCAGCTGCCTCCACCCATTTAGACACGTAGTCGACGGCAAGTAGAATGTAGAGGTTGCCGAATGAAGATGGGAAAGGTCCCATAAAATCGATCCCCCATACATCGAACAATTCCACCTCGATGATGTTCTAGAGCGACATCTCATGTCGTCTAGAGATATTGCCCGTCCTCTGGCAACGATCACATTGCTTGTAAAAGTCTTGGGCATCTTTGTACAATGTTGGCCAATACAAACCGGATTGCAAAACTTTGGCATGATACGAGTTCCTCCAAAATGTCCTCCATAGGGTGAAGAATGGCATTGCAGGAGTACATTCTGTTGCTCTTCTTCAGGGACACATCGGCGTATAACCTGATCTGCACATCGTTTAAACAAAAGAGGCTCGTCCCAAAAGTAATGCTTCGCATCATGGCGGAACCGCTTCTTCCCTTGGTGAGTAATGCCATAAGGTAAAATAACACAAACAAGGAAATTAACTAAATCTGCATACCAGGGTATTGTCGAGGCATGTGCTGCCGTGGCGACTGCTCCCAAAATTGCTGAGGCATGCACGTCAAGGGCTGCTGCGGCGTCGAGAGTTGCCGAGGTGTGTTCATCCATGGTTGTCGAGGCGTTGAGGGTTGTCGAGGCATGCACATCCATGGTTGCCGAGGCAACTAAAATTTTTTCATCCGGGAATGCATCGCATATCTCTAGTTCCGCGTCCTCCTCCCTGTTGCGTTCTAAACGTGATAAGTGATCGACCACTTGATTTTCTGTTCCTTTCTTGTCCTTAATTTCAATATCAAATTCTTGTAAAAGTAATATCCAACGAATCAAACGAGGTTTAGCATCCTTTTTAGCAAAAAGGTATTTGATTGCTGAATGGTCCGTATGAACAATTACCTTTGTACCAATCAAATAGGATCGGAACTTGTCAAATGTGAAAACTACATCTAGTAACTCTTTCTTGGTTGTTGTGTAGTTCACTTGAGCACTATTAAGAGTTTTACTAGCGTAGTATATCACATGGAAGGTCTTACCTGTGCGTTGGCCTAGGACTGCTCCTACCACGAAATCACTTGCATCACACATGAGCTCAAAAGGTAGCATCCAATCTGGTGGAACGACAATGGGTGCCGAGGCAAGCTTTTTCTTTAGGGTTTTGAATGCTTGGGTGCAAGAATCATCAAAATCGAAGACTTTATCATGTTCAAGCAAATTACACAAGGGTTTAGTGATTTTAGAAAAATTATGAATGAACCTCCTGTAAAAACCTACATGTCCAAGAAAACTTGAATTCCTTTAACCGAACTTAGTGAGGGTAATCTCGATCACGTCCACCTTGGCTTTGTCTACTTCAATTCCTTGGATGAAATCTTGTGGCGAGCACTATTCCTTCATCTACCATAAAATGGCATTTCTCCCAATTGAGGACTAAATCAGTTTCTTCACATCTTGCCAACACCCTCTCTAAATTGTCGAGACAGTTGTCAAAGTCATTACCAAAAATAGAAAAATCATCCATGAAGATCTCAAGGAAGTCTTCGACCATGTCTGAAAAGAGCGCCATCATGCATCTTTGGAAGGTTTCCGGGGCGTTACACAATCCGAACGACATCCTTCGGAAGGCATAAGTACCGTATGGGCATGTGAAGGTTGTCTTTCTTGACCTTCTGGTGCTATGGCAATTTGATTGTAACCTGAATAACCATCAACAAAACAATAAAAGGGTTTACCTGCAAGACGGTCAAGCATTTGATCAATAAAGGGTAATGGGAAGTGATCTTTCCTAGTGGCTTTGTTTAGCTTTCGATAATCCATACAAACCCTCTAACCGGTCACAGTCCTGGTTGGAATGAGTTCATTGTTTTCATTACTTACCACCGTTATACCTCCCTTTTTCGGTACGCATTGTACCGGACTTACCCATGTACTATCAGAGATAGGGCATATAATGTCGGCGTCAAGCCACTTGATGATTTCTTTCATTACAACCCCTTTCATAGCATTATTCAGTCTCCTCTGGGCCTCAATTGAAGGTTTATGATCATCTTCCAACAAAATCTTGTGCATGCACACTGCCGGGCTAATTCCCTTCAAGTCGGCAACTGTCCATCCTATTGCCTTTTTATGTAGCTTCAACATCTTGATCAGCTTCTTTTCCTGCTCAGGCTGTAACTTAGAAGAAATAATTACAGGTAATGTACTATCGGTTCCTAAGTATGCATATTTTAGTTGCTCTGGAAATTGTTTCAACTTAAGAATCGGTGGTTGTTCAAAGTATGTACCTCATCGACCGGTTCTTCATACTCCTCAGGTTCCTCTTGATCGGCAATGTAGTTGCCGAGGCAACTAAATTCCTCGTCAAAGTTAAACTCTGTCGTGGCATGAAGAAGTTGGCATTCTTCTCGATCATCGGCATGCCTTAGTGTTTGGAACACATTTAGTTTAACTTTCTGGTCATTCACCCTCATTGTGAGTTCCCCCTTTTCAACATCGATCAAGGTTCTCCCTGTTGCTAGGAATGGTCTCCCGAGAATGATAGGTGCATGCTCATCTGCTTCACAATCCAAAATAATAAAGTCAGGGGGAAAAATAAATTTATCAACTTTTACCAGTATGTCCTCGATTTTTCCCTCTGGATGCACATAGGATCTGTCGGCTAGCTGTAGCATAACTGTTGTAGGTCTTGCCTTCCCGATTCCTAGTTTACGGAAAACCGATTTAGGCATCAAGTTTATGCTAGCCCCAAGGTCGCATAATGCTTTCCCGACATAGTGATTTCCAATGGAATAGGGTATTGTGAAACTTCCGGGATCTTCAACTTGGGTGGCATACGATTGTGCAACATTTCCATGCATCCCTCTGTTGCGGCAACTGTTTCAAACTCTCCTAGCCTTGTTCTCTTGGACACAATGTCTTTAAGAAACTTGGCATAGTTTGGCATTTGTTCAATTGCTTCCACCAATGGCAAGTTGATGTGGACTTGCTTTAGGATATCAAGAAACTTCTTGAATTGGTATTCTTGCTTTTTTTGCTTCAACCTTTGTGGGAATGGTGGTGGAAGTCTGATATCTTCGATCCTTTCATTGGTTTGAAACCTGATTGATGGCATTGTCGGGACAACTGGAGTTGCCGAGGCATTATCAATTGGGGTTGCCGAGGCATTCTTTTCACAAGTTTCCGAGGCGTCTTTATCATCGGTTGCCGAGGCATGCTTATTGCCTGTTGCCGAGGCAATTCCTGGTTCAGTATCTGAGGCTTTGTTCCTAGGTTCGTCTTGATCTTTTTGTGGAGTTTTGTTTGATGAGGGGGTTTGAGCCTCTCTAAGTTGTTGGGCACTTCTAGTGGTGATTACCTTACATTGCTCATGGTCAGTTCCTCTTGCGACTTCAGTATCGCTAGGTAAACCTCATTGCGGTCTAGTATTCAGATTTTGAGCAAACTGTCCGACTTGATTTTCCAATAATTTGATTGCCGCCTCTTGGTTTTGCAATCTCATCTCGGTCCTGTTAATAAAAGAAACAGTTCTTTTTATGAAGTTACTATTCTCAGCCATATAAGATTCAGTTTTCATCATAAAAGCATTTAGAGAATTTTCCAAAGAACTAGATGTTATCGGTTGTTGTTGCGGCAACTGTTGCCGTGGCATATTCTGCTGGAATCCCAGTGCTTGTGCATTTTGATTGTTCTGGTTTAGAGCATTGTTGGGATTACTCCATGAAAAATTTGGGTGCTTCTTCCAAGCTGGATTGTATGTATTGGACATCACATTGTTGTTCCGATTGTAATTCCCCACATAGAAGCTGGATTCTGGATTCTGCATACATTCAGAAGAATTATGGTTATCACCACATAACTCACAAAAAGAATCCATTACCTTGACCTCATGTGTGTTGTTTGGTTTTTACATGCTCTAGACCATCTTAGTTAAAGTGGCCAATTGTGCCGAAATTGAATCTGATGATCCTAGTTCATGTATTGTGGCTTGGCGTCTAACTCCTCCTCTTCTAGTAGATGGGAATTGATAATCATTCTTGGCCAGCCTGTTTAAAATTTGCATTGCTTCCTCCGGCGACTTATCTAGGAGTATGCCGTTTGCCGAGGCATCTAGCATCATCCTTGTTGGTGTATTCACGATGTTGTAAAACATTGTTACTTGAGTCCACACCGGGAATCCGTGTAGGGGGCATTTGTGTAGAAGTTCTCTATATCGCTCCCAAGCCTCGTACATGGATTCATCATCTGCCTGCCGAAAAGAAGTAATGTCGTTACGAAGCTTATCAGTTAAATTTGTAGGATTAAATCGAGCAAGGAAATCACGACAAAGATCGGTCCAAGATGCTATTGATCCGGTAGGAATGCTATTCAACCATGCTTTCGCCCTATCCCTCAGTGAATAGGGGAATAATCTTAATCGTAAGACATCGGGGGTGACTCCGTGTATTTTGAACGAGCTGCAAATCTTGAGGAAAGATTTTAGATGTTGCCGTGCATCTTCAGTTGCTGAGCCGCCAAATTGACCAATTATGTTGATCATATTAAACATTACCGGTTTTAACTCAAAGTGGCCGGCTTCAATTTCAGGTGTGACAACTCCTGGATTAAGTCCATCAAGATCTTCTTCAAGATAGTCTCAAATAGTTCAGTTTCGTGCAAGAATCACTCCTCCTCCTGTTGGAACATCTTGATTCATATTGCCGTCTTGATTAGCCATTGCTACTCTTATCCTTCGTCTAAGTCTTTGTAAGGTTCGTTCGATTTCTGGATCAAAGGGATATTCTGGTGAAGTCGGTCTCGCCCTGGTCATATACCAATGCAAAACCAAAGTTTGTTAGCCCTTTGAATCTTAAACAAGAAAAGTAAAAAGAAAGTGCAAGAAAATAAAAACAAATTCGATATTGCCAATCCCCGGCAACGGCGCCAAAAACTTGTTGCGCGTAATAAGTGCTACGCAATTGTGCAAGTATACACGTTGCAAGTTATAGTATAAAAGATATCGTCTCCACAGGGATTGGTGCCACTTCAAGAATCTAGTCTCTTGCACTGTAAAATGTAAAAACACAAATAAAGGATTATAGGAGTTTAACTAATAACTAAACTAGAAAGCAATAAAGTGAAAGAAAAGATGAGATCAAATGAGAGAGAGATAGGCCAGGTTATCGTGAGTTGAGGTGTGATAGCCGATTGGATTGTCTTGGTAAAAGAGTGCACGGGCAACTTGCTGTGCGGGTTGCCTTGGCAACTAATCGATGGTTGCTCAGGCGACTAGTTGGGCAACTACTTGGGCGTCCGGGCAGCAACCTTCAAGGTTCGGCAGAGCGTTCTTCAATGGTTTCTTCTTATCCCTAAGTCGAAACTCTAGCTACTTGTGCATGCCTTGATAATACATCCTGCGTGAATCAAGGGTAAACAACAACCAATCTTGCGCGCTCCTCTTAGCCGTTGAAATCCTTGACTTATTCCTAAGCCGGATTAATCTTCACCATCAATAGATTGAATAAAGATCATATTCATTCGTTTCTTGAATCTAACTCTCCCGATATTAGATAAATAGATGAAATCACGAGATCCTCTCCTAATTCACTCGCAAACAAGAATAAGAACCAAGAATGAATCAACCTTGAATAGAAAAGTGCAAACTCTTATTACCTAAACAAAAACCAATAGTTTCTCACAACCACAAAACACAATAACCATAGCCAAATAGATTTAGTTCATGGCTAGGTTCCAAAGAAACACAAGATAAATAATCCCTAGCATGAACTCAATCGAACAAGAAAGAAAATGATGAAGAAGGAGGCTTGTCGAAATCCTCCTTGCCCTAGATGTTTGTCGAAAATTCTCTCCTCTTGCCCTCCTAGATGCTTGTCGAAATTCCCCTCTCTTTGCTCTCCTTGGATTGTCGAAATCTCCCTCTTATTTATAGGGCTAGGTCAAAGTCCTTCTTTGAGGAGGAAATTAAGTTGGAATTTAATTATCTTTAAAGAATATAATTCTTTATTATAATTATATTCCTACTAGAACTTCTCATATCTTCTTGGAATTTAATTCTTCTTTAATCTCTTCATGGAAATCAAATTCCTTTGGGATTGGGCTTTGCTCCACGTTATCTTGGGCTTGTCTAGTCATCAATTTCGACTACCATATCACCTTTGCTCTTGTCGACAATTGCCCTGGCAACTAGCTCGGCGTCTCCTTCATGCATTGTCCTGGCAACTAGCTCGGCGTCTCCTTCATGCATTGCCCTGGCAACTAGCTCGGCATCTCCTTCATGCATTACCCTGGCAACTAGCTCTAGCCTTGCTTTGGCAAGTGATCCTGTACATACACACAAAACACACCAAAGCATCATCTTTTCCCACAAAAAATACCAAGTTATGTAATCAAGCTCAACGATGGAAGGAAATATGGATTAATGCATGAACGGCTAATTATGCAACTAATATGAGCCTAAGCCTAACAATAATATGAGTAAAAAGGGTAAGAAAAATAGTACTTTTGAACACTTATCAGATATAATTGTTATCTGATAGCTCTTTAAAGAGCATGCATTTTCCCTTGATTTATAGGTCTACTGTCCCCACATTAGTATTCATTGCATCCATTTATGCATTTTCATATCTATTTTCGGATTTTTTTCTAACTTAGTTCCAGTGGCTCGTGTTTTGTATATTTTTGCCTAGTTGTCGATGCATTACAAATGTCCCTGCAGAGGAAGCTTTCACCACTGCAGCAAGTTCGACACTGCATCTGCCAGTTGTCTAGTCTGCTTAAGAAAAAGAACAAATATGACAATTGTCCAATTAGTTATAATAAATTTTGTACCTCTAGGCACACACATAACCTGTAAGACAGGTGTCCTTCCTTAGATGGCCTATAAAATGACTATTTTGGAGGAGAGAGAATCACGCTATTCCCATTTTCCATATCATCTTCAACCTCCAAGCTTTATTCCTCCATCCATGGTGGCTTAAGCTTACTTCTGGAGATCTGAGGCAAAGTAACGCAGATCTATCCAAGGAAATGAGGAGTCGAGTGCTTATTCAAGGAAATATATTGTTATCTTCTTAAACTCTTTTGCGTTTTGATGTTTTTGGAGATTTACTTTGTATTTTGAGCTTATATTGACATTGGTTTAATTTTTTGGAGCTTCAAGAACTTGTTTAAACTATTTTCTCGGTTTAATATATATTTGCGTTAGCTTTTTCTTAAGATTTAATTGTTGGATCTGATTTATGTTTTGTATGAGAGTGTTAAACCAACCACTGACATCGACGGATGCAGTGATGAGCCAGATTAACGAGTTTTTATAATGAAAGTTGATTGGATGCAACTGAAGTTGGTACGCTTGTTCTAAGGGTTATAGTCTCGACTTACGATGAAAGTTGAAGCCGATCTATATCCCTGAGTCAATGGTTGAAGGTTAAATGGAAGCTAATACTCAAGCTGACCACCATATTACTAATTAAACCAATTTTTACCTTAAAGTGTACTTGATCTTTCTATCGAGCTGAGCCAAGGAGATACAGGCTTTATTCTCATATTTATTTCTTTTATTATACTTTGTTACTGCTACCACATTAAATCCTTTACTTTCTTTTTTATTTTGTTATTGCAACCACCAATACACTCACAACTACCACTCTATCAGTATTGTATTATAGTCAAATAAGCATAAGCATCATACACCATCCTTGTGGGATCGATATTCAAACAAGATTTCCTTGTTTCTATTCTTGCATCAATAGTGTAGCTTGCACTTTTAGTGTGACGTTTTCACACCAATCAAGTTTTGGCGTCGTTGCTGGGGATGGCATTATTATGCCCTTATTTTTCTTTTTACAATTTGTTTTCTTTATTTAAGTTTGTAGTTGTTTCTAATAGTATTATTTTTATTTTTCCTTTTCTTTTTATTATCTTGTGTAGGTGTTGTATGACCAGAAGTGTTACTACACCACTCTTCATACCAGATCCAAAAGTTGAAAGAACTTTTAGAAGAAGGATTCGCGAAAATAGTGGAATGGCGAGAAATCCAAACAACAATGAGGGAATTCATCATGTTCCTGAAAGCCCAACACTGCACCCACCAGCCCATAATAGAATAATCCGAGGTTGTTGTTCCCTATTTGGATGATATACAATCGGGCATTGTTAGACCTTCTATTCAGGATGAGAACTTTGAGTTGAAGTCGATTATGTTCCAAATGCTTAACTCCAATCGGCAGTATACAGGGTTACCACATGAAGATGCTCGAGAGCATCTTTAATATTTTCTTTTAATTTGTGCTTCATTTAGCCAGCAATGCATTCCTGATGATGCCTTATGGATACAATTATTTCTCTATTCATTGTATGGTAGAGCTTGCACATAGTTCATAGGATTACCTGTAAGCTCTATTTCATCATCAAATGATATTGCAATGTAATTTCTTTTGCACTTTAATCCATCAACAATGAACTTGCACCTGAGGAATGACATTACAACCTATTATTAGTTAGATGATGAAACTCTTCACACTACATGGGAAAGATATAAATCTTTTTTGTGACAATGTCCAACCCACGACATTCGACAGGAAACTCATATTGAAATTTTCTATTATGGGTCGAATGCAGCCACAAGACATCTTGTTGATAGGTCGTCTAATGGTCCATTACTTGATTGCACCTACAATGTCATTGTTAGTGTCTTGGAGAAATTTGCTCAGAATGATTTGTAATATCCTATCTTAAGGGCTACATCATGCAAAGCTATACTGGGAGTGTTTGAGCTTGATGATCCATCTTCTCTAAATGCTCAAATTTCTACTTTGGAGAACAAAATCAAGACTATGGAGGGGACAAGTGAAGTTGCTACTATCCAGCTAGCTCAACAAACAACCACCCCTGTATTTTCTGTGATATTTTTGGCGAGAACTATATCTTTGAGGATTACCCACAACATGCAAAGAATGCTAGTTATATCAGCAACATGCGAGGCAACAACATGGCTACATCCTACAACATAGCTAATAAAAAGTCTTATAGCAACTCTAATTTTGTACCGCATCAAGGAGTATTTCGCTCTAGAAAAAATTTCTTTCAAGGAAATTCTAGTTTGCGTCAAGGAAACTTCAGTTACCCGCAGCAACAGTTTATGTCATAGACTCCATTGCAGCCACAACATAATCTTATGCAACCACAACACATTGCTTCACAATCTTAACAACAACAGTTTGGCATGCAATCGCAATAGGGAGCAACATCTCAAACTCAGTCTCAAATAAGTCATTATGCTCTATCAAGTATCTCTGACCCATTTGCTCTTCTTGAAGAGATGATGCGAGATCATTTGTCTCGTACAGAAGCTATAGTGCAAGGTTATTCTTCATTAATACACACTCTAGAAGCTCAGTTGGGACATTTAGCTACCAACATGAATTCTAGACAACTGGGCACACTACCTAGCAACATTGAGAGCCCGGTGAACAAGGGTAAGGAGCATTGCAAAGTTGTTACACTTTGTAGTGGTAAACATACCACTAACTAAATGCAACTAGTTCTCATGTCTACTCATAAACGAAAAGAGTCATTTGTACCTAATCATACAGTAAAGGACGGAGATACTGTTGGCATGATGAGTAATATACATCATGTTATGACGCTGGTTCCATCTTTTTACAATCGACATTGTCGCTACAATGTCCAGTGTCGGCGTAGTATTCAAATAATCCATATCTATTTTTTCCTCAAAGATTTAAAAATACTAAGTCGGATAATCAATTTCAATTTTTTCATGATACTTTACAACAACTTACAATTTAAATTCCTTTGATTGATTCTCTTACATAGATTCCAAATTATACAAAGTTCATAAAGGATATTTTGTCAAAGAAGAAGTTTTCCAATGCAATGGAAACTATTGCGCTTACTGAAGAGTGCGGTGCGCTAATATCTACCCCTCTACTGAGAAAGATAAAAGATCCAAGCAGCTTCATCATACCTTGTTCGATTGGTAGTAATTACTTTAGTAAAGCTTTTTGTGATTTAGGGGCTAGTATCGATTTAATGCCGCTAACTACTTTTCAAAGGTTGGACATTGGAGAAATGAAGCCCAGTACATTCACATTACAATTGGTTGATAGATCTTTGACTCATTCGAATGGTCAAATCAAGGATGTTCTTGTTCGAGTAGACAAGTTTGTTTTCCAAACTAAATTTATTATTCTTGATTGCGAGGCTGACAAAGATGTACCTATCATTCTTGGTTGCCCATTCTTAGCTACTGGGAAAGCAGTCATTGATGTATCAAAAGGAGAACTTACAATGAGGGTTGATAATGACCAAGTTACTTTTGGGATGTTCAAAGTTGATATGGGAAGAAAATTTGAAGAATGTCATCATATAGATATTCCTGAACAAATTATTCAAGAAGACCAACATCATCATGGTATTCTCGTTGTTGAAGATACTTTTCTAACAATGGTAGAAGAAGAACACCCAAATTGCGACCATATTGTAGAAGTTCTTACTACGACAATTCATCATAAATGGCAAATTGAATCTTTGGATCTAGCTCACCAGTCAATTCCTACTTTTAAACCATCTATTAAAGAAGATCCTACTCTGGAACTCAAGCCATTGCCAGCTAATCTCACATATGTATTCCTTGGAGATGCAAAAACACTTCCAGTCATTGTCTCTACAACTTTGGACGCAATACAAGAAGCTAAGCTGATAAATATTCTTAACCGATACAAGCATGTTATCGCTTGGACAATTGCTGATATCAAGGGCATTAGTCCATCTCTATGCATGAACAAGATTAAGTTGGATGATGAAAACAAATAGTCCATTGAGCCGCAAAGACAATTAAATGAAAAGATAAAAGAAGTACTCAAGAAGGAAATCCTTAAATGGTTGGACGCTGGTATTATCTATGCAATTTCTGATATTGCATGGGTAAGTCCAGTCCACTATGTCCCTCAGAAAAGTGGAATCACTTTAGTTCGTAACGATGATAATGAGCTGATTCCAACTCGCATTCCTACGGGTTGGCGTATTTGTATGGACTATAGGTGTCTTTATGCAGCCACAAGAAAAAGTGGTGAATATTAAAAATACCCTAGAAAAAGTGGTGAATACTATTAGAAAAGATTGGTCCTCTTGTTTAGATGATGCATTGTAGGTTATACGCATTGTATACAAAACTCCGTTGGGAATATTACCGTATCAACGTGTTTTTGGAAAATCATGTCATTTGCCGGTAGAACTTGAACACAAGGCTTTGTGGGCACTTAAGCAAGTTAATATTGATTATGAGGCAGCAGGAAAGAAACTATTGCTAGACATTACTGAATTAAAGGAAATTTGACACAACCCTTATGAAAATGCCTATATTTACAATGACAAGAGTAAGCGTTGGTACGACAAGAAAATTTGCATCGACGATTTGAACTAGGACAATTGGTTTTTTTATTCAACTCTATACTAAAATTGCACCCAGGGAAATTAAGATCAAGATGGTTTAGAACTTTTAAAGTTGTGGAAGAATTTCCACACAGTGATGTCACAATCAAAGATACAAAAGGGGGAACTCCATTCAAAGTCAATGGCCAACGATTTAAACTCTATTGTTGTGACTTTGATCCTGAAAATATTTAGACCATTAATTTGGTCGAACTTTTGAATTTCTTTTTACTTACTTTATTAGATTTAGATTTTATTTTCCTTGTTTCTTTGTTTAATTTCCTTTATTTCCCTTTTTGCAGAATAAGAATCTCTTTAATGTTTATTTTCTAACAACTTGTACGGTGGAAAGTCTTACAAGATATGCATGAAAAAAATTAAGGGCAAATCAGGTAATTCAATTGCACCAACTGACCACTAATCATCACAGCCTTTTGTGGATGAATTGGGGTAGTGCCGATGAGGTAGATGAGCCTAAAAATGAAGAAGAAGCTGAACATGAGGAAGAAGAGACTCCTCTTCCCAAGAAAGAAAAGAAAGTACTCTAAGTCCAAGGAGAAGAGCAAGACGAAGAGAATAGAAAAGAAGAGCAAGAAAAAGAAGTGATGTTTCACCTCCTCCTCCTATAAGCAGAGAACTGAGTTAGTCGTTTTTTTAGTTTTTTTGTTGGCATGCATTTTATGTAGTATAATTCCATTCTGTATTTCTGTATTTTCATTGATATTGTCATGAAGTTGTAATTGCATTGCATTCATCTTTGTAACTGCATTTCTACTATTGTATTTTGTTATTACATTTTGTGATTGCATTCCTTCATTCCATTCTATTTTCTTTTGCATTAGGGACAATGCAACCTTTATGTTTTGGGGTATAGCCTAGGAGTTGAAATGCACCCTCATTTCAAAATTTTTTAAAAAAAATCTATGCAAATACAAGGTTCCTTTTGTTCTAAAAATATTCTTTTGCTTGCATTCAATGTGTAAATCTTGAATTGTTCTAATTATTGATACGGTTTTGGATATACTTGAAGGATGATTGAATTTCTTAACTCTACATTGATATCTCTGTTGGTTTGAATAGAGAATATCTTGCATCATTCCTTTGATTTTTTATGACTCCCTCTCGTTGTAGCATGTGTGATATATATTTATATTTGTATATCGTATTAAGTATAAATAAAAGGCATTTTAATGTGAGCACAATGAAATAAAGTAGCTTTAAAGGGTAACACTCCTCTGCAGGCGTTAGAAAAATGAATATGGCCAAAGGTCATCGCTGCATGAGTGTATGTCGTTACAATGAAGTACTTCATGGGGGTTCGTTGCACAACATCTTATTTCTCAAGGTTTAGGGTGCATTCATTTCCCGACATCCCTCGCTACATAAAAAAGAGAAAAGAAAAAAAAGAAAATATATATGATATTTATTCTATTATATGTGATACTAAATAAATGCTGATAGGATGAATAAATATGATATGTTAAGGATGATGTTAGGTATTCTTGAATCACTAGCTTATCTATTGATGTGGAGTTGGTTATGCAATTATCTCTCTTGACAATGCATATGATTTATTGATTGTTTAGAATGATTCAAGCATCTAGAATACCTTTGATTTATTGTTGGACCTTGTTGTTTTGATCTTTCTTGAGGACAAGTAAAAACTTAAGTTTGGGGGTGTGATAGCTCTTTAAAGAGTATGTACTTTCCCTTGATTTATAGGTCTAATTGTCCCCACATTAGTATCCATCGCATCTATTCATGTATTTTATTTTCTATTTTTGTATTTTTTTTCTTAGTTTTTGTGGCTCGTGTTTTGTATATTTCTATCTATTTTTGCCTAGTTGTCGTTGCATTAATAATGTCCCTGTAGAGGGAGCTTTCACCACTGCAGCCAGCTCGACACTGCATCTGCCAGCTATCCAGTCTTCATAAGGATAAGGACGAATATGCCAGTTGTCCATTTTGTTACAACAAATTTTGTACGATGCTGGCACGCAAATAACCTGCAGGACAGGTGTCCTTTCTTGGGTGGCCTATAAAAGGAATATTTTAGAGGAGAGAGAGATTCATGCTATTCCTATTTTCCATATCATCTTCAACCTCCAAGCTTTATTCCTCCATCCATGGCAGCTTAAGCTTACTTCTAGAGATCCGAGGCAAAGTAAGGCAGATCTATCCAAGGAAATGAGGAGTCTAGTGCTTATTCGAGGAAATATATTGTTATCTTCTTAAAATCTTTTTCTATTTTGATGTTTTTGGAGATTTACTTTGTATTTTGAGCTCATATTGACATTAGTTTAATTTTCTGGAGCTTCATGAACTTGTTTAAACTATTTCTCAGTTTAATATATATCTATGTTAGCTTTTTCTTAAGCTTTAATTGTTGAATCTGATTTACGTTTTTCATGAGAGTGTTACACCAGCCACTTACATCGACAGATATAGTGGCAAGTCAGATTAACGAGTTTTTACAAAGAAAGTTGATTGGATGCAACAAAAGTTGGTCCACTTGTTCTAAAGGTTATAATCTCGAATTACGACGAAAGTTAAAGCTGGTCTACATCTCTAAGTCAATGGTTGAAGGTTAAATAGAAGCTAATAATCAAGTTGACCATTGTATTGTTGATTAAACCAATTTTTACCTCGAAGTGTACTCGACCTTTCTGCGGAGCTGAGCTAAGGAGATCCAGGCTTTATTCTCATATTTATCTATCTTTTTTTATACTTTGTTACTGCTACCACATTAAATCCTTTACTTTCCCTTTAATTATGTTATTGCAACCACCATTACACCCAGAACTACCACTCTATCAGTATTTTATTGTAGTCACATAAATATAAGCGTAATACACCAATCTTTTCAAATCCCCCAAAAATTATTTTTAAAAAGCAAGAAAATTCTTCCAAATTAATTAGTTGCTATAGGGAACAACACTCTTAGTGAGGCACCAACATCTCTATTGATGGAGATGTTTGAAAAAAGTAAAAGAAGCATTGGTTGGATGCCTGAAGATTTTCATAAAATTGGTCATTCCCTTAACTTATACCGAATTTTTGCAGAGGATTACCATAGCAATTGGCTAGAGCAGCAATTGCCCCGATAATGATGGCTACATCAAACCATGATGAAAGTCAATGAGAATGAGGTAATCAAATGGTTGGGTGTTGATATAATTTTCCTATTAATATATTCGTGCCTTCAAGAACAGTAGCAATGTGGAATGTATGTATGGACTTCAAAGGAACAAGAAAAAAAGACACCTCCACCAAGGTAACGCAAATGGGAGTAGTTGTAATCACATTGGCCCAACTCTTTTTGGACAATATTGTCACCCGATGGAGGGTGCGGATGGATTATAAAAGTATCAGAAATGACCCTCATCAAGCTTTCTTTAAGGCAACCTTATTCCCTTCCAATTTTCTTTTCTTTTATGTTTATTTTGATTTTAGTTGTTGTTCTGTTTTCCATTTTAATAAGACCAGGGTGTTGAAAGAAGCCCAAACATTTAAACTTGTCACAGTAAAGGAATATGCCACGATAACTGCCCCGATACGAAAAAAAATCTTGAACCCACTATTGCATCGATTGGAACATAATAAAGCAGAGCATCAGCTCTTGTGACACTACATCAACACCCATTGAACGCGATGATAGAGAAGTAAATTTAGGAGATCCATGAAAATGCAACTTCTAGTCATTTTTAATTTTCTGTTTTAATTTATTTTTTATTCTTTTTATTTTTATTTTTTGTTTAGATTTGTTTTTATCTTTATTATATATTTTTATTTATTTTATCTTTTTGTTTGATATTTATCTTTTTATTTTTATTTCTCATTTAGATTTTTTTTATCATTTTATTTTGTCAATTTATTTACTTTTTATCTTTTTTATTTTATCTCTTTATTCAATATTTATCTTTTTATTTTGATTTTTTTAAGATAAGAGACTCAAGAAGATTTGAAGAATGGCTTTAAGGGATAAAGTTTTATTTAAATAAAAATTTTATCCCCAAGAGGAGATAAGGATCAGTAGTTTCACCCAAATCTTAAATACCAAATTTTCATTTTTTCCTCCCTCCCGATCTTACCCAAACCGCACAACCCATCTTTCACCTTAGCCACTTCACTTACTCAGCATCACTCCACCATCAAAAGACACCATTTACTCATCTTCTTTAGTCACCCTTTTCACTATCTTCTTGCAACTCTTGAGATTTTTCTTATTTTCTTCTTTTTATTCTTGTTCGACACATTCACAACATGGCCAAGAAAACTGCACCCAAAGCCGGATTGTGGTTGAAGGAGACGCATGGAATGAAGGGAACATGAAGGGGAAACTTAACCAAATTTTGTTAAAACCCAAAACACAGTTGGGGAACAACAATGTCAAAACTTGTTTGATGCCAACTACACATAACACTACTGTTTACTCTTCTTGTTTGCTTTTAATTCACTCTATCTTGCATATATGCACTATTAATATTAGTTGTATACTTGTTAATGAAATTTGTACGTACAGTAAGACGGAAGTGGGCTCGATGTACTTCCCTAATTTGATCACGACACTTTGCAAAGATATGTTGATGCCATCAGATACAACGAACACGAAGTTGTAGTTGAAAGAATGTTGGTCCAAAAGCCAAAGGAGCTCATGTTCCCAGACTTGCCCCGGCAAGTACACATGTCATGGAAACTCATCAAGTGTTAGCTATCCTTGTTCACCCACTATTGCAACGATTGGATCAATTAGAAGCGAAACAGCAGCTGTTTTGGCACATTGTGAAGGATTAGGATATCACTCTAGAGTGTAACGCCCTTACCAGTATTTATTAATAAGGTAGACTTATCACAAGTCTTCCAAATGATAATCATAATATTATCCATGCATAAAAATGCACTCACCTTGACACTTTATACTTTGTCAATATCCAGTTAGCCTCACTAAGTTCAACTTTGGTCCCGTTCCTTTCCTCGATTGCTAGTTCGATCTCGATTTTCTTCACAGTCTATAAGTGTATTAAAAATACCATAAGTACATTCCAAATTATATGTTAGTATCTTACTAACACATAAACAATATAGGAATAATTTTCCTACAAACACCCTAATATTTTCCAAATATTAGTTTCATGACATAAGTCATGTCATCCTCAATACTTTGATAGTTCTTCAAACATTTACTCAAAGAATGATTTATAACCCATTCTAACATTTATTTCAGCATAATGCTTCCATGAAAATAATTTTTCACTTTAGTCCTTAAATACTTCCAAATTGCCAAATTGGTCCCCAATCTTTTTCAAGATTTCCAAATTGGTCCCTATGTTTTTACAAACTTCTAAAATGATCCAAATGACATTTTAAAGCTTGTAAAATCATAATTTCAACATTTCCAAATTTATGGAAATTTTCCATAATTTCCCCTAATTCTTATAAATTGCCAAAATCATCCTTGTAACTTTCCAAGTTTCTAAATTAGTCCACTTAACACTTAAACATCATTTCCAAGCTTCACAATCATTCCCAAATCAAAATTAATCCAAATTCAACTTTTCTACTAAAACCCTAACCTTGAACAATTTAGGGTTTAGCTAATTCCATGTAGTTTCAATCATCATACAAGCTTTAATATGATTCCACAACATCATATTCATCAAAAACTAACCTTACTTCATCATAAATCAACATCCCCTTCGTCCATCAAATCACAAAACCAAGGTTCCAGGCAAGGAAAACATGAACAAATGGTACCAAAAGATAGCGAATTTCATGGAGATCAATTTTGTATTTCATGCCTTTATCCAAAATCTAAAGGAATGAGCTTGAAAAATCAAAATAAAATCTCCATACCTTTCTAATAGGGGTTTCGACCACTTGCAGAAGATGAGAGAATTTTCTTGACTTTTCTTTTGATTTAAATTTGAGCCATTTGTCATCTTTAATAATCATTTTGAATTAAAAATTCTTTTTATTGCAAAATAACCATCTTGCATTTCAAATCCAAGGTTCCATAAATTGCCACATGTCATTTTGATCATCCAATGGCCCAAATTAATCCAAGGAGTTAGTGATTACCAACTTTGCCCTTGCCTTCTTCAAAAATTACCATCTTGCCATTTTTCATCCAAAGGCTAAGATTAATCATGGAAAAGAAATCTTTAATCCAATGATCCATATTAATTTCCATTAAAATAAGGCATGAAAATGGCCCTTTTACCCTTGCCTTATTTTAATAAAATATCTCCTAAAATATCTCATAAAATATTTCTCATTTATTCGATTAAATCTGATTATCTGGATTTTTCTCGAACTTTAAAGCTTTATAGCTCTTAATACAAACTCCGTATCAAAAAACCAGGTATCACGAAAATGCCACTCTTGGGGGTGAACTATTCATTTACGGGACTAAATTACATACTTTTGAAAATTACCACTTAGTCCCTAAACTTTTTGAAATTTACACTTTGGCGCCAAACTTTTTTGAATTTTACATTTTGGTCACCAAACTTTTCAAGTTTTACATTTTGGTCACTAACCAAATTTTTGAGGTATTACATAGAGCGTGTTGTATTAGAGGATAATTTGAATTGTAGTGTACCTTTTCCAAGTTTCCCTTTTGAGTTACTTGCCCCGACAACTAAAGCTGGCAATTATGTGCCAGTTATGAGTGGCACTACCGTGGCAACCCCCATAAAGCATAAAGGTAAAAACTATCTCGGTATCCATAATGTATTGACTCTTTTCCTAATTTTTCAAATTCTGAAGACACCACCTCTGCACCATTGAAGTCCCTACCTCTAGATGCGCCATCAAAGACAACATCAAAGCATAAAACTTTACCACTAGACAAAGCTGAGAAGGAGGGTGAACCAGTTAAGGGGGTCGAGCAAATTGCAAAAAATGATCATGCACCAACTTCACCACCACCAGTAAGGTGAGGCAGCAAATGCCTTAAGTAAACGGCCCAAAGAACACTACGAATTCAAGGTGACAACCTCTCCGATTAACTCATTTTCATTTCATTTTTCTTTTTTGTTGCATGCATTGAGGACAATGTTTCTTTCGAGTTTGGGGGTAGTCTTATTTTTATTTTGTTTATCTCATTGTAGTTTTCATGTATTACTTGCCATGACAATTGCATGTTAAACTGCTAAAACCTGCTGTGATATTCTGTGATGTGTTAATTTCCACGACATTTAGATGAGAGAACCTTAAACTTTAGGATTGGCATAGAATTAACTTGAAAATTTTCTATAATGCTTTTAATATTCACACTTTTGTGAATTTTCGATCTAGGGAGACCTAGTAAATGTTAGGTTGCTTAAAAATGGGGGAAAATTATGCTACAGGTGTCTATCTGGCTCAAGCCGAAAAAATGAATGATAATAATTAATTACTAGAGTGCCCATCTGGCTCTAGTTAAAAGTATTGAAAATCGCTAGAGGTGCCCATCTAGCTCTAGCCAAAAAAATAAAAGAGAATTTGCTAAGAGGTGCCTAACTGGCTCTAGCTGAATTAATTCCCTCGGCAACCTAACAAAATTTGAGGTTTGCTTGGATCCTATTGATTGACTTGTACACAACTCTGTATACACATTTTTCACCAGCATTGTAGTTTAATTTTGAGTAACTTTATGTGCTTTCTGACAGTTGAAAGGTAATCAATTCTTTGTTGCCACGATTTTGAGGATTGAAGTCAGGTTTGAAACATGTTTTTGTGGTGAATCCCTTGGTAGGTAATTTTTATTTTTTGCATTGCTTGAGGACAAGCAATAGTTTGAGTTTGGGGGTGTGTTAAGTGTGACAAAATACTATATTTTCTACCCTTTTTACTCATATTATTGTTAAACTTAGGCCCATTCTAGTTGCATTCTTAGCTATCCATGCTTAGTTTCGTAGTTTCTATGTCCGTTGGACTTGGCCTTATGTTTTGATAATTTTTTTGAGAAATTGTTGTTGTTTTCGCTCTATTTTGTGCAGGATGAGTTGCCGAGCCACTTGCCAAAGGATTTTCTAGCAAGTCGCGATAAAGCTATTATATCCAAGATTAATTCAAAATGCATTGGATAATGACCAAATTCAAATTCAAAAGCTGAGTTAGTTAGAGATCAGATCCCACGGTTTGCACACTCAATCGGACTCCTATCCTCGCCTATTTAAGGAGATCGCATTAACACATCAAAGGGGGATCAATCGTGAGAGGGGGAGATCGGATCAAAGAAGAGGATTCGCGTGGAGCCATTAACATCAAATGAAGAGTTCATCTTCTCTATTTATTTCTATCATGTATCATGCGATCCACGCATGTTTGGGTTTTATTCATTGTTGTTTTCTTCTAACCCAACCATGAACTAGAATAATTTGGCTTGGGTTATCGGGTTTATGGTGGGTAAAGACGAATAATTTGTTTTGGTTATTAGTTCAATAAATACAATGTTTATTCATTCTTGGTTCATGAATTTGCTTCAGGGAAACTTGAGAAAGGAACTTGAATGCATTTATTTATCTAGACTTGGGAGAGTTAGATTCATTAAACGAATTATACGATTTCCATTTAAATGACCGTTGGTGGAAACCAATTCACCTTAGGAATAAGGGACGAAATTCAACGGCTAAGAAGAGTAAAAAGATCGATGTTGTCCACCAAAGGTTAACGTAGGGATGTATTACCAAGGCTTGCGCATTCATCAGTCCTTCGGTTAGGGTTAATTCAAAGGCATTGAAGAATACTGGACATTGAAGGGCAATTTACTTGCCATATCAATTACATGCCACGACAATTCATTCGACAACTACACCATTACTCACAATAATCCAGCCTACTCTCTCAACTCGATTTCCTCTTTCATTTATTTAAATTCCTTTAGGCTTAGTTTATTTTACTTACCATTATCTATTACCATCAATTTATTTCTTTTACAATGCAATAACTTAGGCAAAGTGGCTCAAACCAATCCATGTGGAGATGATACTTGATACCTATCACTTTATTACTTGTGACTTGTATACTTGCATCATTTGAATAGCAATTAAATCACATAACAACATCATTCATCAGTTGACAGCTAGATACACACCTCGACAAAATGGAGTTGTAGAAAGAAAGAAAATTGCACCATTCTCGACATTGCAAGGAGCACGGTAAAAGGTAAGCATCTACCAAGAAATTTATGGGCCAAAGCAGTTCGATGTACAGTTTACATGTTGAATCATTGTCTAACAAAGAGTGTAAAGAACATGACATCGAACGAAGCGTGGAGCGATAAAAACCAGGAATTGGGCATCTCAAGATTTTTGGATGCATCGCATTTGCCCACGTACCTGAGCAGATAAGAAAGAAGCTCGATGACAAGAGAGAAATACAGTTTCATCGACTATGATGAACGAAGTAAGGCCTACAGACTTTATAATCCTTTAACCAAGAAGATAATCTCAAGAGATGTTGAGTTCAATGAAGCAAAACACTGGAGATGGAGCATAGAAGAAAAGAAAGTTAAAGGACTGTTTTTCAACGAAGATAAAGACAATGATGACTTCATCAACCAATATGAACAAGGTGATGATCACGGTCCTCTACAATATTTGACTTAATCATATTTATCAAGCAATAGTACCAGAATAAAAAATCTTGAAGTACAACCAACCAAAGTTTGAAGGCTTATGAGGGAAAGAATAGTGCCAAAAAGGTACAAGGATTACAAAACTCAAAGTATTTCACCTTTCTATTTACTTGCAAACATTCAATAACATATGAAGAAAAATAGAAGATGACAAGTGGAAGAATGCCATGAATGAAGAAATTTCATTGATAGAAAGAAATGATACGTGGGAGCTCACAAGCCTACCAAAAGGACATAATCCAATTGGAATCAAATGGGTGTGCAAGATGAAGACAAATAAAGAAGGACAAGTAGAGAAATACAAGGCAAGACTAGTTGCCAAAGGCTACAAGCAAAGACAAGAAATAGACTATGATAAAATATTCGCTCCAGTAGCAAAGATCGACACTATCAGACTTCTCACAGCAGATGCAGCACAAAACAAATAGAAGATTTATCAAATGGATGTGAAGTCGGCATTTCTAAATGGCTACCTAGAAGAAGTTTATATCGAGCAACCACTTGGATACATTAAACAAGGAAATAAAGATAAGGTATACCGCTTGAAGAAAGCCTTATATGGATTGAAGCAAGCACCAAGAGCATGGAACACAAGAATAGATGAATGTTTCCATAAGAATGGATTCATAAAGAGTTCACATGAAATAACTTATATACAAAGAAAAATGACGACGGTTATATCATGATTGTGTGCTTATATGTGGACGACATTATCTTCACTGGAAACAACCCAGGTATGTTTCATGATTTCAAGAAAGCTATGATTTCAAGAAGGAATTTTCTTATTCCAAAAAAAAGCACGTGGAGCAAATCTTAAACAAATTCAGAATGAAAGATTGCAAGCCAGTATCTACTCCAGCTGAAACTAGCATGAAATTAAGTGTTGATTCAACAAGAGAGCAGGTGAATCCAACGTTGTTCAAAAGCATCGTTGGAAGTTTAAAGTATCTGACTATCACGCAACCAGACATAACATACGATGTGGGACTGGTAAGTAGATTCATGGAGAATCCAAAATAAGATCATTGGATTGTAGCAAAGTGAACTTTGACATATGTCAAAGGTACGTTGGATCATGGATTATTCTACAAGCATTCATAAAATTCAAAGTTAGTTTGATATTCCGACAATGATTACGGGGGAGACATATATGATCAAAAAAACACTTCTGGATACCTATTTCATACTGGCTCTGCAACAGTTTCATGGTCATCAAAGAAGCAGCAAACGGTAGCTTTCTCAACATGTGAAGCAGAATAAATTGCCACTGCAACGTGCACTTGTCACCAATTTGGTTGAAAAATGTTTTGGACGAGCTAAATTTTTCACAAGAATGACCAACTACAATATGTTGACAATAAATCCACTATATTGCTAGCAAAAAATCCCGTCTCCCATAGCCGAAGTAAGCATATTGATACAAAGTATCACTTTATACAGGAGCAGGTAAAAAAACAAAAATGTAGAGCTAGTCTATTACAGAACTGAAGATCAATTGGCAGATATATTTATGAAAGCGTTGAAAGTAGACATATTCTATTAATTTAAAGAAAAGCTTAGAATGAAGGTTGGGTTTAAGGGGTGTTAGGAATCAAATCTAACTACAATTACTTATGTCGGCAAGATAAAGTGTTGTGGAGAAGCTTCGTGATTTGTGTAGCAATTGTAACCAATGTGTTGGAAATATCTTGAAGCTTCAAAGTGTGGCCGGAGCTAGAAGAATCAAAAATTCTTCACAATTAAAGAAATGCTAATGGCGGCAACATTATGTCCACATGGCAGCATTTCCATGAAGAATAAGAAGGATATGGCAATAACTAGAAGTATCGGCAATTGTTAGAGAATTCTAAGATTAAATTAAATAATATTTTAGTTAGTTTCCAGATGGTTTCCTAATTCGGTTTAGTGGCCTATAAATAGGAGTCAAAGTAGTGAGTTTGTGTGTGACTTTTGAGAAACAAAAGTTAGTGTTTGCATAAGAGTGTACGTAAGAAAAGAGTGCGTCTTTGCAGCAGCGAAATAATTTGTAATTTGGTTGGTTTGTAATATAATTGTAAATTTTAAATTACATCAAGTGTCCATTTATGTTTCTAATAAAAGTAACGTCGAACAGTCACATCGAACGTATGACAGTTTTAAACTCAAGTTTTATCTTGAAATTTAAAAAATCTAACTTCCGTTACATGGCCGTTTTCAGTCCAACAGTCTTCTAAAATCTTCGTCGGACGAAACCTTAAGTGACGTTGGGTAATGGTCTACTTTGAGCCATATGAAGCGTGTTGTAAGATTCCAATGACCAAAGTCTAAACGCTTACGTCTGCACCACTGACCCAAATTGTAAAGTCCCATATCCTCAAAAGATTCTTTTTGGCACGAACGCATCAGAATCCAACACTTGGAATTATGCAAAGCATATATTATTACGGACTCAATCACTTGCATCTACCCCAAATTAAGGGAACATACAGTTTGGCATTCCCCAAGATTCATGATTTCCCAAATTCAAAATTATTATTTTATTTAGTTTTCTCAATGATATTATTAATTTACTTGCATAAATTTGCATAAATCCAAGTGATCAAGATTGAAAATCGGAAAAACATTAATTTATACATATCGGACTTTTCTTTTCTTTGCAGATTCGGATAACATTAGAATTCGAAGTTGATATAACTTTTTTTTTTATAAAAACAGTTAATTTTATTAAAAATAGTCAAGATTATAATGAGGATTTATAACTATAATAGTAAAATTAAACACATAATTTAGATATTTTATTATAACCCAAAAAAAATTAGCCACTTGACACCATATAAAGACCATACAATAAAAAGATTAAAAAAATCTAATCAAAAGACTCGGATAAAAAATAAATACGAACATATTTGACTACATCGGCAAAAGAATCACAAAATCAAACTACTGAAAGACCATCGACAATCGCAAATCAGAGCAGAGCGTCGTAAGAATGCTACCCACGAATGCCAACCGCATATCGAAATTCAATCTGAGGGACTAAAGCAGGGAAGATCAATAGGATAACAAATCATTGCCATCTTGATCAGTCGAGGCGACGTCAAACCTAACCTTAAAAAAGATGAAAATGATGGTCAAACGACAGACAAAAGAGAACGAAAATATTTCATAAAAACATAGAAAAACGTGTCATAAAGACGAAATTCTTCTTATAAAAATTAAAAAAACAAAAAAAAAACAAATATGAGATATAAGTAACCAAAGGAAAACAAGTACCGACGATCCGCAAACTAACACTAAGGCTTGTGCCGCCGTCAGCCAAGCAAAATGAAAAGAAAAAAAATTGGTTGAAGCTGATACAACTCTTGAATATTAATTATATGAATCTATTTTATTTTTTTGGATAATGTATTCATATATCTTAATCTATTATTATTCACTCCACAATTTAAAATTTTTATTTTAATTTTATGTAGTTTGTCTATTTGAACCCAGAACTCTACCTTTTAAACACTAAACCTAAATATGGCCTGACATTCAAACAAGCATAAATGTGTACTTTGCAAAAAAATTCTAAGTTTTGGGAGAATATTTCATCAACATGGATACCGGTTTTGCTACTTGAATAAAAAGCAAACTTGGGATTAAATTTGAGATTGTGGTGCATATTTTGAGTCCTATCCATTGTTTGTTTGGATATCAACTTCCAAACTCTAATACTCAAGGATGGACTAAGGGGGCTAGAGGGGCGGTCGCCCTCTAAAAATTTAAAATTCCTACATGATTTATAATTTTTTAAAAAATTATATATTTTCTATTGAAAATCTATTTTTGTCCTCTTAAAATTTTATAGATTCATCGCCTAACATAAAATCATGCGTTCATCCCTGCTAATACCTAATGTCAACACAACATCAATGAAGAACACGGCCTAAACCCTAAATTTTATTTGATCAAAACCAAACTTTCTGGTATGCCATACCGAATTCTGAATCAGAATTCAATACTTAGAAACTTGTTTAGTTAACCGTTCTTTTTCTTTTCTTTTATACACCAATCTTATTAGACACAAGCTAGCTAGATAGCAGGAGGTACTAGGAATTTCCATTGTATCTACCGCATATTAAGGGAACATACATTTTAGGTTTTCAATGAGATTCATATATTCAATGTATTTTTTTTATTTGCAATGCAAAATTGATTGTAGATTGAATTACCATTTACTTTGTTGCAAGTATATCCAAACCTAACATGTCTTCCATGCAACAAGGATGATCCGGTTTTCAAGTTTTAGTTGCTCCAATTTCTCTCATTAAATAACCTTGAACACTTTGCACAACATTTTATTTTTATACTACTTAATTCTAATTCTGAGATATGATTATTATTTAAATATAGACAAATTATAATTGAATTCCATTCGTTAAGATAAATTATGTAAAATATGATTGATACTGAGAATGGATTAGTTTTCGAAGTACAAGACGATAGTAGATTGTTGTCCGAAGAGGATCACACTTTAGAATAAGGATGGTCATATGAGGTTTTGATTGCTGGGGAGAAAACTGACTTTCTCTAACGTTATTTCGGCACTGAAATTGATGTGTAAAGGTTGTTAGGCTTATTCGACATACATTCTAGATTCTAGAGCAACTTATTCAAAAAAACAAAAGATTGACCTAAAGCAATTGATCTTAGTGTGGAGAGTATTCAAATGGTTAGGAATTTTATTGACGAGTTTTCAAATGAGTTACTAGGGTTGCCACTAGATAGAAAAGTGGAGTATCAAGGTTGTTGCCAGATAGAAAGGTTAATTTTGGAACTGAGGTTTTCCTCACTATCACACCAATCTATATTACACCTTATCGCATGACACAAAAAAGATTTGAAAGCATAATACAAGATTTATTGGACTGAGGCTTCATTAGTCTTAGTGTGTAATCTCAGGGTGCACTGGTTCTTTTCATAAATAATGACGACACATTACCTCTTTGCATTGACTACATGCAGTTCAATAAGCTTACAATGAAGAGTATGTAATAGAGAATAGCTGATTTTTTTTAATAGTTGAATGGTGCTAACTATTTTTTGAAGACTAGTTTGAGATCGAGTTTGTATTAGTTAAATGTTAAAGAGTCTAATGTCCCTAAGACCGTATTCAAGACTCGATATGCTCACTACAAGTTTTTGGTTATGCAATTTAGACTAAAAAATACCATGTTTCATTTATGTATTTGATGAATAGAGTTTTTTCAAATGTATATGTATCAATTTTTGGTGGTTTTTACCAATAACATTCTTGTGTATTATAGGAATAAGTGTAATAGCCCAATTTTTGGCTAGTGTCCAAAATGTAAACTTTGAAAGTTTTGTGGCTAAAGTATAAAGTTTAGAAAAGTTTAGGGATCAAAGTGCAATTTTCAAAAGTTATGTATTTTAACCCCTTAAATGAATAGTTTACCCCCAATAATGACATTTCCATGTTACCTGGATTTTTTCGTACGGAGTTTGTATTAATGGCTATAAAGCGATAAAGTTCGAAAAAATATTCTGATAATCGGATCGGGCTAAAATTTCAGAGATAGTTCCATGGACCTTAGAAGAGTCATAAAATATCATTTGATGAATATTTGGATGTTAAAAAGATCGGGAAAAATTTAAATCAATTGAAATGACATGGAATGGCAATTTTGCGATTAATTTGATAGGTAAAGGGCATTTTGGTCATTTCTCCCAAAAGGGACATGGAAAGAATTTTGAGATTTCTTTTATTGATGAATAGTGGCTGATTAGAATCCAACTAAGTCTAGTTGGAATGTTACAAAATGGCAAATTACAAATATAAATCTAGTTTGAGGGTATTTTTGGAAAATGAAATTTATTAAATTAAAAATTCATTTTTTCATAATACAAGTGTCTTAAATACATGAAATATGAAGGAATTATCAGCCAAATACCCTCCAAAACCGTGAACTAAATCTGCTCTATTGTGGGATGCTCATAAGTGGAAAATGAAATATTTTATTTTATTCATATGATTAATGAAGTCAAGCCCGAATCAAAGAAGGTTCGAGGTACTATCAAAGAAAGGATCGAACTAGGACTTAGTGAGGCAAAGCATATACGGTTATCAAATAACTGACATGAACATAATTCAAGGCTTATTTTTATATCTAGCTTATCTAAGTATAACTGATAAATTACTTGTATTAAGTTCATCATGTTTACTTGACATACTTCAACATGTTTCTCATAGCATAATATAACCAGTTTCTATGGCATTTCATGGAAAACTTTATCATAATTCTAATTATTTTCCTAACATATCAAACAAAGAAATACAAATATTACTAAGCTTAACATAATCGAGAAAATACTGAGATATACAAAGAGTACAGAGAACCTGTTATTTCCCGTACTTAATACCAAAACTTTGCAGTAAACTTAGTACATAACGAAATTTGCCAAGCTCACTAGCTCGATTATATGCACTTTTATTAATCTTTTAAATTTGCCCAAAGTATACTTTATGAGACCTTAGGTACGCGAGTCATCTGAAATATGACACCGTAGTGCCAAACGGAACAGACAGATGAGTACGTACTCGAGGACGCTCTTTGCTCCTCATATAGTCAAGGACGCTATTTTCTTCTCATTTAAGCACCTCCTTAGTGCACTTAGCACCATGGATTTAGATCCCCAAGGTGGATGTGACACCGTAGTAGTCACAAAACAGACAGATATTAGAACAGAATGATGCAGCTGCTAAGACTCTATGGCATGCCAACTATACCAAGTACTCCCACTTTGTAATACTTGGGCATACAGATATATGTATATCATGATCAAAAGTTAGCATATCATATGTCATCAATAAATCATAATGGCAGTTCATAACCTAAATAATGTCAGGTATATTATAACAAAGATATCTATCAAAGCATTGATAATGTATTATATGTATTACTTGCTCTTACCATATTCAATTAACATATCAGTTATAGTGACTATCATAACATTTCACAGATAAGTTCTCATACTTAAGACAGTATGTTATTCAAGCCATATTAGCTTATTTATTAATAATACTTTTCCAGTCAGTGATCATGTATCAAACACATCACTTATTCTTAGTTTTTTATGAACATAACATATCATAAATAATTTTTTAGTCATATGTTAGGAACATTGTCCCCACATTGCTCGCCATATTACTTACCACATTTAAACAATAGAACATAACTTCAACATATATCATATCATGCATTCATAAATAAGGTTAGCTTATCGCAAACCTCCCTTTATCACATGCCTAATTAAGTAATAATTAAGGCACTCACCTTGGCCACTTAACACAATGCCTCACTAAGTCCTAGTTCGATCCTTTCTTTCATAGTACCTCAAAACTTCTTTGATTCGGACTTGAATTCATTAATCACATGAATAAAATAAAATAAAATATTTGTTAGATTCAAATCTAACAATACCTTAAACATGTTGTCTAATATAATCATTGGTTTAGCATTCTAACTTCATTTTCATGTCTCTAACATCATTAATAATATAGATACACATCAAATTCATAAAAATCAGATCTGGTCCCTTAATTTTAAAGCTTTCTGAAACGGTCCCTATGTATTTAACTTAGGGTTTTGCTTCTAAACAACAAATCAAGCTTACTAGATCTTTAATCCAACATCACAAACCCTAAGTTAGACTTAAATCCATAAACCCTGATCTTCTCTATACAAACCAAAATATGTAGGGTTTAAATCCCAACTCAAAAACATGATTCTAACTTAAAATCAACCATGGATTCATAAAATCATAAAAGCCCCAATTTGTTCATAAACCCTAATTTCTTCCTCATATCAAATATCATCAACCAAGTAAGTATTCTATGAATTATTTACATCAGAAGATAGAGCTCGAAGAGTATGACAACTTTGCAGTTCGAAAGATTACTTGAAAACCGAGATTCGGGGCTTAAATCGAGCTTGTAAAATTTCTCTTCTTTTTCTCTTCACCGCGGCTTTGGAGGGTTTTTGGCTGATAATTCCTTCATATTTCATGTATTTAAGACACTTGTATTATGAAAAAATGAATTTTTAATTTAATAAATTCCACTTTCCAAAAATACCCTCTAACTAGATCTATATTTCTAATTTGCCATTTTGTAACATTCCAACTAGACTTAGTTGGATTCTAATCAGCCACTATTCATCAATAAAAGAAATCTCAAAATTCCTTCCATGTCCCTTTTGGGAGAAATGACCAAAATGCCCTTTATCGATCAACTTATTCACAAAATTGTCATTCCATGTCATTTCAATCGATTTAAATTTTTCCTGATCTTGATAACATCCAAATATCCATAAAATGACATTTTATGACTCTTCTAAGGTCCATGGAACTATCTATAAAATTTTAGCCCGATCCGATTATCAGAATATTTTTTCGAACTTTACCGCTTTATAGCCATTAATACAAACTCCGTACGAAAAATCCGGGTAACATGGAAATGTCATTTTTGGGGGTAAACTATTCATTTAAGGGGTTAAAATACATAACTTTTGAAAATTGCACTTTGATCCCTAAACTTTTCTAAAGTTTATACTTTAGCCACAAAACTTTCAAAATTTACATTTTGGTCACTAGCCAAAAATTGGGATATTACAATTGAACCCTTGTAGAAGTAAATACACTAAGGTTTGAGAATGGAGATTGCTTTGGGAATCAATTTTATTTAAAGTGGCCTCGGAAAGATTGATTAGAATCGTCAGAATCAGCGTCGCCACCCTCTTTCGATTCCATCAATCGTTGCCTAACCGGAGACACACCCAAGGGATCAGCGCGGTCACAGCTCCCAGAACGCCACCGTCAATAACCGTCTGTTGAACCTTGTGTTCCATCACTGACACTTCGATTCCCTACGACTCCCCACTTTAAATTTTAAAATTTTAAACTAAAACCTTTAAAATTTTAAGATTTTAGTTTAAACCTACAAATATTTTAAAATTTTAAATTCTCTTAGTTCTTTCACCAAGTTCCGTCACTACTAAACACGATAATCTCTTTTCAGAATGTTACACCACCGAAAAAAATATAACATTATTCAAACCAAACGTACCCTAAATAGTTTGTTAAGATTCTAACAACCAACGTATATGTGCTTAGGTCAGCAGCACTGTCCTAAATTATAAACTCCATATTCTGCAAGCAAAGCTTTTAATATGCTCTTAGAATTTGACGATGAAACAGAACCCAATACTTTGATAGTGAAATTTTTTTAAGGTTTTGTCTAACCTATGCATCCACCTCAAATTAAGGGTATATACATTTGGGCATTCCCCAAGATTCACATATTCCTAGTTAGAATACTACTTAATATGTAATAACATGATTAATTTGCCAATATCTATATAATCAAGACTGGAAAAGCAACAGACAGCAATTTACGACGGTTAAAGTTCACTATGAGTCCTTTATTATATCGAAAAATTCATTCAAATCCTTCTACTTTTTGGCGAGACATTTATGTCCCAGTGCGCTTGAAAATCAACATATTCTAGTCCAAAACATCAACTTTTAAAGATGCGTCTTAATGCTGATATGGCATTAATTCATATGTTTTAGACTAAAATATGTTGATTTCAAACGGACATGAACAAGGATGGAGGTACTAAGGGCATGGGAGGGGGTCGTGTCCTCTCAATTTTTTTGTTTAATATTATTTTTTTCTTTTTTATTTAAATTAAGTTGTGTCCCTTCTAATTTTTGATTACATAATTATTAGGTTCTTGGTAATTTTAAAATTAGACGGCTTTATCTCTATCATTGTCTAATCCGGATAATGACTAAAATGTTTCTTTAAATAGTAGAGGAGTGAAATGAACTTTTGGATATGGTAGAGGGACTTGTACTGAACTTTAACCAAATTATTACATCTTTGTTTTTATATGATTGGAAGTTTTTCTTTAAATTATTGTATCATAGCTATATATTGACAAACCCTCGAAAAGTGGGTGGAATTTCTTTTTACTTTTTTTTCAGAAATATTATATTTAAAAGATTAATTTTCTTTTCAAAAAAAAAATTGTTACGTTGGAGACAATGGCGGATTTAGACTTCGTATTAAATGGGTTCAATAAAATTAAAGTTAAATGAATTAAGTGGGGTCAAATAGGTTCAAATATATTTAATTTTCTTTTCTACCCTCAAAATTTTTTATTTTTACAAAAATTCTCTAAAACCAAGTGGGGCCAATTAACTCCACTAAACTCCACTTAAATTTGCTCCCGGTAGGAAAGCCATGAATATCGAATATAAATCATAAAATAGACTTTATTATACTACAAAAGGGAAGTAATTAATAAAAAGAAATAGTGTATAATTAACTATTAATTCAAATAAAAAATCCCAGTGTTTCCACGCACTCTTTTAACATATATTTAACAAAGAAAAGTGTAAATAACATATTTAACACATTTAGTTTGTGGAAATTAAAATCAACAACATATTCTAGTGGACTGTCCGATAGATGCATTTTTATTTCTTTTAACGTGTAAACAGTAAATATATGCATTTGACAGTGAAGTGATAAGTAATTTAAAAAAAGTCCTTAAAAATAAGTGTTTTTTTTAGAATGAAAGGAAATTCATTCATCATAAGAAAAGAACAAAAATTTTATGAACAGGTCCCCAAGCTACCACCAGCAGCATTACAAAAACCACCATCCATAAGAGAGGTAAGAGAACATCCGAAAAGCCAAAACAAAACAGTCATATAGACAAAGCACCAGGATAAAAACCTAAATAACATAAAAGACAACATAACATGATTTTTGGAGCAAAGAACCAGTTTATAATTCAGATAGGTTAGGTGACACCTCTGCGAGAGCTCTATCTGAAGGCATACTTTTTATTTTAAAAGAAATAGGATCTTGTCATCAAAGGTACTATCTGGACCAATCTGGGTGAAAAAAAAAGAAAAAGAAAAGTCATCACTGAACGAGTAACTCTCGACCCTAAACATATAAGAGACGAGAAAAGGGCAACCAACATTAACAAACTGAAAAGAAAACTAGGGATCACAATGCTGAATCGAGCAACGAAACCAGGGATCACGACCCTTAAAAATGAGTGATATCACATGATTGACTGTTTGTGTTTAATTTACAAGCTGACAGAACCTAAGAAGCGGTGGCGGTGGAAAAAGTGTGATATTCTTTTTGTGAAATTTAAGTTCGAATAGTGGTGTTCGCAAAGTATTCGTAAATTTTATTAAAATCTAAATATATATATATATATTATTATTATAATGTTACAAGTCATTCTATTTTTCACGATTAAAGCTCACTATAAGTCCTCTATTATGGCTCCTTTTAAGAATAATTTTAGAACGAGATTTTAGGTGAGAACAATTGTTTGGAGAAAAGCTGAAATTTTTAACATTTCTAAAAGCTTGGTTAAGAGACTAAATTATGTGCAAAAACTGGTTGAAACGATGAAATTTTTGGGTCGTTCGGCGCAGTTTTTTCGTTGGCAACTAAAAAATGATTTCAAACTCGTTCCTGAATGGAGCCTATATCTAAAAATTCATTATAATTCTTCTTTTTTTAACAACACATTCATTTCCTTGTACACTTGAAGATGAGCATATTTTAGTCCAAAACATTAACTTTTCTATTAGTTGAAAGATGTGTCTAAATGATAGTTGATATTGCATTAATTTTAGGGGTGTTTAAATTCGAGTACTTGAAGTGCCGAATACCCGATTATTCAGATAAAATATTTGTCAACGTGTGTCTTGTCCTGTGATTATCATGTACTCACTAGTCGAGTACTCATAAAACTTGGATACTTGCACAATTAGGTACTGGGTACCTGGTTGATATTTATATTTCTATCTATCTAGAGAGGGGGGTAAATCTAAGACCTTTTTCTGCAATCCTTTGCTAATTTGATGATCTGAGCTTTTCTACATCAGCAAATGAAGTGCAGTTTAACTGTTCAAGCAATCATTCCGCCATCAGCAATCGGTAATTTATATTAAAAGCAATAATATTTAATATAATTTAATATATATATATATTAAAGTATCGGGTCGGGTACCTAATTTAAAAAATTGACCCTGACCTAGCCTAATTATCTGGGAAAATCTCAGGTTGTTATCTGACCTGATCATATAAATTTTTAAAAGAATATCTAATTTTTGAGGGTTTGGGTCAGCGGGTAACTTGAGTCGGGTATTTTTTTAACACCCTTAATTAATTCATATGTTTTGGACTAGAATATATTGATTTTCAAAAAGAATGAAACAAAATTGAGCTACTAAGGGCATGGAAAGGGTTGTGTCCTCTCAATTTTTTTTTTAATAACAATTTTTTATATGATCTGGATTTAGTAGTATTAATTTAATTTGGGTACTCTTTTTTTCTTCTTGGGTTTTGATTTTGGCTTCGTTCGAATCAAGCTTAAAGGGGTTTTTACTGAGGCCTTTTTTTCTTTTTTTATAAAAATTAATTTTTATACTTCTTGTTGATGTCCAAAATGTCAGACACCAAACATGAGGCGTAAATGGTGATGAGAGCGGTGGTCGATCACTGTTTATGGCAGTTCACCCGTATTCGTTCTGGGCTGAAAGTCGCAAGACGAGGTTAGAGATGGAGGCGGGGAAGAATCAATCATGCCCCTCTCTTTGATATGTCTTTTTATGTGGATGACGAGGGTTTTGCGGTCCTTAATGGCAGAAGGTACTGATTTGATGGTTATGACGCTATGTATAGGTTGCCAGAGGTAAATTTGGTTGATTAGACAATGGTCGTATCTGTTAGAGAGCCTGAAGATTGGTAATTTGGGGGTAAAATCTTCGGAGGTATTGGGTTATCTTCGATTTACTTTTACCGATCCCGAAGGTATGTTGGTATAATAGTTTCCCCTCGAGTCGAAAGAGTGCCATAAAGTGACATGACTTGAGAGTGGGATTGGTGAATTGTACCATTTTTATTCATAGCAATTTTCGGCAACCGTTTTGTGCCTTTGGAGGGGTGAATACTTGTGAATGGGGTTTTTCTTAGTAGTCTTGTAGGAATAAGTGCGTAGTGAATATTAGCATCTCTGTATGGAGGTATCTGAGACCCTTGGAGTAATAGTTACAACTGGGTTGAGGCATCTTATCACTCTTGAGAAACAAACACTAAAGAGTGGAGTTGTCATCGGCACTCTTGTAGAAACGAGAGTTAAGTGGGTGGTGGCATCTCCGTGTTCTTGGACTATCAGTCCTAAGTAATGCAAATACATCTCACTATCGAGGTAACCATGTGTTTGTAGTAATCACATGTCCGGTTGGCATGAAACACGGGCATCTCTATGTCCTTGGATAATCGTACTACTAATGGCATTAAATGGATAGAGGCATCTCTATTCTTCCAAAACCCACAATGGCCCACGGTGATTGGGAGAGGGAATCAGAGGCATCCATGTGTTTGTAGCAATTGTATGCTTTGAAATGCATGAAACATGGGCATAACTATGCTCTTAGAGGAACACAATATCGTTAGCATTAAATGGACGGAGGTTTTACAGTCCTTTTCGGAGGGACAATCGTAGGTACATAGACGCTCTTAGAGAGACAGTTGAAATTTTGAGTGGAGCTTATATCGACATTCTTGGAGGTAACTGCCATGTTGTAGGTGGAAGTGTCTCAGAATCTTTGGAGAAACAATTATCATATGGTCGGAGATATTTCGTCACCCTTGGAGAGTCAAATTCATAATGAGTGGCATTGTCTCAACACTCTTGAGGAGACATTTTATTATTTCGTGTGGAGCTTAACTTGACACCCTTGGAGGATGTAAATGAGAAAAAAGCATTCGATTTTATTACAAAGTTGAGTGTCGGTAATCATGCTTTTTTACAAAATGATGCTAGTTTTAAAAGTATCTTTGGTTAGATATAGAATTTTTAGAGGTGGCGTGCGTTCCATGTACGGGGCATTTCTTTTCTACTCATGTCCTAACTTGTATGCTCTAAAGCCAATTTTTACAGTTACTTTGTAGGGACCCTCCCAGTTGGGTGTCATCTTTCCCCTTCGTCCTACAAGAAGGCTAGCCTCAATGTTTCCCATGACCAAGTCTCCTACTTGATATTGCTTGTTTCGAACTTTGGAGTTGTAGTACTAAACCACTTGCAGGTTTTGAGCAGCTAGCTTGATCTTTGTTGTCTCCCTGGTTTCCTTGAGTAAGTCGAGGCTGGTGCAGAGCACCTCTTCATTAATGGTTTCATTGTAGTGGAATGTCCCAAGGGAGCTTGCTCTTACCTCCGCCGAGATTACTACTTCAGAACCAAACATCATGTTAAAGGGGGATTCTCTAGTACCCGTGTGGTAAGTGGTTCGAAGAGCCCATATCCTCTAGCTAAGCCCCATCAGCGTCTCCAACCTTCCTTTTTAGTGTTGTGAGGATCTTTTTATTTACAGGATCAACCTGGCCATTAGTTTGAGGAGTTTTGACGGAGCTCTTAAAGGGGGTAATCTTCAAGTTGTGGCAGAATTCTTAAAAATTCCCTTGAAATTATGTTTCGTTGTCTGTGATAATGATATGCTGGAGACCGTATCAGTATATGATAGTCTTCCAGACAAAACTCTCAACTTATTTTTTCGTAATGGTGATCAAAGCTTCAAATTCAATCCACTTAGTAAAGTATTCTATGGCTACTACTATGAATTTCTTTCTGTCGACTATCTTCGGGAAAAGTCCTAATATGTTTATTCCCCATATGGCGAAGGGCTAGAGATGGCATTCAATGATTCTGTCGGTATCTTTGAAACAGACGAGTATTTTTGACACGGTGTACACTTAGTCACGATTTTGATAGCTTCTTGGTGGATAGTCAGCCAGTAGAATATTTTTCGGATGACCTTTTGGGCTAGGCACCATGATCTAGTATGGTGTATGCAAATGCCTTTGTGAATCTTGCAGAGGACATAATTTGCCTCTTTAGGGCCTAGACAGTAGAGGAATGGTTGGGAGAAGCATTTTCTGTATAGGACTCCGTCAATTAACATGTACCTTGCTGCGTTGTTTCTTAGTTTGGCTTTCTCCTTGAGATCCTTTGGTTCTTCACCGTTGGTGATGAATTTTACAATAGGGGTCATCTAGTTGGGCTCTTCATTTATGCACATGATGGTTTTTTGTCTGTAAGAAAATTCTTGAACCTAGCTATTTGTCGGAGGTTAATTGTTTGAAGTTTACTCATCAGGGAAGTCACCATCTGATGATTACAGAAGAGGGTGGGGTTTTTAACTTCGTATTCCCCTATGACTTGTTTTGCACAAGCTGGGAATCAGTGTAGAGGATTATTTTTCTAACCCCTAGCTTTAGTGCCAAATCCAGCACTGTTATAAGTGTCTCATACTCTGTGACATTGTTAGAGACGTTGAACCCAGAAGAAAAACTGTACTGCCATTTATTGACCTGAGGGGTCTCTTAGCAAAATTTTAGCTCTGATATTATCTTTGCTCGATGATCCGTCTACAAACAGTGTCCATTGGTGTTCAGGTGGAGGGTTTGCATTTCTTTTTGCCATATCCTTCTGATTTAGAATTTTTGAGGCGAGGGCATCTTCTGGAGTAGAGGGTGGTGTAGCATTGACGGAGGGGGTGAAAGAGCATTCTGTTATGAAGTCAGCTAGAGGATGTACTTTGATAGCTTTCTAGAGAGCGAACTCAATACCAAATTCAGTCAGTATAATGCTCCACTTAATCATTCTGACAGAGGAATCAACTCGCTGGAGTATTTCTTTTAATGGTAGGTCTGTCAGGACTATGATTAGAAAAGCTTGGAAATATTGGAGAAATTGTCTAGCTACTACTATCAGTGCAAAAACTATTTTTTCTATCTTCGAATAATTAACTTCCTCGTTTTGTATTATCGTACTGGTGTAGTAAACAAAAAGCTAACCCTATTTTGTCTCATTGACCAGCACTGTAATGACGGTTTCATTAGAAGCTGCCAGATAAACCAAAAGCTCATCTCCTTTTCCTGGGTATGTAAGGACTGGCGGGGTGCTAAGCTATTTCTTCAGTTCTTCAAAAGCATCCTAAAACTTTGGGGTCCACCGGAAGGGAGTTGAACTGAGGGTTTTAAAGAAAGGTAAGCATTTCTCTGCCATCTTAGAGACAAAGCGGTTGAAGGCCACCACTCTTCTTGCCAACATATAGACCTCTTTTACTTTGGTAAGAGGTTTTATCTCCAAGATAGTAGTGATTTTTTTCGAATTGGTTTTTATTCCCCTATCTGATATCAAGAAACCCAAGAACTTCCCCGCACTAACTCCGAATATGCACTTGGCCGAATATAGGCACATATTGTATTGTCAAAGGACCTAGAATACCTCCGGTAGGTCTTTAACATGTTGTTCCTTGGAGGAGCTCTTCATAATCATGTCATCCATATACGCCTCCATGTTCTTTTCTATTTGGTCCTTGAAAATCTTGTTGACCAAGCGTTGAAAAGTTGCTCAAGCCTTCTTCAATTTGAAGGGCAATACTTTATAGCAGAAAAAGTCGTCCTCCATGATGAAAGATGTCTTCTCTTTGTCTCACAGGTCCATTTGGATTTTGTTTTACCCAGAGAAAGAATCTATGAAACTCATGTACTTTTTCCCAGTGGTAGAGTCTACCAACTTATTAATAGATGGGAACGAGAAACTATATTTTGGGCATGCCTTATTAAGGTCTGTGAAATCTATGCACATTCTACAGTTGTTGTTTACCTTCTTAACCATTACTACGTTGGAAACCCATTTTGGATAGATTACTTCTCTGATGAAACTAACGGCTAGTAATTTACTCATTTCTTATCTGGCTCTTAAGATCTTATCCATTGCTAACCTCTTATTTTTTTGTTGTACTGGCTTGGATCAGGGCTTGACGCTTAGTGAGTGCATTATGACAGATGTGTCTACTCATAGCATGTCCGCCACTGACGATGCAAAAATGTTTGAATGGGGCCTTAATAACCTTATCAGTGAGCGCCTTTCCAATTTAGAGAGAGTAGCAGCTATTTGGGTGGTTTTGTCCCTATCTCCTTCGAAGAGGGAGAAACTTTCCTTTTGCTCAGTAGATTCAACCTTTCTAGTGTTTGGGTCGCCCGTTATATTTAGGCTTTCCAAGTTAAGCTCTATTTTTTCTAATACATTAACCCTTCGGTCGGCTTGTTCTAGTTTTGAGGCAGGCAAAAGAGCTTCATTAGAAGAGTGTTGTGAGATTTGCATGGATCTGAAGTGGCATTCTCTAGCTGTATGTTGGTTTGACTTAATGTATCATTCTCCTTTGGGAGTGGGGAACATTATCGTTAGGTTAAAAGTGGCCAGAATTAGTTTGGCTTTTCTCATGAGTGGTCTGCCAAAGATGGCATTGTACGCGAAGGGTTGGTTTACCATAAAAAACTTTGTACCCACTGTGACAGTGTTTCTTCCGTCTCTAAGAGTGATAGAGGGGGTGATTAGCCCTTTGACATCAATAGAGTGGTTCAAAAATTCATAAATCAGTTTGTAAGATTTCAACTCGCTAAATGGCACTCTCATATGTTGAAAAATGCTCTACTATAATACCTCTATGGCACTTCCATTGTCTACTAGTATTCTTCAGAAAGTGTAGTCGTTGATTCGCGCTAACACTACCAAATGGCCATCTTTCGTTTCATCCAGGACTTAGGAGGAATATGTGTCCCTAAAGTTGATTTTCTAATCCTCTGTGAGTTGTCTTTCAAAAAAAAAAAATCCTCTGTGAGTTGAGATCTTTTCACTATTGTTCCTATAGATAAAACGCTTCTAGGATTAGGCTTACCACCGAGGGTATTATAAGGAGTGGTAGGGGATTGCGATCCTTATATTATTACATTAATCACTCCTCGAATAGGTCGCTACTTGCCCTCTTCCATTTTTCTATCATTCTGTTATCGGGGGTGTTGGATATACTGGTCTAGCAGGCATTTTCTCACGCATATTCTACTATGTTCTTAAGGTGGACACATCTGGCAGTGTTGTGCCCTTTCTGGCCGTAGAACGTATAGTAGAAAGAATTGTCCTGATGAGATCTTGGTCTCATTGGTGAGGAAAGTTTTATGGTCCCTAATCCCTGAACCTGGCAGAGGATCTTGGGTAGAAGCGTGTTCAAAGGGGTGTAGTTTGTGTAAGTTCTGTAGGGGGCTCCCTTGGGTTGTTCAGTTATATAAACTCTCTGGCCGAAGCTCGTCCTGTTTTTATTCTCCTTCCTCTCTTAAAAGATGAGGACCTTCCAGATCAGCAATTCACTCTTAAGGATTCATGAAATCTTAGTTTAGGCCGATGGTTCATTCGATTTTATTGGCTATAAAGGGGTGTTGTTGTAGAGAAAAGCTTTGAGCCGTACTGGCAGCTGATCCTATCTTTTAAACTTCTGTATATTTGTTGGCGACTTCATACAACTGGTTGATCTTGGTAGGTTTATTATCCCTTAGAGCATACTTCAAGGTGTCATCCCTCAATCCGGAGATATACGATAAAACGGCTTAGTCATCTGATAGGTCTTTGATGTCATAGGTGGCTCTGAAGAATCTTATGGTATATTCCCTCAGAAACTCATCGGGTTTTTGGACTATGTTGAGCAAGCTGGTCTTGGATCTGAGAATCGCTTTGTTGGACAGAAGTGTCCGATAAAAAGCTGCGATAGTTGCCTAAAGTGTATGATAGATCTAACTGACATGGACCCGTACTAGTTTTTGGCCTCCTCCGAAAGGTTGTTGGGAAGACTTTGCATTTCAGCTCATCACTCGTCCTCATGATGTCCATGTAGTTCTTATACTGGGACAGGTTATCGTAGGAGTGGGTTTCTGGTTCCATCGTAGGTTTCCTTATGAAGCTTAAAATGTGGTGGGCTAGAGGCGACGGATATATGGGGGTGAGAGGCTTTTCCTCCTCCATCATCCACTCACTACCAGGTTCGTTAACCGGGCGAAGATCGTCAATTTACCTCTACATCATTTCTAGTAGTCTTTTCCATGTCTCTTCTCAAGAGTCCACTAACGGGGTCGGACACTCAGCATTGTCCCCCCTCGCTTTGTTCCTTGGATGAGTGCCTATGGCACCCATGGTATCCGTGCGGGCTGCTATTTACTCTTGCAGGTGGCGCTCCTCTGCATTAGAGGCTATTTCCTCCTCCTCGCCTCGACGTCTAATTCTCTACTATTGGGAAATCAACAATTCCTGCAGGGTCTTTTGTATTAGCTCATATTACTGTTGATTCTATTGTTAGAGCTGCGGTTGGGCTGTTTGGGATGCCTGCAACTATGCTTGCAGATTTCTTAGCTCATTTTGCAAAGATAAGGTTTGACATAGGCTCTGACTCATTGAGTATGGAGCTTGCTGAAGTTGGACTCGTTGGTCGTCAAAGCTTGGGTAGTTCTAGTAGGGTCTGTGATACGTCAGATTAAGGGTATTTTGGGGTTTCTTGGCTTGAAGATCTCGGCATGTAGGTGAAGTTTTGAGTGAAGGGTGGCGACTGGCCGTTCGGGGGTCATTGCCTATTAGGATACATTTTGGTTGATTCTTTTGGCCAGAGGGACGTCGCACTAATTGTTGACGTCTAAAATTTCAAACATCAAACAAGAAGGTGAAGATAGAGGCGTAGATGGGTATGAGAGTGGTGGTCGATGATGGTTTATGACGGTTCACTCGTATTTATTCTTGGCTAAGAGCCGCAGAACGAGGTTGGAGATGGAGGCCTTGTTGGGGAAGAATCAACCATGCCCCTCTCTCTTTGATATGTCTTTTTATATGGACGGTGAGGGTTTTGAGGTCCTTAATGACGAGAAGTTTTGATTTGATGGTTATGATGACTATATATAGCTCGTCAGAGGTAGATTCGGTTGGTTGGACAATAGTCATGTCTGTCAACGAACCTAGGGATTGGTAATCTTGGGGTGAAAACCCCGTAGGCATTGGTTTATCTTTGGTTCACCTCCAGCGGTCCTGAAGGTATGTTGGTATAACACTTCTTAAATTTTAAATTAAATAATTTTGAAGTTAGACGACTTTGCTCCTTGTATTGTCTAATTCTATATTTGTCTTTGTCTCTAAATAGTAACTAAAATGTCTCTTTAAATAGTAAAGGACTGGAATGAACTTTTAGATATAATAGAGAGACTTGTAGTGAACTTTAACCAATTACTACATATTTAATTTTTGTACGATGTGAAGTTTTCTATAAATTATTGTATCGTAGCTATTTATTGACAAACGCTCGAAAAGCGTGTAGATTTTTTTATTTCTCAGAAATATTATATTAATTTTCTTTTCAAATTAAAAATGGGAAGTCGTTAATGAAAAAAATCTAGTATAATTAATTATTAATTCAAATAAAAAATTATAGGTTTCCACGTTCTCCTCTAAGATATATTTAAGGAATGTGTAAATAACTTATTTAACACATTTAGTTTGTGGAAATTAAAAGCACGTTAACAACATATATGAGTTATGGGTGGACTATAATCGTAAAAAATAGAATGACTACATGGGCAATAGAATGCGAGAGGATTGGTCATCGATCTCGTCCTAATGGATACTTTAGGAAAAAAAACTACATTAATAACATATATGACCTTTGAGTTCGAACAATTTTATTAGTAAAATATTTATAAATTTCATTAAAAATAGAACACGTAAATAGTTTGATAATAAACTTTTATAATAGTCCATCGGAATAAGTAAACTAACTGCTTATCCAAGATGCTGCTGTATCTCTCAATTCCCAAGTGCGATGAGGAATATGAACCAATTGGACAAGTGAAGAATGCGATACGACGCGCCCACGTTTGACGCGCACAGTGAATCTTTGTGCATGTGGGGTGCCCTCAAACCGAGTCCCCAGCGTCCAAACGAATCTGTCAAAATCCGTGTATTTTAACCATTAATTCTCAATACCCCACCATCGAAATTTCCAACCCCTTGCTTAAAATCCCTATATAAACCTCTGTTTTTCTCCCCCCCCCCCTCAATCATCAAGTTTTTTAAGAATTTCCCAGTCGTTGGGTGATAAAATAATGAAGCTAATCACAACCGGCGAACGGAGATATGCTCTTCTACTGGCCGCCTCGGACTCGGAGTACATAAAGAGAGTGTACGGCGGCTATTTCAATGTGTTCGTCGCTGCTTTCGGGGAAGAAGGAGAAAGGTGGGACTTGTTCAGGGTTGTGGACGGAGAGTTCCCCGACATGAGCGAGCTCTACAAATACGATGGATTCGTAATCAGTGGCAGCCCCCATGATGCTTATGGAAATGACCACTGGGTTCTCAAGCTTTGCTTCCTCTTGCAGACGCCTGATGCCATGCAGAAGAAAGTCCTCAGCATCTGCTTCGGCCATCAGGTAACAGAACTCGTGTTACAGTGTTGTATTGCAGTTGTAGACATAACAGACTACTATCTTTTTGCAATAACGATTTCGGACGGTTGAATCACTGATGCTCATTAATTCCATGTTTTTCCCTCAGATATTGTGCAGGTCATTGGGGAGGGGGGGGGGAAGTTGGGAAGGCGTGCAGTGGATGGGATATAGGGTTGAGGAAAGTGAAGATTGTGAAAGGTTTGCCAGTCCCCAGCTTCATGGAAGAGTTGGATGAAGTACCCTCTTCATTGTCTATCATAGAATGTCACCAAGATGAAGTATTTGAGGTCCCAATGGGAGCTGATGTGATTGCGTTTTCGGACAAGACGGGTGGAGATGTTCGCCATTGGGCAGCACATTCTCGGCATTCAAGGTCACCCCGAGTACACTAAAGACATCTTGTACAACCTCATTGATCGACTTCTCGACAACAACTCCATTCAGGTAATAATAGACTCTCGTCCCCAATATTTGATCTTAGTTCCGTTCACTCTGTGACTCCGCGTTTCTGTTGCATACAGAGAGAGTTTGCTGAGAATGCCAAATTCGGATTGGAGATTGCTGAACCTGACAGAAAGTGCTGGGAAAAAATATGCAGGAACTTTCTTAAGAGAACACATCATTTCAGCTTTTCTTGATCTTGGAAAAAATATGCACAATTGACTAGCCAGCTCACACCAATTAAGATGTTTTTTTCTCTTTTCTTTTTCTTTTTTTAAAGTAAGTTATTCCGTATTTGATATTTAGATTAACACAAAATATAAATTTGTAAGATTATTATTAGATACACTATTGTAACATCTATTATTCGGCCTAAACGTTTAATCGAATAGATGATGTCACACACTGGGTAACAAAGTAGTTCTGAAACTAATTGGAATCAAATCATACATGCAAAGCATCTAACAATAGCATAGGGACAAGTTTACAATCAAATCGAAGTATAGATGGCATGTAAGCAATTTTCAACAATAACGTATCTTAAAAAATAAATTCTTGAAACATTGGGGGACTAGGTATCAATACATGACTTTGGGGAAATGGTTCCAATGCCAAATAAAATGCAGATTTTTTGAGGTAACTTTTCATGCTTATAAACTTACATAAACAACATAAAAGTCTAATGCAACCTATACGAGTAAATTTCATATGAAATGAAATGGATGTAAACCAATTATCAACTCGAGAACATCACTCAATCAAGGTTTAACATGCGCATGAAAACTGCATAAACAAGCATTTTGACCATTCCTTTTATGCAAGCCATTTTCATGCTTCTATATGCTAACTAGGGACAGAACTATTTGGGGTGGGGGCAATTCTAAATTTTTTTTACCTTTGTTCTTATGTATATATTTTTTTAAAATTTGGGTTATTTATGAATTTTCCCCCACTTTAAAACATCTATGTTTTGTCCTCCTAATCCCAAATCTTAGCTCCATCCCGATGCTACCTAAACTTGTCTAAATGTATCATTACCAATTCAAACAAGTTTTACATGCTCATCTCAACATATAGGCTAGCTTATAGGTCATCACTTTTAGCAAAATTTAGCATGTTGTGTAAATTCAAGCCCATAAATTATGTATACAAGCATAGTTTCTCACCAAAATTTGCAATGCTAACATTTAAACAATATAAAGCATATAACTTTCCCAATAAGCTAACCATGAGCATACAAATCATATAGCATGCATAAACTTAGTTTCATGTTTACTAACTACATGGCCAAAGCTTGAAGCGTTGCAATTGTAACCAACATCAATGAACATATTTACATATATTCACATATACATTGTAACACCCCTTTTCCGTACTGAATACGAGTCAGAGATGTCACATTACTAATGCCTTATTTTGTTTTATCCATATACGTTTCATCATCAAACTGATTAATTCTCTATATTTTTAGTTTAATTTCATGCATCATACTCTAATAGTAATCAAATAATTACATGCCCACTAGAGATTATCATAAGCTAGAATATCTTACTGATGTTTTGCAGATTGAAGCTTGATCAGCATGCTTAACTCCTCTTCAAGTACTCCACCTTAACCTACGTGTGAATCAAACACACACTAAGTTTTCACTTAGTGAGGCAATAAACAAAATTAATAATAATTTAAACTTATTAAACTTTATGGCTACATTTATATAACATGATATATGCCAATGTATTAACTTTTATATAGAGAGAGAAACTTAAGTATGCAAGATCGATACTCTCAGAGTACTAGTCACCGAAGTGACGATAAACATATAGACACATAAAATGCCGGTAACACATAGACACATAAGTGTCGGCATCATATAGACACATAAGGTCGTGCCCACCATCCACACGTAAGACTGTGCTAACCATCCGCACATTTATAAGACAATGCTAACCATTTGCACGTTTATAAGGCTGTGCTAACCATCCGCACGTAAGGTTGTGCTAACCATCCGCACTAAGTGTCCTTTATATACACTATAGTGCTAAATCGTATATTCAGCGTGCTATTGGACTCTATGGCATGCCAACTATATCATGTCCCTTAATAACTTACTTGGGCATGTATTTCATATTCCATAATCATTTCATCCATGGCAATATATATATATATATCAACATAATTCAACTTAGGCAGTTCATACCCAAAATATTATGCATAAGCATATTGTTAAGTGTCTAAAAGTACTATTTTATTCACCCTTTTTATTCATATTATTGCTAGACTTAGGCTCATATTAGTTGCATTATTAGCCAATTATGCATGTTTGTATTGTTTCCTTGGTGGACAAGCTTGATTTCATATTTTTCTTAATTTTGTGGAAAAAGGGTGTTACCGATAGTTGTTTTTGTGTATGTGCAGAATCACTTGCCTAAACAAGGCTGGAACCAGTTGCCAGGGCAGTGCATGAAGGAGATGTCGACGCAGTTGCCAGGGCAATGCATGAAGGAGATGTCGAGCTAATTGCCAAGGCAATTGTCGATAAGGGATAAGATGATATGACAGTCAAAATTGATGACTAGATAAGCCCAAGATGGCGTGGAGCAAAGTTAAATCCCAAAGGAGTTTGATTTCCATGAAGAGGTCAAAGAGAAATTAAATCCCAAGAAGATATGAGAAGATCTAGAAGGAATTTAAATATAATAAAGAATTATATTCTTTTAAAGGTATTTAATTCCAACTTAACTTCTTCCTCAAGAGAGACTTTGACCTAGCCATCTCCTATTTAAAGGAGACCAAGCCGTCAACTCCAAGAGAGGGCAAGGGAGAGATTTTGACAAGAGAGAGCAAAGGGGAGAGATTTCGACAAAGGCTTCAACCTTTCTTCATATTTTTCTTTCTTGTTCGATTAGGTTTATATTAGGGATTCTTTGTTTAGTGTTTCTTTGGAACCTAGCCATGAACTAAATCTATTTGGCTAAGGCTATTGTGTTTTGTGGTTGTGAGAAACAATTGGATTTTGTTTAGGTAATAAGAGTTTGCACTTTCAATTCAAGGTTTACTCATTCTTTGTTTTTATTCTTGTTTGCGTGTGAATTGGGAGAGGATCTTGTAACTCTATCTATTTATCTAATATCAGGAGAGTTGGATTCAAGAAACGAATGAGTATGGTCTTTATTCAATCTATCGATGGTGAAGATTAATCCGGCTTAGGACTAAGTTAAGGATTTTAATAGCTAAGAGGAGAGCAAGATTGATTGTTGTTCACCTTTGATTCACGCAGGGATGTATTATCAAGGCGTGCACAATTAGCTAGAGTTTCGACTTAGGGATAAAAAGAAACCATTGAAGAACGCTCCGCCGAACCTTGAAGTTGTTTCCCAGCCGCCCAAACAGTTGTCCAGCTAGTTTCCCAGACAACCGTCAATTAGTTGCCAAGGCAACCCCGCTGTGCAAGTTGCCTTTGCACTCTTTTACCAAGATGATCCAATTGGCTATCACACCTCAACTCGCGATAACCTGGCCTATTCTCTCTCATTTGATTACATCTTCTTTTACTTTATTGCTTTCTAGTTTAGTTGTTAGTTAAACTCCTACATCTTCTACTTGTGTTCTTTTACTTTTTACAGTGCAAGATATTAGATTCTTGAAGTGGCACCAATCCTTGTGGACGATATCTTTTATACTATAACTTGTGACGTGTACACTTACACAATTGTGGAGCACTCAATACGCGCAACAAGTTTTTGGCGCCGTTGCTGAGGATTGGCAATAGTAACTTTGTTTTTATTTTCTTGTACTTTTTATTTTTCTTGTTTAAGTTTCAAAAGGCTAACAAACTTTGGTTTTGGATTGGTATATGGCCAGGGCGAGACCGATTACACCAGAATATCCCTTTGATCCAGAAATCGAACGAACCTTACAAAGACTCAGACAAAGGTTAAGAGTAGAAATGGCTAATCAAGATGGCAATATGAATCAAGATGTTCCAGCAGGATGAGGAGTGATTCTTGCACGAAACAGAACTATTCGAGACTATCTTGAAGGACTTAATCCAGGAGTTGTCACACCTGAAATTGAAGCCGACCACTTTGAGTTGAAACTGGTGATATTCAATATGATCAACACAATTGGTCAATTTGGCGGCTCAGCAACTGAAGATGCACGACAACATCTTAAATCTTTCCTCGAGGTTTGCAATTCATTCAAAATACAAGGAGTCACCCCCGATATTTTACGACTAAGATTATTCCCCTATTCACTGAGGGATAGGGCGAAAGCATGGTTGAACAGTATTCCTGCCGGATCAATAGGATCTTGGACCGATCTTTGTCGTGATTTCCTTACTTAATTTAATCCTACAAATTTGACTAATAAGCTTCGTAACGAAATTACTTCTTTTCGGTAGTCAGATGATGAATCCATGTACGAGGCTTGGGAGCGAAATAGAGAACTTCTACACAAATGCCCCTTGCACGGATTCCCAATGTGGACACAAGTAACAATGTTTTACAAAGCTGTGATTACACCAACAAGGATGATGCTAGATGCCTCGGTAAATGGCATACTCCTAGATAAATCACCGGAGGAAGCAATGCAAATTCTAAACAGGCTTGCCAAGAATGATTATCAGTTCTCATCTACTAGAAGAGGAGGAGTTAGAAGCCAAGCCACAATACATGAACTTGGATCATCAGACTCAATTTCGGAACAATTGGTCACTCTAACCAAGATGGTCCAGAACATGCAGGAACCAAACAACACACAGAAGGTCAAGGTAATGGATTCCTTTTGTGAGTTATGTGGTGGTAACCATGATTCTTCTGAATGTATGAAGAATCCAGAATCCAGCTTTTATGTGTGGAATTACAACCGAAACAACAATGTGATGTCCAATACATACAATCCAGCTTGGAAGAAGCACCCAAATTTTTCATTGAGTAATCCCAACAATGCTCTAAACCAGAACAATCAGAATGCACAAGCATCGGGATTCCAGCAGAATATGCCACGACAACAGTTACCGCAACAACAACTGACAACATCTAGTTCTTTGGAAAATTCTCTCAATGTTTTTATGTTGAAAAGTGAATCTTATATGGCTGAGAATAGTAACTTCATAAAAAGAACTGATGCTTTTATTAACAGGACCGAGATAAGATTGCAAAACCAAGAGGCGGCAATCAAATCATTGGAAAATCAAGTCGGACAATTTGCTCAAAACCTGAATACTAGACCGCAATGAGGTTTACCTAGCGATACTGAAGTCGTAATAGGAACAGACCATGAGCAATGTAAGGCGATCACCACTAGAAGTGGTCAACAACTTAAAGAGGCTCAAGCTCGCTCATCAAACAAAACTCCACAAAAAGAACAAGACGAACTCAGCGGCAAAGCCTCAGATGCTGAACCAGGAATTGTCGCGGCAACCAGCGATAAGCATGCCTCGGCAACCAACGATAAGGATGCCGCGGTAATCAACGATAGGCAGGCCACAGCAACCCCAGTTGACAATACCTCGGCAACTCCAGTTTCTCGGAAATATCGTCAATCAGGTTCCAGACCAATGAAAAGATCGAAGATATTCGACTTCCACCACTATTCCCACAAAGGTTGAAGCGACAAAAGTAAGAATATCAATTCAAGAAGCTTCTTGATATCCTAAAGCAAATCCACATCAACTTGCCATTGGTTGAGGCGATTGAACAAATGTCGAATTATGCCAAGTTTCTGAAAGACATTGTGTCCAAGAGAACAAGGCTAGGAGAGTTTGAAACAGTTGCCACAACAGAGGGATGCATGGCCATGTTGCACAATCGCATGTCACCCAAGTTGAAGGATCCTGAAAGTTTCACAATACCTTGTTCCATCATAAACCACTATGTCGGGAAAGCATTATGTGACCTTGGAGCAAGCATAAACTTGATGCCTAAATCAGTTTTCCAGAAACTAGGAATCGGGAAGGCAAGACCTACAACAGTTATGCTACAGCTAGCCGACAGATCCTATGTGCATCTAGAGGGAAAAATCGAAGACATACCAGTAAAAGTTGATAAATTTATTTTTCTCGATGACTTTATTGTTCTAGATTGTGAAGCAGATGAACATGCACCTATGATTCTCGGGAGACCCTTTCTAGAAACATGGAGAACTTTGATTGATGTTGAAAAGGGAGAACTCACAATGAGGGTGAATGACCAGCAAGTTAAACTGAATGTGTTCCAAACACTAAGGCATGCCGATGATCCAGAAGAATGCCAACTTCTTCATGCCACGGCAGAGTTTGACTTTGACGAGGAATTTAGTTGCCTCGGCAACTACATTGCCGATTTAGAGAAACCTGAGGAGTATGAAGAACCGATCGATGAAGAACAACAAGAAGAGGCAAATTGGTTAGTCAATCGACCAGGTACATACTTTGAACCACTAGCTTACTCAGGTAAGGAAGGTAAACTCGAAAAGCCCTCCATTGAACAACCACCGATTCTTGAGTTGAAACAGTTGCCAAGGCAACTAAAATATGCTTACTTGGAAACCGATAATACATTGCTTGTAATTATTTCCTCTAAGTTACAGCCTGAGCAGGAAAAGAAGCTGATCGACATGTTGATGATACACAAGAAGACGATAGGATGGACAATTGCTGACTTGAAGGGAATTAGCCTGGCAGTGTGCATGCACAAGATTTTGTTGGAAGATGATTACAAACCTTTGGTTGAGGCCCAGAGGAGAGTGAATCAAGCCATGAAAGGGGTTGTAATGAAAGAAATCATCAAGTGGCTTGACACCAGCATCATATACCCTATCTCTGATAGTACATGGGTAAGTTCGGTACAATGTGTACCGAAAAGGGGAAGTATAACGGTGGTAAGTAATGAAAACAATGAACTCATTCCAACCAGGACTGTGACCGGTTAGAGGTTTTGTATGGATTATCGAAAGCTAAACAAAGCCGCTAGGAAAGATCAATTTCTATTACCCTTTATTGATCAAGTTCTTGACCGTCTTGCAGGTAAACACTTTTATTATTTTCTTGATGGTTATTCAGGTTACAATCAAATTGCCATAGCACCAGAAGATCAAGAAAATACAACCTTCATATGATCATACGGTACTTATACTTTCCGAAAGATGTCGTTCAGATTGTGTAATGCCCCGGCAACCTTCCAAATATGCATGTTGGCACTCTTTTCAGACATGGTCGAAGACTTCCTTGAGATTTTCATGGATGATTTTTTCATTTTTGGTAATGACTTCGACAGTTTCCTCGGCAATTTAGAGAAGGTGTTGGCAAGATGTGAAGAATCCGATTTAGTCTTTAATTGGGAGAAGTGTCATTTTATGGTAGATGAAGGAATTATGCTCGGCCACAAGATTTCATCCAAAGGAATCGAAGTAGACAAAGCCAAGGTGGACGTGATCGAGAAATTACCCCCACCAAGTTCGGTTAAAGGAATCCGAAGCTTTCTTGGACATGTAGATTTTTACAGGAGGTTCATTCATAATTTTTCTAAAATTACTAAACATTTTTGCAATTTGCTTGAACAGGATAAAGTCTTCAATTTTGATTATTCTTGCACCCAAGCATTCGAAACCCTAAAAGAAAAGCTTACCTCGACACCCATTGTCATTTCACCCGAATGGACGCTACCTTTTGAGCTCATGTGTGATGCAAGTGATTTTGCGGTTGGAGCATTCCTAGGCCAACGCACAGATAAGATCTTTCATGTGATATACTACTCTAGTAAAACTCTTAATAGCGCTCAAGTGAATTACACAACAACGGAGAAAGAGTTACTAACCGTAGTTTTTGCATTTTACAAGTTCCGATCCTATTTGATTGGTACAAAGGTAATTGTCCATACGGACCATTCGACAATTAAGTATCTATTTGCTAAAAATGATGTCAAACCTTGTTTGATTCGTTGGATATTGTTTTTACAAGAGTTTGACATTGAAATTAAGGACAGGAAAGGAACAAAAAATCAAATGACCAATCACTTATCACGCTTAGAACGCAATATGGAGGAGGACACGGATTTAGAGATATGTGATGCATTCCTGGATGAGCAATTGTTAGTTGCCTCGGTAACCATGGATGCGCGAGGCAACCACTGATGCGCATGCCTCGGTAACCCTTGACGTGCATGCCGCGGCAATTCTAGACGCGCACGCCTCGGCAACCATGGAAGTAGTTGCCAGGGCAACATAAGCCTCGGTAATACCCTGGTACGCGGATTTAGTTAATTTCCTTCTTTGTGGTATTTTACCTTATGGCCTTACTCACCAAGGGAAGAAGCGGTTCCGCCATGATGTTAAGCATTACTTTTGGGACGTCTTTTGTTTAAACAATGTGCATATCAGGTTATAGGCTGATGTGTCCCTAAAGAGGAGCAGCAGAATGTACTCCGGCAATGCCATTCTTCACCCTTTGGAGGATATTTTGGAGGAACATGTACCGCGGCTAACGTTTTACAATCCAGTTTGTATTGGCCAACACTGTACAAAGATGCCCAAGAGTTTTACAAGCAATGTGATCGTTGCCAGAGGACGGGCAATATCTCTAGACGACATGAGATGCCGCTCCAAAACATCATCGAGGTGGAATTGTTTGATGTATGGGGGATTGATTTTATGAGACCTTTCCCATCTTTATTCGGAAACCTCTACATTCTACTTGCCGTCGACTACGTGTCTAAATGGGTTGAGGCAGCTGCAGTTCCCACCAACGATTCCAAGACCGTGCAACGATTCTTGCAGAAAAATATATTTACACGGTTTGGGATGCTGAGAGCAATTATCAGTGATGAAGGCAAGCACTTTGACAACAGACTCATCGCCAAAATGTTACAACGCTTTGGTGTATCACACAAAATTGCCACGGCATATCACCCACAAACTAATGGGCAAGCAGAAATTTCCAACCGGGAATTGAAGGGTATACTCGAGAAAGTTGTAAATCCCTCTAGGAATGATTGGTCAGTAAGACTAGATGATGCACTTTGGGCATATCGCACTGCATTCAAAACACCCTTAGGTATGTCTCTCTTTCGACTTGTCTATGGCAAAACATGTCATCTACCGGTGGAAATCGAACACAAGGCATATTGGGCAATCAAGACCGTGAATATAGATTGGGAAAGTGCCGGGCAAAAGTATTTGTTGGACCTCAACGAGATAGAAGAATTCCGTGCACTCGTCTATAACAATGCACGAATCTACAAGGAGAAAACAAAGCAATGGCATGACAAGAAACTATTGTCACGACAATTCATGGCAGGGCAACTAGTTCTCTTATTCAATTCTCGTCTGAAACTTTTTCCGGGAAAACTGAAATCAAGATGGTCGGGACCATTCAAAGTTGTCAAACCGTTCTTCCATGGTGTCGTGATAATAAAGTCCATCACTGACGAACATGAATTCAAAGTCAACAGAAAAAGATTGAAGCACTGCAACGGTGCCCATGTGGAACGTAACAAAGAAGTGGTCACCTTAAGAGATGCATGAGCATGCTCTCCTTTCGATATTTTATTTTTATTTTTATTTTTTTCGAACTATTTAATTTATTTATTTATTTATTTTTATTTATTAGTTTCGGTCATTTCTCTTTTTAGGATAGATTTATTTATTTTCTTTAAGATTAAGACTACATCTTTCTTTCATATTTATCTAATTGTTTTTAAAATTTTAAGTTTAAGAATTTCTTTGCACATCTTTATTTATTTTCTTTTATTAGTTTATCTTTAATTTTAATCCTTATTTTATTTGTTTTTGAATTGTAGGAAAAGAGTTCAAGATAAAGAGGAATTTGATTCAAGAAGGAAACTTCTTCAACAAGGAAATTAATGGGATAAATCTAACGCTTATATTAAGCCTCCAATTTACCCTAAATAAACCCTACATAGCTGGCCAAACCCTTCTCCTTCCTCAAATCCCCTAGCCGTCCCCTTCCCCCAATCAAAACCCTTGTTTTCTTTCCAATTAATCCCACCCACCATATTTACTACCTATCTTTTCTATCACCCTTAACTTCCAAGAAACCTATTCCTACTTTTCACCTTGCAACTTTTTAGTTTCTTTTGCTTTCTTTTCTTTATTTCTACCAAACTCACAACCAAGATCATCTATGACATCCAAAATCAAATTTTTGGTCCATTCAAGTTCCTCCAAAGAACTAAGATACAAGAAGTTTGCTACACCGGTGGTTCAAGAAAGATTTCACTCCAAGTTTGAAAGCTGAAAGATTTGCGAAGAACAAGGCTTCGAATACTCCAACTCTCATCAAGATTTCGGCCTTCAACCATTCATCTTCGAAAGGATTGCACATCAAAAGTGGCAAATCTTTTGCCATCAATCAGAACCGGGTAACATCTCATGGGTAAGAGAATTCTATGCTCACTCACCTAACCTGGATAATCCTTATGTTTTTGTTCGTGACAAGGCTATACTCATAATCCCCGAAAGCATCAACACCTTTTACGGGCTCTACGTTGAGAAGGATGAGCATCAAGCCTTTGTTGATCAACTTACGCCCAAGCAACTCGACAAGGTGCTTCAAGAACTTACTCTACCGGGAACTCATCGTAACAACGGTAAATACAAGGGCACGGTAAATCACCTTCGGCTTAAACCCGAGGCAAAATTATGGAATAAGTTTGTTAAAACTTCTTTAATGCCCACAACACACAATACCACCGTTGATACACCTCGTCTTTTGCTCATACATTCTATCTTGCATAATCGCATCATTAACATTGGAAAAATTATTTGTGATGAGATTTTTGTATGTAGCACAAAAGACAAGGGTTCTCTTTTCTTCCCTTGCTTAATTTCATCTTTGCAAGGAGATGCATGTCCTAAGTAAGTCCACTGATGAAAAGGCCCTACCAAAGTCCGGTTGGAATCGAGTACAAATCTGAAAGCTAATGGGAGAGGCACCGGTAAAATCCCCAACGCCTTCAATTGTCGCGGCAACTCCTGCCGCCTCGGCAACTCCTAATGCCCAAGCAACTGATGCCCGGGCAACTCAGACAGCAACCTTGAGACAACTTAAAGCACTCTTACAACCGTTGGAGAATCGCCTTAGGCAAATTGAAGACCGGAAACTAATGTTCATGCGGTACATGAAGGATCACAACAATGTCATCACCCAAGTCATCCTGGAAAAGTACCCGGATAGCCGCGTGTCGTTCCCCATATTTTCTACCGAAATCTTTGCCACGACAACCGCAATAGATAATGCCGCGGCAACCTACACTGTGTCTGCCCAAGCATTTTCCACGGCAACCAACACTAAAGATGTCGCGGCAACCAAAGCTAAAGACGCCCCGGCAACCACTGCCAAAGCCAAAGGTAAAGCACCTATGCCTGAATCAACTCGTACTGAATCATTGTCTGATTTTTCAGATTCGGACGAATCCTTCATTGCACCAACAAAGACCGCGCCAATTGAATCCTCCAAGCCCAAGCGAAAGGCCAATGACATTGAGGAAGATGATGAGGAGGACGATGAGGACAACCCCGTACGAGGATTGATTCCACCATCGGCAACAAGAACGCAACCACCGCGTTCAAGTAAAAGAATCAAAACACATACCAAAAGGAAACTAATCATCCACGACGACGAACTTTAGAGCAAATCCTCGTTTGCATTTTACTTTTCTTTATTTTTATTTTTATTTTCCTTTGTTGCATGCATTGAGGACAATGCCTCACTCGAGTTTGGGGGGATTGTTATTAGTTAGTTACCATGTTTAGTTGCATTCATATTAAGTATTGTATTTAGGATACATAAATTGCTTACCATGCCTTTAGTTTGAACAAGAATTGTCTAGATTTGATGAATATCCGATGATGACTTTGCCAATGTACTTAATTGATAGAACTTTTTATTCTAGGATAACCGTGGAAACACTTAGAATCTTACTATGATGCTAAACTTGATGAAACACTATTGTGGCTTGATTGATTTAAGGAATTCTAGTGAACTTAGGTTGGTAGTTAAAAAATTGGGGATTAGAATAAAAATTGGATGAACGCTAGAGGTGCCCGAAATTGGCTCTGGTATATGCTAAAAATTGATCGCTAAAGGTGCTCGAAACTGGCTCTAGTCGAATAAATTAAATAACTTAAGAAAACTAAAAACAAAACACTAGAGGTACCCGAAACCGGCTCTAGTTAAAACATGTTAAAAGAACCCAAAGAAGTAATTTGAAAATCTCTTGTTTGCATAGAATCCGAAAAATCAACTTGCACACAACTTCGCACACACTCACAAGCATTATAGTTTGATTCCGAGTAACTCCTAAGTTTTCCGAAAAATGAAAAGCCAATCATACTTTGTGCCACGGTTCTGAGAATTGAAATCAAGTTCAAAGCTAAGTTTGTGAAAATTGAAGTCTTGGCGGGTAATTATTAGTTTGCATTGCTTGATGACAAGCAATAGTTCGAGTTTGGGGGTGTGTTAAGTGTCTAAAAGTACTATTTTATTCACCCTTTTTATTCATATTATTGCTAGACTTAAGCTCATTTAGTTGCATTATTAGCCAATTATGCATGTTTGCATTGTTTCCTTGGTGGACAAGCTTGATTTCATATTTTGCTTAATTTTGTGGAAAAATGGTGCTGCCGATAGTTGTTTTTGTGTGTGTGCAGAATCACTTACCTAAATAAGGCTGAAACCAGTTGCCAGGGCAGTGCATGAAGGAGATGTCGACGCAGTTGCCAGGGCAATGCATGAAGGAGATGCCGAGCTAGTTGCCAGGGTAATTGTCGATAAGGGATAAGATGATATGGCAGTTAAAATTGATGACTAGATAAGCCCAAGATGACGTGGAGCAAAGTTAAATCCCAAAGGAGTTTGATTTCCATGAAGAGGTCAAAGAGAAATTAAATCCCAAGAAGATAGGAGAAGATCTAGAAGGAATTTAAATATAATAAAGAATTGTATTCTTTTAAAAGTATTTAATTCCAACTTAACTTCTTCCTCAAGAGAGACTTTAACCTAGCCATCTCCTATTTAAAGGAGACCAATTCATCAACTCCAAGAGAGAGCAAGGGAGAGATTTCGACAAGAGAGACCAAGGGAGAGATTTCGACAAGAGGGAGCAAAGGGGAGAGATTTCGACAAAGGCTTCAACCATTCTTCATCTTTTTCTTTCTTGTTCGATTAGGTTTATGTTAGGGATTCTTTGTTTTGTGTTTCTTTGGAACCTAGCCATGAAATAAATCTATTTGGCTAAGGTTATTGTGTTTTGTGGTTGTGAGAAACAATTGGATTTTGTTTAGGTAATAAGAGTTTGCACTTTCAATTCAAGGTTTACTCATTCTTGGTGTTTATTCTTGTTTGCGAGTGAATTGGGAGAGGATCTCGTAACTCTATCTATTTATCTAATAACGGGAGAGTTAGATTCAAGAAACGAATGAGTATGGTCTTTATTCAATCTATCGATGGTGAAGATTAATCCAGCTTAGGAATAAGTTAAGGATTTCAACGGCTAAGAGGAGTACAAGATTGGTTGTTGTTCACCATTGATTCACGCATGGATGTATTATAAAGGCATGCACAATTAGCTAGAGTTTTGACTTAGGGATAAGAAGAAACCATTGAAGAACGCTCCACCGAACCTTGAAGTTGCTGCCCAGCCGCCCAAACAATTGCCCAGCTAGTTGTCTAGGCAACCTCGATTAGTTGCCACGGCAACTAAGTTGCCCTTGCACTCTTTTACTAAGACGATCCAATTGGCTATCACACCTCAACTCACGATAACCTGGCCTATTCTCTCTCATTTGATTACATATTCTTTTACTTTATTGCTTTCTAGTTTAGTTGTTAGTTAAACTCCTACAATCTTCTACTTGTGTTCTTTTACTAAAATAAATATATTTAAAGTAGTTAAAGCAAGATTTAAAATGAAAATAGATTTATATTTTTTATTTTTAAATTAAATTGAATATTTTTTCTTTTTCATATTTATTTTAGTAATTTCATATATAATGTTAAATCGAGTTATTTAATTTAATTAATAATTTTAATTTTTTATTGAATATCTTAATTAAATTAAAATATAATCTTAATAGATTTATTGAATTAAGATTTTCAATAAAAAAATAAAATTATTAATTAAATTAAATAACTCGATTCAACATTATATATATGAAATTACTAAAATAAATATGAAAAAGAAAAAATATTTGATTTAATTTAAAAATAAAAAATCATAAATTTATTTTCATTTTAAATTTTGTTTTAACTACTTTAAACATATTTAAAATGTTTTCATTTTTTATTAATTATTTATTTTGGTGGTTTGTATGATTTTACACATCCCAAGTGATCTAGGTTCAAGTCCCTTTTCAATCATTTTTACTTCTTTTTTCCTAACATTTATTGCATTATAAGAGATGTGTATAAAAGGGTAGGGATGTAAAAACATGTAATCGGATGGGTTTCAGGTCGGGTCCTGTCAGGTCGGGTCAAATCGGATATAGGTCATTTCATGTCAATTTGATGTTTCGACTCGATTCAGGTCGGGTGCGGGTTAGTTTCAGGTCGAGCTCATTTTAGGTCGGGTTCATTTTAGGTCGTGTTCATTTCAGGTCGGGTCAAAATGGTTCGAGTCCGAATCAATTAATTGAAAGGTTAATTCGGGCTCGGGTAGACTTCAGGTTGGGTAGACTTCTAGTCGGGTTCATTTCAGGTCGGGTAATTTCAAGTCGGTTTCATTTCGGGTCGGGTTAATTCGGGTTTCGAATTCGTATTAAGTTTGAGTTTGGTACAAATAGTCGATAGACTTTGGGTTGGATCATTTCAAGTGAATTATTTAACACCTTTCACGAACACGAATCACATTAAAAATAAATATTAGGCACTAGAATGAACAAAAATATCATCGTTATTTAAAATATTTAGAGTAAATTACAAAAATTAGAAATAAATAAGGGTCAATTTCGGTGAAAAATAAAATTTTAGGGACTAACATGAATAAAAATATTATCATATTAAAAATATTGGACTAAATTACAAAAATATAAAAAATAGGGATTAATTTTGCTTAAAAAATAAAATTTTAGGGACTAACATGGACAAAAATATCATTATATTAAAAATATTAGACTAAATTACAAAAAAAATGAATAGGGGTCAATTTCAACTAAAAATTAAATTTTAGGTACTAGACTAAACAAAAATATTATTGGACTAAATTGCCAAAACTATAAATAAATACAGGGCAATTTTGACTAAAAATTAAATTGTAGGGACTAGAATAAACAAAAATATTATTCGACTAAATTACCAAAAAAATATATATGTCAATTTCGGCTAAAAATAAAGTTTTAGGGACTAGAATGAACAAAAATATCATCATATTAAAAATATTGGACTATATTACAAAAAATTAAAATAAATAGGGGTCAATTTCAGTTAAAAAATTAGGGACTAATATGAACAACAATATACCCTTAAATTGAATTAGGGATACTTGTGACTAAATTGCATTAAACTAAAACTTAAAAGTGAATACTAGGACTAAAATGCCACATTTAAAACACAACAGAACTTAAAGGATAATTAATCTCTAACCTAAATTATAGGTGGCTTATTCCCTCTAAAATTTTTTCCTTTCCCTCTATTTTTTTACCAATTATCTATTTCTTTTTTTTAATTAAAATGAAAGGTGTGAGTGAATCAGGGAAAGTAGTCCCGCCTGATTTTTTAGGTTAGGGACAATTTTTTTTAGCACTTTTGACTTTAGATATTTTTTATTTAAGTCCTAAATTTTTAATTTTAGGTTTTAATTTAATTCATTTGAGTCCAAATTTAGATTAATTTAATTGAAATTTCACATTTAGTTTTAGAATTCTTTTAGTTATGTTTGTGATTTATGCTTCTAGGTTTTAATTTAGCTCAATTAGATCCTGAGTTGAATAAGTTAATTCCATTCGGACATTATTATTATTATTATTATTATTATTATTATTATTATTATTATACACAAAATTTTGATTTGGATGTAAACATGTAATTTTACACATAAAGTTGAAATTTTAATTTAGTTTAATCGTACACATGAAGATTTGATTTCAAATTCAAATGCATAAATTAGAAAGTTGAATCGAAATTAATCTCGTATATCAATAATCCTAAACTAAACCATAAACCGTTAATACTAAACCCAAAACCATAAACCTTAAGGAATCGAAATTAATTTCATAAACCAATAACCATAAGCTAAACCATAAACCACTGATACTAAACAATAAATCATTGATACTAAACCATAAACCTTAAAGAATCCAAATTAATCACATGAACAAATAACACCATCTTTAATTTATTAGACTAAATTATAAAAATTAGAAATAAAAATGAGTAAATTTTAGTTAAAAACAAATTTGTAGGGACTAAAATGAATAAAAATATCATCATATTAAAATTTTGGACTAAATTACACAAATTAAAAATAAATAAAGATTAATTTCGGTTAAATAAAGATTTGTAGGGAATTAATTGAACACTAAACAACACCATAAACTCTAAAGCATTAACACTAACCCCTAAATCAGAAACTATAAACTACAACATATACACTCAACTACTCCATAAACCTTAAAGCATTAACACTAGCCCCTAAATCATAAACCATACACCTTAAGTCATAGAAATTTTAGGGACTAACATGAACAAAATATCATCATATTAAAAATATTGGAGTAAATTACAAAAATTAGAAATAAATAAGGGCCAGATTTGTTGAAAAATAAAATTTTAGAGACTAACATAAACAAAAATAGCAACATATTAAAAATATTGGACTAAATTACAAAAAATGAATAGTGGTCAATTTGGACTAAAAATTAAGTTTTATCTACTAGAATAAACAAAAATATTATTGGACTAAATCTCCAAAAATATAAATAAGTATAGGGCAATTTTGACTAAAAATTAAATTGTAGGGGCTAGAATAAACAAAAATATTATTCGACTAAATTACCAAAAATAGAAATATATATGGGTCAATTTCGGCTAAAATAAACTTTTAGGGACTAATGTGAACAAAAATAAACCCCAAATCCCTAAACTAATCCATTAACCCCAAACATTCAACTTGAAACATTTACCCCTAAATCCCAAACCCTAAATCTTATAATCACTAATAATTAAAGTCCAAGCTGAATCCCTAATCACTAAACTATTCCTATAACCTGGATCTCAACTTAAAACATATATTATACCTCTAAACCCCAAACCTCAACCCCTAAATCTTATAAACACTAATAATTAAAGTGCAATCCGAATCCCTGAATCCCTGAATCCCTAAACTAATCTCATAACCCCAAACACTCAACTTAAAACATGTATTAAACCCTTAAATCCCAAACCCCAGCCCCTAAATCATACAATCACTAATAATTGCTACTTGAAAGCCTAATCCCCTAATCCCTAAACTAATCCCATAAACCCAAACAATCAACTTTGCACATTTACCCCTAACCCCAAACCTTAACCCCTAAATATTTTCATCACTAGTAATTGCTACTTGCAAGACTAATCCCTTAATCCCTAAACTAATATCATAACCCCAAACACTAAACTTGTCACATTTACCCCTAAACCCCAAATCTCAACCCCTAAATCTTATAAACACAAGTAATTTTAATTAAACACATTATAATTAAAATTACAATAATTTGAATATTAAATTAAATATTAATTAAAAATATTTAATATTTAATATTTAATTAAATATTAATTTAAAGTTATAATTTAAATAAATTAAATATAAACTAATCATTTAATTAAATACATTATAATTAAATACATTATAATTAAAATTATTAAATTTAATATTAAATTAAATATTAATTTATCCAGGATCATTTACATGGTATAAAAAAAAACTATTTAGTTTTACACTAATTTTAGACCGTTGGATGATGGTGATAAATGAGTGTAAAAATAAAAGAGTTTTATACCATATAACTGGATCTCATCCCTTAATTTAAATATATTAACTTTATAATTTTTAATTAAATATTAATTTAAAGTTATAATTTAAATAAATTAAATATACACTAATAATTTTAATTAAATACATTATAATTAAAAATTAATTTAAATATTAATTAAATACATTATAATTATTAAATAAAATTATTAAAATAATATATTTACCCTAAGTATAAATACACCCTTAAAAGGGTCTGGCCGAAGCCCTAGCCCCATAAAAATATTATATATATATGATCCACTTACACATAATGTAAACAATTATAAGTGATCAAAATGTTATTTTCTTAAAATTTAAAGAATAAAAATGAAAAATTATAAAATATAAGTGACCAACCATTTTGTTTACCCTATAAGAAAAAAAAATCAATGGCATTAGCGCCAAAATCCTAAAATCTTCCCGCCATTTATAATATTAAAATATATAACTATAATCCTAATTTTATTGAAATCAAAGGTATTCAAAAACTCTTCCCGCCATTTATAACATTAATATATATAATTATACTCTCAAGTCTACTTCATTTTCATCAAAATTATTTATCAACAACTTTAATTTGTGTACAGTAATTAAAAATTACAGTATTATAATTACAACTATGAATTTAAAACAATGGAAACGGTTAACCTTCTAATATTTGGATTTTATCAAATCAACAAAAAAGTTTTCAATCTTCCCCAATAAATTTTGGTCAAATTATTCAATAAAATTTGGTTAAGTTAATAAAAAAGACAAATGAATATCTATACTTAGTAGTGTCAAGTGTGATTTGGTTAAAAGAAAACATAAATATATAGAAAACATAAATATGTTTTTTTTTCTTTCCTTTTTTTTAAAATTTTAATTGATTATATATGTAGGGACTAGAAATTTGGAGTAGAATAAAATACAAAAAAATAATAGGGGTTAACTTGGAGTAAAAATTAAATTTTAGGGACTAGAATAAATTGGACTAAATTGTCAAAAACATAAATAAATATGGGACAATTTTGACTAAAAATTAAATTGTAGGAACTAGAATAAAAAATATTATTAGACTAAATTACCAAAAATAGAAATTCCGCTAATTCCCTCCAAAATTTTGGGTGGCTTATTCCCCTAATTCCCTCCAAATTTTGGGTACCTTTTATCCCTCCAAAAATTTTAGACTAAAAGTAAATTAATCTCAAACCTAAAAAATATGTGGCTTATTTCCCTCCAAAATTTTGTCTTTTTCTCTTTTTTACCAATTATTTTTTCAACCAATTGTTTTAGTTTAATTCAATTGAATCCCAACTTAGATTAATTTAATTGAAATTCCACATTTAGTTTTAGAATTCTTTTAATTATGTCCGTGATTTATGCTTCTAGATTTTAGTTTAGCTCAATTAGATTCTAAGTTTAATGAGTTAATTCAATTCAAACATTATTATTATTATTATTATTATTATAAACTTTGATTAAATATAATTATACACAAAATTTTGATATGAATGTAAACATGTAATTGTACACATGATAACATCAACATGAAAGTTAAAACTTTAATTTAGTTCAAACTTAGTAGTGTCCAATGAATATCTAAATCCAATCTTTCCTTGTTTTGATATTTTTAATTGATTATATATGTATATATAACAAAAAAATTATTTAACACTTTAAATTGATTTAAAAAATAATAGTTTACATTTATCAACAGTTTAAATTCATCAAATCATAGGCTTCCTCAATTACATGTTAGGTAAATTAAGCCTGGTCAATATTAGTTCAGGTCAACAATAGGTCGGGTTCAAAACAAGTCAGGTCAATTAACAGGTCGGGTTCAAAACAGGTTGGGTAAAATTAGATCTCGGGTCGATTCAATCAGGTAATATCGGTTATCTGCCAGGTTAGTCTCGGGTTCGGGTTCGGGTTCGTTTCAATTGAGTGTAGGTCGGGTTTTGGGTCCACAGTAACAAGTTCAATTCGGGTTCGGGTCGTTCTCAGTCAGATGTAGGTCGGGTTTTGTTACTACAGTAACAGGTCCAACTCGGGTTCGGGTCAACAACAGTCAGTTACAAATCGGTTTCGGGTCATCGCATCTTTGGGTCAAACCAGGTTCTGACTCGAGTAGGTTTCAGTAGAGTTTTCAGGTCGGGTCAGCTTTTTACATCCCTATAAAAGGGTGCAATTCATATTATCAAGAGTAGGTTGGTGCGATGGTTAAGGATTTGGTATATCCCCATAGGTCTCAAGTTTGATCCACCCCAAAGCCATTCTATTCCTCTTTAATTTTCCTTTAACTAGGTGGTGACACGTGTCACCACCTGATTTGAGGAAAAAATATATATTAAATATTAAATAGAATAAAATAAAATTATATTTAAAATTTATCCAATTGGGTGATGACACGTGTTATCATTTGATTGGTTGATTAATTTCTAATATAACTATTTAATTAGTCAAAATTGAAGAAAATAGGACCCTTGGCAGTCACGGTTTGACTTGCCGTAGGGTCGGCCCTGTATGTACATGTCACCAAGCTAAGAAGAGTAAATTATAGTGTCAGATGGATGCCCTACGACTTGTTCGTCTGACGTAGCTCGACATAATATTTGTCCACAATTTGCATTTGTGCACATAAACGAACTGTACTTTGAGCTTTGAATGGTTACATTTATTAAATTATTTTAAATTATAATCAAATTAATAGAATGTATAAGTTTTATGAACTAAAATTATTTTTATACTAAGTCGTTCATTTCAATTTTAACAACAGAGTGATATATTTGTCTCAAAAATTTAATTCAGTGTCTAAATTGTTATTTTTAAATAAAAGTAACTTGTTTGTAATAATTAACTAACATGTGGTGTATACAGCTTTTAAGAAATACAACTAATATTTACATTTGAAAATATGAATATGAATATGAATATGAATATGAATATGAATATGAATATGAATATGAATATGAATTTAATTTAATTTAATTTATAAATATATCTTAATGTGAAATTTTAAACATTTTAAGGGGCAAATACAAATGTTTCAAATATTGAGGGAACCAAATAAAAAGAGGGTAAAGTACACAAATAGTCGCTAAACTATACTTAAAAGTATAAAATAATTACCAAACTTTCAAAAATTACATAATGGTTATTAAACTTCTCACTCTCGTTGCGTCCCTGGGTATATTTGAGAGTAGATAAGACTGAAATTGGCCGAGCAAGGCATGTGTATGTGTATCTACAATCAACTATCTCGTCCGAGAGTGATACAAGAGGAGTCCTTTGTTACTGTTGCCCCTTACTCCTGGATGTCGATTTCAGACCAAATATAAACGAAGACTAATACCCAAACTCAACAAAACTACAATTAAAATTAGGACCGTTTTAAAAATAAACAGAGTGTAGTTTTCTTTATTGTCGGACAAGTTGAAATCATATTCCTTTGTGTGTAGACATGGTAAACTTGACTCGAGAACCGAAAACCGAACCGATTTACTCGAATCGAGACCCGATGTAGATCCGAACAAGATGACCCAAATATGACCCGAAACCCGAAATAAACCGAACCGAAACCGATCCGAATTCTATAAGAAGCGATATTGACCCATAACCGATTTGACCCGTAACCGATTTGACCCGAACCAATTTTCACCCGAACCGATTTTCACCTGAACCGAAAGTAACCCGAAATTAATTTGCTCAAAACCGATCTAAACCGAACATCAGCCCGATTTTAACCCAAAATAATATAATGTTTTATTATCTTTTTGTATTAAAATAGTACTAATTAATCACTACATTTGATAAAAAAAAAGTATGAGGGAAAAGTAAAATCCTAATATACATATTCTAGTCAATTGCAAAGAAAGGGGGGAAGTAGGAGGGAAAAGTAAAATCTTAATATACATATTCTAGTCAAATTTGATAATATATATATACACATATACTCGAGTCAAATTTTTAGGTAATATTTCAAAATGCTCATTATATGTGCAATTATGGTCTAAAGTTTGATTCCATGCCCATAAAATTATCTCTCTTTTTTTACGTGTATTTTGAAAATATAAAAAATTCTATCGTGCTAAAAACCAGCATCGAATATGAAATTTAAAAAAAATATAGTTATAGGATTGGATCATGATTCATTAGGTTCAGGTTAAATGATTGATACCAATGATGGTTGATTTTGAAACATTGAATGATTGGAACTAAACATAAATGATAATATTAACAAATAAAAAGACATGTTTTTACAAGAATATATGATTAATTCTTTATATAATATACATGATTAGATTCACACCCAAGTCCAACTCAAAACGAATTGGCCCAAAAATTTAAAGATGACCCGACCCGAACTGATCCGAACGACCCGATATCTACCCGACTCAAAAACATCCGATCCGATATTGACCCTACCCAAAAACAACCAATCTGATATTGACTCGAATCACTGATCCAATACCCGAATTGACCCGAATCATCATAGAACCGAACTAAAATCCGAACCAGACCCGAACCGATCCGATCCGAATCTAAACCGAATACAGACAAACCCAAAATGAACCGAACTGAAACGATCCGAATCGAAACCAAACCGAACGACCCGTTTGCCACCTCTATTTGTATGGAACTCAAATCTAAAAGGCAATTCTTGTGTTAGGCTCGGGAATCTCATTGGCCTGTCAAGCTTTTCCATTCTCTTAAAAAAAGGGCCAATTCTTTTCCATATTGCTAGGCATTGGGCAGCCTTGACTTGGAGGATTAGATTGTTAACTGAACCTGGAAATCGAACGGGCAAGACAAATAAAATCCAAGCTATTGCTTGCTATACAATTGCATTCATTAAATATTGGTTGAACAATGTAGTTGAACTACATTTTTTTGTTTAACTATTGGTATCCGACTCATTAGTCGATTAATCTGGATCGAATTTTGCAGAGACCCAATACATGGCGACCCTCTCAACTCAGTTTTTTTCATTTACTACGCTAGATGTGTGCATTTGGTCGGTTCAATTAACCGATTGAACCGAACTACCCAAAATTTATTAATCAGTTTTTTCCTCTTTTAAGTGTTAACCTAATCAAAAAATTTTCAAAAATTTGTAACCAAACAAAAAAAGTTTAGTTAATTCGGTCGGTTTTCGAATTAACCGATTTTTTATAAAATTCTGAGTAAATTACACAAATGGTCACTAAACTATGTTAAAATAATCATTTTAGCCACTAAACTTTCAAAAGTTACAAAACAATAATTATATGTAATATATAAAAAAATTAATGATCATTTTGTAATAACTCAATAAATTTAATGATCATTGTGTGCTAATTTGATAAAGTCTAATGACCATTGTATAATATATAAAAAAAATGATGACCATTTTATAACTTTTAAAAGTTCAATGATCAAAAATAAATATATGTAATATATAATATATAAAAATTTCGGTTAATTAACAAGTTTCGAATCGAATTAACCGATCACTGAAGTTTGAAAAAACTTTTTAACCGTTAACCAATCCTACTTAAAATTAACCAACCGATTAATTGAAAAAAAAATCGATTCAATCGGTTAATTTGGTTAGAATTGAATAATACACACCCTTACATAACGTCATGATTTGAATCTCTAATCTTACTAAAAAAGTATAGTACATTATCTTACTAGACCAACCGGTTATTAGTAATTGAACTAAAACTTTAATTAGCCTTCACTGAAGAGGAATTGTTGTAGTTTTGGCGGTTGATCAATGAAAACCGTGTTATGCAATGCCATACCGTTCTTCCTTTCCCTACCCCGCTGCTCTTTACTTCTTGAATAAATGGCCCTCCTTGCCCCTAGGCTAGGCCGAAATTCTCAAAACCAAAGCAGACTTAATGTTATATTGAACATCATTAACGTAATACACCATTAAATATCATTAATTTTTAATAATTTTTAAATAATTATCAAAAATCTTAAAGGTTAGACGGGCAATTAATTATATTTTAAAATAAAATTAAAAGAAATTATTTTTTAAATTATTCTCATAATCTCATACATTGTCCTACTCAATTATATAAACCCACATAATCTTTATTTTCTGCATAATATTTTTTTATAAATTAAAATTTACAAATCATCATCTTCTTCATCATACCTCATATGTTTATTCTAATATATTAATAAATAAAATTATTAAAATAAAAAAAAAACCCAAAAAAAAATAACCCAAATTATAAAGCTTCGTAATTTTAATATATTAATTTCAAACCGATGAAGCGAACTCCAAAACAAGAAACAGATGAAGCGAACCACTTCCAAACCGATTCCTAACCAAAACAACAAAACACAATAGCAAGGGTGGAGCTAGGATCGAATATTGGTAGAGATCAAAATATTAAATTTCAAAAATACAAGGGCTTATTACATATTTAAATTCAAAATTTATGGGACAAAGCCTAATTTGTCTAATATTTAAATTTATAAGGACTTAAATTGTTATTGGACCAAAAAATTTGAGGATACATGCTCATTGTGTAAATGAACAAAGCGTTCGACGAATTGTTAGTGAATTATTCGTACATTAAGCTAAATAAACGAGTATGAGCACAAAAACAAAGGTATATTTCATTCATTTATGTTCACGAACAAGCTCGTTTATTGGCTCGTTTATAAGCTCATTTACTTGGTTTCCCTTTTCTTTTTCTTTTTTTATATTTTAAATATTGGTGAATGTATGGAATAAATTGAACACGTGATGAACTTTTGAGTTCAAACTGTGAAGCCTAATGAGCTTAAAGACTAGTGGTGCAATTTCACCATTTTGGCGAACATATAAATGAACATGTTAGCGGTCATATAAATGAACATGTTCGCGAACATTACATAGATATGTTCACGAATGTTAAACGAACATGTTCGTGAACGTTAAATAAACGAACATGAATACCATCAAAAATAAATAAACGAACACAGACATGATATTAAAAATTTAAACGAACCGGACATGAACACCTTCAAATATAAATAAACGAACATGAACAAAACCTTATTCATTCAAGCCCGGTTCATTTACACCCCTAGTTCAACCTCAATTGATTATATATTTAATAAACTCATATATTTTTTAATTTAAATAATTATTTTTTAATAGGGACCAAATTATTATTAAACTAAAATTATCAAATAACTAAGTTTATAACGGGACCGGGGGCCTTTGAGCCTCAAGGGAACTCCGCCCCTGCACAATAATCGTAACTTTAATATATATTAATTTCAGAATCGTAAGATTCATTGATGGTTAATTGGAGAATCCTTGATGAGAAAGAAACAATAGGAATTTCGTTCGATTTTTGGAATTTGGTTTAGAGGTGAGGGAGAATGCTCTATGCAAAAGAAAAATAAGTGACGAGGAAGATGATGATTTATAAATTTTAATTTATAAAAATATACTATATGGAAAATAAAGGTGATGTGAGTTTATTTAATTGGGTAGATCATGGATGAGATTGTGATAATGATTCATGGAAGAATTTCTTATAATTTTATTTTGAAAAATGATTAATTGCATGTCGAGCCTTTGAGATTTTTAATAATTATTTAAAAATTATTAAAAAATTAATGATGTTCAGCGGTGTATTGCGTTAGTGGTGTTCAACGGTTTGCGTCGCCCATTCTAAAATTTTCCTATCTTCACTCACTACATCAAACTTTTTTTGTTGCCCTCTCAGTTTCTCAGGGTTTTTACTCTAATTAATTTGAACCGACCTGTCTTGCACATCTGATTTTAGTGGGTGAGTCTCCCAACAAGAATTTTCTACATACACAAAGTCGAACTGAAAACCTGCTTAAATAATTTTAAATTGCTTACCACTTGAACCAAGCTCATAGGTCATTACATTAAACTTTAAACAAGTGATTCTCAATTACTAAACCATCATCATAATATGTGGGTGACTTAATTCATCCCTTAATTATATGGTTACGAGTTCAATCTTTATTCATTAGAATTGAATACATTTTATAATCAATTATTTATAAAATCAGTTGCGGTGAAATGATTAGTACTATTATGACAATAGATGTTTTTATTTTAACTATTTTTTTTTATCAAGAGAAGTATGGTGAATTATATTAAAGTGAAAAGGAGTACAAAAGCTATTCAATTTGACAATCTGGAGATTCATGTTCATACTGTTCCTCTGCCCAATTTAGTGCCGCTTCTACATGAGGATAGTTTTGCCAGTTTGATTGTTGATTAAAGAGCTTATTGCTCATTCCTGTTATTCACCAAAAAAAAAAAAACGGAATCACGCCAATGTAAATAAAATAAAATAAAAATAATAAATTTTATAGAGTGCGAAAAACATGAAAAACAAATCTCATCTATTTTCCAGAAAAACTTGCACAATAGTCTTCTTAAAGAAATTCAACAATCCACTACTTTAAACAGAACGTTCTATAAAAAAAAATCTTTACGTTGCTAGTTCTTGACTTATCGGCAAAACCACAAAAGGAAATCGTAAGCATCACATATCACCGATCTTCGCTGCTAAAAACGCTCGCTGATACTCATCATTTGAACTCTTAGTATGGTGGCATAAGGTCTATACATGTTAGCTTAACACCATTTTGTGTGTGTATATTGCTCACCATGTTGAAATGGTTAAAAGATAAAATATGGCATGTTGAAAGTTGGTAAAATTGGCAAACTTGGCCTAAAATGCCCTAATAAGGGAAATCTTAGTAAATGGATTCTAAATGCTGATGTTTATAAACTTGCTTGTAAAATTTGGTAATCATTGGACAAGGTTAAGGTCTCCAATTTGATTAAGAATAAGACTAAATTTGTCATTACAAGTTTGTTCGTACCGGTACGGGTGATGGCGTATTGGTACGGGTGTGCATTTTGGGACGCAGGAATAGGGAGCGTACCGATACGGCTATTGGCATATCGATACGAGAAATTGAATCTGGAAAAGTATTGTAGCTCTGTATCGACACAGTATCGATCTTTGAGGTTGACCCCTCTTGCGTTGACCACGCGTACCGATACCCAGTATGGTACGAGCTTAGTGAAATTAACTATTTTAACGGTCATGAAAGGCGTATCGATACGGCCTTAAGCGTATCGGTACGACCAGACATCACTGGAATATGAGTTTATCTAAGACCAGCATAGCGTACCGATACAGATATACCCGTACCGGTACAACCTCTAATGTTTATAAATACTTTAACCACCATGACATAGGCGTACCAATAAGGCCTCTTCGAGTATCAGTACCGATGTAGGTAAGTTGGTTAAAAGATGACTAAAAAGGTTTTAGATTCTTATAAAATGGTCACTGGATTTTGTAAGACTCATTTGAGGATACAAATGAACTCTGATTGCACTGAAAATTTGTATGCAAGACATTCAAGTAATGAATTTAACATTGGAAACCCTAATTATTAATAAGTCCCTTTAATTTTCTAAAATTACAATTTAGTCCCTAAACTTACATAAGTCACCAAATGGTCCCTAATTACAATTTGGGTGAACTTTATTTACTGTTATATTGTTATTACATTGCACTGTAAATCATCGGTTCATCATTTATGGTATAAGCCATCGTAAATATCGATTCGATCTAGGAAGGGGGTGTTACATGCCACATTTAAGGAAACAATTTAATTCACAGTGGGGGGTAAAATATATGTAGGCCCACAAAGGGCTCGACTAGTCCAAACATTCACATCACCCACATCGTGCGGGTACACGACCAACCCAAATGGGTTTAACAAGCTTCAATTCGCTCACCCCTTGCACCTATGCTCGAGGCACAATTTCAACTCAAGTCATTCAATGATATGCAAGTGGGTTAGTGTATATAAACACCTTCCATACTTGATATCCTACCAATGTGCGATATGGGTTCTTCATTTTCACTTACACAATTCACAAGTACCCTACTTTAAGCATCAATTTCTCATTCATCACTCAACCATTTCGAGCATATGAAATACCGTTGTAAAGATCTCATAGAGTAGAACATGAGTCTATAAATTCATCATTCGAATCTCCATATTTACCCATAGAAAATATGTCTCAAAGTTTCCAAATTATCATGTTTTTTCCAGCAATAACAACATTTTTTGGTAACTCAGATACAAGGCAGTATATTAGCTCTCATGAAGCAATAAATCGTTTACATATGCTGGGGTGTGTCAAAGATCCATTATCCAACAGGCTTACTACGGCCAAGGCATCCGCCACCTTATTTTGCAATAACAACATTCATTGCATATGGTATCTATTAAAATCAAAATGAAACAAAATTGTTGAGAACCAAACATTATCAAGATGAGGTCGACATTCAACAACAACAATAGAATTAAGTTTCTTTGTTGTCAGTTATGTTCATTGAGACAAATATAGTTCCTAAAGTAGTAATATATATATATATATATCATATATTTCAATAATATTTTTTACATGTTTCAATTCAAATAGCTCCCAAGTTTAGCTACACTTCAACTTATAATCCTTCACAACAATAATAAATAACATCACTTTCTAGCATTCAGTCTAATTATCCATCAAACTAACCAACTCTCTACATCGATTGCTTATTAAAATCAATATATCATATCTTCCAACTTATGACTTGAGCTAACATCAAGCTATCAATTTTTCCACCTTAATCAATTCATCATTCACCAATACATCTAATTTTATTCAAAAAACTAAAATAATTCCTAGCTTTCTCCTCTAAATTTTTTATAAGAAAAAAATGAAGAAATTGGTGAAATTAATCACAATTCATGTTTTCAAAGACCAACATCTTATATCATCCCAATTTTCAATATGCAAATTCGAACAAAGCAAATCTAAATTCAAAAATTTATACTCTTATTTATATACATTAATCAACTTCTATAATGGTATCCCTTCTTTTTTTCGCGATAAAAGGATGAACGTTATTAAGGTGAAAGATCATATAAAAATTACTACATGCCTCAGTAAAAAAAATCTTTTTTAAAATAAAAGGGAAAATAGCGCAACATAGCAATCCATATTAACACACACAACTGAGACCTTCACCACGCACCCAACCCTAATGCAGCATGACACAATCTCATGCAAATATCAACATGTTACAATTGTATCCTTTCTTTACTAACTAACTTCAGTTTTCAATAATTACTTTAATCTCAATCCATTTGACTATCTTGAAAATGTTTGATAACATTCTATAAAAATGTATCTCAATCCCACATTGAAAAGAAAAGACTTGAGTTGTTCTTACCTATTTTCAGCATTTGGAATTGGATGGAAGAAGAGTTGAGATTTCTATAAAAAAAAAAATTCTTGGTCTTTTCTTCAACCGTTGTCTAAAACACACTCTTAATTATAGGGTAATGAAACTCATGAAATTTTAATAGAAAAACTTCATTTAGAAACCAAAATCCCAAGCAAAACACACAAAAAAAAAACTATTAATTCCTTACCTAAAAGTGGGTTGGAATAACTATCAATTTTCACCACAAATCCTCTTCTCTGTTATAGCCTAAGAAATAATTGACATCAAAATCTTAAAATTTTAGTTTTAAATGCAAGCAGAATGTCAAAAAAAAAAAAATCAAGGGCGCGAACAGTAAAACTGATTGACGACGAGATTTTTTTTCTTTCCAAGGGATTTTACAATGTTAACAGAAACAAACTCTAGAAAGGGAAAATAATCTTTTATTTTAGTGACATTATGGTCCTAAACGATTAGGAATAACATAATACCTAAGAAATGAAAAGGAATGACATTCCTATCCTAAACTCAAAAATATGGTAGTGTTGGTAATGTTATAAGCATAATTATTTAATACACTAATGATGGAAACTTTTAGTTTTTACAAGCATCTTAGTTTTAGGGTTTAGGGATTTAGTTTAGAGTGTAGGGTTTAGGTAGTAGTTTAGAATTTAGTGATCGTGAATAGAATTTAGGGTTTATGAGTTAAACCTAATTCCTTAACATATTATCCTAAAACCTAAACCCTAAATTCTAACCATCACCCTTAAATTCTAAACCCTACACCTAAACTCCTAAACCCTACACCATAAACTAAATTCTTAAACCATAAAATTAAGGCGCTTGTAAAAACTAAAAATTTCTACCGGCAGTATATTGAATATAAATCCTTGTTGGATTGCTCCTTATGGGAATCTTTGCAATCCAAAACATGGGTACTAGATCATAAAAAAGTTTTTTCCCCTCAAATAATTCTTTTTCATGATCCAAACAGCCCTTAATAGGCCACCTAAAGTTTGGATCCTATGCGTGAATTCCGACTTAAAATCATATCTTTATAGAGTTGGACAAAAATCAAAGTCTCACGTATATATTTTCATTAAATGAAAGTTTGTATATCATATTATCCATCAAATCAAACTTTAGGTATAAATTTGATATTAATTAAAATAATAATATAAAACTATAAATACTGTATTATCTTAATTAGAATTAAGTTATATACTTAATATTTAAACAGCCCTTATAGAAAAATTAATAAAGGCTAATAGGTTAGTCTAAATAGTAAACAGTTTAATATTATTTAAATAAATTTTAAATTTAAAACTTTATATATATAAAAAAAATTTAATCAAAAAACTTATCTAAAAATTTAAATGTATGACAGAAATCGATTAAATTTTATTAAACAAAACCTCCAAAACCGAAAAAAAAAAAAAAAAAGCAAATCAACGTCGTATTAACAATTTTGTATTTGGCCTCCAATGAATAGTATACGTGTCAAATTCGAAAGTAATATGCTAGAAGCTACCCTCGGTTCTTTAGCCACGTTTACGACAGCACCAAACGACCGCCGTCATTTAAAAGAAATCCGACCTTTACTGGACCCCACATATTATCCATTCAAGTGTTACGTGTCTGCCAGCACATGCTCCTCTCTCCCTCCTGAATGCCCAAAGTACCCTTAGCTCTGACCCCAATAATTGCCACAAACAAGTATATTAAAGTAATATCATGACACCATCGCACGTGCGATGGCTCAAACGACGCAGGATTCGCACGTGCTCGTCCTTCTTTACCCCTCCCTCTCCCTTGATTAGATTTCCCCAAAGTACTAATTTTTTCAAGGGTTTCAGAATCTCCGAGATTCGCTCTTTTTCCTTTAACGTCGATTAGAGAAAAGGCTTTAAAGCTATATTTTCCGCGAGTTTTTCGGTTGGTATTGGGCAAATCAGGATTTTGCTTAGACTGGATGGTGCAGTTGATGAGATCGGGAAATCCGACGCCGGAACCGGAAGCGTGCCGGGACAATGCGCCGGTGAAATTGGAGATCGTAGAGAATTCCTTAGAGGAAGAACATGGCCCTGTTAATAAACGATCCAAACCTTCTTCAAATCTTCAACAGGTATTTTTTCCAATGAAATGAAACATTCAGCTTATTTTTTTAGAGAGATCTAAACTATTTAAAGAAGAAAAAAGATATATTTTGTTAGAGCTTTTAAATTTTAAAGATTTCTTTTCTTTTTTTTTCATTTTATATTTTCTGTTAGTGGAACTCCGATGTCAATGCTTTCCCGATCCCACCAGCGCAATACAATCCGTTGGATGAGCCGAGCCCGCTTGGTTTGAAGCTAAGGAAGAGTCCTTCACTTTTGGATTTGATCCAAATGCGCCTCTCTCAATCCCAAAGCAGTGGCCCAGCTGCCGAAGCTGAAAACTCGAGTTCTGGAGTCAAAAAGGAGAGTAAAGCTGCTGTCGCAGCTACCGATAAGCTTAAAGCCTCGAATTTTCCAGCTTCTATTCTTCGAATCGGCCACTGGGAGGTAACTTTTCATTAAGTTTTATTTATCTTTTTTTATAAAAACCCTTTTATTTTGGGGTCGAATAGCTAAAGAATTGTTTACTTGGTGATTTGCAGTATAAGTCGAGGTATGAAGGTGATTTAGTTGCCAAGTGTTATTTTGCCAAGCATAAGCTTGTTTGGGAGGTGTTGGAAGGTGGGCTTAAGAGTAAGATTGAAATACAGTGGTCGGATATTATGGCTCTTAAGGCAAATTGTCCCGATGATGGACCCGGCACTTTGAATGTTGTGGTAAACTTTCCTGTGTTCCGTATGATTTTCTTTTCATTCACCAATCTCTATTTTAATTTTCCGCAATAATTTTGTATGCCTCTGCTTGTTTCTTTGATGATGCAGCTAGCTAGACAGCCCCTTTTCTTCCGGGAGACTAATCCGCAGCCTAGAAAACACACCTTATGGCAGACAACTTCAGATTTTACCGATGGTCAAGCCAGCATACACAGGTAAAAGTGATATGTAATTTATTTCTTTTTTGTGGAAATACAAGCCGAATATTGCTGTTTCATGTTGGTTGTTTGCGGAGGGTTATGTGCCTAATATGCTAATAAATTTTTTTATTGCAACTTTGCAGGCAACATTTTCTGCAGTGTCCACAAGGATTGCTGAACAAACATTTTGAAAAACTGATCCAGTGTGATATGCGTTTGAACTGTTTAAGCAGACAGCGAGAGATTATTTTGGATTCACCATACTTTGAATCAAAGAGTTCAGTTTTTGAGGATCCTGGTGAACCAAAAGGGCACGACTATTGTCAAGGGGAGACTGGTAAAGGATCTACTAGCCCTGGCTTCCAGAATATAGCGTCGCCTGTTGCAGCTCAGTCTTCGTCCTTTGAAATTGAGAAAGGGGATTCTGCTGCCATAACCTCGGAAAATATGTCCAGGGAAGCTCCATCCCCCAGTTCAGGTATGATCAGGAGCTCAGGATTTGTTTTTGATGTGCCCGTAGATAAAGTTTCTATGTTCTGTTGTCCTTTAGTGTTCTCTTTTATTCACTCCTGTTTAAGTCCAATGACTAACATGGTGCAGTGTGTAATCTGTCAGGAAGTTGAATAGGTTCGATTTGAACTTTTCTTTTTATTGTTAATAATGCTGTTACGTAGGCTTTATGTTATAAACCATTTTGTTAATGCTGGTGCTGATGCTGATATAGGCAGCAGTAAGAACACGGTAGCCTTTTTTTGGTTATTTTTTTTGGTCTGCATATGCATACTATATGATTTGCTCGTTCCTCTACTGATTTAGTATATGCATTAGTATTGTTCCGTTTTCTTTTTCTGAGCTTAGACTTGGTAGTTCTAGCTGAGTATAAATATACTTTCTTACCACTTTTCCTCTCTAATTAATATATCATCTTACACTAGTCATAGACTCTCGTGGCACCGAGGGAAGTGGAGTCTGCGAAGCAGTGGATTCAAAGGGGCCAAGAAATTGGGACCAGATAAAAGTGCCGGGACTTCACCCATCTATGTCCATGAGTGATCTTATGAACCATATTGGACACCGTCTTTCAGAACATACTACCTCGGAAAATCCATCCTCTCAAAATAGACCAGACTGCCAGGAAATGCTGGAGGATATTGCACAATACCTTCTCAGTGACACTCAATTTACAACGGCCTCTGATGAGAAATCCCTCATGTCAAGGGTCAATTCTCTCTGTTGTCTTTTGCAAAAGGACGGTACAAGTGGCACAAGCTCTCAGGCTAATGGAGAAAATTACAATGGACCTAATGATGGAAAAGATGTTCAGCTAAGCAAAACTCGTGGGTTCGAGTTCAATATTACAAGCAAGGACGATGCGAAGGCTTTTGAAGGGGGGGAAACAAAGGAAGTCTCCAGTAGCAGGCAGGCCCCAGGCATGTCAAGAAAGGACTCGTTTAGTGACTTGCTGCTTCATCTTCCCCGGATCGCATCTCTCCCGAAGTTCCTGTTTAACATTTCAGAAGATGGAGAGAGACAAGCTAGATAAGATAGTTTTCGTGTTTGTAGACTGTTTAATCAAATAGAAGCGATAAAATATGAATCGAATTTCCCAATCTCCCTCTCAATGTGATGTTGACGGGTGTTGGACAATGGGATTTTCCAGGATTCGGAGAAATTCTATTGATGAAGAATCCCATATCAAAATTCCGTACCAGTCTTGGGTGGTTGTAGCAATTTTATTATTTCTCAAGCAGATTGCTGGTTCTGTTTTTAATTTGCAATTCATCTCTCCATTTGATGTGCATTCTTTTTGGCTTTAATTCTCGACTTGGATTTGTCATAGTCATTCTGGTGAGTTGAAGGGAAGTGCAGTGCAGACCAACAAAGTGAAGGACTTAACAAAATCTGCAACCGAGTACCGGATGAGATCGATAACAGGAGATTTTTGAATTGAAAACAATGTTTATTCTTGCAAAGCCACAGCATGAAATAGCATCTTCCAAAGCTTTCCAGTCTGGATATGCTCTGTTATTCTATTCTGCCAAAAAAAAGGAAATCTGAAAGGGGTATTTTTGTATCGAGTTCGACCAAAAAAATCAATTCAGTCTCTTGTCAAAAAATACACTCAATTGGGTTCTTCAGTTCGTGAATCAATTTAGAGTTTTGTTTTGAATACTCCGAACAAACCCGTGTCGTAGACATGCTTAAACAATACTATAAGCTGTTTTACCTTTTGGATTAATCCCGTTGTAGTTTTCTTTTTATCTTACTGCTTAGCAAGCAAGCAAGCACCGGAAACTTTAAAAAGAAACATTCCTTTTGGTGTCAATGATGACATTCATATTCATATAAAAAGTTGTGACAGCTGATTCTTTGGAACGAAAACTGGGTTTCCAATCATATTCTTTTCCCTTTGGCCAAAACTTCGTATATGCCTTAATTCTTTCCCGCCTTCACTTTCTTTCTGTTTCATGTCTAAAATCATGTCAACCCTTCCGGGTTAAGACAAAACCTGCATTCGCTTTGTGGAAATCCAACCATATTTGACATGGAAACAAGATAATGGCAGAGTCCATCTCTCTCGAGTTTAAACCTACGTGGGTTGTCGCAGCTGTCTGTTTCCTCATTATTCTCATCTCTCTTTTGGCTGAAAGAGGCCTTAATTACCTTGGAAAGGTACCCTCTCCTCTTAAGTTTTACTTAATTTATAAATTTACTCCACAAAATGATGAAATCCTCTTTTTTTTTTTACTTTCTGTTAAATATTATCCTGAGATTCAACCTTAACTAGGCAAGGGAGCAAAAGTTCCAAATTTGTGTGGAGAAAAAGTTCATAGGTGTTCAAATACAAGATAGGGTTCTAAAGCTGAAATTTGTGCTTCTATGCTCGAATAGAAAACAAACTATGTTTTGATTGGATATGTTCAAATTTTCAAAATTTTTCAATATAGCCTTTGATCGGTCATATCTCTGTACATCGTCCGAATATGGACTGAGATGTCGGATACTGAGTAACATAGCTTGGTACGTACCTTGCATGCATGCTCAATAATGAGTCATTAAACATTTATTTAGGAATTTAGATTCTGTGTGTATCATATTCATATATGCATAGCCAGTCTGCAAATTTTGGTAGAAGGTATATATTAAAATGTTTCTTAGGACTTTTTGCATGTTGCAGCAAGTCGCATGGAATTCCTTTATCTCTTGGTCTTTGTTTTCTTCTGGACCTGTTCTATAATGAAGCTTCCAAGAACGAAAAATTTCAGTACATTTAGGTATCTCAATTTTAAGAAAATCTTCTATCTGTTTTTGATTTGGAAAATTCAGTGCCTGAAGCATCACAATCAAGATACACTATTTGAAGCTTTGCAAAAAATAAAAGCAGGTTTGCCTCACCACTCCCCATTTTGTTCCATGAACTTCTCATGTAATTGCAGTGTCTTGGATCTTCTAATGTAAAATTCATGTTTAAGCAGCTCATGTCATGTTCATTGATAAACGCATTGTTTACGGTCATTCAAGGTGCAGGCACAACATAGATTGATTCCGAACTTATCTCGCAACTCTACCGCGTCTTAAATATACTGAACTTATATATTTTGCCTAACCAATGTGCTACTGGTGTTTGATGACAGAATTGATGCTCTTCGGATTCATTTCCCTTCTATTAAATGTCTTTCAAGGTTTAATAAGTGACATATGCATTCCAACTCACTTAGAATCTTCCATGGTTCCATGCAAGAAGCGTACAGAAAGCAAAAGTCATGAAAAATATTCACCTCAAGCCATAAACAATGGACGTCGCCTGCTTTCTACAGAGATTGGTGGTTCAGATCATTGCTCACATCAGGTATAGTAACATGCTTTCTGTAAGAAAATGTCTATTTATGCCAACTTCACATGCCTTTCCCATTTGTTCAAGGAAATACGATAATGGAACTCGTGATGAAGCTCACCCTTTCAAGAAGGGGTTGATTCAAGGTCGAATTAACTTATTTCTGTAATTTTATCTTTCCGATCGCAGGGGAAGGTCCCATTATTATCAACGGAATCATTTCATCAGCTGCACATTTTCGTCTTTGTAGTGGCAGTTGTTCATGTGATCTCCTGTGCCACTATATTGGTTCTAGGAACAGCAAGGGTAACTTTTTATGCCTCTAAATTTCAGTATTTGCTGCACTGTAATTAGATATCTTATTCATTTTAGAATATGCAACTTCTGTTAGAAAAGGTGTTCGAACTTTGAAGGCGTAAAATTCAGCAATAACTCGGTTAAGAATGCAGAATACTATATCTTCTTATAGGAGTACTAACTAGATCAATTTCATTATTGCCTGTTCTTTGACCGAAATGTTGTTATCATTTCCAACCGTCAGCTGCATAAAACATTAACCTTTGTTTTTTTGTAGATACGCCAATGGAAACCTTGGGAAGATTGGATTTCTAAAGTAGATAAGGGTAACATCGATCAAGTTCCCAATGATTATCGGTTAATTTCCCTTTCTTATTAAATCATTCTGGTTTCCTAGCACTAGCAGTGATATGGTTCAGTGTTGAGATCCATCTTCTTCTGCAGGTTTTGCTAAGGTCACTCATTCACAGCATCTCCAACAGGTACTTGAAAAATTTGCATGGGGATATTGGAGAAGGGCAGCCGTCATAAGCTGGATCGTAAGTATTATAACATAATTCAGTAGTCTCCATCTATTCGTGCACCAGCAATGGAAGAAGTTTATACCATTCTCGAGTATAAAGCATGTTATTTAGAATTGGGAGTTTAAGACAATGAAACATTTGTTGATTGTGGTTAAAAATAGATGTAAATAAAGTTTTTCGATCATCTGTTAACATTTTCTGAGAGCTCCTTTTTTTTTTGCTTATTTGTTAACATATGGCACCAATTGAGCCCTTGTGTTCTTCCTGCAGATGTCATTTTCCAAACAGTTCTATGGCTCTGTTACAAAGTCAGAATACATAGCACTTCGAGAAGGATTTATCATGGTTAAGTTCTCATCGTCTATCAACTATCATATGTACTTAATGCTTGGTTTTAGCTTACGTTGCTCGAACTCCTCATTTTTTCTCGAAGTATCCGTATTCGACACCTTTGTTCGAGTAACATGACTTTTACCTTTTTCAGTTGTTTTACAAAAACCATGCTACTTACCTACTTTACCTACCATCCAGACCCATGTCCCTACCCATCAAGAATTTGATTTTCACAAGCACATGATGCAGTCACTTGAAAGGGACTTCAGACATGTTGTTGGCATAAGGTAATTCTTTGAAATGTTGGCAAAATTTCAAACCTCTCTTTGAATTGAAGATAAATATTGTGCACTGATCTCCTATCATATGTAGCTGGTATCAATGGCTATTTGTGGTGGTGTTTCTGATACTAAATGTGGAAGGTAAGCTTTTTCCTTTGATCTTAAGGAATCAACTTTATTTGTCATCACGTTTCACTATAATCTATCCGATGTATTTCATGTTTCCCAAGCAGGATGGAATACGTATTTTTGGTTATCGATCCTCCCTACAGTTGTAAGTGAATAAGTTGCCTATTAGTGGATCATTTAAACTGGTTTGAGGAATGGAGATCACATGATTTAACAATTGTTGAGTAAATGGAGTTTTACAGCTTCTACTTCTTGTTGGAGCCAAGTTAGAGCACATAATTGTCCGCTTAGTTCAGGATGTCGATAAAATGATGAAGCATCCGGGGCTGGAATCAGCATCAGTGAGACCATCCGATGAATACTTCTGGTTTAATCGTCCTCGCCTAGTTCTCGACTTCATTCACTTCATCCTATTCCAGAACGCCTTTGAGATTGCATTCTTCTTCTGGATCTTGGTATGGCATTGCCAACAACAAGAATGTAACTTACATTCGCTCCAGTTTGTAACATAAATGCACTAACTTATTTAAATTCCATTACCTCCTCTCAGTGGACATATGGTTTCCATTCGTGCATGATGGAAGGAAAAGGATTTATCATCACTAGACTTGTAATGGGGTAACATTCAAGACCCGAGTTTCGATTAGTTCATGTTTTGCATATCATGATCTCATTTTTCTGCCTCTACGCAGTGTAATCGTTCAGGTTCTATGCAGTTACATCACCTTGCCATTGTACGCTCTTGTCACAATGGTATGGAACATGTTTCCTCCCTTGAATCTATGTTATGCTATTCATTTGGAGGCTCAGGTGGCGTTTTCTTGTCCTTGTTGCAGATGGGAACAACTTTCAACTCCGAGCCGGCGCAAGGGCAGTCATCACCGGTGACCATTTAAGTGTATATATGATAACAATTTAGTTTAGCTGTAAAATGAGGGAGACATAGAGAGGTTGATTTTGATTATATCCCTAGTGTAAATATGTAATCCCTTTCACATGTAAATAAGTGATTAATAAGTTCACATTTTGTTGATGTCGTTCTGTTGGAATTTGTTAAGTGGACAATTGTTATTGTCTACTTGTAAACTGTAACACCCGGAGTATATGATACAACATAAGATCTAAGGTATTACATGATACAATATTAGATTTCAGGTATTGTACTCTAAAAGTGAGGTATTGAAATCTTTTATTGATTATGTTTTTCGACAACGTCGAGATCTACTAACCTGCGAACATAAACATCCAAGCGCTCAGCTTCAAAAGCTCAATAGTATACCCTTAATCTATCATAAATATAGGCATATATTGAAAGTATGAACAAGTAGACATAGCATAATCTAACTCATCATCAAGTCAATCACAATAGCAACATTCAACCAATACATTCATCAATGCTCAACTTACACAACCATAAATACACCAATAATAGTGGTGATATTGCTTGGACCATAAGCATCAGGCAATATACAAGGGTGTCTGGACCACTAAGCATCAAGTTATATAAAGTGTTGTATCAAAAACCACTAAGCATCAAACAACCCAAATCGGGTATTTGAATCCCTATCATACATCATCACACAGTAATAGTTCCCTCATGGCCATACAATAAATCATCACACAGCATATACACTCATCACACAACTTATTTAGTCATTAAGGTTCTATATGCTTTCATCATTAATATGAATATGTTTGATCAATAGCCCTTTTATGGACGTTGATTAGAGCTATTGAACTATTACAAGGGTTTTTAGAAGGCTAATAAACATTTTAGCATTGTTTGTACTTATATTCCCTTATAAGTATTGATACTAACTCATGAGTATCGATATAAATTTTACATTTGATGTTTCAATATTCAAGTCAGTATTGATTTACACTTTTTAATATCAATATTGAACCTCTAAGTATCCATATTAACCCAAATTACCAATATTCAATATTTTCAATACATCAAATCCTAACCGACTAAATAATCAGACTCTCACAACTAAATCGTATGCCAAAATATCCTTTTATTGAACAACCTCACTACGGACACAAGAATACGTGGACCTAGAGTCCACTAGTGTAATGAAGGGAACATAAAATAAAGTGAAGCTACTTGAGATGACGTCTGTGGCATCGCTGACCTCTCTGACCTTCACAACATATTGTCTGACTGGGCTCGAGCATCAGCTCTGACGGTATATCTACCAGTACCTTTACTCTGATGCCTTGACGTAACATCGGCACCATCACTAATAAAATTTCATTTCGACCGTAATCACTCAAATTCGTCCGACGTTTTTATTTTATTTGAGTTTAATTTTTTTTTAATGTATTGAAAAATCCCGCCTAATTTTGGAATTAAAAATATGGAGTCGTCATCGATCGTTTTAAAAATGGTAGACAGAATACTAAATAAAATCAGAGATAACAAATTTTTGGGTTCGGGAGTTGGTTACGAATGAGGAATGATTAGCACTCCCACACCGCCCAAAATTGGTACCTAGTCGATTATCTAATGTCTTAGTGTTGGAAATTACGAATTCGATTAAAATTTAAAATACGATCCTTAAATGCATGAAAAAGTTCTAAATATTTAAAGAAACATTTCGTTATTTAGAATAACCGAGAAATTCACTTCCCTTTATGCCCGAGAAATGGTTTCTTGATTTTCTAAATAAAAGAAAATTTCCTTAAATATCGTATCCTAAAATGACAAGGGTATTCTTTTATCTAGTGATATCGAGAAAGTCACACCCCTTGACGCCCGATATACTAATTCTCGAACTCCCTAAATAAAAAATATTACATTAATCTTTATTTTTCTAGTTATTATGATGCCATTTATAATGTATATATATATATATACTTAGAAAATATAATACTTTATGATAAAGTATATTTAATAATTATATTTATAAAAACTATATATATATTTTTAAAATTAGTACTTTTTATATATGCTAATTTTACAAAAAAAATAAGTATTTCTTATTATTTTATATATATACTTAAAGTGTACTATTTTAGAATAAAAAATATATTTATAAATTATTTATATAAAAAATACCTATACATATATTAAGTTAGTAATTTATACACACACATATATATATATATATATTTACAAAAATAAATAATCATTATTATATTTTGTATATGTTGCAATTAAGTTAAGCAAAATACTAAATTTTATTTTACCAATATACATGAAATCCTATACTATATAAAAATATGGAAATATAAAAATAATATACATAAAATATAAACAATAAAAACATATGTACATATAATATTAATATATATATAATAAACTACTTTATGATCATAATAATAATAATAACAATAATAATAATAATAATGCATGATTTAAACTAAAACAACATGAAACTAAAGTTTAAGGGCTAAAATGCACTAAAATGAAATTACATGGCATAAATATTAAACATACGGGACTAAAATAAAATAAATGCAAAATATATAGGCTGGAATGTAAATAACATGAACTTAAGTGCTGGAAATTAAATACAACATATATGCAGTGACTAAATTGAATAAAAAGTAAACTAGAAATGCGAAATTAAAATAAAAAATGGATGAAAAATGATACGGGAATAAAAGAGAGGGACTGAAACTGTAATTAGACCATGGAAAAAAGCATAAGTGGGTTGAAAAACTAGGGACCTAATTGGTAATTTACCCAAAAAATGAAAAACGCTGATCCTCCCCTTTGGGTCTAGGTCACCACACGGGTAAGGCCTTAAAACGGCGCCCTTTTGGTTGAATGGTTTAAAACATATAGGGGATTATTTTTTCCTTTAAAACAGTTTATAAAATAAAACAAAAGAAAAAAAAACCCTAACAAGCTTTCACTTCTTCTCCTCTCAATACTCATGACGGGGCGCCGCACCATCTTTCCATTCGCGCCGTTCACTGGAGAAGTGCCTCGCGGCGAATGGTGCTTCCGGCAACACAAGTAAGCTCTCGATCCTTCCCGTATCTCTCTTTTTTTACTTCGATTTAAAAAACGGAAAAAAAACTTTTGATTTTTTTAAACAAAGAACAAGATCTTTATTTTCAAATGAAGAATCTCTATGAGATTAATTTTTTATTTTTGATTCGGAATAAAGAAAATGAACATGTAAGAAGAAAATTTGCCTTTAAAATTTCTTTTTATTTGAATAGATTTCGAAAATACCTTTTTTACAACCTTTCTTTTTTTCCAATCCCCTTACAAATTTTGAATCTGAAATCTCTAAAACCCCCCTCTGTTTTCTTTTAGATCTCTGACCCCCTTTCATTTGTTTACATTCGGTTTTATAACCAAAATTTTATACAAAATAATGATCCCTATTTTTAATCTAACATGCAGATCTGGATAGATGAAGTAGATGGCCGAATTTTGTGGATCTTGCTAGTCGAGTGGTTGAAGGTATAGGTCAATAAAATAATGGGTAAGGGGTATGACTCGGTTAGAGTGTTTAGGGTTAGTTTATAGTTAATAGTTTTATGGATTTAGTTTGGTTTAGGGGTTTGGGTAAATTAGGGTTTCGATGGCCGGCGGCAAGGGCGGTGGCGGTGCAAGAAGCTAGCGGCGGTAGATGGGTTATTAGGGTTATTTGTTTTAGAGGTTTTTTTATTTTGGGCTGGGTTAGGTCAGATCCGGGTTGGGTTAGGGTTAATGGGTAAGGTTTACGGGTTTGGTTTGGGAACGGGTTATTACAATTGCCCCTCTTTGCTCATTGTTGTGTAACAACAATAGAGCAAAGACTAAAAATGACCCGTTCCATCCGGTTCGGTTGAATTTTTCCCTCTTGATGTATGTTTTCTTTCCTCGGTAGATCTTCTTTCTCTTCAACGCATGTATTCTCTCTTGACTTGATCCACCTTGTCAATTTTAGGGGAAGCAAAATCTTCAAAATAGGGGGTTGTCTATTGGGGAAGCAAAATGAGAGCAACTTGTTGCTTCTCTTCTTCGACGTCGGTCTTCTGTCTTCAGTCTTCGGTATGTCTTTGATCTTCACTCTTCGAGGATGTTGAGTTTCTTCGATCAATTCGTTCATCTGATTCCTAGGTTGAGACTTACCAAAGTACAATGATGCTCGGTCAAAAACAAATGCCTTCTTGCTCACCATTTTCTCTTTTCTTTTTTTCTTCTTTTTCTTTTTTGTTTGTTTTTTTCTTTTTTTGTTTGTTTTTTTCTTATTCTTTTTTTGTAACTTCATCTTCTGTTGGATGAGTGACCCTCTCCATTAGAGATTCAATGAGATAGGGTCAGGTGATCTGCTCCATTGAAAGTTTAAGGAGTAAAGATCTAAGGTTTTAGTTCATCTTCTACCGGATGGATGACCTGCTCCATTGGTAGTTCAAGGAGTAAAGGTTTGAGGTTGCAGTTCCTCTGCTATTGGATGGGTGGCCTGCTCTATTGGTAGTTCAAGAAGTAGAGGTCTGAGGTTGTAGTTCCTCTGCTGTTGGATGGGTGACCTGCTCTATTGGCAGTTCAAGGAGTAGAGGTTTGAGGTTGTAGTTCCTCTGCTATTGGATGGGTGACCTGCTCCATTGGTAGTTCAAGGAGTAAGGGTCTGAGGTTGTACTTCATCTGCTATTGGATGGGTGACTTGCTCCATTGGTAGTTCAATGAGTAAAGGTCTGAGGTTGTAGTTCATCTTCTATTGGACTTGTGTTGGTACTCATTCCGCTGCCACTCTAGGGAGATGAGACTAACGTATCTTTATTTCATTCATTTTGAATGTCTAAGGCCTCCTTATGGATCCGTGCCTTAGAAATGTTTGAAACAGATCCTTTCAAGGCGCTCGTTTGGGTTTTCACCTTGATTTTCATTTTTCTTTTCTTTTTTTCTTCAATTTTTGATTGATTTTTTTCTTTATTCTTTTTCTTCTATCTTTTTTAATCATTTTCTTTTTTTTCTTTTTTTATCATTTTTTTCTTTAAACAAAATATTTCTTAATTACATCTAAAGTTTACTCCGCTGCAGCTCTAGGGAGATAAACAAGGCCAGGTCTATTTCGTTGCCTCTTCAGGGATATGAAGTCTTCTTAGTTCTCATTTCGCTGCCTCTTCAGGGTAGATGAGATAAATATGATAAAGTTTGTTCCACTGCTCCTTTAGGGAGTCAAACTTTATGTCTGGTCCATTCCACTGCCTCTTTAGGGAGATGAACTCGTCTTGGTTCTTATTCTGCTGCCATTTCAAGGAGATAAGACAAATATGATGAAGTTTGTTCCATTGCTCCTTCAGGGAGACAAACTTGATACCGGGTCCATTCTACTGCCTCTTTAGGGATATGAAGTCGTCTTGGTTCTCATTTCGCTGCCACTCCAGGGTAGATGAGACAAATGTGATAAAGTTTTGTTCCACTGTTCCTTCAGAAAAATAAGCTTTATACCGGGTCCATTCCACTGCCTCTTTAGTGATATGAACTCGTCTTGGTTCTCATTCTGTTGCCACTCCAGGGTAGATGAGACAAATGTGATGAAGTTTTGAATGTCTTAGGCCTCCTTCTGGGTTTGTGCCTGAGATATTTTGAAAAAAATCTCTCTTTTCAAGGCGCCTATTCGGGTTTTCACCTTGTTTTTTTCATTTTTCATTTTCTTCTCTTTTTCTTCTTTTTATCATTTTTTTTTTGAATTTTTTCTTTTTCTCTTTTTTTTTTCTTTCTTTTGTTGTTCTCTTTCGTGTCAAGGATACTCAGAACTTGTAAAAAATAATCTTCTCCACTCACTCCTGTCAAGAATGCTGGAACTTGCTGACAGTGATATGCTCCATCGTGTCAATAATGCCATACCACTTTTGCCCAACTATTTCCTTGACTTTTCTTTGATTTCACATTGAGGGATCAATCTCTTTGTAGTTCGGCTTCCTTTCTTGATTGAAGATTCAATGTATCTGATTCATTCCTGTTTTTATATATGGCAATGTATATGCACTTGTTGATGAATGCACCTTATTTTATGGTGTATGCATTCAATTAACCTAAATGCTCGATGTAGAGATGAATGACATGCAATGCAGTTGGCCATAGCTTGACTTTAAAAGTAATGCCTCGTGACTCTAGTTGGTCATATTAGGCCTTTTAGCATTATTCTCTTTATGCCATGAGTTCTGTTCTGTCAACTAAATAGGTCAATCTTGCCGAACAATGCCACAACCTCTCTCAGATTTGATTTTCTCTTTTGGAAATCACTTCTTCAAGCGAGTATCAACTTTTGAGTGTTTTCTTTTCCTGAATCATGAATACTATTAGGCTCACTCTTCTAATTCTATGATGTTTGTGGATAACAATGCCCCACTAATGTTCCTGTTCTTCAACCCGATATACCGAGTTCGCCTTACTTTGGACATTTAGGGTGAGAAAGTCTCAAATGCAAAAACTTATGAAAATGAGTTTTTTTCTGCAAAATAATCTTGCGCAGATTTTAGAAGAAATTATTAAATTTTTCAAAAATGTGAAGTTTTAAAATCAAAATTGAGCACTCAAATATTAAGTGCAAAAAGTACTTTTTCTTTAAATTGACAATGAGCAACCCGAAGAAGCGTATGTTTAGAAGATAGCAAGGGTTGCAGTGACATAAACACATGTGAAATCCTTTATGGGCTATTAGGCTTTTGAGAGGAACATTTCCCATACCTAGTTTCTACCCTATTTAAGTGGCTCTCTTAATCTCACTAATTCACCATGCCCCATCCTTCCCTCATTTGGTATCGATTAGGCACTTCTGCACTTGCATTTTGGATGTACTTTGATGAAATGCTATTTTTTCTTTTATTGTTTGGATCGCTCTAGACTCCCCATTTTTTGGGTTTTCACCCTAGAGTTTATTTCCTTCTTTCGTAGCTCTAGGACATGTAGTTTTTAACCGATTTGCGTCTTGGCTCGGTATCAATCTGTTTCCATGTAAAAGTGATCAATCCACTAAAGCTGGTATAAGCTCCCAATTAAATTCTCATTCTTGTATTGCTTTGTTTGGGTATGCTCACATGGAGTAACCTTTTTCTTTCATTCCTTGGATCGCTCTAGACTGCCCACTTTTGGGTTTTCACCCTAGAGTTTATTTCCTTCCATGTGTAGCTGTGGACTATTCTGCAATTCCGACTAGACATTGATTCTTGTCTCTGCTTGAGAGTGACCAATCTTCAAGGCTCTTACTTTTCCTTTATTGCACTTATTTTACTTAGCGTTTTCTCCATTGATTGTTTTAGCCTTCTTATTGGTTACTTTCAATTTGATTTGGTCAGCTTCTTCGAGCAGAAATTCTTCTTTCATTGGCCTCTTATAATGTTTCTTTGATCCTTGCATTGAATGTATCTGATCTCACTTCTTGCCCTAATTGAAGTGTTATCTGTGTATCATGATCAAGATCAGACGGCTTTTATTTACTACCAAAATTTTTGCCTTCTTTGCCCCCAGTGTAGGGGTGATCCTTGGTTTGGGTTTTATTAGAAAGAAACGATCAGGCTCAAAGGGGGACAAAAATGGATATTTTCTTATTTGTGAAAAGAATTGAAGGAATGCCATTCGTCTTCTTACATACGGACATCTAAGTTGTCTTCAGAGGGTAGGAGTTTAGGGCTAACACTCGATTCAAAGACCTTAAACAACAAATGCCCGAGCTGAGAAATTCACTCGATGAGATCTGCCTATTTCCTGAACCCTCATTTTTTTACTTCTGTCTACCTAAGTAAAATAGAAAATGTTCACATTTGCAGTATCCTCGCAACATTTGCCTTCTTTTGGACATATGATGTTCGAATTTGATCATTGGATCTGAATAAAAGGTCCTCTTGCAATTGAAATTCAAGGGCTTGATAAAAATATGTACATATGTTTGGGAAAACAAAAATCAACACATAGCAATAAATGAAATGGCTAAAGAATCAAAGAATACGAATTGTTTGTCAAATGGGATGTAGAATAAAGTTTATTTTATTAAGACAGGTAAACAATAGTTTTGACAAAAACTCCTCATTTTGAAGGAAACTACACCCACACAGTGCGGAAAAAGACAGACTTTTCTCGTTCTGAAGTTACAGCTAGTCCAAAAATCTTGCCCCATTTTCCCTCCAACTTCTTTCTACTATGGACCTTCTCTTTTACTCTCTGCTTAGATGGATCTAGTCATCTAATCCTAAAATGATGGGTTTAATTAGACCTAAGCCGAATGTCCTAGGGTAAATTACCAAAAATGGTCTATGAATGCAAGTGCAATATATGTAATGAACATGTTATGTTGCTGAAAATGCAAAATGCAATAAATATGCAATGCTAAATGTAAATATGAATACAGAAAAAAGGTTGATTCTGGAGTGAACATCCTAGAACAACTTTCATAAAAGATCATGTTACATCAGACATAAGAGTTACAGATAATGTCAGGCCTTAGTGCCTAGCTTCTGTAACTTCTCTAGGAGCCTAGCCAACTTTTCACTTCGTTTTGGGAGCTCATCATTTTGACTCAATTCGGTCACCGTATCAGCCAAATCTGTCACTTGTCGGGAAACTCTCCGTGCTTCAACAATAATGTCCTTCATGTAGTTGTCTTTTTCCTTTATCTTCTCTGAAAACTCTTGAAGTTGAAGGTTCCACTTCTCATTATTTTCTTTCCAAGCTTTCCTAAGATCATCCACAAGATCTTTGTACATCATTAGAATGTCGTTACGTTCATCAACTTGCTTCTTTAGCCTTTGAACTTCAGTTTGACTATCATTAAGTTCAGCAACTATGTCTCCACGCAAACTTATACACATGTTCAAGGTCTCAATCTTGGCTTGACTACTTCTCAGGTCTTCTTTGAGGTCAAGGCATTGATTGTCCATTGCTTGCAAATTATAAGACAAGGTACTAGCTCCTTCCTCGTTGGCCTTAGAACTTCTTTTCCAAAATTTGACATCTCTTTTCATATCTTTAATTCTTTCTTTCCATTGACCGGGAGCATCACCCAAACCAACATTTTTAAAAGTCAATCGAAGCTCTTCATAATTATCTTGCAAGCTCTTTAGTTCATTTTTCAGACAATCTATTTCTCTCTTCGATCCACTAGCTTGAGCGTTATGCATCGAATGCTTTTTTCATCTTTTTCAATTTTGGACTCTTTCGGCTCCATAACTGCTTGAATGGTAGTTGAACCATATTGATTTTATTTCTCGAATTTCCACATGTTGCACTCTAGAAGGTTCTGAACTCGACGCTTAAAGGCGGTACAGTTTTCAATTGAATGCCCCCTAATTCCAGCATGATATTCACAACGAGCTTTGGCGTTATACCATTTAGGGTACGGAGGTTGTAGAGGTGTGAGGTGACATGGGACCACCAACCGTGCCTCCACTAATTGCAGATATAGCTTTCCATATGAGATAGGTATAGGATCAAAGGGACCATTGGTTCTTGGCTTCTGGATGCTAGATGACGATGACTCAGAAAGCTGAACACTAGAATTTAAACTTTGTCCCGAGTTTTGGATTATGAGTGCTGGAAATTGGCTCATCTTCGTATGTTTCAGTGCATTAGTATTGGTCAGGCTTTTGAAAGCTTTGGGAATTTCTTCTTTGAAACTCAGTAGCCATTTTTTAACAAGACTTGCGACTTTGTTCCTTAGAGCTCCGCAATTTTTGGTACTATGGCATGTACCTTCCATATGATAGTTACATTGAGCTTTGTTGTCATACCCTTTAGGAAAATGAGGCTCTTTTGGCTTGGTTGGACATGATTTACAAGACCCTTCTGGACCAGTATTGGGAGTAAATCTGTGTAGGCCATTGGGTTTTGAAATGCCTTCTTTTTATCTTTCTCTTCTTTACCTTTTCTTTGGCTCACCTCTACTCTCTTTGAAATTGAAGCCTTCGTATTTTCAGATGTCTTGATGTCGATCGCAATGATGCACCGACTTTTGGGTTTATCAGAATGATCTTGTTCATATATGAGATCTTGATTGGTGGCCACCATACTTTGGCTTTTATTTAGTTCGTCTTTCTCTCCTTGTACATCAGAATTTTTCATCATATCAGTCATCATGCTCATTATTTCGGCCATCTGTCTTTTCGACTCTTGCACCCTACTCATCTCGGTATTGGTGTAGGCATGCTCTGGTGCGTCTAGCGTGTGAATCTCGAAAGAAAGACTTCTCACATCTTCTAGTGTTTCTTTAAGGCACTGCCCTATATTTGTGGTCTTGTCTATCTGATCACTTGACCCGTTCATTATGAAAGCCTCCTTAATAGTAGATCACTCATGAATCAACAAAATTTATGTCATGCATATGCAATGCAAAAAAGACAAAAACATAGAAAACAAAAAAATGGTCAGTACTCGTGTAATAAAAATAAAAACAAAAAATAAGTATGTAAGTACTAAAGAGTAAATTTGTACAACCTACCCGAGCATGAATTTCTACCCGGCATAAACAAGGTCCTACCCGGCATAAACAAGGTCTTACCCGACATGATCTCTACCCTGCATACTTTAATTGCAAAAAGAAATATCCTACCCGGCATGGTATCTACCCAGTACAGAATGAAAAAAACCTACTCGACATGATTTCTACCTGGCATATTACTCATGAAATAAATATATAGAGTAGACAAAAGGTTAGAAGCGCTTCTCCTTTGAACTTTTAACGGGTTCCGTTTCTAGAGCAATGCCCCTATAGTCTATTATATGAGGTTCAGTTCTAGGGAAGGGTTGTAACTCTATCGACCCGACCTAAATGCCCAACCGAATCAAATGGGTCACACGGGGAAATCCAAAGTAAACCAGATAGGTTTACCCCAGAAAAAACCCTTCTTTTTTTTATCTTGTCTAGATGCCAATTAATCCTACATATTCATGCTGACATTAGGTGTAACCTCAACTCAATCGGCCATCGATTTGACATCTAATTGCACCCAATTGCAATTTAGGGACCATACAGAATATTATAGGACCAAAACCAATTTTTAAGTTACCAAACCTTAATTATTTAGGTTTCAAACATACATCTCAAAGTTTAGCTCAATCTGATCACTCAAACACATTTAATTGCACAAACAAGATTCAGGGACTGAAATGCAAGAAATTAGAACTGCTTCAAGATGACTTAACAGCTTTAATGGTCATCCGTACCGACACGGGTACACCCGTACTGATACAGATTGAAAAGCTCCATTTTGATACACCTTTGTGCCATACCGATACGCCCAACTAAAATACCAAACTTTTAAAAATCCTTGTAGACCGTACCGATACGGTACCATGTGTTTCAGTACACGGGTTTGAGTTAAAAAAGAAAATTCCAGAAGCTAAGACCCGTACCGAAACACCCCTTGCCGTACCGATACGCTGAGGCCAAAATGGCCTAGGCGTATCGAAACACCCTTAGCCTGTACCAATCCCTCAAGCCTAGAAAGGCCCAGTCGTACCGATATGGTCCTCTGCGTATCGGTAAGCTTGGACCTGCAATGCCACTTTTTCCTGGTTTCTCATCCAATTAACACTCTCATATTATTCCAACATGCTTGCAACAAAACACCAACATACCAAACATACCACAAGCATTCAAACTTCATAATCTTAACATCATAACATGGTATTTTGCATCAAAGAAGATCTATAGGCATGCAACCTATAAAACCATTCAAGCAACATATGAAATTCCAAACCATCACTATAAACAATCCACAATTGTCACTTACAAGCCATGGAAAGCAAACTAAACTTGCTCAACCAGGGAGTTTAACAAAACGTATCCCAAAACGAATAAGTAAACCCCCGCCCTTATTATCTATAGTCTAATCCAAAAACATAATTTGAATACCAAGTCTTGCTAGATCCCTTGTTTCCCACTACCTTCCAAGCCTTTAATAATCTACATTGATGGACAAAGAGAGCGTAAGCACGCTAGGCTTAGTGAGGAGCGCTCAAAAACCAAAAGCACCATCAATGCATTTTAAACCATTTTACAACATCACATTGAAATCCTATTTCAATCATGTTCAAACCATATTTTAAACTACATCATGCCTTGTTAACCATGCACTTTACCCTTTTAAAACCAACATATTAAACCATATGCAACATGTATCATTTTACAACAGCAAATCCCATTGCTCAGCCTCAATTTAAGCCTTCCCATGCATAACTACCATATGCAAAGCTTAAAGAGTAAACATGTATAAATCACATCATACAATGTAAAACTTCCAATGATACATTAACAATTATATTGACTTACAAGTGATCATTAAACAAGTCCAATAACAAAAGAGTTCATCGGATACACGGATTCAATAAGTGTTAACCCAACACTTCAAGCCATCTCAACTGGAATAGTGATACAATCACAATCGCGGTACAATAACAACCGTGTACACTTTCAACCCATGGGGACACCAACCCTTTCATCGGTTAGATGCTTAACCCACTAACGGGAGTTTTCGGTATCGTATAATCCCTCAACTGTTAGGGTACTTGGATGGAGTATTCGGTACGCCATATAAACCCCTCAATATCCAAGGCGACTTATTTACAGTGCACTCAATCCTATGGCCGGCCAACTATATTCGATAACAATTTTAAAATCACATCACTTGCTAATATAATTAACCATTTACCATTTACCTCACTGTTTTAACAAGCATTCACCAAACCATTTTTCCAAAGCAACATCACATGCTTTAAACACAAGTATAAACCATATACTTACAAGGATCACTTACCATGTGCATCCTTCAGCATTTCATGCTTAAAAACAGTATCTCAAATACTTTAAATCATGCTTTAACAATAGGTACAATGTAAATCAAAACAATTGCATAAACCATTTCATAAAAACACGACTGAGAGAGAAAACCACTTTATACTTTCTTCCGAGTTTAAACCAGTGTATCAAGCTAAGTTTAAACTCTCATAAACCACCTTTAAAACATTCCAAACCTGGAATCCACGTTCTCACTCACCGATACATGAAACCTTGGTTAGCCGACACGAAAACAATTGTCTGAAGCCTCCAAAGCTTCACCGATCACTTCCGGATCAACCTCTCCTGTTTTAACCACAATACCACAGAGGATTAATGCATCTCAATGCATTCAAAACACTGCAACATCAATCCTCCACGAATTCTTAATATCACCTCACAATTACCCAACCACAACAACCGAAAACATTACTTAAACTCTTCCAAACACAACCCAGCCACAACCTATCAATCTAACATCATTTCTATCATCAATTAACATCTAAAAACAAGATCAAAGCAACCTAACACCTCCAATAATCATACAGCCACCACAACACCTCAAGAACACCATTCTAACAATTTAATCAATTAGAGATTCAAGAGTTTCGAGATTCCTTTGATAAAATCGACTTAATAGCATCATTCAACATCCAAAATATGATCAAACTCAATTTATATTACTGGAAATCAGATTCAATACGAATCTCTCAATAATTCATCAATTTTACCCAAATAATCCATTAAATCAATAGAAAAAACATGTAAATTAGATTGTAAACCACAAATCAAGGATCAAATACTTAGGAATATCAATAAAGAACCATACAATAGAGGAGATATCGGACCTTACCCCTATTGTGAAGTTTCTCCCTCAATTGATGTGATAAAAGCTAAGAAAACATAAGATTAATGTATAAACAACCTTTATCAATCACCTAGAAATCATAAAACCAAGTTTAAACCATCTCACCTCTGAAATTTGATGAAAACTTGAGTGTTTGGCTGATGAGAGAATGAAGAGAAAGGTGGAGAGAAAAAATGACGTGATTTCTTTTCCAAAACTAATAACCAACTTTTAACTAAAATCCTTTTTATTTAAATGATAAAACAAATGTTAAAATAAGTCTAATTAAGGGAGAAACTATCAAAAATAAATTGGTAAAATATCTCCTTAAAGGTTCTAAAGATTTGATCCTTTTCATTTTGGTCATTTTAAAAATAGTTTTCAAAAATCGCATTTTGGTCACCAACCAAAATGTCACATTTCCAAATCTCATTTTACAAAATTAATTCCACCAATATTAATCATATATTAAAAGATGATTTTTAAACATTTTTCATATTTTTCTCTTACCGAAAATAGACTGTCCTGAATTCGACTCGAATCTCTAACCCGGTCCATCGGACCGTCTAATATGCCTCAAAACCGCTAGGACCAAAACTGGGGCGTTACAAAGGTACCTAAATTATCCTCTTTATCCCTTACTAAAGGTAGCAAGACCCCTGATCCTCACCCATTATAAGCTTCAAACAGACCAAGTTCAATTCAGGGGGATACATCCCTTATGCCTATATGAGGTAACCCACACGAAAGCATAAGAAATATATCCCAAAAGCGATTCACCAACCTATACGGTGATAACCCACACGAAGGCGGTATCACGCTTCCATTTAAAATAGGACGGAGCTTGGGTAAAAAGCTCATGGAATGCAATGCAAGTGCGTAGTGTGTGAGGAGAAACTCTCAAACCTTTTTGACACCCTATTACTTTGTTCACTTATACTAAGCAGTAAAAGTAAAGGCATTTATATTTACAGATAAATAAATAAATAAATAAAATGCATGTCCTATTAACTAAAGGCAGAATCATACTTTAAATTAAAATTAAATTCGTAAATTTCCAATACTAAGACTAAAAATATCCAACTCGTGGCTTGACTCTCTTTTTATTTAAAAAACGTCCCCAACGAAGTCGCCAGTTGTAATCACCCAAATCCGTCCGGCGCTCCTTTTTATTTGGGTTTAAATTTTTTTGATGTATTAAAAACCCCACCCGGTTTTGAAATTAAAAATGTGTATTCGCCACCGATCGTTTTAAAAATGATAGACTGGACACCAAATAAAACTAGAGATAAAAATTTTTTTAGTCCGGGAGTCGGTTACTGATGGGGAAGGATTAACACCCCCACACCGCCCAAAATTGGTACCTAGTTGATTATCTAATGTCTTAGTGTTGGAAATTACGAATTCGATTAAAATTTAAAATACGATCCTTAAATGAATGAAAATGTTCTAAATATTTAAAGAAACGTTTCGTTATTTAGAATAACCGAGAAATTCACTTCTCTTTACGCCTGGGAAATGGTTTCTCGATTTTCTAAATAAAAGAAAATTCTCTTAAATATCGTATCCTAAAATAGTAAGGGTATTCTTTTATTTAGGGATATCGAGAAGGTCGCATCATTTTACGCCCGAGACACTAATTCTCGAACTCCCTAAATAAAAAATATTACCTTAATCTTTATTTTTCTAGTTATTATGATGCCAATTATAATGTATAAATATATATATATATATATACTTAGAAAATATAATACTTATGATAAAGTATATTTAATAATTATATTTATAAAAACTATATATATATATTTAAAATTAGTACTTTTTATATATGCTAATTTTACAAAAAAGAAGTATTTCTTATTATTATTATATATATATATATACTTAAAGTGTACTATTTTAAAATAAAAAATATATTTATAAATTATTTATATAAAAAATACCTATACATATATTAAGTTAGTAATCTATACACACATATATATATATATATTTGCAAAAATAAATAATCAGTATTATATTTTGTATATGTTGCAATTAAGTTAAGCAAAATACTAAATTTTATTTTACAAATATACATTAAATCCTATACTATATAAAAATATGGAAATATAAAAATAATATACATAAAATATAAACAATAAAACATATGTACATATAATATTAATATATATAATAAACTACTTTATGATAATAATAATAATAATAATAATAATAATAATAACAATAACAATAACAATAACAATAATAATGCATGATTTAAACTAGAAACATGAAACTAAAGTTTAAGGGCTAAAATGCACTAATATGAAATTACGTGGCATAAATATTAAACATACGGAAAAAATAAAATAAAATAAATGCAAAAATATATAGTCTGGAACGTAAATAACATGAACGTAAGTGCTGGAAATTAAATACAACATATATGCAGTGACTACATTGAATAAAAAGTAAACTAGAAATGCGAAATTAAAATAAAAAAATGGATGAAAAAGGACACGGGAATAAAAGAGAAGGGCTGTCAATGTAATTATACCATGGGCAAAAGCATAAGCGGGCTGGAAAACTAGGGACCGAATTAGTATTTTATCCAAACCCCAAAAACGTGGATCCTCGCCTTTGGGTCCGGGTCACCGCACGGGTAAGGCTTTAAAACGCCTCCGTTTTAGTTGAACGGTTTAAAACATAGGGGATTATTTTTATTCCTTTAAAACAGTTTATAAAATAAAACAAAAGAAAAAAAACCCCTAACAAGCTTTCACTTCTTCTCCTCTCAATACTCACGATGGCTAGCCGCACCATCTCTCCGTTCGCTCTGTTCACTGGCGAAGTGCCTCGCGGCGAATGGTGCTTCCGGCGACACAGGTAAGCTCCCGATCCTTCCCGTATCTCTCCTTTTTTACTTCGATTTAAAAAACCAATAAACTTTTGATTTTTTTTAAACAAAGAACAAGATCTTTATTTTCAAATGAAGAATCTTTATGAGATTAATTTTTTTTTGATTCGAAATAAAGAAAATGAACATGCAAGAAGAAAATTTGCCTTTAAAATTTCTTTTTATTTGAATAGATTTCGAAAATACCTTTTTTGCAACCTTTCTTTTTTTCCAATCCCCTTACAAATTTTGAATCTGAAATCTCTAAAACTACCCCTTTTTTTCTTTTAGATCTCCGACCCCCCTTTCATTTGTTTACATTCGGTTTTATAACCAAAATTTTACACAAAATAATAATTCATATTTTTTAATCTGACATGCAGATCTGGTTAGATGAAGTAGATGGCCGGATTTTGTGGATCTTGCCGGTCGAGTGGTTGAAGGTATAAGTCAGTAAAATAATGGGTGAGGGGTATGGCTCGGTCAGAGTGTTTAAGGTTAGTTTGGGGTTAACAGTTTTAGGGATTTGGATAAATTAGGGTTTCGGTGGGCGGCGGCGGCACAAGTAGCTGGCGGCGGCAGATGGGTTATTAGGGTTATTTGTTTTAGGGTTTTTTTTAATTTTGAGTCTGGTCGGGTCGGATCTGGATCGGGTTAGGGTTAATGGGTAAGGTTTACGGGTTTAGTTTGGGAACGGGTTATTACACCGACTGAACTGAAGGGGTCGATTCGACCTCTGTGACTATGTTGGAGCGGTGCTAACAACATTTGGTCAATCAAGATCCACATCCATAGAAAAGCTCTCGATCCCAAACAAACCTCTAAAGAATGAAAACATAAACATTTTCTCATTTCCTAATGGATGCATGTGAATCCACCGAAGTCACTAGAGCTTGTTTTAGTCGATTCCACATTAACGGCTTCATTACAACCAAAACTACCACGTTACATGTCTACGTACATACATCAATAGCATTGTAAGATTTGAAGAAATATGATATAAATAAAGGATTATTACCTGGTATATAGGTGGGGTTTTTAACTCCACAAGTGGGACTAAGACGTGATAGTTTCATAACTCGATTGTGAAATAGTTCATTACCAATTCATCTAACTTTCCTCTCGACGCTCTCCCTAAACTATCCCTCCCTTCGGTAGCTGGCCTCCCTCCCCCATCTCTTCCTTCTTCCCTCTGGTTCCGGTTGTCGTGGTTTTCTTTTCCTTTGGTGGTTGTACCTTTTGCTTCCCGGTGGTCGGTTTGTTAGGAACAACATTCTCCGACGGCCAAGGTCTAAGCTTGGGCCCCATGTTTGCGAGGAAGATGTCTGGTCCCTTTTGGAAGCAGGGATTGAGGGTTGACCTGGAGGATGTTTGTCATGTTTTTGTTGGCTCCCCTGTCTTCAATGTCTTTCCTGGTTTTGGTGGTGTCTTTCTCCCCCTTTTGGCTCCTTTTCGATGGTTGAGCAGGCTTCTTGTTCGCGCCAGTGGAGGAGCTTCGGCTTGAGTTCCGGCACCGCTCTTCCCTCTCAGCCCATTTGACACCGACAATTCCTCGTTGCTTGACGCGGTGTTCTTCCGATTGCTTCCCTTCTGCATTGCTCCTCAGGATTTTATATTTCTTTGTCCCCAGATTTAGACATGCAGATGAAGATCTGATTGCTGGTTTTCTTGTCTCGGCTTCCCCCGTGGTGTTGCTGCCTGGAGCTTCTTCTCCCTTTTGGTTATGTGTGCTCTGTATGTTTGTTTGTGCTTTGTTATTTGTTGTTTTGGCTTTTGTTTTCTGTTGGATCCGTTCGGATCTTTTTCCCATGTAGTTTCCTCCTCCCCCTGTTCTTATTTGGTTGTTTTCCTCTGTCGTATCCTTGTTCTATGAATACCGGCGATATTAAAAAAAAAAACCTTGCACGTGAGAGGCATTTCAAACTTGAATAAAATAATTGACCCATCTTGCAAGTTAGGGGGACTTAACTATCATAGTATAGTCATATTCTATCAACTTAAGTTTTTAAGACAATGGTCACCATTTTCTATAGTTTACATGAAAGAGAACTATAGAAAAAGGACACAGGAAACTGAAAACAAGAGGAAAGGCATACCTCAGATAGAGGAAGCAATGACACCTCATCTGAAGGGGACGACTTATTTGGTCTCCAACTTATCATCTCAGAATGTGTTGAATCAAGTCGTTCTCTTAGCTGCATCACAAATTCAGTTCATCTTCCATTCCTTCACTAATTTCATGGCCAACAGTTGCAGTTCCGATTGATAGCTAGGAATTCTAGTGGATGGGCAAAGAAGAGTTTATTTGCAGTCATCACTCAACTCATCACTCGATTTCTATGATCTTTTACCCTTGTTTGAACTTGGCAACTCATCTCTCAAGCTAGGTTTTTATCTTTTGACATATAAGGGAAAGTTTTGCTCTTGAGGGACTGGTACTTCGGGACTCCCGTTTTACCTTTATTTTGGGTAACTTCTTTTCATCAAATTCTTTACAATCTGAAATCTCTCTCACCTTCTCATCTAAAATTCTGATCTGTTCCCAGTAAGAATTGAACTCCATCGAGTGTTAAGGTAATATTCCAATCAGCAATTTTAGTATCGGTATGACTCTTACCGTACTGGTACCACTTACACCATACCGATACGTGACCTAGCGTACTGGTACGCCTATGATACTAACGGCTATTTCTTCTTTAGGCATGTACAAATACGGGCCCTCGTTGTAGCGATATCCTTTTTTACGCTAAAAAACGAGTTTTATCTTTTGTTTTAAAAATAATGTCTTCCGTGGGAGTTTTAGAAAAATCGTATTTTATTTAAAAATGGAGTTGCCACCGGCCACTTAGGTAGGCTGGATACCGTAAAACCAGAGATTTTTTAAAAAACTGTTGGGTTTGGGAGTCGGTTACGGATGGAGAAGGATTAGTACCCCCACATCGCCCAAAATTGATACTTTAATAATTACCGCTTTATTAATATTAGTCTTTCTGGATTAAAGTGACGACTAAATTAAAATTTGGTTATAAGTGCGAGTATATTTTAAAGACCTCGTTATCCGAGAGCAAACGCCCAACCACCATCACTACGTTTGATACTGGCCCCGTTTATGCTTGGATAAAAGGGCACCGCATTGATAATTTATATTTCATTATGCAATCTTGAGCTAATTAAATAAATATATAAAGCATTCACATGGAGATGGTATGTAAAAAACATAAAAAGGGGAATACTACAAAATTAAACAAGAAAATAATAAAACAAATGAACAAAAATGACACATCATAATAATAAAAAGGCAAAATAAAGACATGAACAAGACAAAACATTCTTTAAAAACTAAATTAAGTAGTCCTAACATACTTAAACACATACATGACATGATACTAAATCATAAAAAGGAATATCATAATATTAAACAAAAATAATAAAATGCATGAGCATAGATATAAATTACACATACAAGGATCTAGACAAAACGTAAATAAAACATATACACATAAACATGGTAAGAGATATGCTTCAAGGTTAGATTAACTAAATATAATATCCTTAGACACCTAAAAACACAAATGCAATATGCATGACATGATATAAGACATAATACTAAAATGGCAAAACCACATTATCGCCGCATTACACTAAAACTTTATCACGTGACACAAATTACATATATATGCCAAAAAGACGTCACGATATTAATATGTAACAAAAATCACTCATTTTTAATATGTATCCTAAAATACAAGACAAAAACAAAACATACTATCATATATATATTCAAGATAAACAACTAAACTAAACATTATCACTTAATCAAAACACAAGTAAGTAACATGAACAAATGAACCAAATGATACATTAGCCCGATGAAACACATATCATAAAAATATGAATGAATGCACATAATACGTCAACCTAAATAAATAAAAAAACATGAAGAAACACATAAACATGATGTACAAACGAAGTTAAAACATAGCGCACGAAAGAGACATATATAACACGGACAAAATAAATTAAAACACAAAAAACATAATATCACAAATAAATACACATGATAAAAAAATAAAATAGACATGTAACGATAAAAACATATGTATATATATAACTGAAATGTAACATGGCAATATACATACCAAGAGCAAAACATAACATTAAATCAGACAAAGGGACTGAAATGGAAAAAAACAGAATCAGACAAAGGGACTGAAATGGAAAAAAACAGAATCAGAAAATCAAATTTAAATGAATAAAAATAGATTTTAAGGGTTTAATTACAGCCTGAAATAAACTTGTAAGGACTAGAGTTGCAATAAACCCAAGGGGCAAGCTTGAAGTGAAAATTTTCAAAACGCGGTGGTACTTAGAACGCAATTTCACCATTTACACGCTGATTTTGGTTAATTTCAGGACGAAATTGAAAAAATTTAAAAGATAAGAGGGACCAGGCTTGTGATTATACCAATGGGCATGCTCAATTTGAAAAGATCAAAAATGCGGGAGTCCTTAAGTCCGAATTAACCCATTTTGAAAATATTAGGACTCTATATAACACACTTATCAGGCTGAAATTCGACCATTTCACCATTTTTTTTACCCGTAAGAGCAAAGCTCTCATTTCTCTCTGAAACCCAGAAGCCAAACCACCCTTTAAACCGAAACGCTCCCCCAGCCACCGTATTTATCCGCGCATAACGGTCTTAGGTGAGGCTCGGCCCTAGGGCCGCCTCAAATTATCCCGGACCCACGGCCACCAGCCGCCAACAAAAAGAAAAAAGACAAAACCTCACCCCCTTTCTATTTCGAGTCACAACAAAACCTGACCCCTTTTGAACCTAAAACAAACTCCCCTAAAACGGCTCACCAAAGAGGCTCATTGTCAGCGAGGAACTGAAACGACCACGGTAAAATAAACTCATCTTTTTGCTTTATTATTCCATTTATTTTGCATGCATGTAAGAAAGGAAGCAAAGAAATTTACCACTGGAACTTTGAGACTTTTTTTTTGTATTTCTGGAACATAGAGACCGACCCTTACATATTTTGGTTAGTTTTCATATATTCTGCTCTGACCTGAGTTTTGGTAGAAAATAAGACATGAAAAATACATTTGATTTGATTTGGGTACTGATAACCATTGTTTTGGTGTTTTTGCACGTTCTCTGAGCGCGGTGGTTGAGTTGGTGGTACGGCAGAGTAGTGCCGGCGTGGAGAGAGTCATGGTGGTGGTGTCCCCTACCAGATCTGTTCTTGGCTATTGGGTCAAATTTGGATGCCGCATCATGCCCGAAGGACTTACTGATGGCCCGAAAGACTTATCACCATGCTCGAAAGACTTAATGGTGGCCCGAAGGACTTAACACCATGCCCGAAGGACTTACCGATGACCTGAAGGATTTAACATCTGGCCTCACGCTGCTATGGCTGCCGTCGTCTGGCCTCATGCTACTATGGCTGCTGTTGCGCGTAATAAGTGCTACGCAATTGTGCAAGTATACACGTTGCAAGTTATAGTATAAAATATATCATCTCCACAGGGATTGGTGCCACTTCAAGAATCTAGTCTATTGCACTGTAAAAAGTAAAAACATAAATAAAGGATTATAGGAGTTTAACTAATAACTAAACTAGAAGGTAATAAAGTAAAAAAAATGAGAACAAATGAGAGAGATAGGCCAGGTTATCGTGAGTTGAGGTATGATAGCCGATTGGATCGTCTTGGTAAAAGAGTGCACGGGCAACTCAGTTGCCGTGGCAACTTGCACAACGGGGTTGCCTTGGCAACTAATCGATGGTTGCCTGTGCGACTAGTTGGGCAATTACTTGGACGTCTGGGCAGCAACCTTCAAGGTTCGGTAGAGCGTTCTTCAATGGTTTCTTCTTATCCCTAAGTCGAAACTCTAGCTACTTGTGCATGCCTTGATAATGCATCCCTGCGTGAATCAAGGGTGAATAACAACCAATCTTGCGCTCCTCTTAGCCGTTGAAATCCTTAACTTATTCATAAGCCGGATTAATCTTTACCATCAATAGATCGAATAAAGATCATATTCATTCGTTTCTTGAATCTAACTCTCCCGATATTAGATAAATAGATGAAGTTACGAGATCCTCTCCCAATTCACTCGCAAACAAGAATAAGAACCAAGAATGAATAAACCTTGAATAGAAAAGTGCAAACTCTTATTACCTAAACAAAATCCAATAGTTTCTCACAACCACAAGACACAATAACCTTAGCCAAATAGATTTAGTTCATGGCTAGGTTCCAAAGAAACACAAGATGAATAATCCCTTGCATGAACCTAATTGAACAAGAAAGAAAAAGATGAAGAATGAAGCTTGTCGAAATATCCTTGCCCTAGATGCTTATCGAAAATTCTCTCCTCTTGCTCTCCCCTTGGAGTTGACGGCATGGCCTCTAATTTATAGGCTAGGTCAAAGTCCTTCTTTGAGGAGGAAGTTAAGTTGGAATTAAATTATCTTTAAAGAATATAATTCTTTATTATAATTATATTCCTACTAGAACTTCTCCTATCTTTTTGGAATTTAATTCTTCTTTAATCTCTTCATGGAAATCAAATTCCTTTGGGATTTAGCTTTGCTCCACGTCATCTTGGGCTTGTCTAGTCATCAATTTCGACTACCATATCACCTTGTTCTTTGTCGACAATTGCCCTGGCAACTAGCTCGGCATCTCCTTCATGCATTACCCTGGCAACTAGCTCTAGCCTTGCTTTGGCAAGTGATCCTGCACATACACACAAAACACACCAAAGCAGCATCTTTTCCCACAAAAACTACCAAGTTATGTAATCAAGCTCAACAATGGAAGGAAACATGGATTAATGCATGAATGGCTAATTATGCAACTAATATGAGCCTAAGTCTAACAATAATATGAGTAAAAAGGGTAAGAAAAATAGTACTTTTGAATACTTATCACACCCCCAAACTCGAACTATTGCTTGTCCTCAAGCAATGCAAACTAACAATTACCTGCCAAGACTTCAATTTTCACAAACTTAGCTTTGAACTTGATTTCAATTCTCAGAACCGGGGCACAAAGTATGATTGGCTTTTCATTTTTTGGAAAACTTAGGAATTACTCAGAATCAAACTATAATGCTTGTGAGTGTGTGCGGAGTTGTGTGCAAGTTGTTTTTTCAGATTCTATGCAAACAAGAGGTTTTCAAATTACTTCATTGGGTTCTTTTTAACATGTTTTAACTAGAGCCAGTTTTGGGCACCTCTAGTGTTTTGTTTTTATTTTTATTCGACTAGAGCCGGTTTCGGGCACCTCTAGCGATCAATTTTTTAGCACATACTAGAGCCAGTTTCGGGCACCTCTAGTGATCAATTTTTTAGCACATGCTAAAGCCAATTTTTATTCTAATCCCCCAATTTGTTAATTATCAACCTAAGTTTACTAGAATTCCTTAAATCAATCAAACCACAACAATGTTTCATCAAATTTAGCATCATAGTAAAATTTTAAGTTTTTCCATGGTTATCCTAGAATAAAAATTCTATCAATTAAGTGCATTGGCAAAGTCATCATCGGATATTCATCAAATCTAAGCAATTCTTGTTCCAACTAAAGGCATGGCAAGCAATTTATGTATCGTAAATGTAATACTTAAGATGAATGTGACTAAACATGGTAACTACTAATAACAATCCCCACCAAACTCGAGTGAGGCATTGTTCTCAATGCTTGCATTAAAGGAAAATAAAAATAATGAAAAATAAAATGCATACGAGGACTTACTCCGAGAGTTCATCATCGTGGATGATTAGTTTCCTTTTGGTCAGTGTCTTGATTCCCTTGCTTGAACACGATGGTTGTTTCCTTATTGTCGGTGGTGGAATCGATCCTCGTACGGGGTTGTCCTCATCGTTCTCTTCATCAGTGTCATTGGCTTTTCGCTTGGAGGATTCAATTGATGCGGTTTTTGTTGGTGCAATGGAGGACTCGTCCGAATCTGAAAAATCAAAAAATGATTTCGTAGGAGTTGATTCGGGCATAGGTGCTTTACCTTTGGCTTTTGCAGTGGTTGTCGGGATGTCTTTAGCTTTGGTTGCCGTGGCATCTTCAGGGTTGGTTGCCGGGGCATCTGCTTGTGCAGGCACGATGTAGGTTGCCGCGGCATCATCTGTTGTGGTTGTCGTGGCGACTGCTTCATTGGTTGCCGGGGTAAGGATCTCGGCAGGAAAGATTGGGAACGGAACGCGATTGTCCGGGTACTTTTCTAGGATGACTTGGGTGATGGCATTGTTTTGCTCCTCCATGTACCGCATGAACATTATTTGCCTGTCTTCAATTTGCCTTAGGTGGCTCACCAATGGTTGCAAGAGCGCTTCAAAGTGTCCCGGGGTTGATGGCCGAGTTGCCCGGGCGTTAGGTGCTTGGGCATTAGGGATTGTCGGGGCGGCAGGATTTGCCGCGGCAATTGGAGGCCTTGAAGAATTTCCCGGTGCCTCTCCCATTAGCTTTCGGATTTGTGCTTGATTCCAATCGGACTTTGGTAGGGCCTTTTCATCGGTGGACTCACTTGGGACATGCATCTCCTTGCAAAGATTATAAATTAAGCAAGGGAAGAAAAGAGAACCCTTATCTTTTGAGCTGCATACAAAAATCTCATCACAAATAATTTTTCCAATGTTAATGATGCGATTATGCAAAATAGAATGTATGAGCAAAAGACGTGGTATATCAACGGTAGTATTGTGTGTGGTGGGCATTAAAGAAGTTTTAACAAACTTATTCCATAGTTTTGCCTCGGGTTTAAGCCGAAGGTGATTTACCGTGCCCTTGTATTTACCGTCGTTCCAATGAGTTCCCAGTTGAGTGAGTTCTTGAAGCACCTTGTTGAGTTGCTTAGGCATGATTTGATCAATGAAAGCTTGATTCTCGTCATTCTCAATGTAAAGCCTGTAAAAGGTGTTGACATTTTCGGGGCTTATGAGTATGGCCTTGTCATGAACAAAAACATAAGGATTATCCGGGTTGGGCGAGTGAGCATAGAATTCTCTTACCCATGAAATGTTGCCCGGTTTCGATTGATGGCAAAAGATTTGCCACTTTTGATGTGCAATCCTCTCGAAGATGAATGGTTCAAGGCTGAAATCTTGATGAGAGTTGGAGTATTCAAAGCCTTGTTCTTCGTAAATCTTTTGGCTTTCAAACTTGGAGTGAAATCTTTCTTGAACCACCGGTGTAGCAAACTTCTTGTATCTTGGTTCTTTGGAGGAACTTGGATGAACCGAAAATTTAATTTTGGATGCCATGGATGATCTTCGTTGTGAGTTTTGTAAAAACAAATAAAAGAAAATAAAAGAAACTAAAGAGTTACAAGATAAAAAGTAGGAATAGGTTAAGGGTGATGGGTTTTATAGAAAAGATAGGTGGTAAATATGGTGGGTGGGATTAGGGGAAGACGAAAAAAGGGTTTTGGTTTAGGGGAAGGGTGACGGCAATGGGTGTTTAATTAGGGTAAGTTGGAGGCTTTATATAAGCCTTAGATTCAGCCCATTAATTTCCTTGTTGAAGATGTTTTCCTTGGATCAAAATTTCTCTTTATCTTGAACTATTTTCCTACAATTCAAAGACAAATAAAATAAGGATTAAAATTAAAGATAAACTAATAAAAGAAAATAAATAAAGATGTGTAAAAGGATTCTTAAACTTAAAGAAAGATAAAACAAAAGAAAATTTATCCTAAAAAACAAATAATTGAAAGTAATAAAAAGAAATTAAAAAAATAAAAATTAAATAGTTTGAAAAAAATAAAAAATAAAATAAAATAAAATAAAATAAAATAAAATAAAATATCGAAAGGAGAGCATGCTCATGCATCTCCTAAGGCGACAACTTCTTTGTTACGCTCCACATGGGCACCATTGTAGTGTTTCAATCTTTGTCCATTAACTTTGAATTCATGTTTGTCAGTGATGGACTTGATTATCACGACACCATGGGAGAATGGTTTGACAACTTCGAATGGTCCCGACCATCTTGATTTCAGCTTTCCCGGGAAAAGTTTTAGCCGAGAATTGAATAGGAGAACTAGTTTCCCTGGCGTGAATTGCCGCGGCAATAGTTTCTTGTCATGCCATAACTTTGTTTTCTCCTTGTAGATTCGTGCATTGTTATAGGCGAGTGCACAGAATTCTTCTATCTCGTTGAGGTCCAAAAAACGCTTTTGTCCGGCACTTTCCCAATCCATATTCACGGTCTTGATTGCCCAGTATGCCTTGTGTTCGATTTCCACCGGTAGATGGCATGTTTTACCATAGACAAGTCGGAAGAGGGACATACCTAAGGGTGTTTTGAATGCAGTGCGATATGCCCAAAGTGTGTCATCTAGTCTTAATGACCAATCCTTCCTAGAGGGATTTACAACTTCCTCGAGTATACCCTTCAATTCTCGGTTGGAAATTTCTGCTTGCCCGTTGGTTTGTGGGTGATATGTCGTGGCAATCTTGTGTGATACGTCGAAGCGTTGCAACATCTTGGCAATAAGTCTGTTGTCAAAATGCTTGCCTTCGTCACTGATAATTGCTCTCGGCATCCCAAACCATGTAAATATGTTTTTCTGCAAGAATCGTTGCACGGTCTTGAATCGTTGTTGGGAACTGCAGCTGCCTCAACCTATTTAGACACGTAGTCGACGGCAAGTAGAATGTAGAGGTTGCCGAATGAAGATGGAAAAGGTCCCATAAAATTGATCCCCCATACATCAAACAATTCCACCTCGATGATGTTCTGGAGCGGCATCTCATGTCGTCTAGAGATATTGCCCGTCCTCTGGCAACGATCACATTGCTTGTAAAAGTCTTGGGCATCTTTGTACAATGTTGGCCAATACAAACCGGATTGCAAAACTTTGGCCGCGGTACGTGTTCCTCTAAAATGTCCTACATAGGGTGAAGAATGGCATTGCCAGAGTACATTCTGTTGCTCTACTTCAGGGACACAACGGCGTATAACCTGATCTGCATATTGTTTAAACAAAATAGGCTCGTCCCAAAAGTAATGCTTAGCATCATGGCGGAACCGCTTCTTCCCTTGGTGAGTAAGGCCATAAGGTAAAATACCACAAACAAGGAAATTAACTAAATCCGCGTACCAGGGTATTGTCGAGGCATGTGCTACCTTGGCGACTGCTCCCAAAATTGTCGAGGCGTGCACGTCAAGGGCTACTGCAGCATCGAGAGTTACCGAGGCGTGTGCATCCATGGCTGCCGAGGCGTCGATGGTTGCCGAGGCAACTAAAAGTTGTTCATCCGGGAATGCATCGCATATCTCTAGATTCGCGTCCTCTTCCCTATTGCGCTCTAAACGTGATAAGTGATCGGCCACTTGATTTTCTATTCTTTTCCTGTCCTTAATTTCAATATCAAATTCTTGTAAAAGTAATATCCAACGAATCAAACGAGGTTTGGCATCCTTTTTAGCAAATAGATATTTGATTGCCAAATGGTCCGTATGAACAATTACCTTTGTACCAATCAAATAGGATCGAAACTTGTCAAATGCGAAAACTACAGCTAGTAACTCTTTCTCCGTTGTTGAGTAATTCACTTGAGCACTATTAAGAGTTTTACTAGCGTAGTATATCACATGAAAGGTCTTACCTGTGCGTTGGCCTAGGACTGCTCCTACCGCGAAATCACTTGCATCACGCATGAGCTCAAAAGGTAGCGTCCAATCTGGTGGAATGATAATGGGTGTCGAGGCGAGCTTTTTCTTTAGGGTTTCGAATGCTTGGGGTGCAAGAATCATCAAAATTGAAGACTTTATCCTGTTCAAGCAAATTGCACAAGGGTTTAGTGATTTTAGAAAAATTATGAATGAACCTCCTATAAAAACCTGCATGTCCAAGAAAACTTTGAATTCCTTTAACCAAACTTGGTGGGGGTAATCTCTCGATCACGTCCACCTTGGCTTTGTCTACTTCAATTCCCTTGGATGAAATCTTATGGCCGAGCATTATTCCTTCATCTACCATAAAATGGCATTTCTCCCAATTGAGGACTAAATCAGTTTCTTCACATCTTGCCAACACCCTCTCTAAATTGCCGAGACAGCTGTTGAAGTCATTACCAAAAACAGAAAAATCATCCATGAAGATCTCAAGGAAGTCTTCGACCATGTCTGAAAAGAGTGCCATCATGCATCTTTGAAGGTTGTCGGGGAGTTACACAATCCGAACGACATCCTTCAGAAAGCATAAGTACCGTATGGGCATGTGAAGGTTGTCTTTTCTTGATCTTCTGGTGCTATGGCAATTTGATTGTAACCTGAATAACCATCAAGAAAATAATAAAAGGGTTTACCTGCAAGACGGTCAAGCATTTGATCAATAAAGGGTAATGGTAAGTGATCTTTCGTAGTGGCTTTGTTTAGCTTTCGATAATCCATACAAACCCTCCAACCGGTCATAGTCCTGGTTGGAATGAGTTCATTGTTTTCATTACTTACCACCGTTATACCTCTCTTTTTTCGGTACACATTGTACCGGACTTACCCATGTACTATCAGAGATATGGTATATAATGCCGACGTCAAGCCACTTCATGATTTCTTTCATTACAACCCCTTCCATGGCATGATTCAGTCTCCTCTGGGCCTCAATTGAAGGTTTGTGATCATCTTCCAACAAAATCTTGTGCATGCACACTGCTGGGCTAATTCCCTTCAAGTCGGCAATTGTCCATCCTATTGCCTTTTGTGTAGCTTCAACATTTTGATCAGCTTCTTTTCCTGCTCAGGCTGTAACTTAGAAGAAATAATTACAGGCAATGTATTATCGATTCCTAAGTATGCATGTTTTAGTTGCTCTGGCAATTGTTTCAACTCAAGAATCGGTGGTTGTTCAATAGAGGGTTTTTCGAGCTTACCTTCCTTACCTGAGTAATCCAGTGGTTCAAAGTATGTACCTGGTCGATTGACTAGCCAATTTGCCTCCTTTTGTTGTTCCTCATCGACCGGTTCTTCAAACTCCTCAGGTTCCTCTTGATCGGCAATGTAGTTGTCGAGGCAACTAAATTCCTCGTCGAAGTTAAACTCTGCCGCGGCATGAAGAAGTTGGCATTCTTCTGGATCATCGGCATGCCCTAGTGTTTGTAACACATTTAGCTTAACTTGCTGGTCATTCACTCTCATTACGAGTTCTCCTTTTTCAACAGTGATCAAGGTTCTCCCTGTTGCTAGGAATGGTCTCCCGAGAATGATAGGTGCATGCTCATCTGCTTCACAATCCAAAACAATAAAGTCAGCGGGAAAAATAAATTTATCAACTTTTACCAGTATTTCCTCGATTTTTCCCTCTAGATGCACATAGGATATGTCGGCTAGCTGTAGCATAACTGTTGTAGGTCTTGCCTTCCCGATTCCTAGTTTCTGGAATTCCGATTTAGGCATCAAGTTTATACTAGCCCCAAGGTCGCATAATGATTTCCCGACATAGTGGTTTCCAATGGAACAAGGTATTGTGAAACTTCCGGGATCCTTCAACTTGGGTGGCATGCGATTGTGCAACATTGCCATGCATCCCTCTATTGCGGCAACTGTTTCAAACTCTCCTAGCCTTGTTCTCCTGGACACAATGTCTTTAAGAAACTTGGCATAGTTTGGCATTTGTTCAATTGCTTCCACCAATGGCAAGTTGATGTGGACTTGCTTTAGGATATCAAGAAACTTCTTGAATTGATATTCTTACTTTTGTCACTTCAACCTTTGTGGGAATGGTGGTGGAAGTCGAATATCTTCGATCATTTCGTTGGTTTGGAACCTGATTGACGGCATTACCGGGTCAACTGGAGTTGCCGAGGCATTATCAATTGGGGTTGCCGAGGCATGCTTATCACAAGTTGCCAAAGCGTCCTTATCGTCGGTTACCGAGGCATGCTTATTACCGGTTGCCGCGACAATTCCTGGTTCAGCATCTAAGGCTTTGCCGCTAGGTTCGTCTTGATCTTTTTATGGAGTTTTGTTTGATGAGCGGGCTTGAGCCTCTCTAAGTTGTTGGCCACTTCTAGTGGTGATCGCCTTACATTGCTCATGGCCAGTTCCTCTTGCGACTTCAGTATCGCTAGGTAAACCTCCTTGCGATCTAGTATTTAGATTTTGAGCAAACTGTCCGACTTGATTTTCCAATGATTTGATTGCCGCCTTTTGGTTTTGCAATCTCATCTCGGTCCTGTTAATAAAAGCATCAGTTTTTTTTATGAAGTTACTATTCTCAGCCATATAAGATTCAATTTTCATCATAAAAGCATTTAGAGAATTTTCCAAAGAACTAGATGTTGTCGGTTGTTACTGCGGTAACTGTTGCTGTGGCATATTCTGCTGGAATCCCGAAGCTTGTGCATTCTGATTGTTCTGGTTTAGAGCATTGTTGGGATTACTCCATGAAAAATTCGGGTGCTTCTTCCAAGCTGGATTGTATGTATTGGACATCACATTATTGTTCCGATTGTAATTCCCCATATAGAAGTTGGATTCCGAATTCTGCATACATTCAGAAGAATCATGGTTATCACCACATAACTCACAAAAAGAATACATTACCTTGACCTCATGTGTGTTGTTTGGTTTTTGCATGTTCTGGACCATCTTGGTTAAAGCGGCCAATTGTGCCGAAATTGAATCTGATGATCCTAGTTCATATATTGTGGCTTGGCGTCTAACTCCTCCTCTTCTAGTAGAGGGAAATTAATAATCATTCTTGGCCAGCCTGTTTAGATTTTGCATTGCTTCCTCCGGTGACTTATCTAGGAGTATGCCGTTTGCCGAGGCATCTAGCATCATCCTTGTTGGTGTATTCACGGCGTTGTAAAACATTGTTACTTGAGTCCACACCGGGAATCCGTGTAGGGGGCATTTGTGTAGAAGTTCTCTATATCGCTCCCAAGCCTCGTACATGGATTCATCATATGCTTGCCGAAAAGAAGTAATGCCGTTACGAAGCTTATCAGTCAAATTTTTAGGAGTAAACCGAGCAAGGAAATCACGACAAAGATCGGTCCAATATGCTATTGATCCGGCATGAATGCTATTCAACCATGCTTTCGCCCTATCCCTCAATGAATAGGGGAATAATCTTAATCGTAAGACATCGGGGGTGACTCCGTGTATTTTGAACGAGTTGCAAATCTCGAGGAAATATTTAAGATGTTGTCGTGCATCTTCAGTTGTTGAGCCGCCAAATTGACTAATTGTGTTGATCATATTAAACATTACCGGTTTCAACTCAAAGTGGTCAGCTTCAATTTCAGGTGCGAGAACTCCTGGATTAAGTCCATTAAGATCTTCTTCAAGATAGTCTCAAATAGTTCTGTTTCGTGAAAGAATCACTCCTCCTCCTGCTGGAACATCTTGATTCATATTGTCGTCTTGATTAGCCATTGATACTATTATCCTTCGTCTAAGTCTTTGTAAGGTTCGTTCGATTTCTGGATCAAAGGGATATTCTGGTGTAATCGGTCTCCCCTGGTTATATACCAATGCAAAACCAAAATTTGTTAGCCCTTTGAATCTTAAACAAGAAAAGTAAAAAGAAAGTGCAAGAAAATAAAAACAAAGTCGCTATTGCCAATCCCCGCAACGGCGCCAAAAACTTGTTGTGCGTAATAAGTGCTACGTAGTTGCGCAAGTATACACGTTACAAGTTATAGTATAAAAGATATCGTCTCCACAAGGATTGGTGCCACTTCAAGAATCTAGTCTCTTGCACTGTAAAAAGTAAAAACACAAATAAAGGATTATAAGAGTTTAACTAATAACTAAACTACAAGGCAATAAAGTAAAAGAATAAATGAGAACAAATGAGAGAGGCAGGCCAGGTTATCGTGAGTTGAGGTATGATAGCCGATTGGATCGTCTTGGTAAAAGAGTGCACGGGCAACTCAGTTGTCGTGGGAACTTGCACAACGGGGTTGCCTGGGCGACTAGTTGGGCAACTACTTGGGCGTCTGGGCAGCAACCTTCAAGGTTCGGCAGAGCGTTCTTCAATGGTTTCTTCTTATCCCTAAGTCGAAACTCTAGCTACTTGTGCATGCCTTGATAATACATCCCTGCGTGAATCAAGGGTGAACAACAACTAATCTTGCGCTCCTCTTAGCCGTTGAAATCCTTAACTTATTCCTAAGCTGGATTAATCTTTACCATCAATAGATTGAATAAAGATCATATTCATTCGTTTCTTGAATCTAACTCTCCCGATATTAGATAAATAGATGAAGTTATGAGATCCTCTCCCAATTCACTCGCAAACAAGAATAAGAACCAAGAATGAATAAACCTTGAATAGAAAAGTACAAACTCTTATTACCTAAACAAAATCCAATAGTTTCTCACAACCACAAGACACAATAACCTTTGACAAATAGATTTAGTTCATGGCTAGGTTCCAAAGAAACACAAGATAAATAATCCCTAGCATGAACCTAATTGAACAAGAAAGAAAAAGATGAAGAATGAAGCTTGTCGAAATCTCCTTGCCCTAGATGCTTGTCAAAAATTCTCTCATCTTGCTCTCCACTTGGAGTTGACGGCATGGCCTCTAATTTATAGGGCTAGGTCAAAGTCATTCTTTGAGGAGGAAGTTAAGTTGGAATTAAATTATCTTTAAAGAATATAATTCTTTATTATAATTATATTCCTACTAGAACTTCTCCTATCTTCTTGGAATTTAATTCTTCTTTAATCTCTTCATGGAAATCAAATTCCTTTGGTATTTAGCTTTGCTCCACGTCATCTTGGGCTTGTCTAGTCATCAATTTCGACTACCATATCACCTTGTTCTTTGTCCACAATTACCCTGGAAACTGGCTCGGCGTCTCCTTCATGTACTGCTCTGGCAACTAGCTTGGCATCTCCTTCATGCATTGCCTTGGCAACTAGCTATAGCCTTGCTTTGGCAAGTGATCCTGCACATACACACAAAACACACCAAAGCAGCATCTTTTCCCACAAAAACTACCAAGTTATGTAATCAAGCTCAACGATGGAAGGAAACATGGATTAATGCATGAATGGCTAATTATGTAACTAATATGAGCCTAAGTCTAACAATAATATGAGTAAAAAGGGTAAGAAAAATAGTACTTTTGAATACTTATCAGCTGCCGCATCATGCCCGAAGGACTTACTGATGGCCCGAAGGACTTATCACCATGCTTGAAAGACTTACTGGTGGCCTGAAGGTCTTATCATCATGCCCGAATGACTTACTGATGGCCCGAAGGACTTACCATCTGGCTTCATGCTACTCTGGTTACCGTCATCTGGCCTCACACTACTATGGTTGCCGCATCATGCCCGAAGGACTTACTAATGGCCCGAAGGACTTATCACCATGCTCGAAAGACTTAATGGTGGCCCGAAAGACTTAATGGTGGCCCGAAAGACTTAACACCGTGCCTGAAGGACTTACCGATGACCCGAAGGATTTAACATCTGGCTTCACGCTACTATGGCTACTGTCGTCTGGCCTCATGCTACTATGGTTACTGCATCATGCCTGAACGATTTATTGATGGCCCAAAGGACTTATCACCAAGCTCGAAAGACTTACTAATGGCCCGAAGGTCTTAACACCATGCCCGAAGGACTTACCGATGACCTGAAGGATTTAACATCTGGCCTCACGCTGCTATGGCTGCCGATATTTCTTTCTTTAGTAAATTCTTTGACAATTCTTCAAATACCTGTCTAAAAACAAGCAAAAATTGACATGCCTCTATCTATATGATGCATGGAATGTCGTGTTTTTTTCTTCTTCTTCTCATTTTCTTCTTTTCTTTTATTTTTTCTTCTCTCTTTTACTTCTTTCTTCTTCTTCTCTTTTTATCATTATTTTTCTCTCACTCTCTTTTCTTTCTTTTTCTTATTTCTTCTCTTTTTTCTTCTTTTTCTTTTCTCTTTTCTCTATTTTTTCTTCCCTATTTTCTCTCTTTTACCTCTTTCTTCTCCTTCTCTTTTTATCATCATTTTTCTCTCACCCTCTTTTCTTTCTTTTTCTTATTTTTTCTTCTCCTTTTCTGTTCTAAAGTCTTACGCTCTGGAAGGTTATTTCTCAGATTTCCTTTCTCCTCTTCTGTTGCAGTATGCCCTTTGATTAGTTATTTATCTGATTCATGTCTTTTAACCCTTTCGTAATATAATTCTCTCTTGTTTCTTTCTTTTTTCTTTTTTTCTTTCTCTTTCTCTTTTTCTTTTTATTTTTAGTCATGTTTAAAAATCCTATGCCCTGAAAAGTCATTATTCAGATTTCTCTATTTACTTTCTTTTTTGCAGTATGCTTAGTTTTGATCTTTATTTCTGTCAATTTTTGTTAAATGAGTACCCGCTCTTGTTCTTTTGCACGAGCACTTGCCTTTCTTCTTCGGGGTCTCTGCCCGCTTCACAAACAAACTCTATATCATGTATGTGCAGAGATTCTTACCGTTCTTCATGTTCTGCATTGCCCCACTTGATCATGAGCTCGGCTACCTTCCAAATCCTTTGACCCAACATTATGAGTATTTGTTAGTTTCGTCATCGGGGTGAGCAAAAATGCTTCTATGTTCTGAACTTAATCTCAATCTTCTTGCTGCCTCTTGACGGGAACCATTTTTCGATCCCTGTGCTTTAATTCTTTGGAGACTCATGTTTACCTCTTACTGTCCCCCGTATTTTGTAATCTCATTCTTGTCCTGGTTCGTCCTTCATTTTCTTGAACCAACCAAGGCATCATGGCTGAAACCCGTTTCTTGTTCTTGAGCTGTCTAACACATATGCTCATGTCATCATCTTCATCATATACATTGTGGGGTCGTTTCTGGTTAGGTGCCCCAATAATATCCGCAACCTTGTGTTATGGATCTTATCTCTGAAGTAATACATGGAAATCTTTGTTGCTTTAACTTGTCAATTTGTTGATTGGCATTCCACTGAAGGGTATCATTTAGATTAACATACAAGATCTTGAAATCAAAGAATATGAGCTCTGGATATCAATTGCAAGAGTCTCTTAGATTCAACCATTCAGTAATTCAAAGCTGTGAAATCTTCCCAGGTGACTGGGTTCATCCTCATGATTACCGCGTTGCTGCAGAATACTACTCTTTCTCAATTCTCATTATCTGTTCCGCCCCCAAAAATGGTGGGCTTGAATGACCACTCGAGCGCAGAAATATTACTCTAAGAATAGAGTTCTAGGTGGTGCGAGTTTTAATTTTGCATATGCTAGCGTTTATTTGTCTCTCTTTTCTTTTCTCTTCCTTTCTCCTTCTTTTTCTTTTTTTTTCTTTTTCTTCATTTTCTCATTTTCTTTTTTCTTTTCTTATTTTTTTTTCTATTTTTTCTCTTTTTTTACGATTTTATCATTATTTAAGGATATCAATTCGTCACAGTCCATTGTCTTGAGGACAATGATGGAGCAAACAATATTGCCCCAAGTTACTCGGCATAGTCACGATTTGAAAATATTACCATCACTCATGAAGCTAAGGTTTCTTGAATTGGATGGTGTATTGCCACCTTATCGCTTCAGCGGAGTGCCCCAAAATTCCCACACTCTTATCCGAACAAGTCTATTACCAGGTTTCGAACATATGAGTGCTTTTTATTATTCTTTTCTCTTTCTTTCTTTTCTCTTTCTTTCTTTCTCTTTCTTTTTTTCTCTTCTTTTTTTCCTTCAATTCTTCCCTTTTTTAATTCTTATTTTTAATTCTTTACTACCTAGAAGATTATGCCTAGAGTAGTAATCTTGCTTTGCTGACCAGAGTCTGGTAGGGAAGATCACATCTCATCGTTGTCACAACATCCATCTAATGTCACATCTTGCAATTGATATCCAGTGTCCTACAACGACGAGAAAATACGCATCTATGTGCTTTCAAGAACATTGTATGTTAAGCGAAATGTGTTCTTCATTGGAATAAAAATCAACAAACATGCCCCTTCACAAAAGATCTTTACCATATGTGGGCCACAAGTAGTAAAGTTGATTCCTTGTATTACTTCAGGAAAGTCTTTTAATGTAGAGACATCTCTGGCTTCCTCAGCACTATGCAGACTTGCCCCCCATCCTTGGTCCTCTACTGCTGGATCAGCTCTTGTGTCAAGGTCTCATCATTGATCAGCTTCTTGATCTCCTCCAATAAAGGTCTACATTTTTTGGTGGGATGCCCCGGTGCCCCCATATGGAATTCGCATGTGCTACTCGAGTCAAAACTATGGGCAGATGGATCAGGTGCAATCTTCATTGATCTAGGAGCAAGATAGTGACCCTATACCAAATGAGGCCATATGTCTAAGATGGATGCTCCGAACACTTCCAAATTTGCACTCGTTCGAGGAATTTTCCTTGATGACCCCGAGGTGTCAGCCAGTCTTCTTCTTTTATGGCCACGCAAACCCTGGAGATGACACTCATTTACCTCTCCGTCTTTATCTATCTTATCTTCGATTCGGTTCTTGGAATTAGACCTCAACTTTCCTTCTTTGATTGCGTATTCTATCCTCTCTCCAATCTTTATGAAATCTTCGAATCTGTTTCTCGATTTCTCCAAAATCACATCGAAGAAAGTAGAGGGAAGCGTTGCATGGAACAGGGGAGTCAACTCTTCTTCCGCTATAGGAGGCTGGACTTGGGTCGCCAAACATCGCCACCTTAGTGCATATTCCCTGAAGCTTTCATTTGGTCTCATTTTCTCATTATGAAGAAACTGACGATAGGGCGCTAAATCTAAAGCATATCTGTATTGACTCAAGAATGCATTAGCAAGGTCACCCCATGACCTAACTTGGTTTCTGTTCAAACAGTTATACTATACTGCTACAGGTCCCGTCAGGCTATCGTGGAAGTAGTGGATCAACAACTCTTCATTATTCATGCATCCCTCCATTTTTCTACAAAACATGGTCAAGTAAATCTTCGGGCAGCTGGTTCCTTCATACTGCGCAAATCCGGGAATCTTAAAATTTAGAGGAATAACCAAATCAGGGACTAGCCAGAGTTCCCTCGTATTGAAAACATTTATTTTTCTTTCTTCTTCAGCTCTTTCTCGATTCTTTCTTCTAGCTGGTCAAGCCTCAACTCCTTAGTTCGTTCCATTTTCTTAACTAGTTCTGCCATCGAACCCCATAAATTGAATGATGAAGTGTCATGCAATGATAAAATCATTAAACAATGAAAAAGATGAGATGCAAATGCATGAATGCAATAAGGTATTAATTCAGCAAGTGATTTGTCCCCATAGAATATCTTTCATTCAGACCAAAAGCTTTCATTACATCCGGTGTTAGGATTTTACAGATAGCGGTGAGCCCTAGCTCCTAATTTCTTGGTCTCATTCAATAGTCTTGTCAGCTTTCCTTCGCGGTCCGACGCTGGATCTATATTCTGGCTTATCGGCGCTGCTGCATCAGCTAAATTTGCTACATGTTGAGCTACTTGTCGGGCTTGAGTTATAACGATCTTAATGTCTCGGTCTTTCTCCTGTATTGTCGGCTCGGCCTTTTGTAGCTTGTCGGTCACTATCTCAGCATGAATCTCGCTGGTACGTAAAGAAGTCTTGAGTCTCGCTATCTGTTCTTTGAGTGCTGCATTTTCCATTTGAAAGGCTTGTGATTCCTCTCTTTCCTTGCTGCAGACTTGATTTCAGGATATCGTCCATGGCCAAACTGTTTTCCAACTCACTTTGGAGAACGTCGCATTGGCTCTCAGCTTCTCTATTCTTTTGTGACAATGATTTGGCTTTATTTTTACCAGTTTTGCATTTCTGCCTCCAGCGTTCTAAATCGTTCCTCAACCGAATCATACCATTAATCCACTCTTCTGCGGTGTCACCCAGACCGACATTCTTAAATTCAATGTGCAGCTTCTGGTACTCGTCTTGTATGCTCTTCAATTTCATGCTCAGATCGTGCTTCTCATGCTCGAGCTGGCCGTACTTGCATGCAGGCTCATCTTCTGGGACGCTTTTATTCTTGACTCCTGAATTTATCTCGCTTAAGTGATCCACTTCTGTGTTACCCGAACCTTAGGCTGGCCGTTGACCCTCCTTCGACTTTTCCCCTCAGGCAATGGCTGGTCGTTGACCCAAAACTCCTATTCCGATAAGATCTTGAACTTTGTCTTTCAGGGCTCTACAATTCTCAGTGTGATGACTCGAATTGCCTATGTGGTAGTTGCACCAGACACGACTGTTGTAACCCTTCGGATAAGGAGGTTTCCTTGGTACAGACTTCACCGGTACGAAAAGGCTCCTTTCGACAAGCAACGGAAGTAGCTCGATGTATCTGTTGGGTATAGGATAATGCCTTCTGATGTCATTGGATTCTCGAGCTTCCCCTGGTCTTGCCTCTATTCCCTTGGTATCTACCCTAGATATGCCGCTTGTCTGTTTCTTGAGATTGATCACAAAGGGATTCAATTTGTTGTATTTAACAGTGTTGTCTGTCTTGACATTCTAACCATTATGTTCCACATTATGATCCTTGATCGATTCTTTTCTGAGTCCGACAGGCTGCTTGCCTTTCATCATAGCATTCACCTGGTCCATCATCTCGGCCATTTGCTTATTTAATTCTTGTACTTCATCTCGCTTGTTACTAGAAATGACACTGCTTACCGAATCTGTTCTTGAGTCCCTGAAAGATCCTTCTTTTGTTGTCCCTGGCCTAGTCTCGGGATGGAACTCTGGAATTGGACCCTTTTTCTTTAGGTCAAAGAACCTTTGGTCCATCATGAACAATATTCTATTATGGGAGAAACCACTCGGGAATCAATACCCTATGTAATGCGAATGCGATGATATATGAAAAAACAAAACAAGAAAGGAAACAAGTCAGTACCGGACAAAAACAATAAGTACACAATAAAAAGGGCAAATTAAATGCGATAAACAAACAAAGCAATCCTATTTACATCCCGTCTAACACACCTAGGTTATCTGCATGGCTCTAGCAGGGTGGGTTTCTATGTTCTCTATATGCATTTTGGTGCTAAGAGGTACCCGAACTGTCCTTGTTGTCCCCTACTAAGAGTAGCAAGGCCCCCGATCATCACCCATTATATGCTCCTTTCAACCGGGTTCAATTCAGGGGGACCCATTCGCTTATGCCTGCACGAAGGAAGGACATCCTTATGAAAGCATAAGGTACTCGAGCCCCGAAGGTACTTGCTAGGCCTACACAGAGGAACAATATCCTCACGAAAGCATTAGCGTTTTCCCCCACTTAAAAAAGACGGGTTTATATGCCAAATTTTAAATGCGTTAAAATAAACGCACAATTATAATCGAATGTTAATTTAATGGTCACTTTAATCCGAAACTTCTAATATTAATAAAGCGGTAGTTATTTAAAAAGTTTGACTCTCATTTTGTTCTTGAAAAAAAACAAAAATGAACCCCAGCGGAGTCGCCATCTGTAGCGATATCCTTTTTTACGCTAAAAAACGAGTTTTATCTATTGTTTTGTTTTGAAAATAATGTCTTTCGTGGGGGTTTTAGAAAAAACCGTATTTTATTTAAAAATAGAGTCGCCACCGGCCACTTAGGTAGGCCGGACACCGTAAAACCAGAGATTAAAAAAAAACGATTGGGTTTAGGAGTCGGTTACGGATGGGGAAGAATTAGCACCCCACACCGCCCAAAATTGATACTTTAATAATTACTGCTTTATTAATATTAGACTTTCTGGATTAAAGTGACGATTAAATTAAAATTTGGTTATAAGTGCGAGTATATTTTAAAGGCCCCGTTATTCGAGAGCAAACGCCCAACCACCATCACTACGCCTGATACTGGCCTCGTTTACGCTCGGATAAAAGGGCACCGCATTGATAATTTATATTCCATTATGCAACCTTGAGCTAATTAAATAAATATATAAAACATTCACATGGAGATGGTATGTAAAAAACATAAAAAGGGGAATACTACAAAATTAAACAAGAAAATAATAAAATAAATGAACAAAAACGACACATCATCATAATAAAAAGGCAAAATAAAGACATGAACAAGACAAAACATTCTTTAAAAACTAAATTAATTAGTCCTAACATACTTAAACACATACATGACATGATACTAAATCATAAAAAGGAATATCATAATATTAAACAAAAATAATAAAATGCATGAGCATAGATATAAATGACACATACAAGGATCTATACAAAACGTAAATAAAACTTATACACATAAACATGGTAAGAGATATGCTTCAAGGTTAGATTAACTAAATATAATATCCTTAGGCACCGAAAAACACAAATGCAATATGCATGACATGATATAAGACATAATACTAAAATGGCAAAACCACATCATCGCCGCATTACACTAAAACTTTATCATGTGACACAAATTACATACATATGTCAAAAACACGTCACGATATTAATATGTAACAAAAATCACTCATTTTTAATATGTATCCTAACATACAAGACAAAACAAAAAATACTATCATACGTATATTCAAGATAAACAACTAAACTAAACATTATCACTTAATCAAAACACAAGTATGTAACATGAACAAATGAACCAAATGATACATTAGCACGATGAAACACATATCATAAAAACATGAATGAATGCACATAATACATCAACCTAAATAAATAAAAAACATGAAGAAACACATAAACATGATGTACAAACGAAGTTAAAAAATAGCCTACGAAAGAGACATATATAACACGAACAAAATAAATTAAAACACAAAAAACATAATATCACAAATAAATACACATGATAAAAAATAAAATAGACATGCAATGATAAAAACATATGTATATATATATAACTGAAATGTAACATGGCAATATACATACCAAGAGCAAAACATAACATTAAATCAGACAAAGGGACTGAAATGAAAAAAAACAAAATAAAAAAACTGAATTTAAATAAACAAAAACAGATTTTAAGGATTTAATTACAGCCTGAAATAAACTTGTAAGGACTAGAGTTGTAATAAACCCAAGGGGCAAGCTTGAAGTGGAAATTTTCAAAATGCGGTGGGACTTAGAACGTAATTTCACCATTTACACGCTGATTTTGGTTAATTTCAGGACGAAATTGAAAAAATTTAAAAGATAAGAGGGACCAGGCTTATGATTATACCAAGGGGCATGCTTAATTTGAAAAGATAAAAAATGCGGGAGTTCTTAAGTCCGAATTAACCCATTTTGAAAATATTAGGACTTTATATAACACACTTATCAGGTTGAAATTCGACCCTTTCACCATTTTTTTACCCTTAAGAGCAAAGCTCTCGTTTCTCTCTGAAACCCAGAAGCCAAGCCACCCTTTAAACCGAAACGCTCCCCCCAGCCGCCTCAAACCGTCCCGGACCCACGGCCACCGGCAGCCAACAAAAAGAAAAAAGACAAAACCTCACCCCCTTTCTGTTTCGGACCACAACAAAACCTAACCCCCTTTGAACCTAAAACAAACTCCCCTAAAACGGCTCGCCAAAGAGGCTCATTGCCGGCGAGGAACTGAAACGACCACGGTAAAATAAACTCTTCTTTTTGCTTTATTGTTCCATTTATTTTGCATGTATGTAAGAAAGGAAGCAAAGAAATTTACCACTGGAAACTTTGAGTCTTTTTTTTTGTATTTCTGGAACATGGAGACTGACCCTTACATATTTTGGTTCGTTTTCATATATTCTGCTCTGATATGAGTTTTGGTAGAAAAATAAGACATGAAAAATACATTTGATTTGATTTGATTTGGGTACTGATAATCCATTATTTTGGTGTTTTGCACGTTCTCTGAGCGCGGTGGTTGAGTTGGTGGTACGGCGGAGTGGTGCCAGCGTGGAGAGAGTCATGGTGGTGGTGTCCCCTGCCAGATATGCTCTTGGCTGTTGGATCAAATTTAAGCCAACGATTGAGATGCCTTGAAGATCAAACGGCTCGGATGCAATCTGAACGAGTGGGACTACGCCAGATCGCGAAACGTGGAGCTCAGCAGCAGAGGAGTTACGCGCGCGTGGGAGATCGAAGGGTCTGCGCGTGGCAGCCGAACGGTCTGGGCGTGTAACACGCACGGACAACTGGATAGCCCTCCCCTTTTGATCGTGGCCGTTGGATCAAAATTTGATCCAACAGCTCCTGGTTGGCTGCGCAGACAAAAAGACAATATTAGGGTTATTTTATCCGATATGGATTAGGGTTTTTAGGATGTTGGGCTGGCCGATTTGGGCTTTGTAAATATTTTTGGGTTTTGATTTGTAACAATGGACTTGGACATTTTTTAACAAATAGTTTGGGTTTTTAATATGATATGTCATATATATATATAATTATTAATAATAATAATCAATAATCATGTATACGTATTTATTCACATACACACAAACACATACTCGACATTATTATATACACGGAAATTTACCTATACATGCAAACCTATAGTATACATATACATGCACACAACCCTATCACACACACGCGCTCGATATATATATATACACGCATCATACATACTACAAACATACATAATACACACACATGCAAACTACATATATATCACATACACACAAGCATATATATATATACGTGCATTTTATACGTACAAAATTAATATAACAAAGTACACCCTAGTACATATATAAACTATTAAAACAATCGTGACATGTGACACACATACACCATACATAGTATATAATATACATGCACACATCCCACATTCTACGTACATTAATCACACGTATATAATAAACACATAATATAGTATGTATACATGCAATAATAGCATATATTAATTATTATATTATAAATATTCACAAACCGGATAAAAATGAGTGATTACACTCGTATATCGATACCGACAATTGCCAATCAAAATTTAACGCGTGAAAAGCACCCCATAATGGCTATATTCAAGCCCCAACAACCCAAACGGTTAGAAATCAATAAGAGGGTATAAAATCAAGTCTCCAAAGCTTCTTCAACAACAAAACTATCCAAAAACTTTCAAGCAATATTCAAAGTCTACTAGAGCTTATTTGCATAGCTTTTCTTGTAAACACTTGGGTGTTCTAATTGTATTAATCTATTTCAAGTGTTTGGGGTTTGAGAGAGAGCTTAAATTATTGCAAACATCTACCTAGTGAGGTTTCTTAAGTTTGCCTATTTATTTGTAACTTTGAGAAAAAAGTTTCACAAGATTTTAGGTATAAATCTTGGTGAGCGTTATAAGGTTACTCCTTGTCCACAAAGGAAAGACAAATTGAGTGAAATATTCGAATTCATTTTCACCGTCTAAATGTAAATATTAAGATGGGTAAAATTTTGATAACTCATGACATCATTTTTAACTGTTTGCAAAAATCCCCTAATTTTCCAAAAAAATTAATTTTCACCCACTTTTTCAAAAAAATTCAAAAAATCACAAAACAAAACTTGTTTTCATTTTTAGCTATTTAGAGGGGATTTTTTTTCCATAAATATTGTTTTAGGATTTTTTTTCCCCTAAAGTATGGTCATTCCCGTTTTATTTCCCGAGTTAGGGCATTTGCTATAGTACCTTAAAGTCGGGTGCAGGAGACTCCGACTTTAGGCTTTAAAGTACAAAAATGCCCCTAAAAGGCGAGTTTAGAAGGCTCCGACTTTGGCCACTTTTTGGGGCTTTTTGGGAAAAATATTGTTCATAGTTGGATTCAGCTGAATCCAACTTCTAGTGTACTGTAGTAATTGCAATATTTCGGGAATTAAAATGAAAAAAGCCATATTTAAAAAAAAACCCTACAATTATATTTGAGTAAAAATTCCTAGAGGGGATTTTTTTTTCATAAATATTGCTTTAGGATTTGTTTTTTTCCTAAAGTATGGCCTCAATTTGGAGCTCAAGAGCAGAAAATTCCATTTCTTTCTGATACAACAGCTCTTCGAAAACTGCAAAAGATTCCTCTGCATGGGTTATCTTTTCTTCTGCCATTCTCTTGTATTGGCTTGCTTCCATCTCCATGGCCGCCTTTTCACCTTGCAACCGCAGTATCATCGACAAGGCTTCATTGGTGGCGGTGGTATTGGCGGCTTCTCTTTTCACATCAAGCTCGGCATAGAGCTTCTGCAGAAGTTGTTGAGAGCGAAGCATTTCTTTTACAACCAAAACATCCGTTTCCTTGTCTGGCGAAGTTGTTGTACTACCAGCCATTGTTCACAACCTCAATACTCATAAGACGTCAAGCAAGCAGATTCGGGCTCTGGTTTCTGAAATGCAAACAACCCAAATTTCTACCCATTTCTCTTTTACATATTGGCATCCGAAATAAAAAATTGCAATAGACGATCAAGTTGTGAAAAGAAAATTATAAAAGAATGGGTGGCTCGGAACAAACAATCAAGCACACAGAGGCAAATAATCAAACACAAAGAAGGCAAAATTAAAAACGAAATGCAAATAACCGTAAAAACTCTAAAATAAACAAGGATACTTGTTATTTTGTAGAAAGAAACAGATTTGATCTTTAGAACAGCCCCTTGAGTCACGGATAAAGAGGATTGGGAACTGAAAACAAAACCCAGTTTTCAATTTATGAAAACAATGAGACCTGGGACTAGGAACACCTGCAATGTAATTAATAAATAACCACACGGTTGCCTTGTTCCTTTGCTTTGCATTTTCAAACAAAGCCAAGACAAGGTCAACCGTGTCTGATTTAAAAGAAATACAGAAAAAATGGATTTTAAAAGAAATACACCCTGTGGCCTTTTCCTTTATTCTTTTGCCGCAAACTTTGCTCAAAGCATTCCATTTTTAAAAAAATCGTTAAATGCTATGTTCCAAGTTTTAACGGCTATTAACGGATCCCCGATCTATATTTATATTGTTATTTGATATAATTATCACGTTTAAGAAAAGGCGGAAATATTAATCTCACGTCAGAAAGAAAAAGAGAAGTATTGAGATATATAAACGGTGGTGATGCATGTCCTATTAGACATGTCTTTTGGGAAGAGAGTACATAAAAAATCAGAAGTCTTGAGATATATAAACGGTGGTGTTGTACATCCTATTAGACATATTTTTTGAGAAGAGGGTAATGGCCTCGTGACATAATGCATACGCCCAAGGTTTAAACCAAGTCTAGTATTTATTAATTTTAAAATCACGAGTAATATCTTACATGCTTATAATTAATGTAACAAAATTTAGTATTTATTAGTTTTAAAATTACGAGCAACATCTCACATATCAATTATAATTTTGATAATATAACGATATTTAAAAATAAAAATAATTGTTATTAAGATAAATAAAATTGGAAAAGTATTGAAAAATAGTTGATAATTTTCTTATATATAACCACATGCTTATATTAGTTAAAATTTTATTTGATTATATTTTTTTCATTTTTAACCATTTAAATAATATTATTTTATATAAACAAATAATACTATAAACTGAATTCACGCATTCAAAAGAAAATTATAAATCAAATGAAAAACATATAATAGAAAAAGTCGTTAATGTTTACTTGTTTTTTTTTCAATTGCATCCTTCACAATACCATCCACACTATAACCAACCTAGCTACTATGAAACTTAACCTAACACGTCACCACCATCACCACCACTACCACCGCAAGAACAGCCTACTCACCAGACAATTCTTTGAGCTTCACGAGTAACTTCAATTCTTTAAAATAGTAGTTTTACCAACAACAAAGACTTTAAACAACAACTCTGTCAACAGCAACAAGAGTTGTTGTGGCATCAGAACATTCAAGGGCTTTTAGCATCTCAATGTGCTGCAGCCAGACGCCGCCACAATGTTGATAATGAGACTTCATCCTTAATGTCTGGTCAGCAAAGAAAGAAGAAAAGCCAAACACAACGTAAATTCGTAATGCCATGAGTAGCAACAATAGCAAGACCAACATGAACATGTGGAACAACTTCCCCAATTAACACAAAGCCTCAGGGCAAGCAGACAACCCATAATATGTTCTTCATCTAACCCTTCTCAAAACCCAGATTGAAAGAATGAAATAAACTATGAAGCACGAGTACTTCAGTTTAAAGCCGTACCACGTACCCGATACGTTCTCGTATCGAAGATATATTGGGTACGACTTGGATACTTGCATGTATTTCTTCTTTCCTATTTTTCTTCTTATGTGACCGTGGCATCACACATACCCAAAGCTACCATATTATTTATTATAGTTGTGACATTCTTTCCATCCTTCGGGCGTTGTCAAGTACGGTCTCCCATTAGCAAGATAATTAAATTGATAAGGTACTCGGCATGTGTGATTTGACAACATAAAGCTCTGTTGTTCCAAATATTAATGTACTCGGCATGTGTGACTTCCCAATTTTGAGTGTGCTTGCCCCGTTCATCTAAATCGTGAATATAGTAACAATTGCGTGAAATTTACGAAATGGACTAGTGGAATTCAAACTGCCCCAGCATCCTATCTACAAACTGAAACTCAACAACAACATCGTGGATCATCGGTGTAACTGTAACATTCCAAAATTTGGCTTAGAAGAATGTTACTAATTTAAATGACAATTGATATGTTTTTTTTTTTGCTTTATTTTGACATCATATGATATTCCAAAATATAGCTTAGAAGTATGTTGCTTATTTGTTCGTAACTAGAATTGATGAATAGATATCATAGGATTAGATGATTAAATCAAAGTTAATCTAGGACCAATTTGGAAGGAAAGAAAAGAAGAATGACACATATTCAAGGATTAAACCGAATAGTAAACTAAATTTGGGGGTTGCATGGTAAAAAAATTCTAAGGCATGGTCATTACACATGCCATGCAAAAGTAAAGACATGTGGGAGAGGAGGGGATTTCTGTGGAAGCGAATAGATGAGCCATTTTCTCTATTCTCTCTAAAATGGATGAACCACCATAAGTGCTTGTGAGAGAGTGAAGGTTGAGAGAAAGCTTGCAAGGGGGCATTTTTCATCCATTTTCTTAGCTTGATTTTTTGTTCGAGTAGTATGGGAGAAAGGTAATCTCATTCTTTTCTTTCTAATAAAAAATAGTATTTATTTAAAGGTATATGTATGAATCAAGAGTATGGTTAGAAAATTGTTTGAAGCTGTGCAAATTAAGTGTATTATTGTTGTGTGATTGTAAAGTTTAAAGGAGAAAATGGATAAAACATTAGGGAGCATTCGAATGAAATTTTGGTGGGGCAGTTTTGATTGAAATTATATGTATACATATGCTATTGAGTTGTTTTATGAATGAATGGTTGTTAAGAGCAATTAGAGGGCTATTATAGTAATCTAAAAAAGGGAGGAAATTGTATGTTACTAACAAAGAGAACTGTTTAGAAATGTAAAATATGTATGTACCTATAGGGGCTGTTCGAATGTGTAAACATATATATATATATATATGTGTATCTGTGCTGCCCTGTTTTGAGTGACTAAATGAATCTGTATGTAAACCGGATTGTTTCGTAAGTGTATGTATGTATGTTGTACTGTTTTGAGTAATTAAACAAAAGAAATGCTCAAAGAATGTGAATAGGGACTATTTTATAAGTTTTGGGACTGTTTTGAAGTATTTAAGCATAAGTGCTAATTTGTAGACTATTTTGCATTGGTAGGAAAGTTAGTGGAATGTTTTGTGTGGAAATGTATGTATCTTTGATTAATGAATAGTTTTGTGAGTGAATGATTGTTAGGAATTGTGCTAATACATTATTAAACTTTTGTCACATTAGACTAAGAAGAAGCTAGGAAAGGATTTGGACAGTAGCAAGTTATGATTAAGGATTCGAGTATCCAGTAACTTCGGGATAAGAGTTGTGTGTAGTTTAAAGTCTCGGGATAGACTCAAACCTTCTCGAGTATTCTTTATTGTTAACTTTATTGTTTATCATAAATATGCCTATGTTGCTTGCAAATAATAAGCTGGTTTATGAGGTAAGTACTTGATTACAAGTACAAGGTGACATGGGATAATTGGATGTAGACCATTTATGTTAGAAGCTCTATATGTTATGTATGATGATATGTATATCTTGTTCATGATAAGCTTTGTAAATCGATTAATATGCTTATAATGGAAACTATATATGATACATGTCGATGGAAATCTTTGCTATAATACCATTCAAATATGATAAATGGATCAATATAAAATTCACATGGGGGTGAATACATGCTTAATATGAAAAGGGTAATAAGCTTGTTGATATGATATCTTGATAAAGAGCTATGCTCACTTTGTTCTTACTAAGATATGGTAAATGTGAAAGCCTTAGTTTCGAGTCAGTCTTAGGTATAGTTGGTATGCCATAGGGTCCATAGAGCTCGTGTTTGAGGTTGACTACGGTCCTTATTTGGCGACAGTATGAGGGAAGTTTTGTGGTCACTTGGCGATAATATGAGGAATTGATCGGTACTGCGAGTACTATTATTTTTGGCGACAGTTGGTGGAGGATTCGTGTACTTAGGTTGTTACTTGATTTTTGAGGCTATGTTACAGATAAAAAATGAAATTTGTAAACCAAGTTTAAGAATTACCTAAACATCACGTATGATAAATAATCTATGAATATGTAATGTTATGCTTGCTATCTTACATGATAAGTAACATGCGATTATGTGATGATATGTCTTGTACCTTTGGTGATAAATAATCTATGATTATGTAATTCTATGCTTGCTATCTTACATGATAAGTAACATGTGATTATGTGATGATATGTCTTGTACCTTTGGTGATAAATAATCTATGATTATGTAATGCTATGCTTGCTATGTTCATGATAAGTAACATGTGATTACGTGATGATATGTCTTGTATCTTTGGTGATAAATAATCTATGATTAAGTAATGTTATGCTTGCTATCTTACATGATAAGTAACATGTGATTATGTGATGATATGTCTTGAACCTTTGGTGATAAATAATCTATGATTATATAATGTTATGCTTGCTATCATACATGATAAGTAACATGTGATTATGAGATAATATGTTATGTACCTTTGGTGATAAGTAATTCCTGCCTACAATATGTTATACTTGGTATCTTTTAGGACAAGTAACTTATGACTATGTTTGGTATATTAAATGACAAATAATTCATAGCTGAAATATGTTATGGAGAACATTTATTATAATAAGTAAATTTTAAGCTTAAAATATGCCATGTTTGATAACTTACATGATAAGTAGTACCTACTTATATATATACATTTATATATATATGAAATGCTATGTACGAAAAGTTAAGGACTATTTTGATTAAATCTAAGTATACATGGACTGTTTTGAATCTATAAATGTATATGTATGATTTATGGAAGTTTTGAATAAAATATAAGTATACATGGACTGTTTTGAATCTATTAATGTATATGTATGTTTTATGGACAGTTTTGAATAAGATATAAGTATACATGGACTGTTTTGAATCTATAAATGTATATGTATGTTTTATGGGCAGATTTGAATAAGATATAAGTATACATGGACTGTTTTGAATCTATAAATGTATATGTATGATTTATGGACAGTTTTGAATAAGATATAAGTATACATGGACTGTTTTGAATCTATAAATGTATATTTATGTATAAAAGTGTACTCATGAATTAATAGTATTATGGAGGTTTTAAACAAAAGACATACAAGTGAAATAAGTACTTGATTTGCAAGGCTACGATAAAAGAAAGTTTATATGATAGTAATGAGTCATGACAAAGTCTTTCATAGCAAGTTATGTCCACTTTGAGTATCATTTTAAGAGAATAGCTATACTCTATTCGAATATCTATAAGTATACATGGAAATACTTAAGTTCGAATCTCCCATATATAAGGGTAATTTGTTGAGTGATTGGTCTTGACCTTGAATGATTAACTTTTTGTCCAAGCTTAAAAATATTTGTGCTTGAGTCAAAGATTTAAGAAAAAGGATGATTTATTGTTCCATGTTTTAGAAGCCTTAACTTACCTCACTAAGTAATCGTACTTATACAGCCTTTCATTATCTTTCATGTTAAGTTCATTTTTGGTTAGCTTTGAGCCTGGACGAGATCACCAGAAGTCAAGATTGTATGTTTTGAATTTCCTTAAAAGAACTCCTAGATGGTGGCACATAGTGGTTAAGTTGCATAATGCATTTAGATTCCATTTTGGCTATATATGTATATAAGTTTGATAAATATTCGAAGTTTTTAATAAGCCTTTAATTATTTCTTGGTGGTTGCTTGCTTTATATGATTTAATAGTTAGCAAGATTGAGTAGTTGTTTGATAGCTCAGCTATGCTAGAGATATATATTCAAATGTTTACTTGTTGAATAAATTTTTTGAGTTATGATGCTTAAATAGATTGAGATCATGAACGATTAGTAGGACACCATATTTTTTGAATAAGATTTAAGGTTATAAACAAAGTATTGTTAGGCTAAGAATTAGAGAATGATATGTAGTGTATATGATATATCGATTAATGATCTGTAAAAGTCTTAAGTTGATAGATCATCTTGATGGCAAGTGTGTGTTTCAAGTTCAAATATGTATTTTATCATGAATTAAACCCAAATAAAAGTGGTGGAGTTAGAACGGATAGTTTAATGGTCTATAATGCTTCATGATTGCTCGATTGGTTAAGCTATGTTAGACATGATGTTTGAATACCTGTTACCATGATTATATGTTTGGTTGTATTAAATCTTGTGATCCGTAGTACGTAAAATATAAAGGCATGCTAGGAGACTAGTGGTTGAAGTATTTTGCTTAATATATATATATACTTGTTTGTACATGATTTGAAGTTATGGGTAGACCTATCCAATGAAATAAAAAAAAAGTTTTAAATCACCATGATTTCTGGTTGCGTGCTTAGTTGAGATTTTTTAAGGCATCTTATGTTTGTTTTTTTTGTTCTGTATCACTTCTAAACCCGGTTTTCTCTTAGACCGGGTAAGGGGTGTTATATTTATTGGTATCAAAGCTTAGGTTTAATCGATTCTCAGACTAAATGGAACTCGTTGCATCATTATAAGTTATTCTGCCACTTAGGAGTTAAATTTGATAAGTACTTGTGATCTAAGTATGATAAAAGCTCTCTTTTATGGATTATTAGCCTTTAGAAAAGTATGAGACACATTAGGATCGGGATATTGATATCCCGGTTGGTTCCTCCAAAGGAGGAAGAAAAGTAACAATGAATTAAGAATAGCAGAATTCTCAGAATATTGCTAGCGGTAACAAGAAGTTCCTTCAATTTGTCCTGTTTAGTAAGAATGCTTCCTTCGTATAATGAAACATTCAATAAATTTGTTGCTTCTTTGACACAAGATTCTCAAACTCCTCATATCCTTCATTTGATTGTACAATCAAGGACTTCGATAAGATAGGTTAACTTAATATCAAAGCTTATCCCTCTTGAATATGATTGAATCGTATTCAAATCTTGTATGTGTCTTGTTCGATTCTGAATCAACTCCTTCCTTTATATGATATGCCTTCATTAAGAAATCCTCGAAATCTAAAGCAACTATATAAGAGCCTTATCCTCATCTGCTCACCTTAGGAAAAATTCGAGGATGAATTTTCTTTTAGGGGAGGAGAATTGTAACATTCCAAAATTTAGCTTAGAAGAATGTTACTAATTTAAATGACAATTGAATTGTTTTTTTTATTTTTCTTTGTTTTGAGTTCATGTGATATTCCAAAATATAGCTTAGAAGTATGTTGCTTATTTGTTCATAACTCGAATTGATGAATAGATATCATAAGATTAGATGATTAAATCAAAGTTAATATATGACCAATTTGGAAGGAAAGAAAAGAAGAATGACACATATTCAAGGATTAAACTAAATAGTAAACTAAATTTGGGGGTTGCATGGTAAAAAAATTCTAAGACATGGTCATTACACATGCCATGCAAAAGTAAAGACATGTGGTAGAAGAGGGGATTTATGTGGAAGCGAATAGATGAGTCATTTTCTCTATTCTCTCTAAAATGGATGAACAACCATAAGTGCTTGTGAGAGAGTAAAGGTTGAGAGAAAGCTTGCAAGGGGGCATTTTTCATCCATTTTCTTAGTTTGATTTTTTGTTCGAGTAGTATGGGAGAAAGGTAATCTCATTCTTTTCTTTCTAATAAAAAAATAGTATTTATTTAAAGGTATATGTATGAATCAAGAGTATGGTTAGAAAATTGTTTGAAGATGTGCAAATTAAGTGTATTGTTGTTGTGCGATTGTAAAGTTTAAAGGAGAAAATGAATAAAACATTAGGGAGCATTCGAATGAAATTTTGGTAGGGTTTTTTTATTGAAATTATATGTATACATATGCTATTGAGTTGTTTTATGAATGAATAGTTGTTAAGAGCAATTAGAGGGCTATTATAGTGATCTAAAAAAGGGGAAATTGTATGTTACTAACAAAGAAAATTGTTTATAGTGAACGTATCTGGAACTAGTACATAGTGATGACGAGTAATTCTTCTCTTAGATAAGTAAATGAATCTTGAACTTTCTATGAATAAGGTGAACTCATAACACACAACTAACCCCTTCATCCACCGAAATCCTCGATGTGTCAACAAAGTATACATATGAATGTATATATATATAGCCCTTTTTCCTCATGATTCTAGTAAGTGTACTAGAAAAACAGCCCAACATTTTCATAGAAGATGGGTACTCCTTCTCACTTACGTAAGTTATTTCATCAGATTTATCTCAACATAAACCATCCGAAAATGGGCTATGAAATAATTAAGAGCTTTTGCAGCAGCTCAACCTTACAATAAATAAGGTGAATTTCTTCAATGTTCATCTTAAATGAACCATCCAAATTCTAGGATAAGAAATCATTAAGAATAATTACTCAACCTCTTTAATCGGTGAATTCAATAAGTCCTTCTCAATTAGGATCACCCAAACTCTTGGGATTGAATTCATTAAGAGTTTAAGAAAAACTCATCCTCTCTAGTGGCATGTTCATCTAGTCATTCGCAATAGGACCACCCACTCAACACTGGTTATGAACTTATTAAGAGTAGATATTCATCCACAATCGGTAAATTCATCAAATCAACACTAAAACCACCCAAAGCATGGGCTATGAATTTATTAAGAGCAATCAAGCTCATCCTGTGCATGTATATTATTCGTCATAGGGATATGTAAGCAGAAATGTACACTATGAGTCTTTCCTTGGTTTCGTTTGACCACATTGAACTTATATAACTAACTTGGGTATCCACCATGAATTGCTCAACATATGGGCTTTAGACCCATCCCCCTCGATGAATCTAGAACCAACTTTCGACTTTAACCTTTGGTAAGCGGATCAACTAGGTCCCTCTCTAACTTTAATCATCATATTAAGACACCTCACATTTCTAACATTATTAAGATAAAAATAAATCCATAAGTGTCTTGGACAATGTGTAAATAAATACTCAATCAGATTAAAGTTTGCTATGAGTTTTAACCATAAAGTTATGTTTCAACAAACTCAAACTTTGTTTACACATGATTATATTTTCAAAGTTTTGAGAAGTTACTCACAATTAAGATTAGTATGCATAATTTCAAACGATTATGAAATTCCTTATATCTCATCAGTAGTCATTCATGACTTTTTCTCGTTCAAAAAGAATTTCAGTTTTCCTAATTCTTTATAAGAAGTGTTTAGAAAATTATAAAAATGAGAAGTTTTTAACATTTCCTAACAATAGGAAAATTATCTCAAGTTTACTGCGACTAAATTTAGTATTCAACCCAACCAAATTAATCTCAACTCTTTTAACTTTTACACTAAGTTTAAAGGGACCTTATTTGCCATAGTATTTTTTATAAAATTGAGCACATTAATGAACAATGCACCAGGTAGGTTACCATGAAAGAGAGGTGGTGCACTAAGCACACTTAAATACTAGGTCTTTCATAGAGCCAATCCTAGACATGCATTTTCCTTATGTCTTCCGATAAGTCATTTATGAATTTTCTCTTTCTTTAATTAAGGGCCTCTTAAAGAATTATGCTTGATACTTTTACTCATAATAATATCTTATTAAGCATACATATTTTGGGCTCACTATTAGGAATAGTCATTCATTCTAGCCTTTAGTCTTTACCCAAGTCTAAAACATGCTCACTAAGTTTACAGACTGGTTTAAAGGCTCAAAAATAAATTCATGTGATAAAAACATGAATTAACAGGCAAATAGTATTCGACTAGGTACCAATTTTTGGGCGGAGTTGGGGTGCTAATCCTTCCTCATCCATAACTGACTCCTGGACCCATTTTCAAAAGAATCTATGATTTCATTTTTGGTGTCCGTTCTACCTTTAAAAGTGATCGGTGGCGACTTTAGTCTTTTATTTTTCAAAAAACAAATTTCCAAACAAAAATCCCCAAACTTTAATTTTCAAAATAAAATTCCCCAATTTTCAAAACTTTTCAAAAAACAACAAAAAATTTCAAAACAAATTCAAACAAAACAATTAATTATTCATATTTTTGGAGATTTTCGAAAAAAAGGAGGTCGCTACAAATAATAATCGTGTCGTGGTATTAACTACTGCCTTAGAAGCAAATTCGCCCAGATGTGTGTAATCGCTACAATGGACGAATAGCCCCCTGAGGTTAGCACGACTCTTCAAATTTCGTACACCCGAAAGATGGAGTGAATTTTTGTGGTACTAAACTCACGGAAGCTTTTTAAATAACTTGTAAAAGCTTTAAAACAAAATCTTTGTTTTGGCAACATAGAATGAATTCCTAACCAATGGAATGGTACTGCTGTTCTCTTGATTTCAAATGAAGAAATCGAGCTATATTTATAGGCTTCAAACAAAGGGTGAAATAGTCCAAATGAAAAGACATAAAATCAGTATTAAATCAGTTTTTAACTTATTAATTAAGCCTTAAAAACGGCTCAATAAAAGCATGAAAAACGCTTCTGAAAACTTTTGCAGTTATGGATGAATCTGGACAATGCATGTCTGGATTCATAACGAATCTAAACATATGCATGTCTAAATTCATAACAGCTAAAAAACATTTAAATTAAAAGCTAATTAAAGTTGATTAAAAAGCTATAATTAACGTACCTGGTAACCGTTAATTAACAGTTGTTTATATTATATCCATACAATATTTATGTCCGAATTATCCTATAAATATACATAGCAAAACTTTTTTGGTGTTTAAAAAACTTTAAAAAAAATTATTTCGTATTTTATACACATGTGGTAAATGTTGAAGACACATGTTATCACAAACCGAACCGAGCAAGCGACGTTGGTGCACACGTACAAGGGCCTTGTAATGTTTGTATTCAACAAGGAGGGCAAGAAATGACTCCATATAAACTAATCTCAAAGCTTTTTCCCACCCAATGTAGAATTACAGGCTCCCTCTCCCTTGAGCATTACCAACAACCAAATCCACCACCGCTTCAGAGTTGGCATGCCTTGCTCCACTACCGTCCCATTCTACTATGAATGTGTAATCTTAAAAACCACTACCACCTCCATGGATGTTTGATGCATCCATCCCTGCCCCACCTCTATTTGATTTTTCCTAGTTATAATAATTTCAAAAATTTTAAAGTCAATTAACCATATAAGCATAAGTTTGAGGTGGATTGGTTAAGGAATTGAGTACTTATGCCAATATTTGTCAGTGCATTGATCTTTTATACTTTAGCCATATTAGATATTGGGTATATGTATGTAAACTTACGCTAACATATGAATGTTAGAAATTAATTTATGCATCATCATGTGAAATTGATGACATTGTATTAATTGTTTTTTGAAGAAAATTTTATAATTAATTAAATATGCACAAATGGGTTTGCCAATAAAATTTCAGAGATTCATGGTCATAAAATCAAAATTCATCGAAAATTATTTAGAGATAAATAAAGAATATAAGTGCTTTTAGAACATATTTATAGAGAGCTGAAAACTCCCTCTAATCTGGCAAGCTAGCACTGTAAATACTAAATAGGGATCTCTCTTAAGCCATGCATGACAATTTCGTAATTCACAAGCTTGAAGAGAAGATTTTGAAGAACCAAAGGTTTTTTGTTGTAAATATAGAAGATAAATATGTACTTAGTTATAGGGTTAACTTTAGAAAGCTTGATTATAAGACCTAGATTGTTTTGATTCTCTAAATTTCTAGATTTGATTCTCTAGCTTTTGTATATATATAATTAGGGCCGTAGACGAGACAGGTCGCAAGTTATCGAGTTCTTAACGATACGAGACGAGCTACTCGATATCCGACTCGAAAAGCTCGTGAGCTACTCGAAAATATAATATAATATATTACATTGGTTAATTAGGATTTAATTTTAGATTTTGGGGTTAATTCAATGTTTAGAGTCTGGTATGAGATTTAAGGTTAGGTTAACAATGGTTGATAGGTTTTTAGGGAATAAGGGTTTAATTTAAGCTCAAGCTCCAATTTTTGCTTTCGAGTTCAATTCGAGCTTGATAACTTTAAGCTCACGAGCTTTCGAGTCGAGCTCGATCTTCAATCGAGCTTTCGAGCCAAGTCGAGCTTAGCCTTGAACATTTCGAGTTCTAGTCGAGCTTAATGATACTTGAGCTCAACTCGGCTCGTTTATACCCTTAAATATAATACATGTTGTACTACTTGAATGATATAGTGAAAATACCATTCTCTTCTTATTCTTCTCTTTCACACTTTCCTAAGTCTTAAGAAGGAAGTTCTATAGAATTGAAAAAAAATTGAAGAACATTGCATCTGTTTTAAAAAATTCTCAAAATGTTTCTCTCTAATCTTGCTCCATCAAAAGAACAAGCATTTTTGTTTGTTCAATATTAAGTCCTGAAGATAAGTGAAATAGGATTTGCTGACTCAAGATCTAGTTGAAGAATCAAACTTCTGCTGAAGAAAAGTAGCATAGGACATTCTTTATCTTTAGGGACTTTCATATGCCGTTTCTTTTAACTTAAGATAAACAAATTTGTACTTTGTCTCCAAATTTCTTTGTGTTATTTTCAGCATAATTTGTGTGCTTAAATTTCTGGCAGAAATGGTTGGACAATGTCTGCTTTTCATCTCTTTTCTTTGAGTTTGAATTTTCCCAAAGTTGCAATGGCTCCTAAGAAAAACTTTGCTAACAACCAACTCCCAATATTTCTCTAGTTAATCATGCAGTCTACTCTACTCCATCAAAATTGTTATTTTGACACGAAACTTGTGAATAGGCGTTTACGGTTTTCTTTCTCATTAGACGTCAGTTGGAAGGGAGATGCAAGATTAATCTGGAAGATTTTCATTGAGCAACTTTCCATTCCATCTCATACCCTTAATCAATACAAAGGACATGAGATTCCTATCACCCACGCTCACGTTCGAAAAGCATCCATCCATTCTTAATGGAAAACAGAAAAAGAGAGAAGCTGTTATTTTATGTAAAATAGGATAAAATGGACAGTGAACGAATTTATATAGTAATAATAGCTCATTTATTGTCGTATATATTATTTAAACCGCTATTTCACCTTAACTTTAGATGAATCTGGTGTCTATGATCAATATTCGTTTTGAGGCAGCTATTTGGCATTGCTTAATTTAGGACCTACCTGGTGCCTGGGGTACACAAGTTGATCCAAATCAGTGGAGTGCCTACTATGGTTATGGACAAGGCTATGATGCTTTTGCTTATGGAGCTACCCAGGATCCCTCTTTGTATGCATATGGTTCAGATGCTGGATATGCACAATATCCTCAACGGGCAAGAGATATTGACATATTAGCTTAGCATTGTATCTAAGAATTTTCCATTACTGTTGTCTCATAAAATGTCGTGTTTGTATAAATATTAGAAATAATTTTGCAGTGTATAGTTGTTTTCTAAATTTGAACATGTTGGTAATTACATTAAAGAATGAATAATGGAGGACTGGGGAACCACTTCATGAAACCAATCATTTGTGCTAGTTTGGTACTTTTCAAGCTTTATTAAGGATATAGGTTCATTTAGTGAGCTTTTATAGAATCAAGAGAACCATCTCCACATTGACAGTTCTTACTCTTCGCTAAAGCCACATAAGCAATGTCAGTTGCTGAATCGGAATGCCCTTAAGAAAGTAAAACTAGTTTAAAATTTCAACAAGTAACTTGATAATTCTGTATGTCATTGAAAAGTTGTGGTAATTTGAATGAAACCTAAGCGTGCTTAAAATTTACTATTATATTAATGATTTTATTTGCAGGTTGGAGGTTCTCAAGAAATGGCAGCTATGACAGGTGCTGTCCCAGGTATCGAACAAAGGGAGGAGTCATATGATCCATTGGCTACAACTGATGTTGATAAGTAAATGTTTATCTCCTCTAGCTCTATGTTAAACTGTGGGTTAGTTTTTTCTTGGAAAACTAATTCAACTCTGATTGTTATGTTCAGGTTGAATGCTACCTGCCTCTCTGTTCATGGAAGTGCCATATTAGGTCGGTCCTTATGGCTGAGAACTTCCTTCTCTTGAACCTCTTCTTTCCCGGTCTCTTATGCAATGGTCAATGATCCATACTTTATGTGACAACATGCATCATTATCGCATTTATTCGGCTGTAAATCTTCTGACATGAGATTGTATAGCCTTTACTATGTGTTTTGACATTTTTCCAGAAATTGGTCCCTGTATGTTTTCTTGCGCAGATTAGGAGAGAATATAGCATTGATTCAGGGTGGACTGCAAGCTAACCCTTTGTTGATAAAAAGAAGGTGGGCTCGTTTTGCAACTTATGTGTGAATGAAAACAACTGAAATACCTGACAAAATGGTGAAAAGATATGGTATATAGGTTGTTTATCAATTCCGGCCGCAAAGGCAGTTTAATCTGCAAAATGTTTAGTCAATTCCATTGAAGATTCTTAAATAACCAGGGTCGTTTGCTTGTGTAGCATCTGTCTTTTCCTTAATGTCGTTCATTAGTCTTTCTACTTTACAATATTTTGTCCCTTAGGTATTTAAGTAGTATACTGTGAGCTTTTCGGAATTTGGTAGCGTCGTCTACTATCGGTACAGCTTTTCAATAATATTTTCTTGTTTCCCCCCTGTTTCCTTCTTCGACTCTGGTCAAAACTTTGTGGCGAGGAGTATGCACTAGGTCTGGAGCTAGCTGCACTGTCCATTTCCTCAGTTTTGCATATCATATAGCTGGAAAAGTTTTCTAGTCTATTGCTTGTTAGGTCGAGGCTTGCTATGTACGTAGAAATAGCCCCGTCGTCGACTAGACGCTGCCCCGAGTGACTCGTTAGGCTGCTAGTGTATTGTTTACAGGTTGGTCTTAGTCTTGTAAGTTGTTCTATTAACAAGAAAAATGACCAACAAACAACTTGGACAACTCGTTGGAATTATGTAAGTTTCCTTTGGGTTGAAGTTGTTTGGAAATACCGTGCCAGTGATTTCAGTAGCATATGGGGTTTAGTCCATGTTATCTAGTTCAGCAGTTCGCATATCCTGGAGCTCCTTTATTTGATTCCTTCAATCTGGGTTCTGACGAGAGGCTAGTGTAGGGCTGTAAATGAGATCAACATATAGTTAGCTACTCGAGTTCGACTAGCGTAGGGTTATAAATGAAACAAGATAGATCGCGAGCTACTCAAGTTTGATTAGCGTAGAACTGTAAATGAGACGTGATAAATCACGAGAAATAAATTGAATTTCAAATAAATAAATCAAATGAAACAAGAAATTCAATTAAACATGTTATTTAACAAGATATACAATATACACACAAAGCATGGCAAAAAGGAGACAAAAATTGTCCCTTTTTTCTACGCGTACTGGTACAAAGTCATTCGTATTAGTACAAAACCAATGCAGTATCGGTACAGTAAGGGCGATACTGATATCGACTGCACGATTTTGGCATAAAATGCAGAAAAACACTTCTAAATGCCTTTTTTATGATATCCTAAGAGCATCCAAAGGCTTTAAGAAGATTATATATGCATTAAAGAACATATAAGCTACATTTTAATTAACATGCTTTTTAATATAACATATTTAAAACAAATCAAGCATGAATTTTACCAAAATCAACCAAACATTACAAGTTAATGGCCATAGACATAGGCATGAGCATAAAAAGGCCAAAAACATGTAACTCATACAATTGAGACTCCTCCTAACTATATGCAATTAGGCACAACATGAAGTCGCACAAATATGCTTAGATCGACATGAAAAATATACATGGACAACATGATCAAGCAATTGCATGAAATTAAATTTTACGACTTAAAACCAAGGTAGGATGTTAAGCCTTCCTTCTCTAATTGTCCTTCCTCCTTTGTATGTCAAGAGCTTCCAAAATTTTGACTTTGATCATCAATGGCTCAAGCACACCTACAAGTAGACAATCAAGTAATTTTTGGTATCCAAATTGCTTTGGATCCAATGGTATTAGTCCTAAATAACTTAGTCCCCTTAGGAATCCATTTTTCAATGTCTTCCTTTTTGTTTGAACAAATTAGTCCCTCAGGGACCCAAATGTCCTTAACTATTTTGCCTTTGAAAAATCTAGGGGAACTAGATTGTTTAACATAAAAATTTGATTTTACAAAATTATTTTTGGAGCAATCTCCATTTTTCTTTTCAAGGCTTTTGTAAATCAAATCTTTTTCTTCTTGAACTTTTAAAAGCAAGTTTTGTAAATCATAAATATTTTTCTCAAAGTTTTCAAACCTTGCTTCAAGTTCTAAACTAGTTTTGGACGTCAAATCATTTTCGATTTTTAATTTTAAATCAATTTCTTATTTTTCAAAAATGAGGCTTTAAATTCCAAAACTAAATCATCATAGACATTTTGTAATTCATCAAATGTATATGAAATTGAAGTAGATGAATTAGAAGTTACCATTGAATCTTCGTTGATACAATCCTGCTTGGGCATCCATTCACCAGTTCCTTTTCATCTTTAACACCAAGAATGAAAGAAAATGGAGCTTTTATCTACCGCACACATCTTTACATATTGAGTGATTTATATGCATATGCTACTTATCTTATAATGCATAATTATGTCCGTAGTATAATCTATACCATGCATTTTATTTTAGAATACATACTAACACACCTTAGTCCCTATACTATGCATGTTACTTGATTAGCATAAGATATTAATTAATCCACATCTTTATATTTAGTTATATAAGTCATTTGAGTCTGTTTGCATTGCATTACATCTTTTAGCTTAATCATGATGTTTCTTAGGTGCTAGGGATGAAAATACAAGCTCAAACAGCTTTAAGGGCCTTAAAAATGCTCGAATTAGCTCAAGGAATTTAAAAGAAAGCTCAACTAGCTAAGGGCAAGTCGAAGAAGCTCAAAGGAGCTCAAAAGTCAAGTGTAGCTCATTCAGCTAGTAGCTCAGCTCAATTTAGCTCACACTTAGCTCAACCAGCTAACCTCAGCTCAAGCTTCATATGCCGGCTCAACACCCAAGGGTCATGTCCCCTCCCTAAGAGATATGCCCCTAGCCTTTGGAGGGAACTTGAATTGGGCAATAATTCTCTAGAGGGAAACACTTGGCCGAATGGACACCAAGCTTTGGAGGGAGACACTAACATTGGAGGGAAAGCTTTAGAGGGAGGCACATACCTATTCAACACCCTTTCATTTGTGTAATGCCTTTTCGGCTACACGCCTAGAAAACTATAAATAGGCAATTTCATTTCATTTGTAAGACATCTCATTCATATTAATCAAATTATCTTTGTGAAAATTTTCTCTCTTTTAGTTCTTCATTGAACTTTATCGACTTATCAAGTACTTGTACTTATGGCTTCACCAACATATATTCCCATCTTAATACTTCTGGTTCTTGGTTCTTTATAACCAACGAGTCAAAGTCCTTTCTACCATATACAATTGAATCTTTTAAGGTTCAGGGTTAAGCTCTTTATAGCATAGTTTTTTCCTTGAATTCCTTTGAATACTTTCATCATTTCCAGCCCCTAAACTCTCCATATCCGAACCACCATCACCATCTTTCTCTTTCTAGCACCACACCCAAACAACCCTACAAACAGCCCTTATCCTTTTTTAATCTATCTTTTTTCATTCCTTTCATTTTATCATTTTATTTTAAACTTCTTACTTGCAGGAATACTTGTTGTCTTCTTAGATCTTACAATTAAAGAATTCGTCTCCAACCACTTCAAAAACTAGTCACGAATGACCTATATCATATGGTAATCAGAGCTTTTGGTGGAAGCAAGCAAGTGCCTACCTTGTAAGTCAATTTCCTTTTTGTGCAAGCAAAAGAAAGAAAGAAAGAAAGAAAGAAAGAAAAAGAAAAGAAAATCAGAATTCTTCATTCTCAAAAGAATTCAAAAGTATAAAAAAAGAATAGACAAGTTTCAAAAAGCGCAAGTACAGGGGTGGAAGCACAACAACAAATTTGACATCAAGCCTGAAGCCATCTTTTTCAAGACTTCGATTGTTGATCAAGAAAGGTTGTGAGTTTTCTTGTTCAGTAAGTTACCCTTTTCTTCTTTTTGTTTCTATTCTAAAGCCTACATTCAATATCTATTCTTTGTTTCTTTTTCCCTACACTAACCATTTTAACCGAAGCACAAGCACATTACTTGTCAAAGTCTTGAGTAAGTTCCTTTAAAGAACTATACAAGAAAGAATGAGTGGAAAAAGGTAATTTGAGTGTGTAAGATCATAAGGGGATTATAAAAGCCAATTAACATCCCGAGTGCAAACACAAGTGTTGAGTGAAGTGCAATCTAAAATTTTCTTTAGAGTGAACTGTGAGGTTTTTGTTGAGTGATTGGTAAAGTTTTATTTTGTTTTCTTTCTTATTTTGCTAACCATGTTACAGGAGTTTGGAAATTCACACCAGAGGATGGAGGACAATCAAATCTCCAAATACAAGCAATGATTCGGGAAATGCAAAAATTGTTGCGAGAAGAACTTGAGCCCATACATGAATGAATGGATCGACTATAAGGATCACAAAATAATAATCGAGGAAACGAAGGCCTTGGAAGGCAAAATTAACAAAGAAAACAAAATGAAAAGTATTGGATGACAACGAAGATGAAGAGGTTGAGCAAGCATCCCAAAGAACAGCTCCAAGATATCAAGGAGGGTGTGCGTAACTTGATGACAACCTCACCAACATCTGAGTCACCATACCACCATTCTAAGGGACAACAGATCCAGAAGCCTATCTTAATTGGGAAAGCAAGGTAGACCATGTATTTGAGTGCCACAACTACTCCAAACAGAATAAGGTAAGATTGGAAGTCATAGAATTCATTGATTATGCCTTAATTTGGTTGGATCAACTAACCTTGTCTAGAAGGAGAAACAGAGAAAGGCCAATCACTACATAGCATGATATGAATAGTATCATGAGAAGAAGGTTTATCTATACACATACCACAATGAACTTTTCTAAAGACTGCAAACACTCAAGCAAGGCAACCAGAGTGTGAAAGATTACTACAAAGAAATGGAGGTTGCAATGATTTGAGAAAATGTAAATGAAGATCGAGAGGCAACCATGGCCAGATTATTAGCAAGACTCAACTGAGAGATTGCATATGTGGTGGAATTACAGTATTATATTGAAATAGACGATATAGTGCATATGGCCATGAAGGTTGAAAGGCAAAAAAAAGGTAACCCACCCTACACGACAACAGTTCTAATGCCTTTAGATGGACTCAAAACAATGGACGAAAGTCTATACCACTACAGATCAAGAAACTGAAAGAATATTCTAAACCGAAACAAACAATTGCAGAAATAGGCCGAGGAAAACAAGTGATTAACAATGAGTGCACAAGAGACATCAAATGTTTCAAGTGCCTTGAGAAAGGTCATATGGCAAACCAATGTCCAAATAGAAGCACCATGTTTCTACTAGACAACGATAATTTTGCATCCGACTATGAAGAATAAGAGAATAAAGATTCTAAAAAAGAAGAAGAAGTAGAATAACCAAAATTCATAGTTGCTGCGAGTGGATAAACATTCGTTGTCAAAAGACTTCTCAATACCCAAGTCACCATCGAGGAGCGGCAAAGGGAAAATATTTTCCATACAAGGTGCAATATTGGCGGGAAGGTATGCTTTGTGATTATTGATGGCGGAAGTTTCACTAACATAGCAAGAACCATCATGATCAAAAAATTAGGTTTAAAAATGATGAAACATCAAGAACCATACAATCTACAGTGGCTGGATGATAGTGGCGAGTTAAATATAACTAAACAAGCATTGGTTCTATTCTCTATCAGAAATTACAAGCATGAAGGGTTGTGCGATGTTGTTCCCATGCATACGAGTCGTTTATTTCTTGGAAGACCATAACAATACAACAAAAGGACAATCTATGATTGTTACACCAATCAGTATTCTTTTAAGCATGAGAGAAAGAAATTTGTCTTGGTTCCATTAACACTCGATGAAGTGCACAAGGATCAAATACATATGAAAATAAGCATAGAAGCCATGCAGAAAGATCGTGAGAATGCTAAACAACATGGAGAAAGGTCATCACCTTTTACCTAGGGACATGATAATTCGAACTCATCCAAAGAGGGAACCTGAAAGACAAGTGCATTTTCAACAAATGAGATATTTGGGAAGTGTCTTTTTGACACTTCCTGCGGTCAATGTACCTAATGCTAACCCCGTTTTCAAAAAATTTCATCTTTTGCTTCACATGTTATAGTAAGGACTGCAGACAACCCAGAGGAAGGCCACAATAATGAGTTAACCATCCCTAAAACAAAGAATTTTTCCTCTAAGGAGCACTTTCGATTTGAGGACAAATCGCTTAAAAGAAGGAGATGATGATACAATCCTGCTTGGGCATCTATTCACCAGTTCTCGTTCATCTTTTACACTAAGAATGAATGAAAAATGAGCTTTTATCTACCCCACACATCTTTACTTATTGAAAGATTTATATACATATGCTACTTGTCTTATAATTCATAATTATATAGTTAGTGTAATCTATGCCATGCATTTTATTTTAAAATACATACAAATACACCTTACTCCTTATACTATGCATGTTACTTGATTAGCATAAGACATTCATTAATCTACATCTTTATATTTAGTTAAAGAAGTCATTTAAGTCTGTTTGCATTGCATTACATATTTTAACTTAATCATACAACGTATTCTGGCTATATTTTAGCTCATAATTTGTTTGACGTTTCTTAGGTACTAGGGATGAAAATACAAGCTCAAGCAGCTCCAAGGGCCTGAAAAGATGCTCAGATCAGCTCAAGGACTTTAAAAGAAAGCTCAACTAGCTAAGGGCAGCTCGAGAAAGCTTAAAGGAGCTCAAAAGTCAAGTTTAGCTCATTCAGCTAGTTGATCAGCTCAATTCATCTCACACCTAGCTCAACCAGCTCACCTCAACTCAAGCTTTATATGTTAGCTCAACACCCAAGAGTCATGCCTCCTCCCTAAGAGACATGCCCTTAGCCTTTGGAGGGAACTTGAATTGGGCGACAATTTCTTGGAGGGAAACACTTAGCCAAATGGACACCAAGCTTTGGAGGAATACATTAACTTTGGAGGGAAAGCTTTAGAGGGAGGCACATACCTATTCAACACCCTTTTATTTGTGTAATGCCTTTTCGGCTACACGCCTAGAAAACTATAAATAGGCAATTTCATTTCATTTGTAAGACATCTTATTCATATTAATCAAATTATCTTTGTGGGAATTTTCTCTCTTTTAGTTCTTCATTGAACTTTATCGACTTTCAAGTACTTGTACTTGTGGCGTCACCCCCATCTATTCCCATCTTGATACTTCTGGTTCTTGGTTCTTTATAACCAATGAGTTAAAATCCTTTCTACCACCCTCAATTGAATTCTTTTAAGGTTCAGGGTTATGCTCTTTATAGCATAGTTTCTTCATTGAATTCCTTTGAATACTTTTATCATTTTCAGCCCCTAAACTCTCCATATCCAAACCATCATCACCATCATTCTCTTTCTATCACCCTTATCCTTTTTTATTCTATCTTTTTTCGTTCTTTTTATTTTAAACTTTTTTACTTGCAAGAATACTTACTGTCTTCCTAGATCCTACAATCAAAGAAGTCATCTCCAGCCACCTTAAAAACTAGTTAAGAACGACCTACATCATTCTTCAATGGCCATGAGATAAAGGTTGGCTACCTAATCACCGGTGGTGTCCTCTTTATCACTCTATGTAGCCACAAGTGTCTTCTTCTTATAGCTTGATACCTTCTTCTTGAAACGAGGACAACGTACTTGGTATGCCCCATCTTTATACATTCGAAGCATATGATGAGATCTTTCATCTTCATTCTTGATTCATGTTTTGATTCTTCTTTTTCTTGTTTCATGAATCGGGTGAACTTCTTGAAGAGCTTGAACATCTTTTCTTCTTCATCTTTACTCTTCTCTTCACTTGATTATTCTTGAATTCTTGAGGAAGATTTAAAAGTAACCTCTAATTCAATGCCTTGCTCTTCTATCTTCTTCTTCCTCTTTAACATTATCATTTTATGGGTGAGCAAATATCCCATAAGCTCATCAAGCTTGAGCTCCTTCAAATTATTTGCTTCAATGATTGTCGTCTTCTTGGAATCCCATGAATCGGGAAGTGAGTAAATCAACTTTCTTAAAAGTTTGTCCTTCAGGATCATCTCTCCAAATCTTTTAATCTCGTTGACTATGGTGGAGAACCGATCGAACATAGTTTTGATATCTTCTTTTGGGTCTATCTTAAAGTTATCATAGTTAAGGTTGAGAAGTCCAATCTTAGTTTCTTTCACCTCATTTGTACCTTCATATGTGACTTCGAGTTTGTCCTATACTTTTTTGGCATTTTCACAAGAAGATACCTTTTAATATTCTTCTGGACCAAATGCACAAAAAGAGAATGTGCAAGGCCTTTGCATTGAGCTCCATTTTCTTGTTATCTTCTGCATTCTATTCCGCTTACTTTATTATGGAACGAACAAGCCATCAAGAACGATATCCCAAAGATGACAGTCTTTTGCTCTCATGAAGAATATTATCATATTCCTCTAATATGAGTAGTTGGCACCGTTGAAGTAAAGAGGCTTGTCGATAGATTGTGTCATGATCTCCCGTTGATGTAGAATTATTGAGCACCTCAAGGATCGACTATAGGATGTTAATCCAGTGTAGAGATAAAGATCTGATACCAATTGTTGAGAGGCTTGTTATATCAATTGAGAGAGCTAAGAGGGGGTAAATTGGTTTTTGAGTGATAGTGGTGGAAGCAATAGAATTTAAAAGTTTAACACAATGATTTATAGTGGTTCAACTTTCTAACCAAAGTCTACATCCACTACCTTAAACTATCAACATGCAACATATTTATAATCCAAAATTTATTCATACTTCCATCACTTAACCTTCCATATCTTGCATTTTGGTCACTAAAATCCCTAAATCTTCAATTAAACTTATTTAAATCAAAGTTAATCGAACCAAAATAGTTCAGGGACTAATTTAGTCACTGAAAAAATAAATTTCAATTATCATAAATTCGGTTAACTACTAAACTAGCGGTGTGACATTTTCCTATAACTATTGATGATCATACAAGGAAAAATTTAAAAACTCAACTAGAAACTCGAACAAAAGATAGTTATGATCAAATCTGACTGCATCAGCAAATGAACCACAAAAGGATATCAAACTACTAAAAAACCACCGACACCAACAAATTATAGCCGAGCATTGTGAGAAAACTATCCATTAAGGCAAACCGCGTATCCAAGTCCAATATGAGGGTCCAAAGCAAAGAAGATCATTAAGATAACAAATAAGCGCTATTTTGACCAGTCAATGCGACATTAAATCCAATCTTAGGAAAAATTAAACAAAAAGAACGACAAAACGATCGACAAAAAACCAAAAATATGCCAAAGGATAGAAAAAACATGACATAAAGGCAGAGTTATTAAAATGTGCCATATAGACAAAGTTATTAAAAATGACTTGATTAAAATGTTACAAATTTTCTAAGCCATTCTTATATGTTTCAAAATGATTTTATAATGGTTTACTGCTTATAAAAAATATCAAAATAGCATTTTTGAACATCGTGTACCGCTACGGCCCTTTGGTGTGCTAATATTGGATTTGATTAAAATTTATTATTGAGATTTCGAAAGCCAAACCTATACCAGTGATGTCCCCAGTATCGATACTTAGCCAACCAATTAACGGTACGACCTTTCCAATATCGATACTTAAGATTTATTTTTTGATCTCTTAAAATTCCAAATAGTTAATTCAGTATCCATACTAAATATCAGTACCGATACTCAAAGCCTCGTACTGATTCTCAATATACGAGTATCAATACTTAGTTTATTTCAAAACAATTATATTTTCATTTAATGCAGGTACCAATACTCATGGTCAGTACCGATACCCACGACTGCATAAGAACATTTAATACGGGAAAAACTCACTCCAATGACTATATTCAATTCCCCAGCTACCCAAACAGTTAAAATTCAACGAGAGAGTATATAAACAAGTTTCCAAGGGATATTCAAGGACAAGACAACAAATTCAAAGCATTCAACCATTCAAAATCTTTAGAGCTTATTTTGCTATCTTTGTAGCAGAATCACTTAAGACCATTAATTGTAATCATTATTCTCAAAGTGCGTGGGTGGGGGTGAGTGCTTTCACTATATTGCAAACAATCTACCTTTTAAGGTTTCTTTAGTTTGCTTCTTTGTTCTCAACTTTGAAAAAGGATTGTTAAGATTTTTTGGTAAAAATCTGGGAGAATTGTGTAAGGTTATTCAATGTCCTAAAAGGAAAGATAAAGTAGTGAATTTATGAAATACTTAGTGTAATAGCTAAGGCATTGGATGTAGACTTCATTTAAGAAGTTGAAACACTCTAAATTTTCTTGTTTTATCTTTTTATTTGCAAATAACTTCCATCAATTTTTTAATTATCAATTAATCCACCTCTTGGCCATTCTTAATTAATTGATCTACTCAACATAATCATCTAATGCAATCCGCTATCAACTACCAGCTAATGCAATCCGCTATCAACTATTCGTTAATTGTTAAACATGGTCATAGTTTAGGCACTTAGTTGATGGTTAAACCTTTTTTGTGGTTGTGTTAGTTCCTCCAAAAGCATGAGAAGTGAGTTTCAATGGAATTGAAAATGGGTTTGAGGAAGGAGTTGTTTTTAAACAAGTCTTTAGAGTTTTACAATTTTGATTGAATTTTAGATCAGAAATTTGGTTAAAAAATTGAAGAGGATGAAGTTTGTTGGTGAAGATGAGAGGGAATAAATTGAAACAATATTTAAATTTTGAGGTTAAATTTTTAGGATTAAGATTAAATTATAATAAAATGTAAAAGCTAAAGGATGAATTTGTTTTATGCCATTTTTTGTTAAATATCACGCCATCATTCGTTATTTTTTAACGACTCTGAATTAATTTGTTACATTTTTAAAGTCAGATGAATATTTTGTAATCTTTCGTAATCAATGGACTTAATAAAAATATTATATAATCTAGGACTATTTATGTATTTACCCTAAGAAGAATAGATAAGTGAGATTAAATTATAGTATATATGCATAATAATTAGAGATGTGTAAAACTCGACTCGAAAAAATTAAATTATTCGACTCGACGTAAAAAACTCGACTCATAATTTCATAAACTCGACTCAACTTGAAAAAAAAATTCAAATAAAGTTTGAGTTATAAAATGAAAATTCAAATAACTCGAAGTTTTTAATAATTATTGGATCAGTTTTTAAGTTCGAGTCGAGTGTCTTAATTATGCGCGCTGTACATGTTACATATGAAATATATATATATATAGTTACAGAAAATTGTTTAAATTGAAAATAATTAATATTATAACATTATAATTGTTTACAATTAAATTTGAATAAAAATTTAAACAACTCGACTCGACTAAAAAAAATTTAAATAAAATTTGAGTTATAAAATATAACTCATCAATTTAACTACGTAAAATTATTTAACTCGAGTTAATTGGTTAAAGGGAAAACTATTGGATAAGTGAAATACCGAATGACTATGATAAAAACCCTAGATCTACTTCCCATGTGCTTTCTGTCAGTATCACGCACTCACCTTTCTTCACTACAAGGTACAAAACCAGAAATTGAAGTGTTCAGTGGCCGACCAAAGACATCCATGGTCTCAACAGCTCAAATCCAGATTCGGTTCGCTGTAAGACTCTTATTTTTGCTATTTCCATTCTCTCATACCTTTAATCATTTTTATGCTTTTGTTTATTTTTTTCTCTGCAAGAGAGAAAGAGAGTTACAACATTTTTATGTTGGATTAATTTCCTTTTTGACATGAATATTTGTCCAAGTGCAGTGAAGATTTAGATCATCGTCGTCCCCTTGATTTGAGATCTAAAAGCATGAGGTATGTATAAACTCACTTCCTTCTTTTAATCTTTTTATTCCCTTTCCTTCTTCTGGTTGTCTCGTTTGCCACTCTGTGATTTTCTTCCCACTTGTTGTGTAGTTTGTTCTGTTTCCTATATATACATATAAAAGAAAATGGAGGCCCTATTTTCCTGATTGTACTCAAATTGCAAGGTATGAAGTGGTAGCAATGAGTTGTTTTTCTGGCCTTTGTACCGATTTCAAGTCTCAGTCTCAGTCTCAGCTCAGTGAGAAAGCCGAGCTAGAGGCCAAGTTCGTTGCTGAAAACAGAGTTAATAGAGTTTCTGAGGTGGTAGATCTTAGAGTTTTTAAAGAGTCAAGAAGTCATATCTTGAATGGGATCGTGGATGCATTGAAAGATGATCATTTGAATATACAAGGGATGGGAGGCGTAGGAAAGATGATGTTTGTTAAGAAGTTGTCAAAACAAATCAGGTATAACCTAAGAAGACAATATCAAATAAGTTTTGTAGTGCTACCAACACATGCATATTCAGCTATAGAGTTGAGCTACAAATTTTTAGAAGTCGTGAAATATTGATCATTTTTCTCATTCTGTAGTATGATGGGTCATGATGCTGCCATTGACGATTTTTTGAGACACGATGTTTGCTCATAGAAAAGAATATTGGATGAAGCATTAACAATGATGAGTACCCTCAAAGCCTCTTGTTTGTTACTTCATGGTTAGCAAAAGTATTTCAAAAAGCATGATGTGATCCGTGATGTTTTTGTATCGATTGTTTCAAGGTATCACTATTTATCTGTATGATGAAAGAATGGTAAGATAGGTGCATTGCTGACTTTGTTATGATATAAAGTCTCTTTACCAGCTCAAATAGCAAGAAAGATGGGAGGCGTAGGAAAGATGACATTCCTCAAACAAGGAAATCTTAAATAAGTTCGAAAGCAATACCAGCTATGCATATTTAGCTACAGAGTTAAGTTACAACTTTTTAGAAGAGAAATATCTGTTAATTTTTTGCTCTAGCAAAATTGGTCCCAATGCTGCCATTGAGGATTTGTTGTGATATGATGTTTTCACAATGGAAGATGCATGAGATTAAGTATCAACATTGGTGAGTGACCTCAAAATCTCTTATTTATTGCTTGATGGTTAATAAAAAAGTACACAGAATTGTATGTTGTTTGTAATATTATATCAGTCTCTTCAAGGGATTACTATTTCCCCTTTTTTTCACTTTGTACATCGAACTATCTTGTTGCTTATTTTCACCACTTGAACCTTAATTGTCAACTACATGATGTTTACTAATTCAGCTCTTAACCCTACTAGCATTCTCCATCCCTTCCTCAATGACTTGAGCTGGGGCATGCACGTCTGCAGCTTTCTGGGTAGGACATATATCATGTGAGTGACCAAAAACATTACAACTTGAGCATCTAGGGGAAGCTAAATGGTCGATCGAGTTAAGTAAAAAAAAATTGAGTTAGTGAAGTTCATGAGTCATATTTTATAAGCTAATTTTATTTGAAATTTTTTAGAGTTTACGAGTCAAGTTCAAATTTCTGTTTGAATTTAATTATAAATATTTATAACATTGTGCTACTAATTGATTTCAATTTAAATGTCGTTTTATAACTATATAGAATATGCACATATATTTCATATGCATATGTAAGGAAAAGTTGAGAGACTTGACTCGGACTTGAAAATTGATCCACTAATTATTGCAAATTTTGAGTTAGTAGATTTATTTAAATCTCAATTTATAACTTAGACTTTATTTGATTTTTTTTGAGTTGTGTCGAAAAATTTAACTTTTTCGAATTAGATCGAATTTTGTTCACCCTATAGTCCAAATGTTTCTATATTTTTGTTGGGCAAAATTTGGCTGATAATGCAAATCCAACTAAAAATTGGGAATATGTGGGTTGTTGGAGATTATTGGGGGGAAATAAAACACTTTCTATATTGTCAAGGGGAAGACGCCATTTTCGCATGGCGTTCTTTTTTTTATCATTTTTCTCATACTTGGTGGCAGGACGCCACCTACACACCACATCACGGGTGTAATAAGTAGGCTGGCTTAGTAGTTTCACGTGATGATGCTTAGGTGAGCATTAGCTGATTAATCAGCTTGAAGCAGACGTGGCAGGACGCCACTTTTAAGTGGCGTCTTGCTGTCGGTGTCCCATGCATGGCAAAATGCAGCTTTAATAAGCTTCAAGTGAAAGCTGGTTGGAAATTTGATTTTTTTTGCCAATCAATGTTGTGTATATATAGGGATATACAGAAGAAGATTGTATAAAGTTTGAGAAAAAGATTGAGAGAGTTTGGGGTGAAAATTTGAATGATATTTTTTAAAGATATATTCGAAGACGGGAAAAATTTTGAAGTATATTTGACTGTAGATCGTCCTGGTTTCTCACAAGTAATCATTTTTTAAATGAAAATGTTTTTCTAATGAGAGGGTTTTAGAATTTTTTGCGTGTGATTAAATAGTTTGGCGAAATATTCAATTTTTTTCTAGATTGAGTATGTAAATTTAATTTCTTTGTATTGTAAATTAATTATTGATAAATTATTTTTAATATATGTCTTTAATTATTTTTTGTTGAAGGGTTTGTATGCAAGGCTCGATTTCTCATCTATCATGTAAGTTTTTTTTGAATTTATTTAATTTTAATTAGTTAATTTTTTAATAGTTAATGTTATTTGTAGTTTTTTGTATTTACAAATTTAATAAGAAAATTTTCATGTATGTTTATGACTGTTTTTTACAATATGTAGATAGAATGAGCTCATCAACAAATTGTGCCACTAAAAACTTAATTGGTCGTTTGGGCGAAACACTTAATGATTTCAGTGAGGATGAAAATATTGTGCCTATTACGGAAGATGATGATGTTCATTTACTCGATACTGACGTTGAGGCTTTTAAGACAGTTGCGACTGAGGGTAATGGTTTGAATGTTGAAGATGATGTTTGAGCGACGGTTGTCTTTAGGCTTGGATTGGAAAATGATCAGCATGTCTGGGGATTTGTTCAAACGGAGCCCATTGTAGAAGATGTTTGGGCAAATACTGTTGATAGAATGATATTGGTAGATGAGTCATGTGTTTGGGGTTATATTGAACCGGAGCTCGAGCAACTAGAACCCATTTATATGGCTTATGAACGTGCAGCCCCACATATATGACGTGGACTATGCTGCAATGCAAGATCCAGAACATGAAGCCCACGTATTTGCTTCTCCATCAACTTTCAACTATAGAGAATTGGAACTCAAGGCTCTATTCGAAACAAAAAAAGATGCTCAGTTGACAGTTAATGAGTATTGTATCAAACGCCATATGAAATTCTCTGTTGCTGAGTCTGATAAGTTTAGCTATCGTGTAAGTTGTATTAATTATAAGAGCAAATGTCTTTGGAATATAAGGATTTTATATCTGCAAAGGAAAAAGATGTGGGAGGTGTCATGGTTCAATGAGCAGCACACTTGTGCAAATATGTCAATCTCACAGGACCACATAAATTTAGACTCTGATCTAATATGTGCCTACACTAGGTTGTTGGTTGAAAAGGATCCAAGAATTTCAATTACAGTGTTAGTAGCATCCATTTGGAATCAACTTAGATATATTCTATCTTACTACAAGGCATGGATGGCAAAGCAAAAGACAATGACTCAAGTGTATGGTGATTGGAATAAATCGTATAAAGAGCTACCAACTTTTATACGAGCAATACAAATATTCATCACTGAACCATTGTAGAATATAAAACATTACCGGCATGCACCTTACAAGGCAAACTAATTCCTAATAAAATGATATTCAGTAAGTTATTATGGGCATTCAAGGCGTGCATTGAAGGGTTCCCATTCTGCAAACGTATGATTCAAGTTGATGGTACTTTGCTGTATGGGAAGTACAGTCATATATTACTTATTGTTGTTGCATAAGATGGAGACAATAATATATATTCTCAATTGCCTTTTCCATAGTAGAAAAGGAAGGCGCTGGTGGATAGAAATTCTTTTTTATGCATTTACGCAGGCATGTAGTAAAAGAAGATGGGGTTTGTATGATTTATGATAGAGGGGTTGTGCTATTATCAGTAATTGATAGAGAGAATAATTTATGGAAGCCTCTGCTTGCATATCCAGCATATCGTGTACGACATATTGCTTCAAATGCCAAGACTAATTTCGGAAACAATGAGATATGAAAAGAGATTTTAAATCCAGGTAAAGTGTAATTTGTTGTTTATAAAAAATATTAATTTATTTTTAATGTTTTCTTATTTGATTTAACTAACATTTTTTTAAATAAGGTGTGAACTACTTCAACCAAAATTTTAAGCGAGGTTAAGAAGGTTGTGACGACACGGTCAGCGTGTATTTAATTTTGCAAATGACATCCATAGGGAAAGAAGGTCACAATCCTATGATGAAGGTCGGCGTTACGGGCATATGACAACTAACATTGCCGAGGCTATAAACTTGGTGTCTAAAAGAACACACCATTTTCCAATTTTAAGTATTGTGTGGGAGACTTACTTCAGATTGGATAAAGTTTTGTGCAACAAAGGGCATAAAGTAAATGCCTGGATGAAAAACGGACAAAATTAGTCTAAAACCTTGTAGGATAGAATGATCACTCTTCAAGTGGATGCAACCTCTATGAGAGTCAGAACCTTTGACCCAAATGGTGCAGAATTTACTGTCAAAGCTAAGGTCCGAGGTGAGCATAGAATGTATCGACTAAACCTTAATCAGAGATGGTGTGATTGTGGTGAATTTCAAACATTTAGATACCTATGCTCTCACGTACACGTCGCATGTATGCATATTCGTAAGGACCTTTACACGTTTGCGGATGAGTGTTTTAACCTACAAACTATGGCAAATATATACAGATTTTTGTTCAACATGATCCCAAACCAAGATTATTGGCCGGTAGAGCCAATATACAAAGAATGGTTACCAAATCCAGAGCTTTGTAGAAAGCTAAAGGGTCGCCGAGTTTCACTCGCATTCATAGAGGGGAAATTCAAGTTAAGCATTGTACTCTTTGTCGGGGACCAGGTCACACCAAAAACAAGTGTCCTAACAAATACAATATTTCTAACTATCGTGCTGGACCATCAACTTAATATTCTGTTAAGGTAAACATAATATTCGTCGTGTAGGCTTAATATTAGGTCAATTTATGTAAACTTGTTCTAAAATGCTTTTATTGGTTCTAAAATATTTGATTTTCTTTGTTAGTAAGTAATCTTAAGTAAAAACCAAAACAAGCAAACAAACAAACAATAGTCAAATTTAAAAACCAAGAGTAAACAAACAACAGTCGAATTTAAAAACCAAGACTAAATAAACAAACAATAGTTGAATTTAAAAGCCAAGACTAAATAATCTAAAAACCAAAACAAACAAACAACAGTTGAATTAAAATATATTACAAATAAAATTTAAATGTTTCATATTTTTTCCTTCTTCTCGGCAATTCCTTTCGGTGCAAGGATGACGTTTGATCGTACCATCTAGGGGGTCAAACCATTCTTCATGGTTGATCTGAAGTTTGCTCATCGTGGAAAAATGGATCATCCATCATTTGCATAGAAGGTGGTGTACCATAAATATCTTCTTGATGAAATGATAAGCTGCTAATGGTCATAGTCGACAACAAAGATGTCATACTACCAACACCCATACCACCAAATGAAGATGAGTTGTATCCATCATTTATAGATGTTTGGGGTTACTCAAATTGTGGTATGTATCTCCCATCATCTATGTAAGCTGGATGAGAAGATGAGTGCCACCAAATGGAAAATATATTGGTGGTTGTTCTAGAACATTACCAAATCCAAATGTTGGATAAAATGATAAGCTGTCACCAATTATTGTGTGGACTGTTGGATACCCATGCTCTATTGGTTCTTTCAATAGATCATTGATTATAGGTCTTAGGGGGGATTGGACCGGAGAACTTGAAGAGTGTCAACCAATAGAACAATCCAAGTTTGGTTCATCTGTTGGTTCTTGTGAGCTCTAACCAAACCTGAATGATAAGTGTACATGTTTTGGCACCGCAAATCTTCAAGTCATTTATTTCCAGCTTCGAGGGATACTAAGAACAGTTTTCCGTTTTTTGAATACCACAAATAGTACTATGAATTAAAATCAAAATCACGTTCATCAATTAAATTCAAATTTTCTGCCCACCGCGTATATCTTTCTTCCCAAAGATCAATGAATTTGACTTGCTTCATAGCCCAATTCTAATCAAATCTACTATTTCCAAGTCCACTATGGATGTATTCAATACCAGGTGGAGCTCTAGGAATGGGTTGATGGAAGTTAAACTGACGCAACACTATATCAGCACAATGATATTCAACAGTAGAAAAATGGATCAAAGGCACAACTGCACCCCATAATGATCTATATTCACGCACACTTTGTTGTATGCAAGCCTTGACTGTTGGATTCTCGTACGGCAGCCAAATAAAATGTAAAAATAAACAAATATTAATATACATACACAAACATTACTTTAAAATATACAAAGTCATAAAATTAATTTAAAAAACATTATGATACCTTATTTTTTCTATTATTTGGATCTTTAGTCTTATATCTCTAACATTGTTATGCACCACCCCCACGTTCTTCAACTTATGTTTCCATCTGTAAAGATATTGAACTCATATTTCTAAGTCATTCTAGATAAATATTAGATCAATAAAATATTTATAACAACTATAATCATAGTGCCTTTCAGCAAGCGAAAATTGTATGGGTATAGGTGCTTCCACAATGGGCGTTAGATAAGGAAGCCTATATCACATCCACGATTGCAATAATAATTGACATCCATCTATATCTGATATCTTTTTCTCACCAATCATAATTGAAGCCTTGCACATTTCATGGTATAAGAATGCCAATATTGCATATCCCCAACTATATTCACCAGTTGTGTGAAAATCAGCCAACATCGGCAGATATTGTGTATGAACCATATTACCATATGTATCTGACATCAATATTCTACCAATGATTTGTAGTATGTATGCTCAAGTTGCATACGTAAGTTCTTGCCGAGTAGATCTATCTGTTACAATGAATTCACTTTGCAACCATGAAATTATCAGACGTAGACCTTTCACATATGCCTCATGAGGAATTTTTCTGAGGTACTGACTGCAAAACTCAAATACATTATATGTATTTGCTCCAACCAACGGATTCCCATTTATTGGGACACCAAGCTGTATAGCTACATCTTCAAGAGTTATCGTGCATTCGCCGAATAGAAAATAAAATGTGTGGGTCTCTGGTCTCCACCGTTCAATCAATCCAGTTATCAACCCGGGGACAATCTTAAATCCACGAAGAAATAAAGCATTATAAAATCTGGCGAGTTGTAAGTAATAAACTATGAGCTCAGAAGGTTCCTTGATCTTTATTCCTCGACGGTCGATGGTATGGTCATGACCCTATAATTAATTTATTATAATAAAATTATTTCATGTTACACATGACATAATAAATTTCATATTACTTGTTCTTCACGAATATGAGAGGAAATGTGCTCATGGTCATGGTACAACAAAACTTCTCAAGATGTCATTTTCAAACAAATCTACAAAACAAATATTTTGAATATATTTATAATTTTTTTAAGAATATATCCTAAATCTATTTTGAAATTAACTATTAAAAAATTAATTAACTAATTAAAATTAAATAAATACAAAAAAATTACATGATAGATGGGAAATCGAGAAGATGTGCTCCGAATCCTTCAACAAAAATAATTGAATATATATATATATATTAAACAACTGTTCAATTACACAAAAAATTCTACAAACCCCTCTAATTAAAAAAAAACAACAAATTAATTAAAAATAGTTTACTTATGAGAAACCGATAAGATCTACAACATAATATATTTCAACAATTTTCACCTCTTCGAATATATCTTCAAAAAATATCACTCAAATTTTTACCTCAAATCCTTTTAATTTTTTTCTCAAACCTTGTACACTCTTATTCTTTATATCCCTATGTTTACAAAAAAAATAATAATTCAAACGATATTCACCACAACCCAGCCTGTTATGGCTTATCAGCTCGTGACGCGAGCTGCAGGTGACGTCTTGCCACCGGGCCAAAATAAATCACTAAATTAAAGCAAGACGCAGTGTGCACATGACGTCCTGCCATGTGCACGGTAAAAAGTGTCATATTTCTCCAAATATTTCCCCACAACCCCCTGTATTCTCAATATTTAATTGGGTTTGCATTATCAGCCAAATTTTGCCTATTTGTTGCCTTATAATTATAACTTTAACAGATCCAAATTAATAGGCAATGGGATGAAATATAAGCTAGGACCACATTAATTTGGATCTACCTTATCAATTAACTTTAGCAGATCCTAAACTATTTTTGATAAACTCCTATTCCCTAACATTTTTTCATTCTTTGCACTTCCACCCCACCCTTTTTTCCATCTAAGGTGGTGACATGACGCTCAAAGAGAAGGCTACACAGCACACATTCTAATAGTGCCACATGGAAAAATAATAAAATAACCTAAATTTTTCAAAAAATAATTATAAAAAATAAAATATATTTTCAAACATTCTGAATTTTAAAAAGTATATTTGAGTTTTTTAAGGTTTTTTAGACTCTGGAATTTATAATTTTTAAAATTGAAATTTCCAAATATGATAAAAAAACCTAAAAAATTATATCAAAATTATCGAATATTTTAAAAATAATTTATATATATATATATATATTGTCACTTGACAATCTCTAATAGTATAACGTGGCCTTCTATGAGTGTGTCGTCATTAGCTAAATAGATGATCTGGAAAGTGAGAATGATGGTAACTTCATACTGATGGTTAACAAAACATAATTTAGGTGTGATATTTAAACGATGACAAACTCTAGAGTGTGATTTTATAATTAATTATTTTTTCAATTGCTGATAAGTTAAATAAAGGTAGTTCAACTAAAATGTGTTTTTTAAATTGAAATACGCTAGTTTTATTAAACGGAAATATATCCAAAATTACAATAAAAGTTTATATCTAAGTAAATAAAAACACCTAATCCGAATATATTTCTACTACCATTGAAATAATAAACTAGCGTCTCGAGATCATAACATGATCATACAAGAAAAATGTAAAAACTCAGCCCAAAGACTCAAAATAAAAGATAGATACAAACATCACCAAAGATCGACAAAGAAAGATAAAACTATCAATAAACAACATAAAAATGCATATTACAATAACACGTTGACAACAAATTCATTATCACAACTCAATCACGAACAAATAATTGTGATTTTGAGCGCGTATCCAAATCTAGTCTGAGGGTCCAAAACAGGGAGATCAACAAGATAACTAAAAGAGCGTCATCTTGACCAGTCGTGTCGACGTCAAATTCAAATTTGATAGAAAATCAAAAAAAAAAGAACGACCAAACGACTGATTAAGAAAAGACTCGTATGAATAAGACTTCATTATTAAAAGGTGAAACTTTAGAGAAAAACTTTGATACACAGTCTGTGTAAACTAAAAATTGTATGTACTTGCCAAATTTAGGGGCTTAGGAGTTTAATTTAGGGTTTAAAGTTTAGGGGTTTAGCTTATAGGATTTAGAATTTAAGATTTAGAGTTAGAGTAAAGTTTAGGGTGGAAAATTTAGCAGGTTAGGGTTTTAAGTCTTAAATGTTAAAGAAGGGTTGTGCAAAAAAAATTATATAGATTGTGTATCAAAATATAGCCCGAAACTTGTGTGTAGTTTTTTTTAGAAATATAAATAATTTTAATTGCTACATATATTTTAATATAGTCGCTTATTGAATACTTTAATATTTTTCAAGAATAATTGTTTCGATGTTAATGTTTTCTGAATCGAAAATCGAATTACAATTTTTAAAAAATTAAACTTATTTTCTCATATTTTTCATATATTATCTAAAAAGTATTATTTACATAAGGGTAAACTATACAGGTGTTCCCTTTTGTTTTCAGCATGTTTTGTTTTGGTCATCAATTTTGAAAAGGCTTAGTTTTGGTCATTTACGTTATTGATTCATTCTATTTTAGTTTCTGGGTCATTAACTCCCGTTAAGTTGATGATGTAGCACATTAGTAAAATTATTTAAAATTTAACTTGACCTTTAAATTATAGATAAATACTATAATCCTAAAATTTACATGAAATACTAATTTCATCCCTGAACTTTAGATAAAATATCAATTTGACCACTTGATCCGACCAAAGTCCCCGCCGCCGGTTGTCGCTTACCACTATCTCTAACCATCACCGGTCGCTGCCACCAACGTTGGAAACAATCTTGTTGATGCCGAGGTTAGCAGATACCAAACAAGAGATGTGAAGATGAGGGCCAAGGACATTAGTGGCGTTTTCATTCAATTCACCCCTACTGATTTGGGCGAAAAGCAGTAACCAGTGTGGTGGTCGAAGAAGTGATGAGGAGATAGAGAGAAAAGTGGGAGAGGAGGATCTTTCCATTGTTCTCCTTGTCATCCCTCTTGTCCCTATATTCTCTCTAACTCTATGGGTATTTATATCCCTTGCACTGTTGTTTGGGGTGCTCACTGTAAGGGTGTGCAAATTCGGATATCGAATCGGATCAGAAATTTTAGATATTCGAAAATTCAGATACCTAAAGTAGTGATCCGAATCCGATCGAAAAAAATTGGATATCCGAAATTTCGAATCCGAAATTTCGGATCGGATATCCGAATATCTGATCCAAACATATCAAACTTTTTACTTAAAATTAATCCCATTTTGGTGAAGATATCTGGATAATATTCTAATACAAGATTTAAATACTTAATCATTTTAAATAAACAGTTGAACTGATTTTAAAAAACTGAAGAGTTTTAAAATAAAATAAAAAATTAAAAAGACATTTGGGCAGTAGCAAATGTCAATGCTGCCAATTTGCTTTTAAAACAAATGTATGATGCTGCCAGTTTTAAAATTCCACACAAATTTCTTGCTCAAAGCATGAGTCAATATATCACTCACAACCATAACATATTAGAACTAACATAACACAATTTTAACACATGAGAACTAACATAACACAAACCATAACCCTTCACAGAACATAAAGTCTACAAAAGTCTCAAGTCAACAACATACACAATAAAATATCCTAATTCTTAAGTCCAATGCTCAAGAGGTTCAAAATAGACATAATAAGTCTAAAATAGTCTTAACAACACAATAAAACAAACAGTAAGACCACTAAATAAGTACTTTAAAATTCTAAGTTCCAAACTTTAGAAATCATCCAAAGTATTAATTGTTTCATCAATTATGATGTTCGGTTGCTCCAAAGTAAGATTCTTCATGCCTACAACACATGAAATAAAATAAATTATAGTTGCAAGTTAAAACATGAATTTATGCTTATATATCAAGTAAACAAAAAATAAAGCAACTAAAACTAAAACTAGCCTTCCTCCAATTCTTCCGAGGCAAGCAAGTTTTCTTCTATTGTAAGAGGTGACCGAGAGGTGCGTAACCAATCTTGAGTGCAAACAAGTGCTTCAACCATTTTTGGAGTTAATGAAGTACGGAAAGAATCAAGGACACGACCTTCCGTACTAAAAGCCGACTCGTAAGCTACAGTCGAAATGGGTATGGCAAGCACATCTTTAGCCATCTTATAAAGAATGGGATATCTTCTTGGTTGATCTTTCCACCATTGCAAGATTTCAAAACTTGAAACATGAGGCTCACATGCATCTTCTAAATACTTCTCCAACTCACTTTTGTTGGCACTAGTTAATGAACAACCCGTATCCCTTTGATATTTTGAAGTCATGAGTTGTTGAAGGTCAACCTTGCGTCCACTTTGAGTCCCATTTTGAGTGAAAGTGGAGAAAGAGGCAAAAGTGGAGGAAGAAGTACCACTTGTATTTGAACGAGGCATTGAGGAAGCATATGAGTCAAATAAAGATTGCAAAACCATCTTAATATTGAGACACAAAAGATTGGCTTTTGTTTCATCATAGGAATCCCGAACAATCCACTCAACATAATTCAACTTGTGCCTAGGGTCAAGGATCACAGCCACAAACACCAAAACATTGATATTATCAATGTTCCCATAATATTTGTCATACTTGGACATCATTTGGGTTGCCATTTTCCTAACACCCTCATCATCATCATTCATGTTGCTTGAAATCATGAATCTAGTACCGTAAATCTCATGTGCATATGAGTTGCAAGTCACATAGCGAGAACCAGATAATCTCAATGTTGCATCATAAAAAACACTCAAGAAAGGTAAAAAAACTGCTCACCCTCTTCCAATCATCTTCACTGGGACCACCACCAAGCTTTCTAAATTCCTTGGAACAAGAAGAATCTTTCATGTATAAACTAGCAAATGCCTTTTTAAACTTGACAGCAGATTCCAGCATTAAAAAGGTCGAGTTCCATCTTGTCTCAACATCTAAAGTAACAAGGCTTTTACTATGCTCTTTCTCCTCTTCTATACAAGTTTTAAACTTTTGAAGTCTCGCGAGAGAAGACCTAACATACCTCACAAGAGCTCGAACTTTCATAATTGACAAATCAAGTTCTTTCAAACCCTCTCGTACAATCAAATTCAAAATATGAGATGCATATCTCATATGCAAATGCTTACCTCCCAACAAACTAGACTCCCAAATGGTAAGTCTTCTCTTTAAGTAATCGACTGCTAAATCATTTGAGCTAGCATTGTCTACAGTTACAGTCATAATATTTTTCAATCCCCATTCATTCAAGCATTTTTCAACCGCTCTACCAATAAGTTGCCCAGAATGACCAGCAATTGGACAAAAGTTAATTATCCTCTTATGCAAATTCCAATTATCATCAATAAAAGGAGCAGTCAAACACATATAGCTTAAATTTTGACCCGATGTCCAAGTGTCTGTGGTTAGAGAAACCATAGAATCCAAGCTCTTAAAAGAATTTTTTAGCTCGTTTCTTTGTTCAATGAAAAGAGCATAACAATCTCTAGTGACAGTAGTACGAGAAGGAAGACTAAAACGAGGATTTAATGCCTGACAGAATTCAATAAAGCCTTCACGTTCAACAAAAGCAAAAAGCAATTCATCCACGATAAGCATTTTAACAAGCTTCTTCCTACAAAATTCTTGATCAAATTCCCACAATTTAGGAACACAAACTGTTTCAGTGGTTCCATCTTCATTTACTAGTGCTTTAGTTTCAAAATCAATCAACTTTTGCTTCTTATCTAAATTTGGGGATACTTTTTGCACCTACTAATGTGATTTGCTAAGGGAGTGGTGCCATTTTTAGTCTTACAACCAATAAGTTGTTGACAATACTTACAAGAAGCAAAAGCCGGATCCTCCTCATTATCCGTAAAATGAGCCCACCACTTGGACCTTTTCTTCTTTTTCTCATCGGTTGTTGCTCTAACTTTCTTCTCCTTTTTTTCTCTTTTTTGATGTGTCTTTCCTCTTTTTTAGAATTGGTATCTTCATTTTCATCAAGAGATGATGAAATATTCTACAAGAAAACAATAAAAAAAAATCAGATTCATTTATGTAAAATAATAAAAAAATCAAATTCATATATGTAATCTGTAAAGTAATAAAAAATTAGATTCATTTCTATAAAGATAAAAAAAGTCAGATTCATTTCAAGTAAAGAAAAGAAATTATTGAAAGAAAGAAAGAGTCTTGAATAGAAAATAACTACAAATAATAATCAATAACGAATGAATGACAAAAAAATCTAAAATTTGGTAAGCTAAAAGACTTTTAGCTCAAGATTTGATTCAGGAAATTCAATGAAAAAAGGAGAATGCAACTAATTGAGTAAAGATATGTATCTATATGTATATATTCAATGCATTTGCAAGGAATACATGGTTCGTATTTTCCTTTGTTACAAACAAAGAAACCAAAGCAGTTCCTTTTAATTTCTTATATTTTTTTTCTGTCAAATGAAACAATCAAATAGAGAGATTCAATCTAGGTCCATGGTTTGTCGTATTTCTTTAGTATGGTGTTATTATCGTATAATCATGTTATGTTCATTATTTAGTTACTTAAATTTGGAAACGAGTTCGACACAAAGTCTGACCATCAAAGACCTCATCAAATATTCAAAAAGAGTACATAAATCTTGAGACATATTATCATAATTCATAAGTCTGACTCTTGAAAAATTTTGTTGCTTCTGGGAATAGTGGGTTAAACTTTTCAGAAATGTTTAATATGTCAAACAACACCAGCTTACAGAAAATAATTATCAAGTATTAAAAAATAAACATAAATTTAAAATTATAAAAACAAAAATATATAACTTACAAACATGATTCTTAATTGAGCTTTTAAAAATTAAAGGAGCAGTATTAGCTATCATATTATAAGGAAAAGACAATTGGAACAGGAAGCAGAAAATAATGCTTATGAAAGCTAAAAAGAAGAGAACAACCCAGAATATTTTGCTTACAAAAGTGAGGAAAAAGACTAAAAAGATGGGTCTGAAATCCATCAAAGACAATACATCAGCTAATAAGCGACCATATTAATTTATTACAAAGCAAAAATTGAAAGAATTTGTCATAAAACAGATAACTTACCCGAGATTGGAGTGGAATTTGTAGTGGACTTTGACTCGCCATATTCTGAGACTTGAGAGAGGAGGACGAAAAGAATAGAGCGTCGGATCTAAGTGAGAGCTGGATGTTGAGGACTTGAGGCTAGGTTAATTTTTTTGTGAAAAGAGAGTGAGCAATGGAGATTGGAGAAGACAAAATTTAAGTTCTCGTGAAATGCTGTGGAGACTGGAGAATAGGGATTGCAGGCTGGGATTTGGGAAATCTACATGTGAATGATAAGGCTATCGGGCCTAGGGCTAAAATAAAAGGCCCATTTTTTCGAATATTTGGATAATCCAAATATGAGATTTTTCTTATCCGTATCCGATCCGATTATCCAAATTTTTTATCGGATATCCGATCTGAGTTATTCGAAAAAAATATTTCGGATCGAGTATCTGAAAATTCGAATCGGATCACCGGATAAGCAGATCTGATTATTCGGATCGGATATTTTTGCACACCCCTAGTTCACTGTTCGGTTAATTGAATTAATCGACTGAATCAAATTAGTTCGGTTAAACGGTCGGTGGCCAATGTTTTTTGTTCGGTAACGATTAAAAAAAATTTCAGTTATCGGTTAATTCAGTTCGAAACCGGTTAATTAGCCGAATTACCTAAAATATAACAAATATTAAATATATTATATTTATAAATATTAAGCTCATACCCATTTTGAAACCCAAATTCTTACCCAAATGAAAAAAATTTAACTTCTAATAAAGTATCTTATTTATATATAAAATATACTATAATATGAAAAAAATAATATTATGGCCTTGAGTCCACATATTAAATAATTTGAATTATTATGTTATAAATAATTTTCATAAGTATTATATTTATTTGTATATAAATATAATATATTTATTTAACATATTATTAATACAATTTAACTTTTTGTTTAAATAATTTTCATAAGTATTATATTTTTTTGGATAAATGAAGATTTTATTATCCAAAGAACCATCAATACACCTTACAAACAAGTCACCAACCAAAAAAACAAACAGGGCCTATGATCTATACATTCCCCATTCAGAAATAAGAAAAGAATTTGAACTAGAAAACTTAGAACTACCTAGCAACCTCGTACTTACATCCGCCCTAATAAAAGCAAATATGGTAGCAGCTTGTCTTGGCCTTCAACCATGCATTCTCCCGTTACGCTCTTGCCAGATATAGTAATTTAAACCACTCCATGCAAGTCGAATCACAGTTGCAAGAAAAGCCTTGCCCTTCCCATGAATTTGGACCCAATTCAGCAACTCCAACCAACAGCCAAAACGAGAGGAAACCTTGCAAGCCTGCAATACCAACAACCAAGCATTCCCCAAACAAATGGTCCATGGATTCCCCACCATCACCACAGAGCAGGCAGACAATATACACATGACAACCCCACGCTAACAACCGAGCCTTAGTAGGCAATTTGTCCTGAACCAACAACCAAGATATAAAAACATGCCTAGGAATATGAAGCCCACCCCAAACAACCTTGAACTATTGCACTCGATTTAGCTTATGTCGAATCTTCTCCCATACCTCCCTAGCTTTAAAGCCATTCCGCATATCTCCATTCTGAGACAAAATAACGCGGAGTTTCATCAACTTCCTCCAAGCCCAGCTACAAGTACTCCGAATAGGAACATTCCAAATGGAAGATCCCTTAAGTAAGTATTTCTCCACCCAAGATACCCAAAGTGATCATGCCTGGGTGATGAGCAACCATAAACATTTAACCATACATGCTTTATTCCAAGCTGCAATATCCTTGACTCCTAGCCCACCTTCACACTTTAGGTGGCAGATTTTGTCCCAACTTACACGAGCAGCTCCATGAGTAACAACCTCAGTTCCTTTCCATAGAAAAACAGTACAAATACTTTGTACTTTCTTAACCACCTTTACAGGCAGTAGAAAAATACGACACCAGAAGTTTTGAACATTAAATAGGACAACTTTGACCAGTTGCAGCCTACCAGCAAAGGCCAGGCACTTAGATGCCCAACACCTGATGTTCTTCACAATCTTCCCAACCAAGTTGTCACAATCTGAACAAGTAAGGTTCTTTGTGACAAGTGGCACACCCAAGTATCTAACAGGCAAATATCTAGTACTAAACCTAATCTGATGTACCAGAGCTACCAAATCAAGCTCATCCACCCAGCACAGAAAATCTCACTTTTTGCTGCATTTATTCGCAACCCATAAATACTATAAAATAGATCCAAAACATTGTGAATAGTCAAAATAGATGCAAGATTACCCTTGGAGAAAATCAATAGGTCATCTGCAAAGGAAATATGAATTAGGCCAATCCTCTTACACTTTGGATGATAATCAAAGATCTTCTTCTGCCCGGCAAGATTTAGCAACCGAGATAAAACATTCATCACAAGTATGAATAAGTAGGGAGAGAGGGGATCACCCTGCCTCGCTCCCTTTGCACCAGGGAAGAACTCTACCAAGCCTCTATTCAAACAGATAAAGAATTTTGGACGAGCTATACAAGCCTCTATCCAACCACAAAATCTAGTAGAAAAACCTAAGATCCTCAACACTTGAAACAAAAATTCCAATCAATAGAATCAAATGCCTTTCTCAGATCAATCTTCAAAGCACATCTTGCAGATATGTACCTTCTCTCATACCCATTCACTACCTCCTGAGCAAGTAATACATTTTCAATTAAATCTCGCCCTTTCAAAAAAGCACTTTGATTTGGCAAAATCACCAAAGGTAGCCACTTCTTCATTCTATTTGCCAAGATTTTAGTCACACACTTGTACACAGTTGAGCAACAATAAATAGGCCTAAAATCTAAAGCTTGAGTTGGAGCAGCAGACTTAGGAACCAGTGTGATGATGGTGGAATTAAATCCAACAGGCATGCTACTGGAAATAAAGAAATACTGGACAACCTTCAAAAAATCCAAACCAGTAATCTGCCAAGTAGCCTAGAAAAACTTGGCTAAAAAACCATCAGGCCCAGGAGCTTTATTTCCATTCATAGCGAATAATACATCTTTTATCTCCTTTTGAGTAACAGGTGCAACCAAAGCATCATGCATTTCAATGGAAAGCTCAGTATCCAAGATCTCCCTCAACAAGTCATCAGGGAGTGCCTCCACATTAGTATCAACAACACCTAGTGACTCAGAAAAGAACTGAATAAATTTTTCTGAAATACCCTCAAAAGTATCTAGCTTCACACTGTTCCTATTCTGCAAAGTATGAATAGTGTTAGCCTTATGATGGACTTTTAGCTTCCTGAAAAAATAAGTAGAATTTTGATCCTCATCATTAACAAATTGAACCCTTGATTTTTGCTTAAAGAACTTCTCTTATGCCTTGCTCAACTCCATCAATTCACTAGTAATCTTTTTCTCTATAGCAATAACATCATCAGAAGGAGAATTCAAGACCAAGTTCTATACATTTGAGAGCTCAAACTGCTTAACCTGAACCCTCTTCGAAATTTCCCCAAAGACTTCCTTATTGAACTGCTTAAGAACAAGTTTCAATCTCTTAAGCTTAGCAAACAAAATTTGTAAAAGATTCCCATATGCTGGTAGTAACCATGAGTTCTCAACAATTTACAGAAATTCTGGGTGATCCACCCAAAAATTAAAAAACTTAAACGGCCTAGAAGGCCTAACCAAATATGACTTATGAACCATGTAACATGGACTATGATCAGAACAGCCAGGAGATAAAAACTCCATAGTTGTTGTAGAAAAGTCAGTCAACCAAGCTTGATTAACCATAAATCTATCCAATTTTCTTGCCAAATGAGCCTCCTCCCTATGGTTACACCAAGTGAACAAAGGCCCTGACGAAGGGTGATCAACAACATCAATGACCTCTTGACAATTTAAGAACTCCTGCATTGCACCTATAATCCTCTGACTACCATTAAAATTAGAACTCTCGTGGAGGCTGCTAATGAGATTAAAATCCCTAGCAATCCCTCCAACGACCACCTGAAACTCAATTAACTTTTGCCATAAACGTCTCATTTCATCTCTATTATTACTGCCATAGACAAAAGAGAAGAAAAAGGAAATATCATCCTTTTTCAAAGAACAATTGATAACTTGATCTGATTGACTAACCACATCAATTTGCCATTCGCTTTGATAAAGAATCCAAACTCTCCCATTTACTGCATCTGAGTAACTGTTCAGAAAAGATCATCCTGGAAACTTGCCCTGAATAATAACATGGGCATTATTCTCCTTAAATCTCGTCTCAAGAAGACCTAATACCTCAACATTCAGCTTTCTCACCAGTTTACAATTTTATTCTGCTTTAGAGGATCATTACACCCTCTAATATTCTAAACGAGAAACTTTGTTAGGCAAACGGAGATGCACCACCTTTTTTACCCATTTTTTTTCTTTTCCTTTAGCTTTTTTGGAGCTTGACCCGGACCACCTTGTCTCTTGGTTTTAGGCTTAAGCTGGTTCAATAGCTCAACAACACTCCCACAGCCTTACGAGGAGAGGATCACCTCATCCTGCTCCACAGCTGTGCTAACCAGTGCTTCAAACTTTTTGGAGCTGATAAACCCCTCATTCAAAGCAGTAAAATCTTTCACAGATTCCTCCTCAAGAGTAACAGGACTTCCAACAGAAGTAACAACATGAGACACACCATCCATAGCTTTCACAATGCAGAGGGCCCTAGCCTCATCAACGGATTGCACTGCATTAGCCTCAGCGACAGACAACATTGCATTAGCCTCCACTGCATTAGCCCCTCCACTTCCCTCCGAAACCTCATCTGGAACCACAATGACACCACCATCCCCAGGCCCTACAATAGGCACCCCAGACGCATTCAACACTAAATCATCCACTACCTCATTTATAGTACCCGCATCAGTTTGTACAACACATTTCCTAGAACACTTTTCCTCTAAATGCCCAAAAATAGAACAATAAACATATTTAGGAGGAGCCCAAACTAATTCAACACCCACATCAACAATATTACCATCACCAAGGTAAACCAAAACAGAATTAGGTAAATTAAAAGAAGCAGCAACTTCAACACAAATTTTAGCAAATTCAAGATTCTGCTTAAGAGTAGTAGCCTTATTAGTATAAAGGGGCTTACCCAATGCACTTGCAAGATAGCTCAACCCTTGCTGAGAGTAGAGCTCCAATGGCACATGCCATAACCGTAACCATACTAGAGCTGTATCCAAGTTCAAGACCTTGGGAATCAAGCCAAGAGTCCACTTCCGCAACACTATTGCCTCAGCACCCCACTGATACACTCAGAGCTAAAAACTGAATCACCACTGATCCCTCAGGACCCCATACTTTGTCTGCAGTTCGTTGAAATACAGGGAGGGGAGGAGACTTGCCCAAGAAATTTGCAATAAGAGAATTAACCCACTGCTTGGCACCATTCACTAAAACCTCACGAGGCAGTTGAACCAGGACCTTCCTCTCATGTTTTAGGTCACCAAGCGGGAAGAATTGCAAAGACTGGTCTAACAAATTCCATTCCTTAACAACTGCCGTCGAACCACTCCCTGCACAAGCTGCCGTTGAACCACTCCCTGCACAAGCTGCCGCCGACCCACTCCCTATTGCGCAAGAGCCTTGCAACTCCTTACCAGATTTTTGGGCATGCGACAGAGGGGAAAATTTGAGAGATCTAACCCATCGGCCACAACCCATCCCGATCCTAAATTGGCAGCACTAGTGTCCAATTCCACTATGAAACAATTAGGAAAGGTTTCAAGATGAGAAATTAACCAAAAAACAAGCAAAATCAAGAAAAAAGAAAAAGAAAAAGCTCAAAAATGAAGAGAAAAGCGCAGCAAACCAGACTGCTCTTCAGTTAGGACTTACTATCGTGCACCCAGAGCAAACTTCTTAAGTATTATTATATTTTTTATATGTGAATATAATATATTTATTTAACATATTATTAATACAATTTAACTTTTTGTTTTGTTTTTCGAGTTTAAGGAAATAGTTTAGTGTGATTGATCGAGTGCATATATATATATATAACACCTTTATACCGATATAAGTTCTTTTTAACTACAGTTAACTAACATATTTACTCCAGTATAAGTTCTTCTTAAGTACAACTAACTAACACATTTACGCTGATGTAAGTTATTCTTAACTACAACTAACTAACATATTTAAATCGGTGTAAGTTCTTCTTAACTATAACTAACTAACTAACACATTTACATCGGTATAAGTATCTCCAAAGATTTTTATTGTGTAAACACATTTGCATCGGTATAAGTGTCTCCAAAGATTTTTATTGTGTAATAATTTTGATTAAGAAAACTATTAACAAATTTCGGTTAATTTGGAAATTAACTGAATTAACCGGCATTATTTATCCGGTTTGGTTAATATTTTTCAAAAAATTCAGTTTGGTTAACGTTTAAAGAAAAAAAACTTTAGTTAATTCGGTTAATGATAATTCAGTTTGATCGGTGGCCGACTTAACCATTTGAACACCCCTAACTGTAGTTGATAAGATGGTGACATGCTTAGCGTCATGATGGCTATTCATGAGATGACATAGTAGGCTACGTTGTCATTTCAAGACGCAATAACTGAGTATAGAGAGCGGTCCGAAGAATGGGAGCTTTGAAGGTTATGTTGCCTCACCTGTTGGAGAGTGGTGTGGAGAATAGGAGCTCTAAAGGAGCTGCAGCAGAGGCTTTAGATCCCGAGATGAACCTTATAGGGGGACGGATATTAGAGATACAAACTTTATCCCTCCTAGGTCGTGGGAGTGTCACAAAGTGTCATGAGTTGGGACATTGAAAAACGTCACGCTGGAGTTTTTCATATGTTGATGTTATCGGGGACATTTAGTATTTCGAGATTTGAGAACACTAATGCCGAAGACATTTAATGAGCGGATGCATTCCCTATGTTGTTCGAGAGTATAGCGCCATCAGTGGCAAAAATGAACACAACCATCTCGGCTTTGCTTGAATCCATAATGCGTTGGGCATTGGATGAGCGGAGGCAATCTTTTGCTGGGTGGGCATCTCTGTTTTTGTAGATAGCCATGCTAGAGGCACTTGCATGAACAGAGGGAAATTTTGAATGGAAGCATTGTCAATGTTCCTTGATAATGTGGCGTCGTCGAGAGAAAACTATTAAATCAAGCATTTGTACCCTTATAGAGCAAATAGTGTCAAGAGTACAAATGAGTACAAGCATCTCCATTTTTATAAGTAGCAAGGCCAGAGGCACTTGCGTTATATGAGGGAATATTTGAGTGAGAGCATTGTCAATGATGCTCGGTAATATGGTGTCGTCAAGAGAAAATTATGAAATCAAGCATTTATACCCTTATAGAGCCAATGTTGTTGTTAGGAGCACAAACTGGTACATGCATCTCCATTTTTATAAGTAACAAGACCAGAGGCACTTGCGTAATCGAGGGAAATATTTGAGTGGGAGTATAAGTAGTGTCTCTTGATAGGCGTTGCCATCAAAGGCAAGTTTATAATAACAATCATCTGTACGCTTATAGAGTCGGTGTTGTCAGGTGCACAAATGGGTACATACATCTCTTGTTTGTTCACATCGACAATGCACTGGGCATTAGATGTGGGAATGTATTTAGTGTTATTGAGAGGCATGTTTCGAGCAGTTTCATATGCACCTTTGCAGAACCGGTGCTGTTAGAACATAAATGGGTGCAGGCATCTCCAGTTTGTTTAAATCAACAATACGCTTGACAGCTTACGTTTGGCAAGGAATAAATGGCATGAATTCTTTAAGCTTAGTTTTAATGATTGACTATTGTTGAATCTGGAATCTAGGAGGTTCTCAGGTAGCACTCATAAAGATCGACAACTTACATTAGGTTTTGTCTTGTGGTCAATTTGGATCAACATGAACTATACTGTTTTTGACTCACCTAATCTTGATAGAGAGTTGGTCTTAATGATGAGCAGAAAGATAGTTGCGGAGGCGAATCAAGCTAAGGCATTCACACCTCAACAATCTATGGTTGTGTGTGTCTTAATTGGGTATCGGCAAAGTCGCAACCTCCTCGATTAGGGTGGTTTAAGTTGAACACTGATGGTCCCAGAAATACTTCTGATGGTACAACCTGGTGTGGAGGGTTATCCGGGATATTGAAGGTGCTTGGTTATTTGGATTTGCTACAACAATTGATGTTTTCTCTATTCTTGAAGCTGAGCCTTAGGGTGTTTTTGAAGGCCTTAACCATGCTTAGAGCATGGGTGCGCGTAGATTGCAAGTTGAACTTTATTGCTTGGTGGTTGTTCAAATACTCCAGGAGAAACCAGAAAATTATATGAGGTAGTTCACTGGTACCCTACATATTCGAATTGTTTTCTCGAGATTGGGAGATTTCCATCATGAACTTTCCTCGTGAGTGCAACAAAGTGGCAGATGTTATGGCAAAATTTGCGAGGAATATCCAATAGATTGATCGATCCTATATCTCTCTGCCATACTATGTTATTCTTTTGTTACAGGAAGGCTCAAATGTTTCTTAGTTGCCTATTTTTAATTTAGCCTATGTTTTCTCTATTGTTCATAGAAAATGAATGTTGATAAAAAAAACCCTAGATGATACGTGAATTCTCTGAACCTCCAATCTGTCACCCAAGTTTCCATCGAAACAAAAATCCCTAGCCATTTTAATGTTCTATTAAGTGGTGTTGCTTTCCAGACTCATATCTCTGATAACCCTCCTACCACTGTCACTATCCTAGCTCCAGTTCCCCCTCACGATCCCCCTCTTATAAAGATACCTTGCGGGGCGATGAGTCTTTACAAAAAATAGACGGAGAGGAAATCTTTGAAGAAGAGGACGTTATCCTTGTTGATGGTAATGTCACCCAGACCATCGTTGATGGCGTAATATTTATCGATTTCTCTAATAGGGTTCAAGCTCTGGCCGTTAAAAGCCTCAAGCAAATGGTTGTTTTTAAGCTCTTAAGATGTCGTATTGGCTATAATACTTTTTAAACCAGAATCTACGACCTTTGGAAACCTTCGCAAGCCTTTTGCCCAGTAGACATTGAGAATGACTATTTTCTAGTCACCATGGGTGGTTTTTTTTTTTGTAATGCCCCAGTTTTGGGCTTATGAGTTTTAAGGTTGGTTTGAGGGTCCGGTGGACTGATATTAGAGATTCGAGTCGGTTTTAAGATTAATTCGGATTAAATATTTTTGAATGTGATAAAATTGTGGAAAATGCTCTAAAATCGTTATTAAATATGTTAATGATTTTGGTAAAGTCAATTTTGGGAAATGAGTTTTGGAAATCAGACATGTTGGGTTAGTGACCAAAATGCGAACTTTGAAAACTGTTTTTAGTGATTGTTTTGAAAAAGGATCAAAACTTTGAATCTTTAAGGAGCTAATTATCCTAAACATTTTTAACAGATTTCTCCCTTTAATTAATTGATTTTAACTGAGTTTTAAAAGGCTTTAAAAGTGGAGGGAATTAATAAATCTTATTTTTAGACTTTTAACAAAAAATCACGTAACAAACAATGCAACTTCTATCTCTCAATTTCTCTCCAGCCAAACATCTTTCTAACTTCAATTTCTTCAGGTAAAAATCAGAAGTTTCGATTTCCATTTGTTTTCCTAATGCTTTTTCATCAAATGCTTATTGTTATTCTCTTGATTTTCATGTTTTCCTAAGCAATTAAGGGGAGAATGATCATTGGAGATAAGGATTCGTTCTTCTCCTTTAATGAAAGGTTCTTTACTGAAATTCCCAAGTTCTTGATCCTTTACAATTGTTTTCTAATGTGTTTTGATAGTTTGATTATTGGAAATTGGTTTAATTAAGTTTTGATTGATAAAAATCGACATATTTCGGATTGGATCTATTTTGCTGTGTTTATGATCAGATTAGATCTTGATATTTATGTTTAATTGAGTTAATAACTTGGTTTTAATGTTGTAATCCCGAAACAAGTTGGATCTCTAATGTTTAAGGTTGTAAATTAAGGGCTGTTGTAGTGTTTTTCGAGCTTAATCATTGCTGGAAGTAAAAGGATGTTAGGAAAGGGTTTTTAGATGTTAATTGAAGAGGTTTGATGGTTTGAATCGCTATAGTATGAATGGGTTAAGTTTTGGAAGGGTTTGATGATGTTTTCGATATGTTTCGGATGATTTTTCAGTAGGCAACTTGAGAGTTGCGGGTGATTGCTGTTAGGCAATGGTTCGAATGCATATTAATGCATTTGTGCTATGGTTTTATGTTGATTAAAATAGGGGATAATCAGGGTGACAAAGGTCGACATTGATTGTTGCTTGTCGGGAGCTCGATTCGCATTAGCGAGCAAGGCGAAGTGTATCGGTGAGTGGAAACTGGTTTAAACGCCTTTAAAAGGTTTGATAAAGGTTGTCGAGGGTTTAGGGTAAGTGTGAAACACTTACCTAAGCTCAAAAGTAAGTTTCCCTTATTTTGCTCTTGAATATCGGTTTGGATATGAGCACATTGATTTCATGTTTTGTGTTAAACATGGTTTAATTTACTACTGTAAATGCATGGTTATGAACACATATGCAATGGATTTTATACATATAAATGCTAGTGAGCATTGGTTTTCATTCTAGTTGGGAATGGGTGTTGCTTTGGGGAATGTAAATCGCATATGTGATGGTTTGGTTTTATGCATTGAGAAATAGTAGGTAAATGGTTCTGGAAATGATAAATTGACTATGTGACAAGATAAGAAACAATCAGATATAGTTTGCATGCCATAGGATTAAAGTGCACTATAAAATATAAACAAAATCGATCGTGACCATGGGTCCTTGAAGTATGGCAGTTTAACAAGGCCACTCGAACTGTTGGGAACCTCATTTGGGGCATGCGGTTCCCAAATTGATGGTGATCTTGCGTTTTAACTAGGCAAGGTCGGTACACTTGCGGATGAACTAGGCAAGGGTGGTAAATCTCGCAATTTAACTAGACGAGGGTGTCAAATATTGCGGCCTAACTAGGCAAGGTTTGGGATATCATGCGGTTTAACTAGGCATAGTATGAGAGATTCGTGTATCAATATGTTGGATAGAGGGTAGTCTATCCGGGTAACTATTAATGCCAATATATATGAAAGTTCATGTGTTGAACCTATTTTATAATGCTTTGGGATTTAAACATGGTTTATGATTTAATGCTTTGGGATTTAAGCATGGCTTACGATTTAATGCTTTGGGATCTAAGCATAGAATAGATATATGATGTGGCATAAGGGTGTTTATACAAGTCTCGGTTGGAGACGAGGAAAAAGCTTTGGTTGTAATCATATTTTGGAAACAAGTGTTTTGATTGCAAATGTTTTTAAATGCATCATTGTTTTATGAGCATCCTCACTAAGCATGTTTGCTTACGCTCTCTTTTTCCTAATGATTTAGAGCATTAAGGTTTGGGGCTGCAAGGGTAAGGCTAAAGTGATCCAAGGACAATGACTAGTTTGAGTATGTACTTGATTTATGTTTCCGGTTAATAAGGCAATGTGTTCACCATAATTTTGGGGATTTGTAATTCTTTCTTCCCATGGTTTTAAGCACGTGAAGTGCTAGATTTTATGTTGGCTTGATGTTGTTTAACTTGTGTGGACCCTTTCTTATGATGTTGCTAGATGGGTGCTTAGGAATGCATCTAGATAATATAGAGTGGTTGCTATGTTTTGATGATTCAAGCAAGTTTGTTATGATGCCTTAGATGTGTAAGCATGTTGTGTATGCCTTAAATGAACTAAATGGGAGTTTTGGTTGTTTGGTAAAATGATAATAGGAAGCATGCTTATAGATCTTCATGCTTATTTTAAATGCTATATTTGGTTGATAATTCTGTGATATTTTGGTAGGGTTCAATCCTTATTAATGCTCCTCAAGTGTTTGAAGCATGTTTAAGTGATTTGGTTATCATTAAAGCGTGTTTAGGCAGGAATTTAGGTCATTACAGGTCCAGGCATATCGAAACAGGTGTCCCTGTACCGGTACAACTAGGCCATTTTAGGCACAGCGTTTCGATACGGGAGAAGGTGTTTCGATACGGGCAAGCCTTTCTAGGCATATCGTTTTGGTACTCGAGCAAGTGTTCTGATACGGTCTTAAGCATTTTGGCTAGGCGTTTCGATACGCGAGCAAGTGTTTCAGTACGAGTTTTGGCTACTGGAATATTGAGTTTAGGAATCACAAGGGCGTACTGAAACACTTGCACGCGTATTGGTACGACTGCAGTTAATTCTGTTATTTTGGAATATTTGAAGGTTTCTATTTCTTCCATTTTGGTCATTGAGTATTGAAAATGCAATTGTATGAGCTTGAATGATTATATTGACCTGAAATTTGTCATGTGGGCATGTAAATGGGCTAATTGAGGATTGGTAACCTTAATTTCAATTCTGGTCCTATAATTTAAAAGATTTACATTTAGTCCTTGAAATGAATGTGATGCAATTGGTTACCTTTCCGTGATTTGTTTCTGTCGAAATTTCACTTGCTGCAAGTATGTACATGTAAGATTAATAAATCACATCTAGATAAGATAAAATGGAAAAAATAGACTGACTTTTTGTAACCTTTCTCCTATTTACTTCGGCAAACCTAATGTAGCTATCTCGGTTCGGTCAGACGTCTAGGCTGGGTCGAGGAGGTAACATTTGTTGGTACTAGAGCCAAGTTATGAAAGGTTGGGATGTTATCATTTGGTTGATTATCATTGGTTGATATGCACGGTGGTTTAGAATATGTTCGGCGATTGTTTTACATCATGTTTGCGGTATAAATTGGGAACACATAGCCTATTATCGAGGTTTTAAAATATTTTATAAGGTTGTCTTGGATCCATTGCCGAATGATAGCCTGACTTTAATGTGTTTGTATGCTTTTGTTAGCATGGCTCGACGTGAGACGCGGTCAATGACCGGTAATGCTGGAGTTGAACAGAATAACGAAGGGGAAGAGAATCTTCTGCATGTTGTACTTCCTCCTCTTTTGTTTCCTCCTGTTGATGTTGAGGCTGGTGATGCACCCCAAGTTCATCAAGTGCCAGTATTTGGTGATTTGACTTCGTTAATCCAAGCGATGACGTGAGTGTTTCAAGCAGCGATGGTTGGAGTGCAAGCGCAAGCACCGACACCTACTGTAGTAGCTAATCAAGGTTTACCCTTGGAGCGTCTTCGCAGTTTGGGAGGCGAGGAATTTCAGGGTTTAAATCCTGAGGTAGCTGAGGGATAGCTGGGAAAGACAATCCGTATTCTGAACCAAATGGGTTGTAACGAGAAGCACAAGTTGGATTGCACATGTAATCACTCATTTTTATCCGATTTGTAAATATTGTTAATATATTAGTATAATAATTCATGGTTATTATTATTGCATGTATACATGTTATATTATATGTTTATTATATATATGTGATATTAATGTAAGTAAAATGTGTGTGATGTGTGCATGAATATTATATGTTATGCGTGTGTACGTATTAGTAATTATCTTGATATATGCATGTCATATTTATGTATGTATTTTATGGATACATAGTTTGTATATATACAATATATGTGAATAAATACGTATGCTTGCATGTTATGTGTTTAAACGTATATGATATGTACGTTAGTTCGTATGAATGTGAGTATAATACATGTGCGTGTATGTGTGTATGTATATACGTGTTATTATTATTATTATTATTATTGATATTAGTATTATTATATATATAATATAAATAGATAATATATGAAAAACTCAAATTATGATTTAAGAGTCCAGTCCAATGTGTAAATATTTAAATCCCAAAAAAAATATTACATCAGGCCCAAACCGGCCAGCCCAAAATACATCAAAAACCCTAATATACATCATCTTCTTTTGCAACAGCCAAAGGAGGGCCGTTGGATCAGATCCAGATCCAACGGCCACGGTCAACCCAAGATGATCCAGTTGGCGCGCGTGGAGCGTACCCCAGGCCGTTCGATTTCTCACTCGAACGAGACCGTCCGTTCTCCCACGAGCTATGTGTCAAGATCAAAGGCCACCTCATCACCCTTTAGATCAAATTCAAGCCGTTCGAGGTTGAGATGATCTCAGCCGTTGGATCAGATCTGATCTAACGGCCGAAATAAAGTTTGGCCGAGAGACCCTTCCTCTCTCCAGCCACCCTCTGCTGCCGTACACACCACCCCTCACTTTCCGTACCATCCAGACATGTAAAAATAAGAAAAAAAACTCCAAGTCAGATCAAAAGCAAGGGAAACCATCAACCGCGGGAGATATTAGGTCTTTTTATACATGTATTTTAGATGTAAAAAATAGGGGGGAGAATGAGAGATCAATGTAACAAAAAAAAACACAATCAATAAACAACAAAAAAGAATAAAAGAGGATATTTTCAGAGGTAGCTTCATCTTCCTTTTTTCATGTGCATATAAAATAAGAGAGTATATACAACAAATTTTAAAAGGGTTTCGGGTGTTTTACCTTTTCAGACACCAGACAGTCGGTACCGTTTGGTGGTTAAGGCCACCGTCCCCAAGGATAGACGGTTTTGTTTTTATAAAAAATCTGAGGGTTTTTATTTCAGATCTTCTTAGATCTAGAAAATACAAGTTTTCTTTATTAAAATAATAGGTCAGATTTGGGTTTGGATGTTGAAAATGGGGTATGTTTTGAGGTTGTTTCAGGGTTAGTCACCACCGGCAAGCGGCGGTTGGCAATGGTCAGTGCTAGCCGTTCCAGAAACGGGAGTGAATGAGGGTTTCGTTTTAAGGGTTCAAAAAAATGAGAAAGGATAAAAATGGGGGCCAGTTAGTTTATTAAATAGGTAAGTAATAAAAAAGTTTTGGTTTAATCCCCTCATAAATCCTCCATTGCTTTTGAATTTTTCAGTTCGGGCTCGCCCCTTGGTATATCTACAATATTAGTCCCCCTTTCTTCTTCAAACTTTTCAATCCAGTCCCCAAATTAAACAGACTCAGAGTTTTAATGGCAAAATTACTTCCCCAGTCACTCCGCGTTTTCAAATTTTACACTTTGGGCTCGCCGCATGGTCCAATTACAGGATCAACCCTTATGTGTTTCCAAAAGCTTGTAATTTTGTCCCTAAATCATGTTTTTATTGCTTTGATTTCTGTCATTTTGTTTTATTTTATTTCGATTCAGTCCCTTTTTATGTTTTAATTATTTATGTCTTTTTTATGTCTTTCTTAACATGTTTATTTTGGTCATCATCTTCATATAGGTTTTTATATCATCTTTGTTTATATTTTTAGAGGTGTTGTTCTTTCATGTTTTAATTTGTTCATCCATATGGTATATATGTTTGTTTTAAATATTATATTTTAGTTTGGTTTTCATGATATGCCTATTTGTGTTAGTAAGAACTTTATGAATTTAGGTTATATGTTAGTGTGATGTTTTGTTGCATGCAATGTCATTTTTTTAATTTAATTGTGTGCATGTAAATGGTGACATATTCCAGATCAAGTATTATTCTTTTTTGTGTTAGCATATTGTTTTGTTAATTTAGTATCGTATTATATGTCATGGAATGCGTATATTGTTGTTTATCGTTTTTAGTATGTCAAATATGTTAGATACGTGCTAGTTTGTTTTCGAATGATGTTATCTCCCTTTTATTTTCATGCTTTAGTTTGTGTTGGCCTCATGATGTCTAGGTTTGTATTTTCGCTTATTTTCATTTTTTTGTTCGGTATCATATGCTAAAACTTTATGTTTTTTAGTTAGCATTCTATTTTTGACTTGTTAGTTTAGCACCATATTACATGTACGTCATGCATTTGTTGCATTTATGGTCTTATAAGTTTAGGCATGTTAGGTTTAATTAATTTAACCTTGAAAGTATGTTTTCTGCTTATGCCCGTATCTTGTTTTTTTATGGTACGTTATATTTTTGACCATATGTTTTATTACTTTTGTTTATTTTGTATTATTCATGTGCTTATGTTTTTATACCATGTCAATATGAATGCTTAATATTTTTGTTTCTAAGATTCCATAACGAAATATTAAATGTCAATGCGGTGCCCTTTTATCCGAGCGTAAACGAGGCCAGTATCATGCGTAGTGATGGTGGTTGGGCGTTTACTCTTGGATAACGGGGCTTTTAAAATTTACTCGCACATATAACTAAATGTTAATTTAATCATTACTTTAATCCGGAAAATTTAATATTAATAAAGCGGTAATTATTGAAGTACCAATTTTGGGCGGTGTGGGGGTGCTAATCCTTCCTCATCCGTAACCGACTCCCAAACCCGACATTTTTAAAATCTCTGGTTTTTATGGTGTCTGGCCTACCCTAGTGGCCAGTGGCGACTCCATTTTCAAAATAAAATACGGCTTTTACAAAAACCTAACAGAATATTTTTAAATACCCAAAAGACCCTAAACACCTTGAAACCTCGTTTTTTAGCGAACATAAAAAAGAGATATCGTTACAGATGGCGACTCTGCTGGGGAACAATTTTTGTTTTTTTTCAAAAACAAAAAGAAGTCAAGCTTTTTCAAATAATTACCGCTTTAGTAATATTATAAGTTCCGGATTAAAGTGACTATTAAATTAATATTTGGTTATAATTGCTCGTTTATTTTAACGCATTTAAAATTTGGCATATAAACCTGTCCTTTTTAAGTGGGGGGAAAACGCTAGTGCTTTCGTGAGGATATCGTTCCTCCGTGTAGGCCTAGCAAGTACCTTCGGGGCTCGAGTACCTTATGCTTTCGTAAGGATATCGTTCCTTCGTGCATGCATAAGCTAATGGGTCACCCTGAATTGAACCCGGTTGAAAGGAGCCTATAGTGGGTGATGATCGGGGGCCTTGGTACCCTTAGTAGAGGATAACAAGGACAATTAGGGTACCTCCTAGCACCAAAACTGCATGCAGAGAACATAGAAGACCCACCCTTTTAGAGCCATGCGAATAACCTAGGTGTTTTAGACGGGATGTAAATAGGGTTGTTTTGTTCGTTTATGTATTTATTTATTTATTTTATTCGGTACTGACCCATTTCTTTTTTTGTTTTGTTTTGTTTTTGCATATATCATCGCATTCGCATTACATATGGCATTGATTCCCGAGTGGTTTCTCCCGTAATAGAGATTGTTCATGATGGACCGAGGGTTATTTGACCTGAAGATAAAGGGTTCAGTTTTGAAGTTCCATCCCGAGGCTAGATCGGAGACAGTAGAAAAAGGATCATTCAGATACTTCAGGTCAAATTCGGCAAGCAGTGTCAGTTCTGGTAACGAGCAAGGTGGAGTACAAGAATTAAGGAAGCAAATGGCCAAGATGATGAACCAGATAAATGCTATGATGACCGGTAAGCAGCCTGCCGAACTTAGAGAAGAATCGATCAAGGATCAGAATGTAGAACAAAATGGTCAGAATGTTAAGACAAACAAAACCGTTAAATACGACAAGTCGAATCCTTTTGTGATCAATCTCAAGACACAGACATGGGGCATATCTGGGGCAAATACCCAGGAAACAGAGATAAGACTAGGAGAAGCCCGAGAATCAAATAATGTAAAAGGGCATTGTCCTATACCTATAAGATACACCGAGCTACTTCCGTTGCTCATTGAAAGAAATCTTATCATACCAGTGAAGTCTGTACCAAAGAGACCTCATTATCCGAAGGGTTACAACAGTCGTATCTGGTGCAGCTGCCACATGGAAGTTCGGTTCATCACACTGAAAACTGTGGAGCCCTAAAGAACAGAGTTCTAGATCTTATCAGGACGGGAGTTTTGAGTTTCAAAGACGGACAACCCCGATTCTATAACAAGCTAGCCATCGCCTGAGGGGCCAAGTCGAAGAAGGGTTAGTGCCCAGTCCAAGGTTCAGGTAACACAGAAGTGGGGCACTCGAGTGAGACCAATTTAGGAGCCGAAAGTAAAAGCATCTTAGAAGATGAACTTGTATTCGGGTACGGCCAGCTCAAGCAGGAGAGGTATAATTCAAGTAAAATATCGAAGGGTATACAAGACAAGTACCAGAAGTTGCACTTTGAATTCAAGAATTCCGGTCTGGGTGACACCTCTGAAGAATGGGTTAATGGCATGATTCAGCTGAAGAACGATTTGGAGCGTTGGAAGCAAAAATACAAGACTAGTAAAAATAAAGCCAGATCATTGTCACAAAAGCTGAAAGAAGCTGAGAACCAACGCGACGTCCTCCAAAGTGAGTTGGAAAGCAGTTTGGCCATGGTCGAGATCCTGAACTCAAGTCTGCAGCAGAAAGGGGGGGAATCTCAAGCCCTTCAAATGGAAAACGCAGCACTCAAAGAATAGATAGAAAGGCTCAAGACGTCTTTACATACCAGTGAGATTCGTGGTGAAGAATACAAGCGGGCTGGGTATGAAAGTTTCAAAGAAGTAACTATCAAGCTACAAAAGGTTGAGCAAAAAATGCAGGAGAAAGAAAAATACATGAAGATCGTTATGACTCAAGCGCGACAAGTGGCCAAACAAGTAGTAGACTTAGCTGATGCAGCAGCGCCTATAAGCCAGAATATGAATCCAGCGTTAGTCCGCGAAGGAAAGCTAACGGGACTATTGAACGAGGTCAAGAAATTAGGTGCTAGAGCTCACCGCTATCTGTAAACTCCTAATACCTGATGTAATGAAAGCTTTGAGTCTGAATGAAAGATGTTTAATCGGGACAAATCACTTGCGGAAGCAATACTTTATTGCATTCATGCATTGCATTTGCATCACATCCTTTTCATTGTTTAATGATTTTATCATTGCATGGCACTTCATCATTTAATTTCTGGTTCGATGGCAGAACTAGTTGAGAAAATGGAACGAACTAAGGAGTTGAGGCTTGACCTGCTAGAAGAAAGAATCAAGAAAGAGCTAAAGAAGAAAGAAAAAATAGATGTTTTCAGTACAAGGAAACTCTGCCTAGTCCCTGATTTGGTCATTCTTCCAGATTTCAAGGTTCCCTGATTTGCATTGTATGACAGAACTAGCTGCCCAAAGGTTCACTTGACCATGTTTTGCAGAAAAATAGAGGGATATATGAATAATGAAGAATTACTGATCCACTACTTCCACGATAGCTTGAAGGGACCAGTAGCAGTGTGGTATAACCGTTTGAGCAAAAACCATGTTCGATCATGGGGTGACCTTGCTAATGCCTTCTTGATTCAGTAAAAATATGCTTTAGACTTAGCACACTATCGTCAGTTTCTTCAGAACGAGAAAATAAGACTGAACGAAAGCTTCAGGGAGTATGCACTAAGGTGGCGATGTTTGGCAACCCAAGTTCAGCCTTCTATAGCAGAAGAAGAGTTGAATCCCCTGTTTCATGCAACGCTTCCCTCTCCTTTCTTCGATATGATGTTGGAGAAATCAAGAAGCAGATTCAAGGATTTTATGACGATTGGAGAAAGAATAGAATACGCAATCCAAGAAGGAAAATTAGGGTCTAAATCTAAGGACCAAACTGAAGAGAAGGTAGATGAAGACAAAGAAGTAAATGAGTGTCACCTCCAAAGTTCTCGTGGCCGTAAAAGGAGAAGACATACTGACACTTCAGGATCATCAAGGAAAATTCCTCAAACGAGTACAGATTTAGAAGTGTTCGGAGTATCCATCTCAGATATATGGCCTCATTTGGTGGAAGGTCGCTATCTAGTTCCCAGACCGATGAAGATTACATCTGATCTATCTGCCCATAGCTTCGACTCGAGTAGCACATATGAATTCTATATGGGAGCACTGGGGCATCCCACTAGAAAGTGCAGACCTCTACTGGAGGAGATCAAGAAGCTAATCAATAATGAGACCTTGACACAAGAACTGATCCAGCAGTGGAGAACCAAGGATGAGGGGCAAGTTCACATAGTGCTAAGGAAACCAAAGATGTTTCTGCATTAGAAGACTTTCTTGAAGTAATACAAGGAATCAACTTTACTACATGTGGCCCACATGTGGTAAAGATCTTTTGTGAAGGGGCATGCGTCATGTTTGTTGATTTTCATTCCAATGAAGAATCTGTTTCGCTTAACATACAATGTTCTTGAAAGCACACAGATGTGTATCTTTTCTCACCATTGTAGGTCACTGGATATCAATTGCAAGATGTGACATTATTTGGATGTTGTGATAACAATGAGGTATGATCTCCCCAACAGACTCTGGTCAGCAAAGCAAGACTACTACTCTTTCGATGACGAAAAAGCTCCAAATGCTAACCATGTAGAGTTGCTTGAAATTGAAACTCTAAGCGTAATTTTTTATGCACTAAAAAGTTAACAATCAAGACAGGACACATGTGTGGGGGATAAAAGAAAATATCAACATTAAATAAAAGAGCACTCCTATGTTCGAAACCTGGTAATAGGTTTGTTCGGATAAGAGTGTGGAAATTTTGGGGCACTCTGCTGAAGCAATAGGGTTGCAATACACCATCCAAGTCAAGAAACCTTGGCTTTATGAGTGATGGTAATATTTTCAAATCGTGACTATACCGAGTAACTTGGGGTAATGTTGTTTGCTCCATCGTTGTCCTCAAGACAAAGGACTATGACGAGTTGATTTCCTCAAAAACAAAAAAAAACAAAAAACAAAAAAAAAGAAAGAAGAAAGAAAGGAAAAAAAGAAAGAAGAAAGAAGAAAGAAAAATGAGAGAAAAATGAACAATAGCATAAGTATAATTAAAAACACACCCACCCACCTAAAACTTTATTCTTAGAATGATATTTCTGCGCTCGAGTGGTCAAACAAGTTCACCCTTTTAGGGCAGAGCAAATAATGAGAATTAAGAAATAGTAGTATTCTGCAGCAATACGTTAATCATGAGGATGAACCAAGTCATCTGGGAAGACTTCGCAGCCTAGAATCGCCGCAACATTCAAAATCCTTATAGGCTCAAGCTATGCTTGAAGTGATCGATAAACGGTTGAATCTAGGACGCTCTTGCACTGGATATCTAGAGCTCCTATTCTGTTATACTAAAACTGTGATTTCAAGAGCCTGTATGTTAATCTAAATGATACTCTTCGGTGGAATGCTAGTCAACAAATTGACAATTTAAGGCAACAAAGATTTCCATGTATTACTTCAGAGATAAGTTCCAAAACACAAGGCCGTGGATATTATCGAGGCACCTAACCGGAGGGACGACCCCTCAATGTATGAGATAAAGATGATGACAAGAATATATGTATTAGACAGCTCAAAAGCAGGAAGTGGGTTTCAGATATGATGCCTTGGTTGGTTTTAAAGAAATGAAGAACGAACCGGAACAAGAATGAGGTCATAAAATGCGGGGGAATGTAAAAGATAAACATTGATTCTCCAAAGAGTTAGAGCAAAGGGATCGAGAAATGGTTCCCGTCAAGAAGTAGCAAGAAAATTGAATTTAGAAATTAAGTTCAGAGCATAGAAGTATTTTGCTCCCTCCGATGATGAAACTGACAAATACTCCGAATGTCAGGGAAAATAATTGAAAGATACCTGAGCTCATGATTGAGTGGGGCAATGCAGAACATAGTGAATGGTAAGAATTCCTGCACAATGATGATATAGGGATTAGAATGGTTTATTTGTGAAATGGGTAAGGACCTTGAAGAAGAAAGATAGTCGTTTGTGCAAGAGAGCAAGAGCGGGTATTCAATTGATAATGGAAAGATTGATGAAAATGAAGATCAAAATTGAGCATATTGCAAAAAGTAAGGAAATGAATAAATTCGAAAAATGACTTTTCAGGGCATAGGATTTTTAAAACATATTTAAAAGAGAGAGATGGAGAAAAAAGGAAAAAGAGAAGAAATAGAGTAAAAAAGAGAAAGCAGAAGAAAAAAATGAAGAAAAAAAAGAAGAAGTAGAAGAAGAAAGAAAAAGAAGAAGTAGAAGAGGAAAAAGAAGAAGAAAAAAAGAAGAAAATAAGAAGAAGAGAAAGAAAGCATTACATTGCATGCATCATATAGATAGAGGCATATCAATTTTTGCTTGTTTTAGATAGGTATTTAAAGAATTGTCAAAAAGTTTGAAGAAGTAGATTTTATTAAAGAAAGAAAGATACGATAGCCATATTAGCGTGAGGCCAGAGGATGGTATCCATAGTAGCGTAAAGCCAGATATTAAGTCTTTCATGCCATCAGTAAGACCTTCAGGCATGATGATAAGACCTTCAGGCCACCAGTAAGTCTTTCGAGCATGGTGATAAGTTTTTCGGGCCATCAATAAGTCATTCGGGCATGATGAGGTAGCCATAGTAGCGTAAGGCCAAATGATGGTAGCCATGGTAGCGTGAAGCCATATATTAAGTCCTTCAGACCATCAGTAAGACCTTCGGGCATGATGATAAGACATTCGGGCCACCAGTAAGTCTTTTGAGCATGGTGATAAGTCATTCGGGCCATCAACAAGTCCTTCGGGCATGAAGCGGCAACCATAGTAGCACGAGGCCAGATGACGATAGCCATAGTAGCGTGAAGCCATATATTAAGTCATTCGGGTCATCAATAAGACCTTTGGGCATGATGATAAGACCTTCGGGCCACCAGTACGTCTTTCGAGCATGGTGATAAGTCTTTCGGGCATGATGCAGCAGCCATAGTAGCATGAGGCCAGATGATGGTAGCCATAGTAGCGTGAAGCCAAATATTAAGTCCTTCGAACCATCAATAAGTCCTTCGGGCATGATGATAAGACCTTCGGGCCACTAGTAAGTCTTCCGAGCATGGTGATAAGTCCTTCGGGCCATCAGTAAATCCTTCAGGCATGATACGGTAGCCTTAGTAGCGTGAGTCCAAAAAGATCGACAACCATGTTAGCATAAAAAAAATCAAAGATAAAGGTCTATATATAGGAATGGCCTATGTTTTTGAGCCCCCAGTGAAAGGTTCTATGTAGGAAAAACCATAACTCTAGAATTTTAAGGAAGTACCCTTAGATCCAAGATCAGAAGGTACAAGAGTTCTATATATGAAGAACTTACGAGCCTAAATATTCGGCCGAGGAAAAGCGGAGAGTTCCAGAAGAACACGTGATTCCAAAGCTACAAACAGGGAAGTCGAATAAAATGAGTGCTTTTGGTCTTTGCTTTGTTCTTGTTTCATAAGAACAAGCAAAGAGGGACAACTGTAATCACTCATTTTTATCCAGTTTGTAAATATTGTTAATATATTAGTATAATAATTATTGGGTATTATTATTGCATGTATACATGTTATATTATATGTTTATTATATATATGTGATATTAATATAAGTAAAATGTGTGTGATGTGTGCATGAATATTATATGTTATGCGTGTGTACGTATTAGTAATTATCTTGATATATGCATGTCATATTTATGTATGTATTTTATGGATACATTGTTTGTATATGTACAATATATGTGAATAAATACATATGCTTGCATGTTATGTGTTTAAACGTATATGATATGTACGTTAATTCGTATGAACGTTTGTATGTGAGTATAATACATGTGTGTGTATGTATATACGTGTTATTATTATTATCATTATTATTATTATTGATATTAGTATTATTATATACATAATATAAACAGATAATATATTAAAAACTCAAATTATGATTTAAGAGTCCAGTCCAATGTGCAAATATTTAAAACCCAAAAAAAATTTACATCAGGCCCAAACCGGCCAGCCCAAAATACATCAAAAACCCTAATATACATCATATTCTTTTGTAACAGCCAAAGGAGGGCCGTTGGATCAGATCCAGATCCAACGACCATGATCAATCCAAGATGATCCCGCTGGCGCGCGTAGAGCGTACCCCCAGGCCGTTCGATTTCTCACTCTCGCGTGCAACGCACGCACGAGGCTGTTCGTTCTCTCACGAGCCACGTGTCAAGATCAGAGGCCACCTCATCACCCTCCAGATCAAATTCGAGTCGTTAGAGGTTGAGATAATCTCAGCAGTTGAATCAGATCTGATCCAACGGCCGAAATAAAGTCTGGCCGAGAGACCCTTCCTCTCTCCAACCACCATCTACCGTCGTACACACCACCCCTCACCGGCCGTACCATCCAGACATGTAAAAATCAGATAAAAAAACTCCAAGTCAGATAAAAAGCATGGGCAACCATCAACCACAAGAGATATTAAGTCTTTTTATACATGTATTTTGAATGTAAAAAAGAGGGGGGAGAACGAGAGATCAATGTAACCAAAAAAACACAATCAATAAACAAAAAAAGTGAAAAAAAATGAGATTTCCAGAGGTAGCTTCATCTTCCTTTTTACATGTGCATGTAAAATAAGAGAGTATATACAACAACTTTTAATAGGGTTTCAGGTGTTTTACCTCTTCGGACACCAGACAGTAACCGTCTTTTGGTGGTTGAGGCCACCATCCCCAAGGATAAACGATTTTGTTTTTATAAAAAAATCTGAGGGTTTTTATTTTATATCTTCTCATATCTAGAAAAAACAAGTTTTCTTTATTAAAATAATAGGTCGGATTTGGGTTTGGATGTTGAAAACGGGGTATGTTTTGAGGTTATTTCAGGGTTAGTCACCGCCGGCGAGCGGCGGTTGGCAGTGGTCAGTGGTGGCTGTTTCGGAAACGAGAGTGAATGAGGGTTTCGTTTTAAGGGTTCAAAAAAATGAGAAAGGAAAAAAATGGGGGCCGGTTAGTTTATTAAATAGGTAAGTAATAAAAACTTTTTGGTTTAATCCACCCATAAATCCTCCTTTGCTTTTGAAATTTTCAGTTCGGGCTTGCCCCTTGGTATATCTACAATATTAGTCCCCCTTTCTTCTTCAAACTTTTCAATCCGATCCCCAAATTAAACAGACTCGGAGTTTTAATGGCAAAATCACTTCCCCAGTCACTATGCGTTTTCAAATTTTGCACTTTGGGCTCGCCGCATGGTCCAATTACAGGATCAACCCTTCGGTGTTTCCAAAAGCTTGCAAATTTGTCCCTAAATCATGTTTTTATTGCTTTGATTTCTGTCATTTTGTTTCATTTTATTTCGATTCAGTCCCTTTTATGTTTTAATTATTTATGCCTTTTTTATCTCTTTCTTAACATGTTTATTTTGGTCATCATCTTCATATAGGTTTTTATTTCATCTTTGTTTATGTTTTTAAAGGTGTTGTTTTTTCATGTTTTAATTTGTTCATCCATATGGTATATATGTTCGTTTTAAATATTATATTTTAGTTTGGTTTTCATGATATGCCTATTTGTGTTAGGAATAACTTTATGATTTTAGGTTATATGTTAGTGTAATGTTTTGTTGCATGTAGTGTCATTTTTTAAATTTAATTTTGTGCATGTAAATGGTGACATATGCCAGATCAAGTATTATTGTTTTTTGTGTTAGCATATTGTTTTGTTAATTTAGTATCGTATTATATGTCATGGAATGTGTATATTGTTGTTTATCGTTTTTTAGTATGTCAAATATGTTAGATACGTGCTAGTTTGTTTTCGAATGATGTAATCTCCCTTTTATTTTCATGCTTTAATTTGTGTTGGCCTCATGATGTCTAGGTTTGTATTTTCGCTTATGTTCATTTTTTTGTTCGGTATCATATGCTAAAACTTTATGTTTTTTAGTTAGCATTCTATTTTTGACTTGTTAGTTTAGCACCATATTACATGTACGTCATGCATTTGTTGCATTTATGGTCTTATAAGTTTAGGCATGTTAGGTTTAAATAATTTAACCTTGAATGTATGTTTTCTGCTTATGCCCGTATCTTGTTTTTTATGGTATGTTATATTTTTGACCATATGTTTTATTACTTTTGTTTATTTTGTATTATTCATGTGCTTATGTTTTTATACCATGTCAATATGAATGCTTAATATTTTTGTTTCTAAGATTGCACAATGAAATATTAAATGTCAATGCGGTGCCCTTTTATCCGAGTGTAAACGGGGCCAGTATCAGGTGTAGTGATAGTGGTTGGGCGTTTACTCTCGGATAACAGGACTTTTAAAATTTACTCGCATATATAACTAAATGTTAATTTAATCGTTACTTTAATCCGAAAAATTTAATATTAATAAAGTGGTAATTATTAAAGTACCAATTTTGGGCGGTGTGGGGGTTCTAATCCTTCCCCATCCGTAATCGACTCCTGAACCCGACATTTTTAAAATCTATGGTTTTTATGGTGTCCGGCCTACCCTAGTGGCCAGTGGCTACTCTATTTTCAAAATAAAATACGACTTTTACAAAAACCTAATAGAATATTTTTAAATACCAAAAAGACCCTAAACACCTTGAAACCTCGTTTTTTTAGCGAACATAAAAGAGAGATATCGCTACAGCACGGTGTCTCTGTTACAGGGTGATGCATATCATTGGTGGGTGACCACAATTGCTGGAGTACCTGAGGCAGATGTGACTTGGAAGTTCTTCCGGAGAGCTTTCAAGATAATGTATCTCGGTACCCAGTATTTGGATGTAAAGAAGCGCGGGTTTATATCGCCAACGCATGGTGGCATGTCTATATCGGAATATGAGGTGAAGTTTGTTCGTTTGAGCCAGTATGCCCCGGAGTTGGTCCCTGATGATCAACAGAGATATGATAGGTTTCGTTATGGTTTGGTGAAAAATATTAAGACCTATATGTTGGCCACGGATACACAAATTTTGATGTACTGGTTAATCGAGCCAATGATATTGAGCAGTCTTTAAGATCATCAGTTCAGGTTGTGAGCATTAGCTCGGGTAAGAGAGTGACTGATTCTTGTTATTCTGGGAGGCAGAATAAGAGGTTTCGAGATAAAAGGCACAGGCTGGATCACAAGCGTGGTGGTAGAGCTGGTTAAGGTAATCAAGGAGCTCGCGTTGTACCGAAGTGTGAGCGTTGTGGTAGGCGCCACACGGGTATGTGCTGGGGTACTGCTGGAGTTTGCTAGATATGTAAATCTTCTGAGCATATGAAGCGTGATTGTCCTCGAGCTGTGAGGGATGCACCTGTATATGTTGATATATCTGTTATGGGCCAAGGCCATGGCAGGGGTAATTTCCAAAGGCCATAAGAAGGGCAAAGGGCTGTAGCACACACAGTTGCTGTGCGACCAGAGAATGGGGGACCGACACAGGTTTATGCTCATCACGAGGGACGCAACGACACGGATATGATCGCAGGTACTTGTACCTTGCAATCTTTGTTGTTGTTTTATTTGATTGATTCAGGGTCTACCCATTCATATATCTTGAGTGAGCATGCATCTATGCTGAATGTTCCTGTTGAGATATTAGATGTTGGCATGTTAGTCACTAGTTTCTTCGGGGAGACGGTTACAACAAGAAGGTTGTACCAGTGTTTTCCTTTAGTGGTGCAAGATCATGAGTTTGTCGCGGATCTGATGGAATTGCCATTCCATGGTTTTGACGTTATCTTGTGTGAATCTAAAAGGATTTCTTTGAAGTTGGCTGATGATTATGAAGTTGTGGTGGTTGGCGAGAATGTAAAGTTCTTGCCTAATGTTGTTTCGGCTACTCGAGTGGAGAAGATGATGTTTGATGGCTGCCAAGCTTATTTGGCTATTGTTATAAATCCGGAAGCCAGGGGTGTTCGAGTGCAGGACATTCGAACTATGTGCGATGTTCTAGAAGTCTTTCTTGAAGAGTTGCTGGGTTTACCTCCAGATAGAGAAGTGGAGTTTCGTATTGAGACATACAAGGGTACAACACCAGTGTCCATTTCTCCTTATCGGATGGCACCGAAGGAGTTGAAAGAGTTAAAAATACAACTTCAGGAGTTGTTGGACCATGGGTTCATTCGACCGAGCATTTCACCTTGGGGTGCTCTAGTTCTTTTTGTGAAGAAGAAGGATGTATCGATGCACATGTGCATTGATTATCGGCAGTTAAATAAGTTGATGGTGACAAATAAGTACACGTTGTCGCGGATTGATGACTTATTCGATCAATTTCGCGGGCAACAGTGTTCTCAAAGATAGATTTAAGATCGGGGTATTACCAGTTGAAGGTGAAGGGTGTAGATATGCATAAGACGACATTTTGTACGAGGTACGAGCATTACGAGTTTCTGGTGATGTCGTTCGGTTTGACGAATGCCCCGACTGCTTTTACGGGCATGATGAATATGGTGTTTCATGACTATCTTGATCAATTTGTGGTGGTTTTTATCGATGATATACTCATGTACTCTCATACCGAGGAAGAGCATGATCAACATTTGCGGATTGTGTTGCGAGTGTTGAAAGATAATTAGTTGTATGCCAAGTTGAGCAAGTGCGAGTTTTGGCTCAAGGAGGTGATGTTTCTTGGACATGTGGTATCCGAGGAGGGTATTCGTGTTGATCCACAAAAAATTGAGGCTATTCTCAATTGGAAGCAACCTAAGACAGTTTTGGAGGTGCGTAATTTTCTTAGGTTGGCCGGTTATTATCGTCATTTTGTGGAAGGGTTTTCTAGTATCGCAGCTCCGTTGACGAAGTTGTTGCAAAAGAGTGTTCATTTTGTGTGGACAGAGAAGCAACATCAGAGTTTTGAGAAATTGAAGGAGGATTTGACACATGTGTTATTCAACTCCAGTCAGGGAAGGAGTTTGTGGTTTATAGTGATGCATCGTACGTTGGTTTGGGTTGTGTGCTGATGCAGGATGGAAAGGTTGTGGCCTATGCGTCAAGGCAGTTGAAGGTTCATGAGTGCAATTATCCAACTCATGATTTGGAGCTTGCAGCTGTGGTGTTTGCCTTGAAAATTTGGCGACACTACCTTTATGGTGAGAAGTGTGTGTTTTTTTACAGATCATAAGAGCTTGAAGTATTTGATGTCTTAGAAGGATTTGAACCTTAAGCAACTAAGGTGGTTGGAATTTCTTAAGGATTACGACTTGAAAATTGATTATCATCCTGGAAAAGCCAATGTTGTTGTGGATGCGCTGAGTCGTAAGGTTGTGGTTGAGCTTAGGGCGATGTTTGCGAGGTTGAGTGTGACACGGGAAGGTGGTTTGTTGGCTGAGTTGTAGGTCAAGCCTATGTTGTCATAGATGATCAAGGCTAAGCAACCGTTTGATAAATCTTTGGTTCCTCATGTTAAGGACTTAGCGGAGGGTAATCTGACAGATTTTTATTTTGATGATGATGGTGTTTGTGCTTCAAGGGATGAATAGTGGTGCCGAAAGTTCTGGAGCTTAGGCATACTATTTTGTCGGAGGCATATTCTAGTCCTTTTGCTATGCATCCCGGTAGTACTAAGATGTATCGTGATTTGAAAGAGAGGTACTATTAGGTGGATTTAAAAAAAGATGTGGCAGAATTTGTATCTAAGTGCATGGTCTGCCAGCGGGTTAAAGCTGAACATCAATTTCCATCTGAGTTGTTGCAACCGTTGAGAAATCCAGAGTGGAAATGGGAGAGAATCACCATGGATTTCGTGACAGGATTGCTGTTGACACCAGCTAAAAAGGATTCCATTTGGGTGATTGTTGATCGGTTCACAAAGTGTGCACATTTTCTGCCAGTGCATACGACATACACCTTGGACAAGCTGGCGGATTTGTATATAGCTGAGATTGTGCTTTTGCATGGGGTACCTAAGTCTATTGTTTCTGATAGAGATCTGAGGTTTACAGCAAGGTTCTGGCAATGTTTACATCAGGCTGTGGGTTTGAGGTTGAACTTCAGTACCCCGTATCATCCTCAGACGGATGGGCAGTCGGAGCGGGTTATCCAGGTTTTGGAGGATATGCTGAGGTGTTGTATTATTGAGTTTCAAGAAACCTGGGAGAAGCATTTACCTTTGGTTGAATTTACTTATAACAACATCTATTAATTAGTATCGTGATGGCACCGTATGAGGCATTGTATGGCCGGAGGTGTCGTATGCCCTTGTGTTGGGCTGAGGCAGGGGAAAAGCATGTTTCCTTGCCACATGTGTTGAAGGACACGGATGAAAAGGTAAAGCTTGTATGTGATCACTTAAACGCGGCTGCGGGTCGGCAGAAATCTTACGTGGATTTGAAGCGTAGGGAAATTTATTATGCGGTTGGTTAGAGCGTGTTCTTGGAAGTGTTACCGAGGAAGAAGGTGATGCGGTACGAACGTAAGGGTAAGCTTAGTTTGAGGTTTATTGGACCATATGAGATTTTGGAGCGTATAGGTCCTGTGGCTTATCGATTGAGGTTGCCTCCCGAGCTGGAGAAAATACATGATGTGTTCCATGTATCTATGCTACGGAGGTATCAGTCGGATCCTTCGCATGTTATGCCAGTGGAGCATATTGAGTTGAGACCGAATTTATCATTTGATGAGGAGCCGGTGGAAATCCTTGATTCCAACAGCAAGGTTCTTCGTGGAAAAATGATAGAACTGGTTAAGGTCTTGTGGCGACATCGAGGTGTCGAGGAAGCCACTTGGGAAAGCAATGCGGATATGTTGGAGCAATTTCCACATTTTTTTCCTCCAGGTAAATTTCAAGGGCAAAATTTCTTAAGAGGGGGAGAGCTGTAACACCCCAGCTTTGGTCTTAGGTGTTTTTAAGGTTGGTTCGAGGGTCCGGTGGACCGATATTAGAGATACGAGTCAGTTTCGGGATTAATTCGGATTAAATATTTTTGAAGGTGATAAAATTGTGAAAAATGCTCTAAAATCATTATTAAATATATTAATGATTTTTTTAAAGTCAATTTTGGGAAATGAGTTTTGGAAATCAGACATTTTGTGTTAGTGACCAAAATGCGAACTTTGAAAACTATTTTTAGTGACTGTTTTGAAAAAGGATCAAAACTTTGAATCTTTAAGGAGCTAATTGTCGTAAACATTTTTAACAGATTTCTCCATTTAATTAATTGATTTTAACTGAGTTTTAAAAGGCTTTAAAAGTGGAGGGAATTAATAAATCTTATTTTTAGACTTTTAACAAAGAAATCATGTAACAAACTTTGCAACTTCTTTCTCTCAATTTCTCTCCAGCTAAACATCTTTCTAACTTCAATTTCTTTAGGTCAAAATCAGAGGTTTTGATTTCCATTTGTTTTCCTAATGCTTATTGTTATTCTATTGATTTTCATGTTTTCCTAAGCAATTAAGGGGAGAAATCATCACTAAAGGTAAGGATTCAATCTTCTCCTCTAATGAAAGGTTTTTTACTGAAATTCCAAGTTCTTGATACTTTACAATTGTTTTCTAATGTGTTTTGATAGTATGATTATTGGAAATTGGTTTAATTAAGTTTTGATTGATGAAAATTGGCATATTTCAGATTGGATCTACTTTGCTGGGTTTATGATCAGATTATATCTTGATTTTTATGTTTAATTGACTTAATAACTCGGTTTTAATGTTATAATCCCGAAACAATTTGGATCTTTAATGTTTAAGGTTGTAAATCAAGGGTTATATAGTGTTTTTCGAGCTTAATCATTGCTGGAAGTAGAAGGATGTTAGGAAAGGGGTTTTAGATGTTAATTGACGAGGTTTGATGGTTTGAATCGTTATAGTATGGCTGGGTTAAGTTTTGGTTGATGATGTTTTTGATATGTTTCGGATGATTTTTGAGTGAGCAACTTGAAAGTAGCGGGTGATTGCTGTTAGGCAATGGTTTGAATGCATATTAATGCATTTGTCCTATGGATTTATGTTGATTAAAATAGGGATAATCGGGGTGACGAAGTTCGACATTGATTGTTGCTTGCCGAGAGCTCGATTCACATTGGCAAGGAAGGCGAAGTGTATCGATAAGTGGAAATTGGTTTAAAATCCTTTAAAAGGTTTGATAAAGGTTGTTGGGGTTTTAGGGTAAGCGTGAAACACTTACCTTAGCTCAGAAGTAAGTTTCCCTTATTTTGCTCTTGAATATCAGTTTGGATATGAGCACATTGATTTCATGTTTTGGTGTTAAACATGGTTTAATTTACTACTGTAAATGCATGGTTATGAATACATATGCAATAGATTTTATATATATAAATGCAGTGAGATTTGGTTTTCATTCCAGTTGGGAATGGGTGTTGCTTTGGGCAATGTGAATTGCATATGCGATGGTTTGGTTTTATGCATTGAGAAACAATAGGTAAATGGTTCTGGAAATGATATATTTTCTATGCGACAAGGTAAGAAACAATCAGATATAGTTGGCATGCCATAGGATTAAAGTGCACTATAAAATATGAACAAAATCAATCGTGGCCATGGGTCCTTGAGGTATGGTAGTTTAACAAGGCCACTCGGACTGTTGGGAACCTCATTTGGGGCATGCGGTTTAGCTAGGCAACCCAAATTGATGGTGATCTTGCGATTTAACTAGGCAAGGTCGGTACACTTGCGGATTAACTAGGCAAGGGTGGTAAATCTCGCGGTTTAACTAGACGAGGGTGTTAAATCTTACGGTCTAACTAGGAAAGGTTTGGGATATCATACGGTTTAACTAGGCATGGTATGAGAGATCTATGTATCCGATATGTTGGATAGAGGGTAGTCTATCTGGGTCACTATTAATGCCAATATATGTGAAAGTTCATGTGTTGAACCTATTTTATAATGCTTTGGGATTTAAGCATGGATTAAGATTTAATGCTTTGGGATCTAAGCATGGAATAGGTATATGATGTGGCATAAGGGTGTTTATGTAAGTCTCGGTTGGGGACGAGGAAAAAAGCTTTGGTTGTAAGCATGATTTGGAAACAAGTGTTTTGATCGCAAATGTTTTTAAATGCATCATTGTTTTATGAGCGTCCTCACTAAACATGTTTGCTTACGCTCTCTTTTTCATAATAATGCAGAGCAATAAGGTTTGGGGCTGCAAGGGCAAGGCTAAAGTGATCCAAGGACAAGAATTAGTTTAGTATGGACTGGGTTTATGTTTTCGGTTAATAAGGCAATGTGTTCACCATAATTTTGGGGATTTGTAATTCTGTCTTCCCATGATTTTAAGCACGTGAAGTGCTGGATTTTATGTTGGCTTGATGTTGTTTAACTTGTGTGGACCCTTGCTTATGATGTTGCTAGATGGGTGCTTAGGAATGCATCTAGATAATATGGAGTGGTTGCTATGTTTTGATGATTCAAGCAAGTTTTTTATGATGCCTTAGATGTGTAAGCATGTTGTGTATGCCTTAAATACACCATATGGGAGTTTTGGTTGTTTGGTAAAATGAAAATAGGAAGCATGCCTATAGATCTTCATGCTTGTTTTAAATTCTATATTTGGTTGATGATTCTGTGATATTTGGTAGGGTTCAATCCTTATTAATGATGCTCAAGTGTTTGAAGAATGTTTAAGTGGTTTGGTTATCATTAAAGAGTGTTTAGACAGCAATTTGGGTCATTACAAGTCCAAGCGTATCGAAATAGGTGTCCCGGTACTGGTACGGCTAGGCCATTTCAGGCATAGCGTTTCGATACGCGGGAGGGTGTTTCGATACGGGCAAGCCTTTCTAGGCATATCGTTTCGGTACTCGAGCAAGTGTTCTGGTACGGTCTTAAGCATTTTGGCTAGGCATTTCGATACACGAGCAAGTGTTTTGGTACGAGTTTTGGCTACTGGAATATTGATTTTTGGAATCACAAGGGCGTACCGAAACACATGTATGCGTACCGGTACAGCTGCAGTTAATTCTGTTATTTTGGAATATTTAAAGGTTTCTGTTTCTTTCATTTTGGTCCTTGAGTATTGGGAATGCAACTGTATATGTTTGAATGATTATATTGACCTGAAATTTATCATGTGAGCATATAAATGGACTAATTGAGGATTGGTAATCTTAATTTCAATTCTGGTCCTATAATTTAAAAGATTTACGTTTAGTCCTCGAATGAACGTGATGAAATTGATTACCTTATCGTGATTTGTGTCCGTCAAAATTTCACTTGCTGCAAGTATGTACATGTAAGATTAATAAATCGCATCTAGACAAGATAAAAACGAAAAAACGGACCGACTTTTTGTATCATTTCTCTGGTTTGCTTCGGCAAACCTAATGTAGTTCTCTCGGTTTGGTCGGGCGTCTTGGTCGGGTCGAGGGTATTACATTTTTTGTCACTATCTTGTCATTGAACCTTGGACTGTAACTTCTCAACATCACAATCGCACCCTAATCATGTTGCTGTTAGGTGTGTTTACTAGGGTTATCAGTAACACTATACAAGAGGAGCATGCTTACAGAGATTGGAGAAAGTATTAGCCTTGTAATCAAACTTGATTTCCAGACTAGGCGTGGTAGGCATGGCCATTTCGCAAGAATATGGCCATTTCGCAAGAATGGATTAGTTTAGATATCCGTAAGCCTTTAATCTCAAAGCTTCTCATCAATGGTCAGCTCTAAGTTGTTGAATATGAGTCCCTCCCAACTATTTGCTTTGAGTGTGGTAAGTATATGCACGTTTTGGATATCTGCTCGTCAATTGCCAATCCTTTGGGAAATGTTTGCCCGACACCCAAAGCCCTTTCTACTGATCTTACGGTGCCATCCGCCTCTGAGCCTTTTGGTCTTTGGATGATGATTAAACGTCATTAACATCGTATCATGCTTAAGGATAATAGCTCTAGCAAAGCCCATGCAGATATCATGATCAACGAGTCCCAGTTCAACCATATCTTTGAAGATGAACCATCTGAACCCCTCGAAACCTCTCATCAACCCTTTTGCCTCAACTAATGCCAGCCCCAACCTCTCACTTAAAGCCCCATCTCTAGCCTTGGCCTCTACTCGTAGGAAAGAAAAAGCTCCCACCGACCCTCACTCAACCAAAAGGCGTGACCCTATTCCTATCTGCAAGCCTCTCACAATTTAGGGCCAGGCCTCTACCTTGTCCTCCAAACCATGTCCCTTGACCTCTTGTAGAGTTTCAAAGCTAAGTTCTTAAACAAAAGTTTTGATTTTGATATAACAATGACTAATTTGCAAATAAATAAATTTTTAAAGGGTAGTGAATTTACTTACAAATGGACAATCATTCGAACATACTTAACTTATTTTTGAAAGCAAAATATTTTCTAAGTGTTTTGCGTACTCAAATAGACCATTTTGGTCAGTGAGTATCGGTATGGCCCTATGCGTACCGGTACATCTTTTCGTCACTGGAATTTTAAAATGGTACTGAGTACCGATACAACTTTCTACGTACCGGTATGGTCTTTAAATATTTTTAAACAAATGCTTGTCATTACCGGTATGACAAACCCCGTACCAATACACATTTGGAGCAAAATTTAATTTGAACTGATTGAGTACCTGTACGACCATGAGCGTACCGATACCCAAGCTCTACTAGATTTTCTAGTGAGCAATTTCAGTATTGGTACGGTACGTAACATATCGGTACCATGTTTAATCCTTCACTCCATACCGATATGCAAGCTTGCGTACTGGTACCCCTTACTTGTAATGACTATTTCCTCTTTAAGCAAGTATCGATATAGAAGCTCACATACTGATACCCACCCTTGCTAGACAACATTTATTGTGGGAAAATAGCAGCCCAATGGATCTATTCAATTCCCCAACAACCCAAATGGCTAGAAATCAGTGTGTGTGTGGGGGTATAAAAATAAGTCTCCAAAGCTTCTTCAACAACAAGACAATTATTCTAAAGCATCCAAGCACATATCCAACCTTTGAGAGCTTATATTGCAAAAATCTTGTACCCACTTGAGTGATTTTCATTGTAATTTATTTTCATCAAGTGTTGGGGTTTTAGTGAGCTAGATTTTGGTAAACAATCTTCCTTTAAAGGATTTTCATAGTTTGCTTCTTTGTATCCAATTTTAGGAAAAAAAATATTAGACGATGGGGTATAAGTCTAGAATTTGTGATGTTATCTCCTTTAGCCTAAAAGGAAAGACAAATTAGTGAATTTGTGAAATCCTTAGTGTGGTAGCTAAGATGGTGGATGTATAACTTGTTTAGAAGGTTGAACCACTATAAATCACTTGTGCAAATTTCCTTTCTTTTTGCAATTTGCTCCCACAAAAATTTTAATTGCTAATTCACTCCCTCTTGGCAATTTCCATTGATTGATCAACTCAATAATTAGTATCAGAGCTACAATCATTAGAAGGCTTCACATCCTCTTGAGTAGATCCAACCGTTGTTCAATCATTTTTCAAGTCATCCATGGCCTATACTTTCGGCAATTTCTTTATGGATGAATCTCAATCCATTTCCAAGCCACCATACTTCAATGGGGTTAATTACCCATATTGGAAGAATATGATGAGGTTGTTTATCCAATCCAATGACTACCTCCTTTGGGATATAGTGATGGATGGATCGTATATACCTATAAAGAGAGAATGAGACTGACTCGTCCCCAAGGAAAGACAAGAATAGACCGATGATGATCGAAAAAAGTTGCAATTCAACCCTAAAGCTATGCACATCTTGTTTTTTCTCATGGACCCGATGAGTATGCCAAGATGTCTTCTTGCTCTAGTGCCAAGGAGATTTGGAACACGCTCAAATTTACTCACGAAGGAACTAATGAAGTTAAGGAGACCAAGAATGACCTCCTCAATCTAAGTTATGAGAACTTTAAAATGGAACTGGATGAAAATGTCAAGTTGATTTTTGATCGCTTCTCTATTATTGTGAAAGGGCTCAAAGGTTGTGGAGAGATCATTTTGGAGGGCAAGCTTGTTTGAAAGCTCATATCTCTTTTCCCGACTCATGGGATTCAAAGAAGAATGCCATCATCGAAGCCAAAAATTTAAAGACTTTGAAGCTTGATGAGCTCATGGGGTCTCTTCTCACTCATGAGTTAATGAGACAAGGAAAGAAGAATGAAGAGAAGAAGATAGAAGAGAAGAAAAAGTGGAGAGGAAGAAAGTTGGGATTGCTCTCAAAGCTTTACAAGATGAGAGAGATTCTAGCGAAGATAAATAGATGACTATGCTAGCCAAGAGATTTACAAGATTCATGAAGTCCATCCGAGGAAAAAAATTCAAACGAAAAGAGGGCTTCAAGAATGAATCAAGGGAGAAGAAGACCAAATCATTTGCTATGAGTGCAAGAAGCTGGAGTACATCAAGTTTGATTGTCCCCAACTAAAGAATAAGAGCTTCGGGAAGAAGAAGAAGCTCAAGGCTCATATGTCTAATTGGAGCAATGAAGATTCATCCGCTAAAGAAGAGTAAGAGGTAGCCAACCTATGTTTCATGGAACTTGAAGAAGATCCTAAGGGGGAGCATTGCTACATGCCACAAAACAAAAGCTCAATTTCATGGTAGCTTGATAGTGGATGCTCGAGACACATGACCGATGACAAAAGCCGATTCATAGAGCTAAAGCCAAAAAGTGAAGGAGCAGTGACATTTGGTGACAAATTAAAGGCACCATCGAAGAAATTGGTTCCATTGGTAATCACTCTTCCATACTTATTGAGAATATTTCATATGTCAACGGTCTAAAATATAATTTGTTAAGCATAAACCAACTTTGTGATAAAGGATTCAATGTAATGTTTGATTCTAATGGTTGCAAAATAATTGACATTGCATCTAATAAAATTATGCTTATAGGTCATAGAATAGGAAGTATTTATATGGTGCACTTAAATGAAATTCATGTTTCCAATGCTTTCTTTGTTGCTAGAGATGAGCGTGATGCTTGTTTATGGCATAGAAAACTAGGACATGCTAGCATGACTATTTTGGAAAAAATTAATTTCTAATGATCTAGTAATATGTTTGCCTAAGATTAAAATTTCTCTTGATAAAATTTATGATGCATGAGCTAAAGGAAAACATGAAAGGGTTTCTTTTAAATCCATTAATGATGTGTCAACTAGTAGGATATTACAATTGATCCATTTAGATCTTTTTGGCCCTATTAGAACAATGAGCTTGGGTGGAAAATAATATGCTTTTGTGCTTGTTTATGATTACTCTAGATTTACTTGGGTTCATGGCTGGTTTGGAAGAAATGAACAAGGAATAAAACCCAAATATCAGGTATTCAAAATATTAAAAGAAAATAAATTAAATCTAGAAAAGATGAACTCCTTCACGATCTACCCTCTTCACGATCTCGATCTTGATTTGATCTTCCTCTATCAACCCGTTGTTGTTGATGTTGAAGATGTGATGTGTTTATATAGAGGTAGAGATCTCTATTTGAATTTCAAAATAGAGGGGATAATCTCTCTATCTTTATCTTCAACAGCTTTGAATTTTGAATTTGAGCTTTATCCTATGTGATAAGGATAATGATAATGGATAATTCTTGAAAATTCTATATTTATCCTTAAATTGCCCTGGCAACGCTCGTCGATCAACTTGACAATTCGTACCTACACAAAAGAAAGCAAAACATCAATGATTTCTCTACAAAATAGCTAAACGCAAGGCCAAGCCCAATAAACAAAATGACTACGAATTTATGTATGAAATACTACAAATACAACTGAATGGGCCTAAGACTAAACAATAATATGATTAAAAAGGGTATAAAATATAGTTTTTTTCACACTTAACACCCCATAAACTCGAACTATTGCTTGTCCTCAAGTAATGCAAAATCTAACAATTACCTGCCAAGGCATTTACCATAAAACATTCTTTGAACCTGACTCTGATCCTTAAAACCGTGCTAACAAAGAATTGAATACCTTTCGATCATCGGAAAACACAGAAAGTTACTCAAAATCAAACTACAATGCTGGTGAAAATGTGTGTGCAGAGTTGTGTACAAGTCAATCAACAAGATTCCAAGCAAACCTTAGTTTTTTATTAGATTTGCCGAGGTAATTTATTTAGCTAGAGCCAGTTAGGCACCTCTAGCAAATTCTATTCTTTTTTTAAGCTAGAGCCAAATTGGCACCTCTAGCGATTTTCAATATTTTAAAACTAGATCTAAATGGGCACCTCTAGAAATCAAATATGCTCATTTTTTGCGACTAGAGCCAAATGGGCACCTCTAGAACAGTTCTTACAATTTTATTAACCTAAAGTCTACTAGGTCTCCCTTGATCAACAAGTCATAACAGTGTGAATATAAACAACATCATCGCAAAATTTCAAGTTAATTCCATGTCATCTAATAACCTAAAATCTAAGGTTTTTTCATCTAAGTACAATGACAATTAACTCATCATAGGATACCACAAAAGGTTTTGGTAGTTTAATAGATAATTGTCATGGCAAGTAACATATGCAAACTAACATGAAATAGACAAAATAAAAGCAAATTAACATGAGACAGGTAAAAAAAACCCCAAACTCGAGAGAAGAATTATCTTCAATGCATACAAAACAAAACAAAATCAAAATGAAATGCAAGTGAGTTAATCGGAGAGGTTGTCACCTCAAATTTGTAGAGTTCTTTTGGCCGTTTACTTGCAGCATTTGCTACCTTGCCTTGGTTACTGTCGTGAAGCTGGTGTAGGGTCATAAACCTTAATTTCCTTAACCTCCCCAACCGACTCACCCTCATTCTCGGTTTCCTCTTGTAGCGAATCCTTACACCTTGAAGCCTGCTTTACTGGTACATCCGGAGGTGGGGACTTCAATGGTGCAGAGGTAATGTGCTCAGAATCTAAAAAATCATGACAAGATTCAGTACGTTATGGTTCATGAACATGTGTTTTACCTTTGCGCGGTGTAGTGGTTGCTGCGGTGCAGTATCGTTTGCCGGGGTAAGTAACTCAATAGGAAAAATTAAAGAAAGCATTGTTGTCTTGGGACCAAAATGGCATTTCAAGGGCAATATCCGGATCATACATATAACGAAATAGTAGTGTTGCTTGGGTTTCCATTGCTCAAATTTCTACAGCAGCAGACGGAGAAGATTTGCCAGCACTTGGGGAGATACCCTGGCAGTATCACTTGTTGTGGCAGGTTTAGTAGCCTACTCTCCCTTCGTTGCCATAGGCAAATGCATTGGTCCTTCTTGCATCATCTTCATATAATGGCTCTTGGACCAACCTTTCTTCAACTGTAATTTCTCATCCGTTGCCTCCGATGGTACCCTCACTACCTTACAAAGAGCTGTTATTAAATTGGGGAAATATAGCGTGCCCTCATCCTTTTTGTTGTATGCATAAATTTCATCAACAATTATACAACCACTATCAATAGAACGTTTATGCAAAATAGAATGTAGCAAAAGTAAACGACAAGAGGAAACTATGGTGTTATGCATAGTCAGCATCAAGCAAGTTTTGACAATGTTATTCCACAACTTTTCCTCTAGTTTAAGTAAAGCCCGATTCACTGTTCGCTTCATATTCCTGTCATTCCATGCAACTCTTTCAACAACGAGGTCTCGAAAAACTCTCTCAAACTTGTCCGGGGTTATATTCTCGGCAAACTCACCATGTTCATCATTCTCCACGAACACTCTATAATGAGCGTTAATGGCGTTTGCATCAAGAAAAACCGCCCTACCTTGTACAAAAACCAAATGATTATTAGGATAGAAAACACGGGTATAAAATTCCCTTACCCATGAACAATTGATTTCTCCCGGTTGTTCACTAAATATAACCCATTGATGTCTGTCAACTATCTCAAACATGGATTGCTCAAGATTGAAGTCATATTTTTCCATGTCGAACGCAAAGCCTTGCTCCTCCCAAACCCTACGCATGGCAAACTTCAACTTGTAATTGGACTCGATGGCCGGTATGGTAAAACAGTGGACGGACGTTAGAGTGGTGACCTTGGACGATCCATGTAATGCCCCATTTTTGGGCCTAGGAGTTTCCTAGGTGGTTTAGATGGTCCGACGGATCGGATTAGAGGATTTGAGTCAGTTTTGGGATTTAATTTGAAATAAATATTTTTGGGTAAGATAAAAATATGGAAAAATACTTAAAATCATTATTTAATATACAAATGATTTTGGTAAAATCAATTTTACAAAAAGGGGTCTCGAAATTGGACATTTTGGTTTGTGACCAAAATGTAAAGTTTAAAAACTGTTTTTAGTGACTGTTTTATAAAAGGGTCAAAACTTAGAATCGTTAAGGAGCTATTTGGCCAAAGTCTAATATCAGACTTTTCTCTTAAAACTGGATATTTTAAAAAGGTTTTAAATATAGATAAAAGGTTTGGAGAGGTTAATACATAATTAGATTTTAAAGAAATATCACATAACTAATTTTTCATCAAAAGTTTTTCTCTCGAATTCTCTCTAGCTGAACACTATTTTCCACTTCAATTTTCTCAGGTAAACACTTGATTTTAATGTCATTTTATTATCAAATGGATCTTTAATGGTTTCCTAATAAAACCTATTTGATTTGATCTTGTTTTCTCAAGAAAATTCATCTAATTAAGAGGAAAGCCAAATTTAGAGGTGAACTTCTTTCTTCTCATTTAATATAAGGTTCTTTATTGAAATTCCCAAGTTGTTGATCTTTTACATATGTTTTCTAACTTGATTTGATGATTTAATTATGGAAAGTTGGTTAAATTGAGGTTTAATTGGTTAAGTTGATGGATTTGCAAATAGACTCAGTTTTGATAAGTTCTTGATTTTAATCGTTATTTTGATGTTTATTAATGTTAATAAGTGGGCTTTATCATTGGAATCCCAAAACTATGTGAATATCTAATTTTTTAGGTTGATAGTTGTGTGTTTTTAGGGTGTTGTGGTGGTCTGATGAATGCTGGAGGTATGAGGATGTTGTTGTTGTGTTTTTAGATGTTAATTGATGGGGTAAAACGTTAGATTGTGGCTGGGTTAAGTTTGGAGGATGTTTGATGTTGATTTTGGTTGTTGAGGAGTGTAATTGAGTAGTGGATTTTGAGGATTTATGTTGATGTGTTGTTGAATGCATTTGATGCATTCAATCCTATGTTTTTGTGTGGAAAAAATACAAGAGGTTGGTCTTCAAGCTTGAATGATCATTTTGGAAGCTTTTGAGGCGTGGCTACCGTATCGGTAAGCGATGCTTTGCGTATCGGTGAGTGAGAATACGTTTTATTGCTTTGCAAAGGTTTGAAAGTTATGTTTGGGAGTTTAGATCAAGCTTGAAACGCTGGTCTAAGCTCGGAAGTAAGTAAAGGATGAGTTCTCTCTCGAACTCGATTTAGCAATTGGCTTTTATGCACTTGTTTTAATGATTTGATTACTCGTTTTATATGCATGATTTAATGCTAGAAAAATGTTTATAAAATGATGATGATGCATTTGGAGGTAATGCATAATTTGTTAATGTTGTTGAACATTGGTAATGCGTGGTTTAATGCATTGGATAAATGGTTTTGATTGATGCATATAAAAATAGTGAGTTAATTTTAATGAGATGAATTATATTGGCAAGTGATGGGATGGAAAGAGTATAGAAATGTTATCGGATATAGTTGGTCGCCTATAGGATTTAAAGTGCACTATAATAAGTCACCCATGGTTCGTAGAGGTGATGTATTGAAAGTATTTACTCCGAACATGTGAACCCCAATATTGTTGAGGTAATACTTTAATGGCATTTTACTCCGGCTGCGACCGTAGAGGTGATGCATTGAAAGTGTGTACTCCAAATTGGAGGATGAGCCTTGGTAGTGTAGAGGTTATGCATGTGTTGCATTTACTCCATGCCATTGAGTTGTAAGTGAGTGGGATATCACTTGGGAGATCCGTGTATCCGATGTGGTTTGATGAAAATAATGAGATTTGGGAATGGATCACTTCTATGCAAATATAATGAATTGAAGTATCATGTTGATGAATTGTTTGTATAATGTGATTTATATATGTGAATACTCTTTAAGTTTTGCATATGGGATGTTATGCATGAGAAGGCTTAAATTGAGGGTTGCATATGAGATTATGCTGTTGAATCCATGATATATGTTGTATAAGGTTTAATATGCATGATTTGAAAAAGGTTAAGTTCATATGTTGAAAGTAAGGCATGATAGTTTTGAAAATAAAGCGTATGAAAGGGATTATGTGAATAAATCGATTTTAAAAGGTATTGGATGCTGTTTTTTGTTTTGAGCACTCCTCACTAAGCCTAGTGTGCTTACGCTCTCATTTTCCATCAATGTAGAGAATTAAAAGTTGCAGGCAGTGAGGAAGCAATGGAAGAATTCCAAGGACTTATTTTCAAAGTATGATTTGAAACGTTATATAGTAGTAATAAGGGCAATGTGTCAATTGTTGATTTGGGAGGGTTATTTTGTGAACTCCATGTTTGTGCAAGTTTTAATTTTTGGTTTGAAATTGTAAATGATTTAAAGTGCTTGAGAGGTGGATGGATTTATGTTTTGGATGTTGACTAGGGAACATGCCTATAGACTTTGTGATTGATTGTGCTAGGATTGCTTAAAATGCTAGTAAGTTGAAGTTAAAGTATGTTAATGATGTTACATGATGTTTAGATATGTGTTAAAGGTGTTTATAGTGAGCCAAAGTGTAATATGCTGGACCTAGAGGTCATTACAAGCCTCTGCGTACCGGTAAGGGTACCCAAGGATCGGTACGTGGGGTCTGTTGAGTCTCAAATCATCGAAAAATAATAAAGGGTATCGGTACGCCTACGCCTAGCCACCGTATCGGTATGCCTTAAGGAAAATTTATACTGGTGTCAATACACGGGTTTACGTACCAGTACAATCCCTTCACTTTCAATGAGTCGTATCGATACACGGGGTATCGTATCAGTATGCGATTTAGCTACTGGAATTCTGAGTTTTGAGATAACAAAAGGGGATCGGTACAAGGTCAAGGCCATATCGATAAGAGTGGGTCAATACACCGTATCGATAAGGTTAAACATGTATCAGTATGAGTAGTCGTTTTGTTTGTTAAGCTGTACTTGTACACGCTGCTTAAGGGTGATTTTCTGACTTCCGTGCTGGTTACCCTCCAATCTAGACTAGTCTGATCGGTTATGAACCAGCCCGACCGATTATGGATTGTTTCAGCCTTGAATCAAGACGGTTAGGCTTAAACCTGGTCTGCCAGATCTGAACCGGCCTGCTCGGCCCAAACTTGAACTGGTCCATTTAAAGCCCATCAACCTTTAACCCAGACCTGACCTGATAACGGACCCGACCCAAATCCAAACCCAACTCGTCTAACCCGACCCGTTGACCGAGTCAAGCCAGCTGAGTCAACTCGCTCGAGTCACCACGTTGATTGAGTTAACTCCACAAAGTCAACACCGTTGATCGTTGACCGTTAACCTAATTGTTGACTTTGACCAAAAAGTCAACTTTTTTTCCAAAACTCTTATTTTGAGTTTTTTTGATGTCCCGAGTTTGATTTTGAAGTCTGTTTCGTGAAATTCTAACCCGAAAGCCTTCGAATCTGACCTTGAACTCCAGTATGCATGCATAATTATTTCATTTAAGAGAGTTTATATTGGTTAAAGAGCTGATCTGAATTATTGTGAACTTAAAGGTACCTGAGACTCACCCGATCGTTCGTATACTCAGCCCAGCTCTTCTCGATCTACTCATTAGCGCCCGCCCGTGGTTACTAGTATGATCTTAGAAACTCAGTGAAATTATTAAGTTAGAATTTTTTTCGTAGTAACTTTATTCCGTTATGATCTAGGGTCTAGCACCGCTGTAGAGCGTAGCGCGGTGGTGCCCGATAGACCCTTCCAACCAGTTTTTGAGGTGTGTTCCGTGTGTGCTATATTACTGTTTTAAATGAACTGTTTAAATGATTTTTCTGAATATATTATGAAATGTTCTCTGATTTGAACATGACTAATTTTCTATTTTGAAAGCATGCCTACTTTATCTGTATGAAAGTATGCCATACGACTGATTCAAAATTATGATCTCTGATTTTTGTTTTACTGAAATAATTACATGTCTGTCTCATGATGTCTGATGATACTAGTTTATGTCATAATTGTTTTACATGGGGAATACTTTTGGGATATGATTTGAAGTCTCAACAACTACAACCCTGATCCAGCTGGTACCTTCGATTAGACTCCTACGCCCTACAAGCCTAAGAATAGTCCTTCAGGACCTAAGGTACCCCCTTAGGTAGGCTCCTACGCCCACGGGCCTAGGGTAAGTCCTTCGGGACCTAAGGTATCCCATTAGGTAGGCTCCTACGCCCAATAGGCCTAGGGTAAGTCCTTCAGAATACAGTTTATGGGGAACTGCATGTCGGTGTTCAGTTTGAGGGTAGTTAGGTTTTGAATGAAAACTTTGGTTGCACTTGAAACATGTTTTACTGAAATGATTTATTCATGTATGAACTATTTATATGTTATATTTGCACTTATTGAAACACACTGAGCTCCCTAGCTCACACCCTCTAAATCTTTCCCATTTCAGATACTTTTGGATTGGCTTTTCGGACTTGGCACTTTGAGGGTCGACACATTCAATACACCTCTTTTGTTGTAATGTTTCTATCTTCCAGACTGTCTTTATTACAGTGACATGAGCCTATGTTTTGATATTGTATACTTTACTAATTTGCCCGATGTTGTAACTAAATTCTGATATGGTTTAAACTGGTTATCTTAATTTACCTATGTATGGGCTATAATTATTACTTGATTTGGATCTTTAATCCTTAAATATTTTAATGAAAAGTTTCTAGTATAGGATGTGACCTCTCGAAATTAAATTTAACACGAGGTCAGTCTAGGGGTTACATATATATTTATTTGTTATATAAGCCTTAATTAAACTATAATTTTTTTAAAAATTATTACAGGTTTATAACTGAGTACATAATTAAATGAGTAAATTAAAAAAATTGGCACAGAGTTAAACCTTCAAGCTTACCAAAAGATATTTTCAAACTTTTAAGCTAAGGCAGTGTCAAATAAATGGAAAACTTTCACTTAAGAACACAGATTCTTCTTACTAGTGCTTTGTGATTTCTCTTTCACTGCAAACATAATACCGATTCTCTCTCTTTGTGTGACTCAGTCGACTGCATATCCCAATCCAAACCAAACCCCTTAGAAAACGACTTTTTACCCGTGATTGAATCTCTGAACTCTTCTCCTAGTAAATGCTAAGTATCTTTGTTTTACATTATTCTAATCCATTTTTAAATGAAGTAATACTATTATTTATTTCTTACCTTTCACGATTTCTCTTTTTAACTTTGTTTGAAGTGCTTGGGTCTGTTTTTCGTTGTGTATAAATAGAGGTATGGGGAGTCACATATGCTTTAAATTATTAGTAGTTTAATTGTTTCCTTCTTATCTTTTTAGCTTGAAGTTTGGGTCTTTGCTGCTTTCACAGATTTCTCTTTTTATTTTTTTTCTAATGGAGTTTTAATGAATTTTCTTTTGGGGTTGTCCTTTCTGGGTTTTGTGTTATGTTTTTGAACTCTCTTTTCTTTAATTCTTCAACAAGAATGTTGCTTTTTACCTCTGTTTTTCTGCAACTCTCCATTGAATGTAAAATGAAGGGTTTTGCTCTGTTTCAAGTGTTTGCTATTTTCTCACTTTGTGGGAGTGTTTTGAGCAAGGAGTGTACGAACTCTCCAACTCAGCTTTCATCGCATACTTTTCGTTACCAACTGTTGAAATCAAAAAACGGGACATGGGAACAAGAGATGTTTGCTCATTACCACTTGATCCCAACCGATGACTCCGCTTGGTCCGATTTATTACCAAGGAAAATCTTAAGACAAGAAGATGAACTGAGTTGGTCGATGATGTATAAGAGGATGAAGAATCCTGGTAGTTTCAAGGTCGCGGGAGATTTTCTGAAGGAGGTTTCACTGCATGATGTTAGATTGGATTCAGATTCCATTCATTGGAGAGCACAAGAGACCAACTTGAAGTATTTATTGATGCTTGATGTGGATAATTTGGTTTGGAGTTTTAGGAAAACTGCAGGTTTGCCTACGCCTGGGGAGCCATATGGAGGGTGGGAAGGCCCAGATGTCGAGCTCCGCGGTCATTTTATCGGTAATCATTGCTTTTCCATGTTGTCAAAAAACATGTTATGGCAAATTATTATTAAATTATGTTACTTAACTACCTTTTGCTCATTTAGAAGGGGTCTGCTTTATAGGCTTCAAAAAGTAATAATGAAGGAATTTGGAATGGAACAGTGAACATTTCATTGTCTTTTATATTCTTTAAGTCTACTCTTTTGCCGGTTTCAATGCAGTTCGGAGATGGGGGGCATGAATTTGAGACGCCCTTTTTGGAGTTTAAGGTTTTGGCTTGTTAGATGTTTTCTCTTTTGTTTTATTTCCTCTTTCTCGTCTAAAGGGGTGCCTCAATCTTGGCTGGAAAGAATTCGCATCTAATCTATGTTACTCAAAATCAGTCGTGGGTGTTAGATACGAGTATGTACCCTACATGAATATGATCAGATTTTCTTAAGTTTTTCCACGTATGTGGAGGATGCTTAAAATCATATCTCCATATCCATGTGTCCGACACAAGGTAAAAGAAACAAAAGTCGGAGCAATATAGCATCTAATAGATATGCATCACTTGCTCTGTGTTTCTTGCCTTTTAGCATGCTCAGTAAAATCATACCTTTAAGTATTTATTGCTGCCAAAGAAATTCATGATACTGCAATTTGATATGTTGGTTTCAGATTTTTACTCTATCGTTTGATAATCACTCCATTCTTTCACTTGTTCTCTGCTAAGTCGTTTAAGTAAAAACTTCCTGTCGTTACCACTAAGTTGGGGATCTTAAATGTTTATTCAGGTTATATAACCATTTATAAGTCCTTTTAAGATTAAACATTTGACATAAAAATGATAGGTTTGGTCTGTGATGCTAATCATTGGTATGTGAAGCATTGCTAGTCTTTGTAATATTTTAATTTCCAGTTCTGTCTGAAGTTAGATTCCTTCCATTTTGTAGCTGTTGTGGTTAGATTCTATTGAAGTTCCTTGCCATGTTATTTGAAAGATGCTTTGTTTCTCCTGTTACCTTGCTTTTGTTTATGCATAACTGGTGATGAAACTTTAATGCGCTTGAAGCAAATAACAACTTTCAACTTTTATTTTTGTTTTTTCTGTCATTGATAGTAAATTTATAACGTTTAAAATTGCCTTTTGAATCTTGAAGGGCATTACTTGAGTGCAACAGCTCAGATGTGGGCTAGCACTCACAACGACACTCTCAAAGAGAAGATGACGGCCGTTGTGTCTGCCTTATCTGCTTGTCAAAAGAAAATGGGGACAGGATATCTTTCTGCATTTCCATCAGAACTTTTCGACCGCTTTGAAGCAGTAAAACCTGTCTGGGCTCCATATTACACCATTCACAAGGTAGATTTGAGTTTGGCAATTTGTTGTTAAAGGAGATTTACATTAGCTTCTAACTTGGCAATTTTAGCAGATCTTGGCAGGCCTCTTAGATCAATATACATTTGCGAATAGCTCTCAAGCTTTAGATATGACAACATGGATGGTCGGATATTTTTATAATCGCGTTCAGAATGTGATAAGAAAGCACACTGTGGAGAGACATTGGGCGTCACTTAATGAAGAAACTGGTGGTATGAATGATGTCCTCTACAGGTTGTTTACCATCACGGTGAGTAAATCATTTTTGTATAACGTCTTGAGCTTCTATCTGAATTCTTTATTTCATCAACATGATTTAAATTGTCAGTCGGTTTGCTCGCTTTGAGCTTTTTGGCATATGCAAGACGTTTGGAATTTTCATTGATCACAGTTTTTGGGACATATGAGTTTAGTTGTGAATATCATATCATACTTTCTAGTGATGTTTGACAATTACACATAATATCCGACAAAGCGAAAAATATCATTAAGCTTATTGGAATTGCAATGCTTGATGAGAAGCAAGCCTTGGAACGTGCATAGCATGATATAACCAGTCATTAGGCCCGCTGTTTGTGTGTCTGTCAAATTAATCAAAGCTTATGACAAGATAATCAATTACGAATAAAATATATAACTTCAAAAGGAGCATCGTTATGGCCTGAAATTTGCCTAATACGAGATATGTGTGATGTCATTCAAACCATCTGTAAGTCTTATGGACTTAGTTCAAATTTATAAGTGTACTATTGTGATTTGTGCAAACTGTAATACTAAAGGCCTTTAAATTCATTCACAAGGAGAAGAAAAGGTTGAAGTATTGATTTTTCTAAGCTGTAGAATTTGTTATCTAGCATTTGGACTTGTAAAGCCGGCAAAACTCTTACCACTGTCTCTCTCAGTGTAGTTGCAGAGTTCGTAGATTAAGTTGTGCATTTTATTTGATTGAATTTTTCATGTTACTTTATGCAGGGAGATCCAAAGCATTTGTTGTTGGCTCACCTTTTCGACAAACCCTGCTTTCTAGGATTGCTTGCAGTTCAGGTAACTTCCCAGATTTCTTTTGTTTAAAAATTCTTGATTTATATATCAATATGCTATTTTTTATGTAACCTACTGACTGATAAAAATTAGCCCAAAACAAATTGAATGTTTTATGTTTATTTGTATCTAAACCATTAAAAAATCAAATCTTGTGGAGCTGTAGTTTCCGGAAATAAATAAATATATAGATTATGAACCCTTGAGCATGACAGAGCTAGAGTGGTGTTTAGGGGTGTAGTATGGAGGAGGCAGAAAGAAGCTAATGAAACATACTTATTTTGATGCTATTTACTATTATTATATAGTAACTCGTTTTTCTTATCAAAATTTCGTTATATTGCTCGTAGGCTGATGATATATCGGGGTTCCATGCGAACACACACATTCCTGTTGTGGTTGGATCTCAAATGCGGTATGAAGTGACCGGTGATCCACTTTACAAGGTAAATAGCTTGATATCCATTTTAATTGTTATTTCCTTTTCCATGGTTTAGGTTCACAATTAAATGGCATTCTTTCCTGAAGGGTGGTTTTAAATTCTTCTTTGAACATATATTTTTTACTTTGTGATGCCAGACAATATCAACATTCTTTATGGACATTGTTAATTCTTCTCATAGCTATGCAACAGGAGGGACATCGGTGGGCGAGTTCTGGTACTAACTTTGTCATTTTCAAGATCTACTTTGCTATTTCTTACTGTAATCTTGTCCTTCTACTTGGTGCCAATTTTCCCTCATGATTTGTGGTTAGATCAGTGGTTTGAATCTTATCTACTTACTTTCATTCTTTTTGTTTCTGGTCTATTCTGTTGTGATTCTCCATTACCCTACGAGTAGGTCAGATCCAAAACGATTGGCAAGTACATTACAGACCGAGAATGAAGAATCATGCACAACTTATAACATGCTGAAGGTATGTCAATTTCTCTTCAATCAATTAATTTCATGCTGGATCTCAAGTATATTAGATCCCGGAAGTTCTTTTTAATCACTAGAAATATCAAAACAATTTCATGTGGGGATATCAGAAATGAAAACATTTTCGTGGCGGTTTTAGGTCTCCCGTCACCTATTTAGATGGACCAAAGAAGTGGCATATGCGGATTACTACGAGCGTGCCCTCACAAATGGTGTACTAGGCATCCAGAGGGGTATGGAGCCTGGAGTGATGATCTACATGCTACCACAAGGCCGTGGAGTCTCTAAGGCTGTAAGCTACCACAAGTGGGGAACACCATTTGACTCGTTTTGGTGCTGCTATGGTACAGGTTAGGGATCATTTCCCGTATTTAACTATCCCTTTCTTGATGAATGAACTACAATAAACTTTTCTCCCACCATCATGGTCGTAGATGCATACTCTGCAGTTCTTCCCATCATGTAATCATTTTCCTTCTTTCCCTATATGCAGGAATTGAATCGTTTTCCAAGTTAGGAGATTCTATCTATTTCGAAGAGGACAGCAGCATTCCTAGTCTTTACATCATTCAATACATATCTAGTACTCTTGATTGGAAATCCGGGAAAATTGTAATCAACCAGAAAGTCAGTCCTGTTGTTTCTTGGGATCCATACCTTCGTGTAACGTTGACTTCCTCTTCGAAAGAGGTACTTGAAACAACTCATTTATTTCACTTTCCCTGTAGGGCTTCGAACCACAACATGGAAAGATCATTTGGAGTCTGGTTTGTGTAGGGACCGGGGCAATCATCTACCTTGAACTTGAGGGTACCAAGCTGGACCTTGTCAAAAGGTGCCAAGGCAACACTAAATGCTCAGAATCTCGACCTACCAGTTCCTGGTGCGAAATACAATTATAGTTTCCTGCTCCATTTATATAAGAAGATTTTCTTTTTTTTGAAATTATTAATTCTTTTGATTTTGCTTTTCTTTATGTTATATAAATAATTGGGAGGGGGGCGGAGTACTAATGTGATTGCATTCGCGATTCAGGTAGCTTCTTACAGGTGAAATGGAGCAATGGGGATAAACTAACCCTTCAGTTTCCACTCAGTCTAAGAACCGAACCAATTAAAGGTATCTTCATTAGATGATGAATTCTTAGCTCCCTAAATATGCAAAAAGATGTCTCTTATATTTAATATGATACGCAAAATAATCATTGATGATGTAACAGTTGAACAGTTGAACTTCTCTCTTTAAATAAAATTTCAGATGACCGACCTGAGTATGCATCCATTCGGGCAATACTTTATGGTCCGTACCTGCTCAGCGGTTATAGCAGCAGTGACTGGGACATCAAAACCGGTTCAACAGGTTCTGTTGCTGACTGGATGTCTCCTGTTCCTGCTGCTTATAACAATCATCTTGTTTCTTTTTCCCAAAAGTCTGGTGATTCAACTTTTATCTTAACAAACTCAAATCAATCAATCCGAATGGAGAAGCTCCCTAAAGCTGGTACCGAAGCTGCTGTTCATGCCACGTTCAGGCTTGTCTTTGATGACAGTTCAGAAAAAATTTCAACTATTGAAGAAGCCATTGGTAAAACTGTCATGTTTGAGCCATTCAACTTTCCAGGAATGGTTGTACTGCATCAAGGACCAGAAAATAACCTTGCAGTAACTGATCCTCCTGAGGATAACGCGACATCTGGTTTCCTTTTAGTTCCTGGATTGGACGGAAATGATAATAGCGTGTCCTTGGAGTCGACAAGCCGAAAGGGATGCTACGTATATAGCGGTGTAAACTACATTTCTAGTGTTAGCATGAAGCTCAGCTGCATTTCATCATCATCATCTGAGGTTGGATTCAACCAGGCAGTCAGCTTTGCAATGAACAATGGATTAAGTGAATACCATCCGGTCAGCTTTGTTGCAAAAGGGGAGAGGAGGAATTTCCTCATGGTACCATTGCAGAGCTTCAGAGATGAATCTTACACCATTTACTTCAACATTCAACCGTGAAGTACTCAGGTTTGGAACGGAAGGAGAAGCTTATACTCCTGCCACTGTCTAAGTCTCAGTCAACGTTGTTTCGAGGACCATTTCAACTATCATTTTGTGCAAGTGAGCTAATGTTGTTTTGATTAGAGACTTTAAGCCTAAGTAATACTATTAAGTACTAAATGTGGTTCTGGTCTTACCTTTGGATGATATTGGGATTGTAGCTTTATTCATCTAGATTACGTGGTAGTTACGAAGTGATTGTCTTGCACATAATTCAAACAGAAAATGTTCCTTTGTTTGCATGGAATAAAGATATTATAAATTTCATTTCTTTTACTTCACAAATTGTAAATATCCGAATGAAAATAGTAAAGTACAATAATTCAATAAACAAATATACTTGCTAAGGCAATAAATTAAGCATTTTTATTAAATAGAGGTGTTAAATTTTTAGGGCTAAACGAACCAAGCGTTCAGCGAACCGTTCGGCTGGAAGTTCTATTGAGATATTTGATTTTTGATATAACTTAAATGAAAAATGTTTTTGGACTTAAACTAATTTACAAAAATATTTTAAAAGTCCATTAACTTGAAAAATATGTTTGAAATGTTTTTTGACATGTTTAAAATGATTTTAAATAGCCAAAGTGTCAAAAACTGGCTTTGAGTATTGGTACCCTTTCCTCGGTACCGATATCCAGTCAGCTGTATCGGTACACTATGTGTCTGTACTGATACGTCCTTTTGTTTTCCCAAACTCAAATTTCCAGCAGCCAAAACTCGTACCGGTACAGGCTTGACCGTATCGATACGCGAGAAGGTGTGCCGATACACTTACACAGTGTACCGATACCAGTGTTAATTTTGCCTAACGGTTCTTTTTTCTTTGAGGCAGGTACCGATACTCTTGCATGTGTACTGATATGCCCTGCTCCAAAAGTGCATTTAATGCTGGAAATAAAGTCCCCAACGGCCAGTAACAGCCACAAACTCCTTAGAGGGTTTAAAAGACCTCTTCAAGCAGCCATGCAACAATAAGAAATATCATTGCCAACATTTATGTATAGAGAAAGTGTTTTTGAGCTTTATTTGTCAATTTTCTTTGTAGAACATATTTGTGAGCTTAATTGTTATATTTGCTCAAGTGTTAGATTTTGGGTCTGTGCTTAAATTGCAAACATATTTGCCTAGAGAGGTTTTTCCTTGTTTGCTTATATTTTTTTCTCTTTGTGAGAGAGTTTAACAAGCCTTTGGGGTATAAGTCTTGTGTTGTAAGGGTTATCTGCTTGAGCCCAGAAAAAGGAAAGAAATTCAATAGCGAATTTGGGAAAATCCTTAGTGGGAAGCTAAGGTAGTAGATGTAGACTTTGGTTAAAAAGTCAAACCACTATAAATCTTTGTGTCAATTTTTAAATTCCAATTACTTCCACTACAATCACTCAAAACTCAATTCATCCCTATCTTGGCATTCGGTTGATCGTTCGAGCCTCCCAACAATTGGTATCAGAGCTTCGTCTCTACATCGGATTAACATCCTAGAGTCGAACCTTGAAGTGCTCAACCATTCTACATCAACTGAAGATCATGGCCCAATCCATCGACAAGCCTCCCTACTTCAACAGTGCCAACTACTCCTATTGGAAGAATAGGATGATGTTTTTCATCAAAGCCAATGACTACTGTCTTTAGGATGTAGTTCTCGATGGCTCGCTCGTTCCTCAAAGAAGCAAGGCAGAATGGAATTTGGAAGATCGAAAGAATATGAACTCAACGGTAAAGCTATGGACATTTTGTTTTGTGCTTTTGGACCCGATGAGTATGCAAAAACATCTTCATGCTCAAGTGCCAAGGAAATGTGGGACAAGCTTGAAGTCACTCATGAAGGAACAAATGAAGTAAAGGAGACCAAGATTGGTCTTCTCAACCTTGAGTATGAGAACTTCAAGATGGACCCGAAAGAAGACATCAAAGCTATGTTCGATCGATTCTCCACCATTGTGAATGGACTCAAAGGCTATGGAGAAGTGATTTTGGAGGACAAGTTTGTGAGGAGGTTGATTTATTCACTTCCCGATTCATGGAATTCCAAGAAGACCACAATCATTGAAGCAAATAACTTGAAGCATCTCAAGCTTGACGAGCTTATGTGATCTTTGCTAACCTATGGGATGATGATGTCAAATGGGAAAAAGAAAGAAGAGCAAGGCATTGAAGACTTGAATGTTGCTCTTAAATCCTCCACGTGGCAACAAGAAGATTCAAGTGGAGACGATAGAGAATAAGAAGAGATGGCCAAGCTCTTCAAGAAGTTCACCCGTTTCATGAAGCAACAAAAGGAAGAATCAAGACATGAATCGAGAATGAAGAGGAGGGATCCCATTATATGCTTCGAATGTAAGAAGTTAGGGCACACCAAGTATGATTGCTCTTGTTTCAAGAAGAATGGATCAAGCCATAAGAAGAAGGCTTGTTGCTACATGGAGTGATGAAGAAGACTCCACCGATGATGAGGTAGCCAACCTTTGTCTCATGGCCATCAAAGAAGATTCAAGTGTAACTTCTAATTCATCTACTTCAATTTTATATTCTTTTGATGAATTACAAGATGCCTATGATGATTTGGTTTTAAAATTTAAAAATCGCATTTTGAAAAACAAGAAAATGGTTTCAAATTTGAAAATTCAAAATGATTTGATTTCTAAAACCAAAGATGAACTTGAACCAAAACTCATTGGGTTTGAACAAAAGAATGTCGATTTACAAAATTTTCTTTAACAAGTTCATGAAGATCATTAAAGAGAGTTGGATAATCTTAGAAAAGAAAAATATTCGATTTACAAATATTTTGAAAAGAAAATGGAAATTGCTCAAAAACCAATTTTATAAAATCATTTTTTTATGTTAGACAATCTATTTCCCCTAGATTTATTAATGGAAAATGTGTTAAAACATTTGGGGTCCTAAAAGGACTCATTGTTTCAAAGAAAAATGGAGAAATTGAAAAATGAATTCCTAAGGGGACTAAAATTTTTGGGACTAACTGCCATTGGATCCAAAGTAATTTGGATACCAAAAATTACTTGATTGTCAACTTGTAAGTGTGCTTGAGCCATTGATTTTCAAAGTTGAAAATTTGAAAGCTCATGACACACAAAGGAAGAAGGACACTTGAAGAAGGAAGGCATAATATCCTACCTTGGTTCAATTGGTAAATTTAATTTTCATGCAATTTTCTTGATCATGTTTTCCATGTCTAAATTTTTTCACAATGACCTAAGCATGTTTGTATGACTCCATGTTGTGTTAAATTGCATATAGTTAGGGGAGTCTCAAATTACATGAGTTATATGTTTTTGGCCTCTATGCTTGATTTTATGTCTATGGCCATTAACTTGTAATGTTTGGTTGAATTTGGTAAAATTCATGCTTTCTATGCTTTAATTGTTATGTTTTGAGAAACATGTGTAGCAAAATGTATATCTAGGATCTCCTCAAGCCTTTGTATGAACTTAAGACTAAGTTGTAATGCTTTTTGGATTGATTTCGCTGCATTTTTTTCACCAATTTTGTGCCTTTGATACCAATACAGCTCATACCTTACCGGTACGCGTAGACAAAAATGATCAATTTTGTCTCCTTTTTGCCATGCCTTGTATGCTTATATGGATATTTCTTATACGTGGCATGTTTGATTGAATTCCATATGCTTTATTTGATTTATTTATTTACTTAAAATTCAATTTATTTCTCTTGAATTGTTGGACTAACAATTTACTTGATGTTTGAGTAAGGGGATCCATTTTTTTAAAACTCTTTTCATATTAAATTTTTTGTGCCTCTTTTTCTCCATTGTTATTTTACACCAACAATTGATTTTTTTTTTCAATTGGTACTAAATTTCCAAGTATTGGTATTAACCTTTCAACATTTGGTGGTTTTGAACTTAAATTTGATTTTTAAACTTAGTTTTGAAATTATTTTTGATATAACAAAATGGGAGAGATAGTGTTTGAAAATTTTAATTTCAAAAAGAAAAAAGGGGGAAGCTTTAAATATTTTTCTAAAAGTATTTTTTTAAGGGGAGATTTTCAAAAAAAAATTCAAGTGGTTTCGTTATATCAAAAATGTGAGATTGTTGAGATATTTGATTTTGATATTGTTGAAAAATGTTAATCCAAAAAACGAAGATAAATATTATACGAATAAACGAAATTAAATTTAAATTGAAACGAATTTATTCGAATACAACCGAACCGATTTGAATAAAAAACCAATAAGAAACATGTTGAGGCCTGCGCGAACGCAGTTTCCTTAAGATAGATTTCGACCACTCCTTGGTGCTTGAGTTTTTTTGGTCGTCAGTCTCCTAGGATACAACAACAGATGATCTTCAACAGTAGCACGACTGTAGAGATCATGAACAGAACCTTGTTTTTGCCCATCACCGAAAACAGTGTGCAATTTCGAAGAGTTTTTAAGATTTTTCGAGTTGTTAAAAATTAAAAATTGGCAAGGTATATATAGGGGAATGGAGGAAGAAAATATGGAAAATAAAATATTCAGTATTAATGGCTAAAATCTGATTTAATTCGAAAATAGTCAATACTTCTATTTTAAATGGATATATTTCTGTGAATTGAATCCAATACCTTTTAATATTCGAAATTTCCCTTTTATATTTGGAATATTCAAAAAGATATTTTATTTGTAAGGAAAAAATTATTCGAAGTGGTAAAATATTCGCAGGTCTACGAAGGGCACGACCGGTTTGGACATTCGCGTCGCCTACGTCGTACGTGTACGTCCCAACCCGAATGGGGCTGACGAGCTTCGATCCGTACCCCGCTGCGCTTGCGCGTAAGGCACAGTTTCTATTCAAGTCATTTAATGACCACCAAGAGGGTAAGTGTATATAAACACTTCTCATTCTATTTATCCCACCAATATGGGATAAAGGGGTTTTCACTTTCTTACTCAATTCACAACTACCATACTTTGAGCATCAATTTCTCATTCATCACTCAACTAATTTGAGCATATGAGATACCGTTGTAAAGGTCCCATGGAGCAGAATAAGACTCAATAGAATCATTATTCGAATCTCTACCTTTACCCTTTCGTAATATGGCTCAAAGTTACCATTTTCTCACATTTTTTCCAACAATCCCCCACATGAATGAAATTGATGATTTTATCAAAACATTTTGACTCGATGTGGTGATAGGTTCTATGATTGATAACTGCATAAGATCGGTAGGTTTCCTCATTTGAACCTTCTCTTGTGAAAGTATATTTACTTTACTAGCTAACCAGTAGACATGATGTCCTTGAATTGTTCAGTCGTTTGTGTAAACGATGATATACTTCACATAGCTACCTCTCTAACAAGAGTATTTGTTCTCATGGTTATGTCTATATGGTCGTGGACATCACCTGGTTCTGCAAGAGTTTGAAACAACTATGCCCAGTAGTCTTCTTGAAAAGGCCCCACTCCACTCTTACATAGGTGAGTTATATTACTCGGCTCACCAAAGCACACAATGGTCATTAAAATTTTTTCTTAGCCTATACCCCTTTTGATCACTGTTTACATCATAGGAATGGACTTGGGGATAGGTACCCCCACAATGATCGAATAGGTCTATGCAATTAGGTTGTCCCTTGAACCTAGATCTTGGGATCTCCAGTCAACTAGGTAGGGTTTTCATTCACATAACACCTTTATTTCCTATGGGCGTTAGTCTCATTCCTTTTAATGTTTTCTCAACTTGATCTCAATTTAACCCTCTGGTTAGTGGATCCGCAACGTTATCCTTTGATAACTTCATTTGAGATTAATTTTCTAACAGTATTATGTCGACAACTCATATGTCTCGACTTACCGTTGTACATAAAGCTTTATGCTCTACCAATTTTTGGTTTTCAATGTATGAATATTGTTGGCACATGCTTTGACCATTTAGGAATATCTTCCAAGACATTTTAAAGTCATTTTAATTTTTATCAAAACTTGTCTATAGCTAAAACTTAGATTCCATTGTGAATCTGGTTGCAATGTCTTGAGAAATCTCATGACATAGCTCTTTTCTTCGATGTGAAACATATTCAATTGTGCCTTTGATATCTAACATCAAAGAATCCTTATGGAATAATGCAATTCATAATCTTGAGTATATCTGAGATATCCCAACATTCTCACAATTGTTATCTAAAGGTTTAACCCTGGATTGTTTTTGTGAATCTGCTTAAACTGCTCACAATGAAAGCAATATTTTTTCTAGTACAATTTACTATGACATTTGCATATTCCTTTTGAACAAGTGTTGGCTCATATTTATTTGAAGCTCTGGCTATGCCGAAAATATCCTTGCCAAACTTCTTTTGTCCATGTAGTGTGACTGTGTCAATATGAGACCTTCAAGTGACTGTTTGATTTGGATGCCCAAAATCAAATTTGTCAATCTCATATTTTCCATTTCAATCTTGAATGTGACAAATCTTTGGTATATTTACCATATCATCACCATAGGATAATATATCCTATTTTTGACATACACACATTTGTCACACTCTTATGACAATATCTTACTTCCAACCTTTTATTGAACGTAGTGTGACTGCGTTAATATGAGATCATCAGACAGTCGTTAGATTTGGATACCCAAATCAAATATGTCATTCTCATATTTTTCATGCCTTTGGCACGTTTACCATTTCATTGTTGCTTATAACAATGAGTATAGGATCATGTATCCTAATATTGGTAGGTTTGACACACAATCATTTGTCACACTTACTTGTCATCATGACAATATTCTGGTTTCAACCTTTTGTTGAACGTATGGACTATTTTCCATTAATAGTCTCTAAATTTCGTTTTATTGAACTTGGATCAACTTCCCTAATTATATAGGAAATATATTTTCAAAAAATGAGTTATTCTTTGTTTCCGTTATCACATTCTTGTGAATATATTTGTACACAAGAAATTGATATCCGTTACTATGTTCTACATAGTCAATGAAAATATAGTCCACTTATTTACTTTAGTAATGGAAACATTACCTTTGCAGGACACCCCCACATTTTTATGTAGTTGTAGGAAGGTTTTATTTCCTTCCACAACTCATATGGTGTCCTGTCTCTTTTGTTTTGAGATACCTTATTTAAAGGTAATTAGTCGATAGAACAACTTCCCCCACACATCAGGCACATTTTGAAGATTCAATCATTTTCAGATGTTATCTTCAAAGGCATTTTTACCCTTGGATGTTGTACCGTTACTCGCATAGAGTTTCTCCCTAAATTAATCAATTTATTAAGTTTGGATTTCAACATCACGCTTATCGAGAATAATTTCTCTATAGCACATTTGCTTTTAAGCAAATGCACATAACATTAGTTTATACTATCATGAAGGTAATAAAATTTTTCTTCAAACAATTGTTTGCCATATCAATTGTTATAACAAAATTTTGTTACAACATTGATCTCGTTTGGAAGTCTATAGTCAGAAGATTTGTACCCTATCTTATGGCAATTAAAGCATTTCCCATGAAATTTAGCTTCTTGACCACACTGCCTAATTTGCGGTTTGAAGTCATTTTTTACTTCCCTTATGTTTGCCCTAGCAATATTTGTCTTAGCAATATTTGAAGATGGTAACAACATTTACCTTATCCTCTCGAATGATAGGAAGAATCTTCATTTTCAGATATTTTTGACCAAGTTTATCTTGGTCCAAACTGCAACATATTTTGAAATTCTTTCAAATGAATTTCACTAGTTTTTCTATTGTGTCACATAGTCACAAACCAGAAATGGACTATTATGAATCTGTTCATTGTCAGGAATTTAGTCAGAACCTAAATCCAGAGACACGATTTCTAACTTTTGTTAGACGTCAGGAATTCAATAAACTAAAAGCTGAAACAAAAGTTCCCACGGTCTAATAGAAAGAACAATAATGACCAGTGCATCAGGTAGGTAACTTATGAAAAGAGAAGTGGTGCACTATGCACGCTTAAATACCAAGTCTTTCAAAGAACCAATCCTAGACATGCATTCTCATATTGTCTTTAAATCATCCGTTTTTGGATTGAAATCATTCCAAGCATGAGTGATCAATTAAAATCACTGCCTTTGATTCACAACAATTTGGAATCAATCATTAAGAACTTGGTAACTAATAATTTCTTAGCACCGACATCTTCCATTTATGGTCCAACGGCCTTCACAATTCTTTAGCCATTTTAAATATTGTGCACTTCATAGCATGCATCAGACTAGGCTTTAAGAATTTAATCTTGACATAGAGAACAAAGTTCTTCTGTGCTTTGATTCAAGACCTAGGTCGAAATCAGCGCTTTGAATTTAGTAACCAATGTTACTTCTAAAAATAAATTCAGCGATTTATTTCCAAATAGAATCATACTTGATTCCCCGAAAATAAATTCAATGCTTTATTTTCCTTACCAAATTAGAATCAACGCAAGATTCCAACGTAAAAATAAATTCACTGATTTATTTCCTTTTTTATATCTTCTATTAAACATTGGGATTAGTAGTACTAAGACCCAAACCAGAGATATCAAGGCGATAAAAATCAAAAGAAAATGATCCTTTGATTTTTTAATTCCATTGATTCTTGTTTGGAGAAGATCACATAAATCCGTTAAGACGGTGAGAATTAAATCCTAAATGAATTATTACGAGATCTTTGTTTCCAAAACAAGTCAAGAAATTTCTCATAGTTATCCAACACTTTCTCAGGGAAAAATATTAGTTGAAATAATAATCCAAAGTGTTTCCAAGCATAAATAATAATTATCTCAATAATTATTATTTCACAAGAAAAAGATATTCATTTTTCATGCCATATTTAAACTTCAATATATGATTTTTAACATTACCATATTTCATAGCAATTTAATCACGTAATAAATAAATGTCATATTAGCTCGTTAATTGCCACCAATACACAACCTTGCTTTAAACCTTTTATTTCCATGAATAAGGTTTTACCATAACAATACACGCAAACATGTATTTACATCTGATTTTAACCTTGTTATAAGCGAAGGTATTAAATCAAGCATGTATTACCATGACACATAATATAACAGAAGGCAATAATTAACAATTGCCATGTTCATCGTCTCTCTTCAATAAAAGAAACCAAATCAGAATTAATTACAATTCTAATAAATTGAAATTTTTATTTCGTTTATTTTGATTTTGACATTTCACAAATTTCGTAACCTCAGTTACTTATCATGACAATTTCTGTAAAATAGATTTGTCCATTTTTTGAGATCTGAGAAAACCCATTTAAAATGGCAGGATAAATCATGAAAACGAATTTGTTTGCTTTTCTCAGAATCGTAAATATTTGAATCACCTTACATTGAAAATCCATCTTAAGATTGTTGAAAAAATGTTAATCCAAAAACGAAGATAAATATTATATGAATAAACAAAATTAAAAATTGAAACGAATTTATTCGAATACAACCGAACCAATTTGAATTGAAAACTAGTAGGAAACATGTTGAGGCTTGCACGAACGCAGTTTCCTTAAGACAGATTTTGACCACTCCTTAGTGCTTGAGTTGTTTTTGGTCGTCAGTCTCCTAGGATACAACAACGGATGATCTTCAACAGTAGCACAACTCTAGAGATCACGAACAGAACCTTGCCTTTGCCCATGACCAAAAACAATATGCAATTTCGAAGAGTTTTTAAGATTTTTTGAGTTGTTAAAAACTGAAAATTGGCTCGGTATATATAGGGGAATGAAGGAGGAAATACGGAAAATAAAATATTATGTATTAATGGCCAAAATCCGATTTAATACATAAATAGTCAATACTTCCATTTTCAACGGATATATTTCCATGAATTGAATCCAATATCTTTTAATATTCGAATTTCCCTTTTATATTCTGAATACTCAAAAAGATATTTTATTTGTAAGGAAAAAATTATTCGAAGTGAGTAAAATATTTGCAAGTCCACACGAGTGCGCCCCAACCCAAATGGGTTCGACGAGATTCGATCTGCACACCATGCGCCTGCGCGCGAGGCACAGTTTCCATTTAAGTCATTCAATGAACACCAAGAGGGTAAGTGTATATAAACACTTCTCATGCTATTTATCCCACCAATGTGGGATAAGGGGATTTTCATCTCCTTGCTCAATTCACAACTACCATACTTTGAGCATCAATTTCTCATTCATCACTCAACCAATTTAAGCATATGAGATACCGTTGTAAAGGTCTCATGGAGTAGAATAAGACCCAATAGAATCATTATTCAAATTTCTACCTTTACCCTTTCGTAATATGGCTCAAAGTTACCATTTCCTCACTTTTTTCCAACATATATAACTTAAATGAAAAATATTTTTGGACTTAAAATAATTTAAAAAAATATTTCAAAAGTCCATTAACTTGAAAAATATGTTTGAAATATTTTCAAAGGGTTTTTTTATATGTTTAAAATGATTTTAAATAACCAAAGTGTCAAAAGCTGGCTTTGAGTATGAGCACCCTTTCCTCGGTACTGATACCCAGTAACCACGTACTAGTTCACCATGTGTCCATAGATTTCCAGTAGCCAAAACCCGTACCAATACAGGCTTGTCCGTACCGATACGCGAGGAGGTGTACCGATACACTTACATAGTGTACCGATACCCAATGTTAATTTTTCCCAACGACTCTTTCTTCTTTGAGGCAATTAGTGATACTCTTGCATGTATACCGATATGCCCTGCTCCAAAAGTGCATTTAATGCTGAAAATAAAGTCCTCAACGGCTAGTAACGACCATAAACTCCTTAGAGGGTTTAAAAGACCTCTTCAAGCAGCCATGCAACAACAAGAAACACCATTGCTAACATTCATGTATAGAGAAAGTGTTTTTGAGCTTTAATTGCCAATTTTCTTTGTAGACACACTTGTGAGCTTAATTGTTATATTTGCTCAAGTGTTAGATTTTTGGTGTGTGCTTAAATTGCAAACATATTTGCCTAGAGAGGGTTTTCCTTGTTTGCTTATATTTTTTTCTCTTTGTGAGAGTTTAACAAGGCTTTGGGGTATAAGTCTTGTATTGTAAGGGTTATCTCCTTGAGCCTGGAAAAAGAAAAGAAATTCAATAGCGAATTTTGGAAAATCCTTAGTGGAAAGCTAAGGTAGTGGATGTAGACTTTGGTTAGAAAGTCAAACCACTATAAATCCTTGTGTCAATTTTTAAATTCCAATTGCTTCCATCACAATCACTCAAAATCCAATTCACCCCCTCTTGAATTCGGTTGATCGTTCGAGCCTCCCAACAAGTTCATTTTTATTAAACGAACGAACATAAAAAGATTTTATGTTTGTTTAATTAAATAAACGAGCACAAATAAAGGGCTCATCCATTCGTTTATGTTCGTGAATGTTTGATAATATGTTCATTTATGTTCATTCGTTTATGTTCGTTTAAATTTATTTGCATATATCCATTTATATTTATTATTTTTATAAACAAAATTATTATATTTTAGAAAATAAATTTATTTGCATATGTTTGTTCTTTTATGTTCGTTTAAAGTTATTCACATGTTCTTTTATGTTCGTTTGTTTGTGTTCGTTTATGATCGTTTATCATTTTAACGAATGAACATGAACAAACACGAACAAGCTACATTCCTTAACAAACGAACACGAACAAAAAATTTAGTTCATTTAGTTGTTCGTGTTCGTTCATTTGTTCGGTTAAAATTAAAAGAACGAATATGAACATACCCTCATTCGTTTTCGTTCGATTCATTTACATGCCTATAAATTCTCATGTTGGGATTCAAACCTATAAAAGGTGGAGCAAGATTAGCATCCTTAACCACTAGGTCAATTAGTGGATCTCAAAAATAAGTTAAGCATTTTTTGTTTTACACTGGTTCTAGAACTATAATGCTTTAATACAAATATATCTTTTAATTAAAAATAAAAATATGTTGATAGACATTAAAGTTTACACAAGTCAACCAATTTTAGAGTTTAGGGGTTCAATTTAGTGTTTAGATTTTAAGGTTTAGAATTTATGGTTAAAATTTAATATTTAGAGTTTAAAATTTAAGATTTATGATTTTAAGGTTTGCGTAATACCCGAATTTTATCCGGGTATACCTATATATATACCATATATATATATATATATAATATTTTCACTATAAATAAAACCAATAAATAAATAAATTCCATAAACAATCAAAAAATCCATGTTATAATGTCCAAAGTCCATTTTCAATTACTAAAGCCCAAATTACATAAGATGTCAGCCCATTACAATTGTTTACAGCTCATTTTAATCCAACAAAATCAAATTTGAATATGATAATACCTTTCCCGCCCAAAAGTGTCATATGGTACTTCTTCATTGGTCAAAACTAAAGCACAAGGATTGTGCTTCCTTGTGACTAAGCTGGAACCAGCCTATGTCAGTTGCCATGTGATGTCATCCAGGTGACTTCAACCGGTCAACCTTCTATAAATAGGAGAAGAAATAGTGTGTCAGGAATGAAGGACAATTATGGGGTAATAATTGAGCAATTATTATGCAATTAAAAAGGAAAGAGAGAGAATATACCTTCTGATATTCAAACTGTTGTCGAAGTTGCCGAAACATCGTCAGAAGAGATCAACGATCACTGTCGGAGTTGCAGTTTCACCGCTAGAATCATCGTTTCATCCCTGAAAGGTAAACTTCTTTCCAATCTCTATATTTCCTGCAACAAAAATAGTGAAAATGTTAAATTAAGAAAATAGATTAAAAATAGAAACAAAATGGAGAGTGAAGGTGGCCATAACTTATCTTGTAGTGGGCGGAGTGAGGCTAGATCACTAGACAGAGTCGAAGAGGGTGGTTACAGGTAGATTTCGATCGGGTGAAGTGGGTCATTCTGTCGGATCGGGTAGATTTAGGGGATTTCAGTCTTGAAAATAAAGATTTTGAAAAACTAAAGTTCCGATACGATGGCCAAAAATCGCTAGATGGAGGCCAAAATTCAAATCTCGATTACCGGTGAATGACTGAGGGTGGCTACAGGGAGGCTGATTTGGATCAAAGGGTGGAGTGTACGGTGGTTAGCTATTGGCGTTCTTCGCTTTCATCTTATTTCGGATGAATAAGGGATGAACATTCTTAAAAAACGAGGGTTATTGATTCATTTGGGGTGGGTTTCTAGGTAGTTTAGGAGTTTGTAGAGAGAAGGGAGAGAACTGATATATATAGAGAGATATGATAAAAAATGAAATAAAGGGTCATTTTTTTGTTTAAACGGCTTTATATACCCCATGCTAAACATAGCATTTTGAGGGCAACCGGGTCAAAATGACCCGCTTGTTTCTGAGTGGTCAGTATACAACCCGCATGCCCTAAAATTTGGATACTCTCAAATTTGGACCCTAATTTTGTAATCTCTCAATTCAGCTCCTTATTTCATTAAAATCAGGAATTTAGTTTCAATCCCTTCAATTTAGTCATTTTTACAGTATTTACTTATTTAATTTAATTTCTTTAAATTATATGATTGATTCATTTTTTAAATAATGCATATAGTATGATTGTTAGATAATTCAAACATCTTAGATTTAATTAATTGTTTAAAGCCTTAGTCTTAGGTTTTCTACTAGGATTTAATAATTAATTTGGAAAGATAATTGAAGCAAATTAATGGACATTGAGTGGGAAACTTTGAAGTCCTAATTTGAATAGTGTCCCAATATTATGGGATGTTATACAAGATGGGCTTTTAAGTAGAAAAACCCAATATTCATTAAAACCCCTAGAAATTGATAAATAATTTAGACTAATTAATTAGAGCCTTAATTAGGATTAGAACTTAAATAATTAGTTTAATTAATTGAATTAAGTATTATTATATAATTGTGGGGTTTAATATGGAAGGTGCCCAAGCATTTGGGTGTTGTCTCATGTAAGCCTTTAAATTAAAATAATATTCGTAGAATTAAATAACATACAATTAATTCGAACCTCTTTAAGTTAGAACTTAAAATAAACAAGACAATAATTAATCATGCATATAAAACTTTTTAAGTTGAAATATATTTTTAAATAAGAAAAGAGGTGCCCTGAATGTATAGAGGCGTTTCTAATCTCATATTCAGATAAAAATATATTTTTTATAAAAGGAATATCTACATTCGGAACATAAATCCATTTAATAATTAATGGTTAAATTAAATTCAAAATATTATTCGAAATGCTAAAATGCCACGCAAAATTAAAAGGTACCGATATCGGGCGTTTGTGGGGAACTAATCCTTCCCCACACGTAATCGACTCCCGAACTCAATTTTTAAAAGAATGAATCTCTAGTTGTTTTTATGGTGTCCGGTCTACCAAAGTGACCGTGACGACTCCAAACATTTTCAAGATCAAATTAAACGAAAAGTTCTAATTTAAAGATTAATCGTCAAGCTATTTTTACCTGGTTTCAAATGGTTTTGACAGCTTGGCGACTCCGCTGGGGATCAATTCGAGAAGCATGCCTAATAGATTTTACATGGTATTTTGGCATTTAAGAATGGTAATTTGAATTTAATTTCTCCAATAATTATTGGATAGGTTTATGAAAAGAATGAAGATATGTTTTTTATCTGTGTGATATAAATTGTCATTAATGCATAAGCCTTATACCCGAGCTTTTCCTTTAGGTGGGAGTGAGACATGATCCTACGTGTGGTATCCATCACCATGATCATAATTTTGTCTTTCTTCCTATATACCAGCCTTATACACCATGAGGTACACGTCTCTGCTATAAAGGGCCGTATACTCCCGAATTGATGTCTTACTATCGTAGTAGACAGTAACAATAGTTCGGGTACCTAGAGTCTAGAATAAAAACTACATGTTGTAATCTAGAAGCTCACCCCCACAAAAGTCAAACAGGGTCCTAGGACAGAGTGTTGCCTATTTAAATACATTTCTTTGGTTATTTCTCTGCCAAATATATGTTGCTTTAATTTTCAACAATTTAATTTTTGCTTATATGGTTATTTTACTATGTTGACTCATTTTTTTTTTTGCATTTTGCACCGCATATCCATCACATAAAGGTATTGATTCAAAAGTAGTTATCAAATTAGAAGACGATCATAACGACTAAGAGGATTCATAATCCGATAGAGAAGAGTGCAAATATGAGGCAATGTCTGGGACAAACCATGGAAGGAGTGAAGGGTAATTCATCCAAGGGTCACACATCAGATTTTGTTGGTGCTGGTATTTAAAAAAATGAGATGCAAGAACTGAAAAGATAAATGGCTGATATGACTATGATGACAGATATGGCCAAAGAAAAAGGGCATACTAAACTGAAATGAGAACCAAACAAAAACTAGTGCATGAATAAGCAGCCGAGTTTGCGCACTGTTATATTTCGCATTAATAAACCTACTGAGGTGTAAGTGGGTCAAACTCTAAGAAAGTGATGACAGGCCATAAAGAAATTCAAGAAAAAAATATTGGGGGAAGACCTTTTAATCCGATTCCAATGACATATGCATAATTGCTTCCGATACTGGTAGAGAAAAATTTTGTGAGCCAAGTTCAGCCTACGCCCAAAGAGTTTTCTTATCCTAACTATCATCAAGGAAGTTTAGAACATACTACCGATAACTGCGAGGCTCTGAAGAAAAAGGTTGAAAATCTTATCAGGGTAGGCATTTTGAGTTTTGATGATGGAAGGCCCAAATTTCCTAAAAGCCTAACAATTAAAAGAACGCCTAGAGACGCGAAAGTGAAAGAAAGCTCAAGTCTATCAGAATCAATTAAGTGTCTAAGACAAAGTTTATGTTCGATTGCCAAAAGACAGGAGTTCACAAGTATCATTTTGATCCAATTCCTATCTTATACAAATAATTGTATCCTCAATTGTTGAAGGCCCGATTGGTGACCCCACAATTCCTTACACCTTTACAACCTGTTAACTCCTCAAAAGTACTAATTTTTATGCATATATTGCCATGTTTTTGCTTGTTTTTAGATGTATATTTGAGCATTTAGTTAGTAAAATCATGCATTTTCATTAAGGAGTTAGGAGTTGTTTATTTTGCCAGGGTGAATGATTGTTTTGTTGGTTTTGATGTAGGTTAAGAGCAGGGCAGGCTTGGCAGAGCAACACAAGAACATGAAGCAAGAAAAATAGAAGAGAAATGTCGAGTCGAAGTTGAAAAGTTGCCAAGCTCGATTGACAAAGAAATGATGTAAGATTCTCAGTCAAAGTAGCCATAGAACCAAGTACACGTCAGCCCTAAAATTCAAAAGAAGATAAGAGGATAACGTGCTTATCTCAAGTGCGTAACTGACTTTCAAATTCAAACCCAATCTAGGGTTTCCACAAGTGCCTATTTAAAGCAAGACGATCATTGAGACTAGAGGGCAAATGTGGTTCGACTAGCTTATACCGAGAGCTCTAGAGCCATTGAAGGGCTGCATCGACGGATCTTCTTCTTTTTCCATTCTCTTAGTTTAATTTTCTTTTTAATGGTGATGTTGAGATACAATATTTTGTGGATAGACCCCCCACCTATGAACTAATTTCTTTTAAGTTGGCCGGGGATATTTTTGCGATAAACGTTCAGTTAGTTTTAAGTTTTTCATAATTGAATGCCTTGGCAACTTTGTCTATCCTGCTAGTACTTTATTTCTTTAAATTCTTTGCCATACAACAGTTGGCATTGTATGCTTATTATGCCTTAATATCTTAACAGACTTAAAGGGTAACGATCAATTGCAGGTACTAATGAGAGAAACTTCGACAAAAGATGTTCAAGTAGATGAGCTTACTTCGGAAGTGAATCTACCCCTTAGGAGTATAGATTAAAACTTCATCAAGTTAATTTATGAAAAACTTCACTATATACATATAGGGGTTAATCGTGGTTAACTTAGGGTATTGCCATCGACAAAGGTAATACTACTCTTAAAATCTACTCGGCAATAAATCCAAGGTTGAAAATTATTAATAACCAACTTAACTGGCGTGAAATCCAGACATCTCTTGCCAACGCCAACCATCCTTCTGAAAACACTTGTTTGTCAAACTGCCTAAATTTTCATTGCATTTTTTCCTTTGTTATTTTTTCTGAATCCAAAGTCCAAATTCTAAATCAAACTCATTTTTCCCTTTCACAAGTAAAATTACGCCATTTAATTCCAGGACAATCCTTGTGGATACAATACTCAGCTTACTGCTGTATTACTTGCTGACAGTGTATACTTGCACGCAAAAAGACCTAAACTTGGCATTATTTACTTGTGTATTTACACTGAATCCTCAATCTTTTTCCAAGCGTTAGCAAAGTCAACACAACCTCCATATCTGAAATGGTATGACATCAATGCTCATTGTAAATTTCATGATGGAATTCAAGGACATTCTATTCAGAATTGCCTCGCCCTCAAATGTCAAGTTCAAGTTCTTTTAGAGCATGGAAAATAGAAATTTGGAACAAAAAGCCAGCCTAATTCAATGGATAAATATGAAGCTCAAGATGACAATACCCAGAAAGAAGGACATCAGTTCGAATATGAGGCTCAAATAAGCAAATTAAGGCAAGAGAGAGATGGTTTAAATGGGGGATTGAAAAGTTTGCAATCCAATTATCAACAACTTTGTTTGATGCTCAAGAATGCTGGTTTAGGTGTAACTTTGGAGCAGTCAAATAAAAGAATCAAATAACTAAAGCATGAAGATAAATACTGGAAAAAGAATTATAAAGCAATGAAAATCGAGTCAACACGCTCTCACGTGTTCTGCGGGCAATGGAAATACAACGCAATGCCATTATAGATGATCTAAGGGTTAGTGAAGCTAAACGTGAGATGATAAAAATATGCATGCTGATGTATGAAGATACTACTATCAAGCTGAATGACAGTCAACCCAAAAATGAAACACTAAAAAAGAAGGTAGATGAGTATCTCAATCTTACGTTGATGTACAAAGATCTTGTTGATGATATTAAGAAAAATTATCAAGAAAGTGAGGAAAAGCGTCATGCCCAATTTTAGAGATCTAGAATGAAGATACGAGAAAAGGGACAATGACTTGAAAGTTGATGTTACCCAAGCACGAGAAGTGGCTCAACAAGTGGTAGACATGGTTGATGTAGTAATGGCACTGAGTCAGAATATTGATCCAACATTAGATCACGGAGGGAAGCTGACTTGGATCTTAGAGGAAGTTAGGAAATTAGGAGTTAGAGCTCACCAATATTTGTAATATTTGATATCTGATGTATTGAATCATTTTATCTTAATGAAAGTTGTTCTATGATAATTACTCATTGAATCAATACCTTGTTGCATTCATGCATTCCATATTTAACAACATAACATTGTCATAGCATTACATTAACATTCATAACCTAAACCAATCAGGGTTTTTGATGGAAGCAATCTTAGAATCATTAGAAAGTTTGGAAATCTGTTATAATGGATGAAGAGATAGGAATAACTAAACAAACTCAAGAAGAGTTACAAGAATAGATGACCAAGCATCCGCAAAATATAAAGAACTGAATTGCTATACCATGTTTGACAATTTACCCCAGGGTATCTAACCCGAATGTAGGGATAGGTTCTATCAAGCCTATCATCCTAAGATTAAGTCAAACAGCTGGAAGATAGATATGCAAGACTTACGGAAGAGATCAAGGCAGAAAAAGGCATCGGTAATCTCAAATTTGTTGCAAGAGAATTCTGCTTAGTCCCTGATTTGGTAATTCAGCCTGAGTTCAAGGTCCTAGTTTTGAGAAATATAACGGTTCTAGCTGTCCTAAAATCCACTTGGTAATGTTCTATAGAAAAATGGAAGGAAACTTGGACGATGATAAGTTGTTGATCCATTATTTCCATAATAGCCTGGTTGGACCTGCTGTAGTGTGGTACAACAAATTAAGTCAAGAACAAATTTGATCATGGGTTGATTTGGCCAAAACATTTTTTGGTTAATACAAGTATGTTATAGACCCAGCTCTAGATCGCCAGCTTCTGCAGAACATGAGTATGAAGGTCAATGAAAGCTTTAAAGATTACATATTAAGGTGGAGAGGATTAGTAGCCTAAGTACAACCTCTCATGATAGAGGAAAAAATATCTCTCATGTTTCATTGAACTCTTCCATCTTTTTTCGAGAGAATGCTTGTAAATTCAAGGGGAAGTTTCAGTGACTTAAGGGTGATTGAAGAAGCAATAGGAATGGGGATCAAACAAGGGAAAATTGAGCCTAGATTGGAAGGCCATGGTAATCAAGAAGTGAAGCAAGATAAAAAAAATGAATGAATGCAATGTTCAATGCTTCCAAAGTCGTAAGAAGAAAATGCCAGTTGATTCATCAGAGCTACCACAAAAAATTCCTCGAGCAAGTGCAAATATGGAGATATTTGGAGTACCTATTTCAAACTTATTTCCTCATCTTATTGAAGGTCAATATTTCACTCCTAGGCCAATGAAGATAATACCAAAACCATCTATCCATAGCTATGATTCAGACAACGTTTGTGACTTTCACATGGGGGTATCAGGACATGCTACCAAGAAGTGTAGGCCTTTAATGGAATAAATCAAGAAGATAGTCAGTAATGGAATCCTGATACGAGACCTAGTTCAACAATAGAAGACAAAAAGAGTAGAGCAGGCTGTTATACCAGCCGAGGAATCTAAGAACTATAATGAATGCTTCCAAGACTATTTGGAGTTTTGAGGAGTCTGTCTGACCCATGTTTTTGCATCATGTGGTAAAATCTAGAGGGACCATTTTTAAAGTAATACATGGAGATAATTCTGCTACTTCTAGCCCGAAAGTAGTAGAAATCATTTTCTAAGGGCATATGTCATGTTTGTTGGTTTTCATTTCAATAGAAGGATATTTTTGAAATCTATGAATATATGTATATCTCTTCTTACCTTGTAGGCCCATGGATGCCAATTGCAAGATGTGACATTGATTTCGGTAAAAAGATTGATTGAATATTGTGAAGACGATAAAGTGAAATTTATTTCTCAGTCTACTCTGGTCGATAAAGCAAGAAAATGGCAGACTACTACACCTTTGATGATGTTCGATGATAAATCTTTGAAATTCATGAACAATTAAGTGAACTAGATAATTTTAACCAAGTAGAGTTGCTTGAAATTGAAATTCTAAGCGTGGTCTTCTATACTATAATAATAACACATGAATTGTAACTAGTCAAAAAAAGGGGAAAGAGAAAGAAAAAAGAAAGGAAAGAAAAGAAAAGGAAAGGAAAGGAGGAAAAATAAAAAGAGAGAAAAAAGTACAAAGAAAAAAAGAAAAAAGAGAAAAAAAGAGGAAGAAAAAAAGAAAAAGGAAGATAGAAGAATAATTAAACGAACTATTGAATAAATAAGTCTTAGAGCACTCTAAATGAGCTGTGGGGGTGACAAATCTAATAAGGAGTTATGCTCCACCTGTCCAATACCCTAATGCCAGAGGTGTATCTTTGAAGACATGTGTGTAATAATAATCTAATAATAGCTAGTAACAATCAGAAGCATACACATGCAATTATAGAATTTTATTCTTAGAATGATATTTTTGCACTCTACCTTTTAAACAAGTCCGGGAAGCTTGAACATATTTATGAATGGAAAGGAATGAAGAGAACGGAAATGGGTTGTTTCTAACTAGATCGAGCAAAGCAGTAATCATAGGGTGTGAACCAAGTGATATGGAAGAAATTTCATAACTTCAGATATCGCCACAACATTCACAAGATATGCAAATCATGGGAGGGTTGAATCTAAGACGCTCTTGCACTTGATATCCAGGGCATCCTATTTTATTTTTTTCTTTATATTAAGACTTTGATTTTTCGGGTCTTGTAAGGTATACTACATTGAAATGACAATCCACAAACTAAAATTTTTACAAATAAAAAGATTTCCTTGTATTGCTTTAGAGATAAACTTCAAAATGCAAAGCTATGGATGCAAATGATCGACCTGGCATGGTAAAGATATGGCTGAGTATGAAAAGCTCATTTTTTATCTATAGCCTTCTGTTTTAAAGAGGAATAACCCATCAGGGGTCATGATGAAAACAATGCTAAGAACGCATACATCAGATAGTTCAGGGACCTAAAACAAGTCTTTTCTATGGAGTTTTGGTTTTAAAAGAATGAACCTAATAAAAGTTTAGGGACTTGAAGAAAGTTCAGGGACCTGAGGCATTTGCTCACCCTAGATGATGAAAGAGGGGCAAACTCTACATGATGAGATAAGAAACAAACAGATCAGTGGGGCATCATTGCGCATAAATGTGCAAATTAGAATATACAAGAGAGGGTGCATAGCCGGAAAGAATTTGATTGCTGAAGAAGTTAAAATCTGCTCAAGAAGAACAAGAGCTCAACAATAAAATTTTGGGTCAAGTTTTGTCGGGGGCATGAAGACAGTAAGGATATTTCAAAGACAAAACTCAAGAAGATCAAGTTAAGCAAGATTTGAGAAGAAAAATCTAAAGAGATGAGGTACAGTTGCAATAGAAGCAGAATACTCAATGAAAAAGCAAAGAATATCAGAGCTCATTCGAGTGCTCCTCAGTCGTCATATCTTATGCATCATACAGTCAGACATCCATAAGATAAGAGCATGCTAACTCTCATTTAGAGCATTTTTGCATATTTGGCAGGAATTTACAAGAATCAACAAAGAACAAGAAAAGATTTCAATCTACAACTTTGAGATTGAAGAAGTAGATCCAGCAAAGATTTCAAACATATTTTTGTGAAGCAAAGATATCAACACGTGACTTCATTTTTGAAGAAACAGATTTCAGCAAAGATTTTTTGATTGTCTGCACAAGACAAAAAGTGCAGTATAATTCTAAATCCTTTAGGTTGTCAGTAAGTTCTTCGGGCATGATGTTAAGTCATTCGGGCCATTACCTTCGGGAGTGATATGAATATCTGACTATATACATGAGACAGAAAGTGCATTATGATCCTAAAACTTTCGGGTCATCAATAAGTCCTTCGGGCATGATGTTAAATCCTTTGGGCAATCACCTTCCAGAGTGATGAGAATATCTGGTTGTTTGTACAAGACAAAAAGTGCATTACAATCCTAAAACCTTTGAGTCATCAATAAGTCCTTTGGGCATGGCGTTAAGTCTTTTAGGCCATCATCTTCGAGAGTGATGAAAACATTTGATTGTCTGCACAAGATAGAAAGTCCAATTTTAAAGCCTTCAGATCATCAGTAAGTCTTTCGGGCATGGTATTAAGTCTTTCAGGCTATCACCTTCGGGAGAGATGAAAACATTTGATTGTTTACACAAGACAGAAAGTGCGATGCAAATTTTAAAGCCTTCGGGTCATTAGTGAGTCATTTGGGCATGATATCAAGTCCTATGAGAACTTTTTGATTGTCGTCTCAATAATACAGTGGGGACATGGTATCGACAAAGATATTAACCTTTTGGGCCATCAGTTTCAAGGGAAAAAAGAAGTCCATGTTACCAGGTTGGAAAGCAAGATAGATTAACTTTGGGTTTAAATAAGAAATATTTACAGTTTAATTGGTCAAAAGTTTCAGTGCCTCTCGTTGAAGCACCTAAAGTTTCTTAAATGACTTACCCAAATTGTACATTTACTTTACCATCAATATTAAATATTAATGACAGATTCGACTTTTGCAGGTCACATATATTGCAAGCAGATAAGGAGATCGATCAATAGAGGAAGAGAAACAAGGGGTCTGATGTTAGTTTCAAACTAAAAGATCGAGGCACTTTAGGCAAAAAAAGAAGTGACTCTAAAGACCTTAGCGCTTCAAGTGAAAAATTGAAGATGCTTCATATCATTTCATGTTGAGTTTTCATTAATTGATGACATTTCTTTTTACAGGTTCAGCTTGTCCCGAAAGAGAAGGAGAATCATCATTCCTAGTAAAGAATGAAGAGCTCCCAATGAGAAGAGTTCACTTAGAAAATAATGAAAAGCTCCTAATGAGAAGAGTTCGTCTAGCAAAGAACACAGAGCTCGTAATGAGAAAAACTCGCCCATCAAAGAATGATGAACCCCTAATGAGAAAAGTTTGCCCTTTGAAGAATGAGAAGTTCCTGATGAGAAGAACTCACTTGTTCAACACCTTTAAAGAGAGGTGGATCAAATTTCCAACAAAGAATGAGGAGTTCCTAATGAGAAGAGCTCGCTTATTCAACACATTTGCAGAAACATGGATGAATATTTCAGAAGAATAAAGAGTGTGACTGTTCCAGGCTTCGCCGTATTTTAGAAGAACAAATAGTTTATTTTTTTGGACTTCACCAACATTTCAAAAGAACGACTAGTTAGAATTATTTTGGACTGCGCCAACATTAGAGAAGAACTTGCAACTCAGAACCCGCAGATTAGAGCGACAATTGGTTGACTCGGACAAAATTCGTGTCTTCTCAGTCTTTGTCCAATTCCCGTTCCACAACAATAAGCAAAGAGGGGCAGCTGCAATACCCGAATTTTATCCAGGTATACCTATATATATACTCTCTCTGTCCCACTCAATATGTCCAGTATTGACTTTTTAAAAGTCAAACTTTATTAAATTTGACCATAATTATTTTTAATATTTTAATTAATTAAATTTTATAAAATATATATTTTTAAACTACTTGATTGAAGGTTTATAAAACATATTTTTCACATTTTTATCAATAATAAATTTAAAGTAATAATGAGTCAAAATTGAAAAAAATTGACTAAAAAAAGTCAATACTGGACATATTGAATAGGACGGAGGGAGTAATATTTTCACTATAAATAAAACCAATAAATAAATAAATTCCATAAATAGTCCAAAAATCCATATTATAATGTCCAAAGTCCAATTTCAATTACAATAGCCCAAATTACATAAGATGCCAGCCCATTACAATTGTTTACAGCTCATTTTAATCCAACAAAACTAAATTCGAATCTGATAATCCCTTTCCTGCCCAAAAGTGCAATATGGCACTTCTTTATTGGTCAAAACTAAAGCACAAGGATTGTGCTTCCTTGTGACTAGGCTGGAACCAGCATATGCCAGCTACCATGTGATGTTATCCGGGTGATGTCAGTCGGTCAACCTGCTATAAATAAAAAGAGATAGAGTGTCAGGAATAAAGGACAATTATGGGGCAATTATTGTGCAATTAAAAAGGAAATAGGGAGAATATACCTTTTGGTATTCAAACCGCCTCCAAAGTTGTCAAAATGTCGGCGAAGAAGGTCAACGGTCACTTTCAGAGTTGCAATTTCACTGCTAGGATTGTCGTTTCATCACTGGAAGGTAAACTTCTTTTCAATCTCTTTATTTCCTGCAATAAAATAGAGAAAATGTTAGATTTAAGAAAAGAGATTAAAAATAGAAACAAAATGGAGAGTGAAGGTGGTCAGAACTTATCTTGTAGTGGCTGGAGTCAGGTTAGATCACTAGACGGAGTCAAAGAGGGTGGTTACCGGTAGATTTTGGCTGGGTAAAGTGGTTTATCTCGTCAGATCGAGTAAATTTAGGGTATTTTGGGCTTGAAAATGAAGATTTTGAAAAATTAGGGTTTCAGCACGTGGTCAAAAATCGCTAGATGGCGACTGGGATTTGAATCCCGATGGCCGGCGAATGGCTGAGGGCGATTGGAGGGAGGCTGAGTTGGATCAGAGGGCAGAATGTGCAGCGGTTAGCTACCGAAATTCTTCGTGTTCATCTTATTTCGGATGAACAGTCTTAAAAATGAGGGTTTTTGATGGGTTTTTGATTTATTTGGGGTGAATTTCTGGGTAGTTTAGGAGTTTGTAGAGAGAAGAGAGGGAACAAATATAGATAGAGAGAGCTGATAAAAATAAAATAAAGAGTCATTTTTTAGGTTTAAACAGGTTTATATACCTCCACACTGAAAGCAAAGTTTTGAGGGCAACTGGGTCAAAATGACCTGCGTGCCCTAAAATCCGGATACTCTCAAATTTAGGCCCCAATTTGTAATCTCTCAATTCAACCCTTATTTAAATAAAATTAGGAATTTAATTTTAATTCATTCAATTTAGTCCTTTTTACAGTATTTACTTATTTAATTTAATTGCTCTAAATTATATGATTGTTGCATGTTTTAAATAATGCATATAGTATGATTGTTAGATAATTCAAACATCTTTGATTTAATTAATTGTTTAAAGCCTTAGTCTTAGGTTTTCTACTATGATTTAATAATTAATTAGGAAAATTAATTGTAGCAAATTAATAGACATCGAGTGGGAAACTTTGAAGTCCTAATTTGAATGGTGTCCTGGTATAATGTTTAAAGCCTTAGTCTTAGGTTTTCTACTGAGATTTAATAATTAATTTGGAAAGATAATTGAAGCAAACTAATGGACATTGAGTGGGAAACTTTGAAGTCCTAATTTGAAAGGTGTCACAATATTATGGGATGTTATTCAATATGGGCTTTTAAGTAGAAAACCCAATATTCATTAAAACCCCTAGAAATTGATAAATAATTTAGACTAATTAATTAGAACCTTAATTAGGATTAAAACTTAAATAATTAGTTTAATTAATTGAATTAAGAAATATTTTATAATTTTAGGGTTTAAATATGGGTGGTGCTCAAGCAATTGGGTGTTGTCTCATATAAGCCTTTAAATTAAATAATATTCGTAGAATTAAATAACACACAATTAATTTAGACCTTTTAAGTTAGAACTTAAAATAAACAAGACAATAATTAATCATGCATATAAAATCTTTTTATGTTGGAAATATATTTTTTGAATATGAATAGAGGTGCCCTAAACGTATAAGGATGCTTCCAATCTCATATTTGGATAAAAATATATTTCCTTGTAAAAGGAATATTTCTATATAGAATATAAACCCAATTAATAATTAATTGTTAAATTAAATTCAAATTATTATTCAAGATATCGCGCAAAACCAAAAGGTAACGATGTCTGGCGTTTATGGGGGTGCTAATCCTTACCCACGCGTAACTAACTCCCGAATCCAATTTTTAAAAGAAGGAATCTCTAGTTGTTTATATGGTTTCCAGTCTACCAAAGTGACCAGTGGCAACTCCAAACGTTTTCAAAATCGAATTAAACGAAAACCCCTAATATCAAAGATTAATTGTCAATCTATTTTTACCCGGTTTAAAAACGATTTCGACAGCTTGGTGACTCCGCTGGAAACTGGTGAGAGTGGATGGAGGGAAGCTGAGTAGGATCAGAGGGAGGAGTGTACGGCGTTTAGCTACCGGAGTTCTTCATGTTCATCTTATTTCTGATGAACACGAGATGAACACTCTTAAAAATGAGGATTTTTTATACCTTTGGGGTGGGTTTTTGGGTAGTTTAGGAGTTTGTAGAGAGAACAAATATATAGAGAGAGATGATAAAAATGAGTTAAAGGGTCATTTTTTTAAATGGGTTTATATATGCCACGCTAAACGCAGAGTTTTGAGGGAAACCGAGTCAAAATGACACGCGTGTTTCTGAGTGGGTTGGTATACGACACGAGTGCCCTAAAATTCGGATACTCTCAGATTTGGCCCTTAATTTTGTAATCTCTCAATTCAGCCCCTTATTTCAATAAAATCAGGAATTTAGTTTCAATTCTTTCAATTTAGTCTTTTTTACAGTATTATCTTATTTAATTTAATTACGCTAAATTATATGATTGTTTCATGTTTTAAATAATGCATATAGTATGATTGTTAGATAATTCAAACATCTTAGATTTAATTGATTGTTTAAAGCCTTAGTCTTAGGTTTTCTACTAGGATTTAATAATTAATTAGGAAAGATAATTGAAGCAAATTAATGGACATTGAGTGAGAAACTTTGAAGTCCTAATTTGAATGGTGTCCCAATGTAATGGGATGTTATTCAAGATGAGCTTTTAAGTAGAAAACCCAATATTCATTAAAACCCCTAGAAATTGATAAATAATTTAGACTAATTAATTAGAGCCTTAATTAGGATTAGAGCTTAAATAATTAGTTTAATTAATTGAATTAATAAATATTATATAATTTTGGGGTTTAAATATGGATGGTGCCCAAGCAATTGGGTGTTGTCTCATATAAGCCTTTAAATTAAATAATATTGTAGAATTAAATAACACAAAATTAATTCGAACTTTTATAAGTTAGAACTTAAAATAAACAAGACAATAATTAATCATGCATACAAAATCTTTTATGTTGGAAATATATTTTTTGAATATGAATAGAGGTGCCATGAACGTATAGGGGCGTTTCCAATCTCATATTCGGATAAAAATATATTTCCTCATAAAAGGAATATCTCCATTCAGAACATAAATTCAGTTAAAAATTAATGGTTAAATTAAATTCAAAATATTATTCGAAATGCCAAAATGCCACGCAAAATCAAAAGGTACCGATATCGGCAGTTTTTGGGGTTGCTAATCCTTCCCCACACTGTAAACACTAAATTTTGTCCGAGTTTAAATTAAAAATGCTCAAAATAAGATCAATCCACATCTCCCTTTAATACCCAAAACCTTATACCCTAAGCCTAAAATTACATGGCTCATTATATATGATTTTACATAGTAAAAAAAATACAAAGAAGAAATAAAAATCACAACTCCTTCCTCATTAAGGCTTTACTCTCGTTAGATGGATGGATGCCTCACTCCTATCGGATGAACAACTACTTAGTGAGTAAGGTCTTGAACCTTATTGGTTCTATTTTATGGGATAAAAAATAAATAAAATAATAATAATATATAACCAAAAAAAACCCACTACACGGCAGCATTGATTTTCCACTATCCCCATTTTTCAATTCCCACCTACACTACCCATTGATCACCACATTCCCTCATTTTTTTCAACCCTACCGCACCATTAAGCCACAAAAAAGCTCACCCTCACCAATCACTCCATCAATTCTGCCAAGCTCCCTTCAAAACAAAACAAAACAAAACAAAACAAAAAAACAAGAAACGAAGCAATACCCTTGACCACTCAACACCGACCTTCAACCAAAAAACTCATTTTTATCCAACATTACCGAAACACCCATTCGAACCATAAAAAATCCTTGATTCAAGCTTTTCAACCACAACAACAACGATCCGTTGATTGATCGATCGAGCATATATTTGGGTTTTGATATTTTCTTCCCTTATTTATTTATTGTGTAACATTTCTTATGGTTAAATGAAAATGTGAGATTGTTGATGATCCTTTTTATTTATTTAAGATCCTTTCTTATATGTTCTTATTTAATTTATTTGATTGTTTCATGTGTTTTATTTTGTTTGTTGATGTGGTTTAATTATTTGCTTGTCTTAGGATAGTTTAGCTTTTTAGAATTTACTTTAATTAATTTAAAATATGCCCTTGGCTTATTGGAGTATGTGTTTAAATTAATTAAAATGAATTTAGTTTAGGTTTTTAGGTTGGTTGAGGCCTTAGTTAGATTAGGGTTTAATTTAATTTAATTAATTTGAGTTATGTGCTCGACTTATTGGGGCATAATTTTAAAATTAATTAAATTAAATTTAGGATTAGTCTTTAGAACCGTAGTTAGACTTAAGGTCAGAATCGATTTAATTAATTTAAATTTATCTTTGGCTCATTGGGGTAAATGTTAAATGCATTAAATTGGTTGGACAACTCTTAATTACTTCTAGGGATAAAATCAATATTTGACTTAGATTACTTAATCTAAATCATAATTAATTAATTCGATTAATTTTAAATAGAATCTTTGGCTTATTGGGATACTAGTTTGAAATCAGTCAAATTAATTATTTATGATTCAAGATAACCAATAAAACATTAGGATTTTCCTAGTTTTTAGGAATTAATTAATTTAGGATTAATATTAGATTAACCTAGCTAATAATTAGATCACCAATTGAACTTTCATAATTTGGACCTTTTTAGGTTAGGACTTTAGTGGGCCCAAGGCTTTAATTTCAAACTCTTCCTTGTCATGCATCTTAATTGTCATTCATATGACTCTAATGTTTTAATGGAAATGCATTTGGTTAATTAACTTAACTTATAAAAATGAGGTATTTATTAATTCTAATATTTGTTTCATAATAGTCCTAGCTCATTGTATGTTGACCAAATATTCGAATTAATTCTTACCGTCTAAAGGTAAATTGATATAAAATTTGATCAAGACATAACATCAGACTTAACTGCTTGTATCATGCATAAAGGTGATGAACGAAGTTCGAACCATAAATTAACACGGCAGTCGAGCTTATTCGATATCGGTTTAATCTATGGTCTGAGGTATCGTCACCCTTATTAGTTAAATGTTTAATTAATTCGAATTCACCAATTTGATAAAAGCTCGTCTAATTAAAGTTTATATTCAATCATGAACACCTTAATTAAAGTCAATTTAAATTTTGATAATTTCCATCAATTAAAAGCAACATATATTTTGGTACTGATTTTCGGGCGTGATGGGAGTGCTAATCCTTAGTGACCGGTGGCGCCTCCAAGTTTTTTTATTTTCAAAAACACGATTTTTAAGGGACTTCCCCCACTTTTTCAAGCATTTTCCCCGAAAAAAGAACGAAAGGAAACCTATTACTCCTTTTTAGTTATCTCGTTCGAAACTTTAAATTTTTGAATTTCAAAAAGGTCGCTACAGCTGGCGACTCCGCTAGAGACAAAATTTTTGTTTTTTACAAAACAAAAAAGAGAGTTAGGCTAAGAAAATATATGTTGCTTTTAATGATGGAAATATTGAAATTTAAATTGACTTCAATTAATTTGTTCTTTCTTGAATATATGACATTCATTACACGGGGTTTGATAATTTGTGGTTTTGAATTAATTGCTCATCTAATTTCTAAGGAATCACTGACATGTGTTGCATCATGATCATCAAGCTTTATACCCGAGCTTTGTCCTTTGAGTGGGAGTGAAACGCTACATACCCACATGAGTAGCCTTCCACAGGCTGGTAATTCACTTTCAGAATTCACGCCTTTTGACATGTGAGCAGCCCTCCACGTCGCTAGTTCATGCTTTCCCTCGAACCGAATCCAATTTGCAAGCCTGTAATGGGCCAGAATTGGGGTTCTTGTTGCCTTAGTAGGTAATAAGATAGGTTTGGGTACCGTTGATTAGAATCGAACCCACATGTGTGAGAACCTAGGAAGCCCACCCCGATTAGAGCCATGCTGACAACCATAGTGAGCTAGAATTTATGCGGTTAGGTTTTCGTTTTTCTTTGTTGGTTACTTCGCTTTGCTATTTTTTCACTTGATTGATTTATTCATTCTGTCCATTACTAACATGTCCTTTTGTTTTCTTTTTTATACCTTGTCATGTCGTTGAGAAAATAATAATTTGGAAATAGTCTGAAATTAAAAGCTTGATTAATGGGAGATTTGGTACGTAACAACTATGAGAAGAATTCTGAGGAATCCCCACAAAAGGTGATTGGTCGAGGGTAGATCCGAGGAAAGTGAAACTGAGGTTCAGAATCTCAAGAACCTAGTTGCAAGCCACAAAAGGGCAATCCAAGAGTATCAGATACCGATGATGGAATGACTATGAGATGCTGCCTCGAATATTCGGGGGCAAGGACAAGAGACGACGAACTTGATGGCTCAAGTATGAGAAATTGCCCTATGGCTCCAGTTCCAAGCATGGGATGCCATCGGACTTAAAGAATACGCCAAGGAAGAGTAAAGAATAACAAAGGTCGTCTTGGTGTGGGTCGTATGTCCAGCAGTTTTCTTTCTTTATTGTAATGGAACGATATCTCCATTAGTACAAGTTGTTTAGCGAGGATATTTTCCAAATCTGTGTTTCTCTATGCATTCATACATGTTTACACTATGTCGCATTTGTTAGCAAAAATTACAAAGTATTAAAATTGATTAAAGATTTTCACATGAAAAATTTTGGTGCTTCATTGGCATTCAGTTGTGCATTTTTAAGTGTTTTCTTGTAATTATTTATTTTTATTTCGCATACGACGCATTGCACGCATTAATTCATGAAACAATAAAATTAATTGTTGGGGATCCATTGTCAGAGTAATTAAAAATTCTGCATTCACACTTCACCCGACATCAAAAAAGGCAAATAGAAGAAAGTTTTGCTAAGATAGAAGGTGATCTCATGGGGCAATTAGAGCGGGCTCAGTCAGAACTGAGGGACACCATCATCAAGTCCCAACAGGATATGATGAAAGAGATATCTCAGATGTTACAACTCAGTCGTGGAGAGAACCCAAGAGAAAATGTGTCGTTGAAAACCTACTCAGAACCCGGGAGACCCTTCGTACTCTCCGATCTTTATCAACCCAACAACAAACCCTCCGCAAGGGGTATCCTCATCTTATCAAGCCAGTGCATCTGCCCGAGTTTAACCGAGCGTGACCTCTGGAATTATCGAAAATGAAGGAGATAGCATCCCAGACTTCGATGAGTTGGAAAAATTGAACCAGGTTCTAAGAAATTAGAGGAAACCAGTAATGATCCAGAAGAAAAATTCTGGGCAAAAGAGGATGATGACGGTCCCTATGGGATGTATGCTAGGGATCTCAGTTTGGTTCCTGATGTAGAGATCCTGTACAAGTTTAAAACCCCAGAATTTGAGAAGTTCGATGGGATGACTTGCCCCTCTGTCCACATAACCATGTTTTGCCGCAAGATGGCGGGGTATATTGACAATGAGCAGATGTTAATCCATTGTTCCCAAGACAGGTTGATTGGGTCTGCTATGAGGTGGTATAATCAGTTAACACGGGCTCAGATCAAGTCTTGGAAGAATTTAGCCAAAGCCTTCATAGAACAATACAAGCTTGTAACGGAGATGATCCCGAACTGATTCCTACTGCAAAGTTTGGAACAAACGCCTGATGAGAGCTTTCGCCAATACGCTCAACGATGGCGAGACATGGCAACTCAAGCTTGGCCCCTATTTAGGAGAGAGAAATTATTCCTATATTTGTAGATACTCTAAATAGAGCATTGTATGATCGCTTGATAAGCCACCCTACCGTTAGCTTTACGAATTTGGTCATGACGGGAGAGCTCCTCGAGGACGTTTTAAAGAAGGAAATGATAAACAACCCCTACTCCCAGAAGGGAAATGACTCTCGCGTTCATATGGTAGGTTCTCACTCAACCAATCAGCCTTAAGGCCACTACCGTAATTGACCATCATGGTCTGCAAAGCCTCTAAAGGCTCTTCATCCAGTTCCAATCTCGTACACTGATTTGCTCCCAATGCTTGTTGAAAGAAAGCTTTTGACCCCAGTTCAATCCAAACCTAAAGATCATCCCTATCTCGAGGGGTATGATGTTAATGCAGTATGTAACTACCATTTGGGGAGTACAGGTCACACGACAAAAAATTGTGGAGCTCGGAAGAACAAGGTTCAAAGTCTGATTTAGACTAGTCTTTTAAAATTTTAAGAAGAAAGAATGATGGGCATGACTTTTGTAGGGAGCTGATTTCCTGTTTTTCCTTCATAAAAGTTCATTTGTTTACATTTCCTTGCATTTTGCATTTTCACTTGGACTAATGTGTGAAATTAACTTTGCTACGGTTTGCCCGAAGGTAGCAAGGATCTTTTTGTAAGGGCATATGTCATGTTTGCCTTTTTATTTCAATGAAAGGATGCATATTTTGAGTAAGAATATATGTCTATTCTTCTTTACCCTCGTAGATTCCTCGATATCACATGCATGATGTGGCATTGATTCTAATAAAATGTAACCCCCTTGACCCAGCCTAGTCGCAAGACCGAACCGCGCGAGCTACATTAGGTTTACCGAAGTAAACCGTGATAAAAACTCTGGAAACACGTCTATTTTTTTATCTTATCTAGATACTGGTTATTACCCTACATGTGCATACAAACAACGAGTGAAAACCCAACCCAATCGGGCATCGATTTGATATCCAATTGGTCACTTTACAATAATAGGGACCAAAACGTAAATCTACAAATCTATAAGGGTTAACTTGTAATTTGCTTTACCAATCTTTGATTAGTCAGGTTACGAGCATACATGCCAAATTTCAACTTAAAACGATTATCCGAACTCATCCAATTGCATACATAACACCCAGGGACCCAACTACAATTTCCATTAGTTCGAAGGACTAGTTTCGCAATTAAAGTTTCCAATCCTCAATTGAACCAATTACATGCATACTGGTGAAATTTCAAGTCAAAACAATCATTTAAACTCATTTAATTGCATGTATATCACTCAGAGACTAAAACGAGAGGAAATAGAAACCTTAAAACATACTTTCAACTAACTTAACAGCCACCCGTATCGATACGCGGGCAAGTGTATCGATACGCCTGAGCCTTTACAAAATTCCAGATTCCAGTAGCTCAAAACCGTATCGATACACCTCCACATGTATCAATACACTATGCCTGAAACTGTAGACTCGTATCGATATGGTCACCCGTGTACCGATACGCTAAGCCTGAAAATGTGCTTACACGTATTAATATGGTCTCTCGTGTATCGATACGCTGTGCCTGGAAATACTTACCTGTATTGATACGGGCATAGGCATATCGATACGCCCTAACTTGTAACGTTAAATTTTGCTGGTTTTTAGCTTCGTTTTGGAATTCTAACACTTAAGCATGCTTCTAACAATCAAATAACATCATCATTGGTCATGTACCATCAACTAACATAAACCAAACAACAAGAAACAATCATCATGCTTTAAAGGTAAACTATAGGCATGTTTCCTAATACTCAAGCAACCAAAGCATGAACCATGTGCAAAATCCAACAAACTAAGCTTATCACAAGTCCAAAGCAACAATATAAACTTGCTCAAGCAGAGAAGTAACCACTCAAACCCTCCCAACAACATTTAAGCCACATTGCCTTTATTACTACTTTAAAACCCAAACATACTTTGGTAAATCAAGTTTTGGAATTCCCCCTTGCTTGCTAGGCCACTTGTATTCAATCAATCTGCATTGATGATAAAAGAGAGCGTAAGCAATCATGGCTTAGTGAGGAGCGCTCCAGAATATAAAACATCATCCAATGCAATTTCAAACCATTTAAGAACAATCATGCCATTATTTCAAAACATGCACTTAGTCTTTACAAAATCAACATATTAAACCATGTGCAACATGGATTCCACAGCATAATCTCATATGCAATTCCCTCTACTTAAGCCTTTCCCATGCATAACATCCCATATGCAAAGCTTAAGGAGTAAAACATGTATAAACACTTTATTCCAAATCAATCCATCGACATGATACATTTATAACATTATATTGGCTTACAAGTGATCCATCTCAACAACAACATATCCATGAAACCATCATTAACATCGGTAACATCGGATACACGGATTTCCCAAGAGATCGCGCAATCTCATGCAGCTTAATGGCATGGAGTCGTGCAACACATACACCACCTCCACACTACCAAGGCCAATCCTCTAACTTGGAGTAAACACATTCGATGCATCAACCTCTACAGCTTATGGTTGGAGTATATGCCCTCTAAATGTCACCTCAACAACATTGGGGTTCACATGGTCGGAGTAAGTACCTCCCGTACCACCTCTACAAACACAGAGGACTTATTATAGTGCACTTTAAACCCTATGGCCGACCAATTATATCCGATAACATTTCCATAACATTTTTAATTCATCACTTGCCAATATAATCCACTTTTATAAACATACCTCATTGTTTTCATATGCATTATTCAAAACACCTCAACATGCATTAAACCATGCATAAACCATGTTCACAAACATTCTTTAAAACCATGCATTACTTTCCAAATGCATCTAATATCATTTCACATCAGTTTCCAGCATTAAACCATGCTCATTTCTTGGATAAAATAAGAGGTAAACATTCATCAAACAAGTGCATTCATAAAGCATTTGCCAACCGAAAACGAGAGAGAAAACCCAATTCACTTACTTTCGAGTCTTAGACCAGCGTATCAAGCCTAGTCTAGACTCCCATAAACCTTTTCAAACCATTGAAAAGCCATTTTTATCTATTTTATTCATCGACAAAGCAACGCCTCCTTTGCCGATGTCAAATCAAGCCTTCAGCAACTCCTCAACACCAAGATTCACTTCTGAACTACTTTCCCCTGTTTCAAACACATTATAACAGAGAATCCAATGCATTACAATGCATCCAAACTCACAGCAACACAACAATTATTAGCACCCAACTATAATCCTCTATAACACCCTTTCTTAACAACTGAAAACATCATCGTTTCCCCAAAAACCTCAACCCAGGTCACAACTACAAATCTTAACCTTTAAATAAAATCAATTAACATCCAAACAACAACCTAAAACAACATTATACCTCCAGCAAGCAATAATCAACCACAACACCTCAAAATCTCTTAACTAACAACCTAACAAATTAGAGATTCATTAGATTGCGGGATTCTATCATCAAAACTCACTTCATAATCATTTTAGACATCAAAATCAAGTTATAAAACAATCCTTAACTCATCAAAAATAGATCAGTACAATTTCCACAATTTCTCATCATAAATCATCAATTAAACCATAAATCCGAGTTTAATTTATCAAAACCCAATACAAATCATATAAATGGATCAAGAATTCAGGAATTTCAATAAAAACTTTCATTAGAGGAGAAGAACGAATCCTCACCTCCAATGCTGATTTCTCCCCTTAATTGCTTTATAAACCATGAAAATCAAGGTAGAAATAATAAGTATTTGATGTAAAAGCTTTAGAAATCAATCAGAAATCAAAAACTCTTTGAAATCCTAATTTTACCTGAAGAAATTGAAGCTGGAAAATATGTTTGGCTGGAGAGAATTTGGGAGAAAAGAAATTACAAAATTAGTTACGTTAAATTCTTTTAAAAGCCTTCATTATGTTTAATTAATTCTATCCTTATTTTTACCTCTTAAAACTTAATTAAAAATAGTTAATTAAAGGGAGAAATCTAATGAAACCATTTTGGATTAATATCTCCTTAAAGATTCAAAGTTTTGACCCATTTTCAAAACAATCACTAAAACAGTTTTGCAAACTTGCATTTTGGTCACTAACCCAAAATGTCCCATTTCCGAATTTCATTTTCAAAAATTGTTTTTACCAAAATTATTTATACATTTAATAATGATTTTAGACTATTTTTCCATACTTTTATCTTCAATAAAAATATTTAATCCAATTTAAATCCCGAATCTGACTCGAATCTCTAATCCCGGTCCACCAAACTGACTAAACCTTTCCCCAAAACTCCTAAGCCCAAAATCGGGGCGTTACGACTCTCCCCCTCTTAAGAAATTTCGTCCTCGAAATTTACCTAGAGGAAAAAGATGTGGAAATTGCTTTTTCATGTCTGACTTACTCTCCCAAGTAGCCTCCTCAACTCCTCGATGCCGCCATAACACTTTAACGAGCTCTATCGTCTTCTCATGCAGAACCTTACTAGTGGTATCAAGGATCTCTACTGGTTCCTCATCATAAGTCAGATCTAGCCTCAACTCAACATCCTCAATCGGCATAACATGAGAGGGATCCGACTGATACCTCCGCAACATCGAAACGTGAAACACATTATGAATCTTTTCCAACTCGGAAGGAAACCTCAACTGATAAGCTACGGGACCCATACGATCCAAAATCTCATACGGCCTGATAAACCTCAGACTCAACTTCCCTTTACGCCCAAAGCGCATCATCTTCTTCCAAGGTGAAACCTTCAAAAACACTTTGTCACCAATAGCGTACTTCACTTCCCTACGCTTCAAATCCTCGTATGATTTTTGTCGATCGAATACCGCTTTCAAGCGTTCGGACACAAGCTTTACTTTCTCATTAGTGTCTTTCAAAACATGGGGCATAGAAATATACTTCTCCCCAACCTCCGCTCAACACAAAGGCATACAACACCTCCTACCATATAAGGCCTCATACAGTGTCATTTGAATACTCGCCTGATAGATGTTATTATAAGTGAACTCCACCATCGGTAACTGCTTTTCCCATGTTCCTTGGAACTCGATAATGCAACACCTTAACATATCCTCCAAGACCCGGATCACACGCTCAGACTGTCCATCTGTCTAAGGATGATACGAAGTGCTAAAATGCAACTGAGTACCCAGGGCTCGATGCAAACATTCCCAGAACCTTGTTGTAAACCTTGTATCTCCATCCGACACAATCGACTTAGGTACTCCATGCAACCTCACGACCTTTGCGATGTAAAGATCAGCCAATTTATCCAAAGTATACGTTGTATGCACCGACAGAAAATGTGAACACTTCATAAACCAATCCACAATCACCCAAATGGAATCCTTTTTAGTCGATGTCAAAGGTAGCCCCGACACAAAATCCATGGTGATTCTCTCCTATTTCCATTCTGGTAACCTCAACGGTTGTAACAACCTGGAAGGAAATTGATGCTCAGCTTTAACACGCTGACACACCATGCATCTAGCAACAAAATCAGCCACATCCTTCTTCAAACCAACCCAATAATACTCTTCCTTCAAACCCCGATACATCTTGGTACTACCAGGATGCATAGCAAAAGGGCTAGAATGAGCCTCGGTCAAGATGATACGTCTCAACTCCTCATCCTACGACACCACTACCCGGTCCTTAAAACACAATACCCCATCATCATTAAAATGAAAATCTGATGGTTTCACATCCAAGATATCCTTAACATGAGGTACCAACTCATGAACATACATTTGTTTCTCATTTATCATTTGCAACAGCGATGGCTTCACCTGCAACTTGGCTAACAAGCCTCTATCACGGGTTACACTCAACCGACCAAACATAGCTCTCAACTCAACCACAGCTTTTCTACTCAAAGCATCAGCTACCACATTCGCTTTACCCGGGTGATACTCAATGGTCAAATCATAATCCTTAAGCAACTTTAGCCATCGATGTTGCCTAAGATTCAACTCTTTCTGCGACATCAAATACTTCAAACTTTTGTGATCCGTGTACACTACACACTTCTCACCATAAAGATGATGCCTCCAAATCTTTAACGCAAACACCACCGCGGCAAGCTCAAGATCATGAATAGGATAGTTATGCTCGTCCACCTTCAATTGCCTAGATGCATAAGACACAACCTTCCCATCTTGCATCAACACGCACCCTAAACCAACATATGATGCATCACTATGTACCACAAACTCCTTTCCTGAGTCGAGTTGAATCAAGATTGGAGCTTGCGTCAAAGCTTCCTTTAACTTTTCAAAAGCTTGTTGACGATCCTCCGTCCACTCAAAACGAACGTTCTTCTGCAACAATTTGGTTAAAGTTGCAGCAATCTTCGAAAATTCATCCACAAATAGACGATAATATCCAGCCAACCGAAGGAAACCACGCACCTCCGTCACTGACCTAGGTGGCTTCCAACTCACCACATCCTCAATCTTTTGTGGATCCACACGGATTCCCTCAGCCGACACTATATGTCCAAGGAAAATTACTTCCTTCAACCAAAATTCACATTTACTCAGCTTGGCATATAACTAATTATCTAATAATCTCTAAAGCACAATCCGCAAATGCTTAGAGTACACAAGAATATCATCAATGAACACTACCACAAATTGGTCCAAGAACTCATGAAACACCCGATTCATCATATCCATAAATACCGTTGGTGCATTGGTCAACCCAAACTGTATCACTAAGAACTCGTAATGCCCATACCTCATACAAAAGACAGTCTTTGGCACATCCTCGCCCTTCACCTTCAACAGATAATATCCCGATCTCAAGTCGATCTTAGAAAATACCGATGCACCTCGAAATTGATCAAACAAATTTCCAATCTGCGGCAAGGGATATTTGTTCTTAATCATCAACTTCTTCAGTTGCCGATAATCGATACACATCCTCATTGTACCATCTTTCTTCTTCACGAATAACACTGGCGCACCCTAGGTGAAACACTGGTCTAATAAACCCCTGATCAATCAACTCTTGGAGTTGTGTCTTTAAATCTTTCAAGCCCTTAGGTGCCATGCGATACGACGTAATGAACACCGGTGCCGTATCAACATACGTCTCAATTTTAAACTCCACCTCCCTATCTGGCGGCAACCCCAGTAACTCTTAAGGAAAAACTCCCGAAAAATCACAAACTGTGCGGATCTCCTGCAGGCGCACATCCTTGGATCTAGGATTCATAACATAAGCTAAATACGCTTGACATCTGTGTTCCAACATTCGACTTGTTTTCAAAGCCGAAACAATATTAGACAGGAACTTTGTGTTCTCGCCAACCACCAAAAATCTTCATAATCATCAGCAAGACGCAATGATATCCGTTTGGTTTCAAAATCCACAACCGCTCTATGCTCGGATAGCCAGTCAATCCCAAAATCACATCAAAATCATGGAATAGCAATTCCATCAAATCCACGGCGAACACATGGTCTTGTACCATCAAAGGACACCTTCGATATAGCTTCCTAACCACAACCATCTCACCCAAAGAACTAGTTACTCGAATCCCAACATTCAAAATCTCCACAAGTATATCAAGCAATTGTGTATGCTCACTAAGAATATATGAATGGGTGGAACCAGAATCAACCAAAGAAAATAACGGCAAATATTGCAAAGTAAAGGTACCTACAATCATAACGGTATCATTGCTTCCTTCGCGATGTGCATACACCTTCACGGGACCCCCCCTCTAGCTAGATAGCAATGGTGTATGCCATAGTCCTACGCCCACCATCTCTCGGCTGGAAATGCCCTCGTCCATGCCCTCGACCTCTCTAGGCAGCCACAACAGGTGCAGGAACATGCGCACCTCTAGCTAACACAGGGTAGTCCCTCACATGATCAGTCAACCCACAACTCCAGCAAGCATTAGCTACAACAGGCGTAAGAACTGGCCCAGCTCGTCCAATCTGAGGATAATCGCGTCAAACATGGTCTCGAGATCCATAACCCCAGCAAACTCTATCCGACCTCTAGCAAACCTCCGAATGCTTCTTCCCACACTGATCACACTCGGGTATCCCACCCCCGGAACTCTGCCCTAGCTGACCTCTTCTCCTAAGCTCAGGTCGATATCTCCGATCACGGTGCCTCTTATATCGGCTACCCCCGGTATTAGCATCAACAGATCTCTTACCATGACCGGATCCTCCAGCATGGGATGTCAAACCCAAACTCTGCTCAATATCCTTGGTTCTCGAAACCAATACATCAAAATCAACATACTCAGCAGCCAACATATATGTCTTAACCTCCTGCGTCAATCCGTAACGAAAGCGGTCACAACGACTCCTCTCATCAAGCATCAACTCAGAAGCATACTAAATCAGCCTCACAAACCGTATCTCATACCCAGATACCGATATATCTCCCTTCACTAAAGCCATGAACTCGCGTTTCTTTTTATCTTGGTATCTAGCTCCGAGATACTTCTTTCGGAAAGCAGACCGAAAGGTTTCCCATGTTACATTATCGGCCTTCATACTTGCAATCACCGTATTCCACCAGCTATATGCATCCCCCTATAGCAGAGATACAACACATCCCAGCTTACGAGCATCAGAATAACCCATCTGATCCAAAATACGATTCGTGCTGGCAAACCACTCCTCAAAAGCCTCAGGCGACAACCCTCTAAACTCGACCCCTCCCAGGCCACGTAAACGCTCTAAAGGTAATCCCGAATTAGCAACAGTAACCGGTGCTGGTGCAGGCACCTGCACTCCAGCCATCGCGGCCTGGAACGCTCCCGTCATTGCCCGTATCAAAGGCGTCATATCACCCAATGCTGGCCCAGCTTGCACGGGTGGTACTTGTTCCACACCCGCATATGGATTCGGTGGAGGAGATGGCAACCCCTCAGGCACAACATTATTCTCATCATCTTGCCTCCCCCCATTCGCATTAAAACGTAATTCTCTCCTCGGTGGAATTGTAAACAAAGAATCTATGGCATGATATCACCAAAATAAAAACGGTTAGGCCATCTTCAAGCAAGGGTTCAAGACTTCCATTTCAATCAAAACGTTTTCCATCCATAGTAATAAGGCAATGTGTCCCAAATCATACTCTAACATGGTATATAACATACAATCCATCACTGTGTATAGCAATCAAGTCAATTCAATCAACATACATTTCAAACAACTTCCCAACATGCATAAACCAACCATAACCCACCCCCAACAATCATAATCTAGCTCTGATACCACCAAATGTAACCTCTTGACCCAGTCTAGTCGCAAGACCGAACCGCGCGAGCTACATTAGGTTTACCAAAGTAAACTATGATGAAAACTCTGGAAACACGTCCATGTTTTATCTTATCTAGATGCTGGTTATTACCCTACATGTACATACAAACAACGAGTGAAAACCCGACCCAATCGGGCATCGATTTGATATCTAATTGGTCACTTTACAATAATAGGGACCAAAATGTAAATCTACAAATATATAAGGGTTAACTTGTAATTTGCTTTACTAATCTTCGATTACTCAGGTTACGAGCATACATGCCAAATTTCAACTTAAAACGATCATCCAAACTCATCCAATTGCATACATAACACAGAGGGACCCAACTGTAATTTCCATTATTTTGAAGGACCAATTTCGCAATTAAAGTTGTCAATCCTCAATTGAACCAATTACATGCATACTGGTGAAATTTCAATTCAAAACAATTATTTAAACTCATTTAATTACATGTATATCCCTCGGGGACTAAAACGAGAGAAAATAGAAACCTTAAAACATACTTTCAACTAACTTAACTGCCACCTGTATCGATACGCGGGCAAGTGTATCGATACGCCTGAGCCTTTACAAAATTTCAGATTCCAGAAGCTCAAAACCGTATCGATACACCTCCACGTGTATCGATACATTGTGCCTGAAAACGTAGACCCGTATCGATACAGTCACCCGTGTACTGATACGCTAAGCCTAAAAATGTGCTTATCGGTATCGATACGGTCTCCTGTCTATCGATACGCTGTGCCTGGAAATAATTACCTGTATTGATACGGGCACAGGCGTATTGATACGCCCTAACCTGTAACGTCAAAATTTGCTGGTTTTTAGCCTCGTTTTGGAATTCTAACACTTAAGCATGCTTCTAACAATCAAATAACATCATCATTGGTCATTTACCATCAATTACCATAAACCAAACATCAAGAAACAATCATCATGCTTTAAAGGTAAACTATAGGCATGTTTCCTAATACTCAAGCAACCAAAGCATGAACCATGTGCAAAATCCAACAAACCAAGCTTATCACCAGTCCAAAGCAACAATATAAACTTGCTCAAATGAAGAAGTAACCACTCAAACCCTCCCAACAACATTTAAGCCATATTGCCTTTATTATTACTTTAAAACCCAAACATACTTTGGTAAATCAAGTCATGGAATTCCTTCCTTGCTTGCTAGGCCACTTGCATTCAATCAATCTGCATTGATGATAAAAGAGAGCATAAGCAATCATTGCTTAGTGAGGAGCGCTCCAGAATATAAAACATGATCCAATGCAATTTCAAACCATTTAAGAACAATCATGTCATTCTTTCAAAACATGCACTTAGTCTTTACAAAATCAGCATATTAAACTATATGCAACATGTATCATGGATTCCACAGCACAATCTCATATGCAATTCCCTCTACTTAAGCCTTTCTCATGCATAACATCCCATATGCAAAGCTTAAGGAGTAAAACATATGTAAACATTTTATTCCAAATTAATCCATCAACATGATACATTTATAACATTATATTGACTTACAAGTGATCCATCTCAAAAACAACATATCCATGAAACCATCATTAACATCGGTAACATCGGATACACGGATTTCCCAAGAGATCTCGCAATCTCTTGCAGCTCAATGGTATGGAGTCGTGCAACACATACACCACCTCTGCACTACCAAGGCTAATCCTCCAACTTGGAGTAAACACATTCGACGCATCAACCTCTACAACTCTTGGCTGGAGTATATGTCATCTAAATGTCACCTCAACAACATATGGGTTCACATAGTTGGAGTAAGTACCTCCTGTACCACCTCTCCAACCACAGACGACTTATTATAGTGCACTTTAAACCCTATGGCTATTCAATTATATCTGATAACATTTCCATAACATTTTCAATTCATCACTTGCCAATATAATCCACTTTTATAAACATACCTCATTGTTTTCATAAGCATTATTCAAAACAGCTCAACATGCATTAAACCATGCATAAACCATGTCCACAAACATTCTTTAAAATCATGCATTACTTTTGAAATGCATCTAATATCATTTTACATCAGTTTCCAGCATTAAACCATGCTCATTTCATGCATAAAACAGGAGGTAAACATTCATCAAACAAGTGCATTCATAAAGCATTTGCCAACCGAAAACGAGAGAGAAAAACCAATTCACTTACGTTCGAGTCTTAGAATAGCGTATCAAGCCTAGTCTAGACTCCCAAAAACCTTTTTCAAACCATTAAAAATCCATTCTTATCTGTTTCATTCACCGACGAAGCAACGCCTCCTTTGCCGATGTCAAATCAAGCCTTCGGCAACTCCTCAACACCAAGATTCGCTTCTGAACTACTTTCCCCTGTTTCAAACACATCATAACAGAGAATCCAATGCATTACAATGCATCCAAACTCACAGCAACACAAGAATTATTAGCACCCAACTACAATCCTCCACAACACCCTATCTTAACAACCGAAAACATCATCATTTCCCCAAAAACATCAACCCAGCCCACAACTACGAATCTTAACCTTCAAATAACATCAATTAACATCCAAACAACAACCTAAAACAACTTTATATCTCCAGCAAGCAATAATCAACCATAGCACCTCAAAATCTCTTAACTAACAAATTAGAGATTCATTAGATTACGGGATTCTATCATCAAAAATCACTTCATAATCATTTTAGACATCAAAATAAAGTTATAAACCAACCCTTAACTCAGCAAAAATAGATTACTACGAATTTCCACAATTTCTCATCATAAATCATCAATTAAACCATAAATCCGAGTTTAATTTATCAAAACACAATACAAATCATATAAAATAGATCAAGAACTTAGGAATTTCAATAAAGAACCTTTCATTAAAGGAGAAGAACGAATCCTTACCTCCAATTCTGATTTCTCCCCTTAATTGCTTTATAAACCATGAAAATCAAGGTAGAAATAATAGGTATTTGATGTAAAAGCTTTAGAAATCAATTGAAAATCAAAAACTCTTTGAAATACTAATTTTACCTAAAGAAATTGAAGCTGGAAAATATGTTTGGCTGGAGAGAATTTGGGAGAAAAGAAGTTACAAAATTAGTTACGTGAAATTCTTTTAAAAGCCTTCATTGTGTTTAATTAATTCTCTTCTTATTTATACCTCTTAAAACTTAATTAAAAATAGTTAACTAAAGGGAGAAATCTGATGAAACCCTTTTGGATTAATAGTTCCTTAAAGATTCAAAGTTTTGACCCATTTTCAAAACAATCACTAAAAATAGTTTTACAAACTTGCATTTTGGTCACTAACCCAAAATGTCCCATTTCTAAATTTCATTTTCCAAATTTGTTTTTACCAAAATCATTTATACATTTAATAATTATTTTAGACTATTTTTCCATATTTTTATCTTCAATAAAAATATTTAATCCAATTTAAATCCTGAATCTGACTCGAATCTCTAATCCCGATCCACCGAACTGACTAAACCGTTCCCCAAAACTCCTAAGCTCAAAATTGGGGCGTTACATAAAAGATCAATCGAATGTTATGATCACGATGAAGTATGACTTTCTGCTCAGCCCGTTATGGTCGGTAAAGCGCGGGACGTGAGATTACTACTCTTTCGATGATGTTCGATGATAAGAAAATCTCCTAAGAAAGACTAATAGAGCAGCTTGAATGTGAAAATTCTTTTGACGTAAAAAATCCGTCAAGAAATGAACAACTAATGGAGCTGTGGGGAATAACAAATCTAATAAGGAACTAGATTCCACATGTTCAATACCCCAGCATCAGAGATAAAACTCTAAAATCAATGAACAATCAAATAAGTCTCAGAGCATCCTGATGGAGCTGTGGGGGGAGAACGAATCTAATAAGCAGCTATGCCCCACCTGTTCAATACCCTAGCGTCAGAGATGACTCTTTGAAGGCACTAACACAATATTAATTGCAATTTGAAGAATACATTTGTACTAAATTCTTGAATTGATGTTTTTTTTTTCTTTCTTTTTCTTCTTTTACACTCCACGTGTTAAGAAAATTCGAAAACCATGAATATATTTTGGAGAAAAATAATGAGAACTAGAATGATTAGTTTTCTAATAGATCAAGCAAATACCATAATCATGAGGATAAACCGAACAATATGGGAGGAATTTCACAACTTTAAATATCGCCACAACATTCAAAGATAAGCCATTGATCACCGGAGGATTGAATCTAAGACGCTCTTGCACTTGATATCTGGGGCATTCTATTCTTTTTCTTTTGGTTTTGATTTTGTAAAGAAAAAACATCCTTTGTTGAAGTAATGGTCAGCAAACTGACATATAGATGAATAGAAAAAAATAAGAGAAAGAAAAAATAAAAGAAAATAGAGAAAAGAAAATGAGAGAGAAATAGAAAGAATAAGGTATTGTTGTAAGAATATAGTTTAGAATGCAAGGTCAAGGATGTACATGATCAGCCTAAAACAAAGGAATAATCTATCAGTGATTCTGAAGAGAATAATAGCCCAACTTAGTATGCTACACAGTCTGAGGGTGTAAACGTCTGCTATGATACCTCAGTTGGATCAAAAAATTAAAGATTGTAACTTATTGAAGAAATGAAATTTTAGAGACTCAGGGGCATGTTTTTAGCCTACCGTTGAGATAGAGAGAAGACCGTACCGATGGGTCAGGGGAAAAATAATAGTTAAACCCAAAGGCGAGATGAGGTGGTACTAAGATCAAGAAGTAGGGGAATGTGTCTCTATATGACTTCAGTGATAGAGTTTTAGGTCTACATGGTCGACTTAGCATAAATGAATGATTTATCAATGAACCAGCACTACAGCAAGATTTTATATCCTAGATAGTTTAGAGAGTTGAAGTAAGTTTCTGCCATAATGTTTTGTTTGGTTCAGAAAAATTGAATATAAGACCTTACCGAAGTATGAAAAGTTTAGAGACTTGGGGGCATGGTGTTCACCCCAATGACTAGATGAAAGAAGGTTCGTCATGAAGAGTCATAAAAGAGGCAACATCTAAGCCCAGGTGGAGTTGGGGCAATGTTTCAGAATTGAACTTTAGGAATTGATAGAGTTTATTCTGACCGGTGCAAGTCAGTAATCCTTTCAAGATAAGACAAAGGTGAAGATTCAGCAAAGACAGAAAGTCTGTGAAAATCAAGGGTGATCGACCAGAAAGCAATGGTTCTCCCCAACAATTTTAAATATGATTCTACTCATGCATCATTTGTAGTTAGATGTCCTTTTGTTAGGAGCATGCTAACCCATACCATCATAGCATTTTGTTCATTTTAAACAGATATCTGAGGATTGATAAAAGGTTGGATCTACAGCTTCACAAGAAGAGAAGTAGATCTCAGCAAAGAATCAAGAGCTATTTGACTTGCATGATTATGATTTCTAAATGTCTCCTAATCTTTAGTTATTTGGGAGAGACAAGCATCTTTTTATGCCAAAACGATCCGAAGTTGGGGTATTCAGTCGAGGTATTCTGGTAGTCTCTAAGTGAGTTACCACTTCCAGTCAAGGTATTCTGGTAGTGAGACACCGCTTTTTATAAGGTATTCCAGTAGTCCCAAAGCAAGATTCCATTTCATATTAAAACTCAGATTTTTTGATTTTATCATTTCTTAAGGATATTTTTTTCTTAAAACAATGAATTTCTTAATTCGATCCTTTCTTAAGGATGTTTTTCTTAAAACAATGAATTTTTTAATTCCATCCTTTCTTAAGGATGTTTTTCTTAAAACAACGAATTTTTTAATTCAATCCTTTCTTAAGGATGTCTTTCTTAAAACAATGAATTTCTTAATTCGATCATTTCTTAAGGAAACCTTTCTTAAGGATGTTTTTCCTAAAACAACGAATTTCTTAATTCTTAAGGATGTTTTCCTAAAAAAAGAATTTCTTAATTCGATCCTTTCATAAGGATACATTTTCTTAAAACCAATTTCTTAATTCGATCCTTTCTTAAGGATGTTTTTCTTAAAACTCAGATTTTCTGATTTTACCCTTTTTTTAAGGATATTTTAAAACCAAATTTCTCAATTCGGTCCTTTTTAAGGATGTTTTTCTCAAAAAAAATCTTAATCCGATCCTTTCATAAGGATGAGTTTTTATTCTTTAAATTTAACCCTTTCTAAAAAAGAAAAGAAAAAAGAAAAAGAAAAAAGTAAAAGAAATATAAAAGAAAAAAGAGAAGAAAATAGAGAAGAAAGAAAAAATAGAAAAAGAGAAAAAAGAAAGAAAAAAAGACAAAATAAAAACTCGAAAAGGACTTCAAGGGATAAGTTTTATATAGGAAAAATTCGCAGTATCGGGATTTCGAGGTGCAAGACTCTATATAGAAAGGACTCGTAGCTTTAAAGACTTCAGAGCGAATGAGGTAGATACTCATAACTCAAGGATTTCAGGCGAGGAGTTTCAAACTCGCAGCATCAGGATTTCGAGGTGGAAGGTTCTATATAGAAGGGACCCACAACTTTAAAGATTTCAAAGCGAAAGAGGCAGATACTCATAGCTCAGGGATTTCAGGCGAGGAGTTTCAAACTCGCAACTCAGGATTTTAAGAAGATGAATGATGAATAGTTCTATATAGGAGGAACTCGCAGCTTAGAATCTTCATATAGGGAAATAGATCATCTTCCGGGATCCTTAAGGCGAGGTACCACCCCATGCCGAGGCGACAAAGATCGAAGGCATTCCAGTAATCTCTAAGCGGGATATTATTCGGTGTCAAGGCGACCAAAAATCGGGACATCATCTTTCGGGAGACTCAAAGCGAGAACTTCAGACAGAGAAAGAGCGAACGATTCTATATAGGAGGAACTCGCAGCTCGGAATCTTCGGATAGGGAAATGAGACAAAATTTGTATCTTTAGTCTTTGCTCTATTCCCGTTTCACAGCAATGAGCAAAGAGGGGCAGCTGTAGACACTAAATTTTGTCTGAGTTTAAATTAAAAATGCTCGAAATAAGATCAATCCATATAACCCTTTTAATACCCAAAACATTATACCATAAGCCCAAAATTACATGGCCTATTATATATGATTTTACATAGTAAAAAATACAAAAAAGAAAAAAAATCGCAATTCCTTCCTCATTCAGGCTTTACTCTCATTGGATGGATGGATGCCTCACTCCTATTGGATGAACAACTACTTAATAAGTAAGGTCTTGAACCTTATTGGTTCTATTTTATAGGATAAAAATAAAATAATAATAATAATAATAATATATAACCCAAAAAAACCCACTACAAGGCAGCATTGATTTTCCACTATCCCCATTTTTCAATTCCCACCTACACTACCCATTGATCACCACATTCCCTCATTTTTTTTCAATCCTACCGCACCATTAAGCCACAAAAAAGCTCACCCTCACCAATCACTCCACCAATTCTGCCTAAGCTCCCTTCAAAACAAAAACAAAAAACGAAGCAATCCCCTTGACCACTCAACACCGACCTTCAACCAAAAAACTCATTTTACCCAACATTACCGAAACACCCATTCGAACCATAAAAAATCCTTGACTCAAGATTTTCAACCCAAACAACAACGATCCGTGGATTGATCGATCGAGCATGTATTTGGGTTTTGGTATTTTCTTCCCTTATTTATTTATTTATTGTGTAACCTTTCTTATGGTTGAATGAAAATGTGAGATTTGTTGATGATCCTTTTTATTTATTTAAGATCCTTTCTTATATGTTCTTGTTTAATTTATTTGTTTGTATCATGTGTTTTATTTTGTTTGTTGATGTGGTTTAATTATTTGCTTGTATGTGTTCTTAGGATAGTTTAGCTTAATTTAAAACATGCCCTTGGCTTATTGGGGTATGTGTTTAAATTAATTAAAATGAATTTAGTTTAGGTTTTTAGGTTGGTTGAGGTCTTAGTTAGATTAGGGTTTAGTTTAATTTAATTAATTTGAATTATGTGCTAGGCTTATTGGGGCATAATTCTAAAACTAATTAGATTAAATTTAGGATTAGTCTTTAGAACTGTAGTTAGACTTAAGGTCCGAATCAATTTAATTAATTTAAATTTATCATTGGCTCATTGGAGTAAATGTTAAATGCATTAAATTGGTTGGACAACTCTTAATTACTTCTAGGGATAAAATCAATATTTGACTTAGATCACTTAATCTAAATCATAATTAATTAATTCGATTAATTTTAAATAGAATCATTGGCTTATTGGGATACTAGTTTGAAATCGATCAAGTTAATTATTTATGATTCAAGATGACCAATAAAACATTAGGATTTTCCTAGTTTTAGGAATTAATTAATTTAGGATTAATATTAGATTAACCTAGCTAATAATTAGATCACTAATTGAACTTTCATAATTTGGACCTTTTTAGGTTAGGACTTTAGTGGGCCTGGGGCTTTAATTTCAAACTCTTCCTTGTCATGCATTTTAATTGTCATTCATATGACTCTAATGTTTTAATGGATATGCATTTGGTTAATTAACTTAACTTATAAAAATGAGGTATTTATTAATTCCGATAATTGTGTCGTAACAGTCCTAGCTTATTGGATGTTGACCAAATATTCGAATTAATTATTATCGTCTAAAGGTAAATTGAGATAAAATTTTATCAAGACATAATGTCATACTTAACTGCTTGTATTATGCATAAAGGTGATGGACGAAGTTCGAACCATAAATTAACACAGGCAATCGAGCTTATTCGATGTCGGTTTAATATATGGTCCGAGGTATCGTCACCCTTATTAGTTAAATGTTTAATTAATTCGAATTCACCAATTTGATAAAAGCTCGTCTAATTAAAGTTTATATTCAATCGCGAACACCTTAATTAAAGTCAATTTAAATTTTGATAATTTCCATCAATTAAAAGCAACATATATTTTGGTACCGATTTTCGAGCGTGATGGGGGTGCTAACCCTTCCTCGGGCGTTACCAACTCCCGAACTCGTTTTTGAGCGAATCTCTGGCTTTATGGTGTCCGGCCTACCTTAGTGGCCGGTGGAGACTCCAAGTTTTTTTATTTTCAAAAACATGATTTTTAAGGGACTTCCCCCACTTTTTCGAACATTTTTCCTGAAAAAAGAACGAAAGGAAACCTATTACTCATTTTTAGCGATCTCTTTCGAAACTTTAAATTTTTGAATTTCAAAATTGTCGCTACACAAACGTAATCAACTCCCGAACCCAATTTTTAAAAGAATGAATTTCTGGTTGTTTTATGGTGTTCGGTCTACCAACGTGTCTGGTGGCGACTCCAAACATTTTCAAGATCAAATTAAGCGAAAACCCCTAATTTTAAAGATTAATCATCAAACTATTTTTACCCGGTTTAAAAATGGTTTCAACAGTTTTGAGTTGCATCAAAATATAATTCTTAACTGACGGGTTGGTCGAAGTGGTAAGTAGCTTGATATCGCTTAAGCAGGTCTCGAGTTCGAGGTCTTGTGTATGCAAAAAAATCCACGCTAGAAGATTCACTCACTAAAACCAAGTGTGTGACGCGGGTCGGTCCGGATTAGTCAAAGCAAAACCCTGAAGAACCTGAAAGACAACAACAAAAAATAACTCTTAAAATAAATTAGTATAACTGAAAAATATAAGCAAAAAGATAAAGACTTAACTACAAAATAAGTGCCCAAACTATGTCTCTTTTTTGCAATAGATGCCTGAAGTGTTTTTTGGCTGAAATATGTGCCTAAAGTTTCATTTTTGGTTGAAATAGGTGCCTAAAGTATTTTCTAGCTGAAATAGGTTTCTAAAGTTTCATTTTTGGTTGAAATAGGTGCCCAAGTATGTGCCTCAATTGACTTTAAAACAAGTCAAAAATGAAATTTTAGGTACCTATTTTAGCCAAAAAATACTCTAGGCACATATTTCAGCCAAAATAAAACTTTAGGCACCTATTTCAGCCAAAAAATACTTTAGGCACCTATTACAAAAAAAGAGACATAATTTAGGCACTTATTTTGTAGTTTAGCCAAAAGATAAAACATAAAAGTAAAAAATATGGTTCCTAATGTATAGGATGATTTATTCCCTGTGTATTTTTTCAGCTTTATACTCAAATATGTACCTAAACTATACCTAATTTTCTAGATATGTGCCTAAAGTATTTTTCGAACGTCATCCAATAAAAATGTGTCATGTGACCAATTTCTTAATTTTCATTTAATTTTTGTTTAAAAATAAAAAAAGTGTTAACTTTTTTTAAATGAGCCCAAAAACTTTAATATTTTTTCAAAATAACCCCAAATCCCTAAATTCTTCTTCACTACTGTCGAACACTACGTTGTCACCGTCGAAGTGGGTCACTTCCTTTCGTCGCACAAGTTGCAAAGGCCCAATTCATCATTCGTGTCGTTTGCTGTTCGATTGAAGATTTTACGTTCGACGTTCGTGGTTCATTTGGTCGTGCGTACGTCAATTTGTGACGACATAAGGTTGAAGCTATCGACTGTGGAGGGTCGATGAAAAAAAAGAGTAGTTGGTGGTGGTTGAATTGACGGCTAAAAGAGAGGAATTTAGGGGTTTAGCGATTTAAGTTTAGAGATTGGGGGATTTTTTGAGAAATTAAATATTTTAGGTTTTTTTAATAAAGTTAAGGATTTCTAATTTTTTAAGAATAAAAATTAAAGAAAATAACAAAAATATGCAATGTGTCGCATTTTATTGGATAACAAAATTTTTTTAATGTCTATCACGGATAAACCTTACAAGGGTTACATAATGAAACATTAGGCACCTACTTGGGCCGAAAAATACTTTAGTCACCTATATAAAAAATAAGGTATAGTTTGAGCACTTATTTGAGTATTAAGCTTTTTTTCTTGAATAGTCTCAAGTGGCACTTTTACCCAAATATGCTATTTTTTATATTATTTATGGATCTGACACTCAAAAACTATTAATTTCCAATCTAGTACACTTTGCAGGAACTTGCCTGGTTGGTCTGGTGAGTTCCCTGTATTTTTAGATTTTTAATAGAACTCGGTGTCAAATATGTAAATAATATAAAAAATAAGATATTTGGGTAAAAACACCCTCAATGTGATTATAAGGAATTTGTTCATTTTTTAACTCTTTGATAAGACACACATACCCTACAGACAAAAACTACTTGAACTCAAGCTTCTTAGAATAAACATCATCTTTTTTTTTCCGTAGACCACTCGTTGAGTTCTGAAAGATAGTATACATTAAGTGATGAAATACTTAAAAGTGTAACAGTCATCTTAATTCTCAAATCCAAAGAATTGTTAAATGCCTATTTAGTAGTGAATTTAAAATTCCCAATATAAATTTCAATTTGATAAATTCATCTTTTTATTTGTATTAAATCTTAAATATTTAGCTATATTATTTACATTTCATTCTTATCATTTATAACAAGTGAAATCCGAATCTAAATTTAAATTCTAAAATCGAATTGGGATGGGATCTAAACTTTCATTTTTGAGCTCATCTTTAAGAAAATCGAGTTCTCACCGGACAAAGTTGACTTGATTTCGGTGGGGTTGAAAGCCCGTTATCATTATTTTTGTTAATCGTGCTAAAATTCAATTGTCGAATTAGTGTGTGACTTGTTAGACCCGTTTTATCGCTCTAAAGTATTTTGGGCCTGCGGTTTTAATTTTCAATTAAGCCCATTTCACTAAAATTAACCAATTATCCGTCTTGATTTTGATTGGGTTTATAGCCCCGTTGTAAACTAATTTTGATTTTCAAAATTTTAATTTTAATTTTATGTATACAATGGCCCTATTGGGTAAATAATTTTTGAGTCAAAATTAAAATTTTAAATATTTTTAATAGTTACATCAGTTAAATTCGTTAATTTGAATGTTTGGTAAATATAAGATTTTAGCAACGGATTGAGGTAAAACCTCTCAATTTGAAAAAAAAAACTCTTTTTAGTGGATTGAATGAAAGAGTTGTAAAGACTTTTTTGTCCTTGATAATTACAAAAAATTCCTTTAAATAACATAAATTTGAATAATTAAAAAATTTAAAAAAATAATTTCATAAATAAGAAATTAATATATGCATCTAAATTTAATAATTATTAAAATATATATGAAGATAATTTCATAAATAAGAAACTATATATACATCTTTAATATATGCTTAATAATGGTATTAAAAATTAATTTTTATAATCTAACTAATATTAATATATACAAAATATTGATAACTAATAAATTATTTAAAAGATTATTGAAATGTCCTTATATGTCATTTTTTTGTTCAAATAATCAAACAACTATCAGGTATAAATTAATTTTATCAAACATTTTTATACAATTAACTAATAAAACCTGCTAGTCAAATCAACTAATGCTATCAACAATCAGTTAATATAATCCGTTATCCGCTAATTGTTACTCTTAATTATTAATTTGGCCTATGTACTTCGCACTTTCTCTCAAATTAATTACTTTTATTTTAAAACTTATTCTTTTTAGTTCATTTTCTTATCTTTCTCTTTCTCAAGTTCCGTCACTTTCTTTCGCTCTATACGTGTCTTCGTCCTTGATTTTAACATTTTAGGTCTTGTAAAATTGTTATTTATTTTATAAACATAAATATTTAAATATATATTTGATTGACAATCTAAATTTATTCTAATTTAGGTCCCCAAATATATTTAAGTTGTTTGTTTGTGATTTGTGACGGTGGATTTTAGTTGTACACTGTATTGATTAATTCTTATTGTAGTTATACAAATTGTATTGTAATCTTAAATAAATATGGAAAAATATTTGACACATAGTTATTAGAAGATTTTCCCCTACAAATATATTTATTTTAGGTTTAAAGTTTGTAGTTTCAAAATTATAATTTAAAGTTTATAGTTTAGGATCTAGAAATTTAGGGTTAAAGATTTAGATTTTAAAATTTGAATAAACATACTTAAAAGAAAAAACGTTTTCTATTATCGATGCATCAAATATTTTCTCAATAAATATACACAACATTTAACACATTATAATCGAATTAAAAAATCGAACTTTTCAGTATCACAATTCACAAATAAATGATAGAAGTGCCCTACAGCATTTCCAAGAATCACAAATTTCAAAAGAACATGGGATGGAATCTATGAAGTAATAATCCTATAGTATTTTCCCAGAACGGGTCCAAGCAAACTAATACAAAGCTAGTAATACTACAATATAATTGCCACATTAATATATGTTTTTTAGTTTTAAAGTATGCTGAGAAATTCAAGTCATCAGTTGTTAAAAAATACAAAGCCATTGGAATCCAGTTTTTACCAAAACCGAAACAAACAAAACAGGACAAAAGTCCCCAAGTATTCCGGCCACAACCCTGCAATATTAGTTCAGGCTCTTTTACTTTTTACCTTTGGAAGAATGTTTAACATGGCAATTGTAGGCATGTAAAAACGTATGGAAATTTATTTAAACAATAGCTGAACGCGACATGAATTATCGATGTCGATTCGAGCAAGGTCTCGGGGTATAGCATTTGATGATTTCCAGAGGAGTCGTGCTGGGGCTTTGTTTAAGTGTTGTCTATTTCGTTTGAGTACAAAGAAAGAGACCCCCAACCGCAAAAGGCCACCCTTTTTCTTGTTCTTTTTCTGAACCAAAGGCTGGACATGAAAAGGAAAGGTTTCCGGTTGGGCTACATCTTCCCAAACATAAGCCTACAATCATGTAGTTTAATGTATTTTCTTTTGAAAAAGGCGGTATTCAGAGATTGAACGTGTAAATAAATGTAATAGCCAACTACGGAACCTTTCCTTTTTTTTCCCTCCTAGTTATTTTTTTAAGGTAAAGGTTAGAGTCGTTCACATGAATTAATTGATTTGTCTAGGAATCCAAAAAGGTGTCATGGGCACACTAAGCATGTGGTGTTGTAGTAAGACTGAGATACATCGCTTTACTTTTATTTGACATATCTTAGATTTAAACTCATACAATTCATTCGCTCTTGTTCACGAGTGAGTTGTGGTAATAACTGTGTTGTCAACGTGTCTTATTATTGTAATATGCATTTTTTAATGTTATTTGTTGTTGGTTTTTACCTTCATCGTTGAGCTTTGGAGGTGTTTTTATCTATTTTGTTTCGAGCCTTTGAGTTAAGGTTTTTACTTTTTTTGTATGGCTCTGTTTATGATCTAGAGACGTTAATTTTCGTGTTTTTTGTTTATAGGAATATGTCCGGATCAAATTTGTTTACCCGAGTTGTAAACTCTCATTGTATTTTTAGATTTTTCCTCTTTTAAGAAAACTAGTGTACTCATATTCAAAAAAAAAACTTTATCAATATATACATATACAGGGACAGAACCCCATAATTTGATGGGTTAATTGCATTTTAGGCCTTAAGAGTTTTGAAACTATTACAATTAAGCCCTTGTTGCTCCCAATATTTTACGATTTATTATCTTTAAGCACCATGTCAATTAAAATTAATAAAATTAAACATTAATCCCTCATTTCTGGGTTTAATTACTTTTTAAGACCTGTCAATTTTAAAATTTGTAAAATTAAACCTAATCTCCTTTAATTTTTATGGTTTAATTACTTTCTAAGACCTATTCGTTTCAAAGTTAATTCGTTTGCCCTTTTGTAGTTCAATCCTCGCTCTGTCTCTACATATAGGGTAATTGTTTAATACATTGATGATGGAAAAAAGTTTTCGTAAGTGGGCTAATTTTATGTTTAGGGTTTTAGTTTAGGATTTAAGTGTATGGCTTTAAGTTTACGTGCCTAAAATTTAAAGTTCATGGTTAGAATTTAAAATTTAGGGTTCATGACTTCGATTGGAGAGATCATCTATGCTCTGCCGTCTGCAGATGTTGCATGTAACACACTCGACCCGGATGTCATATTTGGGCCTCAAGCCCAACCTGTTACCATAAAATTTTGCATCTAGATTTAGCCCAACCCAACTTCATTCATAAAATCCATAAAGTTCAAATATTTCAAAGTAGATCCATAGTTAAAACCTTACATGAGGAGTTCCATTTAAAATACATAATTAAAAACATTCGATTCAATATTTAAAATCAAAAAATAAGAGTTACAATACAACATAGGGTCTTACGAATACATAACCTAAATGATTTAAGCATTATACTGGAACAACAAGTCGATGCTAAGGTCCTACTCCGATGGTGCTCCAACGATGCACGTGAACCTACTAACCTGCGAACGGAAACAACAATTTCGAACATTGAGCTAAAGAAGCTCAGTGGATACACTTTTACTGAACCATGCTTCATGCAAATCATAAATATGAGCATGTAGCTAAGATAATGATATCATGGAATAAAAATAACAAAATTGGCTACCTCTAGCCGCCTAAACACATAGCAAGCAAAGGAAAAGCATTAACTCCTCACAACATATACACATCATACCAACAAACCTAGAGTGAGACTCAGTGCCACACAGCTTCGAGAATGTACATTCAGTATCTCTAACCGTGGTGTTGCAACACTCTTTCTCTGGGTATTTGGATCCCAGCAAACAAGGTAACTCAGCCACTCAAGCCCCTTACTTGGCATGAGACCACACATGATCCACCAAGGATCCTTATAGTTGCTATTAAAATAAGTCACCCAAGGTTTTTATTAAGTTATTACTCATTATGTACGTATATGAGGTTAAATTCTTGATTTCTCATTTTTATTATTCATTTTACCATGTTAGAAGCCCATTGGGCCTTAGTCCTCGAATTATAGGTCTCTTGAACTGAAAACATAAATTTTGGGCAGATTGCCCAACAAGTATGTAACGCCCCAGTTTTAGGGATTAGCGGTTTAGTGGGTTATTAGACGGTCCGGTAGATTGGAGTAGAGATTCGAGTCGGTTTCAAGATCATATATTTTTGGTGTGGGAAAAATTATGGAAAAATGCTTAAAAATCATTATTAATTATTTATTTAATAATGGTGGAATCAATTTTGAAAAATGAGTTTTGGAATATGGACATTTTGGTTAGTGACCAAAATGAAAGTTTTGAAAACTGTGATTTCCTAATGACTAAAATGAAAAGGGTCCAATACTTAGAATCTTTAAGGATCTATTTTACCAATTGGTTTCTGATGATTTCTCCCTTGATTTAACTGATTTTAACATGTGTTTTAATTAATAATTAAATAGGATTTTGTTAAAAGGTTAGTTATCTTTTCTAAAACAAAAATCACGTCATTTTCTCTCATATTTTTCCTCTCCATTCTCTCCTCAGCCAAACACTCAGATTTCATCAAATTTCCAGAGGTGAGGTGGTTTCTAACTTGATTTTATTGTTTCAAATTGTTTTATAAAGATTGATTACACAAAATCTTACAATAATCTTGTGTTTTCTTAGCTTTTCACAAATCAATTGAGGGAGAAACTTCACAATAGGGGTAAGGTCCAAGATATCCTCTATTGTATGGTTCTTTACTGAAATTCCCAAGCATTTGATCCTTGTTTTTGTGTTTCTAATATGATTTTGATGATTTTCTAATAATTTAATGAGTTCTTTAGGGAAAATGAGTTGATTAGAGAATTTGATCTAATTTCCAGTAAGTAATGGTGATTTGATTTATATTTTGGATGTTTAATAATGTTGATAAGTGATTTTTATCAATGGAATCCCGAAACCTAAGAGTCTTTATTTGTTTAGGTTGCTAGTTTTGTGGTTTTGTGGTGGTTTTGTGGTTGTAAGGTTGTTGGAGGTAGTAACTTGTTTTGGATCTATTTTTAGATGTGTTTTGATGTTGGAAATGTTGCTAGGTTGATAGATGTTGGCTGGGTTGTGAATCGAAGTGTTTTGGTTATGTTTTCGGTTATTGTGAAGGGTTGATTGTGAGCATTTGGTGGAAATCCGAGAAGGATTGTGGTTCTTGTGTTCAGAATGCATTATGATGCACTAATCCTCTGTTGTTTTATGGTAAAAATAGGGGAGGTTGATCCGAAAGTGATTTGAGAAGCGTAGGAGGCTTCAGATACTTGTTTTTGTGTCGGTGAATCAAAGTTTTGCGTATCGATGAGTGAAAATGTGGTTTAAAGTGTTTTGCTGTTTTGAGAACATAGTTTGGAAGTTAAGGTAGAGCTTGAAATGCATACCTAGACTCATAAGTAAGTATAAAGTGGTTTTACTCTCTCGGTCGTGCTAGTATTTGCAGTTTTATGCACTTGTTTTAATTACATGTTACCTATTGTTTAAGCATGTTTTAAAGTATTTGATATACTGTTTTTAAGCATGAAATGCTGAAGGATGCACATGGTAAGTGATCCTTGTAAGTATGGTTTATACATGTATATTAAAGCATGGTTGTTGCTTTGGAAAAAAAATGGCATGGTTTAACGCTTGTTAAAACAGTGAGGTAAATGTTAATTGGTTAATTATATTGGCAAGTGATGTGGCTTTAAAATTGTTATCGGATATAGTTGGCCGGCCATAGGATTGAGTGCATTGTAAATAAGTCGTCTTGGATGTTGAGGGGTTTATATTGTGTACCGAATACTCCATCCAAGTACCATAACGATAGAGGAGTTTAACGGTACCGAATACTCCCGTTAGTGGGTTAAGCATCTAACCGATGAGAAGGATTGGTATCCCTGTGGGTTGAGATTATACCCAATTTTTATTGTACCCGGTTGCTATTGTACTGCGATTGTGACTATATCGCTATTCCGGTTGAGATGGCTTGAAGTGTTGGGTTAACACTTGTTGAATCCGTGTATCTGATGAACTCTTTTGTTATTGTACTGGTTAAATGATCACTTGAAAGCCAATATAATTGTTAATGTATCATTGAAATGCTTTATGTTGTATAATGTGATTTAACATGTTTCTCCTTAAGCTTTGCATTTGGTAATAAAGCACGGGAAGGCTTAAGTAGAGGGTTAGCAATGTGACTTGCTGTTGGTTAATGATACATGTAGAATATGGTTTAGTATTCTGGTTTTAATGATGTAAAGTGCATGTTTTTGAAGAGGCATGATGATGTTTTAAAGGATTGTAAGTGTATGGTTTTAAATGCATTGATGGTGTTGTTTTTTAGCATTCCTCACTAAGCCTAGTGTGCTTACGCTCTCATTTTCCATCAATGCAAATAATTGAGGTCCCGGAAGGCAGCAAGAAGCAAGGGGATCTTGGCAAGACTTGTTTCTAAAGTATGTTAAAGACTAGACATTAATGAATAAGGGCAATAGGTACTTGTTTTGGTTTTGGGAGATGTTATGTTGAACTATCTATTTGAGCATGTTTCTTTGGTTGCTCTTGGGTTGTAAATGGCCTTTGAGGACTGCTTTTGGTGTTGGTTTATCTTTTGGTATGTTGCTTGAATGCAAGGTTTGGAAGCATGCCTATATATTTCCTTTTGCAGCATGAAGCCTTGTTGTGATGTTAAAGTTGATTTGCTAGTTGGCTTGTGATATGTCTTGCATGTTGGTATTGTGTTTAAAGCATGTTGGGTTGATTAGAGTATGATTTTGGGATGAAAAACCAGCAAAATGTGACATTATAGGCTTAGGCGTATCGATACGTGGGGGACCGTATTGATACGGCTAGGCAAAATCAGGTTTGTGGGATCGATACAGGTACTGTGTGTTTCGATACGCCTAGGCAAATTTGGCCAGGCGTACCGATACGGGTATGGGTGTTTCGGTACGAGTTTTAGCCTCTGGAATTCACTTTTTCAACTCGAGCCCGCGTATCGAAACACCTAAGGAGTCGTATTGGTACGGTATGTAACATTTCAAAAGTTAGGTAATTCCGTTAGGTGTATCGATACGACAAGGTGGTGTATCGAAACGAGGTGTTTTAAACCGTATCAATAAGGGCTTACCTGTATCGGTACAGATAGTTGATTTTCGGTAAATGTCTTTTAAGTAGTTTTGTCATTCTTGCAATTTAGTCCCTGAATCTTGCCAATGCAATTATAGGTGATAAAATGATTAGTTTGAGCTGAAATCTGAGACATATGCATGAAACCTGACTAAATTAAGGTGGGTAACTTAAAATGTGGGTTTTGTCCTATAACTTGTCAAATTACAACTTGGTCCCAAAATTGAAAGTTTGGTCAATTAGATGTCAAACTGATGCCCGATTGATTTAGGATTACACTTGTTATCTGCATGAACATATAGGAGTAATAATTGGCATTTAGATAAGATAAAAAGGGAAAAATAGACCAGGTTTTATGTATCTCTCTGGTTTACTTCGGCAAACCTAATGTAGCTTCCTCGATTCAGACTGACGGCTCGACCGGGTCAAGGGGGTTATATTTGGTGGTATTAGAGACAAGTTTGGTTCATTTGGGAGGTTGTTGTATTGTTGCCGTGAGTTATGCTTTGTTGTTTGATTTGTACGGTGATTCTTATATGTACGTTGGTTGCTATGTACGGTGATTGATATATGCACGTTGACTACATTATGCCATGCTGGGGGAAATTGGGGGTACACATTGCCTTATTATTATAGTCTTGAAAATTGATTTTTAAAATGGAAAGTCTTGGATCCTTGCTTGAGGCTGGCCTGACTATTTTGTTTTAAAATGATTATCATGCCCTAGATATATTTTAGCATGATAGAACCGATGAGAGAGTTGCGATCTAGCGCGATTGCTGCTGCCGTTGGGTAGGATGATGAAGGAGAAGTTGTACCTCCTAGAGGGTTACCACCACCCCCACTTAATCCACCTGAGGGAGTGGAGCAAGTACTACCTACGCCAGCTGGGCCATGGGTGGGTAATATGGCACCGTTGATACAAGCCATTACTGATGCATTTTAGGCAGTAGTTGCGGGTGTTCGCGTGCCAGCACCATTGGTTGATGGGCAAGGTTTGCCGCTTAAGCGTCTTCGTAGTTTGGGTGGAGTTGAATTCTGAGGTTTGTCGCCTGAGGCTTTCGAGGGTTGGTTGGCCAGTACTAAGAGGATATTAGGCCTGATGGGGTGCACCGATGCTCGTAAGCTAGGTTATGATGTTTCCCTGCTGTAGAGTGATGCCTATACGTGGTGGACTACCACGATATCAGGTATGGCGACCGATGATGTGACTTGGGAGTTCTTCTGTGAGGTTTTTCAGAAGAAATTTTTAGGGGTCCGATATCAGGACGAGAAGAAACGTGAGTTTATGGCATTGATATAGGACGGTATGTCTGTTACGGAGTACGAGGTGTAGTTTGTGAGGCTGAGTCGCTATACACCTAAGTTGGTTATTGACGAGTGTACTCGATGTGATCGTTTCCGTTATGGGCTTGTGCAAGATGTTAAGACATACATGCTTGCTGCTGATTATACCGATTTTGACGTGTTGGTCTCGCGAGCCAAGGATGTAGAGCAGAATTTGGGTTTAGCTTCGGGATTGTGAGGTTCTAGCTCGGGTAAAAGAGTTGTTAATTCGGGTTATAGTGGTGGTCAAGCCAAGAGACACTGTGATAGGAGGTTCTGCCCGGAGCCGAGGCATGGCGGAGGTGTTGTGGGACGTGAAGTCCAGGGGCAATGAGCTCAGGCTAGAGCACCGTTTAGCTCATGTTGGGTTTGTGGATCCTGAGATCATTTGAGGCGAGATTTCCCGCGTTTGGTCAGGGAAGGTCAGACACCTACACATGTGGTGGCTAATGCTTGTTGGAGTTATGGGTCAGGCGACCATCAGAGGCATGATTGTCCGTTGTTGGTTCAAGTGGGCAGGGTGTTGCACCTGTTGTTGCTCCTCAACGAGGTCGTGGTCGTGGTCGCGGACTGTTTTAGCATCTAGATGTGGGTGTTAGAGTGACTAGTTCTCTTGGGGAGACTGTAGTAGTTAGGAGATTGTATCGTAGGTGTCCGCTGATGGTTCAGGGACATGTGTTCACCGTGGAATTGCTGGAGTTACCATTCCATGGTTTTGATGTGATTTTGGGTATGGATTGGTTGATCGAACACCAGGCAGTGGTGAATTTTGAGGCCAAACGGATATTCTTGAGGTTGTCGAATGATTATGAGGTGGTGGTTGTTGGCGAGAATGCCAAGTTTTTGTCTAATATTGTTTCAGCTTTGAAAGCAAGTCGAATATTGGATTCGGGATGTCAGGCTTATTTGGCCTATGTTATGAATCCTGGATCAAATGAGTTGAGAGTGCAGGATGTTCGCACCATATGTGAGTTCCCGGGTGTTTTTCTGGAAGAGTTACCAGGGTTGCCACCTGACTGTAAGGTAGAGTTTGGAATTGAGGTTTTTACAGGTACGGTACTAGTATCGATAGCTCCGTACCGCATGGCTCCGAAGGAATTAAAGGAGTTGAAGACGCAGTTGTAGGAGTTGCTTGACCGTGGGTTCATTAGACCTAGTATCTCACCGTGGGGAGCGTCAGTGCTGTTTGTTAAAAAGAAAGATGGTACGTTACGGATGTGTATAGATTACCGGCAGCTGAATAAGTTGACCATAAAGAACAAGTATCCCTTGCCACAGATAGATGACATGTTTGATCAGTTCAGGGGAGCTTCGGTGTTTTCAAAGATAGATTTGAGGTCGGGGTACTACCAGTTGAACACGAAGAAGGTGGATGTGCCCAAAATAGCTTACCGTACAAGGTACGGGCACTATGAGTTTCTTGTAATGTCGTTTGGTTTGACCAATTCTCTAGCTGCTTTTATGGACATGATGAACCGTGTGTTTTATGAGTTTTTGGACCAGTTTGTGGTTGTACTTATTGATGATATCCTTGTGTACTCCCGTACTGAGGAAGACCATGATAGACATTTGAGAATTGTGCTTTAGACGCTGTTGGCTAATCAATTTTATGCTAAGTTATGCAAATGTGAGTTTTGGCTTAGGGAAGTTGTGTTTCTCGGGCATGTTGTGTCAGCCGAAGGGATCCGTGTCGATCCGCATAAGGTGGAAGCCGTAATGAGTTGAAAGGAGCCTAAGTCGGTAACGGAGGTTAGGAGTTTCCTTGGTTTGGCTGGTTACTACCGAAGGTTTGTAGAACGATTCTCTAGTTTGGCGACTCCATTAACAAAATTGCTACAGAAGAATGTTCGATTTGAGTGGACGGAGGATAGACATTGAGCTTTCAAAAGATTGAAGGAAGCCTTGACGTGAGCTACAGTCTTGGTTCAGCCAGAATCGGGGAAGAAGTTTGTTGTTTATAGTGATGCGTCGTATGTTGGGCTTGGTTGTGTGTTGATGCAGGGGGTAAGGTAGTAGCGTATGCATCTAGACACTTGAAGGTGCATGAGCGTAACTACCCTACTCATGATCTTGAGCTTGCAGCGGTTGTGTTTGCCTTGAAGATCTGGATGCATTATATTTATGGTGAGAAATATGTAGTTGAGGCATACTATTTTCATTTCAACGATGATGGGGTGTTGTGTTTCAAAGATCGAACAGTGGTGCTTGGAGATGAAGAGTTGAGGCATACTATTTTGACTGAGGCGCGTGCTAGTCCTTTTGCGATGTATCCCGGTAGTACTAGAATGTATCGAGGGTTGAAGGAAGAGTACTATTGGGTTGGACTAAAGAAAGATGTAGCTGATTTCATTGCTCAGTGTATGGTTTGTCAGTGGGTAAAGGTTGAGCATCAGTTTCCTTCCGAGCTGTTGCAACCGTTGAGGATATCAGAATGGAAATGGGAAAGAATCACCATGGATTTTGTGTCTGGGCTACCTTTGACACTGACCAAAAAGGATTCCATCTGGGTGATTGTGGATCAGTTTACGAAGTGTACACATTTTGTGCCAGTGCATGCTACGTATACCTTGGACAAGTTGGCTGAGTTGTACATCTCTGAGATTGTGCGTTTGCATGGGGTGCCCAAATTTATAGTTTCGGATAGGGATTTGCGGTTCACTGCAAGGTTTTGGGGGAGTTTGCATCGTGCCTTGGGGACCCGGTTGAGTTTCAGTACCTCTTATCATCCTCAGTCGGATGGTCAGTCAGAGCGTGTGATTCAGGTTCTCGAGGATATGCTGAGGTGTTGTGTTATTGAGTACCAGGGAACGTGGGAGAAGCAGTTACCGTTAGTGGAGTTTGCTTACAATAACAGTTATCATGTTAGCATACAAATGGCACCCTATGAGGCGTTGTATGGTAGGGAATGTCGAACGTCTGTGTGTTGGGCAGAAGCGGGGGAAAAGTTTGCATCTATGCCCAATGTTCGAAAAGAAACAACTGAAAAGGTAAAGTTGATATGTGAGCGCTTGAAAGTAGCCGCCGATCGCCAGAAATCCTATGCGAATTTGAAGCGTAGGGATATAGAGTACGCTGTGGGTGATAAAGTGTTTTTGAAGGTGTCGCCCTAGAAAAAGGTGTTGCATTTTGGGCGAAAATGAAAGCTTAGCCCGATGTTCATTGGGCCATACAAGGTTGTTGGGCGTGTGGGTCCTGTTGTGTATCATTTGAGGTTACCTCCGGAGTTGGGAAAGATTCATGATGTGTTCCACGTTTCGGTGTTGCGGAGGTATATGTCAGATCCATCGCATATTATACAGGTGGAAGAGATTGAGTTGAGATTGGATCTATCTTATGATGAGGAACCAGTAGAGATTCTTGATACTAGCAGTAAGGTGCTCCGTGGCAAAACAGTCGAGCTGGTTAAGGTGTTGTGGAAGCACCACAGTGTTGAGGAGGCCGCCACATGGGAGCGTAAGTCGGATATGCTGAATCAGTTTCTGCACCTGTTTCCTCTAGGTAAATTTCGGGGACGAAATTTCTTAAGTGGGGGAGACTTGTAACGCCTCAGTTTTAGGGCTTAGCGTTTTAATGGGTTATTAAACGGTCTGGTAGACCGGAGTAGAGATTCGAATCGGTTTCGGGATCATATATTTTTGGTGTGGGAAAATTATTGGAAATGCTTAAAAATCATTATTAATTATGTATTTAATAATGGTGGAATCAATTTTGAAAAATGAGTTTTGGAAGATGGACATTTTGTTTAGTGACCAAAAATGAAAGTTTTGAAAACTCTGATTTCCTAGTAACTAAAATGAAAAGGGTCCAATACTTAGAATCTTTAAGGAGCTATTTTACCAATTCGTTTCTGATGATTTCTCCCTTGATTTAACTGATTTTAACATGTGTTTTAATTAATAATTAAAGAGGATTTTGTTAAAAAGTTAGTTATCTTTTCTAAAACAAAAATCACGTCATTTTCTCTCAACTTTTTCCTCTCCATTCTCTCCTCAGACAAACACTCAGATTTCATCAAATTTCCAGAGGTGAGGTGGTTTCTAACTTGATTTTATTGTTTCAAATTGTTTTATAAAGATTAATTACACAAAATCTTACAATAATCTTATGTTTTCTTAGCTATTCACAAATCAATTGAGGGAGAAACTTCACAATAGGGGTAAGGTCCGAGATCTCCTATATTGTGTGGTTCTTTACTGAAATTCCCAAGCATTTGATCCTTTTTTGTGTTTCTAATCTGATTTTGATGATTTTCTAATGATTTAATGTGTTCTTTGGGAAAAACGAGTTGATTTGCAAATTGGATCTGATTTATAGTAAGTAATGGTGGTTTGATTTATATTTTGGATGTTTAATAATGTTGATAAGTGATTTTTATCAATGGTCCCGAAACTTAAGAGTCTCTATTTGTTTAGGTTGCTAGTTTTGTGGTTTTGTGGTGTTTTTGTGGTTGTAAGGTTGCTGGATGTAGTAGCTTGTTTTGGATTTGTTTTTAGATGTGTTTTGATGTTGGAAATGATGTTAGGTTGATAGATTTTGGCTGGGTTGTGAATCGAAGTGTTTTGGTTATGTTTCCGATTGTTGTGGAGGGTTAATTGCGAGGGTTTGGTGGAAATCCGAGAAGGATTATGGTTGCTATGTTCAGAATGCATTATGATGCATTAATCCTCTGTTGTTTTTTGGTAAAAATATGGGAGGTTGATCCGAAAGTGATTGGAGAAGCTATAAGGCTTCGAATACTTATTTTTGCACCGACGAATCAAAGTTTCGCGTATCAGTGAGTGAAAATGTGGTTTAAAGTGTTTTGCTATTTTGAGAACAGAGTTTGGGAGTTAAGGTAGAGTTTAAAATGCTTACCTAGACTCGGAAGTAAGTATAAAGTGGTTTTACTCTCTCGATCATACTAGTATTTGACGGTTTTATGCACTTGTTTTAATTACATGTTACCTACTGTTTAAGCATGTTTTAAAGTATTTGATATATTGTTTTAAGCATGAAATGCTGAAGGATGTACATGGTAAGTGATCATTGTAAGTATGGTTTATACTTGTGTATTAAAGCATGGTTGTTGCTTTGGAAAAAATGGCATGGTTTAACGCTTGTTAAAACATTGAGGTAAATGTTAATTGGTTAATTATATTGGCAAATGATGTGGTTTTAAATTTTTTATCGGATATAGTTGGTCAGCCATAGGATTGAGTGCACTATAAATAAGTCGCCTTGGATGTTGAAGGGTTTATATTGTGTACCGAATACTCTATCCAAGTACCCTAGCGGTAAAGGGGTTTAATGGTACCAAATACTCCCGTTAGTAGGTTAAGCATCTAACCGATGAGAGGAATTGGTATCTCTGTGGGTTGAGGTTGTACCCGATTGTTATTGTACCTGGTTGCTATTGTACCGCGATTGTGATTGTATCGCTATTCCGGTTGAGATGGCTTGAAATGTTGGGTTAACACTTGTTGAATCCGTGTATCTGATGAACTCTTTTGTTATTGGATTGGCTAAATGATCACTTGAAAGCCAATATAATTGTTAATGTATCATTGAAATGCTTTATGTTGTATAATGTGATTTATACATGTTTCTCCTTAAGCTTTGCATTTGGTAATAATGCATGGGAAGGCTTAAGTAGAGGGTTAGCAATGTGACTTGTTGTTGGTTAATGATACATGTAGCATATGGTTTAGTATGCTGGTTTTAATGATGTAAAGTGCATGTTTTTAAGAGGCATGATGATGTTTTAAAGGATGGTTTTAAGCGTATGGTTTTAAATGCATTGATGGTGTTGATTTTGAGCATACCTTACTAAGCCTAGTGTGCTTACGCTCTCATTGTCCATCAATGCAGATAATTGAGGTCCCGGAAGGCAGCAAGAAGTAAGGGGATCTTGGCAAAACTTGTTTCTAAAGTATGTTAAAGACTAGACTATAACGAATAAGAGCAATGTGGTACTTATTTTGGTTTTGGGAGATGTTATGTTGAACTCCTTGTTTGAGCATGTTTCTTTGGTTGCTCTTGGGTTGTAAATGGCCTTTAAGGATAGATTTTGGTGCTGGTTTATCTTTTGGTATGTTTCTTGAATGCGATGTTAGGGAGCATGCCTATAGATTTCCTTTTGCAGCATGAAGCCTTGTTGTGATGTTAAAAAGTTGTGTTGCTAGTTGTCTTGTGATATGTCTTGCATGTTGGTATTGTGTTTAAAGCATGTTGGGTTGATTAGAGTATGATTTTGGGATGAAAAACCAGCAAAATGTGACTTTATAGGCCCAGACGTATCGATACGCGGGGGACCGTATCGATACGGCTAGGCAAAATCAGGCTTGTTGGATCAGTACAGGTACTGTGTGTTTCGATACGCCTAGGCAAATTTGGCCAGGCGTACCGATACGGGTATGGGTGTTTCGGTATGAGTTTTAGCCTCTGGAATTCACTTTTTCAACTCGAGCCTGCGTATCGAAACACCTAAAGAGCCGTGTCAGTACGGTATGCAACATTTCAAAAGTTAGGTAATTCCGTTAGGCGTATCGATACGACAATGTGGTGTATCGAAACGAGGTGTTTTAAACCATATCGATACGGGCTTACCTGTATTGGTACAGACATCTGATTTTCGATAAATGTCTTTTGAGTAGTTTTGTCATTCTTGCAATTTAGTCCCTGAATCTTGCCAATGCAATTATAGGTGATAAAATGATTGGTTTGAGCTGAAATATGAGACATATGCATGAAACCTGACTAAATTAAGGTTGGTAACTTAAAATGTGGGTTTTTGTCCTATAACTTGTCAAATTACAACTTGGTCCCTAAATTGTAAGTTTTGTCAATTGGATGTCAAACTGATGCCTGATTGATTTGGGGTTACACTTGTTATTTGTATGAATACATAGGAGTAATAATTGCCATTTAGATAAGATAAAAAGGGAAAAAATGGTTCGGTTTATGTATCTCTCCGGTTTGCTTCGGCAAACCTAATGTAGCTTCTTCGATTCAGACTGACGGCTAGACCGGGTTAAAGAGGTTATAGAGTATCGATACTCACATAAGAGTACTGATATGCTCCAGTGGGTACCGATACCCACTTACATGTATCGATACTTAACTTGCCCTCTAAAGGGGTTTAACCAAAACCTCGTACTAATACACGAGGCCATGTACCGATACCCCATCTGTACCGATACACTCCCAAGCGTACCGATACCCATTTTGGCTACTGGAATTTGATGGAAATGGGTACCAATACCCCCTTAGGCATACCGATACACCCTTCCAATTTGGCTTGATTTCATCCGTTTTAACACAGGGTACCAATACACGTTCAACCCGTACTGGTACTTGAACCCATAATTTATTTTTTGGAGTTTGTAATTCACCTCTCAGGCCCCCAAAACTCAAAGGCAAGACCTTAAATCGAACCTACGATTTGTGGAAGGTAGTTTAAGTGGTTTTCTACCATTTTTACACCACTTTAACACCAAATTTAAGATTAGCCATTAATGAAGTGTCAAGCATTCAAGCAACCAATTTATCAAACTAGCAACAAGGAAAGCACATTAATGATTTCCAGGAAGATATGGGAGTTACTAGTGTACTAACATTGATTAAAAGCTGCAAACAAAGCTCATAGTCAACACCTCAAGCCTTCCTCTTCTCTTGAGCCTTGGAAGCTTCTCCAACCTTTTGCACTATAAAGAGATGTTGTAAAACAAGTTACAACATTGCTGGAGACTTAAGATATGAAAAAGAAAGGATTATACAATGAGTAATGGAGTCAAATCCCTCTATTCTCATTCTTCCTCTTCAATCCCACCAAACACTCATTTTCCAACCTCCATTAAAACCACCATTCTTACCTTGGTAGAGATCATTGAGTGGTGATTATCCTTCTCTCAAAGACCAATCTGAGATTCACACTTAAAATAACAAAGATCACACATTTAGACTTGGTTCATGGGAGGGAGCTGAGCTTGGATGAATAGAGGAGACAAAGGGACATGGTGATATCACCAATTATCTTTTCTGCAGAGAAATAATGAAGCCTCCCTCTTCCACTCTCTTCAAAAAGATGAAGTTACCCCGCTACTCCTCCTTCAAACTCTCAACTCATCACCCTACCAAAGCCCAAGCCCAACAACCCAAAACAAGCTCACAAAGGCTCTCAAGGTCCAAACATCACGACGCAAACATAAAGCTCACGCTTCGGGTTAAACCGACCCTCATATTCTGAAATCTGAGTCGTTACATTGCAGCCTTAGTTGCTCTTGAGCCAGTGACAGAGCTATGTGGACTGTGGGAGGGGTAATTGCCACCCAGTCCCCCAAAGAATTTTTTTACCTTTGGTCACCTATAATTTTTTTAAAAAATTAAATTATTTATGAATTTGCCCCTACTTTCAAAAATTTATATTTTGTCCTACCTAAAATCCTGGCTTCGTCCCTATCTTGAGCAACGTAGGATTCACTAAGCTTTAATGTCACTGTATTAACGAAAAAAAGAAGCTATCCTGCTTTTTAATTTCCTTTTTCCTCGGGGAAAAAAAAGGAAGTTTGAATCTTTAAGGTTGAATTGAGACATGATTAGTTGAATTGGTGTTGATTAAACAAGTGTTTGTGCATGTGGAGGTTGGCTTACTTTAGGGGAGGGGCAGTTGGCTTAAAACCCCTTTATTTCATTTAACTTATACTTTTCCCAACAAAAGTAGTTATGGAAAACAATCTCACATTAATTATTTCCCTTAATCTTACATGGAATTCCATTTTCAATTTAATATATATAGAAAACAAAACAACTAAACCTACTCCATATAGATAAAAGAAAATCTAAACCGAACACAACGCAATTAATATTAATTGTTATAAATAAAATTAACCTTGAATATTAAAAATATTTTATAAATATTTAAGTTAGTATTCGACAATAAAATTATTAGGGATGAAAATGGTGTTATAAATATATGTATTATAAAATATTAATGTGTATTATAAAATATACAATAGCAATGGAGTTATTTTTCTAAATGATATTAGTGGCATTTTCATTTCTTAATAACCTTAATTTCTTGAAATGCTCCATTCATCCTTAATCTGTCGATTTGCAATTTTGTATATAAAATTATTTTTTTCTCTTTTTTTTGTGTAATTTAACAATCAAGAAAGGGTCATGGTCCCACTAGGACATTATGTCCTCAAAATTTTCACTATTTTAAAGTAAAATTAAAAGTTTAAATAAAAAAAATTGAAAAAAGGAGCATCGAGTGTTTGGAAGCAATTGGATATGTCTGTCCCCCACCTATACCCGTTGGCCAAATTTTGCATTGGGACAGCTTGGTGAGACCGACCTGCCCTTTCTTTTTCACTTTTGTATAAATAATGTATACACACAAAAATACACTAAAACATATAATTGTATATTTTTCGGTTTGTACAGTTGTTATCGTAATATATAGAATAATATAATTTTGAATGTATTTAAATATATAATATTTTAATTTATAAGTGAAAAGAAGAATGAATAATTTAAATATTATATTAAAAATGAAAAGATGAAACCAACTCCTCAAAATTAAGTGTGTGATGCAGATCAATTTAAATTAGTTAGGGTAAAGCCCTGAAAAACCGAAAAGATAACAAAAAAAATGAAAAGGTGAGAAAAAAAAAGAAAGTTTCAAATAGCAATTGATATCTCCATTGCAACAACTAATCTTAACTTTCCAAAGTAGTAATCGAGGGAGGGTTCCATATGTAACCACACACATGATTTTGAAGTAGATGTGATAGCTCAATCCTTAAAACATAGATTGATGGTATCCGCTATCACTTGGTCTAATGGTATGAGAAGTTAGATTCTTAAAAAATTTAAAATTTTAAATTCTGATATTGTAAATAGGAAAATTAAGTTAAGATAGTCACTTCTACAATAAATCTTTGCAATACTTAATTTAAATTAATTAATTAATACGTCAAATATCAGTGATTGTAAAAAAAATATTTAAATTTCTTTCTAGCTTTCCTTTTTTTTTCTTCCTTGTTCAGCCCTCAAATATTCAACAAACAAACGAAGGTATTTTAGGTTGTTTTCATTGACACGATAATGTTATTAGCTTGGGTTCTAACAAAAAACAAACAAACCGATAATAACATTATTATAAAAGATTACGCACTACATAATTTAATACCAACATGGTTCAATTATTATACTGGGTCTAAATACATCCTAGCAGGCAACCAACCAATTTGATTAATACAATCTTTGTGATTATCTAAAATGAAGTATTAAAAACTAGGCCTAAAGTTTAGTCCCTATATTTGTTTGAGAAATTAAATTTATGTATTATTATCATTTGAAAAATCTAATCCTTTTTGTTTAATTTTACTGTTAATGGAACTTATTGAGTGGTTTTAGTGAAAAAATATTGTTATTTTTAGAAAATTCAGGGTTTGTCTGTACAATGTATGTGAGTTTTCAAATGGCTAATAATAAAGAATATATATTACCATGTAATCACACTAGAATATTTATTATTTAAAAAAATTACAAAAGTCTGCATATTTACTCTTTAAAAATTAAAATCTAAATCACTAACCCAAAAAATCTAATTCCTAGATTTCATTGGTTGCCCTCCCGGTTCTAAGGCTTGATCTTGGCTAATCCGGGTTAACCCGTCACACACCTGATTTTGGTGGGTGAATCTCCCAACGAGAATTTTCTGGATGCACAAAGCCTCGAAGACCTGCTCAAGCGATACCAAGATGCTTACCACTTGGACCAACCTGTTAATTCTCTAATTCCTAGATTTAACCCTAATCCTTATATACTAAATCACTAAAAAGGAGGGATTGTTTTTTTTTCTAATAATAATAATAATAAAAGCTGTATTTGGTGAAGTAATGGTATGGTACTTGATTAATCATGTTCCCCATTTTCCCTTTTTTTTTACAATTATGGGTATTTTTGTAAACTGAAAATCACATCCATTGTTGCAGCATTGGGTAAAAACCTACTGCTTGCTTCACATGCTGTCATTCTATTTATTCATTGAGAACAAAGACAAAACATACATTGGATTTGAGATGCATACCCTACACCTTCATCTCTCTGTCTGTCTTTCAAGCTTCTGGTTCTCCAAGATTCTAAGCCGGACATCATCTTCATCTCTGCAAATCTAATCCAACCGTTAAATACCCACCTTTCTAATCTTGTTTGTTGTCTTTTTTTCTTTGTAAAAGAAAAGGAAAAGAAAAAAGAAAAATCCATCACTGTTCCTTTCGGGTGTTATGCACTGCTCTGTTCATGGCTGCTGCCTCCCAAATATTTCAGAACAAAGAGAGTGATGGTAACAGTAACAGTAACAATGAAGTCAGCAGGCAAGAAATACAGGCCGCCATTGCCAAGGCCGTGGAGCTTAGAGCTTTACATGCAGCTTTGATGCTAGGCAACAGCCCTGCAAGTCAAAAGCACCCTTCTTTTTCTTCTCCTGTTTCACGCCCTGCTTCTCAGTTCTCGGCTCAAGATTACCCTGTTTTCACTCCTGTGAGTCCATCTCTCTCTCTCTAAATGAGTTGTTTGAATTATGTGTGTTCATTTATTTGATGGGGTAGGCATAAATTTGTTTTCTTCCCTGTTACATGCTTGTCTTGACTCTTGAGTCTCCAAGGCAATGAATCAATAGATCCAGGGATTTAAATCGCAATTGCAATAGCGTTTTCGGTCTCATTGCGGTCATCGCTGGTATTGCAGTCTTGAATTTTGTTAATAAAAGATGTTATTGCGGAAACAGTTGTGAGTTTGACGGTTTCGGACGATGTCGAAACTGCTATATAACGGTTGTTATTGCGGTTGTGGACAGATGTTTACAGCTGTTTAAATCCCTGAATAGATTCAAGGATCAATCTTTAGCTTTTTTCATAATGATTTGTTAGAGTTCAAGTTCTATGTGAAATGGCAATGCTTGTGGTCACTAACTTTGGGGAAGCATTTTGACAGAGTTATGAAGATGAAGCATTATCCGGATACCATACAAATAGCCAAGTTTTATCTGAAAGTTGGGATGAATATGGCTTGGAAGCAAGTGAAACTGTTTTATCAGATTACAAGAGAGATATTTCGGCTTCGAGGAAAGAATTCTCTCCGGCAATGGCTACCTTCGAATCGCATGTTTGTCCGGCCGAAGATCAAAAATCCGTTACCGGTTCTTGTGCAAACCACATCACTGTCCTACAAACATCTCCGGGAAGTGAATTTTACAAGCTCAGTAGGAGTAGGAGGAACAGTTTGGGGGATTTCAAGTCACTGTCATCTTGCAATCGATGCAAGCCCGCCGTTATAACGACCTACTCCGAACATGTAGCTAGGAACATCAAGAATTCGAATACGGTGGTGCCGCTAACCGACTCTCACTCGTCTGTTCAACCGCAACCGAAGAATCGAGGGGTGATTTCGTGGTTATTCCCTAAGTTGAAGAAGAAACATAAGAATGGGAGTTCGCCTACTCAGACAGAATCAGAGGATGTTTCGCAAATATTCAAGGAGTTCGGCATGTTATCGACAGAAAAATTGAAGAAAGAGCTGATGAGAGCAAATGAGAATAGGGATGCCGCATTGATGGAAGTTGCTGAGATGAGATCTTCATTAGGTGACCTCAAGCAGAAGCTGGAGTATCTAGAAACCTATTGTGAAGAGCTGAAGAAAGCCTTAAGGCAAGCAACACAAACAAAGGATTCCCAAATCAATGAAAAGCTTGGGAAAGGAAAGTCCATGGGTGGCAACGGAGAAAACCCGATGCCGGTTGGCGAGGAGGTAATGGTAGAGGGTTTCTTGCAGATAGTATCCGAAGCACGATTATCGGTGAAACATTTCTGCAAGACACTTGTTGTTCAGATTGAAGAGAGTGACAGTACTTTAATGGACAACTTGAATTTGCTTCTTCAACCATATAAACTTTCATTGAATTCCAAGTACTCGAAGGCGGTACTATACCATTTGGAAGCAATCATAAACCAATCACTCTACCAAGATTTCGAGAATTCCGTGTTTCAGAAAAACGGATCCCTGAAGCTCTTGGACCCTCAACAAGATCGCCAAGCTCAGTTTTCATCATTTGTTGCACTAAGAAACCTCAGTTGGAATGAAGTGCTGAGGAAAGGAACTAAATACTACAGTGAAGAATTCAGTAAGTTTTGTGATCAGAAGATGAGTTTAATCATTTCGACGCTGAACTGGAGGAGACCGTGGCCCGAACAGCTGCTGCAGGCCTTCTTTGTCGCTGCAAAATGCATATGGTTGCTGCATTTGCTTGCTTTCTCATTCAATCCAGCGTTGGGAATCTTAAGGGTTGAAGAAAATAGAAGCTTTGATCCACATTACATGGAAGATATGTTCATGGAGAGGCAAAAGTCACACGGACCGAGTCAGGTTAAGGTCATGGTAATGCCTGGATTCTATGTGCAGGGAAGGGTTTTAAGGTGTAAGGTGATTTGCAGATATAAAATTGTAGCTTAAGCAACTTGCTTAAAATTCTTTTTCTGAAATGGTTCTTTCAAGGGCAGATTCAGCTTCAAGTAGCAAAAGTTTGTAACTAGCTGATAGGTCTTAATATATAAGATTGCTAATAGCCTTCTTCTGTATTATTAATTTCACTCTATGTTATCCGAATTTAATGTATGCGTCTAACATAAGAATATACCATTAAAAAAAGTTTTATTTTGATACACAATCCGTATAAAATATTTTTACACAACCCTCCTATAAAATCTAAAATCTAAAACTCTAACCCTAACACCATAAATTCTAAAACCTAAACTCTAGCCCTTAAACTCTAACCCTAAACCTTAAATTCTAAACCCTACAACTTAAATCCCTAAATTTTTTAACCCTAAACTAAACCTCTAATCCCTAAATTTAAAAAGCACGTGTAAACTTTAATTTACTCGGACTGTGTATCAAACTTTTTCTCTTAAAAAATATATATTTTTAATGATTTTCGAAAACAACAGTCAAACATGAGTATTTTAAAAAAAATGCCAGGCCATTTAGTTCACAAATGTAACATTTTTTTTTGTTGAAAGATCACAAATGTAACATTACTTGGTGCATTAGTGGGTAGGTTACAATTAGGGCCGTAGAGGTGCAAACGGGTCATTTAATTCGGTTTTGATTCGGGTCATTTCAGTTCAGGTCATTTCAGGTTTGACTACATTTGATTCGGGTCTGGTTATGTTTTAGTTCTTATTTATGGCGATTTCGGTTCGGGTATCGGGTCAGGATATCAGGTCGGTTGATTTTGAGTTAATAAGAGATCGATCAGTTTTAGTCAGGTTTTCAGGCCGAGTTAAGTTTTTCACCCTATATATGACTTTATATAACATGTATATTTGACTTTTTGGTTAGTTGTGCGGCAGTTCATATCTCATATTTATTTATTTATTTTAATATTTTTTATTTCAGGTTGCCTTCGGTTCAAGTTACTTTCAGTTCGGGTGAAATCGGTTCGGTTGAAAATCGGTTTAGGTCCATTCGGTTCGGTTGAAAATCGGTCGGGGTCTATTTTCGGTTCAACTGAAATTCGGTTTAGTTTAATTCGGGTTTCGGATCAAATTCGGTCATCGTATTCGGGTCAGTTTCGAATCTCGATTCAGTTCTCGTGTCAAGTTTACCAGGTCTAATTAGGGGTATTAAAAAATACTCACCTGAAATATTTGACCTTTCGACCCGCCCTCTCGATAGAAAATATAAAGGTATTTTTCTTTGAAAAGTAAAATTTTTAGGCCGTATACCCTACCCGCTAAATATCACGGTTTCACGAGTCAGGTCTGGGCCATAATATTAGGCTTAAACGGGTACTGGCCCGATCATTTTTTAAACTTTTTTATTTTAAAATTTTGTATTTATCTAGTTGTGATAAAAAAGGATAGAGTAAAAAAAATATTTAGGTCATTAAGAAAAAGGAATAAAGAATCAAGGTACTAACATAATTCAAAAAAGAAAATAAGAATTTCACAAATTTATTTTTAATATATCTTTTGAATTATAAGTTTGGTCGAATAAACATTCAATAAGAAATTTTGAAAAACTTAACATAATAATCTAATCAATAAATATATTTACATAAAACATATGAAAACATGTATTTATATTTAATGTGCTATCGATACATAAATTTAATTGTAATACTAGTTTTAATCATACATTCGGTAGACATCATATTTAATGTGTTACCGATACATAAATCTAATTGTAATACTACTTTTAATCAAGCATTCGGTAGACGTCTGCAGATTTCCTGTATTCTTGGTGGGCACCGTAAAGACCACGCTTCTCGCCACAAGGAGTAATCATACTAAGCAACTGTCGTTGTAATCAAGAAGGATGCATGATTTTCTCTGAAAGAGCGTGAGTTATTAGAGAGTTATATTAGAAATTTAGGATTATGAAATATAAACCTTTAGGGGTACAAACTTAAATATTTATAAAAAATATAAAAAAATACATAAATTATATAAAAATTTAAAACTTTTAAGAGTGCAGCTACTCTAACACCCTTCAGTTCATCTCTAGTTGTAATTATATTGATGGTATTGATCCTTGCTTTTATTCAATATTGAATATCATGATTATGGATGGAGGAGGGGACGGTTTAACTCTAGCATGTATTCTGTAAGACAATGTATTTTGTCAGCTAAACATTGATGGAAATTAAAATAGATGTTTATTTGGTGAAGAATTACTTCTTAAGGCCAGAGTTTGTATTTTGCCTTGCATCAACAAATGTGAAGATTGTTTGATTTTGTCACTCCTGGTCTAATAATGTATTTCAATAATCATACCGAATAAACTGTCAAAACCGAATAATGTTTTTCAACAATTGTATGTCTTTCTGTTTATCCGCAGGAATGGACCGAATGGAGTACTAGGGGCAGTCGCACTTTTAAAATTTTTGAATTTACACTTCCTGAAATTTTTAAAATTTGACATAGTTTTATTAAGTATAAAATGTTGCACCTCTGTTGATTGTGTAAATCTCTTCCTTTTTGCGCTATTTGTCAACTAGTAAAGAGTTCCAAGTTGTTTTTCATTAAGTAGAGAAATAATTTTACTTCAACACAAACGTCAGAGATCAAGCTCATACAAAATATGACAACATAAACATCATTCAACAATCAATCTCACCTTTTTTATACAGCCATTGTGTACTCAGCCGGTGCAATTAGTAGAAATTGATTTGTAAGGGTCTGCCCCTAAACAATCTTGGGTAAACTACAATGAAGGTCACTCAATTATAAGTAAGGTTATATTGGGTTATCCAATTATTAAAAGTTACATTTGAGTCACCTGATTAATATTATAGTTACATTTGGGTCACTCAATTAATATTATGGTTACATTTGGGTCATTCACCCGTTAAATGTTGTCGTTTAAATGGGTATAATGACAGTTTTAGTCCTCGAAGCTTTTATATTCTATCAATTTAATCCAAACTCAAAATAATTCAACCCTTCATATTTAAAAAATATATCAATTTAGTCATTTTTATATAAAATGGGTTTCTTAAGTTTTCTGCAAGTCTATGTGTTTTCATTAAAAGTATAATTTTTGCAATCAATGTTGTAGCAGTAATTTTTTATTATAAAATAGATTTGCAGAGAATTTAAGAAATCTGTTTTATAATAAAAATTCAGTAACTTACTTGGTAGCAGTAACTAAAAATTATGTGGCAACAATAACTAGTGTTAACGATGGAGTACAAGTGATTTAGGGGAAATGACTAAATTGATATATTTTTTAAATTTAAAGTGTGGCCCAAATGCAACCTTACCCATAATTGAGTGACCAAATGTAAATTTTAATAATTGGGTGTGTAAGGACCTGGATTTCGGAATCCATGTGTCGGTTTAAGCCCGAGTAGTGGGCTTAGAGTATTGGGCCATGTGTTGGGCCTTCGAGTGCCTAAGGAATGCCTTAGTGGGCTTTATCTATGTTGATGGGCTAGTAAGCTTGGGTTGAAAGGAGATGAGGGAAGGTCATTTGGGTAAAATGCTTCCTTTAGAATGAGGTTGGCTAAGCAAAAGCTCATTTATGGGCTATAAAAAGAAGAGGTTGTGACCTCACTCTTGTCCCCTCTCTTCTCTCATATTCCTTCCCATTTTTAGTTTAAGAATTCAAGAAAAATGAGTAATCTTTACTGTTTGGTGTTGAAATCTCAGATTTTTTGCTTGAGGAGGATAGAATTAGCATCAAAGGATCTATCCTTTGAGGTAAGAATGGTTAAGCTTGGTGGCAGACGAAAATCATGGGTTTTAGAGGGGGATTGATGAGGATGAACGAGAATGGGAGATGTAATCATGCTTTTGTTGTTAGAATCTCCCTTAGTCATCTTTACTTCCTTTTATCAGTGATGTAACTCGTTTTACAAAATTTGATTGTAGTTAAGAAGGTTGAAGAGCACTTTAAGGACCAAGGAAAGAAGAAGGCTTGAGCCTAGGAGGAAGTGGTGTTTTCCAGCTCGGTAGGAAGGTTAGTACACTTCCAACTCCCTTTTGTTTCCTGCAAATCTTAAATATAAAGTCTTGTATGCTTGTTTGATGTTTTGGTGCTTGAAAAGCTTAAGCATGGTTGTCAATGGTAAAACTTGAAATATGTGTTGAAATGGTGTAAAAAGAGTAGGAATTCACGTAAAACATCTTCCATAATTCGTAAGTTCATTTTAGGGTCATTCTATAATGTTTGGGGAGTGTTGGGATGAATTTTAAACTCTAGAATTTGAATTCTGGGTTTGAGTACCGTACAATATAAACTGGTATCGGTACCTCGTTGATTTCATGACAAATTTTAGTAAGTGTTTAAGGGAGGTATCGGTACCTTCCCTGTTCCATCAATTCCATTATCCAAAATGGGTATCGGTACGCTTGAGGGTGTATCAGTACAGTTGGGGTATTGGTACATGTCCCCGTGTATCGGTATGGGGTGACTGTCCAAAACCCTTATGAGTACGAAGCCTAGTATCGATACGCTTGAAAGGGTATCGATACCTTAAAGGGTGTATCGATACGCCCATAAGGGTATCAGTACCCTTCGGGCAATCTGCCAAAAAATGCGAGTTTTCGCCCGAAGAGCTAAAAAATTAAGGTTCGATCTGATAGACCCCTAAAGGCCTAAAAAGAATTGTAAAATCGAGAAACTAAGAAATATCCTCATATGCAAGCATAAATCTTAAGAACTCGGTAAATGTCTTGTGTGACTTGTATTGTTAACAACCATGGATGATGAGGTTATGTGCTTGTTGTAGTGTGTCGAGTGGGCGCTTGTTTGATGGGATCTAGATACCCAAGACGTGTTGCAACACCATGGTAAGAGAATTACCGAATAAAGATTACCGATGCTATATGAACCAAGCCTCCTTCGAAGGTGCTCGAGTGGGAATTTTGAGTACGGGTGCATGTTTCGATGCTAGATGACTCAACCTCACCCAGGGTGCATGTTCTGATGCTGCGTGACCCGGTCTCACCCATTGAGTGTACTTTCCAGATGCTATGTGACCCAGGCCTCACTCCTTTGTTGATGTGGGTGGTATGCTTGGGCTTGTGAGCCCCATGATTATTATATCGTGTTTAGCACGTGTTAGGCGACTAGTGTAGCGCCATGTATCATTTTAATTGCCATATCATCTTGCTTATCTACATGCTTGTATTTATGATCTGTTTGAAGCATGGTAGATTATAGGTGTATCTATTGAGCTTTACGAGCTCAGCGTTTGGAATCGTTGTTTCCTTACGCAGGTTTTTAGGTGGCTGTGTTGTATTCTAAGGAGCCCCATCGGAGTAGGATTTCAGTTCATCGAGGTGATCAAGAGTACAATACTTAAGCTTGTCAGGCAATATATTCATAGGAACTTTGATTTATGTTTGTAACTCTATTTGGATTTATTAATCATGTCGAATGCTTTTAATTACCTTGTTTTTAATTAGAGCTCCTGTAGACTCTCTAAGTGAATGCTGGCAAAAGGGGCAGAAGATATGTATTGGAAAAGTATAAAACAGTGCCAAGATAAGTCTTTTGCGTGCAAGTATACACGATTTGCAAGTAATACAGTAATTAAGCTGAGTATCGATCCCATAGAGATTGACTTGGAATTCAATTGTCTTTGTTTGTTACTTGCCTTGAGAAAAAGTTGTTTGTTTTGAAGTTGGTTTTGGAAATATTTGAAATGAAAGTAAAGTAAGACGTTGGCAAGGAAAGTGCTTTAATGAATGATGAGCGTTGGTAGGGAATGCCCGGTTTTCACGCTATTCATGACGTGCCAGCCTTCAATAACAACCTGTCTTGGCATTGTTTGCCGAGCAGATTCGAAATTAGCAAAGCCTCTCTTGATGGTCATTGCCATACATTGATTATGTAAAAACCCTTATTTCTCTATAGTACACTTGAATGACTTCTCTCGAAGCTTCTCTCCTCAGTATTCAACAACTTAATCGTTGCCACCCCAAGTCTGTTAAGATATTGAGGAGCAATAGGCCAACAGTGCCAGCTCTCGCTTGACATAGTATTTAGAAAACATTAAAGTATGTTGAATAGATAAAACAATGCCGAAGGCAGATTTATTATTAAAAACTAAAACATAAAATAGTGTTCAACGCAAAACATCCCCCACCAACTATTAGATTAGTTCATGGTGAGGGATTTAACCGAAAAACCATAAACGTTTTCAAAATACATCATCATTAAAAAGAATTCAAAGCAACTTAAAACAAGATAAATGAAAGAGGGGTCTCTCGATGCAGCCCTCAAGATCCAGGCTCTCGGCCAAGCTGGTCGAACCACCCTTCCTAGGATCAGCCGGTTGTCAACCGCCTTGCACTTAACTCCTCACTCCGATCGTCTCTCCCCCAAAGTCATCTTCTGTTTGTGTTTAAATAGACGTGCAAGGAAGGGATAGGATGAGCTCCTCATTTGAATTTTAAATGCTGAAGGGATAAGAGATAATCATCTTATCCAAGTTTGAATGAGAGCTGATCAGGCTAGGGCTGACGTCATATTACCGACGCTGCCTTGGCTTCCAAGCTTGGCATGAATCTGCCAACCAATCTTGGCACCATCTTATCTGCTATTTTTTTAGATATTGATCCAATTGCTATCTTTTTGGAGCCTGATCTTGTCCTATTTTTTCAGGGTCCAACAGCTTCTTGGCATGACATCAAATTCACTTCTCTGCCAACCGGTGCTTGGCATTGTTGGTCCATTTGTGCCAACAACACTCGGCATTCACTATGGCATTCCTTCTTGTGTTGCTTTTCTGGGCCAAAGACTATGCAAAACCTACAAAATTGCCACCAACAAAATAACTCTTCACACTGGCATAGACAGAATTCTAATGTGACGTCACATTTATGAAATTTTATTAATGGGTTGGGCTTGAGGCCCAAATGTGACGTCGAGTTTAGGGGGTTACATTTAGTGGTATTAGAGCCTAGGTTTAACCGATTCTAGGAAACCTTAGGGTGGTAGAGAGTCTTAAAAAGGGGTGTCTAGTGAATACGTGCCCATAAGTTGAAGTTGTACTCATTTAAGCTGAATATACGATGGAGTAACCTTGTTTGTTTATCTGTGCAGAGCTTTAATCATGCCTAGAAGAGTTATGATAAGGATTAAATCCTCAAGACTGATGAAAGATCAGAGGATGAGAGGCGACATGGGGCCAACTACTTCACCCATCTATATAGGGCCCTTAATCACATTGTGAGAGCCATTCCTAGGTCATCCGCTACCCCTCTTGAGGCCCCGATTGAGAGGCTTTACCGTTATAGTGCAATAGATTTCCTTGGATTGAGACAAGATAATCTAATTAAGGCAGACCAGTGGTTGAGAGATACCCATTAGATCTTACGTCAAATGAGGTCAGAACTCGAGGACGAGTTGAGGTACATTATTTCCCTGTTGAAGGAGAATGCTTGTGAGTGGTGGGAGACTATAGAGTTAGGATGGTATCCTAACCGACTGTAACACCCTTGAACAGGATGCCACATTGGGCCTTAAGCCCAAAATCCATACGATAATAATCTTTCATTTTTCAAACCCAAGGCATGATAGGTCCAATAAAACATAAGTCCATACATTGAAAACATAGTCAAATCCAGATGTTTAAAACAGTATTTACGGAGCTCCATTTACAAATATTAAAACATTCGAATTTGACCAAATAATACAATAAGAGTTACAAAATACATATAGGGTCCTACGAAATACATAGCCCATTACATCTAGTATTTGTACTCAACCACTAGAGTCGATGCTGAAATCCAAGCCTTGATGGTGCTCCTTCAACCTTCACGATAATCTACTAACATGGGAACGAAAACAACGATTCTGAATGCTGAGCTAACAAGCTCAGTGGATACACCGCCACTCAACCATGCTTCAAGTAAATCATAAATAAAGCAATGCAATAGGAATGATATCATGGCAAGATAACAATGGCGCTACCATAACCGCATAAACACATGGCATTATGAATGTATGATCACGCACACAGCTCATACTAAGACCTCATACATTTACCTAGCATCACACAGATAACACCAACAACATTAAGAGAGGTCTGCGTCCACAAAGCATCGGAATCCTTCACTTGAGTGAAGCCTGCGTCCACATAGCATTGGGATCCTACACTTCAAGTAAGGCCAGCGTCCACATAGCATCAGGATCCTATACTCAAGGAGATGGGGCCCGTGTCCACATATCATCAGGATCCTACATCCATGCTCGAAATCTCTCATCAAGCATCTTCGAACGAGGCCCGCGTCCACAAAGCATCGGGATCCAACATTCAGGAATCTTCAAGGTGTTGTAACACAATTAGGGTATCCAAATCCCAACAAATAGGGATGACTCGACTATCTAGGCGTCCCCTCAGTACACAACAAGGACCCATCTACCATACATCATCGATTGATCTACCTAGGATCCCTATGGGTTACTACCTCACACGATTTACCCAATATTTACCAAGTCATTAGCCAATTATTTCTCATATAGGGTTAAAATCTCTGTTTCTCAATGTTAATATTCATTTTATACCTTAAAAGACCCACAGGGCCCTTTGCCTCGAATTATAGAACCCTCAAACGTAAACTCAAATTTCTTGGGCTGATTACCTAGGGAGTACCGATACTCTTATATGGGTATCGGTACGCCTTCTAGGTACCGATACTCATCCATGAGTACCAATACTCATTTTAGGTTCAAAAGAATTGGACCCTCAAGCTGTACCGATACGCTCTATCCTGTATCGGTACTTTCTACCGATACTAGGATCGCCCTGTACCGATCTAAGTCTGTACCGGTACTCATACCCTCGCGTACTGGTACGCGAAGCCTCCCTCAGGCAATGCAACAATGCATTGTGATACGCTCCTTGGGTAACGGTATGCGAAAGCATTACTGGAATCCTTAATATGCAAGGGGTACCGATACATGGGTAGGCGTACCGGTACTCCCTTCACAACCCTTCCCCATTTTACACTAAGGCGTACCGATACTCAGGTCCCCATACTGGTACGCGAGCCCGAAATTCAAACTCTAGGTGCGGGTTTCACCTAGAAACCCTATTTAACCCCCAAGGTTAAACCCCAAACCATTCCTACAAGTTATGGTGATAGCATTAGGTGGAATACTATCGATTTTAGGCCATTACAATAACAATTCTATGATTTGCCATTAACAACCACTCAAGCTTATAACAAAGCCAAAAACACTAGATCATGCTTCAAAGCTTAACTTCATGATTTTAAGGAAACTGTGGGAGTTAGTAGTGTACTAACCTTACCTTAGCTGATAACACAAGGCCTTCCTCCAAAGCTTCATGCTTTCCTCCCTTCTTGAGCCTTGGATGAGCTGCCAACCTCTTTCACTACATGGGGAGATTACAAAATGCATTACAACGTTCCTGGAGGCTAAAAGAGGCCAGAAACATAATCTAAACTAAAGATTAGAGCTCCCAAACTCCAATCTCGTCCAACCCTCTTAGCCCTCTAACAACCCCTTCTTCCTCCAAACCATACAAAGCTTACCTTGAAATATAGATCATTGAAAGCTGGTAACACTTCCCTCAACGAGCTAAACATGAATCACAACACCAGCTCTTAAAATACTACCTTTGATGGATGTGTTTTGGGTGAGGAAATAAGTTGAAGATGAAGATGAAGATGAAGATATTAAAGCAAGATGATCTCACCTCCTACATAAGTGCAGAAAATAAGCCTTACTCCCCCCAAACTCTTCCATTTAGGTATTTACCTTGATACCCTTTCCTCTCTCTTCATAACCCAACAACCACTTGAGCCCAACATAGACATGCTAGCCCAGAATGCTCCTATAAGCCCCAAATATGCAACTCAATTACGAGGTCCAAGCCCCGATTAAACTGACTCTCGGATCCTGAAATCTGGGTCATTACAACTCTCCCCTCCTTAAAGAAATTTCATCCTCGAAATTTACCTGGTGGGAACAAATGCGGGTAGAGCACTCTCATGTCATTCTCGACTTCCCACGTTGCCTCTTCAACACCATGGTTCCTCTATAACATTTTCACCAAGGGTATGCACTTGTTGCGAAGCTCTTTAACTCATGTGTCAAGGACCCTAACCGGGACTTCCTCATTTGTCATGTCAACATTTACCTTAATTTCTTCAAGCGGAACAACATGAGAAGGGTCAAAATGGTAACACCTCAATATAGACACATGAAAAACATCGTGGATACGAGCCAACTCTGGTGGCAAGCCTAACCGATAAGCCACTGGTCACACTCTCTCAAGTATCTCATAAGGTCTGATATACCTTGGGCTTAACTTCCTTTTGCGTCCAAAATGAATGATTCCTTTCTACGGAGATACCTTGAAAAAAAACTTTTTATCGACATCATACTCAATGTGTTTGCATTTTCGATCAACGTAGACCTTCTGACGGTCAAAGGCCGTTTGCAACATTTCCTTGATGATCTGAACTTTCTCCTCGGTTTGACTAACCAGATCGGATCCCACGATCCTCCTCTCGTTGAGCTCAGTCCAACACAAATGTGTCTTACACTTGCACCCATATAACGTCTCAAAAGGGGCCATCTTTATTCTCGACTGGTAATTGTTGTTGTAAGCAAACTCTACAAGCAGCAACTGGTCCTCCCAACTCTTTGCAAAGTTCACAATGCAACAACGGAGCATATCCTAAAGAATCTAAACGACACGCTCAGCCTAACCATAATCTGAGGGTGAAAAGCTGTACTAAAATGTAGCTTGTTGTCCAAGGCGTTATGGATCTTCTTCCATAGCCTAGCTGTGAAACGTGGGTCTCTATCTGAAATGATCGATTATGGAACACCATGCAACATTACTATCTCATTTATGTACAGTTGAGCCAACCTTTCCAAGGTGAAATCCATACGTACCGGTAAGAAATGAGCAGACTTGGTCAAACGATCTACAATTACCCAAATAACATCATGTTTTCTTTAAGTCATGGTAAACCGGTAACGAAATCCATGGCGATCCAGTCCCATTTCCATTGTGGTATCTGAATCGGCTGGAGTAACCCTGATGGAACCTGATGTTCCACCTTCACTTGCTGACAAGCTAAGAACCTTGTCACGAATTCAGAGACATCTCTTTTCATACTTGGCCACCAATAAAAAGGATAAAGATCTTGATACATTTTGTTGCTTCCCGGATGTACAACGAAAGGACTACGGTGTGCCTCTCTTAAGATGCGGTATCTCAAATCCTCCAAGGCCAGAATACACAGCCGCCCCTTGAAGTACAAGTACCCACCATCTCGTACCTCAAAGTCTGAAACTTTACCTCTCTGAACCGCTTCAATATGTGCAACTAACTCTTCATCCAAAACTTGAGTCCTCTTTATCTCTTGTACCAACGTAGGTTCAACCTGAAGCTCGACTAAAAGACCTCCATCCTCTGTCATCCTCAATCGGGAAAACATAGCTCTCAGGTCCGACATAGATTTCCTACTTAGGGCATCAACCACAACATTCGCCTTACCGGGGTGATACTCTATGATGCAATCATAATCCTTTAACAATTCAATCCACCGTCGTTGCCTTAGATTCAACTCATTTTGCGTAAGTAGGTATTTTAAGCTCTTATGATCCGTATAAATATAACACTTCTCCCCATAGAGATAGTGCCTCTAAATCTTTAATGCAAAGATGACGACATTGATCTCTAAATCATGGGTAGGGTAATTCTGTTCGTGCGGTTTAACCTATCTCGAAGCGTAAGCAACCACCTTTCCCTCTTGCATAAGGACACAACCAAGCCCATGTAAAGACGCGTCACTAAACACAATATACTCTTTTCAAGGCTCGGGTTGGGTTAAGACTGGAGCCTCCGTGAGATAAGCTTTTAGTAGCTCAAAACTTCGATGCCTTTTATCATTCCATTCAAAATAGACCCCTTTTTGCAACAGCTTGGTCAACGGTGGGACTACAATGGAGACACATTTAGCAAACCGCCTATAATACCCGACAAGTCCTAGGAAACTACAGACTTCTAAAACATTTTAAGGAGGTTTTCACTCCACCACAGCCTGAATCTTCTGAGGGTCCACGCAGATTCTATCTGCAGCAACTATGTGACCAAGGAATGCCACTTCCAAAAGCCAAAATTCGTACTTACTGAACTTGGCAAAAAGACGTCTATCTCAGAGAGTCTGTAAAACTACACGCAGATGGTAGTCGTGCTCTTCCTTTGAACGCGAATACACCAAGATGTCATCAATAAAGACCACCACGAACTGATCTAGATACGGTTGAAAGATTTGATTCATTAGGTTCATAAAAGCTGCAGGTGCGTTGGTAAGCCCAAACGGCATTACCAAGAACTCATAGTGCCCATATCGCATTCTAAAAGTGGTTTTTGAGACATCCTCATCCACCACCTTCAACTGGTAGTACCCTGACCTCAAGTCTATCTTAAAAAACACACGAGCACCCCTCAAATGGTCGAACAAATCATTAATCCTTGAAAGGGGATAACAATTTTTTATCATTACCTTATTAAGCTGCCGATAATCAATACATATCCTCCTAGACCCATCTTTCTTTTTGACGAACAAGACCAGTGCTCCCCAAGGTGAGACACTCGGTCGGATTAACCTCTTTATAATAACTCTTGAATTTACTTCTTTAACTCTTTCATTTTCGCGGGTGCCACCCGATACGGAGCGATAGACACTGGTGTTGTACCCGACATCACATCAATTCAAAACTCTAATTCTCGGTCAGGAGGTAGCCCAGGTAACTCCTCCGGAAACACATCGATGAACTCATTAATAGTCTGAAGATTCTCAAGCATTGGACCCTCAATCCTTGCATCCACTACATTGGCCAAAAAGGCTTCACAACCTTGTTACAACAACCTCTAAGCTGACAAAGCCGATACCATACTAGATAGACACAGATTTCTCTCACATCGCACAATTAGCTTGAAACCGACTGCAACATGAAGCTTCAAACTCTGTGCTCTACATCCCAGACTAGCATCATGCTCAAAGAGCCAATCCATCCCCAAGATGGCATAGAACTCTTGAAAAGGTAAAACCATTAAATCTGCTAAAAACAACGACCTCTGAACCTCGATCGGGTATCTTCGATACATCTTATCCACCAATACATCATATCTCAAAGGACTAGTCACACAGACTCCAACATCAAGATTCTTGGCAGGAATACCCCACTGCTGAGATATCCCACTACGAATGTAGGAGTGGGTAGACCCCGAATCTACACGAGCAACAATAGGAACCGAAAACAAGGTGAACATACCTAAGATAACATTTGTAGCTGCACAATCCTTCTAAGCCCTGACTGTATACTGCCTAGCTAGTACTCTCGCGGTAGACTGAAGGTGCCTCCCGATACATGGCTTACTTCTCCCCGAGCAAGGCCTCAACCCCTCTAGGCTAAATATGCAATCCTCTGAACCTGATCTGGATAGGTCATAACAGCCACATGATAGTCTTTCACAAAGTGATCATGTGACCCACATTGGTAACAAACTCTCACTGCTGCCCAACACTCGCCTCTGCATTTACATCCATACTGATTGCAAGCTGGTACACCCGCATTCATCTGTGAACCCTATGAGCTCATCATGGATAAAAAAGAAGATGTTCTTTCTATGACAAGCTAACTCAGATCTCTGGTCTAATCTTGAACTTCGATTCGATGCTCCTCTATTATGTTTCCACCTATTTCTACTTCTCCCCGAGAAGGCCTGCGAGTTGTTTGAGTGGTTATGGATCCTCCCACCCGAACTCCCTTGCCCACCAGACGGGCCATATGTTAAGCCTTGCACCTTCTCAAGAGACTTGGCACTCGAAGTCAACTCTGAGAACATCTTCGGTGGTGCAGTAGTTAGGTAAGTATGAAGTTCCTTCCTCAAGCCCTTCAAGAACCTCTTACACCTCATATTTTCAATGGCAACCAATTTAGGAGCATACCTACTCAACTAGAGAAACTCTTGCTCATTTTTGAAACTGACCGGTTCCCTTGCACAAGATGATTGAACCGATCTCTCAAGGTATCGATATGGGCCTCTCCCACATACTTCTTCTCAAACTCCCCGAGAAAATTGTCCCAAGATGGTCGATTGGGGTGCCACCCAAGCTCTACTATTTACCACTATTCTCTAGCATTGCCCTTTAACAGGGACAAGATATATGACATCTTGTTTTCTGATCTCAACCTCATCTTCTTCATAATCTAGTGTGTATCCTGCAACCACTGTTCTACCTGTACTGGTTATCTCACCCCGATCCATAGAAATTCGTAGCTCCATGCCTCTCCACCCTTTCAACATGTGTCTTACGAGGGGTAGCAGATGCCCTCGGTATTTCTCTTACAATCTAGTGCAACGCCCGATTCAGATGTGAGAAGTAGTTGACTCTTTGGTCAACTGTGTCCTTCGACATATCCTCTATGCTTGGTACATATTCCTCATCGTAACTTCCTTCTTTGGAGCCCAAACTTTCCTCATCAAATCTTACCCTCCTTGGTATGATTCTATTCTACACAACAACAACCGAGGTCACACCATCGAATTTTAGCATTAAAACAAATATGACTTCGACTCATGGGAATATATTCGCTAGACACTATACAGTTCTAGACTCCCCCGAGGACTTCCTAGAACTGACTAAACCTAAGCTCTGATACCAATAAATGTAACACCCTTGACCCGAATGCCATATTGGGCCTTAAGCCCAAAATCCATACAATAAAAATCTTTCCCTTTTCAAACCCAAGGCAAGATAGGTCCAATAAAACATAAGTCCATACATTGAAAACATAGTCAAATCCAGATGTATAAAACAGTATTCGTAAAGCTCCACCTAAAATATTAAAATATTCGACTTTGACCAAATAATACAAAATAAAAGTTACAAAATATATATAGGGTCTTATGAAATACATAGCCTATTATATCTACTATTTGTACTTAACCACTAGAGTCGATGTAGAAATCCAAGCCTTGATGGTGCTCATTCAACCCTAACGACAATCTACTAAAATGCGAATGGAAACAACGATTCCGAGCGCTGAGCTAACAAGCTCAGTGGATACACCGCCACTCAACCATGCTTCATGCAAATCATAAATAATGCAATGCAATAGGAATGCTCTCATGGCAAGATAACAATGGTGCTACCATAACCGCCTAAACACATGGCATTATGAATGTATGATCATGCACACAACTCATTCTAGGACCTCATACAATTATCTAGCATCACACAGATAACTTTCCAACAACATTAAGTAAGGTCCGGGTCCACAAAGCATTGGAATCCTTTACTTGAATGAGGCTTGCGTCCACATAGCATCGGGATCCTACACTTCGAGTAAGGCCCGTGTCCATATAGCATCAGAATTTTATACTCAATGGGATCCTACATCCATGCTCAGAATCTCTCATCAAGCATATTCGAACGAGGCCCGCATCTACAAAGCACTGGATCCAATATTCGAGAATCTTCAAGGTGTTACAACACACTTAGGGTATCCAAATCCCAACAACTAGGGATGACTTGACTATCTAGGCGTCCCCTCAGCACACAACAAGGATCCATCTACCACACAGCCTCGATTGATCCATCTAGGACCCCTATGGGTTACTACCTCACATGGTTTACCCAATATTTACCAAGTCATTAGCCAATTATTTCTTATACGGGGTTAAAATCTCTGTTTCTCAGTTTTAGTATTCATTTTACACCTTAAAAGATCCTAGGGCCCTTTGCCTCGAATTATAGAACCCCCGAACGTAAACTCAAATTTCTTGGGCAGATTGCCAGTGAGTACCTATACTCCTATATTGGTGTCGGTACGCCTCTTTAGGTACCGATACTCATCTATGAGTACCGATACTCATTTTAGGTTAGAAATAACTGGACCCTCAAGCCGTACTGATACGCTTCATCCTGTATCGGTACTCCCTATCGGTACTGGAATCGCCCTGTACCAATCCAAGCCTATACCGGTACTCATACCCTCGTGTACCGGTGCGCGAAGCCTCCATCAAGAAATGCAACAACGCGTACCGATAGGCCACTTGCATACCGGTATGCAAAAGCATTACTGGAATTCTTAATATGAAAGGGGTATCGATACACGGGGAGGCATACCGGTACTCCCCTCACAACCTCTTCCCCTTTTACACTAAGTCGTACCAATACTCAGGTCCCCGTACCGGTACACGAGCCTGAATTTCAAACTCTGGTGCAGGTTTCACCTATAAACCTTGTTTAACCCCCAAGGTTAAACCCTAAACCGTTCTTAAAAGCTATGGTGATAGCATTAGATGGAATACTACAGATTTTAGGCCATTACAACAACAATTCTATGATTTGCCATTAACAACCACTCAAGCTTATAACAAAGCCAAAAAAACCAAATCATGCTTCAAAGATTAACTTCATGATTTCTAGGAAACTATGAGAGTTAGTAGTGTACTAACCTTAGCTTAGTTGATAACACAAGGCCTTCCTCCAAAGCTTCAAGCTTTCCTCCCTTCTTGAGCCTTGGATGAGCTCCCAACCTCTTCCACTACACGGGGAGATTACAAAACGCATTACAACATTGTTGGAGGATAAAAGAGGCTAAAAACATAAACTAAACTAAATATTAAAGCTTCCAAACTCCAATCCCGTCCAACTCTCTCAGCCCTCCAACAACCCCTTCTTCCTCCAAACCATACAAAGCTTACCTTGAAATGTAGATCTTTGAAAGCTGGTAACACTTCCCTTAACGAGGTAAACATGAATCACAACACCAGCTCTCAAAATCTACCTTTGATGGATGTGTTTTGGGTGAGAAAATAAGTTGAAAGAGGGAGATAAAGATATTAAAGCAAGATGATCTCACCTCCTGCATAAGTGCAGAAAATAAGCCTTACTCTTCCCCAAACTCTTCCATTCAGGTATTTACCATGATACCATTCTCTCTCTTTTCATAACCCAACAACCACTTGAGCCCAACATAGACATGCTAGCCCAGAAGGCTCCTATAAGCCCAAATACGCAACTCAATTACGAGGTCCAAGCCCCGAATAAACCCGACTCTTAGATTCCAAAATCTGGGTCGTTACAACTCTCCACTCCTTAAAGAAATTTCATCCTCAAAATTTACCTGATGGGAACAAATGTGGGTAGAGCACTCTCATATAGTCCTTAACTTCCCACGTTGCCTCTTCAACACCATGGTTCCTCAATAACGTTTTCACCAAGGGTATGTACTTGTTACGAAGCTCTTTAACTCCTGTGTTAAGGACCCTAACCGAAACTTCTTCATATGTCAAGTCAACATTTACTTAATTTCTTCAAGAGGAACAACATGCGAAAGGTTGGAACGATAACACCTCAATATAGACACATGAAAACATCGTGGATACGAGCCAGCTCCAATGGCAAGGCTAATCGATAACCCAATGGTCTCACTCTATCTCATAAGGTTCGATATACGTTGGGTATAACTTCCCTTTGCGTCCAAAACGAATTATTACTTTCTACGGAGATACCATATGAAACACTTTTCACCGACATCATACTCAATGTGTTTGAGTTTTTGATCCGCATAGGCCTTCTGACGGTCAAAGGCCACTTGTAACCTTTCTTTGATGATATGAACTTTCTCCTCAGTTTGACTAACCAAATCGGATCCCACGATCATTCTTTTATTGAGCTCAGTCCAACACAAGGGTGTCATACACTTGCGCCCATATAACGCCTAAAAAAGGTCCATCTTTATGCTCGACTGGTAACTATTTTTGTAAATAAACTCTACAAGCGGCAACTGGTCCTCCCAACTCTTCGCAAAGTCCACAATGCAACACCAGAGCATATCTTCAAGATTCTGAATGAAACGCTCAGACTCACCATTGGTCTAAGGGAGAAAAACTGTACTAAAATGTAGCTTGGTGTCCAAGGCATTATGGATCTTCTTCCATAGCCTAGCTGTGAAACGTGCGTCGCTATCTAAAATGATCGATGATGGCACACCATGCAACCTTACCATCTCCTTTATGTACAATTGAGCCAACCTTTCCATGTTGAAATCCATACGTACCGGTAAGAAATGAGCAGACTTGGTCAAACGGTTCACAATTATACAAATAACATCATGTTTTCTTTGAGTCTTCGGTAAACTGGTGAAGAAATCCATGGTGATCCGGTCCCAATTTCATTATGGTATCTGAATCGGCTAGAGCAACCCTGAATGAACCTGATGTTCTGCCTTCACTTGCTGACAAGCTAAGCACCTTGTCACGAATTCAGAGACATCTCTTTTCATACTTGGCCACCAATAAAAAAGACGAAGATCTTGATACATTTTGTTGCTTTCTGGATGTACAATGAAAGGACTACGGTGTGCCCCTCTTAAGATGCGGTCTCTCAAATCCTCCAAGGCTGGAACACACAGCCGCCCCTTAAAGTACTAGTACCTACCATCTCGTACCTCAAAGTCTAAAACTTCACCTCTCTGAACCACTTCAATCTGTGCTACTAACTCTTCATCCAAAACTTGGCTAAAAGACCTCTATTCGGTTCTACAATCTCTTGTACCAATGTAGGTTCAACCCGAAGCTCGGCTAAAAGACCTCTATCCTCGGTCATCCTCAATCGGGTAAAAATAGCTCTCAGGTCTGACATAGATTTCCTACTTAGGGCATCAGCCACAACATTCGCCTTACCAGGGTGATACTCTATAATACAATCATAGTCCTTTAACAATTCAATCCACCGTCGTTGCCTCAGATTCAACTCCTTTTGTATAAGCAATTATTTCAAGCTCTTATGATATATATAAGTATACCACTTCTCCCCATAGAGATAGTGCCTCTAAATCTTCAATACGAAGATGACGGCAGTGAGCTCCAAATTATGGGTAGGGTAATTCTGTTCGTGCGGTTTAAGCTGTACCCATTCAAAGACGCTTCACTAAACACAACATACTATTTTCCATGCTTGGGTTGGGTTAAGACCGGAGCCTCCGTGAGATAAGCTTTTAGTTGCTCAAAACTTCGCTGGCTTTTCTCATTACATTCAAAAAGGGCCCCTTTTGCAACAGCTTGGTCAACGGTGCGGCTATAATGGAGAAACCTTTAACAAATCGCCTATAATACCCAGTAAGTCCTAGGAAACTACGGACTTCCAAAATATTTCTAGGAGGTTTCCACTCTACCACAGCCTGAATCTTTTGACGGTCCACGCGGATTCCATCCGCAACAACTATATGACCAAGGAATGCCACTTCCGAAAGCCAAAATTCGTAGTTGCTGAACTTAGCAAAAAGACGTCTATCTCAAAAAGTCTGTAAAACTACACGCAGATGGTAGTCGTACTCTTCTTCTGAACGCGAATACACCAAGATGTCATCATAAAGACCACCACGAACTAATCTAGATACGGTTGAAAGATTCGATTCATTAGATCCATAAAAGCTGTATGTGCGTTAGTAAGCCCAAACGGCATTACCAAGAACTCATAGTGACCATGCCGCATGCTAAAAGTAGTTTTCGGGACATCCTCATCCACCACCTTCAACTGGTAGTACCCTGACCTCAAGTCTATCTTAGAAAACACACGAGCACCCCTCAACTGGTTGAACAAATTATCGATCCTCGTAAGGGGATAACGATTCTTTATTGTTACCTTATTAAGCTGCCGATAATCAATACACATCCTCATAGACCCATCTTTCTTTTTGACGAACAGGACCGGTACTCCCCAAGGTGAGACACTCGGTCGGATAAAACCTCTCTCTAGCAACTCTTGAATTTGCCTCTTTTACTCTTTCATTTCCGCGGGTGCCATCCGATACGGCGCGATGGACACTGGTACTGTACCCAACATCACATCAATTCGAAACTCTAATTCTCGATCAAGAGGTAGCCTGGGTAACTCTTCCGGAAATACATCAATGAACTTATTAACAGTCTGAAGATTCTCAAGCATTAGACCTTCAATCCTTGCATCCACAACATGGGCCAAAAAGGCTTCACAACCATGTTGCAACAACCTCTGAGCTAACAAAGCCGATATCACACTAGATAGACACAAATTTCTCTCACCTCGCACAATCAGCTTAGAACCATTCGCAACACGAATCTTCAAACTCTTTGCTCTACATCTCAGACTAGCATCATGCTCAAAGAGCCATCTATCCCCAAGATGGCATCTTCAATACAACAACCCCAAAGGACTAGTCACACGGACTCCTACCTTAAGATTCTCGGAAGGAATACCCCACTACTGAGATATCCCACTACGAATGTAGGAGTGGGTAGACCCTGAATCCACAAGAGCAACAATAAAAATAGAAAACAAGGTGAACCTCAACATCTGTAGCTGCGCAATCCTCCTTTGCCTGACTGCATACTGCCTAGCTGGTGCTCTCGCGATAGACTGGAAGGTACCTCCCGATACATGGCTTGCTCTTCTCCGAGCAAGGCCTCGACCCCTTTAGGCCAGATATGCAGTCCTCTAAACTTGATCTGGAGAGTTCACAACAGCCACCGGACAGTCTTTCATAAAGTGATCCAGTTACCCATACTGGTAACAAACTCTCACTGCTCCCCAACACTCGCCTCTGTGTTTGCATCCACACTGATTACAAACTGGTACACCCGCACTCATCTCTGAACCCTTCGAGCTCATCATGGATGAAGAAGAAGATGGCCTTCTACGACCAGCTGACTTCGATCTCCGGTCTGACCTTAAACTTCGATTCGATGCTCCTCTATTATGGTTCCACCTATTTCTACTTCTCCTCAAGAAGGCCTGCGAGTTGTTGGAGGGGTAAGTCTGAATTTCCTTCCTCAAGCCCTTCAAGAACGTCTTGCACCTCATCTTTTCAGTGGCAACCAATTTAGGAGCATACCTACTCAACTGGAGAAACTCTTGTTCATATTCGAAAACTGACGGGTTCCCTTGCATAAGATGATTAAACCAATCTCTCAACGTATCGATGTGGGCCTCACCCACATACTTCTTCTCAAACTCTTCGAGAAAATCGTCCAAAGATGGTCGATTAGGGTGCCACCCAAGCTCTACTATTTCCCACCATTCTCTAGCATTGTCCTTCAACAGGGATAAGATACATGACAGCTTGTCTTCTGATCTCAACCTCATCTACCTCATAATCGGCCGTGTATCTTACAACCATTGTTCTGCCTGTACTGGGATATCTCCGTCCGATCCATGGAAATCCGTAGCACCTTGCCTCCTCAACCTTTCAACAGGTGACTCATGATGGGGTAACAAATGCCCTTAGTATTGCCCTCATAATCCGGTGCAACGCCTAATTCAGATGTGAGAAGTAGTTGATTCCCCGGTCAACTGTGTCCTCTAACATATCTTCTGTGCCCGGTACATATTCCTCATCGTAACCCCTTCTCTGGAGCCCAAACTTTCCTCATCGATTCTTGCCCTCTTTGGCATGATTCTATCCTGCACAACAACAAATGAGGTCACACCATCGAATTTAAGCATTAAAATAAGTACGACTTCGACTCATGGGCATGTATTCGCTAGACACCTATACACTCCTCTAGACTCCCCCGGGGACTTCCTAGAACCGACTAAAAGTAAGCTCCATTACCACTAAATGTAACACCCTTGACCCAGATGCCATATTCCATACGATAAAAATCTTCCCTTTTTCAAACCCAAGGCATGATAGGTCCAATAAAATATCAGTTCATACATTGAAAACATAGTCAAATCTAGATGTTTAAATCAGTATTCACGAAGCTCCATTTACAAATATTAAAACATTAGACTTTGACCAAATAATACAAAATAAGAGTTATAAAACACATATAGGGTCTTACGAAATACATAGCCCATTACATCTAGTATTTGTACTCAACCACTAGAGTCGATGTTGAATCCAAGACTTGATGGTGCTCTTTCAACCCTCGCGACAATCTACTAACCTACGAACAAAAACAACAATTCCGAACGCTGAGCTAACAAGCTCAGTGGATACACCGCCACTCAACCTTGCTTCATGCAAATCATAAATAAAGCAATGCAACAGGAATGATATCATGGCAAGATAACAATGGCGCTACCATAACCGCCTAAACACATGGCATTATGAATGTATGATCACGCACACAACTCATACTAGGACCTCATACATTTACCTAGCATCACACAAATAACACTAACAACATTAAGTGAGGTCCGCGTCCACAAAGCATCGGAATCCTTCACTTGAGTGAGGCCCGCGTCCACATAGCATCGAGATCCTACACTTCGAATAAGGCCTCGTTCATATAGCATCAGGATCTTATACTCAAAGGGATGAGGCTCGTGTCCACATAGCGTCGGGACCCTACATCCATGCTTGAAATCTTTCATCAAGTATCTTCGAACGAGGCCCGCATCCACAAAGCATCAGGATCCAACATTCAGGATTCTTCAAGGTGTTGCAACACACTTAGGGTATCTAAATCCCAACAACTAGGGATGAATCTACTATCTAGGCGTCCCCTCAGCACACAACAATGACCCATCTACCATTCAACCTCGATTGATCCACCTAGGATCTGTATGGGTTACTACCTCACACGGTTTAACCAATATTTACCAAGTCATTAGCCAATTATTTATCATATGGGGTTAAAATCTCTATTTCTCAGTTTTAGTATTCATTTTACACCTTAAAAGACCCTAGGGCCCTTTGCCTCGAATTATAGAACACCCGAACGTAAAGTCAAATTTCTTGGGCAGATTGCCCAACGAGTACCGATACTCCTATATGGGTATCGGTACGCCTCTCTAGGTATCGATACTCATCCATGAGTACCGATACTCACTTTAGGTTCGAAAGAACTAGCCCTTCAAGCTGTACCGATACGCTCTATCCCGTATCGGTACTCCCTATTAGTACTAGGATTGCCCCGTACCGATCAAAGCCCATACTGGCACTCATACCCTCGTGTACTAGTATGCGAAGCTTCCTTCAGGCAATGCAATAGTGCATACCGATACGCCCCTTGTGTACCGGTATGCGAAAGTGTTAATGGAATCCTCAATATGCAAGGGGTACCGATACATGGGGAGGCATACCGGTACTCCCCTCACAACCCTTCCCTATTTTACACTAAGGCGTACCGATACTCAGGTCCCCATACCGGTACGCGAGCCTGAATTTCAAACTTTAGGTGCGGGCTTCACCTAGAATCCCTGTTTAACCCCCAAGGTTAAACCCAAACCGTTCCTACAAGTTATGGTGATAGCATTAGGTGGAATACTACCGATTTTAGGCCATTAATAACCACTCAAGCTTATAACAAAGCCAAAAACACCAAATCATGCTTCAAAGCTTAACTTCATGATTTCAAGGAAACTATAGGAGTTAGTAGTGTACTAACCTTAGCTTAGATCATAATACAAGGCCTTCCTCTAAAGCTTCAAGCTATCCTCCCTTCTTGAGCCTTGGATGAGCTTCTAACCTCTTTCACTAAATGGGGAGATTACAAAACGCATTACAACGTTGCTTGAGGATAAAAGAGGCCAAAAACATAATCTAAACTAAAGATTAGAGGTCCCAAACTCTAATCCCTTCCAACCCTCTCAGCCCTCTAAAAACCTCTTCTTCCTCTAAACCATACAAAGCTTACCTTGAAATGTAGATCCTTGAAAGCTGGTAACACTTCCCTCAACGAGCTAAACGTGAATCACAACACCAGCTCTCAAAATCCTACCTTTAATGGATGTGTTTTGGGTGAGGAAATAAGTTGGAAGAGGGAGATAAAGATATTAAAGCAAGATGATCTCACCTCATGCATAAGTGCAGAAAATAAGCCTTACTCCCCCAAACTCTTCCATTTAGTTATTTACCATGATACCATTCCCTTTCTCTTCATAACCCAACAACCACTTGAGCCCAACATAGACATGCTAGCCTGGAAGGCTCCTATACGCCCAAATACGTAACTCAATTATGAGGTCCAAGCCCATATTAAACCTGACTCTCAGATCCTGAAATTTGGGTCGTTATAACTCTCCCCTTCTTAAAGAAATTTCGTCCTCAAAATTTACCAGATGTACCTGACAGCCGATCCACCAAAGGTGTTTTCTAATTTGACCACTAGTGCCAAATCCCTCGATCAAGTACAATGGCTGACTTATGGCCTTGCATACGATCATAGAGGTTCGAGTAGAGAGAGCAATTCCCACTTCAACCAGTCCCAGTCCTACTCTATGAGGTATAGAGAAAATTGGAACCAAGAAAGAGGAACATCAAATTAGACTTGGAGATCATATCGTAGGTCAGTGTCTGCTGGTCGTAGAAGGCTTAATTCCTTATCTTTGGCTATAAGTTTGAGAGTTTTATCTAGAGGATCGCATGCATCGGTTTGTGCCCAGTATGGGTGTAGGCATCATGGAGAGTGTTATGTGAATGCTAAGGTATGCTATGATTGTGGATCACCCAACCACTTTTTGAGAGACTAACTTGAGGCCATGGATGCCACCCAGTTCAAAATCAGAGGACTTTCTTCACAACTTAGAGGGGCCGAGGTTTTTCTAGAAGAGAAGTGAGCTATGTGTCTAGACATCAAAGCGGGGGTACTTTCCAGTCCACTGCAAGGGCACCAACAAGACAGTATGCAGTCAAGGCTTAAGAGGACTGTGAGGCTACCGATATTATCTCAGGTATATTTACCTTATTTTTAGTTCCTATTATTGCTCTTGTGGATTTGAGATCTACATATTCTTATATTCGTAGTAGAATATCTCAGCAGTAGGGTATTCCTACTGAGGATCCTGAGATAGGAGTCTGTGTGTCTAGTTCTTTGGGGTATGATATTTTGGTGGATAAGATGTATCGGAGGTGTCCGATTGAGGTTTAAGGTTCAATCTTTTTGGTTGACCTGATGATCTTATCGTTTCAAGACTTTAATGTTATCATAGTAATAAATTGGTTGTTTGAGCATGATGCACGTTTGGGTTGTAGAGCAAAGAGCCTTAAGCTTCGTGGTTTGGATGGAGCTAAGTTGGTGGTGAAATATAAGAGAAATCCTTGCCTTTCTAATGTAATATCGGCTTTGGCGGTACAAAGGATAATACAACAAGGTTGCGAGGCCTTCTTAGCCCATATGGTTGATATAAATATGGGGAGTCTGAAGCTCAAGAGCTTCTTGACCGTTAGTGAGTTTGTCGATGCGTTTCTAGAAGAGTTGCTTAGATTACCTCTAGATCGTAAACTAGAGTTTCAGACAAATGCAATGTTTGACATGGGACCAGTGCCCGTTGCACCGTATCGTATGGCACCGACTAAATTGAGAGAGCTAAAGAATTAGATTTAAGAGTTGTTGGAAATAGGTTTTATCCAATAGAACATCTTACCTTAGGGTGCACCGGTCTTGTTCGTTAAGAAGAATGATGGGTCAATAAGGATGTGCATTGATTACCGTCAACTCAACAAGGTAATGGTGAAGAACCGTTATCCCCTACCAAAGATAGATAGCTTGTTTGACCAATTGAGAGGTGTTTGTGTGTTTTCAAAGATTGACTTGAGGTTGGGTTACTACTAGTTGAAGGTAGTAGAAGAGGATGTTCAAAAAACCACCTTCAAGACACGGTATGGACACTATGAGTTCTTGGTAATGTTGTTGGGCTTACCAATACACCTGCAGCTTTTATGGACTTGATAAACTAGATCTTTTAACTTTATCTAGATCAGTTTGTGGTGGTCTTCATTGATGACATTTTGGTTTATTTGCGCTCAAAGAAGGAGCACAATTATCATCTTCGCGTTGTCTTCCAGACCTTGAGGGAGAGGCAGCTATTTGCCAAGTTTAGCAAGTGCAAATTTTGGCTTTCTGAAATGGCATTCTTGGGCTACATTGTAACAACATATGGGATTCGTGTTGATTTGTAAAAGATTCAGGTTATGGTTGAGTGGAAACCACCTAGAAACATTATGAAAGTCTATAGTTTTCTTGGGCTTGTCGGATATTATTGACATTTCGTCAAGGGCTTTTCTATCATAGCGGCACCTATGACTGAGTTGTTATAGAAATAGGTTTTGTTTGAGTAGAACGATAAGAGATAGTAAAGCTTTGAATAGTTGAAGGCTAACCTGACAAAAGCCTCAATTTTAACACAACCTGAGCCGAGTAATGATTATGTGGTTTTCAGTTATGCCTTATTGAATGGGCTTGGTTGTGTTCTCATGAAAGAGGGTAAGGCAGTAGCTTAAGCTTCGAGACAACTCAAGCCTCATGAAATGAATTACCCTACGCACGATTTGGAGCTAGCTGCAGTTATCTTCACGTTGAAGATTTAGAGGCACTATATGTATAGAGAAAAGTGCTACATTTACACCGATCATAAGAGTTTGAAATATCTTCTCACTAGAAGGAGTTGAATTTGAGACAAAGGCATTTGATTGAGTTGTTGAATGATTATTATTGCATAATTGAGTATCATCCCAATAAAGCTAGTGTGGTGGTTGATGCTATGAGCTGGAAGTCCATATCAAACTTAAGGGCAATGTTTTCTCGTGTTCTAGCATTAAGAGAGATGTGTTGGAGTTCGTAACAAGATATCTTGCTTGCCAGCAAGTTAAGGCGGAACATCAGGTTCCTTCGGGCTTGCTCCAGCCTATTCAGATTCTATAATAGAAGTGGAATTGTGTGACCATGGATTTTGTGACGAGTCTGCCTTTGACTCAAAGGAAGCATGATGCTATATGGGTGATAATGGATCGTTTGACCAAGTTTCCTCATTTCTTACTTGTGCGTATTGATTTTACGCTTGAGAGGTTGGCACAATTGTACATCTAAGAGATTGTGCGGTTACATGGGTGCCATCTTTGATCATATCATATAGAGATACTCAGTTTAAGGTGAAACTGCGAAAGAAAATTCATGAAGCTTTGGACACAATGTTGCATTTTAGTACCGTTTTTTACCCTCAAACTAATGGTCAGTCCAAGTGAGTCATTCAAGTCTTGGAAGATATACTTTGGTGTTATGTTATCGACTTTGACAAGAGTTAGGAGGACCAGCTACCGCTTGTCAAGTTTGCTTATAGCAATAGTTTTCAATCGAGTATCAAGATGGCTCCTTTAGAGGAGATTGAGATCAGCACTGACTTGACCTATGAGGAGGATCTAATAAGAGTACTTGATAAGAGAGTTAAGGAATTTTGTAAGAAATTTATACCCTTGTTGAAGATACTTTGGAGGAATCATGGAGTCGAGGAAGCCACGTGGGAAGTAGAAAAAGGCATAAAGCTGCTTTACCCGTATTTGTTTCCAAAAGATAAATTTTGAGGACAAAATTTCTTTAAGAATGAGAGAATTGTAATAACCCAGATTTTAGAATCCATCTATCGTTTAAACCCAAGTAGTGGGCTCGAAGTATTGGGCCATGTGTTGGGCCTTCGGGTGTTCAAAAAATGCCTTAGGGGGCTTTATCTATGTTGTTGGGCTAGTAAGCTTAGGTTAAAATAGAGATGAGGGAAGGGCATTTAGGTAAAATGCTCTCTTTTAAATGAGTTTGGCTGAGCAAAAGCTCATTTATGGGCTGCAAAAAGAAGAGGTTGTGACCTCACTCTTGTCCTCCCCTCTTCTCCCATCTTTCTCCCCCATTTTTGGTTTAAGAATTCAAGACAAAAGAGTAATCTTTGCTATTTGGAGTTGAAATCTCGGATTGTGGCTTGAGGAGGTTACAATTAACACTAAAGGATCTATCATTTGAGGTAAGAATGGTTAAGTTTGGTGGTGGATGAAAATCATGGGTTTTAGAGGGGGCTTGATAATGATGTACGAGAATATGAGATGTAATCATGTTTTTGTTGTTAGAATCTGTAACACCCTTAACGTATACTCGTAAGCCGAATATACATTAAAGATGTTACGAAGTCATTGAAAAAAATCTTGACTTGTAATTTGTTTTTACCAAAATTCATCTTGCAGTTTAACCCTTTTTCAGTTTTGAATTAAAACTATGTCAGTCTATTACAGCTAGTTTTGACCCTGAATTGATTGTAAAATTCATTATTGAGTTATTGAAATAAAAATATAATTTAGGGTGAAAACTATGTACACTTCCTAGACCCATTCTTGATTTTCAAATTTTTACGCGATGAGGGTTAAACAACCTTTAACTACGTCAAAATTCATAATTATTAATAACAAACTATTTCTCTAAGTCCATACTTCCATGACAATGTATAAATACGTTATAAACTTAGAATTATAAAACAATTTACCCACTTAAAATATTACATGCCCACTAGACTATCAAATTACGTCAAAGATGTACGTACTGTACTTACAGATAGTAACTTGATATTCCCAATTAACAGCTCCTCCTTGCTAGTCTATTTTCGGAGAACCTACGTGAGAAATAAAACACACGCTAAGTACGAACTTAGTGAGGCAATTAGTCTCATTAATCTAAACATGAAATAATACATTAGAGTATATCATATGAAAAGTGCAGTACATGTTTTGTAAAATGGCAAGCATGTCCAAATATGATTTATATCATTAATCTACCTAACATAGAATCATACTATGATTATTCTATAATCATCAAACATTCATGTGCATGTCATATTCTTTAACATAGTCATATTTTTAACATTCTATATTCAACAAGTAATCATATGCACAACATATTCTTTAACATAGACATGTTTTCAATCATAATTCATGTCATCTATCAGTTTTGTCATAGAAACATGCAATCAATATTTCATAATCATCAATTATTCATTTACATATCATAATTTTTATCATAGCAATGCTTTCAACATTCTATTATTATTATGTAAGCATTTGCATAACATGTCTTTTAACATATTCTTACTTTCATCATGTAATCGTTTGCATAACATATACCTTGACATAGTCATGATTTCATTATGCCATCATTTGCATATCATGTACTTGAACATAGCCCAAAATATATTATATGAGATCGAGGTACGCGAGTCATCTTGAATTGACACCGTAGTGTCTAATGTAAACGTAAAGATGAGTACGTACTCAGGGACGCTCGTTGCTCCCCATAAACATAAAGCACCTCGACAGTGCACTCGGGCACAGTGGGCGTAGATACCCATGGTGCATGTGACACAATCATTTTGTCACAATATCTGTTTGATAACATGAACATAAGGGTGCAACTGCTAAAGACTCTATGGCATGCCAACTATACCATGGACTCTCATAAATAATACTTGGGAATTTTCATATATGTAACATAATTTGTATACATGTCCTGATTCATATATGTGACATGATTCATATACATGGCATGTTCCGTATTCATGGCATGGTTCATATACATGACATAAATCCATTTATATAACATGATTCATATACGTGATATCATTCATATACATGACATGATTTAATTTCATAACATATTTCATGATAAACATAGATCATCATTTATGCAAACAATAGTTCGTACCTGGTATTCCATCAAGCTTGCCATGTCGAGCAATGTATCATATCATGTATTATAGTGAAATGCAATGCCATTTTCAATATAATGCAAACATTTAAAAATGCACTCACCTTGGCCATTTATTAATATGCCTCACTAAGCTCTATTGAACCTTTCCTTTATAGTACCTCATACCTTCTCTTGATTCGAATCCAACTTCATTTATCACATGAATATAAATAAACATTTGTTAGATTCACTTGTAACAATATTTCACTTAAGCTATTTAATCATTCAACATAAAAAAATTCCATAAATTTCTTTCCTTCTTTATACTGTCCACAAACTCATTTTGGTCTTTAATAACCATTTAGAACTTCCATTAACCATTTTCAAGTTTACTAATTAACCTTAGATACAAAATGTATCAATTCTCATTTTCTGGCAGATTGCACTACCTTCAAAGAATTTTTTTTATAAAATAATCTACAACTCGGAATTTAATTTTGTTTGTTCTGAAATAAACTAGATTCAATAAGCTTTTCAACCATATAAATTAATATCCTGAATTCAAATTGTACGATTTATGGTGAATTTTCAAAGTCAATTTTCAGTGCTGATTTCGGAACAGATTGGTGCTCTATTTTCTGACCTTTCGTCACTTAAAAATTCATATCTTTTGACTCGGGACTCGAAATCAGTTTCCGTTTGTTGGATACGAAACTAGACGAACAAATATTTACATCCGTATAAAATTCACCTTCTAACCAGTTTTTTAGAATTTATGGTGAATTTTCAACTTACTGTCAAATCTAGTTTTCTACACTGCTTCCATAAATAACTTCAAACTTTATACTAATTTCTCCTTACTTTGCTATTTGTCAATTTGGTCCCCTTACTTGATTCAAACCAATAATTTATCACTTTATTCATCAAATAATTATTCAAAAATAATTCCTTCTAATTTTTCATTCTTTCCGAAATAGTCACTAAAATGCAAAGATAAGGATTCAAGCTTCTTAACTTTGCAATTTAGTCCTCAAATTGACATTACTATCTTAATTCCATCCTTATAAATAAAGTTCAGATTTAATCCTTCTCTAAAACCTCATTTCTGAATTGGTCACTTAACTTTGACAATTTGTCAAAATGGTCACTAATCCGATTCAACATCGGTTTAACATTTTCAATTTCACATCTCCAACTTCAAAAATAACATAAATACACTTCAAAATCATAAAAATTCATATTAGTCCTTTAACTTTCAGAATTTCCGAAATGGTCTCTATACTTTTAATTTAGGGTTTTGCTTCCAATTAACAATTCAAGCTTACTAGATCATTAATTCAACATCACAAACCCTAAATTAAACTTGAATCCCTAAACCCTAATCATCTTCATACAAAATAAAATATGTAGGGTTTAAATCTCAACTCAATACTTGATTTTAACATTATACTAGCTTAATTTCAACTTGAATTTCATCATAAAATCATAAAATTCCAAAAGCCCTAAACTTTTTCCATAAACCCTAATTTCTTCTCATGCAAAATTCTCATCAATAAATCATGTTTTCCATGAATTATTTACACCAAAAGATAGAGCTTGAAGAGTAGAACAACTTTGTAGTTGAAAATATTACCTAAAAATTAAGTTTCGGGGCTTGAATCGAACTTAGAAAATTTTTCTCCATTTTTCTTTCTTTCTCCCCCTCATATTTCGAAATTTTAAGATGAAGAATCATATTTTGTTTTTCATCCAATTTGGCCACTTGTCTTGTACAAATGAAATTTAAATTCATTTAGATAGTGAAATTATTAAAATGCCCTTTTAATCCAATGGTTGAGATTGATCTTATCATCAATCAAGGGACAAGATTTACTATTCCATTTCCTTCTTCCAAAATTATCCTTGCAACTTTTTAAATATTTCAAAAATGCGATTGGGGCAAAATGACCAATTTGCCCTCTAACTAGTTTTTATTTACTAGTTTGTCATTCTTGTAAAAATTCAACTAAGTCTAGTTGGAATCCAACCAAAAATAATAAAATATTCATAAAATAGTATTTTATGACTTTCCCATAGTTTTTGGATCAATCTTTGAACTTTCAGTTCGATCCAATTTCCCTATATTCGTAAAATACTGCTACTACGATTTTACCTTTTTCGAACTATCGGATTTATTCCGAAAATTCCATATTTCCATATTCAAAAAATAAACTCTATTATCTCATAAAAACTTCCTTTCCCAGAACTTAGACTAAAATTTCCTAACTCAGTCTACTATTCCGATAATTATCGAAAATCTCCATAGAATAAAATTTCTCTTGGAAATCCTTTATCGATAATTCATTCGAATATTCTTTACTTTTACTAAGTCTAAATTATCGATCAGATACACTTTTATGGGACCTTCCCGAAGGTCACCCATCCTTGTATTTCTCTAGTCTGAGCACGCTTAACAATTTCATTCGATCCAAATTCGGTACCTTTTTCTGCATCTTAATTCTTAAAACCGATATCAAGGTACCTGTTTCGATCCGATTCACTCTAATATTCCACCTAAATTACTTATTGGGAAAATTTACACTTTAGTCCCCAAACTTTTCCAAAGTTTATACTTTAACCCCCTAAACTTTCAAAAATTATATTTTAGTCACTAATAAAAAATTGGGATATTACAGAATCTCTCTTTGTCATCTTTATTTCCTTTTATTAGTGTTGAAACTCGTTTTGCAATATTTGATTGTAGTTAAGGAGGTTGGAGAGCACACTAAGGACCAAGAAAAGAAAAAGGCTTGAGCCTAGGAGGAATGGGTGTTTTCCAGCTTGGTAGGAAGGTTAGTACACTTCCAACTCCCTTTTGTTTCCTACAAATCTTAAATATAAAGTCTTGCATGCTTGTTTGATGTTTTGGTGCTTGAAAAGCTTGAGCATGGTTGCCAATGGTAAAACTTGAAATATGTGTTGAAATGGTGTAAAAAGAGTAAGAATTCACTTAAAACACCTTCCATAACCCATAAGTTTATTTTGGGGTCCTTCTATAATGTTTGGGGGTGTTGGGATGAATTTTGAACTCCAGAATTTGAATTTTGGGTTCGAGTACCTATATAGTGTGAACTAGTATTGGTACCCTATTGATTTTATGACAAATTTCAGCAAGTGTTTAAGGGAGGTATCGGTATACGTGGGGGTGTATCGGTATCATCCATGTTCTATCAATTCAAGAAGCCAAAATGGGTATCAGTACGCTTGAGGGTGTATTAGTACGGTTGGGGTAGCGGTACATGCCCACATGTATCGGTATGGGGTGACTTGCTTTATGGCCCTCCAAGAGGGTGAGGTGACTTCTAACTCATATATTTCTAATTCTTATACATTTGATGAGTTACAAGAAGCCAATGATGAATTGGTTTTTGAACTCAAGGCTTTATTTTCTAAAAACAAGAAATTGATTTCAAAATTGAAAATAGAAAATGAAATGCTTTCTAAAACCAATTTGGAATTTGAAGCAAAAATCAAAGATTTTGAGCTTAAAATTTTGAATTTACAAAATTTGCTTCAAGGTTTAGAAAAAGATCATCAAAAGAAAATAGATGATCTTAAGAAAGAAAAAGATTTGATTTATAAGAGTTTTGAAAAGAAAGATAATTTTAACAAATCAAATATTTATCAAAGACAATCTAGTACCCCTAGATTTTTAAACGGTAAATGTTTTAGAAGTATTTGGGTCCCAAAAGGACTAATTACTTCAAACAAAAATGATTAAATTGAAACATGGATTCCTAAGGGGACTAAAATTTGTGAAACTAACTCCATTGGATCCAAAGCAATTTGGATACTAAAAATTACTTGATTGTCTTTTTATAGGTGTGATGGAGCAATGAACAACAAAGTGATGATCCATGGAAGCTCTAAGCACACAAGGAATATCACTTGAAGAATGAAGGCTTCACATCCTACCTTTGATTCAAGTAGTAAATTTAAATTGAATTTCTTGTATTTTTATTTGTTTTATTTATTATTGAAATTCAATTTCTTTTAATCATGAACTGTTGGACTAACATTATATTTGATGCTTGAGTAAGGGGGCCATTTTAAAACAAAATTCTTATCTTGTCAATTTTTTACTTTCCATTTTCATTGTACTTTATGTCATTTCAAACTTTATTTTGAATCATTTTTGATATAACAAAAAAGGGGAGAAATGTTTGAAAATTTGAATTTTCAAATGAATAAGAGGAGCTTTTAACACTTTGGCAAAATATTCTCTTATTCAAAATTTATTTTTACTAAGGGGGAGAATCACTAAAACAATCTTTCAAGTTGGTTTTATTATATCAAAAAGGGGGAGATTGTTAGGATATTTGTTTTGATATAATAATTGAAAATAGTTTTGGACTAAATTGAAAAGATTTCAAAAATGATTTTAAGTCCAAACAACTTGAAAATATATTTCATGTGTTTTCAAAAGGTTTTGGAAGGCTTCAAAACGTTTTTAAATAGCTAAACCTGAGATTTTTTAAGTCCCATACCGATACAACCTCAACCGTATCGATACTTGTTAGGGTTTTAGCTATAGGAAAATTCTAGAACCGAAAACCCGTACCTATACAGGCTTAGCCATACCGATACGGAGGGGGTCGTACCGATACGCATTGAGGCGTACTGATACACCTGTGTTTTAACTACCTCAACGGCTATTTCGATGACAGATCGTATCGATACGCACACCCGCGTACCGATATCGAAGGCTCTAGAAAAGGAAATTTAGCATGGAAATCAATCTCCAACTGCTCTAATCCAATCCCAACGGTCTCCAACGGCTAAAAACTCATTTGAGAGTATAAAAGGGACCTTCAAGCTTCAACAACAACTAATGATCATCAAGTCAACAATCTTTTGATTAAGAAATGTCTTAGTACTCAACTTGTTGTATTTTGTATAGACAAACACTTGTGAGCTCAATTGTCAATGTATGCTCAAGTGTATTAGGTTTGGGTGAGTGAACTTAATTGTGCAAATAATCTACCTAGTGAGGATTTCTTTGTTTGCTTTCTTTTCTCTTTTGTAAAAGAGTGTTTTACAAGACTTTGGGGTATAAGCCTTATGTTTGTAAGGGTTGCCTCTTGAGCTCGGGAAAAATGGAAGAAATTCAATAGTAAATTTGGAAATCCTTAGTGGGGAAGCTAAGGTAGTGGATGTAGAGCTTGGTTAGAAGCTCGAACCACTCTAAAATCTTTGTGTCTTATTTCTTTTTATTGCTTCCACCACCAATCACCCAATTACCACTTCCCCACCACTTGGCGAGCAATTTGGTTGAAAAATTCGAGCACATCATTATCAATGTTATTCCTTAGTTCAATCACTAACATCTTAAAAAAGGCATGAAGTTAATTTTAACCTTTAACATTTACAAATTTGTCATTTTGGCCCTCATCCTTTTTAGGGATAAATTTAGCCCTCAATTTATATATTTTTGACAAATTTCTCATTTTTAACTAGCATGATGATTGAACCGTTAAAAATTTAACAATGGTAATATGGCATACACATGTGACAATACATTTTAACTAACATGACATCTAACCTATCATATACTTACATGTGGAAATATAATCCTATTCTAATATAAAATACAAAACAATTCAAATAGAAAATAGAAAATAAAATGAATTGATTCAAAACTAAAAGCGAAGATGTAAAAAATTATCAATCCTAACTATAATAGAATCAAAATCCTACTTAAAGAAGTATGAACACAGTCTGAAAATTTGCAAAAATCAATTCTTTCTAAACTCCAAGATTATTTGCCAAGAAACAAATATGACTCTACCTCGTGAATTCACTTTGAATCAATTTTTGTTCTTTAAAACTTGAATCACTTTGAATCAACGATAGAGAAAGAAAGGCAGAAATTGACAAAGTTATTGAGCTTTGTAGAGATTGTTTATTGGTGAACAAGAGATAAGGGATTTTGATACTAATCAACTTAATGTTTATTATTATTTTTTAGGTATTTTAGTGTTTAATCTAAATGAAAGGGTTTAGGGTTTTGATTTATAATTTAAGATCGAAAACTAGTTTGCAGGGTTTGAGTTTCATTGAATCTAAAAGAAAACCCAAAATAATAGAAAAAGATATACACTAGTAAATTTATTTAAAGTTTCGAAAACCTATATATGAAAACTTGCAATGATTGAGGAATTTTAAAGTTGTGTTTTCCTTTGAACAAGTAAAATTGATGTTCCTTCTACATTCAAAAGAGTTTTTAAAAGAAATTTGGAACTTTAAAAATAATGAACCAATTGATAGTTTCTTCAGGTAGGATTTTGATTCTCGGGGTTGAGAATTTTTCAAGCAAGCTTTTAGTTTTAAATTTAATTTTATTATCAACGAGTGTTGGGTTCATTAGTAAGGTACATTGTATTCTTAAAAAGAGGACATGAATTTAAACTTTAAAGATAATAATATTGTTGGGAGGAATATCCTCGCGCCCTAAATATAGACCGTAAAACAGATATACATATTATCAAAAAAATAATTATTTTCTAATATTTTATTTAAATTTTAATTATTTTATTTTTATATTAGAATAAAATTATATTCCACATATAAGTATGTGATAGATTGGATGCCATATTATTTAAAATTTATTGTCACATGTATATATTATATCACCATTATTAAATTTTTAACCGTCCAACCATATTAAATTCGGACAAATCAAATAATAACATTTGAATGATAAAACATTGAAATCGACTAATTCAAAAATATTAGTAATAAAAGTTGAATGATGAAATATAATCAAATCAATTGGATTAACTCGATTTTTTTTACTAGAATATAGAGAATACTTACCCTTAGGTTCGAGAGCAACAAAGCCAAACGTTCTCGATATATCACTCTGTAGAAAGCAAAACACTGGAATCTCTTCGCTCCGAGAAGGCTTTCTTAGGGTTTTGGGAACGCATGATGATCGGAATTTGATGGTGTGGCTAAAGAGTAATCAACGGTGAAAGAGAGGGGGAGGAGGGGTGTAATTCGCAACACTAACGTCAGCAAATGGAAAGCTTCGAATCTGAAGAACCAGAGAATAAGAGGCCTCACTTGGATTCTCTCTCCATGGCCCGTAATTCCTCCACTTCTCCAAACCACGTCAAATCTGTAATCTCTCTTCCTCAAACTTGTTTTTTTTTAAAAAGTTTTATTTCCTGCTCAAATTGATGGGCGTCCATGATTTTGTTCGCCCTTTTCTTATTTTTCATCTTTCATCAGTAATTTATTCTCAAACCACAATTGGCTCTGGAATAAATTTTGTTTTTGTCCTGTATCAAATGAGAAAACTGAAATTGTTGCCTGCTATTATTATTTTGCTTAGATACTGAAACTTTGGATTTCAAATGCTTTCTCTGCCATCGAGACAGTATTGGAATAGAAGGGGGATTTAAGTTGATTTGGACCAATTGTGAATTTGCGATTTAATTGAATTGATAATGGTTGATAGAAGTAGTTTGTTGTGAAACCCGGTTCCCCAGCCCCTATGGGTTTTTACTAGGGGAAGAAGAAAGAAAAACAATATTCACTCTCTTAGTGACTTAGCTGTAATCACTATGGCATTGATATGCTTTTGTTTATCCAGATTTGCAGATTTAGGGTTATGCAACTCCATTGTGATGAAATTTAACTGATAATGTGGATAAGTTATCTAGTTTGTACTAACAGTGGATTCACAACATCAGTGCTTTATACGTGAACGGAAGAGAAATGTGATGTCATATTCATGATTTTATTTTTCAGAATTGCCTATTTGCATCATCTTAGAAGTTTTAAAAATTTTCCTCTAATTTTTAGTTATATGGTGGCCTCATCTCTGATTCAAACCGTTCGTAGACTTGTCATGAATCGGTTCATTAGACATCTAATTATATGCTTGGAAACCATTAATCCAAGCTAAGCCCTGTGCATAACCTAATTCAATATAAGGCATACCTGTCAGTGAGTGGAGATATACTGTCTCCTCCCTCCTGATTGAATTTGCCTTTCACCTTTTATCCCTGCTTCGTTTTTTCAGACTTTCATCTTGCTATTATCAGGGTTTTTCCACATACACCTCAATTTGTAAGGCTGGTGAACGTGTATGAGTAAATTCAAAATTCAACATCCATTTTGATTTTGTTTTTTATTGTATGCGTATGGATTTGTGTTTTTAATTCTCTTACACATTTGACTTGATATAGAGGGATTTTATTTTATCCAGGTTGACGCAGCAGTTCTCCAGTACCAGAATCAAAAACTTGTCCAGCAGTTAGATATTCAGAAACATGAGTTGCATGATCTTGAAACTAAAATTAAAGAACTAAAAGACAAGCAAACCTCTTATGATGATATGCTGATAACTGTGAATCAACTTTGGAATCAGGTATTTTTTTGATGACACTTTTTACTGCTGTATCTTTTGCGATTATCATGATCTTTTCTTTTATGTTTTTTTGATACTCTACTGTATAGTTGGTTGATGATATGGTCCTGCTTGGAATACGAGCTGGAGGAGGCCATAATGTTTTACAAATCTTGGACCATGCTGACAAGTTTCGAGGTTCGGATCATAACTTAAATTGTTGGTTGAACATGTTCTTTTGTTTGTGTTTTCGGGAGTTAGGAGAGGTAGTCCTGTTTTTCAATAATTAAAACATGTCAAGTGTAAGTTCTCTCAGTAATAAATTAACTTGAGCTCTCTCTTTAGGTTCTATACCATCATGCCCTGTGGAGGAGATGTTTCTTTCTAGGCTTCTAGAAACAGATTTTATTGATAGTGGTGACGATAATGGGATTACTAATTACGTTGAACGAGTGTTATCTGCTCGCCATTCATCCACTAGGGACTTGATAAAATCTCTGGAGGATACCATCTCTGCTGAGAGAATGAAAACTGAGAACATTACTTCTTCTTTGCATGGAGAATTATCTGTTGAAGGTTAGGTATTTCAGTTGCTTGGTGATTAGAATTTCTCATTCCACATGTTTTTCGTGAATTTCTGTTTTTATTTTTCTCTCATTATTTAGTACTTCTATCCAGAGTGTTACATTTTGATTATTATTACATATTTCTCTCAGACACTATAATGCAGCTTTCTAAGATTGATGATTTGATGAAAGAAGAGGCTAAAAGTTTGCATGAGATGATCAGCGATCTTCATTTGAAGCATAAAGAATATGCGGAGGGGATTCAAACATATATAAGCAACCATTCAACTGACCAATCTGAAATTAAACGTCTTCAAGGTCTTTGCTAGTTCAAATCTTGGAAGATAGTTGTATTTTATACATTATTAATTAGATATCGATGCCTGCAATAACTACCTAACATACATAAATGGAATGCTCAACAGAAACTTTGGTACCGGCAGAATGACTGTATGCTGGCAACCTTGCTAGCTGCCAGCCACTGCCTCGATTTTCAATACCTTTCGTTTTAGGTCTTCTCATGATTGTATGTTAAAGCTGTAATTTATTGAAACTGAAAGGTGAGCTGGAAGAAATCATGGCCGAACTTGAAGAAAGCAGAAGAAAACTAGTTGATCTGAAAATGCAGAAGAATATAGCATCTGGGATGCATGCACCAACTCCGGTTGTAGCAAATGGCAGCTTGTCACCAGAAAAGCCTGCAGATAAGACAATGGGCTTGCGAGAGATAAAGGATTTGATTGAGGAGACAAAGGTATTGGTTTACGTAGCTTTTTTGACTTCTCTATCTTTGTCTGACTAATCTTGTAGGCTATGTTACTAAACAAGTGTTGCAGATGGTAGCAGCAGATCGACTTTCTGAACTTCAAGACGCACAGGAACAGAACCTAATATATTCAAAGCAACTTAAGGATCTACAGGTTTGCTTGGATTTTCACCTCTGAAAGTTGTTTTTCTTTTTAGTTAAAGTGCCTTTTCGAATAACAGTACATGTTCAATTGGTTTAACTTGCAATTTTATTCTTTTAGAATGAACTGAAGGATGACAAATTCATACAATCCTCTCGGCTCTACACTTTGTTAAATGATCAGCTTCAGCATCGGAATGCTGAAATGGAACAATACAAAGCCCTGTCAGATACTCTGCAGGTTAAGCTGCTTGATCTACTTTTTCAATTGCTTTGGTTGTTTGATTACTTTTTGGTCTCTTGAAAGTATAATTTCAGACTGACAGGTTACTTGTCATGAGGAGGGAGAAGGAACTAAATATGAAAGCTGAGTCAGCCGATTCTGTTAGGAATACAATTGACAATTCTGGTTCTAGAATCGAAGAGCTAAATTTGCAGCTCCAGAAATGTATCATAGAAAGAAATGATCTTGAGATTAAAATGGAAGAAGCTATCCAAGATGCAGGTAAAATAGTAAATCAGGATTGCACATTTTCAAATTTTAAATTTAAGGTGGAAATTTTGGATCTTTTAGTTTATTTAAATGCTACTTTTTTTCAGGAAGAAATGACATTAAAGCAGAAATTCGTGTGATGGCATCAGCTCTGTCGAAGGAAATGGGAGTGATGGAAGCTCAGTTGAATCGCTGGAAGGAGACGGCACATGAAGCTATTTCTCTGCATGAAGAAGCCCAAGCACTAAAAGCTTTGTTAAGTGATAAGGTTTTTTTTCTTATCCTTAATCCTTATCAGTTCTTTTCGGCAAATAAAAATTCAAAAGTTTTCAATATGGATGAGTTCTTAAATGGTTGAATAACTTGAGATAAACACAATGAGTTACTTTTGTACCAAGTGGTGGAACTTGATTGTCGGATAGAATATCATTTTGGAAGTTCAGAACTGTGTGTTTGTGCACCACACCACCATGTAGTCGTTGATTTTTATTCTTTCAATGTTATGTGCCACTTATCCAAAAAAATCATGTTCCTGTTTTATTAGTGCTTCATTTTATTATCAAGCATGTAATTTGAAGATGATTGTGGTCTTTCATAAAACGGTTCTATATTTCGTTAATTTAATGTATATTATAAAGAAAGATCTTTATAATATGAATTTTGAATGTTTTGGAGCTTTTTAGTTGCTAATTGTCAAAATTTAAGCATGTTGGTAGGTCGGATCTGTTCAATCTCTAATCATGTGCTTTTATCAAAAAAATTCTGATAGGCAAACTCACAAAAGTGCTTGGAAGAGGAGTGTGCCGAACAGATTGTGGAAATCAAATCTCTCAATGATTTGGTATGTGTATTCTTTTGATAATTCCAGTTCTTTTCCCCTCTCTTTGTTCATTACAATATTGGGGAAGGGGAAAGTGCAGGAGCTGGGGCTGGAATCCCTGCTGCCCTAGAAATTCCAGCTACATTTTCTTGTCAAGTGTAAGTTTTTTTTCCTATGATGACTATGAAAATAAGATATTCATTATTGAATAATATTCACTTATGCAGATTGAGAAATTGCAGAAGGAAAAATTGGAATTGCAAATCTTCTTGGATATGTATGGTCAAGAAGGCTATGATAATAGGTATGCTAATTTGAGAATTTATTGAGACACACAGAGTAAGAAAGTGAAAACGCAATGAAGGAAATAAGAAAAAACTTCCTTAGTTCTATATGCAAGCTGTGGATCTTTCTGTTAATTCTTTGTCTGACTATCTGTATGTAAGTCCTTTCTTAGGTTGTGCGTTGTATGTACATCATGCTTGAAGTGAAACAAATCTATAATTGGTTCTCCCGAAATTCAGAAGCAAATGACTTCTTGTGCTAAGCTGCTATTAAACAAACCTAGAATTTTAATTTTTATAGAAGTTGATGCTGAAATAGTACAATATTTTAAGTTACATGTTTTCAATTTTCATATTTGTTTTTCTTGATGGTGCATTAAAACTTGCAAGTCCTTGCTTCTATGCACGTGAAACAAGAAGCTGTAAGCCTGTAAGCGATTCTGAGTTTGAAGTTCTGTTCTCTTAGATTGAGCTGGGAATTGTGATATAGTCTGAGCTTAATGTTGTGCATTAACAGTGATTATGCTTTCTTCTCTACCATTTCATTCACATAACTATTTTCTAGTTTCATTGGTTTCTTAGTACTTTTCACTTTCTGTTAATTAATAATTTGGGTTCTCGATTTAAATTTCAGAGATGTGATGGAAATAAGAGAATCAAGAAATAAAGCTTATTCACAAGCTGAAATCTTGCAAAATGCTTTGGATGAACATAGTCTAGAACTAAGAGTGAAAGCTGCTAATGAGGCCGAGGCTGCATGCCAAGAAAGGCTTTCTGTTGCTGAAGTTGAAATAGTTGACTTAAGAGCTAAACTGGATGCTTCTGAGAGGTTTGTACCTTTGAAGTTTTTGGTTTGTTTTTGAATATTGTTTCATTGATATTACTTGGTTTGCAATGCTAGTGATTTGACTGAAAGGAGTTTGATGGAGGATGCAAATATGCTGGTTGAGAATTAAATTATATGGGATTTTTATTTTATATTTTAGGGGCTTTATTGCAACTTAAAAGTTCTTCAGGATATTTTAGATTTTTTAGGTTATTTTAAATCGATTAATTTTTATGTCTTTTCTAAGTATTAGGGTTTGAGAATTATATTTGGTATTTCTTGTTTTATTAGGTTTTTGGGATTATGTTCAGAATGAGCAAACAGGATCGTGTAATTGACAGGGAGGTCGAAGTCAATTGTCTTCCTTTGTCTAGATTCTTGGGATAACCTATCGTGATGGACAAGTCATCTTATCCAAGGGAGAAACCTTACGACTCGTTTGAGAGAGACCCATGTCTTTAAGTTTTTTTTTTTAAAAAAAAAATCTTGCTTATGGGTTTATATTTCGATACATCCTTTAAAATAAGGGCCAACCTTATTTCATACTAAATAGAAACCTATTCTAGGAATGAAAAAAATAAACTGAAATAAGATCACACCAAGAAATGTAAGGAAATGAATAACTTCACAACCAAAGCCTTAACTGGAGAACAAAAACGAATGGCTTTCCCTAACTAGGTTTGCGAAACATGTATATTGCTGAGATTCCACAAGAAAGTTGAGGATTAGAATAGCTCTGTAGTGTACTAGTGCACAATGGCGTGATTGTAAGGAAAGGAATATTTAGAGAATAGAGAAGTGTGTAATTCCATTCATAATCCTAAATTCCTTCACAAGTTCTTTTATATCGATGGATTAACATGAACTGAAATGAAAAATTGAACTGACGAGCTGAAATGTAAATAGTTACAATTAATTGACTTCTGTTAACATTGTTTCCCACCAACCTCTGTAACAATAACAACTACTAATGACTATCTGATAACTGTGTTGTAAAAAGCGCGCCTGAGGCACAGGAAAAAACGCCTCCAAGGGCCGAGGCGGGGCGACATGCATGAGGCGCGCGCCTCATGCGCTTTTCACCCGAGGCATGAGGCGAGCGCTTTTGCGCCTCTTGTATTTTGAAAAAAAAACGTGAAGAAGAAAAACAGGAGAAGTGAGTTGAAGAAGAACAATAAAAGTCAGGAGAAGAAGAAAAGTTGGGTTTTTTTTGGTTTTTGAACATACTTTTTACTATTTTAAATTTATTTTACTTTAATATCATTTAATTTTTTGAACTTTGTGCTAGTGGGTGAAAGGTGTCGGACTATTTTACTATTTTAATTACTTTTCCTTAATATATTATAAAATTGAAAGAAAAAAAACTTATTAGCTCTTTGTTCAAAACAAATTAGGATTTTTTTCTTCGTTACTATCATTTTATTAGGATTTTGTTGTTGTTATTATTATTATTATGAAAATTATATTATTAATTTTGTTACCCAAATACTTATTCTCGATCAAGAAGTTAATATTAATATTAATTTTAATATAAATCAATATAATAAAATAAAAATCTATTTTTAAATATTTATTTATGTAAATAAAATATTAAAATTACATATTCAAATAATATAATTTATTAATATTTTAATATATTTATTTTTAATAGTTTTGAAATTTACATATAATTGAAATATTTTAATCTTTTAACATCTATAATATAATTATAATATAATTATCATGTTTTTAAGTACAAAATATGCTATAGGGTTGATTTATAAATTTTTTCATAAAAAGGGCGTCTCACCTACTAGCGCCTCGGCTCCAGAGACCTTTTGCACCTCAGAGCGCCTAACGCCTTTTAAAACTAAGCCTCATAACAATACCTCCCTCTCAAGCTAAGCTTCGACTTCAAAGGCCAGAAATCTGGCAACCTCTGGGGTAGATCAAACAAGTACTCCCATGTGGTATCCATGGGGAAGGAATTCTTCCACTACACCAGGACTTAAGATGCTGCGTGATTCTATCGTTTAACCACCCTTCTAGCTAGCACCTTGGATCCAAGTTTGGTGTTGTACTAGGGGCGAACAGTTGATTCCTAATGCACGGTGTATCCGAGATTTTGCTGGTAGTTCAAGTCAATAAGCTGCCTTTCCCTTCTTGTCAACAACAACAAATTACCTTGGGGATAGCTTCTAGTATTGCTCGTCTCCCAATGAATTATGCTTATGAGGCTTTAGCTTAAGATAGACCATATCTCCCGGTTGAAAGTGCCTATTGGCATGAGTTTTTCATCATGAGCTGAGCCTTCTTTAACTGGTATTTCAGTAATTGCAACATCTTATCCCTAGCAACCAATCTTGTATCAACCTGATTTACCTGAAAGCTCCCTGGTATATGAGGAATGCACAATTGAGGTGCATATCCATACAAAGGCTCAAAAGGAGTGAGCTGAGTGGAAGAGTGATACTTGGTGTTGCACCACCATTTTGCAAGCCATTTGTATTGGGACTGGACTGACACACATCTAAATAGACCTGTTGAAAACAAAAAATCCGTTAGGTCAGACATGCGATGACGTGTGACAATTTTGAAAATCTTTGATTCTAGTCCAAGTTCATTTCTCAAGTATGTTCTTCCTGGAGAAAAAAATCTTACCAAGAAAAAACATGTTGATGTTTATGTCAAAAGCCATGAATTTTATTGTATTTCTCTTACACATAACATACAAGAAACTTTCAAATAAATATACAAGCCTATGTCTTAACTTAGGTAACTTCTAAACTAGGAAAGAGACTAATTCTAGTAAAAAAACAATCCCTTAGAGATAGGGATCCTAACATATAAAAGATATTTACAAATCTTACTCAATCTCCTTAATTTAGGAATCTGATCTCTGACACTCCCCCTCAAGCTGGGGCATGGATGTCTTCCATCCTCGCCTTGTCTGTTAACTTCAAAACACTTACTTGGTAGTCCCTTGGTAAGTATATCTCGCAACTTGATCTCCAAAGTGGTCACATAGAGTCAGATTAAGCCACCGTCAAGTTCTCTTTTATGAAATGTCTATCCACTTCAACATGTTTTGTTCTCACATGTTGAGTCGGGATTATGAGCAATGTTGATTGTTGACTTGTTATCACAAAGATAGCTTCATTGGTCCATTCCATTTTACCTTCAAGTCCTCTAAAATCATCTTGACCATAATAACTCACAAATTCCCAATGCCATAGCTCAAAATCAGCTTCAGACCGATCTAGCCACCACATTCTGTTTTTTGCTTCTCCAAGTAACTAAGTTTCCTCCAAAGAAAGTGCAGAGCTTTGAGGTTGACCTTCTATCACTCATGGATCCCGCATAGTCCGCATCTGTATGCTTCCAGTCAAGTTCCCCCTCTTCTAAACAGTAATTCCTTTGCCTCGGTGTGCCCTTCAAGTCTTGCAAAATTTGGACTACAACCCTTAGGTGTGATTCCTTAGGATTGTGCATGAATTGGCTCACAACTCCAACAAAGATATGTTATTATGTCGTCCGCAGTCCAGTGTGTGACAAATAGATAAGCCTTCCCACGAGTCTCTGAAATGAACTTTTGTCAACTGCCATATCATCCTCCTTTGTCTCTCCAAGCTTGTGATTGACTTTTATAGGAGTTTCTGCTAGTTTACATCCTAATTTTCCAGTTTCCTTCAGCAAGTCCAAAGAATACTTCTGTTGAGATATAAAAACTCCTTGCTCCTCAATACCAAGGAAGTATTTTAATCTTCCAAGCTCCTTCACCTCAAACTCTTTTATAAGACACTTTTTTAAACTATCAATTCCTTCAGAATCGTTTCCTGTAACAATTATATCATCCACATACACCAATAGTACAGTTACTCCCCCTGAAGGAGATTGTTTCACGAACAGAATATGGTCACCCTGACTTTGTTTGAAACCTTGTCTTAGCATTACTTTAGTAAACCATCCAAACCAAGCTCTTGGAGATTGCTTTAGTCCATATAGAGCTTTCTTCAATCTGCAAATTGCCCATCCCCAAAGATTCAACCAAATCCGGTGGAATATCCATGTACACTTCCTCTTCAAGGTCCCCATGCAAGAAGGCATTCTTAATGTCAAACTGTTGCAAACTCCATCCCTGAATAGCTGCTAAGGAAAGTAGGACCCTCACTGCGTTCATCTTTGCAATCGGGGCAAATGTTTCAAGATAGTCGATTCCATAGGTTTGAGAGCACCCCTTTGCCACCAATCTTGCTTTGTACCTTTCTAAAGAACCATCTGACTTATACTTGACAGTAAACACCCATCTGCATCCTACTGTTTTCTTCCCTTCTGGCAGCTTCACTAAATCCCATGTCTTATTCTTCTCCAGTGCCTCCATTTCTTCTTTCATAGCCTTTTTCCTGTTCTCATTTTCTAATGCCTCGGATACTGTTTTAGGAGGAGTAATGTCATTTAGGCTAGTAAGAAAGGCTCCGTGATTAGGAGATAGGTTTTTGTAGGTTATAAACAAATAGGAGGGGTGTTTGGTGGTGCAGGTTCTTCTCCTTTTCTAATAGCAATGGGAAATTCAAAATCAAAAGCAGATATAGCATTTTTAGCCTCATTTTGTTCAGAGAGAGTTTCAGAATGTACCTCAAATTGTATAGGAGTAGGAGCAGGAGCAGGAGAAGGGGATGATTGAATTTGCATAGGTGCCTTCCTCCTCGAATAGGTCCTTAGGGGACAAGTATTGCCTTGAATATTGGGATGTGGGGTATTAATGTTTGTTTGAGGAGTTTGAGGAGTAGGAGTATTAGGTTTTGACCGAGGAGAAGATGGAGTAGGAGAAGATGGAGTAGGATATATAGGGGTAGGAGTAGGAGTAGAAAGATCAATAAGGGGCTGAAGTAAAAACAAATCTGCATCCTTATCTTCCCTAAAAGATATCTACCCCTGAAGATAAGGGACTGTAAAATAACTCTCTTTTTCAACAAAAGTGACATCGGCAGAGGTGTAGTATTTCCTTGTAGGTGGGTGGTAGCACTTGTAGCCCTTTTGAGTTGAGGAATAGCCAATGAACATACATTTCACAGCCCTTGGATCAAGTTTACCTCGGCTTTGAGAATGGATGTGAACAAAAGCAACACACCCAAATACCCTCGGTTTTAGGTTAAAAGATGGATTGAAATTGGGAAAGAAATTTGTAAGGGTTTGAAGGGGATTTTGGAATGGAAGGACTTTAGTGGGTAGTCTGTTTATTATGTAAGTGGCAGTTAACACAGCCTCCTCCCAGTACCTTTTAGGGACCTTGTTTTGAAATAAAAGGGCTCTAGTCATGGCAAGAAGATGTCCATTCTTTCTTTCTGCTACCCCATTCTGTTGGGGAGTATTTACACAAGAGGATTTGTGGATTATACCTTTTTCTAAGAAATAAGGGGATAGGACTTGGTTAAAGTAGTCCTTGGCATTGTCTGATCTGATTCTCTTTACTTCAGCCCCAAACTGAGTCTTAACCATGGTGTAGAAATTTTTAAAGGTAGAGGTAACATCTGATTTTTGTTTCAGTAGGTAAATCCAAGTAACCCTAGTACAATCATCTATAAAAGACACAAACCATCTAGCTCCAGTTATGTTAGGGATAGTAGAAGGCCCCCAAACATCACTGTGAATAAGAGTAAAGGGACTGTTGGTCCGGTTATTACTTGTTGGGAAAGAAGAACGTTTATGCTTTGCAAGTTCACAAACTTCACAATGAAATTCTTCAATATTTAAGGATTTACACAAGGAGGGAAACATAGTTTTTAAAAGTCTAAAAGGTGGGTGACCAAGGCGAAAATGATGTAGCCAGATTTGGTCTTTATTGGTTGTAGATTCGGATAAAAAAGACAATGGTTGAGTACTCAAAACTCTAGCTGGTCCACCAAGATCTTCAAGGTAGTATAGGCCATTTATTTCCCTAGCACGCCCAATCATCCTCTTCGTTTCTTGCTCCTGAAAAATGCATTGTGTAGGATAAAACAAAACACTGCAGTTAGTATCTTTGATAAGCTTCGGAATAGAAATAATGCTAGTAAATAGTTTTGGCACATGTAGGACATTTTTAAGCAATAGGGTTTTACTAATGGCTATGTCTCATTGACCAGCAACTGTCACCATTGTACCATCTGCAACTGTGATTTTCTTGTTGCTAGGGCAGGGTGTGTAGGTGAGGAATTTTAGTGATGAATTAGTCATATGATCAGTGGCTCCTGAGTCAATTATCCAGGAGTTTTAGGTAGGTATGTGGGTGGATGATTCCAAGGCATTAGAGTCCTGAGAAAAGGAAGAGGATATACCTGAAAAAACCAGATTGCATGTACCTGTAGAGGATGGCTTTTCTAAAGATTCCAGTAGACTTTTCAATTTTTCTACTTCTCGGTTGAACTCGACAGATTGTTCATCTGACTCCTTAGCCACCTGTTTGATTGCATAAGCTCTGCTTTGTCCCCTTGCAAAGCTTCCTTTCTCTGTGAAGTTCTTACTTGCTGACTGAGGCTTCCCATGTAACCTCCAGCATTTTTCTTTGGTCCTTCAGGAACCGCCCTTGTTCACAGTCCTTGTTGCTTCTGGTCTGCCTTCAATATTTTGTTGTTCCAGACGTGTTGGTCCTTTAGGAACCGCCCTAGTAACCAAGGCTGAACTTTCTATCTGATTGTTTTCAACCACCATCACTCCTCTTCTTCCTTCTTCAGCACGAATGATAGAAATAGTTTCATTTAATGAGGGCAGATCTTCTTTTCCTAGAATCTGGACTCTCACTGCATCAAATTCTATATTTAGTCCAGCAAGAAAATCGTAAATCCTATCTTTTTCGACAAACCTCTTTAGAATTGCTGCATCCTCACTGCATTTCATCTTAATTCATTGATAGTGGTCCATTTCCTGCCAAAGATTCTGCAGCAGATTAGAATATTTTGTAATTGATTTGTTTCCCTGTTTAGTGGTTGAAATCTTGCTCTTGATTTCATAAATCTGGGCAGCATCTCGAACCTTCGAATAGGTTTGTTTTACAGCCTCCCATATCTCCTGGGCTGTTCTAAGAAACATGCAGGTATCACTAATTTCAGGCACCATTGAATTCCATAACCAAGACATAACTAATGAGTCTTGTTCATCCCAAGCCTTGAATCTGGGATCTCCTTCTTTAGGACCCGTTCCAAGGAGATGACTGAGTTTACCCCTTCTTTTTAGGAAGGTTCGAACCAATTGTGACCACTTAAGGTAGTTCTTACCATTTAATCTATAGGCAGCTTGTATGTTTTGTAAGTCACCTATCGGATTAGAGTGACTTCCCTCACTCATTGTGCTTCCTTGAGCAGTTTCAGTACTGCTGTAATCGACCATATTTTGTCAATCAAATACCCTACTCTCTCAAGGGATGATACGAACTAAAAGAAACTGTTCAACAAGAGAATTAAGACCCAAAAACGAGTGGCTTTGATACCATGTCAAAAGCCATGAATTTTATTGTATTTCTCTCACACATAACATACAGGAAACTTTCAAATAAATATACAAGCCTATGTCTTAACTTAGGTAACTTCTAAACTAGGAAAGAGACTAATTCTAGTAAAAAACAATCCCTTAGAGATATGGATCCTAACATATAAAAGATATTTACAAATCTTACTCAATCTCCTTAATTTAGGAATCTAATCTCTGACAGTTTATTTGTGAGCATATCCCTTGCTTTTGAGGCACTAAAGAACACTCTTGTTGAAGAAGGGGTTAAGAAATGAGATGTGTGAGATATAATCTATTGAGTTATTGCAACAAGATTTGCTGATTGAGAATGCACAATATACTGCTTTATTTGTGAGCATATGCCTTGCTTTTGAGGCACTGAAGAACAATCTTTTTCAAGTGGGGGTAAGAGATGAGATGCGTGAGATAGAATCTGTTGAGTTATTGCAACAAGAATTGATGAATGAGAATGCTCAATCTGCTGCTTGTGAAACTAAATTAGTTGCTATCCAAAAGAGTTTGTTCAGGTTGTGCTTAATGAAGTTCATTTGAGTTACTCATCAAATTAATGAGATTATGCTCATTGTTGTTGAGTATAGTTTTTCCATTGACCTTTTCATTCGTAGTATACAAAAAGATGAGGTGCAAGTTGCTTGATTGAAGATGATTATGCCACAAATGAAATAGCTTTCTTGCTAGAATTTTAACATTTGAGTTTTTTAAATTGGAGATTTTCTCCAACTATAGGGGAGAGTGATGGGGTTTGAAATTTAATGATGAATATTTGAGTTATTGTGACTTTCTTTATGTGTTAAATAGAAAAACGGCCCATGCAACTTTTTCAAAATTCTCAAGTTTGCCTTCATCCTTCTTTGAGCTTTTAAAGTAATATTTTGTTTATTTAAGCTCTTACTCTGAAAACTGCTAGATTCCATTATTTTTCTCATGTGACCATATGGGTGATTGTTGTTGTTGATAGAAGAGATGAAGTGAAGTTATTATTCACATATAGAATTAGGTATTTATACAAAGTATATCAGCTTTAGAAAGGAAATAAGTCGAGACATATTCCTGAGATCAAGCGTAAAAGTTACCCTAAAATCAAGTAATTACATACTACAGCTACAGGTTATCTGTAACGGTTGTTATCTTTGCCAAATTAATGTCCATGTGAACTCATCCTCGATTGGCGATTGCATGGTGGTACTGTGGTAGTATCCCATACTCCACTCTTATGTAGTCCTTTTTCCTGTATGTATGCCATATGGTTTTAACCTGGCAAAGATTTCAATCATGTAAACGTGGTAGAAATTGTGTACTTCCAAAGAATAACTATTTTGTTTATTTATTTAGTTCATTAAGAAAGGAGAATGTTGTGGTTACCTCTTCTGCAATACCTTAAACTGTACAGTAGTGTCTTAAGGATTGCTAAAACTGTTTAATTAACATATTACTTATCTTATCCTCCTAATCGTAGCAGATGCATCTATTAATAAAATTAAGCAGTAAACCTGCTGATACTTTTTATATGCCAAATGCTTATTATGAGTTACTACACTCCGTATGTGGAATGTGGTATGATCCAAATTGTTTCTTCATTCTTATTGTAAAATTTGTGTGCTTGCATAAGAGGTGCTGGAGTTTTAAGTTTATGGTTTCTATTTTTATGATTTGTTTCTTTTCGTTTCCCGAAATTTCCATCGAGTAATATTGTCTAACTACTTCATCCTATAATAAATCACAGGGATGTTTTGGAGCTCACGGAGGCTATTAAAAGTAAAGATGGAGAGTCAGACACATATATTTCTGAAATTGAGGTTTCTCTGAGATTCTTTTTTCTTAGGGGAAAAATAAGTATTTATTCATTTTTGGTTCCATCCACCCTTCTCTCACATTTGCTGAATTGCTAGAGCTGCCTTTCCCTGGGTACTGCTTTTGCCATTTACTGCCTTTTCTTTGTCTGCATGTTGAGAGTTCTCTTTATTTTTTGCTAGACCATTGGCCAGGCATATGAAGATATGCAGGCACAGAACCAGCACCTCTTGCAGCAGATGACTGAGAGAGACGACTACAATATTAAGGTCCCTTGCATGTTATATGTCTTGTATTTCAACTGTATTCTTCCGTACTGTATATTGTTAATTAAGTTCTGTTATCTGGTCTTGATGCTTGGGCGACTTTTGTAATTGTGATGGGATTAAATGCAGCTTGTCTCTGAGAGCGTAAAGACAAAGCAGGCACATAGTTCCTTGCTCTCTGAAAAGAAGACATTAACAAGGCAACTTAAGCAGGTCAATACATCTATTGAATCTGTGAAAATGAGGATTGCACAGAGTGAGGAGCAGGTAAAATTTGTCAGAACTCACTAAAACTCGTTCCACAAAATTTACATTCCAAGTGTATTTACGTTTATATTCATTCATTCATTTACTTATTATCAACCTACAGCTTTTTTTGGCCAACCTATAATTTAAACTTTGCAGATGAAAGTTTGTCTGTCAGATGCTGTTAAATTCACACGAGAGGATCGACATTTTATGATTAGCCTTGAAACTGCAAAGTGGGAGTTGGCAGATGCTGACAAGGAGTTCAAGTGGCTTAAATCTGCCACAGCATCTTCTGAGAAGGACTATGAGCAGCTCCAGCGAAAGGTGGAAGAGTTCCAAATGAAGTTGGATGAACAGTGAGTTATCTTTTATCTGTGTTTCGTTGATTTCCAAGGCTTGTATTTTTTTCTTGCCCAGTTGTATTATATTTTGGTGGAATTAGGAGATAAAAGATTATATGTAATCTGACTACAAAAAGCGTTGCTCTGCTCCTATGTTACTCGGACTCGGTTGTGAGTTCTTGATATAAGTATCTGCCATGGGTAACTTTTTCCTTTTATTTGGACAAGTTTTATCCGAAACAAGTATCGGACACAGGTAACTAGAAAAAAAAAATGAAGAGTTTGAGCAACATAGCTCTGCCTTTTATATTGCCCTTTCACAGTATAATTTGAACTGGAATTAGCTGCAAAGAAGGATGGGGACTGGCTGTCATAATGGTCAACAATTGCTACGTAACAATGCTTTAACCTATGCCTGCATTTTTATTCTAACCCAAGATTGTAATCTGTCCCTCGGGACTTCAGATGTTTTAATTAAATTATTTATTTAGCTCACCTTCAAATTAAATCTCTGCTCTGTTGAAATGGGGTTTTTCTCCAGAAGCCAGAGGAAGAAGCTTGAGGAAGAGCTGAATGAACTGAATAGCAAGGTTGCTGAGCTGAGTTCTGAAACTGGAGAGACCACCATACAGAAGCTTCAGGACGAGATTAAGAATTGCAAAAACATTCTGAAATGTGGTGTATGTTTTGATCGGCCAAAGGAGGTGAGTGTGCTATTTTGTATGCTTGTTTCCTTGACCCCTACTACTGCATTTTGGATTGCATTGATGTGTTGCTTTTCGTATTCGGCAGGTTGTAATTGTGAAATGCTATCACCTATTTTGCAATCCATGTATACAGAGAAATTTAGAGATACGGCATCGCAAGTGCCCCGGCTGTGGAACTGCTTTTGGTCAGAACGATGTTCGGTTTGTAAAAATATGAATGTCCCATGGCTTTGCATTCCGATTGTGATTAGGTTAGCCAGAACTTGATAGTTATAGATATAATATGGTTTTCTTTTTGCTGTTTTTCATGTAATAATTTGATCAGCGTGGCACGGCACGGCACGTATGTCAATTGTAAATGGAAATCAAACAAGCCCTAGGTAAAAGTTATTATATCATCAAGAAAGTATTTGATCATTGCAGATGAAATTGTTCCTTTGCATAAACTCAAAAAAGGCATAAAGATAATTTTGACCTTGTCATTTTAGCCCTGTAAAAATAAGCCCTCAACCTATAATTTTTTTTGTCAAATTACTCTTTTTTAACTGACATACCGATTGAACCGTTAAAAATTTAATGGTGATGATGTGGCATGCATACATGGAAATTTATTTTAAATGACATAGTAGACTATAATTTCAATTTAATAAAATAAATTTAAATACAAAAGTAATTAAAATTGAAAAAAAAAAAGAAAAGAAAAGAAACGATTCATTGTATATTGCTTCATGCGCTTCCTCCCTTTCATCCATTCCTTCTCCAATGTCGTAGACGCAGGATCAAAAACAACACCAAACTCAATGTAAAAACATTATATATCAAGTTAAGGCAAGATGCAAACACAGACACAACAAAGAAAAATAAAAGAATACTAACATATAAAGTCATTTGAAATCAATCTCAATCAAAGCAAAACAAATCGATTTAGGAAAACAAAATTTTAAGCAAATAAGCATCCCACCGGATTGCAAGCACCATAGTCCAAATCTATTTTTGTATATACTAGAATTTAGGAAACAAATCGATTGAGGTTGAATGTAAAGAGAAGTTTAGGATAAAAACAAATTATTAAGCAAGAGTCCTTTATGGGTGGGGATTGTTTTTCCTATTATATTCTAAATCTTCATTTTTATTTCTTTGCAAGAATTGACTAGAGCAGGGCATTGCCCAGATTATGTTTGGAACTATATTGTTTGGCCTCTCTTTAAAAGTGCAACAAATATCTTCCTATGTATTGAAGGCTTGAAGCTTGAAAGCATGAAACCCTAAGCTACAATCTTTATTAAGTTATTAACAGTATGCATTGTAGAGTAGTCAAATTATTTTTTGGTTTCTAATTTTCAAATAGACACCATTAAAAGAACAGTTTGAAAGAGGGATGGAACAGAGAAAGGGGGTGAAGCAATAATCAATCACTCGACTCTCGAGCTTTTTTATTCAATTTCAATTGCTTTTGTATTTCACAAATAAGTTTTATTAAATTGAAATAATATCTTACATGTAAAGATATAATAAGTTAAAGCCATGTAATTTTAAATGTATTTTTAATATATATATATATGTGTGTGACATGTCATTACCGTTAATTATTTAACGGTCTAATCAATATTTTAGTTAAAAAAGAGTAATTTAACAAAAAAGATATAGGTTGAGGGCCAAATTTAACCTCAAAAACGATAAGGGCCAAATTGACAAAAAATACAAACGTTAAGGGTTAAAATTATCCTTATGCCCTCAAAAAATACCCCCAACGTTTGAATGAATAGTCATTGTGGTCCTTATTTTTTTGGAGCAATTTGACCCTCAACGTTTTATTTTGGGTTAAAATGGTCTCTCTACGGATGAAAATTGTTAAAAAATTGACGATAAACAATTTGAAATGACTTAAAAGAATGATAAGTCAGCAAAAAATATTTTATGTTTTATATAATTTTATAAAATTATTTTTTGACTGATGTAATATTTTTTTAAGTCAACACAGTTGTCTATATGATATTGTCATGTCAGCGTACACTATCATATAGATTTATTACGCCATTTTAAGTTATTTACCGTCAGTTACTGACAATTTTTATCTGTAAAAGGGTTATTTTGACTTAAAATGAAACGTTGAGGGTTGAATTATTCTAAAAAATTAAAATTAAAATGACTATTCAATCAAACTTTGAAGTGTTTTTTTTGGCTTTATGCCTATTAAGAAAGGTAAACTATTGCAATGGTCATTTTGTTTTCATAAGTATTTACTTACAAAAAGTAAAGTTTTGGTCACTTATATTAACATTTTGAATACTTACGTAATCTTTTATAATAATTTTGTCAATTTGATCGTTAAAGTTAAAAAATATTAATTTTATTTTAAAATTTAAATAAAATATTAATTTAATCTATAAATCCGATGAATGTCATCCGTCGGACTCCAAAATTTCTCCTTTATAATAGTCTAAAACTATAATTACGATTTCATCCATAAAAGCATGATAATTGTCTCTTTTCAAAAAAGAAAATCTGCGACCTTTATTTTTTTTTTATATTAGTATTTGAAACACGCGTATATGCAAGTAAATAATACATATTTTAGAATGAAATATATGATTTTTTAACATAATTTATCTTTTCTTAATCAAATAATTTTTAAGATAAACTTCTATTTTTTTAAAATAGTTATGTTACAAAAATATTTTTAAATTTTTACTTTTAAAAAATAATGAAATTTATTAGAAATAATTATATTATAAAAAAGTTAATTTAATTTTTCAAATTTAAGGATCTAATTATTTTTTATTTATTAATAAAATAGTTGAACTATTATAACTTTACATTTTATATTGATTTAGGTGTACTTTTACAACTAAATTCATATCACTAAGTTAAGTGTCATCAAAAGAAGTAGACGTTTTAAAAAATATACATTAAAAATGAAAAACATTTTTATGTAAACTCTCCAATTGGAAAAAATTAAGTCAATTGTTAGGAATTTGGTATGCGGCAAAATAACCAAAGCGATAACGACATAGTCCAAGACATGCAAAGAGACAAGATTTAACGTGGTTCAGCATAGCCTACCTCTACAGACGAGAGAAATCAATCCACTATCAACGTAGAGAACCTGAAGAGTACAAATACATAATAACCCATGTAATCCCAAAACCCGGTGTACAAATCCCATGACCCGGTGGAACCAAAACACTCTTCCTAACATCCCTACAATATTCATCTCTACAACGTAGGCACAATAGTTGTAGAGAACCTAAAAGTGGTTACATCTCTCTAGAGTAATTCCCCATCTCTCTCATTCTCTTTTTCTCTCATTCTCTCATAATTCTAAAGGTTAAACCTAGTATACATTTATAGACCCAAATACTTAGTCACCAAGAAACTTTATTCAATAAGATCTCCTACCTAAAATAGATATTTACTCATTAAAGTAAATAGTAATTACCAAGTAATCTTCAACCACTAGAATTACAATAAAACCCAACTTAATTACCAATTAGAATTTGAGTCAAAATATAACAAATCTCCCCCTTGACACAAATTCTATTCAAGCATTGGTCTTCAAGTCTTCAACAGCTTCAATTTTTACGTAAGCCAAATATCTGTTGAAGCACTGCCGCCAAGTCTTCAACAACTCCAATTCTTACATAGTATCCGTTGAAGTACCGTTGAATTTAGAGAATTACTCCCATGCAACTGAAAGCTCGTTGCAGCAATACTCCTTTGACATGTCTCCAACATCGCACCGCAAAATTCGTAGCAAAAATTCCTCCACAATCGCGCAGCTCAAACCATAGCTCATGATACCATTTGTTAGGAATTTGGTATGCGGCAAAATAACCAAAGCAATAACGACATAGACCAATACATGCACATGAAACAAGATTTAACGTGGTTCAGCATAGCCTACCTCCACAGACGAGAGAAATCAATCCACTATCAACGTAGAGAACCTAAGAGTACAAATACATGATAACCCATGTAATCCCGAAACCTAGTGTACAAATCCCATGACCCGGTGGAACCAAAACACTCTTCCCAACATCCCTACAATATTCATCTCTACAACATAGGCACAATAGTTGTAGAGAACCTAAAAGTGGTTACATCTCTCCAGAGTAATTCCACCTCTCTTGTTCTCCCATTCTCTCATAATTCAAATGGTTAAACCTAGTCTATATTTATAGATACAAATACTTGGTCACCAAGAAACCTTATTCAATAAGATCTCCTACCTAAAATAGATATTTACTCATTAAAGTAAATACTAATTGCCAAGTAATCTTCAACCAATAGAATTACAATAAAACCCAATTTAATTACCAATTATAATTTGAGTCAAAATATAACAAATGGTATCATGAGCTATGGTTTGAGCTGCATGATTGTGGAGGAATTTTTGTTGCGAATTTTGCGGTGCGATGTTGGAGACATGCCAGAGGAGTATTGCTGCAAGGAGCTTTTCAGTTGCAGGAGGAGTAATTCTCAAAATTCAACGATGCTTCAAAGGATACTACGTAAGAATTGGAGTTGTTGAGGACTTGGCGGCGATGCTTCAACGGATATTTGGCTTATGTAAAATTGAAGCTGTTGAAGACTTAAAGACCAATGGTCGAATAGAATTTGTGTCAAGTGGGAGATTTGTTATATTTTGACTCAAATTAAGTTGGGTTTTATTGTAATTCTAGTGGTTGAAGATTACTTGGTAATTAGGATTTTCTTTAATGAGTAAATATCTATTTTAGGTAGAGATCTTATTGAATAAGGTTTCTTGGTGACCAAGTATTTGAGTCTATAAATATATACTAGGTTTAACCTTTTGAATTATGAGAGAATGAGAGAGATGTGGAATTACCCTGGAGAGATGTAACCACTTTTAGGTTCTCTACAACTATTGTGCCTACGTTGTAGAGATGAATATTGTAGGGATGTTGGGAAGAGTGTTTTGATTCCACCGGGTCATAGGATTTGTACAACAGGTTTTGGGATTACATGGGTTATCATGTATTTGTACTATTCGGGTTCTCTACGTTGATAGTGGATTGATTTCTTTCATCCGTGGAAGTAGGCTATGCTGAACCACGTTAAATCTTTTCTCTTGTGCATATCTTGGTCTATGTCGTTATCGCTTTGGTTAATTTGCCGCATACCAAATTCCTAACATCAATAAATGATTATGAACAGAGTGATACACCGTTACACGTCACAATACATCATTAATTTTTTTAATGTCTTTTATATATTTTTTAAAATTCTCAGGAATTTAACATAGAATTAACTATTTTTCAAAACAAAATTAAAATTTAGATTGAATAATATTTTCATCTTTTTTTTAATATTTTTTAATTTAAAATATTAGTATTAAATTTTTTGTTCTCCATCACCATTCTCGTTTTAATCGACAAGATTAATCTCGCGTTACATCAATCTGGATACTCGAAAATCGAAATAACCCTCTAAATCAATACTCTCAATCCCAAACAAGGCCGAATTAAAGAAACTAAGAACCCTAAAATTTAGAAAATTATGAAAACGCTTCAGAGCTTTAGAAAACGAAAAGATGAAACCTAGGATTGGAGAACTAAGAACCCTAGGACTTTGGCGATAAAAGAAAGATCTTCATAATCATGGCCACAACTTCCGATTCTTGTTTGCAACCCATGTTTCCTCGAATAATGAATCGATGCTTGAATATAGGATTTTTGCGTTGGCCTTACAATGATCAAATATTTTAGGATATTTATCGATTTGAAGAGGATGGTGATGAAAGGGAGAATTTAATATTAATATTTTAAATTAAAGATTAAAAATATTAGAAAATAAAAAAATGGAGGGTTATTTAATCGAAATTCTATTTTTATTTTGAAATATGGTTAACTGCAAGTCGAGTATGAGAATTTTAGTATGGCTAAACTACTGAGATAGTCACTTACTTTAACAAGTGTTTATTTTTTGTCACCGATTTCAAAAAATTAACGTTTTTGTTTTTTAAACATTTGATCTGTTGGGTGTTAATTGTTGTTGGACAATTGACGGTGTGCTGACTTGACACAATAAAAAAAAATAAATTATCTATATAGTCACTAAACTACTACTACACTCCTATTTTGACTACCGAAATAAAAATAATTTATATAATTACATAGTTCTCAATATTTATAATTTTTTTTATATCTTCTCTACTCTACTATCTTCCTCACTGTTGTTGCATGCCAAACTTCTGCAACTTCTAAACTCCCCCAGAAAAGTGTAACACAAAAACTGTAGGTGATATGAATCTATTTCATTTACAAGCAGAAGAGACACTGCAACAATAGATTCAAAGCCCATCGTTGCTTCTCGATGGGCTGTTATGTGAAGAAGAAGATTTAGGGGATTATAGTTTTGAAAGTGAAACTGAAACATTGAAAAACAAGGCATTTGTTGTACCTTTGTTCCTTAATAAACATGATTTGTTCTTGGAAGATGATGAGTTAGTCTCTTTAATGTCTAGAGAAAAACAAACCCAGGTTGGTAACATTGATGTTTGTTCAGACGAGTCTTTAGTTTCTTGGACTAGATTTTCAAGGTCAAGGCATTCAATGGGTTCAACCATGACCATGGTTCTTGATGTTAATTACTTTGACGGATTCATTTTAAGCTTTAAGTTAATTTTTTGAAATCGGTGACCAAAAGTATGCATTTAACGTAAGTGACCATCTTAGTAGTTTACCCTTTTAATATTTATATAAAAGTTATTAAAAATTAATAGTGTGTTGCGGTGTGTAACATTAGTGGTGTGTAGCGTTAGTGGTGTATAACGTTAGTAGTATATAGCGGTGTTTGCCGCACGTTCTAGACTCACCCATATTGAAATTATTAGTAATACGTTCAAATTTCAAATACAGTTTTTTTTTTAATTTTTAAATAAGTTTGTGTGTGTATTTATCCAAAAAAAAAAAGTAGCACAACAGTTACAAAGCAACCAAAGTAGCTTACAAAAACAATAATACTTTAGTGTAACCCCAAACTATACACAAAACAGACTTTACAATATGGAAAGATAAAGATATTGTTACTATTTAATATAGTTTAAAATAAGAATATATTTATAATTTTTAATTAAGATGATGTTTAAATTGACTCGTGACACTAAATTAATTATTTAATGAATTGTATAGATACAATATTTAGGTCATTCGCAATTCTTAAACCTTTTCATAGACAATTATACTTAAAATTTTTAAACCCACAAAGCTATGAAAAAATATCAGCCAAGCTAAATCGAGACTTTGAACGGACAATACTATGTTCATGTTTGTTTATTTATTTTTAAAGGTGTTCGAGCTCTGTTTGTTTTCATCACATTTGGGCCTCAAGTTTAAATCCAATCATAAAATTTTCAACTAGATTTAACCCAAACCATCAACATTTTCACAAGTACAACAATGTTTTAAATAAAATAACAAAAGATAGTTAAATCATTTACAAAGGGAGCTCCAAGTTTAAAACAAATAATTAAAATCATTCGACAAGATCACATAAATCCAAATATGAGTTACAGACATAAAATTAAGGGTCCTATGAATACATTGCCTTACAAGTCTAAGTATTGTACTCTTGATCACATCAATGAGCTGAAGTCCTACTCCGACGGGCCCCTTCAATGCAACACGACAACCTAGAAAATTGCAAACGAAAACAACGATTCTGAAAGATGAGCTCATAAAGCTCAGTGGATACACCTCTACTCTACCATGCTTCATGCAGATCATAAACACAAGCATGTAGCTAGATATGATGATATGGCAAATAAATGATACATGGCGCTAAACATTAGTCACCTAAACACATGCTAACATCATAAAAATCATCAAACGTGGCACACAAGGCCCAAACATACCATACCACATTAACACTGGAGTGAGGCCCAGGTCACACAGCATCGGGAACGTACACTCTATGGGTAAGGTCGGGTGACGCAACATCGAAACATACACCCTGAGTGAGACTGAGTTTCACAGCATCGGAACATACACCTATACTCAGAATCCCCCTAGAGTATCTTTGAATGAGGCCCGAGTCACATAGCATCGGTAACCTCCATTCAATATTTCTCTTACCATGATGTTGTAACACGTCTTGGGTATCCGGATCCCATCAATCAATTGCCCACATTGGCACACAACATCATCATACAACATATAACTCTATGCTTGCTAGCAACATTTAAGCCACACAAGCCATTTACCAGGTTACTATACATTATGATCGAGTACGTAGGCAAATTCTCGATTTCTCAATTTTACATCTCATTAGAAGTCTATTGGATCGAATAATTTTTTAGCCCCCTAGGCTCAATTCCAACTTTTCAGGCATAATGCCTGGTGGGTACCGGTACTGGCTCTCAAGTACCAGTACGATACCCTTGGGTACCGGTACTCATAGCACACCGATACAAATTTAGCTCATTGGAATTTCATCCAGCCTTAATGTACTGGTACAGGTCGACCCATATCGGTACTTCCTTGAATGGCATACCAGTATAGGTTGAACACCGTACCAATATCCCCTTTAAAGTTCATTTTAATAGAACAATGTTCTTAAACCCATAACACTGGGGTACCGGTACTGCTCCCTGCGTACCGGTACCAAAGCCTAAAAATGGCTTCCTTAGGCTCGACAATCACCTCTAAAGCCCCAAAATTGAGGATCATGGGATTAAGGAGCACTATCAGTATGAGATTCTAGCATGTGGTGATTTCAAAGTACAATACTTGTGATTAGTGGGCTGTGTATTTACAGGACCTTACGTGGTGGAGTCTGTAATTCTTGCTTTTGAAATTGTATTAATCAAGTCGAATGTTTAAACATTTTAAATTAAGTGGAGCTCATTTGTAACTATTTAAATTGGTTATCTATGTTTTCAACTACTGGATTTAAAGTTTTTGGAAAATACCTTGTTTGGGCTAAACCAAGTTGAGAATTTTTATGGAAACGAGTTGGGCTTAAGGCCCAAATGCGACATCCGGGTTTAGGGTGTTACACTGACACGAAAAAACCCTAAAATGGTTACGGAATAAAATGCTAGGTACCTACTTGGGCCAAAAAATACTTTAGACACCTATCTAAAAAAATACTTTAAGCACTTTTTTAGTATTAAACCTTTTGAAAAATTTAAACATTTAAAAATAACTTCTCAATGAGTAATGTTAAGCCGATCGCTTACTATTATGGGATGGCATAGTTAAAAATAAACTTTTAGTTTGAAGAAAGGAAATTGAAAATGGGATAGCATGCACTAATTTGAAGCAAATGCTTTACACAAATCACATCAACTCTCACTCATTATAACTCACAAGTAAATCGAGCCTTGAAAACATTGGATATTTGATGACTATATTATTAGGGTGTAGAAAATGTCTAACTTTTTTTTGGTGCTTTTATATATTTACACTCCATTAATAAAAGAATTAGATTTACTATTTAGAGTATTAGGTGTAGAATGTGTATTTTAAATTTTAAAATTTAGAATTAAAATTTAAGATTTAATTTTTTAACGTTCGTACAACAAAAAAAACACAAAATTTTGTCCAGGAGGGGTAACTCCAACCCGAGCATGGTTCTTATAAGAGAAAAACATAGGTAACTAATTGATATTATTTGGTCCAGCTAGGAAATTTGTCATAGCCGTCACAGTAGTGGGGATGAAAAGACAAGGCAAATTAATGAAAGTTGAAAGAGAAATATGAAAACTGAAAACTAAAAGTACAGACGAACTGTAGTAGTGTTAAAATGGTGAAAAATCTACGTGCATGGAGGGCCCAAAAACACTGCCATGTCTCTTTCTCTTCAGTCCCTTCCACCACCGCAGTCCAGTGCCCCCGGCCCCACCACCATTCACAAGACTCCCCTTCCCGGTCGATGACTCGCTGTCGCTTGCAGCTGTTTGATTATGCAGTTCGAATCATCAACTCCATGGCTGGATTGAACCCATTGAAGCAAACTTAACAAGCTCTTGTTTTTCCAAGAATGGCATGTTTGATATCGATTCTCCTCCCACACCAAGGAAATCCCTGGTTATGCTCGATTCAACTTCATTCAAGTTATTGCCTCGTTTTCCTTTTGTGGCTGCTTGAGTTGAAGACAAGGAACTCACTAATTTGTTTATGTTCTCAGATTCATCTTTATCTTGCGTGAACACCTTGTAAACTTCATTCTTGGTCAGGTCATAAGTACTGTTGGAAGAACTCATTAACCCACCAAAGCCGCTGTTGTCGAATGCCGGGTTGCTTCTTGTAGATCCCATTTGAGCTGCTTTTTGCAAGAGTGCAGTGGCTGACATGGGACTTTGAGCCTTGCTTTGTTGGAAACTGTTGTTGGAATTCAAAGAGGTTATGGATTCGGACAAATCTCCCTTGTTCTCATCTTCCTGTTTTGGTCGTAATGCTGACATGTTGAGGTTGCTGCCCAGCCATTGTGTTTGTGTCTGCGACAATGAGCCAAACATGTTGATTGGTGGCATTCCTAAGTCAGGAAAGCTCGTGGATTTTGGTGCTAAGAAAGCGTTTGCAGTGTTGGGGGCAACACCAAATGGGTTAACCTGAGAATTAGCCTGGTCGATCCATAACTGTACCGATGAAAACTGGTGCATATCATTTGTAAAAGCTGCTGCTGGATTCACAGTCGATGAAACCGAAGTGAATCTCCCACTTTCTTCAGCTAAAGCATCGCAGAAAGCTCTATGTGTAATGAAACTATCCTTCCTGGCAGCCACTTTAGGTCAGAACCTCATTAAATTCAAGGATTTAAGCATTTAATTCTTCAACAAACATAAACTATATATATATACCTGGAAAAGAGAGTTCCACAGTCACATCTATACTCCCGAGTTCCACAAATCTTACTATGAGCTTTCCAATCCGACTGAACGGCATATTTCTTCGAGCATTTCTCACACTTCCATTTCTTCTCGCCGTGTTTCCGGCTGAAGTGCTTCTTTATTCCGGTGAGGTCTCCTAGAGCTCTCGACGGGTCGTGGTGAACGCAGGTCTTTTCAGGGCAGATGTAAACTTTTTTCCTAACTTCTTTGTTTGTTCTTTGCTTCAGCTTCCATGGCAGATTGTGACCTCTCCTATGGAGTTGTAAGTTCTGGTCCCTTTGAAAACCCTTGTTGCAGATTTCACACAGGAATCTGTTGGTCGCCATGAGAGATTTCGGTGACAAAGCGATAACTTCTGCATCTGGACCTGCTTAATTTGAACAAAAAAAAAAAACCATCCAGAAAAAAACCACTTTTAAAAAGAACAAAATAATGAGATTATATTATACCAACTTGCCTGGTGTTCCTGGAAAATTTCTCCTCTTCTTCACTGGATTAGGGTTAGGGTTTGGGTTTGGTTGTTGTTGAGCTAACCCTTTGATAGTTGAAGGAATTGAGAGCCCATCTTGAGACATCATTTCTGATATACTTTGATGGATTAAAAAGCAGCTTTAGGGAAACCCTTAACTACAGAAAATTCAAAACTTAAAGATTTATTTTTACTAAAAAAAAAGCTTTGCTACAAAGTAGAACACAATTCAACAGATCTACATCTTTGAGAAAAAAAAATCTGAAAAGAAAAGAAAGATAGGTTTTTGAACGTTTTGTAACTGAGTGAAAAACGTTATATATATGGGGGTTTGGGTGAAGAGGTTGTTCAACTTCGCCTTAAAATTAACCCAAAGAAAATACCAAAAAGAAAGGTAGCTGGAGAGAATATTGTTTTCTTCCTTCCTTTTTCCTTTTCTTATATTCTTATCTTACTCATGGTGCGAGTAGAAGACGATCCCTTTTCAATGTTCCTATATATGTCCAACACTAAAAAAGTTAGGTTTATGGATTATAATTATGGTTTAAGATTAGGTTTTATAATATTGGGTGTAGGGTTTATTTTTTGGAATTTAGTGTTTATTGTTTAAGAATTAAAATTTAGGGTTAGAGCTTAAGATTTAATTTTTTTAACGCTAAGACATAAAAAAATCAAAAAGGGACATGATTTTTGTTCCGGCCGGCTTGCTTCACAAATATGTTTTTATAACTAAAAACTAATTTAGATTAAAAGTACTATAGAACAAATAATTTTACCGGCTAAAAATACTTTTCAACTAAAGTTGAAAAATACTTTTCAAAAGTTAAATTTTCTAGCTTTTAACAAACGGGTCCCAAGTTAATCGATCTTAGACTCAACATGACCACCTTTGTATATAACACTACAAGTATTATTATTTAGGGTAAACTACCTATTTGGTACTCTACCTATTCTTGTGTTTCCGTTTTGATCACCCAACTAATTTTTTTAGTAAAATGATAGCTAACGTAATGATTGTTTCTATTTTGGTACCTCCGCCATTAAAAATTAATGTCAAAATTGACGTGATATTTTTTATTATTTTCTTCATTTTCTCTCTCCACATAAAAAGCCATGTTAGATTTCCGTTAATTTTTAATGATATAGTACCAAAATAAAAATAAAATGTAACGTTATGTATCATTTACCAAAAAAATAATTAAATGACCAAAATATAAATGCATGAATAGGTATGGTACCAAATAGGTAGCTTACCCTATTATTTATTTTTATATTTTTAAATATTAATTAAGAACAGAACAATTTATTAATCTCGTTTGTGCTATAAAATAAATTATATTGTTAACCTATCAAATAATCACCCAGTATATTATTCGTTTATGGTTCACAATTGTTTTATCTACTAATGTCAAATTCAAGGTTCAATCTTGAATTCTCTCCAAAATATAATTTACTACTACCCCAATACTTGTCATTTCGATAAACTAGTTAAAGAAGGAAAATAGGAAGAATTTTTCTTTGTCTAATGTCATTTTTACCCTTAAAATAAAAAAATTATTTTAGCCTTTAAAATTTAACGTTTGTTTTGGCCATCAAACTTATAAATTATTTTATTTAATTGAACAAAGCGATGAAAAAAAGGGAGAATTTTAATAATTTTTATACTTTTTATAATCTTTCAATTTTGATTTCTTTATTTTTTTAAAAACTTAATAATCCTAAAAAACCATTTTATCCCTTAAAACTTTTTTTATGTCTCCTTTAACCATCAAACTTATATTTTTTTTTATCAAATTGAATAAACTGACGAAAAAAACTAGTTTTAATAAATTATATATATATATTCTGATTTCTCTATATTTTATAAAACTTTTAGTAATTTAAATTTTTTTTTTCACATTTTATATGATTTTTACATAAAAATACAAAATAATTGATGCAAGCTTAACGAGTATGTTACCTTTTCTGGTAGTTTGTTCAATTTAATAAAAAAATCAAGGGTCAAGAAGTGAAAAAACTAAGAACCAAAATGATTTTTTAAGAAAAAAATTGAAGCCAAAAATACCATTCGATTTTTTTTAATAAATATCAGTTTAACTAATTATCAATACACAACCATTTATATGTTAACTGATTAGTTCGATGGACACTAATAATATTACATAATTTTAAAAGTTAAGAATTCAAATGAAAACAAACATATATATTGAATAGAAATCCTATGCTTTTTTGGTGTCCCTATTTATGTCCATATTAAAAAATTATATTTAAGGTTAGGATTAAAGTTTATGATTAGAGTTTAAGAAATTAGAATTTGGGTGTATTTTTCAGGGTTTAGGATTTAGAATTTGAGATTAGAGCCTTGAATTTAATTTTTTAGTGTTCGAACATGAAAATGGATAGAAAATTTTTGTTCGTATATATTCTCATCGTATAAGTATATATTAAAGATTTAAATGTTAATCTCGTATGTATATTTAGTTAATGGTTTGGATGTTGATCTTAATTAATGAAAAAGAAACCGGTCATTAACATTTTCATTTTCCTTAATCTTGGAAATTAATATTAAATAATTTATAGTTGTGAAAAGATTGAAGAATTAAACAGGGACGAAACCAAAAGTTAAAAAAAATAAGAAGGTCGAGAATAAAAAATAAAAAAACTAAAAAATATTACAAATAGAATTTGATCAGTTAACTTTAAGTAAAACAAATATACTTTCACTTGCTCAATTTATCACTAAGACAATTCATTAAAAAAATTATCATTAAGACGAGCCATTTTATAATTCTAAAACAATGGACCGTAGGGGTGGGCAGTAGGGGCCAAGCCCCTGCCCAGTGGAACGTGCTATAGACCTGTGGGGGCCACATCCCCTTCCAATTTTATAAATTTAACTCCTTTAATTTTCAAAAAATTTAATTTGGGCCTCTACAAAATTTTTAAAAATTTATATTAAACTTTATTTTTTAATATTTTTAACTAAATTTCTCCTATAATTTTTTTAATTCTCATTAAGCCTCTCAAAGTTTCAAAAATTTTAGTTATACCTCAAAGTTCTAAAAAAATAAAAATTAATCATTTAAAATTTTTAAAATTCAATTCAAACCTTTATTTTTAAAAAAAATAGTTACCCCTCACTCTATTATCAAATTCCGCTACTATCCCTAACCCTATCAGCCCCATGTAACTTTGATTATGATATGGAAAGGGGTTTGGGGTGAAGTAGCCTTTACAGCCAGCCAGAGCCAGGTTGATTGAGGAGGTAAAAATGATGACGCTATAATTGAAGCAACAAAAGCATGAAAAAGATGCATGAGCCAAAAGAAAAGAAAAGAAAAGAAAAGAAAAGATTTGAAGGAGGGAGGTGCCGCCCGTGAGAGGTGAGTGGGCAGTGGTGGGGACAAAGCCACCCCCACACACTCAAAAAGCCACATACTTACAAAAGACGAGATGACGCCCATCGCTTCACTTGTTCACCACCACTTCCCTTTCTCTCTCCTCTTTCATATTTCTTCCCTCAGCCTTTGCCTTTGCATGTCCATTTATCAAAGAATCAACTCACTCGGATATGAAACCGTGTTGCTTATCTGATTAGGGTTTAAACGAAGTCTGCATGCGTGTACGTTTTTAAATAAACTAACAAATATTATATTGTATTCACACCCAGTGACGAAGCCATATAAGGCTTGCAGAGGACTGGCCTCACAACCCACCCTTATGGTTTATTTTTCCATCCTTATAATCTATTTTTTTAATTTAGCCCCTGCAAAACTTAAAATGTATTTTACTTACTTTGATTTCATAAAATAGTTCTTGTCTTAGTGGTAAAATATATAAGTGAAAGTGAATTTATTTTACTTTAAATCAATAGATCAAATCATACTATTGACATTTTTAGTCTTATTTTCTTCGGATTCTGGTGCGCCCCACTAACTTTTAATTCCTGACTTTGCCCTTAATCACACTAGAATGTTCAAAAAAGGTTACAGATTTAAATTTATTTAGACGTGTATTATCATCCGATCAGAAGATTTGAGAGTTACTTATAGCAATTTGTTCATATATATTTTTTATATATTTGTATAATTGATTGATATGATTTTTGTTCAACTATACAACGAGTGGTCATACTGAAAATGAGATGGTGTTTTCTTCAAATGATTCAATTTAAACATATTTGTGAGTAAAATGTTCACGGGTGATTTTAAAAATGAATGTTGGAAAAAAGAAAGATACTACATCGAATCAAATTAAGAATGTTCAAAATAAAATGTCCTAATTGTTTAAAATAAACGAACGTACAAGTGAAAATTCGAACATGGGGAGCCCAAACTTAAGGCAGCAAGTATCTAAAGATTTCAACTTTACCATTAAGCCGATACTTCGTTAGTTTCATCGAGTATTGTTTATATATATATATTGATGATTACATGAAAGCTTTTATTTACTCTCAAATCTGTAAAAATACACGCACATACCGTTTAAATAAATTATTCAAATCTGAATCTCTTAAAAATACCAATACTCTATTTTCCGCTGAGACTACTTAACATGTTCATCAAGTATTTTTCTAAATTCTCGTTAAGTCGATTAATTTAATTTTTAAAGAAACACATCTCAAAATTCAAACTTTTGATGTCCTTACTTTAAAAAAAGGCTTAAACAAAAAATCAGCCTTCAAACTATGCATTTTTTCCTGCTTTTAGCCCTTAAATTATGATTAGGCAAAATAGGCCCTTAAACTATCATTTTTGGTCACTTTAAGTCCCTAAACTATGATTTGGGCAAAATAAGCCCTTAAACTATCATTTTGGTCACTTTAAATCATGGTTACAAAAATATCATTTTATAGGCTTTTCTAACATATATAAATATTTATGTTCTTTTTAAATTTTAAAATATCATATATCAAAATAGGTCTCTAAACTATCATTTCTGGTCATTTTAAGTCCGATAGTTATTTAAGTCAAAAGAAAATTATTTCGACTAATAAGATGTTGACACATCACAAAGATTTTTTGACCAATTGATAGTTTAGGCACTAAAAGAAGAAAAATGACATAGTTTATGTACTTATTTTGACCAAAAATAGTTTAGGGACTTACAGTGACAAAAAATGATAGTTTAAGGGCATATTTTGCCCAAATCATAGTTTAAGGGCTAAAAGCAGAAAAATGCATAGCTTGAGGGTTATTTTTTGGTTTAAGCCTTTCATGAACTCATCTACTTCCTAAAAGGAGAAAAAAGACCCTAATAATTAATTAACCAACGGTATTGGTACAAATGTTAAATAGTGGTATTGTTTAAGCAAGTCTCAAGTTCTAAGCCTTGTGTATGCAAAAAACTCTTGCTGGAAGACTCACCCACCAAAATCAATTGTATGACATGGGTCGATCCGGATTAGTCAGACAAAACCTAAAACGAAAGAGCAACTAAAAAAACCCTAATAATTAAAATATTTACAAAAGATCCCAAATAAAACCTCTAAGAAATGTGATATATATGTTTGGTAGGTTTAAGGTCTGGTACTGCAGCTACAGAATCGAGGGGGAGAATTACACTGTACATATAAACTGGACAAAAACATCACTATTGGTTGCTTTAAAGAAGAAGCTTCCTGTGCTTGCAAAAGTAGGGCTTTGAACACCATTGTTTTCACACTTGGAGGTTGAATTCAAAATTTGAAAACTATAGTCATTTGTTTTTATTCACATTTGTATAAATAATGTAGCAAGATGTAGTGTATAGGAAGATGCATGTGAAATATCTGGTTGCTTTTTACGAAACTTCCCCAGTTGACAATGTCCGTAGGACCATGAAACTAAAATTTTCAGATGTGAAATGGACATGTGAAGCAGCACTGCACTTTGAAGTGGCCGCTAATTAATTGCTAATGACCGTAATAATTAATTAAGAAGGCTCTCCAAAGGTCGTAGCCTGATTTCAATTTGATTGGATTTTCACTCCGCGCTACTTCTACAGTGCGGCACCTTAATCTAAGGTTAATTTATAACGAACTTGAACTTAACACGTTATTTTGATTATTCTAAAATGTTACACGATTGGTAATAATTTGGGTTACAACCGAGAATGTTAAATTGCAACGGGTTTTAACTTAAAATGTTAATTGTCTACTCTAAAAGTTACACAATTGGTAATAATTTCAATTACAACCGAGAATGTTACATGAGTAGCTTTTTAGGTTGCAAACATGATTAGTTATGCAATCAACATGATTTCTTACGGAAAACATACCATTTACGGTTTCAACTTAAAATGTTACGCAATTAGTAAGTTTTTCGGTTATAACTGATTTCGGCCTTTTTTAGTCTTATATTAATCGGTTGTATTTTAGGCTCCCTCTTCATTGAGAATTAATATTTATTGATAAAATATTTTTTGATGAAGAGGGGATTACTATCATGTGCCTCATTAAAAATCTCATCTAACCCTAGTTGGAGGGAAAGAGTACACATGATGGTACAAGAACCTAGGAGATAACCCATGCCTAAACATTACATGCATTAGACCAGACTATGTAACTCGTCCTCATATAAAAGAGCATCAATCCTATTCGGAGGATTAGCAAACCGAACAACCTCAAGCATCCCATACGAGGCTAACCTAGTTAGCGAATCAGCCACCTTATTACCAATGTGGCGCACATGTTGAATCTGAACAATCCAGTCACGTTTTCTTAATTCATCGAGATGTCTTAATAAGGCAAGAGAGCTTGTTGCATGATTTAAGTGCTACGCAAATGGTGCAAGTATACATGTCGACAAGTGATAGTGTAGTTCAAAGATCATCTCCACATAGACTGGTGTAACTCTAATTTTTAAGTTCTTGCACTTAAAAAGAGATAATCTTGCACATGTCACCAAAGACGTATGGCCTACCACTAATTACCTTCGTGAAATCCACTCCATTACATATGAGGCTGGCAGCAAATGTGAACCAATCTCTAACACTCGTCTTATTGTTCAGATCCTACAAGGTCTTGGTTCTGAGTATAAACATATCTCTACAGCCATCAGATCTCGTGAAAACCCCATAACTTATGAAGAGCTTTATGAAAAAAATCTTTGATCATGAAATCTTTCTGAAACATGAAGACAACAAAAGCATGCTAGTAACACATGTTAGTGCCAATGTTGCTTAAAACTTATCCTTCACATCATCCACTATGACAATAATCGTTGACAAAACCCTAATAACAACTACAATGGGCGCACCCAAACTTGGCGTCCGCGACATAATACTCAACAACAACAACAGTTTACCAACATTGTGTATTGTCAACAATGTAATAGACTGGTCACTCTGCTCGTGTGTGTCTTATGATATCTCATAATCATATTCAAGCAAGAGCCAATTTTTTTGCTTGCTCTTAGAGTTGTCAAGCACCTAGATAATAGATATCGATGCCACTTATCACATGACCTTTGATGTTCAAAGTATGAGCATTGCATAGGACTATCATGGTTATGAAAAAATTATCATGGGAAATGGTAACTGGATTCCAATTTCACACACTGGTAATGTTATATTAAATGCATCAAATAAAAAATTTCAACTTCACCAAACTCTTTGCTCTCCTATCATTAAAACCAATATTATCCTTATTTCTAATTTTTATCTTGATAACAACAATTCTATTGAATTTTCTCTCTTATCTTGTGAATGATCTGACTATGTGGGGCATCACTGCTTCATGAACGGAATAAAGACATGTTATACCAATGGTTTCCAAATAATATATCTAATACACTAAAATGTAATTTTGTTGTCCTATATCACCTTTGGCAACAACGCTTGGGTCATTTCCATCATCACACTCTCGATAAGACTTTAAGTTTGTTTTTTATTCTAATTTCTGACTCTCGAAAGAAATTGATTTGTCATTCATGTCAATCTAATAAAAGCCACAAAAACCTTTTAAAAAAACTCTTTGTAAAGTGAAATCCTTTGTAACGATCCGAATTTGAAGTTGGATTTAGGTTTTTGATATATTAAAGTTGGAAATTAATTGGAAGAATTTAAAACTTAGAGACTCGATTTTATAGAAATTGGGGATTGAAATGAACAAGGATCAAAGTTTGAGTCTAAATAGAAAAGGGAAAATACGTTTATTTATGAAAGAATTTACTATTTTTATTAGAGATATAAATAAAGGTTAGGGTTGGCTGAAAATAGGGGGAATTAGATTTTTCCTTTATCTCTCTTTCTTCCTCAAGCTTTTAACCCCAATTCATTTTTGTCTAAAATCCATTTAGTTTCCAATAAGCTTGAACTAAAATCCGACAAATGTCTTTTTGTGGGATATCCTAAGGAAACAAAAAGATACTACTTTTATAATCCCACTGAGAACAAAGTGTTTGTTGCTCGGAATAGTGTCTTTTTAGAAAATGAATTTATTTCTAAAGGAACCAGTAGGAGCAAGGTACAACTTGAAGAAGTTTAAGAATCACAAAATCACATTGAATTGCCTTTATATACTCAATGTCAATAAACTGTTGTTGACATACCTCCAGTAATAAAAGAATTAGGTAGATCTGATAGAGCACGTCGTGAACCTGAGAAATATGGATTTCTTGTCACTAACGATCATGACGTATTATTAGTGGATCAGAATAAACCTACTACCTATCAAGAGGCTATTTTAGATCCAATCTCTAAGAAATGGTTGGAGGCCATGAAGTCTGAAATGTAATCCATGTATAACAATCAAGTTTGGACTTTGATTGATCCACCGGAAGATACTAAAAGCATTGGATGTAAATGGGTTTTCAAAAAGAAAACTGACATGGATGGCAAAATGCATACTTATAAAGCAAGGCTAGTTGCAAAAGGTTTCAAACAAACTCATGGTATAGACTATGATGAAACCTTTTCACCGGTAGCCATGTTTAAATCTATCAAAATTCTTATAGCCATTGCAGCATATTATGACTATGAGATTTGGAAAATGGATGTGAAAAGTGTGTTTCTTAATGGATATTTACTCGTGGATGTGTACATGACACAGCCTGAGGGTTTTGTACAAGTTGAGAATTATGGTAAAGTATGCAAGCTTCACAGATCCATTTTTGGATTGAAGCAGGCTTCACAGAGTTGGAATCTTTGTTTTGATGAGTCAATGAAAGAGATTGGATTCATCAAAAATGAAGATGAACCTTGTGTTTACAAGAAATTTAGTGGGAGTGCAGTTATGTTTTTGGCCTTATATGTCGATTACATTCTACTCATTGGGAATGACATTCTTTCCTGCAGAGTGTCAATTCTTGGTTTGGAAATTGTTTTTCAATGAAAGACTTAGGCGAAGCTGCCTATATCCTTGGGTTAAAGATCTATAGAGATAGATCTAAAAGGCTAATCGTCTAAGTCAAAGTAAGTATATATTTACAAAGTACTGAAAAAGGTTCAGTATGCAAAATTCCAAGAGAGGGTTCTTGCCTATGTCTCATGGCTTTATATTTAGCAAGACTCAGTGTCAAACTCTAAAGATGAGCGAGAACGTATTAGTAAATTCCTTATGCTTCGGCAATAGGGTCTATAATGTATGCCATGCTATGTACTAGACCAGATGTTTCATATGCTTTGAGCATAACAACTCAATACCAATCAGATCCTAGTGAGAGTCACTAGACATCAGTAAAGAACATACTTAAGTATTTGAGAAAAACTAAAGATATGTTCTTAGTCTATGGAGGATTGGAAGATGATCTAGTTGTAAGTGGTTACACAGATGCAAGCTTCCAAACTGACAAAGATGATTTTCGATCGTAATCGAGATATGTGTTTTGTTTAAATAGAGGTGTTGCTTACTGAAAAGTTCAAAGCAAAGCACTACCACAAGTAAAACATGATCGTCATGCTAGTTCTATCGATATGAGATACATTCTTGAATAGGCCTAGTGCAAGTGGGAGATTGTTGGCGATAGTTCCCTAAGGCCTATTGTATGGACATGATAGTTTGATTATTGAATTTATTATTATGATAGATTTGCATGCTTTTGTATCCTTGAATATTTTTATTCTAAATATCCCTAATCAGTTATTATTGTGGGAACAATAATAAGATAAGATTAGTATGAAGTTTGATAGATATTCATTAGATGAATATGTGAATGAGATTCAAATCAAATTCATATATGTATTTGTTGAGAACAAATATTAGGATTGGCTCGTCTTAAGATTAATACATGGATTAAAGTTATATATTAATCTTCAAACAATTATGAAATTAAAACCTTAGACCTAAAATTGCTACGGTTCTCAACATGATAGCTACTATGTTTTGACATAGTTAAACATCATTTTTAATCGGACGATTATAAAGTTATGCTTGAACATGATAAGGAATCATGCAGTGAGATGTGAGTGATTAAGATGTAATTTATCACTCTTAACATAATAGAGATGTCTTTGGGCCCCTCGATGATTGAGACTGAGAAATGCATGGTCGTGCTCAAATGAGTTTATAGAGATCAATGTCATTTGTTTAGTCAGTTCAATTGGGCATCAAGAAACTAAAGATAGAATGATATAAGGTTAACATTTTTCATGCCTTATATTCTATCAAGATATTGTGAGATAAAAGGATTATGACATAAACTGAATTAAGGTTGTCTCGGATTATGAGCTTTTCATTTAACTTGGGTAGTCATAATGTCTTGCTAGAGGCCACTTATGACTTGTAGAATAAAATGTGATTTTATCTACTACGAACGTTAAATGAACCTATAGGGTCGCACACTAAGAATAGATAAGAATGGTTGTGGTTATTACTCTCAATAATAAATTTAAGATATTGTGATTATTTTAAATTATATTATTAGAGATTATTTATTCGAATTTAAAAGGATAAATTCATAATAGAATATCTTATTTATTTTATTATTTTTTGAAAATAATATAAATAAATAATATTATCAAATAATCTTATTATCTAGATTTGATTGAATTTAAATTCCTTATCAGATAATGAATCTATTTTAGAATATATTATTTATTTTATATAAATAATATTATTAAATAAATCACTTTATCTAGAGTTGGTCAAATTTTTTATAAGATAAAAGAATTTATTTTAAATTATAATTTATTTAAAAAGATTTTTAATTAAATTATAATAGTGAACTCAATCTAACCCTATTCAAGTCATATATATATGTATGTACGTCAAGGGTTTTGTATAAGATCTAGGGATTTCGAAATAGCCACCAAAACTACAAAAACTAGATTTTCGAAATCTTGATTGGAACTAGCATTCTAATAGCCGTTCGTCGTCTATTCACGTATGGATACTTGTAGAGGGTGGTGGTCTTTCAGAAAGGCAGCGCCTCAACACAACCGGATTCCTGAATTAGAAATCAAGGTAATTTTTGATTTCCTCTTGCGTACATTAATATGATTGCATAAGATCCTGGAAATTCTTCATAGGATTATTTTTCGCTGCATTTATATGCCTGATTAGATCGGTTTATTTCTTATGAAACCCAACAATAGATAGGTTCCTAATCGCACCCAGATCACATAGCCCTTGAGTACATCGTATGTACTTGCTCACATAGCCCTAAGTATACATCCTCTTATATAAATATCTTAGTACTGACTCTAGGACATCTGAATTCCTTTACAACAACCATAAGATAAAATATGCTCCCAAATCATTCATACACCTCCTCACGTTTAAGTGGCTCCAAAGCCATGCCATCAAGCAAATGCCTCAATGGCATGACAAGAACCATAATGGTTCATTTCTTGATTCATAATTATCAGCCCCCAAAGTGCCTGATTTGTGTGAAAATGTCACACTATTTAGTGCAAGCTACACTATCAATGCAAGAATAGAAACAAGGAAATCTTGTTTGAATATCGATCCCACAAGGATGGAGTATTGCGCTTATACTTATGTGACTACAATACAATACTGGGATAGTAGTAGTTGTGGGTGCAACGATGGTTGCAAAAGTAGAATAAAAAGGAGAGTAAATGATGAAGTGAGGTAGCAATAGCAAAAAGTAATAAAAGATAGAGAATAATGGGAATAAAGTGTAGATCTCCTTGGCTTAGCTCGGCAGAAAGATCAAATGCACTTTGAGGTAAGAATTGGTTTAATTAGAGATATAGTGTTCAGCTTGAGTATTAGCTTCCATTTAACCTTCAGCCATAGTTAATACGAGTATAAATACAAGTAAACATCCAAAACAACATCAAAATAAAGAGAAGTTTAAGAAGATAACAAGATATTTCCTTGATTCAGCACTTGACTCCTCATTTCTTTGGATAGATCTACCTTACTTCACCCCAGATCTCCAGAAATAAGCTTAAGCTGTCGTGGAAGGAGGATAAAAGCTCGGAGGTTGAAGATGATATGAAGAATAAGAATGACGCGACCTTCTCTTTTCTCCAAAATAATCATTTTTTAGGTTACCCAAGGAAGGACACATGTCCTATAGGTTATTTGCATGCCAGGCGTCGTACAAAATTTGTTGTAACAAACTGGATAGCTGGCATATTCGTCCTTATCCTTAAGTAGACTGGACAGCTAGCAGATGTAATGTCGAGCTGGCTGCAGTGGTGAAAACAACCTCTGCAAGGACATTAGCAATGCAACGACAACAAGGCAAAAATAGGTAGAAATACACAAAACTTGTGCCATAGGAACTAAGTTAGAAAATATGCATAAATAGACATGAAAATGCAAAAATGGATGTCAATGTGAGGACAATAAGACATCTAAATTGAGCGAAAATACATGTTCTTTATAAAGCTATCACATCCCCAAACTTGAGTTCATACTTGTCCTCAAGTAAAGATCAAAACGGCAAGGTCCAACAAAAGATCAAGAGCATTCTAGATACTTAAATTCTCTTAATCAATTAATAAATCAGATGCATCGACAAGAGGGATAAATGCATTCTCAACTCCATATCAATAGGTAAGTAATCAATTCAAAAATGCCTAACATCATCCATAACATTTTAGATTCATTCCTCCTAGCAGCATTTATTTATCACCATACATAATAACATATATATATATATATTCCATCATTTTCTTTTTTTTCTATATTTTTTATGTAGTGGGGGATATCAAACAATGAATGCACCTTAGACCCTGAGAAGTAGGATGGTGTGAAACGACCCCCATAAAGTACTTTATTACAGCGACATACACTCATGCATTGACAGTCTTTAGCCAGATTCATTTTTCTAATGCATGTAGAGGAGTGTTCCCCCTTAAAGCTATTTATTTCATTGCACTCACATTGGAATTCTTTTATTTATACTTAATAGGTTATACAAATATAGATATATAACACACATGCTGCAACAAGAGAATGTTATCCAAAAAATAAAAGGAATGATACAAGATATTCTCTAATCAAACTAGAAGATGTATCAATGCAGAGCTAAGAGATGCAATTATCCATCATGTATATCCAACAGACTTATCAAAGACTAGAACAATTCAAGATTTATACATCAAATGCAAGCCGAATGATTTTTAAAGCAAAATAACCTTGCATTTGTATAGAATTCTTTTTGAATTTTTTTAATGGAGGTGCATTTCAACTCCTAGGCAAAAGAAAATAGAATGGAATGAAGGAATGTAATGAAAAAAATTCAATACTAGAATGCAGCTACAATGTTGAGTGTAATGCAATTGCAACTATATGTTGTTACAATGATAAATATAAATCTAAATGCAGTGGTCGGTATACAGAATGAAATTACATTACATAAAATGCATGCGTACAAAAACTAAAAACAAACTAACTCAATTTTCTGGCTCATGAGAGGAGGAGGTGGAATGTCTATTCTTCTTCTTGCTCCTCTTCTTTTCTTTGCTCTTTTTTTGATCTTCTCTTTAGACTTGAAGCATTTTATCTTCTTCTTTTTTCTTGGGAAATGAGTCTCTTCTTCATCTTGGTTAGTTTTTTTTCTTTTAGGCTTTTTTTCACTTCGGCATCATTGGTAGTATCCTCAGGTAAGATGAATTTGGGTGGTGCCTTGTATAACACCATTCCAAGAGGGTTTTCCTCTTGTTCATCATTTGTGGATGTAGCTTCCATCGGTCTCACTTTAGCAAGCTCCATTTTAGGTCATTATATGGTTGTATCCACACTCTTGGATGCAATTAAAACTTTCTCAAAAATCTTCTTGACACCAGTCATCTCAACATCAAAATCCATATCATCTTCGTCTTCAGCAATGTCCTCAACAAGGATTTCATCATCTTTGGAAGTAGAGGGTGTCGTGTCAACATCCGTAGGGATATTCAAGTCAAACAAACAATCCCTAATGACCTTACTCGATGCCTCCTCGCATAGTGGGTCGCCAGCTTTGCTGACATTATCAGGGGAATTCATTATTTTGCTAGTACATCTTTGGTGGCAGCATCAGATCTAAAGTTTTAATCTCGGATGATGAGAGGAAAATAAGAAATTTTGCTGGATCAATTGGATTGAATCGGCTCAAGGCAACAAGCGCAGACTTGTGCCACGTCTTCATATAGTCATAGAATAAATTTTGTTCTAGATCCATGGTTTGCACAGTGGCCGAAACAACTCCTAGTTTACTCATCATTGTATTGAGTTTGTCCTCTATCTTCAAAATTTTTTGCCAGACTTCATCACTCGATGTGACATTTTCTGATGCAACGTCCACTTTAGCTTTACCCTTATCCTCCCTCGATGTAGTACCCAGGCGTGGTGTAGGAACTTTAGATGCACGAATCATCTTGTCTACACAACCTTGTTGATAGGGCCCTTGTTAGCAGTCATCTCCTTATTTTTATGGGGTCTTAGCCCTTTTGATTCACAAAGTTGTATTATAAGAGGAGGAAAAGCCAATATGCCAATATTCTTCTCGGCAAACCCCCTTATCTCCTTGTAGATTAATGCGGCCACATCGATTTTTCTTTCCTTGATGATAGAATATATCATGTACATTCTATTGAGGAACACAATTGTGCTATGGGTGGAGGGAAGCAACCTAGAATTGATGAATTGAAACCACACTTTGGAAGGTAAGGTTAAGAACTTCCTAAGTATGGTGAAGTTCCAAGCATTGGTCCCCGACCGTACTGCACATGCTATACATAAGTCTTCAACTAAAAGATCGAGTTATTCATCAGTCATTTTAGCCACAAAAAGAGAATGTTCATCAACACTCACAACAATGTTATATAACTTGTTAATAAAAGAGACACTCCAAGGAATAGAGTATTCTCTAACAAAAACAAGTTTCAGGAGGGTTCATACAGATTTGCATAGAATTCTCTTACCATGGTAGCACTATAGCTGTCAAGATGAATGCAGAATTTGCCCCAATTATAGAGTGCGATGGTGTTGTGGATGGATTTCCAAGTTCTTCTTCAGTAGAGAGTTCGATTCCTTGCTCTGAATGGATGCTTCTCTTTTGGATATGTTTTGTGAAGCATTTTCCCGCAATTCCAGTTTGGAAAACCTTATACTCTGGAATTTCTTCTAGAGCAATGGGTTTTTCAGATTGAGGGTTTGACTCAGAGCTTTAGATGTCCTAGACAGGGGTCTCCTTTGCTATCTTTCGGGTTGCTCTTGTCTTTGCCATGTATGATTATACGAAAGAAGATGAAAATGAAAGAACTTGTAGAGAAAAAATGCGAACTTTAAAGCTTGAAATATGCAAAGAAAACACAAAAATAAGTGAGAAATAAATGTAGAACCAATCTGCTTAATAAAGATAAAAAAGAAGAGGGAAAATGAAAAGGCATGATGGTTATCGTCTAATGCGATGAGATTCAACAGCTTGATCTTGGCACAAAAATCATGCCAGTTCATTATCTCTCCCACTCATATGATGAAGGGTTATGATTATTGGGGATAAATCGATATAATAGAATTACCCAACGTACCCTAGAAATTTGCATGCATATCTTGTAAGTCCTTCCACCGTACAAGTTTGTTAGAGAAGAGACAAAAGGAAGAGATTTTTTTATCTGCAAAAAGAAATAAAGAAGATTAAAAAAAGGAAAATAAAATCTAAACCTAAGAAAACAATTAAAAAGATTTTCAAAAAAATCGACTAATTTAATGGTCTCAATATTTCCAAGGTAAAAGTCACCACAATAGAGTTTTATTCTTTGTCCATTGACTTTGAATGGGGTTCCCCTTTTGTATCTTGAATTGTGACAACACCGTGTGGAAATGCTTTCACAACTTCAAAAGGTCTAAACCAACATGATCTCAATTTACATGGGTGCAATTTCAATCTAGAGTTGAATAGCAAAACCAACTGTACATCTTCAAATTGTCGATGCAAATTAATTTTATCATGATAGCGTTTGCTCTTGTCCTTGTAAATAGAAGCATTTTCATAGGTGTTGCATCAAATTTCCTCTAATTCAATGATATCTAGCAAACGCTTCTTTCCTACTGTCTTATAATCAAGGTTGACTTGCTTAAGAGCCCACAAGGCCTTGTGCTCAAGCTCTACTGGCAGATGACAATATTTTCCAAACACCAATTGATATGGTGACATTCCCAACGGAGTCTTGTATGCAGTACGTATAGCCCATAACGCATCATCTTGACGAGAGGACCAATCTTTTCTAGTGGTGTTCACCATTTTTTCCAAAACATTTTTGATTGCACGATTAGACACCTCTACCTATCCATTAGACTGGGGATGATATGTTGTGGCCATTCTATGATTTACTCTATAGTGTTTCAACGAAGCAACCACTTGGCTGCAGTGGAAATGTTTATCCTGATCACTGATCAATGCTTTTGATGTTCCAAAGCGAGTGAGTATGTGTTTGTGAAAAAACATCAATACTATCTTTGCATCATCTTTAGGCACTATTACTGCTTTTATCCATTATGATACATAGTCAACTGCAACCAAAATGTATAAATTTCCAAAAGAGTTAGGAAAAAGACCCATAAAATCCAATCCCTAGACATCAAATAACTCAATTTCCATTATTGCTACTATGGCAGCTTATTTCTTCTAGATATGGATATTGTGCATTGACATCTATTGCAACATTGAGCAAACGCATGGGCATCTTTGAACAAGGTCGGCCAATAAAATTCAGATTATAGGACTTTTGCATCCATTTTTATTCCACCAAAGTGCCCTCCATAAGGAGCATTATGACAATGTTGTAGAATAGATTCGTCTCTCCTTAGGGACGCAGTGTCGAAATATATTGTCATTACAAACCTTGAACAAGTAAGGTTCATTCTAATGATATTTCGTAGCATCTCTAATAAATCTAACCTTTTTGTTCCCTATAATACCAACAAGAGTCTTTGCACAAACCAAATAATTCACTATATCAGTGTACCATGATGTTGCATTCACAACAAAAAGCCTTTCATCAGGGAATGTGTCGATAATTTGCAACTTATTGTCGTCTTCGCTTCTAACTTCTAACCTCAAAAGGTGACCAGCAACTTGATTTTCTAACCCATTGCGGTTTTTAATTTCAATATCAAGCTCTTGCAGCAATAAGATCCAGCGAATTAGTCTAGGTTTCACAGCTTTCTTTGCAAAAAAGGTATCTTAAAGCAGAATCATCAATAAAAACTATAATTTTTTTGCCCACAAAGGTAAGAACGAAATTTATCAAAATCAAAAATTATTACTAATAACTCTTTCTCAGTAGTAGTATAATTAATTTGAGCTTCAATTAGAGTCTTACTAGCATAGTAGATTGCATGAAATACCTTGTCCTTGCATTGTCCCAACACTACGCTATGGCGAAATCACTGGCGTCGCATATAAGCTCAAATGGTTGCTCCCAGTTGGGTGTAACAACTATTGGTGCGTTCACAAGTTGTGATTTAATTTTGTTGAATGCATCCAGACGTGCATTGTCAAAAATAGATTTTCTTCCTTGCTCCAACAGTAGACATAAAGGCTTGGTGATTTTTGAGAAATCTCAAATAAATCTTCCATAGAACCTGGCGTGGCTTTCACATTTGTTGGTGGTGGCAGTTTTTCAATAATATCTACTTTGGCCCTGCAACCTTAATTCCATCTTTCAAAATTCTGTGGCCTAGCACAATTCCTTCAGTGACGATGAAGTGACATTTCTTCTAGTTCAAAACCAAATTTATATCTTCACATCGCTGCAATACCTTCTCCATATTTTGACGCAGTGGTTGAAATTATTCTCGTATACCGAAAAATCATCCATAAATATTTCGAGGGAATTATCAATTATATCCAAGAATATTTCCATCATGCACTTTTGAAATATGGTTGGTGCATTACAAAGACCAAATGGCATGAAACAGAAAGCAAATGTCCCAAATAGGCATGTAAAAGAAGTATTCTCTTGGTCTTCAAGGGTAATAATAATAGGGATACGAGTTGCAGAGATAATGACCAGAGTAGGAGCTTCTCTTGGTCTTAAATACGAGTTCCAAAATATCCATCTAGGAAGCAATAATACTCCTTACCTGCAAGTATATCTAACATCTAATCAATGAAAGGAAGAGGAAAATGATCATTCTTTGTGGCTGCATTGAGGCACCTGTGGTCCTACAAATACGCCAACCAATAGGGATACGAGTTAGAATCAGCTTATTAGAATCATTATAGACCACAGTAATGCCACTTTTCTTAGGAACACAGTGTACTGGACTCACCCACGCACTATCAAAAATTGCATAGATAATACCTACATTCAACCATTTAAGGATTTCCCTCTTGACCACTTTCTTCAACTTTTCATTCAATCTTATTAGTGGTTAAATAGACTATTTGTTCTCATCATCTAGCTTAATTTTGTGCATACAAAAGGATGGACTAATGCCCTTGATATCAGCAATTGTCCACACAATAGCACGCTATCAACTTACCTTCTTGTATTGAGTCCAGAGTTGCAGAGACAATGACTGTGAGTGCTTTTACATCTTCAAGGAATATATATTTGAGATTATATAGCAATGGCTTGAGTTCTAGAGTAGGAGCTTCTTCTATAGATGGTTTAAAAGTAAGAATTGACTGGTGAGAAGATCAAAAAATTTAACTTACCACTTATGATGAACTGCCATAGTGAGAACCTCAACAATATGGTCACAATTTGGGAGATCTTCTTCTACTGTTGTCAGCGCAGCAGCGAGAATACCATGATGATGCAGGTCCTCTTGAATAATGTGATCAAGAATGTCAATATGATGGCATTCTTCAGACTCTCTTCCCATATCAGTATTGAACATCCCAAATGTGATTTTGTCATCATCAACCCTTATTGTAAGCTCTTCTTTTGATACATCAATTACTACCTTCCCAGTAGCTAAGAATGGGTGACCACGAATTATAGGAACATCTTTGTCAGCCTCACAATCCTATATAATGAAATTGGCTAGGAAAACAAACTTACGCACACAGACCAGCACATCTTTGATTTGACCATTCGGATGAGTCAAAGATCTATCAGCCAACTATAATATGACTACAGCGGGCTTCCTATCTCCAATGCCTAACTTTTAAAAAGTCGATAATGACATTAAATTGATACTAGCACGCAAATCACAAAGAGCTTTACTAAAGTAATGATTACTAATTGAGCAAGGTATGATGAAGCTGATTGGATCCTTCATGTTTCTCAATAGAGGGGTATATATCAACGCACTGCACTCCTTAGTGAGCACAATGGTTTCCATTGCGTTGTCCTTCTTCTTCTTGGACAAGATATCCTTCATGAACTTTACGTAGCTCAGAATATATATAAGAGCATCAATCAAAGGAATTTGAACTATAAGTTGTTGCAAAGTATCATGAAAGAATTGAAATTGAATGTCTGACTCAGTATTTTTAAACCATTAAGGAAAATGTGGAGATAATTATCTGGCTGCTGTGCCAACATAGGACATTGAGACCATAATTTTGGTTGTAAATCAGATAGAATTGGAGTAATTGTATGAGGGATATCACTTGACTTGTCCTCATTCTCTCTATCATTTACTGTATGATCAGGTATAGAGTACTCTCCTCATTCTTGAGTTGAAATGGGAATTTGTTACGTCAAGTAAGTAGTCTATTTGCCACTACAAGAGTAACAGCTTTGCAATGCTCCTTACCCTTGTTTACTAGACTATTAGTGTTACTAGGTAGTGTACCCGGCTCTCGAGAATTCATTTCAGTAGCTAACTATCTCAACTGAGCTTCTAAAGTACGTATTGAGGAAGAATCACCTTGTACTATCACTTTAGTGCGAGATAAGTGTTCACGAATCATCTCTTTAAGAAGGGCAAATGGATCAAAGATACTTGACGGGGCATAGTGACTCATATGAGATGGAGCCTGAGATGGTACACCATATTGTGGTTGTATATTAAACTGTGATTGCTGAGACTGTGATGCAATATGTTTTGGTTGCACCCGATTCTGTTGTGGATGTAATAGAGTTTGCGGCGTGTACTGTTGCTGCTAGTAACCAAAATTTCCTCGACACACAATAGAATTGCCTTGAAAAGAATTTTTCCCAGAGCTAAATACTCTTTAGTTATGTGTAGGATTAGAGTTACTCTAAGGCTGTCGATTAGCTGTGTTGTAAGATGTGCCCATTGTTATATTTTGACTCAAATTCTAATTGGTAATTAAGTTGGGTTTTATTGTAATTCTACTTGTTGAAGATTACTTGGTAATTTGGATTTACTTTAATGTGTAAATATCTATTTTAGGTAGAGATCTTATTGAATAAGGTTTCTTGGTGACCAAGTATTTGCGTCTATAAATATAGATTAGGTTTAAACTTTTGAATTATGAGAGAACAAGAGAATGAGAGAGAGGAGGAATTACTCTGGGGAGATGTAACCATTTTTATGTTCTCTACAACTATTGTGCCGAAGTTGTAAATATGGGTATTGTAGGGATGTTGGGAAGAGTGTTTGGGTTCCACCGGGTTATGGGATTTGTACACTGGGTTTTGGGATTACATGGGTTATCATGTATTTGTACTTTTGGGGTTCTCTACGTTATTAGTGGATTGTTCGTTTCTTTCGTCCGTGGAGGTAGGCTATGCTGAACCACGTTAAATCTTGTCTCTTGTTCATGTCTTGGTCTATGTCGTTATCGCTTTGGATATTTTGCCACATACCAAATTCCTAACAAATGGTATCATAAGCTATGGTTCAAGCTGCGCAATTGTAGATGAATTTTTACTGCGGACTTTGCGGTGCGATGTTGGAGACATGCCAGAGGAGTATTGCTGCAACGTGCTTTCAGTTGCAGGGGGAGTAATTCTCAAATTCAACGGTGCTTCAACAGATACTACGTAAGAATTGGAGTTGTTGAAGACTTGGCGACGGTGCTTCAACAGATATTTGGCTTACGTAAAAATTGAAGTTGTTGAAGACTTGATGACCAATGCTCGAATAAAATTTGTGTCAAGGGGGAGATTTGTTATATTTTGACTCAAATTCTAATTGGTAATTAAGTTGGGTTTTATTGTAATTGTAGTGGTTGAAGATTACTTGGTAATTAGGATTTACTTTAATGTGTAAATATCTATTTTTGGTAGAGATCTTATTGAATAAGGTTTCTTGGATACCAAGTATTTGGGTCTATAAATATAGACTACGTTTAACCTTTTGAATTATGAGAGAACAAGAGAATGAGAGAGATGAGGAATTACTCTGGAGATATGTAACCATTTTTAGGTTCTCTGCAACTATTGCGCCTACGTTGTAAAGTTGAGTATTGCAGGGATATTGGGAATAGTGTTTTGGTTCCACCAGGTCATGGGATTTGTACATCGAGTTTTGGGATTACATGGGTTATCATGTATTTGTACTCTTCGGTTCTCTACGTTATTAGTGGATGAGTGTTGTAGGACATGCCCATGTTGTTGCCGCGCATGTTGTTGACATAACTAGCATTTTCTGCATGTTGTGGGCAATCCTCAAAGCTATGGTTCTTGCTATAAATCTCAAAGGAAAATGCAAAGGTGGTTGTTTGTTGAGCTAACTGTATAGTAGTAACTTCACTTGTCCACTCCATATTCTTGATTTTGTTCTCCAAAGTAGAAATCTGAGCCTTTAGAAAAGATAAATCATCAAGCTCAAACACTCTCGGTGTAGCTTTGCATGATGCAGTCATTGAGATAGGATATTATGAATCATTCTGAGAAAATTGCTCAAATACACCAACAACGACATTGAAGGTGCAATCAAGTATTGGACCATTAAAAAACCCGTCAACAAGATGTCTTGTGGCTGCATTCAACCCATTATAAAAGATTTTGATATAAGTTTCCTATTAAATGCCATGGTTAGGACATCGTCGCAACAAAGACTTATATCTCTCCCATGTAGTGTGAAGAGTCTCATCATCTAACTAATAGTTGGCTGTAATGTAATTCATCAGACGCAAATTTATTATCGGTAGATTAAAGCGCAAAACAAATTGTGTTACAAGATCATTCCATAATGTAATAGAGCCGGGAGGTAATCCTCTAAACCATGTGAGAGCTCTTCCCTGTAATAAATAGGGAAACAATTATATTCGTAAGGCATCATCAAGAATGCCTTACTTGATAAATGAAGCACAAATTAAAAGAAAAAGATTGACGATGCTCTTGAGTGTCTTCATGTGGTAACCCTACGTACTGCCAGTTAGAGTTGAGCAGTTGGTACATAACCGGCTTCAACTCAAAGTTCCCAGACTGAATAGGAGGTATAACAATCCTTAGTTGCAAATCATCCAACTAGGGAACAACAACCTCGTGGATTGTTCTGTTCTGGGCTAGTGGGTGCAGTGGTGGGTTTTTTTGAGCTTGAGTAATTCCCTCATTGTTGATTGGTTGTCTGGCCATTCCACTATTTTCACGAATCCTTCTTCTAAAAGTTTTTTCAACTTCTAGATCTGGTATATAGAGTGGTGTAGTAGAACTTCTAGTCATACAACATCTAAACAAAGTAATAAAAAGAAAAGGAAAAACAAAAATAAAACTATTAAAAACAACTACAAACTTAAACAAAGAAAACAAAGTTGCAAGAAGAAACATAAGGACATCCGACAACGATGCCAAAACTTGATTGGTGTAAAAATGCCACACTATTTAGCGCAAGCTACACTATCGATGCAAGAATAGAAACAAGAAATCTTGTTTGAATATCAATCCCACAAGGATGGTGTATTACGCTTATACTTATGTGACTACAATACAATACTGAGATAGTAGTAGTTGTGGGTGCAATGGTAGTTGCAAAAGCAAAATAAAAAGGAAAGTAAACGATTAAATGTGGTAGCAATAGAAAAAAGTAATAAAAGATAAAGAATAATGAGAATAAAGCCTGGATCTCCTTAGCTCAGCTCGACAGAAAGATCAAGTGCACTATGAGCTAAGAATTAGTTTAATCATTGATGTAGTGGTTAGCTTGAGTATTAGCTTCCATTTAACCTTCAACCATAGTCAATACGAGCATAAATACAAGTAAATCTTCAAAACAACATCAAAAAAGAGAAGTTTAAGAAGATAACAAGATATTTTCTCGATTTAGCACTTGACTCCTCATTTCCTTGGATAGATCTGTCGTACTTTGCCTCATATCTCTAGAAATAAACTTAAGTTGCCATGGAAAGAGGATAAAAGCTCAGAGGTTTAAGATGATATGAAAAATAAGAATGGCGTGACTTTCTCTTTCCTCCAAAATAGTCCTTTTATAGGTCACCCAAGGAAGGACACCTGTCCTGCAGGTTATTTGTGTGCTAGGCGTCGCACAAAATTTGTTGTAACAAAGTGGGCACCTGGCATATTCGTCCTTATCCTTAAGCAGCCTGGACAGCTGGTAGATGCAGTGTCGAACTGGCTATAGTGGTTAAAACAACCTCTGCAAGGATATTAGCAATGCAGCGACAAATAAGGCAAAAATAGACAGAAATATACAAAACTCGAGCCACATAAACTAAGTTAGAAAATATGCATAAATAGACATGAAAATGTAGAAATCGATGCAATGGATACCAAAATGGGGACAATAAGTCCTATAAATTGATGGAAAATACATGTTATTTAAAGAGCTATCAATTTTCACCCGGTACACAAGGACAACATGATACTAAGTATCTTCTAGGATTGTTATTAATAATAATTCTCTCTTTTACAATTGCTGAGTTATTAAACGATATGCACTTATTTAGGAGTAGAATCTTATTTTCTCAGTTTTATATGTTATATTATCTCAATAGGAGTCTATTGGGTCATAACCCATAATTTTCCAACCCTTCTTGCTCAAATTGATATTTCTGGGTAGATTGCCCAGTCAGTACCAGTACTCGACCTTGCATACTGATATAGTAAAATGAGTATCGGTACTCACCCTTTGCGTACCGATATGCGAGTTCTATAAAGGAGTCCTTCGCATACCAATACAAAATTTGCTCACTGGAATCTCAATCTAACAGTGGGTATCGATACGAGTCGACCCATACCGATATGGCTTGAACATCGTATTAGAACAAGTTGAAGCCTGTATCGGCACTCCCCTCTTAGTTCGTTAGTGTTCTTTAACAAGAACATGGGTACTAATACGAACATCTTGCGTACCAATACTTAAGCCTAGAATTTGTATTTTAGAACTCATAAATCACTTCCAACACCCCCAAACACTTATGGTGAAGACATAAAATAAACCTATAAGTTATGGGAGTTAATTAGGTGGTTCACTATCATTTTACACCATTTTAACATCAAAATCACTAATTTAATCTCTAAAATGAGCTCCACCCATACAATACCCACAACACTATAAAATCAAGCAAGGCAATCACTTTATGGTCTTCAAAAATATAGAGTCAGAGATGTATTAACCTTAAGCAATAATCCTATAATGAACTCACCCAATTAGCTCTTTCAACCTCTCTCTTTGAATCAAACTTGAAGAAACCCCAAATCACTTCCTCTTGCCAAAAAGACATGAAAATCATATCAATACTCAAGATAACATCTAGGGTAAGCTTAGCTACAAATTTGAAATAAAAGAAATGGTTTGAAGCTCGTGAACCCCTAAAACCTCCAAAAACCCATTGATGGAGAAGCTCACCTTTCAGTAAGAAAATACCCTTTTCTTGTAGCTCATGAGTGGGAGATCAACATACTTGAATCTTGAATCTCGGATGGAAGAAATGATATAGAAAGCTTGGATTTTTAAGCTTGATAGCTATGGGGTTTTGAGGGGAAAATTAGAAAAAGATAAAAGAAAAAAATAAAGATAAGAGAGTGAGGTAAGCTTGTCTACCCCTCTCCCATATGAATCCAACAAATAATAAAAGGTATAATCACCACATAAAACCTCAACCTTCTCCCTTATTACAAATTGGCCACTCCCAAGCCAATATAGCTCAATTTCTTATCCAACAACCCAAACTTGGCTCAACGAGTCTCATTACCAACTCCAACACAAGGGTTCATAACCAAAGTCAACACCTAATCATTGACTTAAAAATTTGGGTCGTTACAAGTTTTGGGTTGCAAGATGTTGATGCTCTGCCACTCACCTTCGAGAACCAATGACCCCACTAGACTCCTAAAAACTATAATGTCGTTATGGAGCTTGTCTTCTTCGTACGTATCGCTGCCAATATGAGGGCATGCCTCTCTAATAGGAGACAAACCCATCAACTGTTGGTCCAAGCCACTAGGCTGAGCTGTCGAGCCAGTCTGCTAACCCAAAGGCCAACCAGTGAGCCAACATGTTGAGCCGAACTGAGCCAGTCTAATGAGTCAAGCTGAGCCAGGCCGTGCAATGCTGCTAGTTGTTGACCAAAGTTGACAGCCCATGGTATTTTTTGAGATATCCTTCCTGGTCATTTTTTGACATCTTAAGTCTATCTTGGTAGTCTGTTTTGCCTAATTTCAAACCCAATAAGTTGTTTTTTCGTGTATAATGTTACGATTTAGTTTGATTATGTGTTTCATTGATACATATATATTTTATTTATATAAGGATTATTCATACTTGAATATTTGATTGAGAAGGATGATTGGAGAAGATTGAACGAAGATTGATTTATAATGCTTGAGGTTAGTACACTTTAAACTCTGAAATGCTTATTGAACATCATAATTATGATGCTTTGCTTGTTAGTTGGTTGCAAAATGAGTAGTCAGATATAAGGCAAGTTGTTGAGATTGAATTGTCGAAATCGGTATATATGTGATCTATGATGGTGCTTATGGATATGAGATGGCTTGCATGGACTTTAGGGACGAGTTAGGGCAATTTGGATATATATATATATATATATATATTTATCGATGATTGATTGTAATACGGTGATGCCTTGTTTGCTAGTTTATATGCATTTTGGTGTTCTTGATGAAAATCGTGCTTAAGAGATTAAATACTGATAATTGATAGATAAATGATTAAATAAGGTAACAAACAACCTCTAATGATTTCTATACGCTTTAGAGACTGGTTAGAGCCATGTAACATCGTATTGAGCAAAAATGGATGAACTCGCGTACGAGTACAAATAGTGATTTTATGAGGTACTGATACTAATAGGTCCTTATTGCTATTATACGGTTAAAAGAAAACATCAAAGTATTTTTTGGTACTGATACTTGTGTAGGGCAATATCAATACTTTTGGGTCAGTATGGATACTAGATTTATTCTTGGAATATCGAATGCCATTTTAATATTGGTACTCGTGTAGATTATCGATACCCCTTAAGTCATTATTGATACTCAAGAGTGATTATTGGTACTCAAAATGCATGATATGTTAAAAATCAGATAATGAGCTCGATAATGATGATGTGTGATTAATAAGGTTTAATTGAGTAATAATGATTTTTTAACATTTCATAATATACTAAAGACTTAGTAATCTTAGAGTAATGATGGTTCTTAAATTAATTGCCTACTAAACCGGTAATATATGGTAAATGTTGATGTATAGTGTAATACAACTCAAATTGTATGAACTCTTTACAACCTTCCATAATGTATTATTAACTCATTAATGGTAAAAGAGGATATATTGATGATGACAACTAACGTGTGCTATTGAATCGTGTGATGATTGAATGCCTTGAAAGCATTAATTGGTTGCGTAGAGGTGTGGCCTTGGAGTCATCCCACTTGTATTGCGATTGTATGTGATCCAGATACCTAATTGTGTGCTTAATGTCTTTGTGATCATGAAAGAGAAACATCTATCGTACCTAATTTTTTGTGATCCTGATTATGATTGTGTTGTATTCTATTCGAGGTCTAGGTGATTTTGAATACTATTACGAGGTACTTGATGACTAAATGATCCCAGGTACATTCACAATACGCTTGATGACTATGTGATCCCATGTGGCATTTATTTATAGATGTATTAAGCCTGATTTCTATGTGATATCGGGTAAGGTAAGGCTTTGTGTTCCATTGTTATGTTTGTTTTGATTTGAGTATGTTAGATGCCTTGTATGGCTATGTTATGAAAGCATGAGTTTAGGCGTCGAATAGTAGTATCACATGTTATTATTCTTTTCTTTTGGTCATACTAACTTGGATGTTTATATTTATGATTTGCATGAATTATAGTGGAGTAGAAGTCTACCAATAAGATTTGTAAACTCAAAGTTCAAAATCATTATTTTTGTTCGCGAGTTAATATATTTGATCATGAACTTGATGAGCACTATCAGTTCAAGATTCTAGCATGTTGTTCTTATCAAAGTACAATTCTTGTATTTATTGAGCTATTATTCATAGGACCTTACATCATTGAGTCCGTAATTATTTTGTCATTTAAACATTTTATTTATAAGTATATTTGAAATTAGAGCTTCATGTTTTGTAAACTATGTCATACTTTATTTAGGGTAGTACTACAGTGCGCCAATTTAGGGTTATGCTAAATTAAAGTTGATTTCAACCTAAAATGTTACTCACTCTAACCTAAAATGTTACCCAACTCAACCTAGAATGTGTCCCACTAGATAAAAATTCATGTTCCAACTGAAAATATTACATGAGGTAAAATTCAATCTAAAATGTTACCAATTGGTAAGAATTTCGGTTACAAACCTAAAATATTATGGACAACATAATAATTTCGATCACAACCTAAAATGTTACCCAATTGCTAAAAATTCCGGTTACAAACCTATAGTGTTATAGAAAACGTTATAATTTTGGTTCCAACCTAAAATGTTAGTCAATTGGTAAAAATTTTGATTCTAACCAAAATCATTGTTTTCATTTTTTTGGATAAGTAAACCATTGTTTTTAACCTTATATTAGTCAGTTTCGTTTTAGACAAAACCTTTGATTTATGATTTTATATATGAACGTTTTATGATGGGAATGATTTTAATTACTATGGTTTTAAATTGTGATGGGTCAAGTCAATGACACAGTATGGTATTTTGGATTTTCAATCGGATCAGGGTGTTACAGTTTTTACATTTAATTTATAGTGACATATGAGGACCTTCCCATATTTTATCTATTGACAAAAATATTATGTTTTATTTTGTTGATCAATTCCCCAAATACACGTGGTTGTTTACCTTATAAGTTAAAATTAAGGTTTTACACACTTTCAAAACATAGCACCCTTTACTTCTGGATCAATTCCAAATAAAAATTGTCATTATATATTGTTGGTGGTGAGGAATTTCAACTTCTTAAACCTTATCTTCACTCTCACAGTATAAAACACTTGGTATCACCTTCATATACACCACAAAGGATATCATTAGTTGAAAGATGACATAGACATATTCTTTAAGTTGCTCGCATATTATTACATCAAGCATCTTTACCATCATTATTTTGGATATATACATGTCTTAAAATTGAATATTTAATTAATCGAATGGTCAATCTCATTCTATAACATCCATCTCCTTTGAAATCTTATTTTAAAAATCACCAAGTTTTAAATACATTAAAGTGTTTGATTTTCTTAGCTTTCCTTGGATTAAATCATATGTCATAAATAAGTTTCGACCACGTTCCACACCTTGCGTTTTCTTGAATTTTTTAAAAAGAAATTTATAGTCATCAATATTTTGACCCATATGTATAAAATATTATATCTCACGATATGTAAGTTTTTCAAAAAAAAGTTTTTCATTTTCAATTTTTTTTCAAAATAAAGAAAACTAATACCTCATGTGATACAATCTCATTTTAAAATATTCCAATAACTAATTTTAATATTAGTTTTACTCATATTTTTTTCATATCTTCCACCATCAGGCATACAACTGTTCACATGATCATTAGCTTCAATCTCGACACCTTCCATACACAATGCAACCCTCCCTAATCAGGTACTTTATCTTTCTCCTATACCACTAATCTACATAATATCATCACATTCTCTTCTCTACAATCAACCCCTACTACTATCATAGATATTAATTATATCTTCAATCATCACTTACAGACATCACCACCAACACCAACCTCTTTTATTATCTTCCCCTCGCTTTCTTCTTCTTCTTCTTCTACTTTATCAATAATTTCTTATTTCCACATTCAAACACCCACATCCTTACCACCACACATTTTTTTCACCTAATAATCACTAGATCAAAAATCAACAGCCTCAAATCTCGTCAATATCAAATTAATCATCATCATAAAAACTAACTTTATACCTCGTTCATATAAACATGCCAAGCTAATTTTTCACTAAAATTGATATTATTTTGCATAATTGGACACAAAATTTGGTCTCGTACGATTCTTGTAAAAATGTAGTAGACTGTAAATGGTTATTTTGAATAAAACATAATCTGGATGTTCTTATTAAAAGGTACAAATATCTTATTTCTAAAGAGTTTACATAATGTCCTGGACTTGATTATCATTACACTTTCATTCATGTGATGAAAAGTTTCACTATCCACCTTGTTTTGACAATATTACGCAGAACAAATGGTCGATTAGCCAATTAGATATTAATAATGCATTTTTATAGGGTCATCGTGTAAATGATGTTTATATGATGCAACCATACGGATTTAAAGATGATGGTTTAGCAATTCATATATGCAAGTTGAACAAGGGCATATATTGATCAAAACAAGCACCACGTTTATAGTATCATGAGCTTAAAATATATATTCTCTTGTTGATGCTTGTGAAATCTCACTCCGTTTCTTCTTTAGTTATTCTTCATAATTTTGAATGAACAATTTATATATTGGTGTATTCTGATAACATAATTCTCATTGAGAATATTCCCAACAAGGTACGACGTATTATTGATGCTTTTTCAAATATATTTTCTTTGAAGGACATGGGATCTCTCTGTTACTTCCTTGGTGTTGAGGTGCTATCGTATTTTGATGTTCTTTTCTTGTTTTAATACAAATATAATTTAGATTGTTACAAGAAGTTAACATCGACAATTGTAAGGGTGTAGCCACTTCTATGATAGCTTTTACTATTTTTGAACCTTCTTTTGAAGATGCTTCAGTTGATGATTCTCTTTATTGTTGTATCATAAGCAAGTTACACTACTTGAATTTTACTCGTTCGGACATTATTTTTACTTTCAATTTCCGTTCTCAGGCCATGCACCAACCTAATAAGTCTCATTGGATAGCTCTCAAACACATTCTACGGTATCTTCAACATGTTGCTACATTTAACCTTCAAATTTCTCGAGAAATTGATCATCTTTTAACTGTCTACTTTGACTGTGATTTGGTTGGTGATCAATTGATCGCACATCAACTAGAGGTTATGATGTCTATCGATGCTCTACTTCTATTCTTGGTATTAAAAAACAATGTTTTGTTTCGCGCTCCTTTACTAAAGTAGAACATCGTCTTGTTACTACAATGATCTCTTAGATCAATTGGGTTACAAACTTGCTTTCTAAATTACGAGCTTCAATTTCGGGCATTTCGAAACTATTTTGTGATAATATCAGTACCATTTACAGTTGTTTCAATCTAGTCTTGCATGGTTGAATGAAATATGTTACGGTTCATTTTTTTATGTGAACAAGATGAGAAAAGCCTTCTTAGGTTTCACATCTTCATGTCACAGACCAAGTTGTTGATCTATTACCCAAGCCATTATCCACTTCCAACTTGTGGGAGCATAAAGAAGCATAATCATTTTACCATTTAAATTTGAATTGTTAGTTATCCTTATCATTAGTTATCTTTGATTTATAAAATCTTTATTTTTAAATTTACTAGTTTTATCTTTTTTTTTGTTGAAAATGTAATTTGGTTGAGCTTCTTCATGTGTAAACTCCTCAATTGTGTTCAATAAACATCATTCAATTCATTTTCTACATTATTCCTTTAGTCATATCGTCACTTAAGGGGCCTTTAGAACCTTCGATGAAAAAACACTTAAGTGGTTTCAATTCATAATTCACAGGGTTTAATTGGGGGCTTTTTAGCATTTGAAGACAATGTTTCGATAATGTTAATTTCACGTTCTTAATCCTCTTTCGTTTTCTTCACAAAATAATAGATTCTCCCAATAAATGTATTTAAGTTCAAAGTAATGAAATGCATTGCAAATAATTTGGAATGAGTTTGGAACCGATTATGGTTAGAGGTGGAGAAAATAGAAAAACTCGAGAGTGTAACGCCATAAACTCGACGTCAGATTTGGGCCTCAACCCAACCCACATACATGAAAGTTTTGACCTCATTTAGCCCAATCCATAATCGTTTTTATAAATTCAATGTTTCAAATAAAACGAACGAGAAATAGTTAAATTGTTTACAAAGGGAGCTCCATTTTAAAACAAAACAATTAGAAAATTTGACATGATCAAATAAATACAAAATATGAGTTACAAACATAAAATTAGGGTCTTATGAATATATTGCCCGACAAATCTAAGTAGTGTACTCTTGAACAAGCCGATGAGCTAAAGTCCTACTCCGATGGGGCTCTTTCGATGCAACACAACAACCAAAAACCTATGAAGGAAAATAACGATTCTGAACGCTGAGCTCATAAAGCTTAGTGAATACACCTCTACTTTACTTGCTTCATGCAGATGCTAAACATAAGCATGTAGCTAGAAAATATGGCATGGTAATGAATTAAATACATGGCACCACGATATTCACCTAAAATATACTCAACAATAAACATATCACGTAATCATCAATCAATCCAAAAACTTGGCGTGAGGTCTAGGTCACACAGCATCAGGTCACGTATTCAAAGTGAGGGCAGGTCACATAGCATCGGGACATATACTCATACATAGAATCCACGTCGAGTATCTTCAAATGAGGCCTAGGTCACACAACATCAGGGCATACATTCAGTTAGCTTACCATAGTGTTGCAACACGTCTCTGGGTATCTGAATCCCAACAATCAAGGTGACTCTATCACATAAGTGCCCATACGACACACATCAACATTATAACAATTATTAGGAGCGATACAAATATTATTATTATCGAGTTACCCATTCTTATTTAAGTTTTTACTCATTGAACTCGTATAAGTGAGAGAAAACCCATTTTCCTAGTTTTACAACACATTTCACATCATTAGGGGTTTATTGGTTCAAACCCCATAATTTTTTAGCCTGTGAGGCTAAAATCAATATTTTTGGGCAGAATGCTCAGTGGATGTCGGTTCTTGTCCTAGCGTATCGGTAAGGTACCCCTGGGTACTAGTACTCATAACGTACCGATACCAAAATGGCTTACTAGAATTTTCCTAAGCCTTAGCATATTGGTACAAGTCAATCATATCGATATTGATCTGCATGGCGTACTGGTACTGGTTGCATACTGTACCGGTACCCTTCTCTTAGTTTATCTCAATCGAATAGTGTTCTTCCGCCCAAAACACTATGTATCGGTACAAGCTTCTCGTATTCCGGTATCGAAGCCTAGAAATGGCTTCCTATGCTCTAAAAATCATCCCCAAAGCCTCCAACTCGAGCCCAACAACCTATTAAGTTGATCCTAAAGTTTATGAGAGCCATTTAGGGTGGTTTACTACCATTTTTATATGCTATTAACATAAAATACCAGATTTACCATTAATAAGAATTTAACAACCAAATCACCAAATCAAGCATACAAGGCATCATCCTTGGGATGTGCATTGAAGAAAGGAGTTGGAAGTGTACTAACCTTCCTCTAGAAGCTGAAAGGAGACTCTTTCCTCTAAGTCCTCAAGCTTTCCCCTTGCATTGAGCTTTAGAGTGCTCTCTAACCTCTTTCCCTACAACAAAATGTTGTAAAACAAGTTACAACATTGCTAAAAGGAATAAAGGTGATAAAGGAAGGATTTACCAACAAGATACATGGTTAAATCTTCCATTCCCGCTTATCTTTTCCAACCCCAACCAAGAACCCATTTTCTTCGTTTACCACCAAAGCCAACTATTCTTACCTTGTTTGATAGATCCTTTGATGCTGATTACAACTCTCTCAAACCCAAATCTGAGATTTTCATTCAAAAAGATAAAGATTTGGTATTTGTCCTTGGACTCCTAAAGAAATGAGGGAGAAGAAGAGATGGAGAGGATGAAAAGGACATGAGTGATCTCACACTCTTACACTTCTATAGGCAATAAGACCTGACCCCTTTTTTCCCTCTTCAAAATGGGGTGATTTACCCTTTTTCCCTTCCACAATCTTTCTAACTCATATGGTAACCCAAAAACCCAAGCCCAATACAAGATGAAAGCCTACCAAGACTTTCTTAAGCAACTAATAGGCTCAGACTCTCAACCCAAAATGCAACGTCCACCACCCGGGTGAACTAACCCACGAATTTCAAAATTGGAGTCATTACAACTCTATCCTCAAAGAAAATTTCATCATCAAAATTTACCTAATGGAAAAAGATACGGGTAAAGCAATCTCATTTTCTCCTTAACTTTCCACATGGCTTTCTCAACACCGTGGTTTCTCGACAACATTTTCACCTATGGTATACACTTTTAGCGAAGCTCCTTAACTTCCCTATCAAGGACTTTTATTGGCTCATCCTCATATTTCAATTCGGTGTTGATCTCAATCTCCTTAAGCAGGATATCATGTGATGGATCTAAACGGTAACACCTCAACATAGAAACATGAAAGATGTTATGAGTACGTGTTATCTTCGGTGGCAAAGCTAATTGGTAGGCCACGGGTCTAATCCTCTCTAATACCTCATACAGTCCAATAAGCCTCAGGCTCAACTTGCCCTTCCACCCAAAGTGGATTGCCTTCTTTCATGGTGATAACTTGAGGAACACTTTGTCACCAACCTTGTACTCAATGTACTTACACTTCTGGTCCGCATAAGCTTTCTGGCGATCAAAAGCAGCTTGCAATCTTTCTTTGATGATTTAACTTTCTCTTTGGTTTGCTTGATCAAATCCGATCTTACAATCTTTCTCTCATTGAGTTCCGACCAACACAATGCTATTATACACTTATGCCCATACAAAGCCTCGAATGGAGCCATCTCGATGCTCGATTAGATGCTATTGTTATAGGAAAACTCAATTAGCGGAAGATGCTCCTCCTAACTACCCTCAAAATTAATGATGTAACAACATAGCATATCCTTCAAAAGAAGTGCTGAAATACAACCTGGTGTCCAATGCTTTATAAATTTTCTTCCACAGCCTCACCATACACTGAGGGTCTCTATACGATATGATCGATGATGGTACTCTATGTAGCCTTACAATCTCTTGGATATACAGATGTGTCAACCTCTTAAGCGTGAAGTCCATACATACAGGTAAGAAATAAGTTGTCTTGGTTAAATGATCCACAATCACCCAAATGGATTTATGTGACCTTTGGGTTAATGGCAAACTTGTCACAAAATCCATGGTCACCCAATTGCACTTTCATTGTGAAATATGAATGGGTTGAAGCAAATCTGAAGGAACCTAACGTTCAGCCTTAACTTGCAGAAAAGCTAGGCATATTGTTACGAACTCTGACATATCTCTTTTCATGTTAGGCCACCAATAAAAAGGATGTAAGTCTTGACACATCTTGTTACTTCTCGGATACACAACAAACAAGCTACAGTGAGCCTCCCTAAGAATCCAATCTCATAAATCCTCTAAGACCGGAACATACAAATAACCCTTAAAGTATGAGACTTCTTCATCTCGTACCTCTTACTTGATGTCTCTTCTTGTAAGACCAACTCCTCATCTAGCACTTTAGTCCTCTTGATTTCTTGTACTAAGGTAGGCTCCATGCGAAACTCGGCTAACAAGCCCCCCATATTCTGTCATCCTCAAATGGACAAACATTGCCCTCAAGTCTGACATAGACTTTTGACTCAAAGCGTTAACCACAACATTTGCTTTACCAGGGTGATACTCAATGATGCAATCATAGTCCTCAAACAGTTAACCCATCTTCTTTGCATCAAATTTAACTCTTTCTAGGTGAACAAATACTTTAAACTTTTGTGATCGGTGTAGATGTAGCATTTCTCTCCATACATATAGTGCCTCTAAATCTTTAACACGAAGATAACGACTGAAAGTTTTAAATCATGTGTAGGGTAATTTCGTTCATGAGGCTTAAGTTGTCTCGAGGCGTAAACAACCATCTAACTTACTTGCATGAGAACACAACCAAGCCCATTTAATGAAGCATCATTAAAAACCAAAAAATCTTTACCAAGCTCGGGTTGCATCAAAATTGGGGCTTTCTTTAGATAAGATTTACCTGTTCAGAGCTTTTTTGCCTTTTCTAGTTCAATTTAAATAGAACTCCTTTCTGTAGCAACTTTATCATAGGGACAATTATGATCAAGAAACCTTTGATGAAATGATGATAGTATCCAGTAAGTCTAAGAAAACTAAAAACTTTCAAGATATTCCTTGGTGGTTTCCGCTCCACCACATCCTGAATCTTTTGTAGATCTATGTGAATCTCATCCGCCACTACAACATGGCCCAAGAATACCACCTTAGAAAGCCAAAACTCACAATTACTAAACTTGGCATAAAGCTGTCTATGTCTCAAAATTTGAAGGAAAAATGAAGGTGATAATCATGATTGTCCTCCGAGCTTGAGTAAACCAAAATATCATCGATGAAGACTACCATAAATTGGTTTAGATAGGGTTAGAAAATCTGGTTCATCAAATCCATAAAATCTTCAGGTGTATTGGTTAACCCAAATGGCATAACTAAGAACTCATAATAGCCATACCGCGTCCTAAAAATGGTCTTCTGGATATCCTTAAGTGGATCTTAGAAAACACACGAGCACCTCTCAATTGGTTAAACAATTCATTTATGCTTGAAAGAGGATAACGATTCTTCACCGTCACCTTATCAAGATGGTAATAGTCAATGCACGACCTCAACGAGCTATCTTTCTTTTTGATAAACAAGACCAGAGCACCCCAAGGTGAGGTGTTTGGTCAGATAAATCCCAGCTCTAATAACTCTCGGATCTGATTCTTTACTTCTCTTAATTCTATCGATGTCATACAATATAGAGTAATTGACACCAATGTTGTACCTAACATCGCCTTAATTTAAAACTCTAGCTCATGATCCGAGGGTAATCTGGGTAACTCCTCTAAAAATACATCAGCAAACTCTCTAATGGTCTAAAGGCTCTCGAGCATCAGACTTTTAACTCTTGTATCAACCATATGATCCAATAAGGCCTCACAACCTTGTTAAATAATCTTTTGTGCCGCCAAGGCCGACAACATATTAGAAAGACAATGATTCCTCTCACCTTTCACCACCATCATGGCTTCATCTGAACCATTAAGCTTAAGGCTCTTTACTCTACAACCTAGACTTGTGTCATGCTCAAACAACCAATCCATGCCCAAGATAGCATAAAATATTGAAATGGTAATACCATTAAATCTGTAGGGAATATCAAACCATGAACCTCTTTCAGACACCTCCAATAAACCTTGTCTACCAAGACATCATACCCCAAAGGACTAGTCACACGAACCCTAACCTCTAGGTCTTCAGCATGAATACCCATTGATGGGATATTCTACTACGAATATAGGAATGGGTAGAACTCGAGTCTACCAAAGCAATAATAGAAACAATAAACAAGGTAAAGGTATCTGAGATAACGTTAGTAACCTCACAGTTCTTTTGAGCTCTGACTTCATATTATCTTACTGGTTCCCTTATAGTAGACTAGATAGTGCCACCACTCTACTGTCCCATCATGTAGCTCGCTCATTCCCTAAAGAAGCATCGACTTCTCTCAACTGTAAATGAAGTCTTCTCATTCTAAATTGTGGCAGTGTCTATAGCCTATGGGCAGTCTCTCACGAAGTAGTCAGGTGATCCACAACCATAGCATACTTTAGCATTTTCGTAGCATTCTCTATGGTGTATATGCCCACACTGGCCATAAATAGGTGCACTAGTCCCTCTCGCTGAACCTCCTGAACTCATCACCAAGGAGGAGGGATTAGGCCTCTGATGGCTAGCAGAATCAGACTTATAGTTCGCTCTTACGGACTGATTCAATGCTCTTCTTCTTTTGTTCCAATTACCCCTAGTTCTCTAGGAGTGAGACTGTAACTAGTTAGAGTGGGAATAATTCCCTCCACTCGAACTTCCATAACCTCCAGCCTGACTATAGGTTAACCCTTACAAATGTTCAAGAGACTTGGCACTAGTGGCCAAGTCAGAAAACACTTTCGGTGGATCGGCCGTCAAGTACATTTAAATCTCTTTCCTCAATCCACTTTAGAGCTTCTTGCACCTTATCTTCTCAGTAGCAACCATCTCCGGAGCATACATGCTCAATTGTAGGAACTCATGTTCATACTCAAAGATATACTAGTTTCTTTAAACCAGGTGTGTGAACCGATCCCTCAGACATCTATGTAGGCCTCACCCATATATTTCCTTTTGAACTCATCTAGGAAATCATCCTAAGTGGTTTGGTTAGGGTACCATCCTAACTCCACAGTTTCCCACCATTCCCAAGCATTCTCTTTTAAGAGAAAAAGGATGCATGGCAACTTGTCCTCGGGTTCTAACTACACCTGCCGTAGGATCCAACATGTATCCCTCAACCACTAATCTTCTTCAATCGAAATGTCTTGTCCCATCCCAAGGAAATCTATTGTGACATGATGGTATAGCCTCTCAATTGAAGCCTCACTAGGAGTGGTCGAAGGGCTAGGAATAGCCCTCACAATATGGTGAAGGGCCCGATGCAAATGGGTAAAATAGTTGGCCCCTCGACCCCTCTTGTCCTTTGACGTCTCCTAGGTGTCAGAAACATAATCCTTATCGTAAATCTCCTCAAGAGATCCCAAACTCTCTTCACGATCACACGCTCCTCTAGTCATGATTAAATTCTACGCATGTAAACAAACAAGATTACTCCATCGGATATTCAGCTTAAAACGAGTACAAATTTGACTTATGGGAATGTATTCACTAAACACCTTTTTTACGACTCTCTACTACCCCAGGCATAACGCCTCAGTTTTGGGCCTAGCGGTTTAAGGGCTAGTTAGACTGTCTAATGGACCGGGTTAGAGATTCGAGTCAGATTTGGGAATAAATATTTTTGAGTAAGTTAAAAAGATGGGAAAATGGTTAAAAATCATTATTTAATATATAGATAATATTGGTGAAATAAATTTGAGGAAACTAGAATTGGAAGAGTGACATTTTGGTTGGTGACCAAAATGTAAATTTTTAAAACAGTTTTTAAAAGGTGACTAGTTTATAAAAGGGTCAATTTCTTAGAATCCTTAAGGAGTTATTTTACCAAACTTTGGCTGGTGGTTTTTTTCGCTCAATTAAGGATTTTTAACATGTGTTTTAGTAATTAATAAAAAGGGGTTTTAATATTAAAAGGTAGTTATTGATTTTATAAAGATTTGACGTAAACTTTCTCTCAACTTTTCATCTCACTTCTATTATGCCAAACACTATTGTTTTCATTAAATTTTAGCGGTGAGAGATCTATTTTCTTGAATTCTTGATTTATAAATGATTCTTCATCCTTGATTTATAAAATCTCATTGAAATCTTGTGTTTTTCAAGCTTTAATCAATAAATTGAAGGAGAAATCACACAATAGAGGTAAGGTTCATTTTTCTCCTCTATTGAATGGCTCTTTATTGATATTCCCAAGTATTTGATCCTTGATTTATGATTTGTAATCTGATTTTATGTTTTTATGATGACTATTTGATTTAATTGGGTTTATTTGATGACATTGAAGAATATTCATATTGGATCTATTTCTCAGTGTTGAGGATTGATTTTAAACATGTATTGGATGTTTTATAATGTTAATAAGTTGTTTTTAACATTGGAATCCCAAAACGCCTTGAATCCCTAATTATTTAGGTTGTTAGATTTGTGTTTTTGAGGTGTTGTGGTGGCTGTTTAGTTGCTGGAGATATAAGGATTATGTAATCCTATTTTGAGTGTTGTTTGATAAAGGAAGTGTTAGATTGTTAGTTTGTGGCTGCGTTATGTTTGGAAGGAGTTAGACGATGATTTTGGTTGTTGTGGTTGGGTATTTGTGAAAAAATTGTTGAGGATTGTAAGGGATGTTGTTGTAGTGTTTGAATGCATTGGGATGCATTATCCTCTGTTGTTATGTGGTTAAAACAGGGGCAGCTGATCCAGAAGCTATTGGTGAAGCTTTGGAGGCTTCAAACGCTTGAATTTGCATTGGCGAATTGAGGTTTCACATATCGGTGAGTGAGAATGTGGATTTCATCTTTGAAATGGTTTAAAGGTGGTTTATGGGAGTTTAAACTTAGCTTGAATCACTTGTTTAAACTCGGAAGTAAGTATAAAGTGGTTTTCTCTCTCGGTCGTGCTTTTACAAAATGGTTTATGTACTTGTTTTGAATTACATGGTACCTACTGTTAAATCATGTTTTGAAATATGTTTAATACTATTTTGATTATGAAATACTGAAAGATGCACATGGTAAGTGATCCTTATAAGTATGTGGAAATACTTGTTGAAAAGTATGGTTTGTTGCTTTGGAAATGATTTGGTTTAATGCGTATAAAAAGATACAGTGTGGTACATGGTTAATTGTGAATTATATTGGCAAGTGATGTGGTTTAAAAGATTATCGGATATAGTTGGCAGGCCATAGGATTGTTAGTGCACTATAAAAGGCCTTGGATGTCAAGGGGTTTATACGGAGTACCGAATACTCCATCCAAGTACCCTAACAGTCAAGGGGTTAAATGGTACCGTAAACTCCGTTAGTGGGTTAAGCATCTAACCGATGATTGGGTTGGTGTCCCCGTGAGTTGTAATTGTACTCGGTTGATAATGTACCGCGTTTGTGATTGTATCACTATTCCAGTTGAGATGGCTTGAATTGCTGAGAGGATATTTGTTTGGATTCGTGTATCCGGTGAACTATTTTGGTAAAGGAACTAGGTTATGATCTCTTGTAAGCCAATATAATTGTGGATGTGTCATATAATGGTTTATGTTGTATAATGTGATATATACATGTTTACTCTTTAAGCTTTGCATATGGTTTGTTATGCATGAGAATACTTAAATTGAGGTTTAACAATGGAATTTGCTGATGGTTAATGACACATGTTGCATATGGTTTAATATTCTGGTTTTTGAAAGTGTTATGTGCATGTTTTCAAGGCAGGATGTTTCAAATGTTGTTTTAAGTGATGACTAAAAAGATGATTGAAATGAGATTTCAATGTGTTGTTGGGAAATGGTTTTAAATATATTGATGGTGTTTGTTTTGAGCATTCCTCACTAAGCCTAGTGTGCTTACGCTCACTTTTCCATCAATGTAGAGAATTAAAGATTTGAAGGCAGCGAGGAAGCAAGGGATCGCTAAAGACTTGATACTAAAAGCATGTTTCGAATTAGACTATAAGTAATAAGGGCAATGGGTTTCCGTTTCTGTTTGGGGAGATGATTTGTTAAACTCCCTATTTGAGCAATGTTGTTTTGCTGTTCTTGGTTTGTAATGGTTCATTTGGATTGTTGGTTGCATTGGTTTTGAGATTTGTGCTTTGCTTGGCTTGGTTTCTAGGAAGTATGCCTCTAGTTTTATATTTGATGCAATATGTCATGAATTGTTGATGAATCTGTGTTGTCTTGTTGAGGTTTGACCCTTGAATGTGTTGGATATATGTTAGAAGCATGCTATAGAGTTTTGCTATCTTTGAAAGCATGTTAAACCAGCAAAAGAGGACATTTCAGGTCCAGGCATATCGGTAAGTGTGTCCCCGTATCGGTACAGATAAGTCAATTTAGGCTTAGTGTTTCGGTATGCGGGATAGAGTTTCGATACAGGTAAACCATTTCAGGTTTGGTGTTTTGGTACGCGGGTAACCGTTTCGATACAGGCTTAGGCCTATTGTGGCTAACGTTTTTGGGAATTTTTGGGCAAGATGTATCTGTATGCATAAGCCTATTGATACGGTATTGAGCTACTGGTATTTGGGGATTTTAAATTAGGTAAAGCGTATCGATACACCCCCTAGTGTACCGATACGGATATCAGTTATTTCAGTTATTTGGATGTTCTAAAGTTCTATTTTTTTACATTTTAGTCCCTAAATATTATGGATGCAATTGATTGAGTATGGATGATCGTGTTAAGCTAAGTTTCGACACGTATGCATGAAACTGGACTAATTAAATATTGGTAACATAAAAAGGGTTAAATCCTTTTAGCTTTCTGGAATTGCAATTTGGTTCCTAAATTACAATTATACCCAATTGGATGTTAATTCGATGCTCGATTGAGTTGAGTTTTCACCCACTGTTATTATGAACACATAGGATAATAATTTGCATCTAGATAAGATAAAAGAGAAAAAATGGATGCGTTTCGAGTTTCTTCTTCACGGTTTACCTTGGTAAACCTAATGTAGTTCGCTCGGTTCAGTCTTGCGACTAAGCCAGGTCGAGGGGGTTATATTTGGTGGTATCAGAGCCAGGTTTACAATAATTAGGAGTTGGTATGGTGGTTGTAATGTTGTTGTGGGTTGTAACCTGTTCTTTGCTATATACGGTGATTGTAAAATTCACGATGATTGCTTTATGCTATATTGGGGGGAAAGTTTGGGAAACCCATTGCCTTATTATTATAGTCTGAAATATTTTGGTTTAAAATGAAAGTCTTGGATCCTTTCTTAAAGCTAGCCTGATTGTTTTGTTTTGGTGAAATATCATTTCTTAGATATATTTTTAGCACGATAGAACCGAGGAGAGAGTTGCGATCTGGTACAATTGCTGCTGCTGTTGGGCAGAGAAATAAGGAGGATGTCGTACCTCTTGAAGGATTGCCACCGCCTCCACCTGCGGTAGTAGAGCAAGTACCACCTGTGCCAGCTGGGCCAGGGGTGGGTGATATAGCACCGTTGATTCAGGCCATGACTGGTGCTTTTCAGGCAGCAGTTGCAGGTGTTCATGTACCGACACCAGTGGTTGGGCAGACGAGTTTGTCGTTAGAGCGTCTTCGCAATCTAGGTGAAGTTGAGTTTTGTGGTCTAGCACCAGAGGCTTCTGAGGATTGGTTGGCCAGTACAGAGAGGATATTGGGTCAGATGGGTTGTTTAGATGCCCGTAAGTTAGGTTGTGATGTGTCCCTATTGCAGGGAGATGCTTATAGTTGGTGGACTACCGTGACAGCTAGGATGAAACCTGAAGATATATCTTGGGAGTTCTTTTGTGTTGCTTTTCAAAAAAGGTACTTGGGAGTTCGGTATCTAGACGAAAGGAAGAGAGAGTTTATGGCTCTAGTGTAAGGTGGTATGTCTATTTCTGAGTATGAGCTATAGTTTGTGAGGTTAAGACATACATTCTTGCTACTGATTATACAGTTTTGACGTATTAGTTACGCGAGCCAAGGATGTTGAGCAGAACTTTGGTTTAGCTTCTGGGTCTCGAGGCTTTAACTTGGTAAGAGAGCGGCATATTCTAGTTTTGGCGGTGGACAGGCCAAGAGACACCGTGATAGGAGGTATCACCCTGATCAAAGACGTAGTAGAGGTGTTGTTGGGCGTGGAGCGTAGGGGCAGGGTACCCAGGTTAAAGCTCCACATAATACATGTTGGGCTTGCGGATCACGTGATCATCTGAGGTGAGATTGGCCACATTTGGCCAGAGAGGGTCAGATACATGCGGCTGTTGTGGCTAATACTTGTTGGAGTTGTGGGTCTGGCGACTATTTGAGATGTGATTGTCCTTTGTTAGCTAGAGGTGGGTAGGGTGTTGCACCTGTTGTTGCTCCATAGAGAGACTATGGTCGTGGTCGTGGTCAGTTTTAGCGCAGGGATAGTGGAAAGAGGATTGTGGCTCATACGATTGCTATCCAGCCTGAGGGAGGTGAACCAACTAGAGTGTATGTGCATCGTGAGGGTCACAATGACTCCAATGTGGTTGCAGGTACATTTACTTTACAGTCTTTGCCATTGTATTCATTGGTTGATTCTGGTTCTACCCATTCATATATCTTGAGTGAGCATGCGTAGTTGCTTGATATACCTGTTGAAATTCTTACTATGGGTGTTAGAGTGACCAGTTCTCTTGGAGAGACAGTCATGGTTAGGAAGTTGTATCGTAGATGTTCGCTAATGGTTCACGGTCATGTGTTTGTCATGGATTTGATGGAGTTGCCATTCCATGGTTTTGATGTTATTTTGAGAATGGATTGGTTGACCGAGCATAGGGTTGTGGTAGATTTTGAGACCAAACGGATATCCCTGAAGTTGTCTGATAATTTCGAGATGGTGGTTGCAGATGAGAACGCTAAGTTCTTGTCTAATGTTGTTTCGGCTTTAAAAGTGAGTCGAATGATGGATTCTGGGTGTCAGGCTTCCTTGGCCTATGTTATGAATCCTGGTTCAAAGGAGTTGAGGGTGCAGGATATCTGTACGGTTTGCGAGTTCTCGGGTGTTTTTTCGGAAGAGTTATCGGGGTTGCCACCGGATCGTGAGGTGGAGTATGGCATTAAGATTTATACGAATACGACACCAGTGTCAATTGCTTCGTATCGCATGGCCCCAAAGGAGTTGAAAACAAAATTGCAAGAGTTTCTTGATCGAGGATTTATTAGACCAAGTATTTCACTGTGGGGTGCATCGATGTTGTTTGTGAAAAAGAATGATGATACGTTGTGGATGTGTATAGACTATCGACAACTGAACAAGTTGACGATAAAGAATAAGTATCCTTTGCCACAGATTGATGATCTACTTAATTAGTTTAGGGGTACTTCTGTGTTCTCTAAGATATATTTGAGGTCTGGGTACTATTAGTTGAAGGTGAAAGATGTAGATGTGCCCAAGACAGTTTTTCGTACGAGGTACGGGCATTATGAGTTTTTGGTGATGCCGTTTGGTTTGACCAATGCACCAGCTACTTTCATGGACATGATAAATCGGGTGTTCCATGAGTTTTTGGATCAGTTTTTGGTTGTGTTTATTGATGATATTCTTGCGTACTCTCGTACTGAGGAGGATCATGATAAGCATTTGCAGATTGTGCTTTAGACGTTGTTGGCTAATCAGCTTTATGCCAAGTTAAGCAAGTGTGAGTTCTGGCTTAGGGTGGTTGTTCTTCTTGGGTATGTGGTGTCAATCGAGGGGATTCGTGTTGATCCACACAAAATTGAGGCCGCGATGAGTTGGAAAGTGCCTAATATGCGTTAGAGGTTCAGAGTTTCCTAGGGTTGGCTAGTTATTACTGCAGGTTTATTGATGGGTTCTCCAGTATAGCTGCTCTTTTGACCAAGTTGTTACAAAAGAACATTCATTTTGAGTGGACGGAGGATAGGAAACGGGCTTTTGAAAGGTTGAAGGAAGCTTTGACACGAGCTCCGGTCTTGATTCAACCAGAATCAAGGAAAGAGTTCGTTGTCTATAGTGATGCGTCCTATGTTAGACTCGGTTACATGCTGATGCAGGAGGGTAAAGTAGTTGCCTATGCATCTAGACAGTTGAAGGTGCATGAGCGTAATTACCCTACTCATGACCTTGAACTCGCCGTAGTTATTTTTTCTTTGAAAATCTGGAGGCATTACCTTTATGGTGAGAAATGTCTAGTTTATATGGATCATAAGAGTTTGAAGTATCTAATGTCACAGAAGGAGTTAAATCTTAGGAAACGAAGATGAATATAGTTATTTAAAGATTATGATCTGACCATCAAGTATCATCCGGGTAAAGCTAACGTGGTGGCCAATGCTTTGAGTAGAAAAGCTGTTGTTGAGTTGAGGGCTGTGTTTGCTAATTTGAGTGTGACTCGTGACGGCGGGTTATTAACTGAGTTGCTAGTGAAACCGTACCTCTCACAGTTGATTAAAGAGAAACAGCCGTATGATGAGAGTTTAGTACTGCATATGAAGGATATCATGGATGGAAGTCCTACCGATTTTCATTTTAATGATGGTGGGGTGTTGTGTTATAAAGGGATTGTGGTACCTGATGATGAAGAGTTGAGGCATACCATTTACCGAAGCGCATGCTAGTTCTTTCGCTATGCATCCCGGTAGTACTAAGATGTATCGAGATTTGAAGGAAGGGTACTATTGGGTTGGTTTGAAGAAAGATATGGCTGATTTTTCTACTCGATGCTTGGTATGTCAGCAAGTAAAGGCTGAGCACCAATTTCCTTCCGGGTTGTTATAACCGTTGAGGATACCGGAATGGAAATGGGAAAGAATCACTATGGATTTTGTGTCTAGGTTGCCTTTGACATCGACCAAAAAAGATTCCATTTGGGTGATTGTTGATCGGTTTATGAAGCGTGCACATTTTGTGCCAGTGCATATGACGTATACCTTAGATAGGTTAGTCGATCTGTACATTTCTGTGATTGTGCATTTGTACAGGGTGCACAAATCCATAGTTTCGGATAGAGATCCACGCTTTACAGTGAGGTTTTGGGAGTGTTTGCATCATGCTCTAGGAACACGACTGAATTTCAGTACTTCATATCATCCTCAGACGGATGGTCAGTCGGAGCGTGTGATTTAGGTCTTGGAGGATATGTTGAGGTGTTGTATCATTGAGTTCCAAGGAACTTGGGAAAAGCAGTTGCCTTTGGTGGAATTTGCTTATAATAATAGTCATCGGGCTAGTATACAAATGGCACCATAGGAGACTTTGTATGGTAGGAAGTGTCGTACACCGTTGTGTTGGGCTGAGGTTAGGGAAAAATATGTTTCGATGCCTGATATGTTGAAAGACACCAATGAAAAAGTGAAGCTGATATGTGAGTGCTTGAGAGCAGCTTCGGATCGTCAAAAATCCTATACGGATTTGAAGCGCAGGGATATAGAGTATGTTGTTGGTGATCGGTGTTTTTGAAGGTGTCACCTTGGAAGAAGATGATACGTTTTGGGTGGAAAGGGAAGCTTAGCCCGAGGTTTATTGGACCATATGAGATTGTTGAGCGTGTGGGTCCAGTTGCTTATCGTTTGAGGTTACCTCCTGAGTTGGAGAGAATTCATGATGTGTTTCATGTGTCGATGTTACGGAGGTATCAGTCGGATCCATCGCATGTTATGCCGGTGGAGGATATTAAGCTGAGGTCAGCTTTATCATATGATGAGGAACCGATGGAGATCCTTGACACCAGCAGTAAGGTTCTGTGTGGCAAGACGGTTGATCTTGTTAAAGTGTTGTGGAGGCACCGCAGTGTTGAGGAGGCCACGTGGGAGAGAAAGTCGGATATGTTGAAACAGTTTCCGCATATGTTTCCTCCATGTAAATTTTGAGGACGAAATTTCTTAAGTGGGGGAGAATTGTAATGCCCCGGTTTTGGGTCTAGCAGTTTAAGGGCTTGTTAGACGGTCCAGTGGACCAGGTTAGAGATTCAAGTGATATTTGAGAATAAATATTTTTGAGTAAGTTAAAAATATGGGAAATTGTTAAAAATCATTATTTAATATATAGATAATACTGGTGAAATCAATTTGAGGAAATTGGAATTGGAAGAGTGACATTTTGGTTGGTGACCAAAATGTCAAATTTTAAAACAGTTTTTAAAAGGTGACTAGTTTATAAAAGGGTCAAATTCTTAGAATCCTTAAGGAGCTATTTTACCAAACTTTGGCTGGTGGTTTTTTTCCCTCAATTAAGGATTTTTAACATGTGTTTTATTAATTAATAAAAGGGGTTTTAATATAAAAGGTAGTTATTGATTTTATTAAGATTTGACGTAAACTTTTCTCTCAACTTTTCATCTCACTTCAATTCTGCCAAACACTCTTGTTTTCATCAAATTTCAGAGGTGAGAGATCTATTTTCTTGAATTCTTGATTTATAAATGATTCTTCATCTTTGATTTACAAAATCTCATTGAAATCTTGTATTTTTTAAGCTTTAATCAATCAATTGAGGGAGAAATCACACAATAGAGGTAAAGTTTGCTTTTATCCTCTATTGAATGGTTATTTATTGATATTCCCAAGTATTTTATCCTTGATTTATGATTTGTAATCTGACTTTATGTTTTATGATGATTACTTGATTTAATTGGGTTTATTTTATGAAATTGGAGAAGATTCGTATTGGATCTGTTTTTCTGTGTTGATGATTGATTTTAAACATGTATTGGATGTTGTATAATGTTGATAAGTTGTTTTAAACATTGGAATCCTAAAACTCCTTGAATCCTAATTATTTAGGTTGTTAGATTTGTGTTTTTGAGGTGTTGTGGTGGTTGCTTAGTTGCTGGAGATATAAGGATGATGTAATCCTGTTTTGAGTGTTGTTTGATGTTAAAGGAAGTGTTAGATTGTTAGTTTGTGGCTGGGTTGTGTTTGGAAGGAGTTAGATGATGATTTCGGTTGTTGTGGTTGGGTAATTGTGAAAGAATTGTTGAGGATTGTAAGGGATGTTGTTGTAGTGTTTGAATGCATTGAGATGCATTATCCTCTGTTGTTATGTGGTTAAAACAGGGGCAGCTGATCCGAAAGCTATTGGTGAAGCTTTGGAGGCTTCAAACGCTTGAATTTGCGTCGGCGAATTGAGGTTTCACGTATCGGTGAGTGAGAATGTGGATTTCATCTTTGAAATGGTTTAAAGGTGGTTTATGGGAGTTTAAACTTAGCTTGAAACACTTGTTTAAACTCGGAAGTAAGTATAAAGTGGTTTTCTCTCTCGGTCGTGCTTTTACAAAATGGTTTATGAACTTGTTTTGAATTACATGGTATCTACTGTTAAATCATGTTTTGAAATATGTTTAATACTATTTTGATTATGAAATGCTGAAAGATGCACATGGTTAGTGATCCTTATAAGTATGTGGAAATACTTGTTGAAAAGTATGGTTTGTTGCTTTGGAAATGATTTGGTTTAATGCATATAAAAAGATACAGTGTGGTACATGGTTAATTGTGAATTATATTGGCAAGTGATGTGGTTTAAAAGATTATCGGATATAGTTGGCCGGCCATAGGATTGTTAGTGCACTATAAAAGGCCTTGGATGTCAAGGGGTTTATACGGAGTACCGAATACTCTATCCAAGTACCCTAACAGTCGAGGGGTTATATGGTACCGTAAACTCCGTTAGTGGGTTAAGCATCTAACCGATGATTGGGTTGGTGTCCCCGTGAGTTGTAATTGTACTCGGTTGATAATGTACCGTGATTGTGATTGTATCACTATTCCGGTTGAGATGGCTTGAATTGCTGAGAGGATATTTGTTTGGATTCGTGTATCCGGTGAACTATTTTGGTAAATGAACTAGGTTATGATCTCTTGTAAGCCAATATAATTGTGGATGTGTCATGTAATGGTTTATGTTGTATAATGTGATTTATACATGTTTACTCTTTAAGCTTTGCATATGGTTTGTTATGCATGGGAAGGCTTAAATTGAGGTTTAACAATGGAATTTGCTGATGGTTAATGACACATGTTGCATATGGTTTAATATTCTGGTTTTTGAAAGTGTTATGTGCATGTTTTCAAGGCAAGATGTTTCAAATGTTGTTTTAAGTGATGGCTAAAAAGATGATTGAAATGAGATTTCAATGTGTTGTTGGGAAATAGTTTTAAATGTATTGACGGTGTTTGTTTTGAGCACTCCTCACTAAGCCTAGTGTGCTTACGCTCACTTTTTCCATCAATGTAGAGAATTAAAGATTTGAAGGCAGCGAGGAAGCAAGGGATCGCTAAAGACTTGATACTAAAAGTATGTTTCGAATTAGACTATAAGTAATAAGGGCAATGGGTTTTCGTTTCTGTTTGGGGAGATGATTTGTTAAACTCCCTATTTGAGCAATGTTGTTTTGCTGTTCTTGGTTTGTAATGGTTCATTTGGATTGTTGGTTGCATTGGTTTTGAGATTTGTGCTTTGCTTGGCTTGGTTTCTAGGAAGCATGCCTCTAGTTTTATATTTGATGCAAGATGTCATGAATTGTTGATGAATCTGTGTTGTCTTGCTGAGGTTTGACCCTTGAATGTGTTGGATATATGTTAGAAGCATGTTAAGGTGTTTTGGTATCTTTGAAAGCATATTAAACCAGCAAAAGTGGACATTTTAGGTCCAAGTGTATCGGTACGCATGTCCCCGTACCGATACGGATAAGCCAATTTAGGCTTAGTGTTTCGGTACACGAGATAGCATTTCGGTACGGATAAGCCATTCTAGGCTTGGTGTTTCGGTACACGGGCAACCGTTTCGATACTGGCTTAGGCCAATTGTGGCCAGCAAGGCGTATCGGTACGCGTAAGCGTATCGATACAGTATTGAGCTACTGGAATTTGGGGGTTTTAAATCAGATAAAGCATATCGATACACCCCTTAGCGTACCGATACGAATAGCAGTTATTTCAGTTATTTGGATGTTCTGAAGTTCTATTTTCTTATGTTTTAGTCCCTGAATATTGTGGATGCAATTGATTGAGTATGGATGATCGTATTTTGCTAACTTTCGACACGTATGCATGAAACGAGACTAATTAAAGGTTGGTAACATGAAAAGGGGCTCTATCCTTGTAGCTTTCTGAAATTGCAATTTGGTCCCTAAATTGCAATTGTACCCAATTGGATGTCAATTTGATGCCTAATTGAGTTGAGTTTTCACCCGTTGTCATTATGAACACATAGGGTAATAATTTGTATCTAGATAAGATAAAAGAGGAAAAAATGGACGCATTTTGAGCTTTTTCTTCACGGTTTACCTTGGTAAGCCTAATGTAGTTCGCTCGGTTCGGTCTTGCAACTAGGCCGGGTCGAGGGGGTTACACCAGGGCTTTCCTATAATCGGCAAAACCTAGGCTCTGATACCACTAAATATAATGCAACGTCACATTTCGGCTCAAGCCCAAACCACATACATGAATTTTTTGACCTGATTTAGACCAATCCACAATTATTTTCATAAATCCAACAACGTTTTAAATAAAATGACAAAGAAATAGTTAAATTGTTTACAATGGAAGCTCCAATTAAAAAATAATTAAAATATTTTACATGATCAAATAAATCCAAAATATGAGTTACGGACGTAAAATCAGGGTCCTATGAATACTTTGCCCTACAAATCTAAGTATTATACTCTTGAACAATCTGATGAGTTGAAGTTCTACTCTGATGGGGCTCCTTCGATGCAACACAACAACCTAAAACCTACAAACGGAAACAACGATTCCGAACGTTGAGCTTATAAAGCTCACTAGATACACCTATACTCTACTATGCTTAATGCAGATCATAAAAATAAGCATGTAGCTAGAAAAGATCGCATGGTAATTAATTTTTTTGCTCGACAATATGTTTTATTATTGATTAATCATAAAGCCCTAACCTGAATTGTGTGTCTCATTAAAAACCTCTCTAAACCTAAATGGAAGAAAAGAGTACAACACATTTGGATTTGGATATACAACGAAAAAATCTACTTCATGAAAAACAAGAACATTACGCTTACAAACCACAAGCAAGAAAGTAAAGATCTACAAAATCCACACCTAAGAGCTTAGAAGCTAGTGCTGCCCAAATATAATGCAACCAAAAACAAACATGCATACAACCTTCCAGAAAAACTATTCACGCAGCAACGACCAACCAATTAACACTATCCTATAAAAAGACTAATCCACGACACTCCCTGTTAAATTCTCCACGTGCTGCAACACATTCCAATTCAAAAGAAACACAGCAGCTTCAAAAAGGAAGGAACCAAACTACCACCAGGCCTAAAAAATAGTAGATCGAGCCATTCCATCCTTTGCAAGACAAGCTTGGTGGACTTTCATAGCCACACATGGTATCTTTAAGTAAGATACACGACGAAAAGCAAAGGGAAAACCTCCATAAAATACATTGATATCCGCAAATCAACTTCCACACTCACGCCACATTAGAAGACTACAACAAACCAGTTCTACACCACCAAGCTATAACCCATGACGCATCAAATTTTTGCTCCACAAAATAGGCAACTTTAAGTGACTAAACTCCCCAATACTTGCTCAAAAGGCCAGAGGTCACGTCTTATACTATTATGAGTATTTCAATAAAATAGAGCAACAATAAACAAATGAAGTGCACTAACACAGCAGCCAAAGCAACCAACAAAAACACAAAAAAATCAAAAACTTTTTATAGTGTTCAACCCTCCACAACACACCTCGAAAACTCTTGTCCCAAACTTCTGAGTCCCCAAAAGCCAAAATCAAATGAAATGCAATAACATAATCCAACCATAGTTTACAGACCTAATCTATCTCCATCTCTTCCAATAGTCTATCCCTACCCTTTTTCCTACTAATTAAACTTATTTTTGGATAATTCTATTTCAACCAATTCCCTAACTACTTCCTCTTCATCACCATATATCTTAACCCCCAAGCTCTTCCCCAACTGAAGTGTCTTTCGTGCTTCTCTTGTAAGTATATCTCGACGTGCTAAGAAATCTGCTTTAGAGAGGGCTCTATCTTCAATTTCAAAATAATCCTTAATAAAATCTTTCTTCTTCTTCACTCTTCTAAGCGCCATCTCTCTCTTTCTTTTCTCATTTTTCGACAAAACACTATTTTGAATAGCAGACATAGAACCATATCACTTCTCATTCGCTTTTTGACAAAAGCCTTTTAAGTTCTAGGAAAAAATCTCCCGAACCCACTTTAGCCTCTTCTGAATCCCCTTTGAAAACAGGATTATCATCAACATTTTCTCCATTTGCTATATCTACTGCAGTAGCCCATAAAAGGTCCCCTTTATTTTCCACCATTTCTAAAACCTCATCTTCTCGTCAACTTCCTAAATTTTGCTCCTTAAAAAAAGAATTAAGCACTCTATCATCTGTGAATCCCATATAACTAGTTTCTTCCAAAACTCTATTTACCACTGGGTTACAATCGGGCTTTATCCAAATAGCTTGGCCCATATCACCCAAGCAACCCACCACATCAGTCCACAAAGATCCAATTTTAGATCTTATAAGTCATGCCTATTCACCTACTCTATACCTTTATCTTTGAAAGCTCGATCAGTTTTTTGACATTCGATTCCACCGTTATTGCTACTACATTTATTAGAAAACATAGGATGTTCTAACCTTTTGTCAGGAGTCTCCTCAAAAGCACCACCAGACAACTCATGTTCCTCCAATTTTCTATTACCAATCATTTCTCTACTCTCCTTCCGAAGCACATAGCCATTAATGCCTCCTCTTCCACTAAACCATTCGCCTGAACAGAGTCCTCTAGTGCCTAAGAAATAGAATTTTCTGACATGAACTCTGAAGAAAAATCACCAGACTTCATCTTTGGACCATCCTTGCTTCCTTGTTTCCTTGTTTCACCACCATTTTTAAGAAACTTTTGACTCATCAGAAAAATCTATCTCGCTGACTCGAAAATCAAAGAATAAGTCTCCAATAACCACTTCCACCACTTCATTAATTTTATTAACATGATTAGTAACCCCATCACCATGGATTTTTCACAATCTAGAGTTCTCGAAGCATTCTCACCAAGAAATTCAAAAGACTCTCATAGTTCTGCAATTCTTTTGAAGGTTAAATGGTTCCAACATTGAAGCAACAGACCAAAAATTTCTAACCAAGTAGCCCTTTCCTCTTTTTGAATGAATCCTTTCAAAGCTTAACTCCCATAAAGATTTCCTTAAGATAAGACCATTGTAAATCTTTCAACAATAAGAACAAATCTTCATCCTCAATTATTATCAAGAATTTTTTACCTTCCAACCTCTGTACCTTTTTCTCACCAAGACCCCAAGTAATCTATCCTTTATGCCACTAACGCTGCACATAAAGGTTGTCTGACCCGCCAAACATCTTCTCAACTTCCTAAGGTCCTCCTTTTCCACCCAATATTTCTTCTCTTACCATTCTTTAATGGAATGTTTGATTCACCATTTTATAAAATTTCATCTTGATATTGTTTAACTTTCTCTCCTACAGTGCTTGGCTTATCCAAATTATCCCTATCAACAGGATTATCGACTTGTTGTGGCGATCTAATGTTTGAAACATTCCTTTTCTTTCTCCAATAAGAAGTTCTTACGTTAAGTCTAGCCAATATCACCGAGATTCTATACACATATAAAAAAGAACCATCCATTCTCTGAATAGCCTTGTAAGCATCTCTTCGATTTGAAAATCTAATGAAACTGAATCTCTTACCTTTCTTGATCAGTTTCCTTGAAATAAGCGCGTCAATCACATCCCCGTGTCTTTCAAAAGCAAACCAAAGACCTCGCCAATGAAACGCTAGTGGTATATTTTCTACAAACAGATAAACGGCTTATTGGGAGACCTTTATCTTGTGCGAACTTGGCCAATTGCTTGTCATTTGGCTTTATCTCGTCCCTGACTTTACTTTCTAATCATCGCATCCTGAAGATAATCTTCGACAACTACTTCCTCCAAATCCAAGTGTAACTTGACATTCTATTACAAAACATTTGCATGGTAATGAATTAAATACATGGCGCTACACTAGTCGCCTAAAACATACTCAACAATAAAAATATCATGTCATCATCAATACATCAAATCAATAAACATACCTGGCGTGAGGCCCGAGTCATACAACATTAGGGTTACACACTCAGAGTGAGGCCCGGGTCATACGACATCAGGACATACACTCATACTCAAAATCCTCCTCGAGTATCTTCGAATAAGGCCTAGGTCACACAGCATTAGGACATACATTCGGTTAGCTTATCATGGTGTTGCAACACGTCTCTAGGTATCAGGATCCCAACAATCAAGGTGACTCTATCACATAAGTACCCATACGACATGCATCGACATTATAACTATTATTGGGAGCTATAGAAATATTATCATTATTGAGTCACCTATTCTTATTTAAGTTTTTACTCATTGTACTTGTATAAGTGAGCGAAAACCCATTTTCTCAGTTTTACAACTTATTTCACATCATTAGGGGTCTATTGTTTCGATCCCCATATTTTTTTAGCCCCCGAGGCTAAAATTAATATTTTTGGGCAAAATGCTTAGTGGGTACTTGTACTTGTCCTGGGTACTGGTACGACACCCTTGGGTACCGGTACGACACCCTTGGGTACCGGTACGACACCCCTGGGTACCGGTACAACACCCTGGGTACCGGTACTCACAATATATCGCTTACTGGAATTTTCCTAAGCCTTAGCGTACTAGTACAGGTCAGCCCATACCGATACTGATCTGCATGTGTGCAGGTACTGGTTGTATACCGTATCGGTACCCTCTCTTAATTCATCTCAATTGAACAATATTCTTCAACCCAGAATACTAGGCTTGGGGAATCATCCCCAAAGCCTTCAACTCGAACCCAACAACCCTTTAAATTGATCCTACATTTTCTAGGAGTCATTTAGGGTGGTTTACTACCATTTTTACATGTTATTAACATCAAATCTCAGATTTACCATTAACAAGCATTTTTAAGATTTAACAACCAAATCACCAAATCAAGCATACAAGGCATCATCCTTAGGATGTGCATAAAACAAAAGGAGTTGTAAGTGTACTAACCTTCCTCCAAAAGCTGGAAAGGAGACTCCTTGCTCCAAGTCCTAAGCTTTCTCCTTGCCTTGAGCTTTAGAGTGCTCTCCAGCCTCTTTCACTGTAACCATATATTTTAAAACGAGTTACAACATTTCTAAAAGGAATAAAGGTTATAAAGGAATGATTTACCAACAAGAAACATGGTTAAATCTTTCATTCCCGCTCATCTTGTTTGTAACACCCCAATTTTTGGGCCTAGGAGTTTTCCTAGTGGTTTAGACGATCTATTGGATCAGATTAGAAGATTCGAGTCAGTTTCAGTATTTAAATTGGATTAAATATTTTTGGAATGATTAAAAAATGGAAAAAAGTATCTAAAATCATTATTTATTACGGAAATAATTTTGTTGGAATCAATTTTACGAAAAGGGGTCTCAAAAGTGAACATTTTGGCTAGTGACCAAAATGTAAAGTTTCAAAACTTTGAATATTTAAGGAGCTATTTACCCAAGGGTCTAATATCAGGTTTTTTCCCTTAATTAACTATTTTAAATGATTTTAAAATAAAATAAAAGGCTTGGGGAAATAATTGGATAATTAAAATCTTTAAAACAAATTTTACGTAACTAACTTTTCACAAAAAGATTTTCTCTCCAATTCTTTCTAGCCAAAAACATTTTCTCTCTTCAAAATCATCAGGTAAAATCTTCTTTTAATCAATCTTTTGATTTTAATTGAGATTAAAGTGGTTTTCTAACAAAATAATCTTGGTTTCTCATTGTTTTGGCTTTGGAAATCCAACTAATTAAGGGGAAAAGCAGCCATTAGAGGTGAGGTTCGTTCTTATCCTCTAATACAAGGTTATTTATTGAAATTCCGAAGTTATTGATCCTTTACACATGTTTTCTAACTTGATTTGATGATTTAATTGTGGAAAATTGATTAAATTGTGGTTTAATTGATTTAATTGAAGGATTTTCGTATAGGTTTTGTTTTGTTGGGTTCTTTATTGATTTTAATCATAATTTTGATGTTCAATAATGTTAATAAGTGGGTTTTAACATTGGAATCCTGAAACTATGTGAATCTCTAATTTTTTAGGTTGCTAGTTATGTGTTTTGAGGAGTTGTAGTTAATTGAATCTCTAATTTTCTAGGTTGGAGGTATAAGGATGTTAGAGATTTTTTAGATGATTATTGATGTTAATTGAAGTGTTGAAACGTTAGATTATGGTTGGGTTAAGTTTGGAAGAGGTTTGTTGTTAATTTTGGGAGTTGTGGAGTAGATTTGGGTAAAGGATGTTGAGGTTTTGTGTTGCTGTGATGTTGATTGCATTTTGATGCAATGTACCTCTTTTTTGTGTGGATAAAAGCAGGGGAAGTTGGTCCTCAAGCTTGAACGTTGGTTTCGAAAGCTTTAGAGACGTGATTGTCACATCAACAAGCGAGGCTTTGCGAGTTGGTGAGTGGAAACGTGTTTTCAACTTTGAAAAGGTTTAAAAGTTGTGTTTGGGAGTTTAGATCGAGCCTGAAATGATGGTTTAAGCTCGAAAGTAAGTAAAGGATGAATTCCCTCTCGAACTCGGTTTGGCTAATAGTTTGATGCACTTGTTTTACATAGTTTAATTACTCACTATATATGCATGTTTTGGGCATGGTTTAATGCAGGAAATTGGTTACAAAATGATGTAGATGCATTTGAAAGTAATGCACGTCTTGTTAATGTTTATGAAAATTGTTTAATGCAAGGTCTATTGCATTGGTTAAATGGTTTTGATGATGCGCATGAAAATGGTGAGTTGTTGATGTTAAAATGAATTATATTGGCAAGTGATGGAATGAAAAGGTTTGAAAATGAAATCGGATATAGTTGGCCGGCCATAGGATTGATAGTGCACTATAAAAAGGTACCTTGGATGTCGAGGGGTTTATATGGTGTACCGAATACTCCATCCAAGTACCCTAATGGTTGTGGGGTTTATGTGTGCCGAAAACTCCCGTTAGTGGATTAAACATCGTACCGATGAGTGGTGTTGAGAGTTTTATGTGTATTGAATACTCCACCACGGTGTCACAATAGTAGATGGGTTTATATGTATCGAATACTCCCATGTGTGAGCCTTGTGTTACTGGTAGATTGTTTGTTAAGTGTTGAGGGAACATTTGTTGAATCTGTGTATCCGATGTTATGTTTTGTAAAGTGGAATCTTGGTATACGATCACTTAGAAGCCAATATAATTATTTATGTATCATGGGATGGATTATGTTGTTTAATGTGGTTTAAACATGTTTTACTATTTAAGCCTTGCATTGGTAGTATGCATGTAAAGCTTAAATTGAGGGTAGCAAATGAGACTTTGCTGTTGAATCCATGATATATGTTGCATATGGTTTAATATGCTATTTTGGAGATGTTAAGTGCATGGTTTTGATAAGGCATGATGTTGTGTTGATGTTTTAAAGAGTTCTGGAAAGTGTATTTCAAAAGAAATGTAAAACAATTTAACTTGCATTGATGATGGTTGTGTTTGAATATTCCTCACTAAGCCTTGTGTGCTTACGCTCTCTTTTCCATCAATGTAGAGAACTAAGATTGAGGCAGCGAGGAAGCAAGGAAAGGAATCCAAAGACTTGTTTTCAAAGTACGGCTTGGAACGTTGAAAAATAGTAATAATGGGAATGTGTTGATTGAGGTTTTGGGAGGGTTTTTGATGAACTCCCTGTTGTAGCAAGTTTTAATTGTTGTTTTGGACTTGTAATATGTTTTAAGTGGTTGAGTTGTGATTGGTTAAATGATTTGGATGTAGATTAGGAAGCATGCTTCTCGGTTTGGTGTTTAGGTAGGCTAGATATGCTAGGTTGGCTTCTAATGTTGTTATGTTTTGATCAAGCATGTTGATGATGATCTATGTTGATTAGCTAAGTGTTAATGCTGTTTGGAATGAGCCAAAGTGTTATATGTTGGACCTAGAGGTCATTATAGGCCTCTGCATACCGGTACGAGTATCTCAAGGTTCGGTACGCGAGGTCCTATTGAGGGCTCAAATCGTTGAAATTAAGCCCAGCGTATCGGTACGCCTAGCCATTGTATTGGTACGCCTTGAAGGAAAACAGGCATAGGTGTTGATACACAGGCCAGCGTACCAAAACGACCTCTTCGACTTTAACAAGCCGTATCGATACACAGGGTACCGTATCGGTACGGGTTTTAGCTACTGGAATTCCAAGTTTTTAAAATAATCAAGGGGATCGGTACGGGTCAACGCCGTATCAGTACGTTGTGGTCAACATACCGTATCGATGCATGAAAAACGAGTATCGATACAGGGAGCAGTACGTTGTGGTCAACATACCGTATCGATGCATGAAAAACGAGTATCGATACAGGGAGCCGTTAAGTCTATTAATCTGTATTGATACGGGCTTGCCTGTATCGGTACGCTATGTTGTTTTTATGCAATCTGGTGTTGCTGAAGTTTGGAAATCTTGCAATTTGGTCCTTGATTGTTATGAATGCAATTAATTGAGTTTGAGTGATTGTATTGGAATGGAAATTAACCTATGAGCATGAAATAGATCTAATTAAGATTTGGTAAACTTTATTGTAATAAAGGCCCTGCATTTTGCATTATTTATGTTTTGGTTCCTTTGGTGAATCATTGTTAAATTGGACCCCGTTCTGTGTTATGATCTAAATGTAACGCTACTGTTGAAGTATTTTCACATAGGGACGTAATGATTTGCATACACAAGGCCTTGAACTCGAGACTTGCTTAAGCGATACCAAACTGTTTACCACTTAGACCAATCCCCTTGGTTGATATATCATTTTTAATTCATTGACAATGCATGAAATTATATATTATCACCGTATCATATATTTTAAAAAACAATATTATTAATTATCAGTATGAATGGTTAATAGATGGATAAGTTTTGGACAATCATGATAGTTGTGTATTGTCCAAGAACAGCGTACAAATGGCCATTTTGTCAAATTTGATGGATCAAATGTTTGTGGAAGAGATGTGATTTGATTAAAATTTCCCATTTTTCTTTTAAGAAAAATTGTGGGCAGAAACAAAGAACCATAACTCATGTTCTCCAATGCATTTGTCATAAGCTTCATCATTTGACAAATTGTGCAATTAGCTGTTTGTGCCATAAGTTTTGTAACAAGTGTGACCCAATCTAGAAAATTCTTGTTTCAAAACCAATGACCTACAACTATGCACTATAATTGATCATATAATTGACAATTTGGCAATTTTTGCATTGAATTTCAAAAAAGTAAAATAGTAGGGTAAAGTACACCAATAGTCACTAAATTATAAAAAATAATCATTTTAGCCATTGACCTTTCAAAAGTAATAAAATGGTCATTAACTCTATAGAACTATTACAAGACAGTCATTGGACGTTAAAAATAGTGTAAACTCAATTAATTCAATGATCATTTGATAAAATTTAACGTCCATTTTATAATTTTTGAAAGGTCAATAATTAAAACAATCCTTTTATAATTTAGTGACTACTAATGTACTCTACCTAATAATATTTTTAAGGCTTAAGGGTGTAAAAGCCCTTGAACTTTTGAAAAAAAATCAGTTAAGCTCATTTTTTTGCACTCAATTAAGCCATTGAATCAAGAAATTGAATTAATTAAGCCCTTGAACCAAGAAATTGAATCAATTAGACCCTTTGACCATTGAATTTTGACATTTTTTGGATTTGTTGGTGCAGTGCATCGTGTCACAGTATTTTCATTTGACATTTTCATATTTTTTATTTTATTTAAAAAAATCTTTGAAAGTTCTAAAAACTCTAAAAAACTTATAAATTTTATATAATTTTTTTTTTAAAATCCGTAAATGCAACATGATAGAATTGTAGTGTATCAAGATTTAATGGTCAAAATTAGTTAAAGGACTTAATTGATTCAATTTCGTAGTCCAATAACTTATTTAATCTAATTTTTTGATTCAAAGGCTTAATTATGTGAAAAAAAATTCAAAAACTTAATTAAATTTTTTATTCAAAAGTTCAAGTATTGCTTAGCCCTTAGACCATATGCCTATTTTTAACTATTTAGTCTCCCGCGTTTGGTCTTTGCATGGGAGCATGATGTAATGGCCAACGCAAGGCAGTCGGCGTAACATTCTTTTCCCCTGCTAAATTCAGCATATAAACCGTGTATAAAAGTCTTGTAAAAAGAATTTTCTCCTTCATTTTAATAGTTAATTTCAATATTCCACCGAGTATTACTCAAAATCGTATTAATCAGATACTAATTCAGTTGAGAAATTATTAAAAAATTAATTTGTAAAAGAGTGATTGATAATTTTATATTTTTCATACTTTACATAATCTTTAAATAAAACAATTAAAATGTACTATTCAAGAATAAAATTTGAGATTGATGAATTTAAATATAATTTTTTTATCACTTCATCTGTAATCATTCGTTAAATAAATTTTTATAAATATATATTTTAACATAAAATACTTTTTCAATCGTATCATAGATGTGAAAAAATCTTGTGTAATTTTATATCATTTGTGATGAGTAGTTGAATTGTTAAATAGTCTTGACATTAGTTTACGCATTGCACTACTATTAAAAGAGCAAATTAAATATACTAGGATGAGTTAAGACCACATCAATTCATCTTTTTTGAAAAGATAAACGCATTGTACGATTTTATTGATGGTAATCATACATTACTAGGCATAACATGGGCTTTATTAAAAAGCTTCCCTAGACTTAGGTGGAGGAAAAAGAGTGCACAATAATAATGTCATACAACGAAAGCAAACATCGCACACACATAGCCATAATGCGCCTACGTTGGGACCTCATGCAAGACAAACGAAACTTATAATTTCCTTAAACAAAGCTCTAAGTGCAGCACTTCGACAGTTAACCAAAGAATAACATTAGGCCAAGAGACTCGCCAAGACTAATAGTGTCATCATGTTGAAAGCCCCCTGCGCACATGCTTGAGACATCCCCCATATAACAATCTCGATAAGGGAGAGCAACCCTCAAAAATTGATCTACACTTGGAGAGTGCGCATCGTCCTAGCTTGCTACTTTTCTCACAGAAAACCATTAGTTCGATTTAGCTACCACCCTCACAGACCCATAGGAGACTTTCTCTCCTTTCGATTCCCTGTTTCGCCAACATATGTGCAGCACAATTGTTCTCTCTAAAAGCAAACCCAACTTTCCACCCAAAACCAATACATAGATCCTTGCAGTTCTTAGCCAACTTAGAAAAAATCACAGGGGTCACAGCAGGCTTTTCAATCCAGTTTACGGCAAGGATACTATCCGATAAATAGAGAATGGGATAAACACCATTTTAATTTGGGGAACATGGTACAGGCTTAAAAATGGCCAGTAATTCAGCATGGGTAGGGTCTGAAATGCCAGACGATCTTGAGAATTTGCAGAGAAGCTTACCTTCATGATCCCGGAGCACACCACCGATCCCAGCTTCCCCGTAGCTTCTACGGACAGCGGCACATCAATTCAATTAATTAATTTAATAATTGAAAACCTGAAATTTATATTTATTCTCAGTAAAAAGTTTTAATTTATTATTGAAGAAAGCAGACAAGGTATAGACTCAATCAACATCAACCAAAATCAACAGAACTATTGGAAAGTAAATACAAATCAATACAACATGAATTTAGCTGACTCAGTTTACCATTAGAGGATTTAACGGTGGTAATTGTAATAAAAAATTGTTAACGACAATGATTAAATTGACAATACCTTAAAAATTGAGTAACTCAATTAAAATAATTATCTTTTAACTAAATTAATAACGGCCTAAATTTTAGCTGACTCAGTTTACCCTATATATATTGACTCGATTAAAATTAACTAATCAAGTGGATGTAAAACCGTGGAAGGCATTGAAATAGTAATTAAGTTCTTTTGAAAATGCAAGCACATAAAAATAAATATTTTGGTCATATTTTAATGACGGCTAATATAAATATATAAATTTAAAATATATTTCAAAAAATTATATTATGAATTTAAAAATATCAATTTAAAATTAAATATTAAAAATATTCATAAAAAAGGCACGGAAAGAGTGATTATTATTTTTGACTAATAATAACAGCTTGTTTTATTGTGTAAGGAGAAAGTACCAAGATTACAAGAAGGATTTACAAAATAATAATAGATTAATTGAGATATTTCCCATAAACTCACCCAAACATAGAAAGATTATAAACTCAACCAAACAAGGCGAACAAATAATAGATACAAATAAATATTATTGTCGGCGATGAAGGATAAATACCATCAACACGAACATAAAAATGTATATAAAAATGATGGTCCGTTGACAAACTAACATTACCAGAACTCAATCACGAACTATATTCAATGATTGCGAGCGTCTATCAATATTCAGTCTGAGGGTCCAAAGCAGAGATAGATCAACAAGATAACATAATGAACGTCATCAAAAAAAATCAGTCCTAAAAAAAATAAACAAAAGAAAAAACACGTGCGACAATAGTAGAAAAAGAGTGTACCACCAAAGTAGATGCAGGGTCGTCTTATAGTTTTTTGTGGCCCTGTTCTTATAACAAAATGTGGCCCTACTATAAGTATAAGCATGAAATTATCCAGCAAAACAAAAAAGCAGAACACATACAAAAACATATAATTTGAAGATTATGAGCACAACACATGCAAAAAAGTACATTATTTTTCCCACAATCGAAAGCCTGATTATGAAGATTAGGAGCTTGTAACTTTGCTATTCCCGAAGGTTTTTTTTCTTCTTTTTTTTAGAAATGTTAAACATGTGTTTTAATTTTTAATATAACAAGGACTTTTAAGTAAATAAATAAATATTTAAGGTATTTGAAATTACTCACAAAAGATGAGTATTAGAACAAAATTGATTTCTTTTACAGATAAAAATATTTACAAGTCAAGCTCCTCAAATGAAAATATTTTTCTCAGTGTTTTGGTACTCAAAGAGACCATTTTGATAAGTGAGTACCAGTACGACCCTTAGCATACCGATAAAAGCTTTAGTATTTTTCTTTACGAATGACTTGTTAGTACCGGTACGATGAACCCCGTACCGTTACGATATGCTTAAAAACTCAGTGAATTTTACACTGAGTACTGGTACGACCTCGAGTGTACCGATACCCAAAGCCCCACCAAAATTCCAATCAGCAATTTCAGTACCGGTATGACCCTTACCGTACTGGTACCCCTTACACCATATCGATACGTGACCTAACGTACCGGTACGCCCTGTGATACTAACAACTATTTCTTCTTTAGGCATGTACAAATATAGGCCCTCGTATATCAATACTGACAATTGCCAATCAACATTTAACGCGGGAAAAACACCTCATAACGGCTATATTCAAGTCCCCAACAACCCAAATGGTTAGAAATCAATGAGAGGGTATAAAATCAAGTCTACTAGAGCTTATTTGCATATCTTTTCTTGTAAACACTTGGGTGTTCTAATTGTATTCATTTATTTCAAGTGTTTGGGGTTTGAGAGAGAGCTTAAATTATTGCAAACATCTACCTAGTGAGGTTTCTTAAGTTTGCCTATTTATTTGTAACTTTGAGAAAGAGTCTCACAAGATTTTGGGTATAAATCTTAGTGAGCGTTATAAGGTTACTCATTGTCCACAAAGGAAAGACAAATTGAGTGCATTTGTGAAATCCTTAGTGTGACCTCTAAGGTAGTGGATGTAGACTCTATTGAGGGAGTTGATCCATTCTAAATCTCTCTTGCAATTTTTCATTCTTGCACTTCCCTTCTAATTCTTTTTAAATTTCCAATTCACACCCTCTTGGCCAATTTTGATTGTTCGATCAACTCAACAAGTGGTATCAGAGCTTGGCTCAATTGAAGGTCTTACAACCCATTGAGAAGATCCTAAAAAAGTTGAACCTTCATCAAAGTCATCTATGGCGAACTCGTTAAATTTTGAGTCTTAGATTAACTCTCAACCTACTTGTAGACTCTCTAAGTGAATGCTGGCAAACAGGGCAAAAGATATGTGTTATAAAAATATAATATAGTGCCAAGATGAGTCTTTTGCGTGCAAGTATACACGGTCTGCAAGTAATACAACAATAAGCTAAGTATCGATCCTACAACGATTGACTTGGAATTCAATTACCTTGATTGTTACTTGCCTTAAAAAAAGTTGATTTGTTTTGAAGTTGGTTTTGGAAATAATTGAAATAAAATAAAACAAATGAAAGTAAGACGTTGGCAAAGAATGTGCTTTAATGAATGATGAGCGTTGGCAGGGAATGCATGGTTTTCATGCTATTCATGCCGTGCCAGCCTTTAATAACAACCTGTTTTGGCATTGTTTGCCGAGCAGATTCAAAATTAGCAAAGCCTCTTTCGATGGTCATTGCCCTAAATTAATCATGTAAAAACCCCTATATCTCTATAGTGCATGCTTTTAAATAAACCAATTTGATTAAGATCCAATCCATACTCCTAAGGGGTAGATTTTACTCCTGAAGTAAGTTCATCTACTTGAACGACTTCTCTCGAAGCTTCTCTCCTTAGTATTCAACAACTTGATCGTTGCCACCCCAAGTCTGTTAAGATATTGAGGAGCAATAGGCCAACAGTGCCAGCTCTCGCTTGGCATAGTATTTAGAAAACATTAAAGTATGCCGAATAGATAAAACATTGCCAAGGTAGATTTATTATTAAAATATAAAGCATGAAAATAGCATTTAACGCAAACATCCCCCACCAACTATTGAATTAGTTCATGGTGAGGGATTTAACTGAAAAACCATAAATGTTTTCAAAATACATCATCATTAAAAAATAAAAATAACTAAACAAAGAGAATGGTCAAGAAGGGGGTCTCTCGATATAGCCCTTCAATGGCTCCAAGCCCTCGGTCTAGCTGGTCGAACCACACAGCCTTACTCTTCTGATCGTCAATGAAATCCTCCCCAAGTTTCTCCTCTAAATGCTTGCTTGATTGTTCTTTAAATAGGCATGCGAAGAAGCCCAAGGCTTAACGTTTGAAATTTGAATGCGCCAAGGGATAAGGGATGTGATCATCCTACCTCTGTCTTGGCATTATCCTACTATCATGCCAACATTTTGCTTTTTCTTTGTAGATCGTGGTGTTCTTATAGGCTTGTGTTCGGAATTCTTCGAACTCATTTAGGTCTAGTAACCTCTTTTCTCCAGCAACTCTCCATGCTATGCCAAGTGTTCTGATGGCCAGTAGGCTTTATGCTCAAGCTCCACTGCAGATGGCATGGCTTTCCGAAAACAAGTCTAAACGGTGAAGTACCCAAAGGAATTTTAAACGCAGTCCTGTAAGCCTATAAGGACTCATCTAGTCTCAAGGACTAGTCTTTCTTTGATGGATTAACAGTCTTCTCTAAGATGTTTTTGATCTCCTTGTTTGAAATCTCAACTTGCCCATTTTTGTGTGGATGATATGCTGTGGCAATTCTCTACTGTATACCATACCTACACAAGGCTTTAGAAATTAGATTACATTTAAAATGAGTGCCCTCATCATGAATAATCACTCTAGGGGCACCAAATCTGGTAAATATATGCTTATATAAAAACTTGGCAACAACATTGGCATTGTTCGTTGACAGGGCAACAACTTCTTCCCACTTAGATACGTAGTCAACAACCACAAAATGTATACATTACCAAATGAGGGTGGAAAAGGACCCATAAAGTCTATCCCCCATACATCAAATAAATCCACATGCATAATGTTTTGAAGCGGTAGCTGGTGTCTGCCAGAGATGTTTCCTGTCCGTTGGCATTGATCACATGTCTTGGCATACTCGTGGGCATCCTTATATAGCGTGGGCCAAAAGAATCCTGACTGCAGTACCCTGGCAGCAGTTTTTACTCCAGCAAAGTGACCTCCATATGGTGCGGCATGGCATAAATACAATATGTTATGCTGTTCATCCTCAGCACACACCAGCGGATCACTTGGCCAGCACACTGCTTGAACATTATTGGCTCATCCTAATAGTATTGCCTGATCTCCCGCAAGAACATTTTCTTTGCATTGTATGCCAAATCTGGTGGCAGAATGTTACTCACCAAGTAGTTGACAATATTAGCATACCATGACATAGCATTAACTGCAAGTAAATACTCGTCAGGAAATTCATCTCTTATCAAATTGGTCTTACCATCTTCAAGATGATGCTCTAATCGTGAGAGATGGTCAGCTACTAGGTTTTTATTGCCCTTTTGTCTCAGATTTCAAGGTCAAATTCTTGGAGTAAGAGCGTCCATCGGATTAGCCTAGGCTTGGCATCCTTCTTTGCCAAGAGATACTTCAATGCTGAATGATCTGTAAAAACCCACAACTTTGTTACCAATTAAATAAGATCTAAATTTGTCAAAAGAAAATACAACTTTAAGAAATTCTTTCTCAGTCGTAGAGTAATTTAGTTGTGCTTCGTTTAAGGTTCGGCTGTCATAGTAGATGGCATGGAAAACCTTGCCATGCCTTTATCCCAAAACTGCTCCGACGACATAGTCGCTGTCATCATACATGAGCTCGAAAGGCTCATTCCAGTCCGGTGCCACAACTATAGGGGCATTGATCAACTTTTTTTAAGCTCCTAAAATGCTCCCAAACAAGAATCATTAAATGCAAAAGTGGCATTATGTTCTAACAACAAGCATAAAGGTTTAGCAATTTTCGAAAAGTCTTTAATGAAATGCTGATAAAAACCTGATGTCCTAAGAAACTTCTTATACCTTTGACACTTGTTGGGGGGCGGTAATTGCTTGATTACATCAACTTTTTCTTGATCCACTTCTAACCCTCTCTCAGTTAACTTGTGCCCGAGAACGATGCCCTCCTTCACCATGAAGTGGCATTTTTCGTAGTTCAACACTAGGTTTGTCTCTATACACCTCTTCAAGACTTGCTCCAAACTTTGAAGACATTCCTCAAATGTTTTGCCAAACATTGAGAAATCATCCATGAACACTTCCATGTTGTGCTCGATCATATCGAAAAAAATGGACATCATGCAACGTTGAAGTGTTGCCGGTGCATTACATAGGCCGAATGGTATCCTTCTAAATGCAAACGTCCCATATAGGCATGTAAACGTAGTCTTCTCTTGATCATCAGGGGCGATGGCAATCTAATTGTAACCTGAATAACCATCCAAAAAATAATAGAAAGCTTTACATGCTAACCTGTCTAGCATCTGGTCAATGAATGGCAGTGGGAAGTGGTTCTTCCTTGTGGCATTGTTCAACCTCCTATAGTCCATGCACACTCTCCATCCAGTGATAGTTCTGGAGGGGATTAACTCAGCTTCACTATTTTGTACCACAGTCATGCCACCCTTCTTTGGCACGCATTGCACCGGGCTAACCCAAGAGCTATCAGAAATGGGATATATAATCCTAGTATCAAGCCATTTTATGATCATTTTTTTCACTACCTCTTTCATGCTTGAGTTTAACCTTCTTTGGCCTTCAATGGTTTTGCCATGGCACTCATCCAAGATAATCTTATGCATGCAAATGGTTGGGCTAATACCTCTGGTGTCTACCAAACTCTACCCTAATGCTTTCTTATAGTCACGTAATATTGCCAACAATCTTTTCTCCCAGTCATTAGTGAGACCAATGACAACGATCACTGGCAGATTTGAGCGTTCACCTAAATAAGCATACTTCAAGTAATCTGGCAGTGGTTTCAGTTCCAACACTGGTGGCTCCTCAATTAATGGTTTAGGTGCCTTGACTTCTTTGCTGGCCAACTGTAGTGGCTCAAAATAACTAGCCTCTTCAGCCTCCAAAACTGGTTTTTCTGGCCCCTCAAACAGACCAACTATGCCATCTAAATTGCTGGCATCAAATTCTGTATCCTGGCATAACTGTGTCGTGTCCAAAGTGTAAATGGACTCCATCATCTCCTCTACTTGGCACTCATCAGGTTCATCTGCACATTTCAAAGCTTGAAACACATTAAATGTAACTTGCTGGTCATTCATGCGCATTGTTAGTTCCCCTTTATGAACATCGATCAAAGCCTTACACGTGGCAAGAAAAGGTCTCCCCAAAATAATTGGGGCATTAATATCAGCCTCGTAATCCAATATGATAAAATCAGCTGGAAAAATAAATTTGTCTGCCTTTACCAACACGTCCTCAATCTTACCCTTGGGATATGCATATGATCGGTCTACCAGCTAAAATGACACTGTGGTAGGTCTTACTTCTATGCCAAGCTTTCAGAAAACTGACATTGGCATCAAGTTGATGCTGGCTCCTAGGTCACACAGTGCCTCGCCCATGAATTTGTTTCCAATGGTGCAAGGAATAGTAAAACTTCCCGGATCATTCAACTTTGGTGGCAAACAGTTTAGGATCATGGCACTACATCCTTCGGTCAGAGCAATAATTTCAAAGTCTCCAAACTTCTTCTTTTTGGGCAGAATGTCCTTCATAAATTTGACATAGTTGGGCATTTGTTCAAGGGCTTCTACCAATGGAACGTTGATTTGCAATTGCTTAAGAACCTCCAAGAAACGCTTGAACTGCTGATCTTGCTTATGCTTTTGAAGTCTTGCTGGAAATGGTGGTGGCAGATAGATACGTGCCTGCTCTACTAGCTTTGCCAACGCAGTTCTGGCATTAGTCTGTTTGGCATTGGTGTTGGAATTAGTATGCTGTATGGCGTCGGTTCTGGCGTCATCTACTTTTGTTTCCTCTTTCTTTGCTTCCCTGGGATCATCTGCTGGCATAAGCTTCTCATCTTGGCAATTAATTGGCTGCTTAGCAACCTTCTCTATCTCGCACTACTTACCACTCCGAAGAGTTATAGCTTTGCACTACTCATTGTCTTTATGCCAATCATCCTCTATGTTACTTGGCAATGCTCCCTGGGGTCGATTGCTAAGTGTACTGGCAATCTGCCCAAGCTGGACTTCCAAATTTCTCATTGACGCAACCAAACTCTGGACTGTGGCATCATTCCTCTCCATTTAATCTGTGAGATTGCCTCATTGGTTGAGTCTCTGCCCTTGCTGAAAATTGTTTTGGGCTTTCTATGGCATGGCATTCTGATAGAATGCTGGCATGACATTGTTATTCTGCCTCTGGGTATGCTGGTGCTGGGCATTGCACTGGTTAGCTCCTTGATTTCCCCAAGCTAGATTAGGGTGTTTTCTCCAACCTGCATTATAAGTATTGGAGTTAGGGTTATAGTAACGATTAACATTACCAACAAAATTTACCAATTCAGGGTTGGTAGGGCATTCATCCACATGATAATTTTCTCCACAGATCGTACAGAATGAGTCTAATGCTTTGACTTCTTGGGACTCATTGTTGTTTTGCAATGTTCTTACCATGATAGTAAGGTTGGAAATCTCGGCATGAATGGATGTTAGTTCATCGACCTGATATTTCCCATTAGTTTTAGTTCCGATCCCAAGTTTTGCAACAGAATATTCAAAATCATTGATTGCAATCCTCTCTAAAATGTCAACATCCTTGGTATATGTCTTGTCAAGCAATGAGCTTGCTGCTGAAGCATCAACAATAGTCCTCATTTGTGCAGTCAATCCATTGTAAAATGTTTGAATCTGAGTCCAATTCTAGAATCCATGCATAGGACACCTCATTAACAAGTTTTTAAATCTTTCCCAGGCATCATATAAGGTCTCATCCTCAGCCTGCCTGAATGTAATGATCTCACCCCGCAGCTTGGCAGTGAGTGTTGGCGGCTGGAATCTTGTTAAGAACTTCTGGCATAAGTCTGCCCTTGAAGTAACTGAGCCAGGTGGCAAGGAATTAAGCCAAGCCTTTGCTCTGTCTCTCAAAGAAAAAGTAAATAACTTCAGCTTCACGGTATATTCAGGTACTCAATTTTGTTGGAATAGCTGGCAAATCTCCATGGATTGTTTAAGATGTTGCCTAGGATCTCCAGTGAGTGCTCTATCAAATTGACCTACATTCAAAAGAGTTTTAATCATTACCGGCTTAAGTTCAAAATTGACAGCATTTACCTCTGTGCCAACAAGTCCTAGCATCAAATTGTCAATGGTTGGTGCCGAATGTTCTCTAATAGGTCTCTTATTAACAACTGGGACAACAGGTTAAGTGGATTTCATCTATTGTTCACCACACCATTCCTTCCATTACCTTGGTTCATCTCTCGAAATCTTCTTTTTAACCTCCGCAAGGTTTTCTCAATTTCCGAATCATATGGCCACTCGTTCACCATAGGATGGCTTTCGGTCATACACCGACAAAAATAAAAGGTGAAAATAAGAACCAAAGTAAAAACAAAAGGAGGACAAGTAAAATTTTAAAAGCAATCAATTTCGTTTTAATCCCCGGCAACGACGCCAAAAACTTGTAGACTCTCTAGGTGAAATGCTGGAAAAGTGGCAAGAATATGTATTGAAAAATATAAGAATGTGCCAAAATGAGTCTTTTGCATACAAGCATACACGGTCTGCAAGTAATACAGCTGGTAAGCTGAGTATCGATCCCACATAGATTGTCTTGGAATTTAATTGCCTTGTTGGTTACTTGCCTTAAGAAAATGTTGATTTGATTTGAAATTGGGTTTGGAAAATAATTAAAAAGTAAAGAAATGAAAGTAAAGTACAGACGTTGGCAAGGAAGGTGTTTTAATGAATAATGAGTGTTGGCAGGGAATGTCTGTTTTCACGTTATTCATGTCGTGGCAGCCTTTAACAACAACTTGTCTTGGCATTGTTTGCCGAGCAGATTCAAAAGTAGCAAAGCCTCTCTCGATGGTCGTTGCACTAAATTGATCATGTAAAAACCCATATATCTCTATAGTGTTTGTTTTTAAATAAACCAATTTGATTAAGATCCAATCTATACTCCTAAGGGGTAGATTTCACTCATGAAGTAAGTTCATCTACTTGAACGACTTCTCTCAAAGCTTCTCTCCTCAGTATTCAACAACTTATTCATTGCCACCCCAAGTCTGTTAAGATATTAAGGAGCAATCGGCCAACAGTTCCAGCTCTCATTTGGCAGAGTATTTAGAAAACATTAAAGTATGCCGAATAGATAAACCATTGCCAAGGCAGATTTATTATTAAAAACTAAAGCATGAAAATAACATAAAACCCAAACATCCCCCATCAACTATTAAATTAGTTTATGGTGAGGGATTTAACCAACAATCCACAAACGTTTTCACAATACATCATCATTAAAAACAAAATAAAATAACTTGAAAGAGAGAATGGGCTAGAAGGGGCCTCTCGATGTAGCCCTTCAAGATCCAGGCTTCTCGGCCAAGTTGGTCGGACCACCCTTCCATGGTGCAGCCAGTCTTCAATCGTCACACACACCAACTCCTCAAGATCCAATCTTCTCTCCCCTCAAAGTCTAGCTTGGTTGGTGTTTAAATAGGCGTGTGAGGAAGGGATAGGACGAGCTCTTCAAATTTTGAATTTCAACTGCCCAAGGGATAAGAGATTGTCTTCTTATCCAAATTTGAATGAGATCTGATCAAGCTAGGGCTGACGTCATCCTACCGACACTGCCCTGGTATCCAAGCTTGGCATGAATCTTCCAACAATTCTTGGCACCATCTTATCCGTTATTTTTTTAGAGATTGTTTCAATTGCTATTTTTTTGGAGCCTGATCATGTCTTATTTTTTCGGGGTCCAACAACCTCTTGGCGTGGCATCAAGTTCACTTCTCTGCCATCCGATGCTTGGCATTGTCTGTTCCATCTACGCCAACAACACTCGACATTCTCTCTAGCATTCCTTTCTGAGGTGCTTTCCTGGGCCAAATCCTATGCCAATCCTGCAAAATTGCTAACAAAACAACCCTTCACTCTGGCATAGACAAAACTCTAAACTCCTTATGCAAATGCATGATTTTAACATCCTAATGCCACTAAATGTACCTAAAAACAAGCAAAAGCTTTGTAAGATTGGCATTAAAAACAATACTTTTGGAGAGGTAACATTGACCAAATATTCGAATTAATTTTCACCGTCTAAATGTAAATATTAATATGGGCAAAATTTTGATAACTCATGACATCATTTTTAACTGTTTGTAAAAATCCCCTAATTTTCCCAAAAAAAACCAATTTTCACCCACTTTTTCAAAAAAATTCAAAAAATCACAAAACAAAACTTGTTTTCATTTCTAGATATTTAGAGGTGTCACTACAGTTAGCGGCTCCGCTGGGGACAATTTTTGAGAGTTAAGCTAAAAAAATACACTTTGCTTTTATCGATGGAAATTTTGAAATTTAAATTGACTTTAATTAATTTGTTCTTTCTTGAAGATACATTTTAATTCAACGGGCTTTGATATTTAGTGGTTTTGCATTAATTATTCATTTAATTTTTAAAGCATCACCGACATGTGTTGCATCACACTCATCAAGATCTATACCCGAGCTTTGTCCTTTAAGTGGGAGTGAAACAACACATACCCACGTGAGCAGCCCTCCACGGGTCGATAATTCACTCCTTGAATCCATGCATTTTGACACGTGAGCAGCCATCCACGTCACTAGGTTGTGCTTTCCCTCGAATTGAATCCGATTTGCAAGCCTTTCATGGGCCAGAATCGAGGTTCTTGTTATCTTAGTATGAGATAGGTTTGAGTACCCCTCTCTAGAACCCAAACCACATGTGTTAGAATCTAAGAATCCCACCCCTTTAGAGCCATGCGGACAACCATAGAAATCTAGAATTCATGTTGTTAGGTCCATTTGGTGTTTTGTTCGGTTTTTATTCTTTATCTGTATATTTTTTACTAACAAGCTCTCATTGTCTTGCTTGTTTGATCTTTTTGTACATATGGCATTTTCACATAAAGTGTTGACTCGAGAACAATTCAAAATTAAGGGCTTTCGTAATGGAAGAAAGAGTCCATAATGACGAGTTAAAGAATTCTGAAGCCCGAGCGAGGCAAATGCTAATCTAAATGGGCCTTATACGACAGTTAGTCTCTTTATCTAGTTGTAATGAGACTCGATCTTCATTATGAAAATTCACTCAATGAGAATGTTCGTCGATCAACACTCCTGTATTCATTCATGCACTTATTTTACGGCAAGTGCATTGTCATCAATTTCATTTCATTACATCAAATTAATCATTTTTGCATTTAGGGAATCTATCCTGCATTTACATGTACTTATTTTGAAATCATCGAGACTAATTTGTGGGGTATCCCGTGACAGTGGTTCTGGATCAAAGAAAAATTCAATCAATTCAGCATCCCTACAGAACCCGACAAAAAACCAAGATGGTGAACGAAGAAAGACTAGACCGAATTGAGCAAACCTAAAGGGACATGCAACATACCTGACTAGAAATATGGAAGAACAACTAGCTAAGGCCTGACAAGACATGTTGGAACAGTTCAAAAAGTCTCAACAAGATGCACTGGGCCAAATAGTCCAAATGCTTGGATTTAATCTTCCCAGGCAAGGAGAGACATATGTTGTCAATCCTACGGTAAATCTCAATCCTACTGACTGGAATAAGTGCCCCACTTATCCTATTGGGTTTACTCCTCCTCATGCTAGGGGTCAACCAGATCCTCAAGTAATACTTTTTCAAAGGAAAGCATCACTTCATCAGGCTGGCGCCTCATTGGCCATCAATCTACCTTCCGCATCGAAAGTCAAGCTCGGGGGCACTCAAGCCGAAAACTTTGTCTCGAAGATGGACCAATTAATTGAAATAGAGATACCTAGAGTTGAAACCTCCAAAAAGATCGAGGACTGATGCAAATGTCTTGCAGAAAAGATTGAAGCCATAGAGGTAACTGACGCCTTCGTTGGATTTGAGGCCCATGAACTCAGCCTTGTCCCGGATCTAGTTTTACCTCATAAGTTCAAAGTTTCAAAATTTGAGAAGTACGATGGAACAAGTTGTCCTCGTGCACACCTTACCATGTTTTGCTGAAGGATCACGGGGTACAGAAGAGATGAAAAGCTATTGATCCACTATTTCCAAGATAGTCTCTCAAGATCTGCCGCAAGATGGTATAATCAGTTGAATTGACATCAGATAAAGTCATGGAAGGACTTGGCCAAAGCTTTATTAGAACAGTATCGACATGTCAGTGACATGGTGCCATACCGTTGGACCTTGCAACACATGAAGAAAAAGTTAAATAAAGGCTTTAGGCAGTATGCCCAGCGTTGGAGAGACATGGTGGCTCATGTTTAACCCCCGCTTAGTGAAAGGAAGAAAGTGGTTATGTTTATACAGAATTTGGAGGGTCCAGTCTTGGCCGCTTGATAGACAACTCGACTACCAACTTTGCCAACCTTGTGTTATCTGGTGAGCTTATCGAAAATGCTGTCAAGAATGGAAAAATCGATGATGGAGGTAGTTCATCCCACAAGAACACCTTGCATGCAAAGAAAGACTATGAAGTGAACTCTTTGGGAGTTTACAATGCAAGTTATTCGAAGCCTATCATAGTGGTACAACCCAAGACAACACTAAGTGCCCAAGGTTCTTCGAGCCAAGATCCCTATGAAAAGAGAAACCCCAAGAAGATGGATTTTACTCCGTTGCCAATCTCCTACGGTGAACTATACAAGCAACTGTTCGATGTCCATATGGTGGCACCCTTCTATCAAGCACCGCTGCAACCTCTCTTCCTGAAATGGTATGATCCTAGTGCAAAGTGTGAATACCATGGTGATCAAGTGAGGTACTCAATCGAGACTTGTATCGGCTTCAAGAGGGTCGTAGAAAAGCTGATCAAGCTCGGGTCATAAGTTTTGACAAATCCAGTGGGCCAGCTACAACTGCCAACCCCTACCAAACCACACCAGTGGAGTGAATACATTCTCTGAGGAAATTAATCAAACTGTTAGGACCAAGGTGTCAGAAGTCAAGTTATCCTTCAGTTGGGTTTGGAAGAAGTACTCGATGCGGGTCTGATCAGTCTGGGAATGATGATGCCCGATGGGCATAGTGGTATGCACTATGAGTTTTATGTCGAGGCGGGGTACACTATTCAAGAGTGCTGTGAGTTTAAGAATACTGTTCAAGGCCTAATAGACAGTAAAGAAGTTGAATTCTTTGAGGAATGAACCTATTTTTGCCCTTTATTCTAGACGTCAAGCAAAAAACTCTAGTAGGTTTCATGTTGCTTTTAACTCCTTTTAAGTAATGCATGTAAATCAAATCCACTTTCCTAAGCCCGAAAGTGGTATCGATCTTTTGTAAAGAGGGCCTAAGACTATATGCTTTAATTTTTAATAAACTGATGCATTTTGTTTTTTAAACTCTCTCTTCACTTTGTGTATATATCTGTCTATTGAGTCCCCGTATATCAATTGTACAAAGGACATTGACTTTGACCCGAAGGTTAAGCCCGAGCAACCTATGTCTAACTGAAATCCTAACCTGCGGAGATTACGAATGTGTGACTCGCATTTCACATTAAGGACCAAAAATAATAACCAATCAGTGCAATCTAATGCTTGAAGCCTAGTATTAGGCATTTTAAAAGAAATTCAATGATTGAAGCCTGATAATAGACATTTTTCAAAAAACACTTCAAAGTTTGGTAATAAGCATTTTTCAAAATTAATTAAAAAGTACTCCAATGTTCGAAACCTGGTAATAGGCATTTTTGGATAAGAGTGTGGAATTTTTGGGGCACTCTGCTGAAGCCCATTCTAATCGAAACCCCTCGCTTCATGAGTGATGGTAATATTTTCAAAATCATGACAATGCCAAGTAGCCCGAGAATTTGTTGTTTGCTCCATCATTTATTTCGAGCCAAAGGAATGTGATGAATTGAATTCCCCAAACAAAAATAAGACTAAAATAAACCTGCCAAGGTAAGTTGGTCAAGCAATGAAATAACTTAAAATGCACTTCAAATCTTCAAACATCAATTCAGCTTTCGAGGCCTCCTAGACACAAGATTCGCTTGGGGCAATCCTCGATAAGTCGTTTCAGTGTTGCTTGTGTACTTAATATTCGGGGCATTCAATATTGCTTGATGTATCCACAATTTGAAAAGAAAAACTCGATTTTCTTAATAAGCATCTCACATTGAAAATTAGAACATGTGGTCTAAGATTTGAAACAAAAAGTCTTCTCTGCATTACTTACAAGAAGTTCCAAAAGTGTAGGGACCTACAACAAATAGGCCCTTAAATTGTTGCCTCAGTTCAAGAAAGCATTCACTAGTTGACATTCGCTTATAAAGGTAACATTTTAGAAGTAGATGGTCAAACCCACAAGAGGTTAGGGCATCGGCGACAACAGTCCATAAGATAAAACTAGAGCAAAAACAAGATCGAGCCACCTATATGACTAAAAAGTCAAGGGGCATCCACTTTGAAGTCAACATCATGGCCAACTGCATTGCATGCCATTCATATCAACATCATGCCATTCAATTTATCATCATGCATACATTACACATCAAGTTAGATGCATTCATGCTAAGTGCATTTACTTCACTCAATACATAACAAACAGGTTCAAAACGTGAAGCCTCAATCATGGCGAACAATAACAAATTGGCAAGTCCTTAGTCATGAAGGAAAATCGAACCAACAAAAGGGAGTATAACAACACCCACCACGAAATGGTGAACCCTCCAAGCAAAAAAAGCCAAATCAAAAATCAAAACTCTAAGCGAACAATCAATAACTATTGTTTACTTCTATTTTCAGGTCCTGCCCCATCGTCAGTGGTGTAGCAGATCAAATCCTTCTATTCTTCAGATCTTGACTCATCGTCAGTGGTGTAGCGGGTTACCCATATTTCAACATCTAACCTCTCAAATCATGCCTCTTCATTAGAGTTGTAGCTCGATCATCAATAAATCAGATCATGCCTCTTTGTCAGAGTTGTAGCTTGATCAAATCCATCTTCAGATCTTGACTCATCATCAGTGGTGTAGCAGATCAACAAATCTTTCAAATCATGCCTCTTTGTTAGAGTTGTAGCTTGATCAAATCTCCTTTTAGATCATGCCTCTTCGTTAGAGTCGTAGCTTGATCACCACAAATTCTCCAGATCATGACTCTTCGTCAGAGTCATAGTTTGATCGTCAACTAACTCTAGATCATGCCTTTTCATCAGAGTTGTAGCTTGATCAGATCATGCCTCTTCATCAGAGTCGTAGCTTGATCGCCACTAACTCCAGATCATGCCTCTTCGTCAGAGTCGTAGCCTGATCGCAATCTAATCACCGGGTCATGCCTCTTCGTCAGAGTCACAGCTTGATCCAATCTCCCGATCTTGTCTCATCGTCGGTGGATTAGCAAGATCACCCATATTCAAACATCTCTTTATCCCATCTTTTTTAATTTTACAAGTTTTAAATAAAATAAGTGAATACTTAATCTGAAACAATTGCTTTTTAGTATTGTAGGTTTTTCTTCCAAAAAATGACGAAGTAGATTAGTCGACCAAATCTTGATTCTCCGTCGGTGGCGTAGAGGATCAATAGACGAGTTCTATTTCTCCAGAAGTTGGAAGATAGTTCAGTTAGAGTTGAAGGAAGAGTTGTGCCAGAAGGGGTGTTCCAACTTGATCGAACAAAAATGGTTCTTTTAGTCTTTGCTTTACTATTGTTTCACAACAATGAGAAAAGAGTGGCAGCTATAATAACCACTTTTGTCTTACCTGTAACACCCTTACCAGTACTTATTACCCAATACTAGTATAGAGTGTCACATGATGTTTAAACCACATTTTTTGCTATCTGTACAAATCAAAATGTCGATTTAAAATTTTTCCTTTTAATCACGTAAAATTTATTTCCAATTTTTAATCCATCAGATAGACCCTGATTTCAGGCAGCAACTTGGCAATTTATAACTATACTTTACGATTGACAGAGCTGCCTAAAAACTGCCTAAAACAAAAATCGTTTTGATTACTCTAAATTTTTTTTGTAATCTTACCCGATTATCTTTACTAGCAATTTCCTTAAACTAGCATCAAGTCTAATAAAATCCAACATCATATATTAACCACTTATCTAGATGTTAATATTATAATCCACATATAGACTAGTTTAAAAGAGCTAATATTCATTCATACATGCCAACTAGAAAATATCAAAATACATCAAAGATGTAGTTACCGATATTGTGTATATATCCTTCTTTGATAATGATGCCTTACTCCTTACTCCAACCCGAGTTTCCTACCTACGCGTGAAAAATCATCACACGCTGAGTATATACTTAGTGAGGCATTATAACTATTTAATATTAATCAACATGTTTGAATTATATCAATAATATAATAAACATGTAGTTTGATCACTATTCCTTTATTTCCCTTATGTTAATCAAATTAACATAATATAATATGGATTCATAAATCCTATTATTATCCTTGCCATTATCCGAGAGTTTATCTACTCTCTAAATTATTTATCATTTATTATCATTATCTGATAGTTCGCTTACTCTCTAATTTATTAACCATTTATTACCATTATCCGGGAGTTCACTTACTCTCTAATTTATTAACCATTTATTGCCATTATCCGAGAGTTCACTTACTCTCTAATTTATTAACCATTTATTATCCCTTTATTTATAGCCCGATTATCAATGATTTCCCGGTTTCCCAATTTCATAGCCCAAATATAACCTTGAGGACCCTGGGTACGCGAGTCAAATATGCACCGAAGTGCTAACCCGCACGTTTAAAAGGCCGTGCTAACCATTATCCCGCACGTTTATAAGGTCGTGCTAACCATTATCCCGCACGTTTATAAGGCCGTGCTAACCATTATCCCGCACGTTTATAAGGCTGTGCTAACCATTATCCCGCACGTTTATAAGGCTGTGCTAACCATTATCCTGCACGTTTATAAGGCCGTGCTTACCATACACTAAGTCTACTTTTAACTCTATAGTTTTATCCCGAATTCCCGATTATGCAGCATGCTGCTAGAATCTATGGCGTGCCATCTATACCCTGTCCCTCAATGACTTATTTGGGCAAAATTCCCGAATTTATTCTATCCATGGCAATGTATATCAATATAATTTAATATTGGGCGGTTCACACCCGAAATATAACATAACCATACATACCTGGTATATTTAGTGATCAAATGCATCATAGTTCTTCCTTTGACAATTCTCAATATGTCAAATATAAGTTTATGATATAAACATATACTTATCAAGTAATTATTAATAAGGTAGACTTATCACAAGTCTTCCAAATGATAATCATAATATTATCCATGCATAAAAATGCACTCACCTTGACACTTTATAAATTGCCAATATGTACTTAGCCTCACTAAGCTTCAACTTTGATCTATGTCCCTTCCTCGATTGTTAGCTCGATCTCGGTTTTGATCACAATCTACATGTGTATTAACAGGCCACAGATACATTTCAAATTATATGTTAGTATCATACTAAGGCATAAATACAATACGAATAATTTTCCTACAATTATTCCTATAATTGTCCAATCTTAGTTCCGTGACATAAGTCATTATACCTTTAACACCTTGAATTTTCCTCAACTTTTAATCAAAGAATGATCAAAACTTCATTCTAATAAAAATTTAAGCATAAAGCTTCTATGAAAACAAATTTTCACTTTAGTCCTTAATTTTCTCCAAAATGTCGAATTGGTCCCCTATCTTTCCAAGATTTCCGAATTGATCCTTATGTTTTTACAAACTTCTAAAATGGTCCAAATGGAATTTTAAAGCTTGTAAAATCATAATTTCATCATATCCAATCTTATGGAAATTTTTCCATAATTTCTTCTATTTTTTCTTCTTTGACCGAAATGGTCCCTTACTTTCCAATATTTCCATTTTGGTCTTAAATTATCAAATCAAGCTAATTTGATCAAAATCTCATCATTTCTAATGCTAGAATAATTTTCACAATAATTTCCCCTTTATTTCCAATTCTAATCGAATTGGTCCATTATTCTTCCTAACGAAATTTTTTATTCTAACATCAAATTAAGGCTTCTAATATCATAAATCATTCATTTCCATCCTTTATTAAATTCCCTAACCAAATCGCCAAATTCTAGGGTTAGGGTTTATAACCTTGAACATAGAATTAAACTAAATTCAAGCTTGTTTTCATGTTTACAACACTTGAGTTACTTAAATCAAGCCTTAATTCCAACATAGTTCTTGAAATTCCAATTTCTCTCTCTTCAAGAACATGAATTATTCTTCATAATAGCATACAATATTACTATCAAAAGAAAGAGCATGGAGCATAGATCAATTTATTTCAAACCAGCATACCTTGATTCTAACTTTAAAACCTTCAAATTTGCCAAAGAAAATTTTCTTTCCTTTTCCCCCTTGTGTTTCGAAAACATCCCAAGAAAGATGAACAAATTAGTTCATCTTTTATCCTTTTAATTCACATGTGATAATTAAATGAATTTTAAATTCATTTAATTAGCAAAATTACTAATTTAGCCTTCAAATCCAATGCTAAATTTAATCTTATCATAAACCAAAGGCCAAGATTAAATCCATGTGTTTTTTATTTTCTAAAAATGCCCTCAACATTTCAAAATATTTCAAAAATGCCATCCATGGCAAATGTCCAATTTGCCCTCCAACTATACTTTATTTACTAACAAGGCTTAAAAATTGCCATTCCATCACCATCTAACTAAATCTAGTTAGAATCCAACCAAATGTAATAAAATATCCATAATTCGATTCGATTACCTGGTATTCACTTTCTACGATTTTTCCACTTTCCGACTATTGGGTAAAATGTGAAATTCTCATAATTCTGATCTCCATATGTAAATATTTTTGACATACAAAATATTCCATAATTTTGTAAAAATCAAAATCTTGAAATTTTGACTCGGTCCAATATACTGATAATTTACCCGAAATCTTTATCGGATAAATTTCTCTTACTAATCCTTGATCAGATGTCCATAAAATAAAATTTCAACTCAAACTAATTCCCCTTTTTATTAGTGTCAACTACTGACATGAGACCTTCTCATAAGGTTACCCATCCTAATACTACTCTGCTCTGAGCACGCTTAACAATTTTTATTTCGATCCAAATATCTGTAAATTTTCTTGAACTTTAAAGCTTTATAACTCTTAATACAAACTCTGTATCAAAAATCCGTGTATCACGAAAATGCCACTCTTGGGTTGAACTATTCATTTACGGGACCAAATACATAACTTTTTAAAATTACAATTTAGTCCCTAAACTTTTTATATTTTACACTTTGGCACCAAACTTTTTAAATTTTATATTTTGGTCACCAAACTTTCATTTTATTCATTTTGGTCACTAACCAAAAATTTGAGGTATTACACAACCTACCAAAAATCCAAATTCAAAAATAAATAATTAAACCAAAAATTCCTAAAAAAGTCCAAATTAAATAAAATTAACCCAACAGTCCATTTACAAAGCCCATTATCCAAACCATTACTCAAAATACAAACTCAAATTAACCGGCCCAATCGAACCTCATTTAAAAACTGACCCCAATATCCCTAAACCCAATTACCCATCACAACCAAAAACACCCAACCCAGTTACTAACCCGGATATCCCAAACCAAAATACAAACCCAAATTCCCCAAAATCTAACCCTAAGCCTTCAGCCGCCTCTTCATCTCTAGAAGTTTCTAGAAGCAACCCTTCATTTTTCGGCCACGTCACAACCATTCTAGTTGCCACACCAGAGCCACGCAAGCAATGCCACAATGGACTGGTCCCCTCACTAGCCACGTGCACGTTCGGCCAAGATAAACACTGACTTCATTTCCCTCCCTTTTATGAACAAAACCTGCAAATCCCAGAAACTATAAATCAATGCATGTAAACAAATCAGACAACATTTCAGGGCCAATCCATTTTTATATTTCATTTTCATTAAAATCCTTGTAAAATCTCAGCTATAAAGCCGAGAAGAAAATCACATGTAAAAGGACTTTTCTCGACCTTTCAGTATCAATACGTACAAAAAAATTTCTCAAGGTATTCTTGCTTTTTCGTTTTCTTATTTTCGAATCGATATATATATAACTATAGAGAGTTAGTTTTTTTTTTCAAAACAAATAATTTTTAAAGAAAAAGCATAAGGGCTTTTGTTTGGAAATCAAAGCTCGTTCCCTTTTTTTAAGATTTGAAATCGTAAAAAAAAGAAGGGAGGTTCGAAGTTTACCTATCGAGGCCGGTGCCATCCAAGCGTCTTTTAATGGCGGGAATGGTCCTCTGTCGAGGTTGTGCCGCCGATGAACGTCGCGAAGAGGGAACTAGGGTTTTGGCTTTCCCCAAAATTTCAAAGAGAGTTCGTTTTTTTGATGTTTTGAAAAAAGATTGAACCAAATGATTTTTAGGCCAGTTTTAGCCCTAGCGTTTGGTATTTAAGTGAACAATGAAATGCCATCGTTTCATCCTGCCCATGACCCGCACAGAGACCCGAATCTGGGGAGGATCTGCGCCTTTTGGTTGTTGGGCAAATTGCTGTTTTAGTCCTCCATTTTCTTCCAACCATGGATTAATCCCTTTTCCGACCCTTCTCTTTTTGCTTTAAAGCTGATTTCAACCCTATTAAGTTCTATTTTAATTTAATTTTACCCCATTTGTTTGTTCTTATTCTATTTCATACCTTTTTAAGTGTTACATCATATTATATGTATTATATATGCATCCCGTATAGTATTATATATATAATATAATATTATATTATATTATATTGTGTTGTGATGTGTTGTGTTGTGTTGTGTTGTGTTGTGTTGTGTTGTATTATATTATATTATATTATATTATATTGTAGCGATGTCTTTTTTTTATCGCTAAAAAAACGAGGGTGGTTTTCGAAGGATGTTTGAAAGATGTTTGTGATTTTTTTGGATATAAAATATTTATTCCATGGGGTTTAAAAAAACCGCATTTTAAAAAAAATAGAGTCGCCACCGGCCACTTAGGTAGGCCGGACACCATAAAACCAGAGATTCAAAAAAATGGGTTCGGGAGTCGGTTACGGATGGGGAAGGATTAGCACCCCCACAACGCCCAAAATTGGTACTTTAATAATTATTGCTTTATTAATATTGGATTTTCCGGGTTAAAGTGACGATTAGTTTAAAATTCGGTCATAATTGCGAATAAATTTTAAGGGCCCCGTTATCCGAGAGTAAACGCCCAACCACTATCACTACGCCTGCTACTGGCCCCGTTTACGCTCGGATAAAAGGGCACCGCATTAACAATTTATATACCATATGCAATCTTAGTGACAAAAATACAAGACATAGCAGATAATTTAAAAAACAGTAAATATTCACATAACAGAATATTAATCTAACATAAATAAAATACGTAATTAAAACACACATATACATACCAAGCTTAATATTAGATAAAAGCAAACTTAACATGCCACAATAACAAGGTGTGAATAAATACATGTATAGACAAAAACGCATATTTCAAAAAGTCATACATATTAGAAATAAAATATATTTTAACATATATGGAACAATATATTATACATAAAAAGAAGACACACTAACATGTAACCTAAAAAGCCAAGAGAACATACACATATACAAAAATACAAAACATGTCGTGTACGAGTCAACTAGAACATAACATGCTTAATACGAATAACCGAACAAAAGTTACATAATCATTATAAACTTAACATACATATACATGTAAACATAAAAATAAAAGGCATATACGAGGGATATAAAATAAGACAAAAGACTCCATTAACATATACGATTATAATACGAACATGAATATTTACATGGAAACAGGACTGAAATGAAAAAAATAAAAGTCAGTGGCAGAAATTAAAGAACAATAATATGTAATTTAAGGACAAAAATGCGAAATAGACAGAACCTAAAAGGATCAAAACTGTAATTGGACCAAGGGGCAGACCCGAAATGAAAAGTTCAAAAATGCGGGATGGTTAAAGGGGTAATTTTACCATTTAAAAACTGATTCGGTGTAATTTAGGGACTGGATTGCAAGATTTTGAAATACAAGGGGGACCAGAGTTGTAAGTATACCATGCGGCGAGACAGAAGTGAAAATATTGAAAGCGCGAGGGGGATTTATTACGTAATTTACCCATTTCACAAAATAATAACCCCTATAAAACCCATTTTTTTAGGCTGGAACCAATTTTCCCCCATTTGTTTCATTTTTCAGTTTTATAACCAAGCTCCCGTTCTTTGTTTTCTCTCAAACCTCCCCTGACGAACCCAGAATCCGGCGGCTGGCCGCCGTATTCTCTGTCGTCGGCCGCCGCTGACCGGCGCCGGCGAGCCTAAAAAACAAGCCAAAATAACCCCCATCTTACCCTCGACACGAATCCGAGGTTGGATTCAGAGGAAAAGCCTCTATTTGCCCTAGATCTAGGAAATATGAAACATAAAAACCCATTTTTTCAACCCAAAACGAAAACAAGAAGGGGTCTCCCACTCTTTTCAGTTCACCATATCCGGCTTGGGAAAGCCGAAAAAGCTTATCACTGGTGAGGGGAAACCCACCGACGGTGATGGTAAGATTTCTAACCCTCTTTTTTTGTTTTCTATCTTTTGTGTATGCATGCAAAAAATAAAAAAGAGACGAGTATTTACCACTGGACTGACTTTTTGTATTTCTTTTCTTTCGATTACAACTTTGCTTGTTCGATTCCAACTTGTTCTTACAAAATATTTGTTTCGTACATATATATGCATGTCTTTGGTTTTGGTACAAGTAGTATAATATTTGCTTTTTCATATCTGGACTGCTAATCTGACATATTTCTTTCTTGCTGTGTTTTGACATGTCTGAGCGCGGTGGTTGAAGATCGGCATGGTGCAGCATGGTGACGGTGTGGGCTCTATCTTCGGCCAGAGGCGTTCTCGGCCATTAGATCAGATCTGATCTAACAGTCGGGATGGCTTGAAGGATGAACGGCCCAGGCGAAGCCTCGATTGGTGAAACGGCTCCAGATCGTGCCACGTGGGGCTCAGCAGTCGAGGGGTCAGAGCGCGTGGGGCTCACGCACGCGTGGGATATCAAAGAGTCCGCGCGTGGATCGCACGCGCGCGTGGCACTCGAACAGTCCAGACGTGTAGTGCACGCGGCTGGCAGATATTTTTGCTCCTTGCTTGGATCGTGGCCGTTGGATCAGATCTTGATCCAACGGCCCATAGTCACCTGCACCAAAAATAATTAGAATTAAATAGGTTTGGGTTTGGGCCAACCCGGCCTTGTAATAATATTAGATTTGTAATTGGACTTGGACTATAATTCATTTATTTGGGTTTAATATATTTTTTTGGATTTTCATTTTATATTAGCCCAATAATATTAATAATAGTATAATTATAACAGTGATACACATACATACGTATATACCTATGCAAACATTAATTATAACATACCAGTATTCATACATATATAATCACACATAATTAACATAACATCTATACACATTAAACAAATACATTCGTACTAACTATAGATACATGCGTGACACACGTACCGTTAATACGTATACATACATAGTTTATAATATACATGCACACATAAACTAATAACACTCATGCACATAATAAACATATAATATAATATGTATACATTAATAAACATATAATATAAAAATGAGTGATTATAGTTGCCCCTCTTTGCTTGTTCTCATGGAATGGGAAACAGAGCAAAGATTCATAAGCACTCATTTTTATCAGACTTCCCTGTTTGTAGCTTTGGAAACACGTGTTCTTTTGGACATCTCCACTCTTCCTTAGCTGAATGTTCAGGCTCGTAAGTTCTTCCTATATAGAGCTTCGTCACCTTCCGATCTTGGAGCTACAGGCTCTTCCTATATATAACCCTTCGCTCTGAAGCCTCGAGTTATGAGTCCCTCCTATATAGAACTTTTCACTTCGAGACAGTAAAGCTTGGAGTCCTTCCTATATAAAACTCTTCGCCTTCAACGCTGGTTTCTCCTATATAAAACCTTTTGCGCCGCTGATGGATTCTTCCGACTGGGAGTTCCTCATATATAGAACTGCTAGTCTTCAAACCCTGGAGCCGTCAATCCTTCCTATATAGAACTTTTGGCGTCTGAAATCTCAGAGCTACAGGTTCTTCCTATATAGAACCTTTCACTCTAAGACAGTGAAGCTCGGAGCCTTTCCTATATAAGACTCTTCGCTTTCGACACAACAGGTTTCCTATATAACCTTGTGTGTCATAGGTGAATTCCTTCGACTGGGAGTTCTTCCTATATAGAACTGCGAGTCTTCACCTTGGAGCCGTCGGTCCTTCCTATATAGAACTTTTTGGCGTTTGAAATCTTGGAGCTACGGATTCTTCCTATATAGAATCTTTTACTCTAAGACATTGAAGCTCGGAGCCCTTCCTATATAGAAATCTTCGCTTTCGACACAGCAGGATTTCCTATATAATCTTGTGTGTCATGGGTGAATTCCTTCGACTGGGAGTCCTTCCTATATAGAACTGCTAGTCTTCACCCTGGAGCTATCAGTCCTTCCTATATAGAACTTTCAGCTTCTGAAGCCTCGGAGTGGAGGATTCTTCCTATATAGAACCTCTCTCTGGAGCTTGGAAACATATGCCTTTTGTATGTAAAAACATTGTCTTCTCATTTGGGATTCACACCACGATGGCCATCGATGTTTCTTTGAATCCGCAGATACCTGTCTGAGATAAAACAAAATGCTATGACAAATGAATTGACATGCTCCTAATCCTAGTGATGTCTGACTATTCATGATGCATGAGTGTCAATATCTTGGTGGGCTTGTTTTGGTCCTTATTCGATCTCGTTGTTCACTTTCTCCTTTCTCACGGGCGTCGATACCCCACTTCACTGTCAGGTTCAACCATTCCAACCTTTCTTTTTCTCCACTTACGACTTGGAATTCTAAAGTGCCCTTTCGGGTTTTCACTTTAGAGAGAGTTTTTTTTAGGGGTGCCCTTCTGGGTTTTCACCCAAGAGATCTCTCTTGTTATTTCGCATGCTTTCCTTGAATAGACAAGACGTACGCCATTGGTCATTCTATCCGGTTGTTCGAAGTTTTCCGCCTTCCCTATCAACAACCATTATGTAGGGAACTAGAGGGCGGAGTTAACATCATTTTCTTTGATCACCTGCATTTTTAAGGTTAGATCACAGTAATGCTCCGAAATCTCTTGTTTCACTATAAACCTATGTTAACTTATTTGACTGAAATTAACAAGAAGACAAGGAATGGATGCTCAAAAACATGATTTTATTACGATTAAGGGCTTGGGATATCTTAAAAAAAAAGGTATGACACACATGAGAAAGAAGAAAAGTTAAGTACAAGATCCCTCATTATCTTCGATATGAATGATACATGATCTTGTCAACTGGTGTAGAATTTTTTGCCTGAAGCCTCCTCTTCATGATGTTCATGGGGATACCCTTTTCTTTGAATATTCAACTTTTCAATTTACCCGAGCCGCCCTTTATGGGTTTTCAACTCGGGTCCTCCCTTTGCTTCAAGACGCCCGGTTTTGGGTTTTCGCCCTGAGCTCTCCATTTTTGTTCTCTTTTTTATTATTTTCTCTTTGCCATTTTTTTATTTTTTTTCAAAGATAGTATTTCTTAACGGCATCAGAATTTACGGGATTTTTCGGCTCGTCTCCATCCATTTCTGTTAGGATCAGGGCTCCTCCTGAGAAGGCCTTTTTTACGACGTACGGTCCTTCCCAGTTGGGCATCCACTTTCCTCGAGAATCTTTCTGGATAGGGAGGATTTTCTTGAGCACCAGATCCCCTTCTTTGAATTCTCTTGGGCACACTTTTTTGTTGTATGCCTGCACCATCCGCTTTTGGTACATCTGACCATGACAAATGGCCTTTAGTCTCTTTTCATCAATGAGATTTAGCTGGTCGTATCTGGCCTGCACCCATTCGGCTTCTTCCAATTTTACTTCGTTTAAGACCCAGAGAGACGGGATCTCTACCTCGATTGAGAGTACTGCTTCGGTACCATACACCAAGGAGTAGGGTGTTGCCCCCGTTGACGTGCGAATGGACGTCCTATAGGCGAAAAGGGCAAATGGCAACTTCTCATGCCAATCCTTGTAGGTATCCGTAGTCTTCGGTATGATCTTCTTTATGTTCTTATTTGCTACTTCCACTGCTCCATTCATTTTAGGGCGGTAGACTGTGGAATTATGGTGTGTTATCTTGAATTGAGTGCACACGTCCGTCATCATTTTGTTATTCAGATTGGAAGCGTTTTCGGTGATGATCCTTTCTGGCAATCCATATCGACAAATAATCTCCTTCTTTAAGAACTTACATACTGTAGTCCTTGTGATGTTGGCGTAAGACGCTGCCTCTACCCATTTAGTGAAGTAGTCTATGGCGACCAATATGAAACGGTGTCCATTGGAAGCTTTCGGATGAATTTGTCCGTGACGTCCATGCCCCACGCCGCGAAAGGCCACGGAGAATTCATGGTGTATAAAGGCGATGGGGGTGCGTGAATTTTGTCAGCGTAGATTTGGCATTTGTGGCATTTCCTGGCGTAATCGACGCAATCTCCCTCCATGGTCAACCAGAAATAACCATATCTCATAATTTTCTGGGCTATAGACAGCCCGTTCGCGTGCGTTCCACAAAGCCCGTCATGTACTTCGGCTAAGATCTCCTTCGCCTCCCGGGCATCCATACATCTCAGCAATTTCTGATCATGACTTCTCCTATATAGGATCTCCCCATCTAGGACATATCTTGTTGCCATTTTTCTGAGCATTTTTCTGTCATTGTCGTTTGCCCCTTCTGGATACTTTCGAAGCTTGACATATTGCAAGATGTCATAGTACCATGGGTTTCCATCAATCTCTTCTTGTACATTACAACAATGAGCAGGCCTTTCAAACGTCTGCATCTCAATAGGCTTCATTTCTGCCCCGGTGTTTGTTTTAAACATGGATGCCAAGGTTGCCAAGGCGTCTGCCATCTGATTTTCTTCTCGGGGCAGGTAATTGAAGCTGACCCTTTCGAACTCTTTGGTGAGCTCTTGAATCAATTCATAATATTTGACCAACTTCGGGTCCCTGGTTTCCCATTCCCCGCGTAATTGGTAAATTACTAAGGATGAATCTCCGAACACTCGAAGTTCCTTAATCTTTCTCTCAATAGCTGAGTTCAGTCCCATAACGCAAGCTTCGTATTCAGCTATATTGTTTGTGCAAAAGAATTCCAATCTGCTGGTGAAAGGATAATAGACGTCCTCAGGAGAAATTAGCACTGCTCCTATCCCATGTCCGAGGGCGTTAGAGGCTCCATCGAAGTAAAGCTTCCATGGTTTATCATCTGAAACCTCTTCTTCGGTTGTAATGCACATCAAGTCTTCGTCTGGGAAATTAAAGTTCAATGCCTCATAGTCATCCGAAGCACGACTAGCTAGGAAATATGCTACGGCACTCCCCTTTACGGCTTTCTGGTTAACGTATACGATATCGAATTCGGATAAGAGCATCTGCCATCGGGCCATCCTTCCTGTTAGTGCTGGCGCTTCCATTAAGAACTTCAATGGGTCTAGCTTGGATATCAACCAAGTAGTATGATATAACATATACTGTCTAAGCTGCTTGGTAGCCCAAACTAGAGCACAACACAGCTTCTGCACCGGCGGGTATCGCGTTTTGCAATCATTGAATTTCCTGCTTAGGTAATAGATGGCTTGCTCCCTTTTTCTTGACTCATCGTGTTGCCCCAATACGCATCCCATTGAATTCTCAAAAACTGTCATGTAGAGAATTAACGGATGACCTGGTACTGGTGCGACTAAAATTGGAGCATTTGTCAGGTACTTTTTGATCTTTTCTATGGCTCTTTGGCATTCCTCATCCCACACACAAGGATTATTCTTTCTAAGAAGTCTGAAGACCGGGTCACATTGGTCGGTTAATTGGGAAATGAAACGAGAGATATAACTCAGCCTCCCCAGGAAACCGCGAACTTCCTTCTGAGTGCGGGGTGGTGAGAGATCCTGGATGGCTTTCACTTTATCTGGATCAATCTCGATCCTTCTTCTGCTTACCACGAACCCTAGAAGTTTTCCAGAAGTAACGACGAAGGTACACTTGGCAGGATTGAGCCTCAGCTGGTACTTCCGTAGTTTTTGGAATAGTTTTCTCAAGTTCTGTAGGTGCTCTTCCTCTGTTCGGGATTTGGCAATCATGTCGTCCACGTATACTTCTATTTCTTTCTGCATCATGTCGTGGAAAAAAGTCACCATTGCTCTTTGGTATGTTGCCCCCGAGTTCTTTAACCCAAACGGCATCACTCGATAACAAAAAGTGCCCCACATGGTTATGAACGTGGTCTTCTCCATGTCGTTAGGGTCCATCTTTATCTGGTTGTACCCTGAGAAGCCGTTCATGAATGAAAACCATGAATGTCCTGCAGTGTTGTCAACCAGCGTGTCAATATGTGGTAAAGGGAAGTTGTCTTTAGGGCTGGCTCGGTTCAGATCCCTATAATCTACACACATACGAACTTTCCTGTCTTTCTTTGGTACCAGTACAATGTTTGCAACCCATTCGGGGTATTTGGCTACCTCCAAGAATCCAGCATCAAACTACTTTTTCACTTCCTCTTGGATCTTTAACAACATATCTGGTCTCATTCTTCGAATTTTTTGCTGTATTGGTTTGCACTCCGATTTTGTTGGCAATTTGTACACCACTATGTCGGTATTCAACCCTGGCATATTTTGATAAGTCCAGGCGAAGACATCCTTGAATTCCTGAAGTAGGGTTATCAGTTCGTGCTTGGTTTTTGAGGAAATCGTCGTTCCTACTTTTATTTCTTTTCTCTCTTCTTCAGTCCCCAAGTTCACAACTTCTGTTTCTTCTTGATGGGGCATGATCTACCTTTCTTCGTTGGCCACCATTCTCTTTAACTCTTCTGGGACCTCACTTTCTATCTCATCATATCCTTCCTCAATTCCCTCTGAGACCTCAGGGCATTCAAAATTCACTCCAGGATTGGATCCGGTATCATTCATATCGTCAATCATGAGCGACCTGCATTAAATAAGAATGGATTGTATTGGGAAGGAGACGGCTTTATATGAAGGGAATGAACATGAAGAATGCATGAATGAAATAAATGAAACTTTGGTCATTTTAGGAAAGTGGGGATATTTTCATTTCAATCAAAAAGTTAACATAGGTGCCCCCATACAAGAGATCCCCATTTTTTACCGGCAAAAACAAAAGGTTGATTCGGATCATTACTCTGATCTATTCCTAAAAACTACAGGTAGATCAATGCAGCTCCAGTTATCGAGTGTTTCCCCGGGATGACAAGGGCGGATGTTGGTCAACATTTTACTGCCTCGGTCCTTTTCAGCTATCATGTTGATGTACATCCCTTCAAATAATTCACTAAGTATCTCCTCCTGGTTGAGTACTTCATTTTTCTTCATTGCCTCTCCAACCTCTTGACCTGGCTGGTAGAATCCTCCGGACACAAAAGTGGTTTTCAAACTAGGAAAGGACATCGGTCTCCACAGAATGTTTTCTCCTTTAGATCTGGCTTTTCTTTGCTCCTCCTTTCTCTTATATTCCTCTTTCTTCTGTTGGACACTTGGTTGGTAACCCAGCCCGAAACGATCCTTCTTGGTTATCATATTCTTGGGTCTTAGGTTTCCTTGTAATTTCTTCCCCAGCCCTTTTCCTATTTTGCCTCCTCGGCCCAGAGTTTCTACGATGGTCATCTTGGTACAATTAGATAACCTGGGGTAAGGGATCCGACTTCCCTCCGAAACGAATGTGGCATTTACTAGTTCCAATGCTCGGAACGAGCATTCTGCAGCATCTTCATCATTTTGAATGTAGGGGGTGTTTGATGTTACTGAAGCAACAATTTCCTGTTCTGCCTCTACTGTGACCAATTTGCCTTCGACTACAAATTTTAACTTTTGATGCAATGATGAGGGGACAACTCCTGCGGTGGATCCATGGTCTTCCCAACAAGCAGCTGTAAGATGGTTTTATGTCCATCACCACAAAATCGATCACATATTCCGTTGGTCCGATCAATATGGGCACCTCAATTTTCCCCATTGTTCCTCTTTGCGTACCATCAAAGGCTCTTACCGAATTGTGGCAGGGCTTTAGGTGCGAACCATCTATTGGCAGTTTTTGCAGGGTCACCATAGGCAAGACGTTCAATGCTGACCCGTTGTCGATCAGTACGCCTGGTACTACATACCCTTTGCAATGGGTAGTGATGTTAAGGGCTTTGGTGGACCTCATTCCTCCCTCAGGGATCTCATCGTCACTGAATGTTATGTGATTATAGGCAGTGATATGCCCCATTATCATGTCCAGGTTTGTCACAGAAATGTCCTAGGGCACGAAAGTCTGATTTAGCACTTTTAATAACGTCTCCCGGTGTTTTTCTGAACTCAAGAGTAATTCCAGCACTGTGATCCTGGCCGGTTGCTTTCATAGTTGTTCCACTACGTTGTACTCGCTATGTCTCAAGAACTTTAAAAATTCTTTGGCCTGGGTCTCAGTTACCGGCTCATTCATCTTTGGGGGAGGTTCTTCTCCAAATATCTGCGTAGGGCTAACTGTTGTACTCTTCCCCTTATCCTTTTCAGCTGCTTTCAAAGTCTCGGAGGAATAACATATGCCGCTCCTTGTGAAATGGCCTGCCTCACCAGCGTTTACATCATTCTGGCTTTGTTGGTCTTTCAGCGTAGGCTCTTTTACCTGACCGTGTTCTGGTTTTTCTGGCGTGGTCACATTTACAGCATAATTCCAGGGGGTTTGCCGCATATCTTTGAATGGGAATGGAGATGGTGCTGAAATAATGATCTTGGGATTTATCTTGTTGGTTTCTCCTTGGGAGGCACCTGCATTCCCTAGCCTGGGGGAGATGATAAAAGGTCTATCCTTCCCGTATTTAGATTTGGGGCTATCCGTCATGTGTACGTCCGACCCCTTCTTCCCCATGGGCTCCTCGAAGAATTCTATTTGTTTTTCATTCATTAGTTGTTGTACCAATCTCTTGAACTCATCGCACTCTTGGATATCATGCCCTTCAGTCTGGTGGAATTCACAATACTCTCCACATCCCTTCTGCCTTGTTATCATGCCTTTGTCGATCACACGAGCCATGCATAACTGTTGAAATACCCACCGTAAAGGAGATTTGATTTCTGACACATCATCCTTAATCCTCATGGTAAAGTATTCTTCAATAACATTTACTCCTCTGTTCCCATGATTAGGCAGTGGGTTGTTGGCTACACTCGCGGCTCTTCAAACTTCAATATCCCAGAATCGATTAAGTTCTGCACAAGTTTTTTGAAAGCAAGGCAGTTCTCAGTGGGATGTCCAGGGGTACCGCCGTGATAGTCGCAATGCGCGTTCGGATTATACCAAGACGGGAAGGGTGGATTGACAGGAGTAATGATGTATGGACGGACCAGGTCTGCTTCATACAACTGGGAATAAAGTTCTGAGTACGAAACAGGTAGGGGAGTGAAAGTTCTTCTCCCTTTCTCTTTTCTGGCGATTCTCTCATCTCTTTGATTCGAGTTTTGTGTTTTTCCCACAGGTTCTTGTGGCTGTGAGACTGTGAAGTTCTTCGGGGTGGTATAAGTGCTGGTGGTGTTTACTTCATTTCTCTTGTTATACTTCCGAGACCCTTGCCCGCCATCAATCCTACCACTCTTAATTGCCAGTTCAAGGGACTCCCCAGTCCTGATTATGTCAGCAAAACACTGCGTTGTGTTATTAATGAGGCGATCAAAGAGTGCCCCTTTCAGAGTATTAACAAATAACGGTGTAATTTCATGTTCCGAGATGGGTGGCTGAATTTGGGCGGCCACTTCCCGCCACCTTTGGGCGTATTGCCCCAGGCTTTCGTTGGACTTCTGTCCCATATTTTCCAACATAATTCTGCTGGGGGTCATATCTGTTACATGCTTGTATTGCTCAGTAAATGCTCTTGACAGATCTTTCCATGTCTTAACATTTGCCTTGCTCAACTGGGTGTACCACCGTAACGCCGCTTCAGTTAGGCTGTCCTGGAAACAATGGATCAGTAGCTTTTCGTCCTTATGGTAGGCCGCCATCTTTCGACAGTACATTGTTATGTGCGCGGAAGGACACGTGGTTCCATCGTATTTGTCGAACTCTGGCGTTTTAAATTTTGGCGGTAGGACAAGATCGGACACCAGACTTAAGTCGCTAGCGTCATTTCCTGATTCTTCATTAGATTGTAACGTTTTAAATTTTTCCTCCATGAGGCGAAACCTTTCCTCCCACTTTTTCTCTACCTCAGTCCTGATCCTTTCAACCATGTTCAGGTCCGGCACCTCTTCTTCATAGAGTGCTTCAGCATCGAGGGGTTGAGTCTCAGGTGCCCCTATTTGAAAACTAGATGACATTCCTGCAGGGTCGATATACACCTTCCTAGCCGGGTTTGGTGCAGTTGGTTGAACCTTGTAGTGAGCTGGGGTACCCTCTGGCTCTTGAATGGTTTCTCCTTCCACTCTTTTTCCAAGACTCTTAGCCAACAATGCGGTTATGTCGGATACTATAGATGATTGCGACTGCGCAATCTGATCACTGAGGCTTCTCTGGGCCTCTTCAAGCCTTGTCTCGAGCTCTTTTTGCCCTTTTTCTAGACTGATTATCCTGTATTCCATGAGTTTGCTTTGTAACCGGGTAAAGTATGGGTGATGAATGATTGCGGGTTAACTACACACAATGCCACAACATTCATAATGTTAATATGGTTGCAGGAATAAATGCATGTATAATGATGCGAATGTCATGATGCAAATGCAAGAATGTATGCAGATAAGGTACTATTCCACTGGTAATCACCCTTTTGAACTACTTCCACAGGAATTAAAGGGTCTAGATTACAACAGAGTTCGTATTACAAAATAAAGATCCCTAATACAAAAGATCTAATTACAACACAGAGTCCTATAGATAAGCCCTAGCTCTATCTCCTAATTTTCCAATTGCCCTGAGCAGCTTGAGGAACCTGGGAGCTTCTTCCATTTCCGGGACTATGAAAGGTCAGAGAGTTTCAGCCTCGACAGCTAAATCATTCACATGCCTGGCAACTCGCTGTATGTCCACCATCAAGTTTGTGTAATATTGGTCCCTATTCTATACCATCCGGGCAGCGTTACACAGTCTCTTTTGCCAATAGGTGTCCCCTCCGGCTGCAGCCTCCTCGAACACACTAATTCTTTCCTTGTAATCCTCAACAGTTGCTTCGAGGGACTCAATTCGTGCTCGTAACATGCTTACTTCACGCTCTCTTTCTTGAAGCTCAGTGAAACCATTTCTGTGGCAGTACATTCGAAGTGAGTGTTCAACTTCCGCCACCTTTCCTTTTAATTCGCCATTCAGACTTTGGCTTTGCTCCAGACTTTGAATAGTGTCATCGTACAGTTTTGGCATCTCTAACAGTCTATTTCGGCTGCTCATAGACTTTCTTTTCCATACGGCGACGCTTTCTTTCTCATGATGGACAACTTGTTTTCCCTTGCTGATTTCTTGCCTGAGTCTTTCCTTTTCCTGATCAATGGCCTTCTTGGAAGACTGTTTTTCTTCTTCCATAGCCAACCAGCAGCTTTCTATCTCTTTCTCGATTGCTCTCTTGCTGATTTCCCGTTCTTCTTCCACCAAACGGATACCATTCATCCTTTCTCTTTCCACGGCTATGAATTGACTCCGGCTGGCCTTCTGTATTTTTGCTTGTAGTAGAAGGGCATCTTTTTGATAAAGAGCATTATTGTCGTTCAAATCTGCATTTAGTTTCTTCAACTGCCTAATGATGCCGTCCCGCTCGTCAACCTCTAAGCTTGCCGTATAGAGCTCGCTCGCATGTTGGGTCTGTTGGATGTCCATTTTCCTTTTAACTTCTTCGAGTTCATTCCTTAAGATGTCAGCTTCAGACGGTACCACCCTTGTAAGCTCTTCGAGTGACACTGCTGGTCCTAGCTCAGATTCGGGAATAACATTATTAACCCTCAAACGTCTCCAAAGATTGTAGTCAGGGGTAGTCATGTGCTCGGTATCTCCTTCCACGCTGGTCCGGTAACAATGGTCCCAGGCCCTCATGATGGTCTGAATTTTTCCTTTGAACTCCCCTTTGAAAAGAAATTCAGTTTGGCTTAATCCGGCGGTATTGGGAATGAACTGTCGTGATCTGAACTGTCGAGACACTAAAAGCGGAGCACAGGCGATCCCTCCATGCAATCCCAACATCATCAGCCAGTTGAAATCACCACAACTGTATAGAAAATAATTAACTTTACCGAGCCATGAGACCCTCCATGCTATGTCTTCATCTTGAATGTTCCTGAAGAAACTAGTCCACATTTTTGTTTTCAAAGCCTCTCGCCATTCCTTTGCTAAGTACTCCCGTAAAGGCGAAAAACCTTGGAAGGATATCCCCGACAGAACCCTCGTCGGTGTCTTCCACATGTGACTCTGAATCCATACTTGTAACAGCTGTGCGCATCCTCGAAAACGTCATTCTTCATGTTTCCGGCTAGCATTTAAGGAAATGAAAGTCTCGACCAAGATTACTGGTACTGGGTTTACTTTCCATTTTACCCGCTCAAATAAGTCCAGAATGGCTATGTCAATGTTCCCGAGTACTCTTGGAAAGATCACCAAGCCATATATTCCTAAGGCGAACAGGTCCATTTTCTTTGCCTCGTCTGGATGTGTCGGTATGATGTCCCGAATACTTTCCCATGCAAAAACTGTATTGTCTCCTCGGATCTGGTAGGCCATTAACCCAATCGCACTCATTCCCGCAAAGGTTTTGAGTTTCGCGCAGTGTAATTCTGATTCCTCGGAGGCTTCGCGAGATCCAATCTTCCCGAATGTTTTTCTGGTTAAGTAAAGCGAGTGTATTCTTCTCTTGTAGGCATCATGTCTTGCCCATTGAAGGTGAAGCGACAAAAAGCCGGATTCCGTAATCGGACTATAGCTCGGAGTAGGGGCTGGTTAATCCGAACATATAACACCGTAATGTAGCCATAACTATCGCAAAACAAGTCTTGTAGTCTTCGGTCCCATCTTTCCCAAATGCTTTGAAGATCCCATAGGTCGTTCTGTTGGAGACTCACATAGGTGTACCCTGCTATTACGCTGTTAGATTCGCAAACTGTCCCCTTGGATTTTCTCGTTGACCTCGACCAATGTCCGATCGACAAATTAAGCTATTCTTTCCTAAGACACCTTTTTTCCATGGTGAAAGACTTTCTGATCAGGCAAACCACTTGATCCAGTACCTTTATGTAATGCAAATGTATGATGTATGAAAAAAAAAAGCGAAAAGAAAACAAGTCAGTACCAGATAAAATTAATAAATATAAAAATAAAAGGACAAAATTAAACAAAATAAACACACAAAACAACCCTATTTATCCCGTCTGAAACACCTAAGGTTATCCGCATGGCTCTAAAAGGGTAGGTTTCTATATGTTCTCTACATGCAGTTTTGGTGCTAAGAGGTACCCAAATTGTCCTCGCTGTCCCCTACTAAGAGTAGCAAGGCCCCCGGTCATCACCCATTGTAGGCTCCTTTCAACCGGGTTCAATTCAGGGGACCCATTCGCTTATACCTATACGAAGGAATGATATCCTCACGAAAGTATAAGGTACTCGAGCCCCGAAGGTACTTGCTAGGCCCATACGGGAGAACGATATCTCCACGAAAGCATTAGCGTTTTCCCCCCACTTAAAAAAATGGGTTTATATGCCATATTTTAAATGCGTTACAATTATAATCGAATGTTACTTTAATAGTCACTTTAATCCAGAATTTCCAATATTAGTAAAGCGGTAATTATTTTAAAAAAAAGCTCGACTCTCATTTGTTTTTTTAAAAAACAAAAATATCCCCAGCGGAGTCGCCAACTGTAGCGATGTCTTTTTTTTATCGCTAAAAAAACGAGGGTGGTTTTCGAAGGATGTTTGAAAGATGTTTGTGATTTTTTTGGATATAAAATATTTATTCCGTGGGGTTTAAAAAAACCGCATTTTAAAAAAAATGGAGTCGCCACCGGCCACTTAGGTAGGCCGGACACCATAAAACCAGAGATTCAAAAAAATGGGTTCGGGAGTCGGTTACGGATGAGGAAGGATTAGCACCCCCACACCGCCCAAAATTGGTACTTTAATAATTACCGCTTTATTAATATTGGATTTTTCGGGTTAAAGTGACGATTAGTTTAAAATTCGGTCATAATTGCGAATAAATTTTAAAGGCCCCGTTATCCGAGAGTAAACGCCCAACCACTATCACTACGCCTGATACTGGCCCCGTTTACGCTCGGATAAAAGGGCACCGCATTAACAATTTATATACCATATGCAATCTTAGTGACAAAAATATAAGACATAGCAGATAATTTAAAAAACAGTAAATATTCACATAACAGAATATTAATCTAACATAAATAAAATACGTAATTAAAACACACATATACATACCAAGCTTAATGTTAGATAAAAGCAAACTTAACATGCCACAATAACAAGGTGGGAATAAATACATGTATAGACAAAAACACATATTTCAAAAAGTCATACATATTAGAAATAAAATATATTTTAACATATATGGAACAATATATTATACATAAAAAGAAGACACACTAACATGTAACCTAAAAAGCCAAGAGAACATACACATATACAAAAATACAAAACATGTCGTGTACGAGTCAACTAGAACATAACATGCTTAATACGAATAACCGAACAAAAGATACATAATCATTATAAACTTAACATACATATACATGTAAACATAAAAATACAAGGCATATACGAGGGATATAAAATAAGACAAAAGACTCCATTAACATATACGATTATAATACGAACATGAATATTTACATGGAAACAGGACTGAAATGAAAAAAAATAAAAGTCAGTGGCAGAAATTAAAGAACAATAATATGTAATTTAAGGACGAAAATGCGAAATAGACAGAACCTAAAAGGATCAAAATTGTAATTGGACCAAGGGGCAGACCCGAAATGAAAAGTTCAAAAATGCGGGATGGTTAAAGGGGTAATTTTACCATTTAAAAACTGATTCGGTGTAATTTAGGGACTGGATTGCAAGATTTTGAAATACAAAGGGGGACCAGAGTTGTAAATATACCATGCGGCGAGACAGAAGTAAAAATATTTAAAGGGCGGGGGGATTTATTACGTAATTTACCCATTTCACAAAATAATAACCCCTATAAAACCCCTTTTTTTAGGCCGGAACCAATTTTCCCCCCATTTGTTTCATTTTTCAGTTTTATAACAAAGCTCCCGTTCTTTGTTTTCTCTCAAACCTCCCCTGACGAACCCAGAATTCGGCGGCCGCCCGCCGTATTCTCCGCCGCTGACCGGCGCCGGCGAGCCTCAAAAACAAGCCAAAATAACCCCCATCTTACCCTCGACACGAATCCGAGGTTGGATTCAGAGGAAAAGCCTCCATTTGCCCTAGATCTAGGAAATACGAAACATAAAAACCCATTTTTTCAACCCAAAACGAAAACAAGAAGGGGTCTCCCACTCTTTTCAGTTCACCATATCCGGCTTGGGAAAGCCGAAATGGCTTATCACTGGTGAGGGGAGACCCACCGACGGCGATGGTAAGATTTCTAACCCTCGTTTTTTGTTTTCTATCTTTTTTGTATGCATGCAAAAAATAAAAAAGAGACGAGTATTTACCACTGGACTGACTTTTTGTATTTCTTTTCTTTCGATTACAACTTTGCTTGTTCGATTCCAACTTGTTATTACAAAATATTTGTTTCGTACATATATATGCCTGTCTTTGGTTTTGGTACAAGTAGTATAATATTTGCTTTTTCAGATCTGGACTGCTAATCTGACATATTTCTTTCTTGCTGTGTTTTGACATGTCTGAGCGCGGTGGTTGAAGATCGGCATGGTGCAGCATGGTGGTGGTGTGGGCTGTGTCTTCAGCCAGAGGCGTTCTCGGCCGTTAGATCAGATCTGATCTAACGGTCGGGATGGCTTGAAGGATGACTGCCCAGATGAAGCCTCGATTGGTGAAACGGCTCCAGATCGTGCCACGTGGGGCTCAGCAGTCGAGGGGTCAGAGCGCGTGGGGCTCACGCACGCATGGGATATCAAAGAGTCCGCGCGTGGACCGCACGCGCGCGTGGCACTTGAACGGTCCAGACGTGTAGTGCACGCGGCTGGCAGATATTTTTGCTCCTTGCTTGGATCGTGGCCGTTGGATCAGATCTTGATCCAACGGCCCATAGTCACATGCACCAAAAATAATTAGAATTAAATAGGTTTGGGTTTGGGCCAACCGGGCCTTGTAATAATATTAGATTTGTAATTGGACTCGGACTGTAATTCATTTATTTGGGTTTAATATATTTTTTTGGATTTTCATTTTATATTAGCCCAATAATATTAATAATAGTATAATTATAATAGTGATACACATACATACGTATATACCTATGCAAACATTAATTATAACATACCAGTATTCATACATATATAATCACACATAATTAACATAACATCTATACACATTAAACAAATACGTTCGTACTAACTATAGATACATGCGTGATGTGATTTATCAGATTAATACGTATATACATACATAGTTTATAATATACATGCACACATAAACTAATAACACTCATGCACATAATAAACATATAATATAATATGTATACATGCAACACTAATATGTATTTACAGATAAAAATGAGTGATTACATATATTATATTATATTATATTATATTATATTATATTATATTATATTATATTATATTATATTATATTATATTATATTATATTATATTATATTATATTATATTATATTATATTATATTATATTATATTATATTATATTATATTTATATTATATTATATTATATTATATTATATTATATTATATTATATTATATTATATTATATTATATTATATTATATTATATTATATTATATTATATTATATTATATTATATTATATTATATTATATTATATTATATTATATTATATTATATTATATTATATTATATTATATTATATTATATTATATTATATTATATTATATTATATTATATTATATTATATTATATTATATTATATTTATTGTTTATATATTTTAATTTTTTTGTGTTTTATCTATTTAATTTTGGTTCGAATAGGCCTTATGGTGACCCTCAACGGTGGTTGACCCGTATTATTTATGTCCCGTTTAGTGTAGTTTTAATTTTCGCCTTTTATTTACCGCATTTAATTCATCGCATTTTATTTTCCGCACTTTAAAATTTTATAATTTAATTTCCCGCATTTTTTTATGTTCGATCCTGTCCTTTTTCCGAATTTTTTTCCTTTTACGCTCTTTTGCCCGACCTAATCCTTTTTCCGGATCTTTCCATTTCCGCACTTATTTACGTTGTTCGCATTTATTTCTTGCATTTACCTTTATTTTATTTATTTGCCTATTTTTGTGACACACATAATTTTGGCATTCATTTAACCCCTAATTTAATTGTATATCCCACATCGTTAATTCATTAATTAATCTAACTTCTAAAAAGGAGATATTTATTAGTTCTGATATTTGTGTCATAACAGTCCGAGCTTAATGGATGTTGACCAAATATTCGAATTAATTTTTATCGTCTGAATGTAAATATTAAGATGGGTAAAATTTTGATAACTCATGACGTCATTTTTTAACTGTTTGCATCATGCATAAAGGTGATGTACTCGATTCAAATCGTAAATTAACACGACAGGTCTTATTTAATGTCGGTTTAATCTATGGTCCGATGTACAATCGCCCTTATCAATTAAATGGGTAATTAATTCAAACCCAGTAAATTGTTAAAGCCCGTTCAATTAAAGCCTATATTCAATTAAGAACAATTAATTAAATCCAATTTTGAATTTCAGTAATTTCCATCGATTAAAAGCAACGTCTATTTTGGTACTAATTTTCGGACGTGATTGGGGTGCTAATCCTTCCCCACACGTAACCAACTCCCAAACCGTTTTTCAAAAGAATCTTTGGTTTTATGGTGTCTGGCCTACCTTAGTGGCCAGTGGCGACACCAACTCTTTATTTTCAAAATAAAATACGGTTTTAAAACCAAAATCCCCTAAATTTCAAAAATCCCCCAATTTCCCCCCAAAAATCAATTTTCATCCACTTTTTCAAAAAAATTCAAAAAATTGCAAAAAAACTTATTTTCATTTTTAGCAATTTAGAGGGGTCGCTACACTATCCAAAAGCTTTCAAGTAATATTTAAAGTCTACTAGAGCTTATTTGCACATCTTTTCTTGTAAACACTTGGGTGTTCTAATTGTATTCATTTATTTCAAGTGTTTGGGGTTTGAGAGAGAGCTTAAATTATTGCAAACATCTACCTAGTGAGGTTTCTTAAGTTTTCCTATTTATTTTTAACTTTGAGAAAGAGTCTCACAAAATTTTGGGTATAAATCTTGGTGAGGGTTATAAGATTACTCCTTGTCCAAAAAGGAAAGACAAATTGAGTGAATTTGTGAAATCCTTAGTGTGGCCTCTAAGGTTGTGGATGTAGACTCCATTGAGGGGGTTGAACCATTCTAAATCTGTTTTGGAAAATTTTCATTCTTGCACTTTCCTTCCAATTCTTTTTAAATTTCCAATTCACACCCTCTTGGCCAATTTTGATTGTTCGATCAACTCAACAAGTGGTATCAGAGCTTGGCTTAATTGAAGGTCTTACAACCCATTGAGAAGATCTTAGAAGAGTTGAACCGTCATCTACGACAAACTCGTATGAGAACTTCTACAAATCTTGACAAAGATGAATGAGGTAAATATGTTGATCTTAAACTTTATAGATCCATGATAGGTTATTTGCTTTATCTTACTACAAGTAGACCGGATATTATGTTATTGTTTGCTTGTGTGCTAGATTTCAAGCTAGTCCTAAGGAATCTCATTTACATGCCATTAATAGAATCTTTAGATACCTTAGAGATACTCCTAGTTTAGGTTTTTGGTATCCTAGAGACTCATCCTTTAGTTTGCATGCTTATTCGGATACAGATTATAGAGGTTGTAAGATAGATAGAAAGAGTACCTTTAATACTTGTCAATTCCTAGGAAAGACGCTTATTTCATGGTTTCCTAAGAAGCAACATAGTATTGCACTATCTACCACCGAGGTGAAATATATTTCGGCTGTTAGTTGCTGTGCTCAAGTCATATGGATGAAACAACAACTCTTAGATTATGGATTGATGTAGGTATCATTCCTATTAAGTATGACAATACTAGTGTTATTTTTCTCACTAGAAATCTCATCCAACATTCTAAAACCAAACATATAGAAATAAGACACCATTCCATTAGAGATCATGTCTTAAAAGAATACGTAGTTCTAGAATTTGTAGATACCTTGCACCAAGTAGCGGATATTTTTACAAAGCCTTTAGATAAGGAACGCTTTTGGGCTCTTAGGAGAGAGCTAGTTCCTACAAACCTTTCTTGAACCTTAGAGCATTTTAGCTTTCAATACTTGCTTGAATTTGTTTAAAATCCATGCTTTTGTGATTTTCTCCTTGATGCTTTTATTTAAATAGTTAGAGGGAGTATGTACTCTTGGTTTCCTATATATTTATGCTCATACATCTTTCATATGCATTTAAGGTCATATATGTTGCATTTTTGGGTCCTTTGCAGCCAGATTTGACCAATTGGTGAAGAGGGTAATGGTACAGGGTATCACATACTAGTACGAGATTCTTCATAGGAATCGGTACTGGTAAGCCAGTGCCTATACGCGTATTCAAGGATCGGTATAACCCAGTCGGTATTGATACTTGGTGTTCTGGTAAGCGAAATACCATACCGGTACGTGTGGGTCTAGGGCTTTAAATAGGGCAGATATCCAAATTTTTCCCAATTCATTCAAACTTAAACCCTAAAACTATCGTTTCATCTCAATTTTCATCCAAATCTTCCAATTTTTTCACCATTCATCTTCAAATTAGCTTGGGTTTTCAACAAATCTCTTAAAGATTCATCCTCTCATCATCAAATTAGTGCATGATCATCAACTCATTCATCCATTCTTCAAGGTAAAACCCTAGTTTTCTAATTTCGAATAAATATTATTTTGTATAGTTTTAGGATTGAATCTAGTATAATAGTTTTATATAATTGTATAGATTCAATCTTTCACAATTTTTTTTTCCAAAAAATCATTTTTTTTCAAAAAATCCTTTTTTATTCGAATATATATACATATACGTATACATATACATATTTTTACTTATTTTTTTACATTAAATTTTATACTTGTACAAATATTTTTCTTATATACTTGAATAATCTTTCACAATCCTATATTTACATATATTTTTTTAGTTACAATTTTTTTTCATACCTTGAACATTGGTTGATGATATTGGATTTATTTTTTGATGAATTGCATACATGGTTACTATTTTGTTTTGCAAGGGGTAATTTTTAGTGTCTAACCCATTTTTAATCTCAAATCCTTATCCGTTTTAAAAAATGGGTCCACGTGCCAAATGCCCTAGAACCGGTGCCTCTAGTTCTTCTAGCACTAGTTCCCGCCCCAATTTTTTCCGCCATCTATAACCAAATCATTAATGAACAAGGTGTTCAAAACCAACTCGACAATTTTAAAATGCTTCAAAATTTTACTATCCGTCGTAAGCGAGTTGTAGATTATACATACACGACTTTCGATGCCTTTGGTTTTAAATATCTTGATTTGACGAGGTAAAGGAAATTCCTTTACTCTTTACAAATTTTAGGTGTTGTTTACAAAACCCTTTTCCAAATTTTTTACTATAATTCTAGGTGTATCCTAAACGAAGCCAAAACTGAAACCATTGCTCTTGAGTCCTATGTCATGGATAAGAAGTTTTGTCTTGATTCCAAAATATTAGATGATCACCTAGGTTTAGAAGATGTGGGTGTAGATGATGAAACCAAATTTCCATCATTTCATGCTCCACGTTCCTCAATCAAAGTCCTTGAAGCCCATGAACGTTTTTTTCACCTTCACATCACTTGGTGGTTTCTCGAGGCTGTATGGCATCGAGCCTCACTCCAAGTTTGTAGTATGATGTATATGTTTTCTTTGTGAGATTTGATGCATCTATTGTTGCTATGTGTTTAGGCAACTAGAGGTAGTGCTACTTGTTGTTAAGTTTATGTCATGTCGTCATCTCTAGATGCATGCTCATGTTTATGATTTGCATGAAGCATGGTTGAGTGGAAGTCTATCCACTAAGCTTGTTAGCACATCGTTCGAAATTGTTGTTTTCGTTCACAGGTTAGTAGGTTGGCATGTAACATTAGAGGAGCACAATCGGAGTAGGATTTCAGCATCGCTTCATCATAGTACAATGCTTGAGGCCCAATGTAAACATTTTCAAATATTTATCCATGTTTAAATTATTTGGACTTGATGGATTTTGTGGAAATTGGGTTGTGGTTTGGGTTAAACTAGGTTGAAAATTTATTATAGTAGGTCAGGCTTGAGGCATAATGTGATATTCGAGTTGATGGTGTTACATTTATTGGTATTATAGCCTAGGTTTAGCCGATTCTAGGAAAGTCTTGGGGTGGTCTAGAGCGGTAAATAGGTGTCTAGTGAATACATTGCCCATAAGTCAAATCTGTACTCATTTAAGTTAAAATTAGATGGTGTAACCTTGTAGTTTTCTTGCGAAGAATTCAGTATAACTAGAGAACACATGATCACGATGAAAGTCTTGGTTCTAATTAGTAGGACTAAATGAAGAGTATGTCCCAGACACGAAGGATGAGCTGGAAGGCGAGAGTGCTCGAGGGGTGAACTATTTCACCCATCTACAACGTGCCTTTCATTGTATTGTGAGGGCAATTCCTAGGCCTTAAACTATTCCTCGAGAGACACCGGTAGTGTGAAGGATTTTCTTAGGTCGAGGCAAGATGGCCCAGTGGAAGTAGATCAGTGTTTACATGATATGCAATGGATTCTTCTCAAAATGCAACTTGGGTTGGAAGATAAGTTGGTGTGCATCACTTCTCTTCTAACGGAGAATGCTCGAGCATGGTGGGAAATAATAGAGTTGGGATGACGTCTCAACTAACTGACATGGAAAGATTTCCTTGAAGAGTTCCAAGGGAAGTACATTGGTGAAGCTCATATTGATAGCTTGAGATCGATTCAATAATCTAGTTTAAGGGAATCAGTATATATTCAAGTATGAACAAGAGTTTCTGCAGCTTAGCAGGTTTGCCCAAATTTGATTACCACTGAGAAACTGAGATGCAAGAAGTTCTAACAAGGTCTAAAGAAAGAGATTTAGATGTATTTGACTGTCGACCCAATGATAATGTTTTCTGAGTTAGCCACGAGATCTAAGGCACTTGATCAGGTGGGTGGCATGTCTTATGGACAAAGCTAGAGGTATCAAACAAGAATACGAGGTCGAATTGTAGATCAAAATCTATAGGAAGCCCTCATCGTTATTTTCTATGGTGAGTTCTGTAGGTTCACAAAGGAGTACGGGAGAACCCATGTATGACCAGTGTAGACGCAATCACTGTGGTGAGTGTTAGGGAACATCTAGAATATGCTATGGTTGTTGGTTACCGGATCACTATGTGAGAGATTATCCAAAAGCACTAACACCAATTCAGTTTAAACTTAGTGGACCGCTTATTCGGCTTAGAAAGGTTGAGGCTTTACTAGAGGAAGAGCGAGCCACGTGTCTAGACAGCAGAATGAGGGTACTGTTCGGTCTACTACTAGGACACTAGTGAGGTAGTATACAGTTAAGGGTCGGGAGTATTACGAGGCTACCAACGTCATCTCAGGTATATTTACCTTATTTTCAGTTCTTATTGTTGCTTTAGTAGATTTGGGGTCTACCTATTCCTATATTCATAGTGGGATTTCTCGTCAGTGGGGTACTCCCGCTGATGACCTCGAGGTAGAGGTTCATGTAACTAGTATGTTAGGAAATGATATCTTGGTGGACAAGGTGTATTGAAGGTTTTTGATTGAGGTTTAGGGTTTGATATTTTTGGTTGATTTGATGGTGTTACTATTTTAAAAGTTTGATGATATCTTAGGGATGGATTGGTTGTTTGAGCATGACGCAAGTTTGGGTTGTAGGGCAAAGAGTCTTAAGCTTCATGGTTCAGACGGGCCAAGCTAGTAGTGGAAGATGATATAAAATATTATCTTCTCAATGTGGTGTTGGCATTGGTTACAAAAAATATGATTCAGCAAGGTTGTGAGACCGTCTTGGCACACGTGGTTGATACAAGAATTGAGATTTTGATGTTTGGAAGCCTTTAGACCGTTAGAGAGTTCACTAACATATTCCTAGAAGAATTACCCAAGCACCACCTGATCGCGAGTTAGAGTTTCAGATTGAGGTTATGTTGGGTAAGGTACCGATGTCCATTGCTCCTTATCGCATGGAACTAAAAGAATTGAGAGAATTAAAGAATCAGATTCAAGAGTTGTTAGAGCTGGGATTTATCCGACCTAACATCTCACCTTGGGGTGCACCGTTCTTATTTGTTAAAAAGAAAGATGGTTCGATGTGGTTATGTATTGACTATCGTTTGCTCAACAAGGTGACGGTGAAGAACTGATATCCTCTCCCAAGGATAGATGCCATGTTTGATCAGTTGAAAGGTGCTATCGTGTTCTCAAAGATGGACTTGTGGTTGGGATATTACCAGATAAAGGTAAGGAATGGGGACATCCAGAAAACTGCTTTTAGGACGCAATATGGCCATTATAAGTTGCTGGCGATTCCCTTTTGGCTTACCAACGCACCTATAACTTTCATGGATTTGTTGAATATGATCTTTTAGCCTTACCTTGATAAATTTTTGGTGGTCTTCGTTGATGATATTTTGTTATAATCAAGTTTAGAGGACGAGCATGATTATCACCTTCATATTATCCTTCAAACCTTGAGGGAGAGACAACTTTATGCCAAGTTAGTAAGTGTGAGTTTTGTCTTTTTGAGGTGGCTTTCTTAGGCCACATCATTGTAGTGGATAAGATTTGTATGGATTGGCAAAAGATTTAGGCAATGTTAGAGTGGAAACCACCCAGGAATATTTTGGAGGTCTGTAATTTTCTTAGACTTGCTGATTATTATCGTTGCTTTGTAAAGGGTTTTTCTATTATAATTGCTCCCATGAAAATTTTGTTGCAAAAAAGAGTTCCATTTGAGTGGAATTAGAAGAGACAACAAAGTTTTGAACAATTGAAGGCTTATCTGATGGAAGCCCCAGTTTTGACGTAACCCAAACTGGGTAAAGACTATGTGGTGTTTAGTGATACTTTTTGACGGGCATGGTTGTGTTCTCATACAAGATGGTAAGGTGGTTGCTTACGCTTTGAGACAACTCAAGCCTCTGACCGTAATTACCCTACACATGATTTAGAGTTTACGATAGTGATCTTCACATTGAAGATTTGGAGGCACTACTTGTACGGAGAAAAGTTTTACATTTACACTGATCATAAGAGTTTAAAGTATCTGTTCATCCAGAAAAAGTTGAGCCTAAGGCAAAGAATGTGGACTGACCCGCTTAAAGATTATGATTGTATTATAGAGTACGATCCTGGTAAGGCTAATTTTGTGGCCAACGCTTCGAGTAGGAAGTCTATGTCGAACTTGAGGGCAATGTTTGCCCGCTTGAAGATGACCGAGTATGGCGGGTTTTTAGCCGACCTTCGTGTATAGCCTACCTTAGTGCAAGAAATCAAGAGAACTCAAGTGTTAGATGAAGAGTTGGTGTCAAAGATAGAGCTAGTTCAGCGAGGAGAAGCACCAAGTTTTGATGTACGAGATGGTGGGATCTTATACTTTAGAGGTCGGTTGTATGTTCCAGCCTTGGAAGATTTGCGAGACTAGATCCTTTATGAGGCGTATCACAGCCCGTTTGCTATGCACTTGAGCAGCAACAAGATGTATCGGGACTTACATCCCTTCTATTGGCGGCCTAGCATAAAGAGAGATGTGTCATAATTTATGACTAGCTTGTTAGCAAGTTAATGCCGAACATCAGGTTTGCTTCAATCCATTCATATTCAATAGTAGAAGTGGGATTGGGTGACCATAGATTTTGTGACAGGCTTTCTGTTGACCCAAATAAAGTATGATGTCATTTGGGTGATCGTGGATTGTTTGACCAAGACCGCTCATTTCTTACCTGTGCGTATGGATTTCACGCTTGAGAGATTTGCATAGATGTACATCCAAGAAATTGTAAGATTACATGGGATGCCATGTCGATCATCTCAGATAGAGATCTCAAGTTTACATCAACACTTTGTAAGGAGATTCAGGAAGCTTTGGGCACCATGTTGCATTTCAGCACTGCTTTTCATCCTTAGACTGATTGTCAGTCCGAGCGAGTTATTTAGATTTTGGAGGATACGTTGTATTGTTTCATCATCAATTTTGAGGGGAGTTGGGAAGAACATTTTCTTCTAGTTGAATTTGTCTATAAAAATAGCTTCTAATTGAGCATTAAGATAGCTCCTTTTGAAGCCTTGTATGGGTACAAGTGTAGAACACCCTTATGTTGGACAGAGCTAAATGATAGCAGGATTGTGGGATCAGATTTGATTAAGCAAATCAACGAAAATGTTCATATCATCAAAGAAAGATTGCAAACAGCTTTTGACAATAGAAAGCTTACACGAACATGAGGCGTAAGCATGTTGAGTATTAGGTTGGTGACAAAGTGTCACAATGGAAAAGAGTAATCCATTTTGGATGGAAGGGTAAGTTGAGTCTGAGGTTAATTGGGCCATATGAGATCTTGGAGAGAGTCGAACCCGTAGCTTACCGATTGGCTTTACCCTCGGAGATGGCACGCATTCACGACGTCTTCAATGTCACCATGTTGTGGTGTTACCTTTTTGACCCTTTCGCATGTTATTCCACTTGATGAGATAGAGAACAACACTGATTTGACCTATGAAGAGCATCTGATAAGGATTCTAGAAAAGGGAGTTAAAGAGATAAGAAACAAGTGTATACCCCTTGTGAAAATGTTACGGAGGAATCGTTGCATTGAGGAAGCCAGTTGAGAAACCAAGGAGGACATGAAGTTGTTTTATCCGCATCTTTTTCTTTAGGTAAATTTCAAGGATGAAATTTTCTTTTAGAAGGGGAGAGTTGTAATAACCATGATTTGAAATCCAACAATCAATTCACTCGAGTCGTGGACTATGTGTTTTGGGTCAAGTATTGGACCTATTGAGTGCTCAAGGACACCTTTGTGGGCTCGATTCTAGTTTTGTTGGGCCTATGTTGGGACCAAGGTGAGATAGGGGAAAGAAAGGAGGGGTTTATGTTGCAATAACCTTTTTTTCAAAATAAGGTTGATCTCCCATTAAACCCTTTGCATAAAAAGAGGTGAATGATTTCACCATTGTCTCCTTGTCTTCTTCGCTCTTCATATCTCTCATCTTTTAAAACTCCTACACCTAAAGAAATGTTGAATCTTGGCCATTTTGCGTTTTGAGCAGAGTAGGAGGTGGAATTTCATAATCTTCATTCAAGGATCTATAAGAAGATGTAAGGTTGGTCAAATACAGTGGAGAGTTGAGAAAATAAGTTTTGGTGGCAGTTGGAAAAGACGAATAGGAAAAGAAGATTTAACCCAATTTCTTGCTGTTAAATTATAACTTTATCATCCTTATTTCTTCTATCAATGTTGTAATTCGTTTCAAAACATTTGGTTGTAGTGAGGGAATTTGGAGAATCTTCCAAATAGCAAGGGAAGAAGAAGAAGAATTGAGGATTTGAGCAAGGAGCTACATTTCCAGCTTTGGGATAAATGTTAGTATAACCGTAACTCCTTTGTTTCATGCACATCCCAAGGATGATGTCTTGTTTGCCCAGTTTTGGTGTTTAGGGTTGTTTGGGTGTTTTTGGGTGGGTGAGACTCTTCAATGGTATAACTCAGATTTGGTGTTAAAAACATGTAAAAATGGTAGTAAGCAACCCTAAATAACTCTCATAAACTGTAAGATCGAGCTAAGGGGTTGGTATAGGGGTTTTGGGAACCATTTCCCTAGTCTAGGAAGCCATTTATGCGCTTCAGTATATGTACGCGAGGAGCTCATACTGGTACCCTAGTGTTATGGGTTAATGAATATTGTTCATTCAAGATGGTCTGAGAGAGGGGTATCGATAATGTGTTCAACCTGTACTGGTACATCATATGAGATTGTATCAATACGGGTCGACTCGTACCGATATGCAAAGGCTTGGAAAATTCTTGTAAGCCAAATTGGTATCGGTGAGTGAGTATTGGTACCCAAGGGTACTGTACCGGTACGTGAGGGCCAGTTCCAGTACCAACTGGGCATTCTGTCCAAAAATGTTGAGGTTGATCCAAAGGGGCTGAAAAATTATGAGATGGGATTCGGATACCCAGAAAGCATGTTAATAGCTCTTTAAAGAACATGCATTTCCCCTCAATTTATAGGTCTTATTATCCCCACATTGGCATCCATTACATCCATTTCTGCATTTTCATGTCTATTTATGCATATTTTCTAACTTAGTTCATGTGGCTCAAGTTTTGTATATTTCTGCCTATTTTGCGTTGTTGTCGATGCATTACTAATGTCCTTGCAGAGGTTGTTTTCACCACTGCAGCCAGTTCGACACTGTATCTGCCAGCTGTCCAGGCTACTTAAGGATAAGGACAAATATGCTAGCAATCTAGTTTGTTACAACAAATTTTGTATGACGCTTGGCACGCAAATTGTTATCTTCAACCTTCGAGCTTATTTCTAGAGATTCAAAGTGATGTAAGGTAGATCTATCCAAGGAAATGAGGAGTCTAGTGCAGAATTGAGGAAATACCTTGTTATCTTCTTAAACTTCTCTTTGTTTTGATGTTGTTTTGGAGATTTACTTGTATTTACACTCGTATTGACTATGGTTTAATTTTCTGGAGCTTGTTGAACTTGTTTAAACTATTTTTTTAGTTTAATACATTTCTGTATTAGCTTTTTCTTAAGCTTTAATTGTTGGATTTGATTTACGTTTTGTATGAGAGTGTTAAAACAAGACACTAAAATCGAAGGATGCAGTGATGAGTTAGATTAACAAGTTCTTGTAGCGAAAGTTGTTTGGATGCAACAAAAGTTGATCCACTCATTCAAGGGGCTTTAGACTTGACTTACAATGAAAGTTAAAGCCGATCTTTATCCCTGAGTCGATGGTTGATGGTTAAATGGAAGCTAATACTCAATCTTACCACTACATCGCTGATTAAACCAATTCTTACCTCGTAGTGCACTTGATCTTTCTGCCGTGCTGAGCCAAGGAGATCTAGGCTTTATTCTCATTAGTCTCTATCTTTTATTACTTTATGCTATTGCTATCACATTTAATCATTTAATTTCCTTTTTATTTTGCTTTTTCAACTACCATTGCACCGTGACTACTACTATCTCTGTATTGTATTGTAGTCACATAAGTATAAGCGTAATACACCATCCTCGTGGGATCGATATTCAAATAGAATTTCCTTGTTTCTATTCTTCCATCATTAGTGTAGCTTTCGCTAAATAGTGTGACATTTTCACATCGATCAAGTTTTGGCGCCGTTGCCAAGGATGGCGTTATTATGTCCTTATGTTTCTGCTGGCAATTTTGTTTTCTTTTTTTTAAGTTTGTAGTTGTTTCTAATAGTTTTATTTTTGTTTTTTCTTTTCTTTTTATTACTTTCTTTAGGTTTTGTATGACCAGAAGTGTTACTGCACCACTCTACGTACCAGATCTAGAAGTTGAAACAACTTTTAGAAGAAGGATTCGTGAAAATAGTGGAATGGCCAGACAACCAAACAATAATGAGGGAATTCTTCAAGCTCAAGAAAACCCACTACTGCACCCACCAACCCAAAACAAAACAACATGTGAGGTTATTGTTCCCCAGTTGGATGATTTACAACTAGGGATTGTTAGACCTCCTATTCAGGCTGGGAAGTTTGAGTTGAAGCCGGTTATGTTCCAAATGCTCAACTCTAATGGGCAGTATGCAGGGTTGCCACATGAAGACGCTCGGGAGCAATGTGTTCCTAATGATGCCTTACAGATGCAATTGTTTCCCTATTTATTGTAGGGTAGAGCTCACACATGGTTTAGAGGATTACATGTCGGCTCTATTACTTCATGAAATGATCTTGCAACAAAATTTGTTATACGTTTTAATCCACTGACAATGAATTCGTGCCTGAGGAATGACATTACGGCCTACTATTAGTTAGATGATGAGACTCTTAACACTACATGGGAGAGATATAAGTCTTTGTTGTGACGATGTCCCAATCATGGTATTCAACAAGAAACTCAGCTCGAAATCTTTTATAATGGGTTGAATGCAGCCACAAGACATCTTGTTGACGGGTCTTCTAATGGTCTATTAATTGATTGCACCTACAATGCTAATGTTGGTGTATTAGAGCAATTTGCTTAGAATGATTCACAATATCCTATCTCAAGGGCTACGTTATACAAAGCTGGATCGAGAGTGTTTGAGCTTGATGATCTATCTTCTCTAAAGGCTCAAATTTCTACTTTGGAGAATAAAATCAAGAATATGGATGTGGCAAGTGAAGTTGCTCTTATCCAGTTAGCTCAACAAACAACTACCCATGTGTTTTCTTGTGATATTTGTGGCGAGAACTATATCTTTGAGGATTGCCCACAACATGTAGAAAATGCTAGTTATGTCAGCAACATGCGAGGCAACAACATAGGTACGTCCTACAACACAAGTAATCGAAAGCCTTGGAGTAACTCTAATCCTACACATAACCAATGAGTATTTCACTCTGGGAACAACTCTTTTCAAGTGAATTCTAGTGTGCGTCAAGGAAATTTTGGATACTCACAGCAACAGCTTAGGCCACAGACTCCATTACAACCACAACAGAATCAGATGCAACCACAACAGATTACATCACATTCTTAGCAATCACAGTTTGGTATGCAATCACAATATGGTGCACCATCTCAGGCTCCATCTCAGATGAGTCACTATGTCCCATCAAGTATCTCTTATCCATTTTCCCTTCTTGAAGAGATGATGCGTGATCACTTGTCTCACACTGAAGCGATAGTACAAGGTCATTCTTCATCAACACGCACTTTGGAAGCTCAATTAGGATAGTTAGCTACTAACATGAATTCTAGACAGTCGGACACACTAGTGGTGAACACCACTAGAAAAGATTGGCCCTCTCGTCTAGATGATGCATTATGGGTCAGTAGAGCTTGAGCACAAGGCCTTGTGGGCTCTTAAACAAGTCAACCTTGATTATGAGACAACAAGAAAGAAACTTTTGCTAGATATAATCGAATTAGAGGAAATTTGACGCAGCGCCTATGAAAATGCTTCTATTTAAAGATTATTTTGCATTGACAATTTGAAGCTGGACAGTTGGTTTTTGTAACCCCCTTAACCTGGTCTAGCCAAAACCAAGCTAAAAGGACTATATTAGGTTTGCCGAAGCAAAACTCGAACTAATAACCTAAACTGAGTCTGTTTTTTTCTTTTTATCTTATCTAAATGCATTAATTTAGATCCTAGGGTGATCTTGCAACAGTGGATACGTTAGCAATGTAATCAGATTACCAAACAGAGTTCAACTGGTCAAACATGCACTTTAGGGACCAAAATATAATTTCTACAAATTATAGGGACTTATTTAATTTTCAAGTTACCAAACCGTAATTAGTCAAGTTTCATGCCCAGATATAAATTTTCAGCTTAAATTGAGCTTCCAAACTCATATAATTGCATACATAAGATTTAGGGACTAAAACGCACAATATTCGAACTCCAGTAAGCAAAAAACTAAGAAACATCGATGTGTACCGATAAGGACATGCCCGTATCGATACGGCCTAAACAACATAATGGCTCTGCATTCCAATACTTGAAACCCCGTATTGATATAGTGTGTCAAACAAACCCGTACCGATAGGTTCCACCCCTATACCTATCCCTTAAGAAATATTTTCGAAAACTAGATTCTAGTAGCTAAAGAGCGTACTGGTACGGGAACACGTGTACTAAAACTAGTGTATAATTCCCTCTTAGTGTATCGATACGGTGGCTATACGTACTGTTGCGCGTAATAAGTGCTACGCAATTGTGCAAGTATACACATCGCAAGTTATAGCATAAAAGATATTGTCTCCACAAGGATTGGTTCCACTTCAAGAATCTAATCTCTTGCACTGTAAAAAGTAAAAACACAAGTAGAAGATTGTAGGAGTTTTAACTAACAACTAAACTAAGAAAGCAAATAAGTACAAGAAGATGTAATTAAATGAGAGAGAATAGGCCAGGTTATCATGAGTTGAGGAGTGATAGCCGATTGGATCGTCTTGGTAAAAGAGTGCAAGGGCAACTCAGTTGTCGTGGCAACTTGCACAACGGGGTTGCCTTGGCAACTAATCGATGGTTACCTGGGCGACTAGTTGGGCAACTACTTAGGCGTCTGGGCAGCAACTTCAAGATTCGACAGAGTGTTCTTCAATGGTTTCTTCTTATCCCTAAGTTGAAACTATAGCTATTTGTGCATGCCTTGATAATACATCCCTGCGTGAATCAAGGGTGAACAACAACCAATCTTGCGCTCCTCTTAGCCGTTGAAATCCTTAACTTATTCCTAAGCCGAATTAATCTTCACCATCAATAGATTGAATAAAGATCATACTTATTCGTTTCTTGAATCTAACTCTCCTGATATTAGATGAATAGATGAAGTTACGAGATCCTCTCCCAATTCACTCGCAAACAAGAATAAGAACCAAGAATGAATAAACCTTGAATAGAAAAGTGCAAACTCTTATTACCTAAACAAAATCCAATTGTTTCTTACAACCACAAAACACAATAACCTTAGCCAAATAGATCTAGTTCATGGCTAGGTTCCAAAGAAACACAAGACAAAGAATTTCTAGCATAAACCTAATAGAACAAGGAAAGAAAAAGATGAAGAATGGATGAAGCCTTGTAGTCGGTATCTCCCCCTTGAAGCTTGTCGAAAATTCTCTCCTCTCTCCCCTTTTGAGTTGATGGCATGGCCTTTAATTTATAGGGCTAGGTCAAAGTCTTTCTTTGAGGAGGAAGTTAAGTTGGAATTAAATTATATTTAAAGAATATAATTCTTTATTATATTTATATTCCGTCTAGAACTTCTCCTATCTTCTTGGGATTTAATTCCTCTTTAACCTCTTCATGGAAATCAAACTCCTTTTGGATTTAGCTTTGCTCCATGTCATCTTGGGCTTGTCTAGTCATCAATTTCGACTACCATATCACCTTATTCTTTGTCGAAAATTGCCCTGGAAACTAGCTCGGCATCTCCTTCATGCATTGCCCTAGCAACTAGCTCGGCATCTCCTTCATGCATTACCCTGACAACTGGTTCTAGCCTTGCTTTGGCAAGTGATTCTGCACACACACACAAAAACACACCAAAGCAACATCTTTTCCCACAAAAATCACCAAGTTATATAATCAAGCTCACATATGGAAAGAAACATGAATTAATGCATGAATGATTAATTATGCAACTAATATGAGCCTAAGTCTAACAATAATATGAGTAAAAAGGGTAAGAAAAATAGTACTTTTGAACACTTATCACACCCCCAAACTCGAACTATTGCTTGTCCTCAAGCAATGCAAACTAATAATTACCTGCCAAGACTTCAATTTTCACAAACTTAGCTTTGAACTTGATTTCAATTCTCAGAAGCGGGGCACAAAGTATGATTGTCTTTTCATTTTTCGAAAAACTTTAGGAGTTACTCGGAATCAAACTATAATGCTTGTGAGTGTGTGTGGAGTTGTGTGCAAGTCGATTTTTCAGATTTTATGCAAACAAGAGGTTTTCAAATTACTTCATTGGATTCTTTTTAACATGTTTTAACTAGAGCCGGTTTCGGGCACCTCTAGTGTTTTGTTTTTAGTTTTTTAAAGCTAATTAATTTATTCGACTAGAGCCGATTTCTGGCACCTCTAGCGATCAATTTTTATCACATACTAGAGCCAATTTCGGGCACCTCTAGTGATCAATTTTTAGTGCATACTATAGCCAATTTCGGGCACCTCTAGCATTCATCTAATTTTTTATTCTAATCCCCCAACTTTTTAGCTATCAACCTAATTTCGCTAGAACTCCTTAAACCAATCAAGCCACAACAATGTTTCATCAAGTTTAGCATCAATAGATTGAATCAAGGGTGAACAACAACCCTGCGTGAATCAAGGGTGAACAACAACCAATCTTGCGCTCTTCTTAGCCGTTGAAATCCTTAACTTATTCCTAAGCCGGATTAATCTTCACCATCAATAGATTAAATAAAGATCATATTCATTCGTTTCTTGAATCTAACTCTCCCGATATTAAATAAATAGATGATGTTACGAGATCCTCTCCCAATTCACTCGCAAACAAGAATAAGAACCAAGAATGAATAAACCTTGAAAAGAAATGTGCAAACTCTTATTACCTAAACAAAATCCCATAGTTTCTCACAACTACAAGACACAATAACCTTAGCCAAATAGATTTAGTTCATGGCTAGGTTCCAAAGAAACACAAGATAAAGAATCCCTAGCATGAACCTAATTGAACAAGAAAGAAAAAGATGAAGAATGGATAGAGCATTGTCGAAATCCTCCTTGCCCTTGATGTTGTCGAAAATTCTCTCTTCTCTCCCCCTTGGAGTTGGCAGCTTGGTGATCTATTTATAGGGCTAGGTCAAAGTCCTCCTTTGAGGAGGAAGTTAAGTTGGAATTAAATTATCTTTAAAGAATATAATTCTTTATTATAATTATATTCCTTCTAGAACTTCTCCTATTTTCTTGGAATTTAATTCTTCTTTAACCTCTTCATGGAAGTCAAACTCTTTTGGGATTTAGCTTTGCTCCATGTCATCTTGGGCTTGTCTAGTCATCAATTTCGACTACCATATCACCTTATTCTTTGTCAACAATTGTCATGGCAACTGGCTCGGCATCTCCTTCATGCATTGCCCTAGCAACTGGTTCTAGCCTTGATTTGGCAAGTGATTCTGCACATACACACAAAACACACCAAAGCAGCATCTTTTCCCACAAAAACTACCAAGTTATGTAATCAAGCTCAACGATGGAAGGAAACATGGATTAATGCATGAATGGATAATTATGCAACTAATATGAGCCTAAGTCTAACAATAATATGAGTAAAAAGGCTAATAAAAATAGTACTTTTGAACACTTATCACACCCCCAAACTCGAACTATTGCTTGTCCTCAAGCAATGCAAACTAGTAATTACCTGCCAAGACTTCATTTTTCATAAACTTAGCTTTGAACTTGATTTCAATTCTCAGAACCAGGGCACAAAGTATGATTGGCTTTTCATTTTTCGGAAAACTTAGGAGTTACTCGGAATCAAACTATAATGCTTGTGAGTGTGTACAGAGTTGTGTGCAAGTTGATTTTTCGGATTCTATGTAAACAAGAGGTTTCAAATTACTTCATTGGGTTCTCTTAACTTGTTTTAACTAGAGCCGGTTTCGAGCACCTCTAGTGTTTTGTTTTTATCTTTCTTAAGTTAATTAATTTATTCGACTAGAGCCGATTTCGGGCACCTCTAGCGATCAATTTTTAGCACATACTAGAGCCGATTTTGGGCATCTCTAGCGATCAATTTTTTAGCACATGCTAGAGCCAATTTCGGGCACCTCTAGCATTCATCCAATTTTTATTCTAATCCCCCAATTTTTTTTTTAATTATCAACCTAAGTTCACTAGAATTCCTTAAATCAACCAAACCACAACAGTGTTTCATCAAATTTAGCATCATAGTAAAATTCTAAGTTTTTCCATGGTTATCACAGAATAAAAATTCTATCAGTTAAGTGCATTGGCAGAGTCATCATCGGAAATTCATCAAATTTAGGCAATTCTTGTTCCAACTAAAGGCATGGCAAGCAATTTATGTATCCTAAATGCAATACTTAAGATGAATGCAACTAAACATGGTAACTACTAATAACAATCCCCCCCCCAAACTCGAGTGAGGCATTGTCCTCAATGCATGCATTAAAGAAAAATAAAAATAACGAAAAATAAAATGTAAACGAGGACTTAGTCCGAGAGTTCATCGTCATGGATGATTAGTTTCCTTTTGGTCGGTGTCTTGATTCTCTTGCTTGAACCCGATGGTTGTTTCCTTGTTGCCGATGGTGGAATCGATCCTCGTACGGTGTTGTCCTCGTTTTCCTCTTCATCAATGTCATTGGCTTTTCGCTTGGAGGATTCAATTGGTGCGATCTTTGTTGGTCCAATGGAGGACTCGTCTAAATCTAAAAAATCACACAATGATTTCGTACGAGTTGATTCGGGCATAGGTGCTTTACCTTTGGATTTTGCAGCGGTTGTCGAGATGTCTTTAGCTTTGGTTGCCGTGGCATCTACTTGGGCAGGCACGGTGTAGGTTTTCGCGGCATCATTTGTTGCGGTTGCCGTGGCGGCTGCTTCATTGGTTTCCGTGGCAAGGATCTCGGCCGGAAAGATTGGGAACGACACGAGGCTGTCCGAGTACTTTTCTAGGATGACTTGAGTGATTGCATTGTTGTGCTCCTTCATGTGCCGCATGAACATTAGTTGCCGGCCTTCAATTTGCCTAAGATGGCTCGCCAATGGTTGCAAGAGTGCTTTAAAGTGTATCGGGGTTGATGGCCGAGTTGCCCGGGCATTAGGTGCTTGGGCATTAGGGGTTGCCGAGGCGGCAGGGGTTGCCCCGGCAATTGGAGGCCTTGAGGATTTTATCGGTGCCTCTCCCATTAGCTTTCAGATTTGTGCTTGATTCCAACCGGACTTTGGTAGGGCCTTTTCATCGGTGGACTCACTTGGGACATGCATCTCCTTGCAAAGATTGGAAATTAAGCAAGGAAAGAAAAGAGAACCCTTGTCCTTTGAGCTTCGTTCCAATGAGTTCCCGGTAGAGTGAGTTCTTGAAGCACCTTGTCGAGTTGCTTGGGCGTGATTTGATCAACAAAGGCTTGATGCTCGTCCTTCTCAATGTAGAGCCCATAAAAGGTGTTGACATTTTCGGGGCTTATGAGTATGGCCTTGTCACGAACAAAAACATAAGGATTATCCAGGTTAGGTGAGTGAGCATAGAATTCTCTTACCCATGAGATGTTACCCGGTTCCGATTGATGGCAAAAGATTTGCCACTTTTGATGTGCAATCCTCTCGAAGATGAATGGTTCAAGGCTAAAATCTTGATTACAGTTGGAGTATTCAAAGCTTTGTTCTTCGTAAATCTTCCGGCTTTGAAACTTGGAGTGAAATCGTTCTTGAACCATCGATGTAGCAAACTTCTTGTATCTTGGTTCTTTGGAGGAACTTGGATGAACCAAAAATTTAATTTTGGATGCCATGGGTGATCTTGGTTGTGAGTTTTGTAAAAACAAAGAAAATAAAATAAAAGAAACTAAAGAGTTACAAGATGAAAAGTAGGAAAAGGTTTCTTGGAAGTTAAGGGTGATGGGTTATATAGAAAAGATAGGTAGTAAATATGGTGGGTGGGATTAATTTTGGATAGAAAATAAATAGGGTTTCAGTTTAGGGGAAGGGTGACGGCTAGGGGGTTTAATTAGGGTAAGTTGGAGGCTTTATATAAGCCTTCGATTCAGCCCATTAATTCCCTTGTTGAAGATGTTTTCCTTCTTGGATCAAAATTCCTCTTTATTTTGAACTCTTTTCCTACAATTCAAAGACAAATCAAATAAGGATTAAAATTAAAGATAAACTAATAAAAGAAAATAAATAAAGATGTGTAAAGGGATTCTTAAACTTAAAAAGATAAAAAAAAGAAAATAAATCTATCCTAAAAATATAATAATAATCGAAAATAAAAATAAAAAATAATTAGTTCAAAAATAAAAAAATAATAAAATAATTGAAAATAATAAAATAAAAATAGAAAAAATAAAATATCGATAGGAGATCATGCTCATGCATCTCCTAAGTTGACCACTTCTTTGTTACGTTCCACATGGGCACCATTGTAGTGCTTTAATCTTTGTCCATTAACTTTGAATTCATGTTTGTCAGTGATGGACCTGATTATCATGGCACCATGGGAGAATGATTTGACAACTTCGAATGGTCCCGACCATCTTGATTTCATCTTTCCCGGGAAAAGTTTTAGCCGAGAATTGAATAAGAGAACTAGTTGCCCTGGTGTGAATTGCCACGACAATAGTTTCTTGTCATGCCATTGCTTTGTTTTCTCCTTGTAGATTCGTGTATTGTTATAGATGAGTGCACGAAATTCTTCTATCTCGTTGAGGTCCAACAAATGCTTTTGTCCGGCACTTTCCCAATCCATATTCACGGTCTTGATTGCCTAATATGCCTTGTGTTCGATTTCCACCAATAGATGGCATGTTTTGCCATAGAAAAGTCGGAAGGGGGACATACCTAAGGGTGTTTTGAATGCAGGGCAATATGCCCAAAGCGCGTCATCTAGTCTTAATGACCAATCCTTCCTTGAGGGATTTACAACTTTCTCAAGTATACACTTCAATTCTTGGTTGGAAATTTCTGTTTGCCCATTGGTTTGTGGGTGATATGTCGTGGCAATCTTGTGTGATACGCCGAAGCGTTGCAACATCTTGGCAATAAGTCTGTTGTCAAAATGCTTTCCTTCGTCACTGATAATTTCTCTCGGCACCCCAAATTGTGTAAATATATTTTTCTGCAAGAATCGTTGCACGGTCTTGGAATCATTGTTGGGAACTGTAGCTGCCTCAACCCATTTAGACACGTAGTCGACGGCAAGCAGAATGTAGAGGTTGCCGAATGAAGATGGGAAAGGTCCCAAAAAATTAATCCCCCACACATAGAACAATTCCACCTCGCTGATGTTTTGGAGCGGCATCTCATGTCGTCTAGAGATATTGCCCGTCCTCTGGCAACGATCACATTGCTTGTAAAAGTCTTGGGCATCTTTGTATAATGTTGGCCAATACAAACCAGATTGCAAAACTTTGGCCGCAGTACGAGTTCCTCCAAAATGTCCTCCATAGGGTGAAGAATGGCATTGCCAGATTACATTCTGCTACTCCTCTTCAGGGACACATCGGCGTATAACCTGATCTACACATTGTTTAAACAAAAGAGGCTCGTCCCAAAAGTAATGCTTAGCATCATGGCGGAACCGCTTCTTCCCTTGGTGAGTAAGACTATAAGGTAAAATACCACAAACAAGGAAATTAACTAAATCCGCGTACCAGGGTATTGCCGAGGCATGTGCTGCCATGGCGACTACTCCCGAAATTGCCGAGGCATGCGCGTCTAGGGTTGCTAAGGCGTGCGCGTCAAGGGCTGCTATGGGGTCGAGAGTTGCCGAGGCATGCGCATCTATGGTTGTCGAGGCGTCGAGGGTTGCTGAGGCATGCGCATCCATGGTTGCCACAGCGTCGAGAGTTACGGAGGCGTGCGCGTGTATGGTTGCTGAGGCAACTAAAAGTTGCTCATCCGAGAATGCGTCACATATCTCTAGATCCGTTTGCTCCTCCCTATTGCGTTCTAAACGTGATAAGTGATCGGCTACTTGATTTTTTGTTCCTTTCCTGTCCTTAATTTAAATATCAAATTCTTGTAAAAGTAATATCCAACGAATCAAACCAGGTTTGGCATCCTTTTTAGCAAATAGATATTTGATTGCCGAATGGTCCGTATGAACAATTACCTTTGTACCAATTAAATAGGATCGAAACTTGTCAAATGCGAAAACTACAGCTAGTAACTCTTTCTTCGTTGTTGTGTAATTCACTTGAGCACTATTAAGAGGTTTACTAGCATAGTATATCACATGGAAGATCTTACCTGTACGTTAGCCTAGGAATGCTCCTACCGCAAAATCACTTGCATCACACATGAGCTCAAAAGGTAGTGTCAATCTGGTGGAACGACAATGGGTGCCGAGGCAAGCTTTTCCTTTAGGGTTTCGAATGCTTGGGCGCAAGAATCATCAAAATCGAAGACTTTATCCTGTTCAAGCAAATTGCACAAGGGTTTAGTGATTTTAGAAAAATTACGAATGAACGTCCTGTAAAAACCTGCATGTCCAAGAAAGCTTCAGATTCCTTTAACCGAAGTTGGTGAGGGTAATTTCTCGATTACGTCCACCTTGTCTTTGTCTACTTCAATTCTGTTGGATGAAATCTTGTGGTCGAGCACTATTCCTTCATCTACCATAAAATGACACTTCTCCCAATTAAGGACTAAATCAGTTTCGTCACATCTTGCCAACACCTTCTCTAAATTATCGAGGCAATTATCGAAGTCATTACCAAAAACGGTAAAATCATCCATGAAGATCTCAAGAAAGTCTTCGACCATGTTTGAAAAGAGTGCCATCATGCATCTTTAAAAGGTTGTCGGGGCGTTACACAATCCGAACGACATCCTTCGAAAAGCATAAGTACCGTATGGGCATGTGAAGGTTGCCTTTCCTTGATCTTCTGGTGCTATGGCAATTTGATTGTAACCTGAATAACCATCAAGAAAACAATAAAAGGGTTTACCTGTAAGACGGTCAAGCATTTGATCAATAAAGGGTAATGGGAAACAATCTTTCCTAGTTGCTTGGTTTAGCTTTCGATAATCTATACAAACCCTCAAACCGGTCACAGTCCTGGTTGGAATGAGTTTATTGTTTTCATTACTTACCACCGTTATACCTCCCTTTTTCAGTACACATTGTACCGGACTTACCCATGTACTATTAGAGATAGGGTATATAATGTCGGCATCAAGCCACTTGATGATTTCTTTCATTACAACCCCTTTCATGGCATGATTCAGTCTCCTCTGGGCCTCAATCGAAGGTTTGTGATCATCTTCGAACAAAATCTTGTGCATGCACACTACCGGGCTAATTCCCTTCAAGTCGGCAATTGTCCACCCTATTTCCTTCTTGTGTAGCATCAACATTTTGATCAGCTTCTTTTCCTGCTCAGGCTGTAACATAGAAGAAATAATTACAGGCAATGTATTATCAGTTCCTAAGTATGCATGTTTTAGTTGCTCTGGCAACTGTTTCAACTCAAGAATCGGTGGTTGTTCAATAGAGGGCTTTTCGAGCTTACCTTCCTTACCTGAGTAATCCAGTGGTTCAAAGTATGTACCTGGTCGATTGACTAGCCAATTTGCATCTTCTTGTTGTTCCTCATCGACCAGTTCTTCATACTCCTCAAGTTCCTCTTGATCGGCAATGTAGTTACCGAGGCAACTAAATTCCTCGTCGAATTTAAACTCTATCGTGGCATTAAGAAGTTGGCATTCTTCTGGATCATCGGCATGCCTTAGTGTTTGGAACACATTTAGTTTAACTTTCTGGTCATTCACCCTCATTGTGAGTTCTCCCTTTTCAACATCGATCAAGGTTCTCCCTGTTGCTAGGAATGGTCTCCCGAGAATGATAGGTGCATGCTCATCTGCTTCACAATCTAAAACAATAAAGTCAGCGGGAAAAATAAATTTATCAACTTTTACCAGTATGTCTTCGATTTTTCCCTCTGGATGCACATAGGATCTGTCGGCTAGCTGTAGCATAACTGTTGTAGGTCTTGCCTTCCCGATTCTTAGTTTCTGGAAAATCGATTTAGGCATCAAGTTATGCTAGCCCCAAGGTCGCATAATGCTTTCCCGACATAGTGGTTTCCAATGGAACAGGGTATTGTGAAACTTTCGGGATTCTTCAACTTGGGTGGCATACGATTGTGCAACATGGCCATGCATCCCTCTGTTGCGGCAACTATTTCAAACTCTCCTAGCCTTGTTCTCTTGGACACAATGTCTTTAAGAAACTTGGCATAGTTCGGCATTTGTTCACTTGCTTCCACCAATGGCAAGTTGATGTGGACTTGCTTTAGGATATCAAGAAACTTCTTGAATTGATATTCTTGCTTTTGTCGCTTCAACCTTTGTGGGAATGATGGTGGAAGTCGGATATCTTTGATCCTTTCATTGGTCTGGAATCTGATTGATGGCATTGCTGGGACAACTGGAGTTGCCAAGGCATCATTATCACCGGTTGCCGAGGCATCCTTATCGTCGGTTGCCGAGGCATGCTTATTGTTGGTTGTCGAGGCATGCTTATTGACTGTTGCAGCAGCAGCTCCTGGTTCAGCATCTGAGGCTTTGCCGTTGGGTTCGTCTTGATCTTTTTGTAGAGTTTTGTTTGATGAGCGGGCTTGAGCCTTTTTAAGTTGTTGGCCACTTCTAGTGGTGATCGCCTTACATTGCTCATGGCCAGTTCCTCTTGCGACTTCAGTATCGCTAGGTAAACATCCATGTGGTCTAGTATTCAGGTTTTGAGCAAATTGTCCAACTTGATTTTCCAATGATTTGATTGTTGCCTCTTGGTTTTGCAATCTCATCTTGGTCATGTTAATAAAAGCATCAGTTCTTTTTATGAAGTTATTATTCTCAACCATATAAGATTCCGTTTTCATCATAAAAGCATTTAGAGAATTTTTCGAAGAACTAGATGTTGTCGGTTGTTGCTGCGGCAACTGTTGCCATGGCATATTCTGTTGAAATCCCGATGCTTGTGCATTATGATTGTTCTGGTTTAGAGTATTGTTGGGATTACTCCATGAAAAATTCAGGTGCTTCTTCCAATCTGGATTGTATGTATTGGACATCACATTGTTGTTCCGGTTGTAATTCCCCACATAAAAGCTGGATTCCGGATTCTGTATACATTCAGAAGAATCATGGTTACCACCACATAACTCACAAAAAGAATCCATTACCTTGACCTCATGTGTGTTGTTTGGTTTCTGCATGTTCTGGACCATCTTGGTTAAAGTAGCCAATTGTGCCGAAATTGAGTCTAATGATCCTAGTTCATGTATTGTGGCTTGGCGTCTAGCTCCTCCTCTTCTAGTAGAGGGGAATTGATAGTCATTCTTGGCAAGCCTGTTTAGAATTTCCATTGCTTCCTCCGACGACTTATCTAGGAGTATGTCGCTTGCCAAGGCATCTAGCATCATCCGTGTTGGTGTATTCACGGCGTTGTAAAACATTGTTACTTGTGTCCACATTGGAATCCGTGTAGGGGGCATTTGTGTAAAAGTTCTCTATATCGCTCCCAAGCCTCGTACATGGATTCATCATCTGCCTGCCGAAAAGAAGTAATGTCGTTACGAAGCTTATCAGTCAAATTTGTAGGATTAAACCGAGCAAGGAAATCACGACAAAGATCGGTCCAAGATCCTATTGATCTGGCAGAAATGCATTTCAACCATGCTTTCGCCCTATCTCTCAGTGAATAGGGGAATAATCTTAATCGTAAAACATTGGGGGTGACTCCGTGTATTTTGAACGAGTTACAAATCTCGAGGAAAGATTTAAGATGTTGTCGTCCATCTTCAGTTGTTGAGCCGCCAAATTGACCAATTGTGTTGATCATATTAAACATCACTGGTTTCAACTCAAAGTGGTCGGCTTCAATTTCAGGTGCGACAACTCCTGGATTAAGTCCATCAGGATCTTCTTCAAGATAGTCTCGAATAGTTCTGTTTCGTGAAAGAATCACTCCTCCTGTTGGAACATCTTGATTAGCCATTGCTACTTGATAAGTGTTCAAAAGTACTATTTTTCGTACCCTTTTTACTCATATTATTGTTAGACTTAGGCTCATATTAGTTACATAATTAGTCATTCATGCATTAATCCATGTTTCCTTCCATCGTGGAGCATGATTGCATAACTTGGTTGTTTTTGTGGGAAAAGATGCTGCTTTGGTGTGCTTTATGTGTATGTACAGGATCACTTGCCTAAACAAGGCTAGAACCAGTTGCCAGGGCAGTGCATGAAGGAGATGCCGAGCTAGTTGCCAGGGCAATGCATGAAGGAGATGCCGAGCCAGTTGCCAGGGCAATTGTTGACAAAGAATAAGGTGTTGTGGTAATTGAAATTGATGACTAGACAAGCCCAAGATGACGTGGAGCAAAGCTAGATCCCAAAGGAGTTTGATTTCCATGAAGAGGTTAAAGAAGAATTAAATTCCAAGAAGATAGGAGAAGTTCTATAATAAAGAATTATATTCTTTAAAGATAATTTAATTCCAACTTAACTTCCTCCTCAAAGAAGGACTTTGACCTAGCCCTATAAATAGATCACCAAACCGTCTAATTGACCTTGCTAATACCTAGGCCCAAAACCGGGGCGGTACAACTCTCCCCCACTTAAGAAATTCCATCCTCAAAATTTACCTAATGGAAACAGATGCGAAAATTGTTCTTTCATGTCCGACTTACTCTCTCACATGGCCTCCTCAACACCGCAATGTCACCACAACACTTTAACAATTTCAATCGTCTTACACGAAGAACTTTACTACTGGAATCACGAATCTCCACTGGTTCCTCATTATAGGATAAGTTCGGCCGTAACTCAACATCCTCCACTGGCATTATATGCGATAGATCCGAACGATACCTCCTCAACATGGATGCATAAAACACATCATGAATCTTCTCCAGCTCAAGAGGCAAACTCAGTCGGTAAGCGACAGGACCTACACATTCCAACACCTCATACGGTCTAATAAACCTCAGACTTAACTTTCCTTTATGCCCAAAGCGCTTCCAAGGTGAAACCTTCAAGAAAACCTTCTCACCAACGGCATACTCAACTTCCCTACGCTTCAAATCCGTGTAGGATTTCTGCCTATCCAAAGCTACTTTCAAGCGATCACAAATAAGGTTCACCCTCTCATCTGTATCTTTCAAAACATCAAGCATGGAAACATACTTTTCCCCAGCCTCAGCCCAACACAAAGGCGTACGACACTTTCTACCATATAAGGCCTCATACAGTGCTATCTTTATACTTGCTTGGTAATTATTATTTTACACAAACTCCACCAAAGGCAACTGTCGTTCCCAAGTTTCTTGGAACTCAATGATACAACACCTCAACATATCCTCCAAGGTTTGAATCACACGCTCAAACTAACCATCCATCTGAGGATGATACGAAGTACTAAAATTCAAGCGAGTACCCAATGCTCGATGTAAACACTCCTAAAACCTTGATGTAAATCGATGATCCCTATCCAAAACAATCAACTTGGGCACCCCGTGTAACCTTACAATCTCAGCAATATAAAGATCTACCAACTTATCCAAGAAATACATTGTATGCACTGACAGAAAATGTACACACTTCATAAACCGATCAACAATCACCCAAATGTAATCCTTTTAGCCGGTGTCAAAGGTAACCCTAACACAAAATCTATGGTGATCATCTCCCATTTCTACTCTAGAATCCTCACCGGTTGCAACAACCCGAATGGAAACTGATGCTCAGCCATAACACGCTGACACATCATACACCTAGCAACAAAATCAGCCACATCCTTTTTCAAACCCACCCAATAGTATTCTACCTTTAAACCTCGATACATCTTGGTAATACCGGGATACATAGCAAAAGGACTAGCATGAGCTTCGGTTAAAATAGTACTCTTCAACTCATTATCACTAGGCACCACTATCCGATCTTTGAAACATAACACTCTATCATCATTAAAGTAAAAATCCATCGGATTTCTATCCATGATATCTTTAACATGCGTACCAACACCTCATCATAAGGTTGCTTTTCCTTAATCAACTGCGACAGAGATGGTTTCACTTGCAACTCGGGCAACAAACCCCCATCACGCGTCACACTCAACCTCGCAAACATGACCCTCAACTCAACAATTGATTTTCTACTCAAAGCATCAGCCACAGCATTTGCCTTGCCCAGATGATACTCGATTGTCATATCATAATCATTGAGCAACTCCAACCATCTACGTTGCCTAAGATTCAACTCCATTTGCGACATCAGATACTTCAAACTCTTATAATCCATGTACACAGTACACTTCTCACCATACAGATAATACATCCAAATCTTCAACACAAAAACTACCGCGACAAGCTCTAAATCATGCGTAGGATAATTGTGCCCATGCACCTTCAACTATCTAGATGCATAAGCTGCAACTTTCTCATCCTGCATTAACTCACACCTTAAACCAACACAAGATGCATTGCTATAAACCACAAACTCTTTTCCTGACTCAAGTTGAATCAAGATCGTAGCTTGCGTCAAAGCTTCTTTTAACTTCTTGAAAGCTTGTTGTCTACCCTCCGTCCATTCAAAGCGCACATCTTTTTGTAACAACTTGGTCAACGGAGCAGCAACCTTTGAGAACCCATCCACAAAGCGACGATAATAACCTACCAACTCCAAGAAACTACGGACCTCCGTCACCAACTTAGGCTGCTACCAATTCACAACCACCTCAATCTTTTGGGGATCCACACAGGTACCTTTTGCTGAAACAACATGACCAAGAAAGACCACCTATTTAATCCAAAACTCATACTTGCTCAACTTGGCATACAACTGGTTATCCAACAAAGCTTGCAACACACTTCGTAAGTGTCAGTCATGATCCTCCTCGGTACGAGAATACACGAGAATATCATCAATAAACACCACTACGAATTAGTCTGAAATTTATGGAATACATATTCATCATATCCATAAAAGCTGCAGGCGCATTCGTCAAACCGAACGACAACACTAAGAACTCATAATGCCCATAACATGTACGAAAAGTAGTCTTCAACACATCCTTATCCTTAACCTTTAACTGATAGTATTTAGATCTTAGAAAACACTGTAGCACCCCAGAATTGATAGAATAAGTCGTCAATTCACGGTAAATAATACTTATTCTTAATCATCAACTTATTCAGTTACCGATAATCAATGCATATCCTCAAAGTACCGTCTTTTTCTCACGAACAACATTGGCGCTCCCCATGGTGACACACTAGGTCTGATGAAACCATGATCCAACAACTCTTGAAGTTGTGTCTTCAACTCCTTTAACTCCTTCGGTGCCATGTGATATGGTGCAATGGACACTAGAGTCGTATCCACATATGTCTCAATACAAAACTCTACCTCCCTATCAGACGGCAACCCAGGCAACTCCTCTGAAAACACCTCCAAAAAATCACATACAATACGGATATCCTTAGTCTACACTTCTTTCATATTTGGGTTAGAACATTAGCCAGGTATGCTTGACACCCAAACTCTAACAACTTTAGCCAAGGATCTAAGACTTTCATTTCAAATCAAAACCATTTCATAATTTTAGTAATAAGGCAGTGTGTCCCAAAAATACCTCAACATAACATATACCAATCACCAAACATATAAACAATCACCATGCATAGCAAACATCAATGAACAATCATCAACAACATCCCAACGTTTTCTAAACCACTCAAAACAATACACCAATGACATCCCACTTTTTGTAACCTATCTCTGATATCAACAAATATAACCCTTTAACCCAGTCTAGCCGAAACTGAGCTAAAAGGACTATATTAGGTTTGCCGAAGCAAAACCTAAACTAATAACCTAAATCGAGTCCATTTTTTCCTTTTTTTATCTTTTTTAAATGCAATGATTTAGATCCTAGGGTGATCTTGCAACAGTGGATACGTTAGCGGTGTTATCAGATTAGCAAATATAGTTCAACTGCTCAAACATGCACTTCATGGACCAAAATGTAATTTCTAAAAGTTTCAGGGACTTAGTTGATTTTCAAGTTACCAAACCTTAATTAGTCAAGTTTTATGCCCACATGTAAATTTTTAGCTTAAATTGAGCTTCTAAACTTATACAATTGCATACATAAGATTTAGGGACTAAAACGCACAATATTCAAACTCCAACAGGCAGAAAACTAAGAAACATCACTGCGTATCGATACGGAAGGCTTGTATCGATACGGCTTAACGAATATAACAACTCTGCGTTCCAATACTTAAAATCCCATATCGATATGTTGTGTCAAACAAACCCTTACCGATACGGTTCCACCCCCTTAACGATCCCTTAAGAAATATTTTCAAAAACCAAAATCCAGTAGCTAAAGAGGGTACCGATACGGGAGCCCATGTACCAAAACTAGTGTATAATTCCCTCTAAGCGTATCGATATGGTGGCTACATGTACCGATACCTTTTGTAAAATTTCACAGCTCTGAGCCTCACTAGATCTCGCATACTAAAACTAGGATACCTGTACCGGTACGCGAAGGCCTGTAATGACCTCTAGGTCCAACATATGACACTTTGGCTCACTCTAAACATTACCAAACCTTACATAAACATCGTAAATCATCAAAGGCATCTTAACATAGTTATACAAGCTCTTAAAGCAACTTCAACAAGCATGAATCAAATCTCCACAACATCTATAGGCATGTTTACAACTCAACATTCAAAACATAAATCCAAAAACATTGTCAAACATATAAGACCTTTAACGAATCCCAAACAACAATTAAAACTTGCACAAATAGGGAGTTTAGCAAAACAACCCTCCCAAATATCATTTAACCGTATTGCCTTTATTACTACGAGACTATATCAAAACCATACTTTCGAATCACAAGTCCTTGGATTCCTCATTGCTTACTCGTTGCCTCTAACCCTTTAATTCTCTGTATTGATGGAAAAAGAGAGCATAAGCACACTAGGCTTAGTGAGGAGTGTTCTAAAACAAAGAGTCATCAATGCAATTAAAATCAGTTACTCAAACCACTTCGAAAACCACTTTTAAACATCTTTCAAAACATCATTTGAAGCATCATGCCTTACAAAACCATGCACTTAACATTTATTCAAAACATGCATATTAAACCATACGCAACATGTATCATGGATCCAACAGCAAAATCCCATTTGTTACACTCTATTTAAGCTTTGCCATGCATAACAACCCATATGCAAGGCTTAAAGAGTAAAACATGTATAAACCAACATTATACAATATAATCCATCACATGATACATCATTGATTATATTGGCTTACAAGTGATCATCAACCAAGTTTCACTTTACAAAATATTACATCGGATACACAAATTTAACAAATGTTCTCAAAACACTTCATGCAATCTCAACTATAATTCAAGGTACAATCACAACCGGAGACAATCACAACACAATCATCGATTAGATGCATAATCCATTAACAAATGTCCTCAATTGTTAGGGTACTTGGATGGAGTTTTCGGTAGCATAAACCCCTCACATCCAAGGCAACTTTTTATAGTGCTCTATCAATTCTATGGCTGGCCAACTATATTCGATAACATTTTAAGCCACATCACTTGCCAATATAATTCATTTTTAACCATGTACCTCACTGTTTTCATATGCATCAATCAAAACGCATTAAACCATGCATTAACAAGTATTTCCCAGACTCACATGAATCATTTTCCAAATGCATTCATCATCAAATCACTTTAAAAACCAGTATAAACCATATTCAAAATATGCATAAACAATAGGTACCATGTAATTAAAAAACAAGTGCATAAATCCAATTTCGCCAACCGAAGCAAGAGAGAAAACTCTTCATACTTACCTATGAGTTTAAACAAGAATTTCAAGCTTAATTTAAACTCCAAAAACAACCTTTAAACCAATTCAAGCTGAATTCCACGTTCTCACTCACCGACTACGCAAAACTTTGATCACTAATGCGAACCCAAGCCTCCAAGGCTTCTGAAACCTCACCTCAAGCTTGAGGATCAACCTCTTCTACTTTAACCACACAAAATAGAGTATTCAATGCATAAAAATGCATTCAACAGCCCAGCAACATCAATTCACAATAAACCTCCTTAATCTCTAACAAATTTCCCTACACAACAACCGAAAACAACATCAAACTCCTTCCAAACTTAACCCAGCCAAAACCTAAAGGTTTGATCCATCAATTATCATCCATTAACATCCAAAAACACATTTACAACATCCTTTTACCTCCAGCATTCATTAAACCTCCACAACTCCTCAAAAACTCATAACTAACAACCTAAAAAATTAGAGATTCACCTAGTTTCGGGATTCCAATGTTAAAACCAACTTATTAACACTATAAAACATCAAAATCATGTTCTAATCCAATCAAGAACATAGAAAAATATATCCAATACGAAAATCAATCAATCTCATCAATTAAACCTTGATTTAACCAATTTTCATAATTAAATCATTAAAACTCATTAGAAAACATTTATAAAGCATAAATAACTTGGGAATTTCAGTAAAGAGCCATTCATTAGAGGAGAAGAATGAAGCTCACCTCTAACGCTAACTTTCCCCCTTAATTGAATGGATTTACATGTGAAAACAAGGGTAAAACAATAAGGTTTTGATAGAAAACAATCAAGAACTCGTTTGAAAACAAAAGGTTGAAGAAGTCAGGAAGTTACCTGAGAATTGTGAAAAAGAAAAAAAGTGTTTAGCTAGAGAGAATTTGAGAGAAAATCTTTTAGAGAAAAGTTAGTTACGTAAAGTTTGTTTTTAGAAATTAATTCTCCAAGCCTATTTATACCCTTTTAAAACCTTTTTAAAATATCCAATTAAGGAGAAAAGTATGATATTAGACTTTAGCCAAATAGGTCCTTAAAGATTCTAAGCTTTGACCCTTTTACAAAACAGTCACTAAAAGCAGTTTTCATTATTTACATTTTGGTCACTAGCCAAAATGTCAAATTTTGAAATTCCATTTTCCAAAATTGATTTTACCAAAAATATCTAAATATTAAATAATAATTTTAGGATATTTTTCCATATTTTTAACTCTTTTAAAAATATTTATTTCAAATTAATCTCAAAATTGACTCGAATCTTCTAATCTAGTCCTCTAGACCGTCTAATTGGCCTTGCTAACACCTAGGCCCAAAACTGGGGCGTTACAATTTTGCTATTCAACTCTAGATTAAAACTACACCCAGGGAAATCGAGATCACGTTGGTCTAGACCTTTTGAAGTTGTGGAAGCATTTCCACACGGTGTTGTCATAATCCAAGATACAAAAGGGGGAACCCCATTCAAAGTCAATGGCCAAAGACTAAAACTCTATTGTGGTGACTTTAACCCTGGAAATATTAATACCATTAAATTGGTCAATTTTTTTTTTGAAAATCTCTTTAATTGCTTTCTTAGGTTTAGATTTTATTGTCATTGTTTTTTTCTTTCAATCTCCTTATTTCTTTATGCAAAATAAAAATCTCTTCATTTTATCTCTTCTCTAACAAACTTGTATGGTGGAAGGACTCACAAGATATGCATGCAAAGTTATAGGGGCGAATTGGGTAATTCTATTACGCTGATTTATCCCCAATAATCACAGCCTTTCACCATGTGAGCAGGAAATATGATGAACGGGCATGATTTTTGTGCCAAGATCAAGTCGTTGAATCTCATCACATCGAACGGTAACCATCATGCCTTTTCATTTTCCCTCTTCTTTCTACCTTTATTAAACAGCTTAGTTCTTTATTTATTTCTCACTTATTTTCCTATTTTCTCTGCATATTCTGAGCTTTAAAGTTCACATTTTTTTCTCTACAAGTTCTCTCATTTTCATCTTCTTTCTTATAATCATCCTTGGAAAAGACAAGAGCAGCCCGAAAGATAGCAAAGGCGACCCATGTTCAGGATATTCAAAGCTCCGAGTCAAACCCTCAACCTAAAGAACCTATTGCTCCGGAAGAAATTCTTGAGTATGAAGTTTTCCAGACTGGGTTAGTTAGTGGACACGAAGTATCCATTCGAAGTAGGGAATTGAATTCTCCACTGATAAGGAACCTGAAAAGTCAATCCACAACACCATCACACTACACAACTGAGACAGATTTTGCAATCACCCAGACAGCTTCAGTGTTGCCATGGTAAGAGAATTCTATGCAAATCTGTATAAACCCTCCCTAAAACGTTTTTTGTTAGAGAATACTCTATTCCTTGGAGTGCCTCTTTTATTAACAAGTTATATGACATTGTTGTGAGTATGGATGAAGATTCTCTTTTTGTTGCTGAAATGACTGATGAGAAACTCGCTCTTTTAGTTGAAGAATTATGTATAACAGGTGAAGTATGGTCGGGGACCAATGCTGGGAACTTTACCATGCTTAAGAAGTTCTTGACCTTACCTGCCAAAGTGTGGTTTCAATTCATCAATTCTAGGTTTTTGCTTTTCACCCACAGTACAACTGTGTCCCTTGATAGAATGTGCCTCATACATCCTATCATCAAGGGAAGGAAAATTGATGTGGGGCCAATGATACATAAGAAGATTAGGGGTTTTGTTGAAAAGAACATTGGCATATTGGCTTTCCCTTCATTGATCATGAAGCTTTACAAATCAAAGGGGCTAAAACCTTATAAGAATGAGGAGATGAATGACAACAAAGGGCCTATCAACAAGGTTACCATAGAAAGGATGATTCGTGCCTCTGATGTTCCTACACTGAAATTGGGTATTGCAACGAGGAAGGATAAGGGTAAAGCTAAAGTGGATGATGTACCAGAAAATGTCCCATCGAGTGATGAAGTATGGAAAAAAGTTTCAAAGATAGAGGACAAACTCAATGCAGTGATGAGTAAACTGAAAGTTGTTGCGGCCACTGTGCAAACCATTGATCTGGTATAGAATTTATTCTATGCCTATGTAAAAACGTGGCACAAGTCTGTACTTGTTACCCTGAGCCGATTCAGTTCAGTTGATCCACCAGAATTTCATGTTTTTTCTCTCATTATCCGCGATTATGATTTTTCCTCTGATGCTACACCTAGGGATGAACCAGCCAAGTCAGTGAACTCCCATGACAATGTCAGCGAAGCTGGTGACCCACCACGAGAGGAGGCATTGAGTAAGGTCATTAAAGATTGTTTATTTGACTTGAACATCCCTACGGATGTGGATGCCATACCTACTGCTGATGAGAATGATGAAGTCCTTGTTGAGGATATTGATGAAGACGAAGATGATATGGATTTTGATGCTGAGATGACTGTCATTAAGAATATAATTGAGAAAGATTTTGTTGCATTCAAAAGTGTGGATGCAACCACAAAAGAACCTAAAATTGAGCCAACTGTGGCGAGACCGGCAGAAGCTGCGTTCATAGAGTATGAACAAGAGGACAACCCTCTTGCAATTGTGCTATACAAGGCACCACCACAGTTCATAATCTCTGAGGATGATGCCGAAGTGGAAGAGGAGGTTGAAATAGAAGAAAAAGCTAAACAAGATGTTGAAGAAACTACTTTTCCAATAAAGAAAAGAAGAGAAAATGCTCTAAGTCTAAAAAGAAGAGCAAGAAGAAGATCAAAGAAAATAAGAGAAGTAAGAAGAAGAAGAGACGATCCACCTCCTCTCATAAGCCAAAAAACTGAGTTAGTTTGTTTTTATTTTTTGTAGGCATGCATTTCATATAGTGTAATTTCATTTTGTATCCATGTCACTACATTAACATTTATCACTGTAACAGCATATAGTTGTAATTGCATTGTATTTGCATTCTATTATTGCTTTTTTTCATTACATTCCTTCATTCCATTCTATTTTCTTTTGCATTGGGGACAATGCAAGCTTTAAGTTTGGGGGTATACGCCTAGGATTTAAAATGCCCCCCATTTCAAAAATTTCAAAAAAAATTCTATACAAATGCAAGGTTCTTTTGCTTTAAAAATCATTCTACTTGCATTTGATGTATAAATCTTTTATTGTTCTAGTCTTTGATAAGTTAGTTGGATATACATGATGGATAATTGCATCTCTTAGCTCTGCATTGATATATCTGTTGGTTTGATTAGAGAATATCTTGTATCATTCCTTTTATTTTTGGATGACCTTCTCCTGCTGCAGCATGTGTGTTATACATCCATAGTTATATAGCCTATTAAGTATAAATAAAAGTATTCCAATGTGAGTGCAATGAAATAAATAAAGTAGCTTCAAGGGGGAACACTTCTTTGTATGCGTTTTAAAAATAAATCTGGCCAAAGGTTGTTGCTGCATTGAAGTACTTCCTAGGGGTTCGTTGCACACCATCCTACTTCTTAGGGTCTAGGGTGCATTCATTGTTCGATATCCCTCGCTACATAAATATATATATATAAAAGAAAAAGATGGAAAATATATATGTTATTATGTATGGTGATAAATAAATGCTACTAGGAGAAATGAATCTAAAATGTTAGGGATGATGTTAGGTATTTTTGAATTGCTTGCTTATCTATTGATGTGGAGTTGAGAATGCATTTATCCTTATTGTCAATGCATCTGATTTATTGATTGATTAAGATAATTCAAGTATCTAGAATGCATTTGATCTTTTGTTGGACCTTGTTGTTTTGATCTTTAATTGAGGACAAGTAAGAACTCAAGTTTGGGGGTGTGATAGCCCTTTAAAGAACATGTATTTTCCCTCAATTTATAGTTCGTATTGTCCCCATATTGGAATCCATTGCATCCATTTCCTCATTTTCATGTCTATTTATGCATATTTTCTAACTTAGTTCTTGTGGCTCAAGTTTTGTATATTTTTGCCTTGTTTTCGCTGCATTGGTAATGTCCCTATAGAGGTTATTTTTACCACACAGCCAGTTTGATACTGCATCTATCAGCTGTCTAGGCTGCTTAAGGATAAGGACGAATATGCCAGTTGTCCAATTTGTTACAACAAATTTTGTACGACGCCTGGCACGCAAATAATCGGCAAGACAGGTGTCCTTCCTTGGTTGGCCTACATAAGGGCTATTTTGGAGGAAAGAGAAAGTCAGCCATTCTTATTTTTCATATCATCTTCAACCTTCGAGCTTTTATCCTTCTCCCATGGCGGCTTAAGCTTATTTATGGAGATACGAGGTGAAGTAATGCAGATCTATCAAAGGAAATGAGGATTCAAGTGCTGAATCGAGGAAATATCTTGTTATTTTCTTAAACTTATCTTTATTTTGATGTTGTTTTGGAGATTTACTTGTATTTACACTCGTATTGACTATGGTTTAATTTTTTGGAGCTTGTTGAACTTGTTTAAACTATTTTCTTAGTTTAATACATTTCATTATTGTCTTTTTCTTAAGCTTTAAATGTTGGATTTGATTTACGTTTTGCATGAGAGTGTTAAAACAAGCCACTGAAATCGACGAATGCAGTGACGAGTCAGATTAATGAGTTCTTGTAGCGAAAGTTGTTTGGATGCAACGAAAGTTGATTCACTCGTTCAAGGGCTTTAGACTTGACCTACAACAAAACTTTGAAGCCAATCTTTATCCATGAGTCGATCGTTGAGGGTTAAACGGAAGCTAATACTCAAGCTGACCACTACATCGTTGATTAAACCAATTCTTACTGTAACCCCCTCGACCCGGCCTAGTCACAAGACCGAACCGAGCAAGCTACATTAGGTTGACCTAAGTAAACAGGGAAGATGAAACCTAAAACGCGTCCATTTTTTTCTTTTATCTGGTCTAGATGCATTATTACTTTCCTATATTTACATACTGTCAACAGGTGATAACTCAACATAATCGGGCACCGAAACGATATCTAATTGAACACAAACACAATTTAGGGACTAAATTGCAAATTCAATAATATACAGGGACTTTTCCTAATTTTAAGTTACCAACCTTTAATTAAGCATATTTCAGGCTTACATGTCAAAAATTAGCTTAATATGATCAACCATGCTTGCTCAATTTATAAAACAAGATCTAGGGACTAAAACGAAAGAAACCAAAACTGTCTTTCCATGACATTAACAGAAATAACGGCCTCCATACCAATACGCTAAGTACCGTATCGATACGGTATTGCAACCATTATTTCGATATGACAAGCACCGTATCGGTACGCCACTTTGAATATAAAATACTTTTTATTTCATTAAACATCGTACTGATACGGAACATATAGTGCTTTGGTACGCGGACTCATTCCAAAAAGTGAGATTCCAGTAAGCATTAAGCGTATCAAAACACCTATACCCGTACCAAAACACCATATCCAAAATTTCCTAGTTGTACCGATATGGTCCCCCGCGTATCGGTACGTCTGGGCCTGTAATGTCAAGTTTAGCTAGTTTTCACTCGAATCTTGTTGCATTTGGGTCCTAGCAACTTGCATACATGCATACAATCAACCATAAACACATAAACTCATATATATGCTACGATCAAACAATCAACACAATTTCTTACTATCAAAGGATCACTCTAGAGGCATGTTACCTAAACCACTTTGCCAAACATGCCAAAATGCACTAATAGACCATTCTCAGCCTAAGCAACCTGCCAACACAGCATAATAAACTTGCTCAAACCATCACAACATGGCAATCAATAAGGTGGCTCTAGATGCATACCTAGGCAACCAATCATCCACAACTAAAAGCAATGGTTAACATCAAACTTAGCAACATCAAACCATCTTCAAAAACTAGCATGGAAACATACTTAAAATCCATAAGAAAACAGAATTACATCTCCCAAAAACATGGCGAACACATTGCCTTATTGACCGAAATATAACCGAGTTCATACTCAAACTTGTAAATGTCCTTGGATCTTTTAGCCTTGCCTCTTGCTGCCCCAAACCTTAATTCTCTGCATCATTAGGAAAAATAGAGCGTAAACACACTTGCGTAGTGAGGATGCTCATACAACAATGTCGCATAAAAACCATTTGAAAACCATATGCTTGTTTTCCAAAAACATGCTTACAACCTAAGCACTTTTCCATGATTCCAGCCGAAACAAAACATAATAACCTTTATGCAACATCATGTACATTCCATGCTTAAATCTCCAAAGCAATAAATCATAAACCATGCTTAAATCCCAAAGCATTAAAAATAGGTTCAACACATGAACTTTCTCATATATAGGCATTTATAGTGACCCGGATAGACCATCTCTATCCTATACATATCGGATACACGGATCTCTCATACCATGCCTAGTTAAATCGCATGGTATCCCAAACCTTGCCTAGTTAAACCACAAGATTTGGCACCCTCGCCTAGTTAAACCATGAGATTTCACCCTTGCCTAGTTAAACCGCAAGAGTACCGACCTTGCCTAGTTAAAATGCAAGATCACCATCAATTTGGGTTGCCTAGTTAAACTGCATGCCCCAAATGAGGTCCCAACAGTCTGAGTGGCCTTGTTAAACCGACATACCTCAAGGAACCATGGCCACGATCGATTTTGTTCATATTTTATAGTGCACTTTTAATCCTATGGCATGCCGACTATATCTGATTGTTTTCACCATGTCACATAGCCAATATACCCTTTACAAACCATTTACATACTGCTTTACAATGCATTAAACAAAACATCACATATGCAAATCTCATTGCCAATGCAATAACACCATTCCCAACCGGAATGAAAACCAATGCTCAATAGCATTTAATATACTTTTAAACCCCTGCATATGTACTCAAAATCATGCATTTCTAGTAAGTAAATCATACCATGTTTATCACCAAAACATGCAAACGACATGCTCATATCCAAGCCAACATTCAAGAGCAAAATAAGAAAAACCTACTTCTGAAACGCTTACCCTAAACTCCCAACAACCTTTACAAACCTTTGTAAAGCATTTAAAACCAGATTCCACTCACTGATACGTTTTGCCTTCCTTGCCAATGCGATACAAGCTCCCAGCAAGCAACAAAACAAAATCAAGCTTCTTCGCCTTGAGTATCCCATGTTTTAAACACATAAAACCGTAGGATAAATGCATCATTATGCATTCAAACCACTGCCTCAAAGCAAAATCTCGCAACTCTCAAGTTACCCACTTAGAAACCATCTGAAACAAATTGAAATTATCATCAAACGTTTCTGAAACTTAAACCACCCATAAAACAACGATTCAACTCATCAATCAGCATCAATTATCATCCAAAAACCCTTTCCAAACATTCTTTTACTTCCAGCAAAGATTAAACTCGAATATCATCACAAAAACTCAAATCTAACAACCTAAACAATTAGAGATCCAAGAGTTTCGGGATTCTATTGATAAAAACAACTTATCAACAACATAATACATCCAAAATATGTATTAAATCAATATTAAACATTGGAAATCAGATCCACTTTGAAAATTACCTTGTTACATCATTTTTACCCAATTTACTTAATCAAACGTTGATAAATCATTAAAATCAATTTACAATCAATAATTCAAGGATCAAATACTTGGGAATTTCAGTAAAGAACCATACAATAGATTATATCACGGACCTTACCCCTATTGTGAGATTTCTCCCTCAATTGATTTGATAGAAGCTAAGAAAACATAAGATTTAGATGAGATTTTGTAAAAACAATATTAATTAATCAAGTACCAATCATAAAAACAAGTTAAAGACTTCATACCTCTGGATTTTGATGAAAACTTGAGTGTTTGGCTGAGGAGAGAGTGGAGAGAAAAGTTACGTGGATTTTCTTTAAAGAGCTTAACTTACTTTTTAACTAAAATCTTTTTTAATTATCTTTAAAAATACATGTTAAAATATCTTTAATTAAGGGAGAAATCATCATAAAAAAAACTTGGTAAAATAGCTCCTTAAGGATTCTAAGAATTTGACCATTTTCATTTTAGTCACCTTTAAAAACAGTTTTCAAAACTTGCATTTTGGTCACCAGCCCAAAATGTCCGATTTCTAAATCTTATTTTCCAAAATTGATTGAACCATTATCCTTAATATAATTAATAATGATTTTATAATATTTTCCTCAATTTTATCACCTTCAAAAATATTTAAACCAATTTAATCCTGAAACTGGCCAGAAACTCTAATACTAGTCCATCGAACCTTCGAACCAACCTTTAAAACATCTAAGCCCAAAATTGGGGTGTTACAACTCTCCCCTCACTTAAGAAATTTCATCCTCGAAATTACTTGAAGAAAAAAAATGCAGAAATTGCTCCATCATAACCGCCTTGCTTTCCCAAGTGGCTTCCTCAACACCTCGGTGTCGCCACAAGACTTTCACAAGCTCAATCGTCTTACCACGAAGAACTTTACTGCTGGAATCAAGGATCTCCACCGGTTCCTCTTCGTAGGATAGGTCCGGCCTCAACTCTATATGCTCCCCCGGCATAACATGCGAAGGATCCGACCAATACCTCCGTAACATAGATACATAGAACACATCATGTATTTTCTCCAGCTCGGAAGGCAACCTCAATCGATAAGCCATAGGACATACACGCTCAATAACCTCGTATGGCCCAATAAACCTCGGACTAAGCTTACCCTTACGTCCGAATCTCATCACCTTTCTCTATGGTGACACTTTCAATAATACACGATCGCCTACCGCATACTCAATTTCTCTACGCTTCAAATTTGCGTAAGATTTATGTCGATCCGCAGCCAGTTTCAAGCGATCACACACAAGCTTTACCTTTTCATACGTGTCTTTCAACACATTCGGTAAGGTAACATATTTTCCCCTACCTCTGCCCAACATAAGGGTGTACGACACCTCCGGCCATACAGCGCCTCATATGGTGCCAACTGTATACTCGCTTGGTAGCTATTGTTATATGAAAACTCAAGTAAAGGTAAATGCTTCTCCCATGTTCCTTGAAACTCGATAATACCATTCCTTAGCATATCTTCCAAAACTTGGATAACACGCTCAGACTACCCATCCATCTGGGGGCAATACGCGGTGCTGAAACTCAACCTCGAACCCAAAGCCTGGTGTAAACTCCTCCAGAACCTTGACGTAAACCTCGGATCTCTATCAGACACAATGGACTTAGGTACCCCATGCAAGCACACAATCTCAGCAATGCACAAATTTGTCAGTTTGTCCAAAGTATTCATTGTATGCACTAGCAAGAAATGCTCACACTTCATAAACGGCAGCCCCGTTACAAAATCCATGGAGATTCTCTCCTTTTTCACTATGAAATTTTTAGCAGTTGCAACAACCCGGATGGAAACTGATGTTCAGCCTTAACTCGCTGACACACCTTACACATGGAAATAAACTCAGCCACATCCTTTTTCACCCAACCTAGTAGTATGCCTTTTTCAACCCATGATACATCTTAACACTGCCGAGATGCATAGAAAAGGACTAGAGTGTGCCTCCCTCAAAATAGTGTGCCTCAACTCCGGATTATCCGACACCACTATTCGACCCTTGAAACACAAAACTCCATCATCATCAAAATGAAAATCCGTCGAATTACCCTCTGATATGTCCTTAACATACTCAACCAAAGAATCATCATACTGTTGTTTAGCTTTGATCAGCTATGACATTGTAGGCTTAACTTGCAACTCGGTCAACAAACCACCTTCCCATGTCACACTCAACCTTGAAAACATAGCTATAAGCTCAACCGCAACTTTACGACTCAATGCATCCGCAACCACATTGGCTTTACCAGGATGATACTCAATTTTCAAGTCGTAATCCTTAAGCAACTCCAACCATCTACGTCGCCTAAGATTCAAATCTTTCTGTGACATCAAATACTTCAAACTCTTATGGTCCGTGAAAACAACACATTTCTCACCACAAAGATAATGTCTCTAGATTTTCAAAGCAAAAACCACATCCGCAAGCTCCAGATCATGAGTTGGATAGTTGCGCTCATGGACTTTCAACTGCCTCGACGCATAGGCCACAACCTTACCATCTTGCATTAGCACACAACCCAATCCAACATATGACGCGTCGCTATAAACTACAAACTCCTTCCCCGATTCCATTTGAATCAACTTAGGAACATGTGTCAAAACCTCCTTCAACTTCTCAAAACTATGATGTTGCTTCTCCGTCCACACATAAGGAACATTCTTTTGCAATAGCTTTGTCAACGGTGCTGCAATACTCGAAAACCCCTTAACAAAACGGCGATAATGACCAGCCAACCCAAGAAAACTACGCACCTCTGATACTGATTTAGCTTGCTTTAAATTAAGAATAGCCTCAATTTTCTGTGAATCAACAGAATACCCTCCGCAGAAACCACATGTCCAAGGAACATTACTTCCCTAAGCCAAAACTCAAACTTGCTCAGCTTAGCATACAACTGATTATCCTTCAGCGCTTGCAACGCAATCCGCAAATGCTGATCATGTTCCTCCTCGGTACACGAGTACACAAGAATATCATCTATGAACACCACAACAAACTGATCAAGATATTCATGGAACACCTTATTCATCATATCCATGAACGCAGCCGGGGCATTTGTCAAACCAAAAGGCATGACCAGAAACTCATAATGCCCATACCTCATATGGAATGTGGTTTTATGTACATCTTCATCCTTAACCTTCAGCTGATAATACCCCGATCTCAAATCTATTTTGGAAAACACTACTGCCCGACGAAATTAATCAAACAAGTCATCAATATGCGGCAACGGGTACTTGTTCTTCACTGTTAACTTATTCAACTGTCGATAATCAATGCACATATGCATCGTACCATCATTCTTTTTCACAAAGAGAACAGAAGCACCTCAAGGAGAAACACTCAGTCGAATAAACCATGATCCAACAACTCTTGAAGCTGAAACTTCAACTCATTCGGTGCCATCTTATAAGGAGCAATGGACACCAGTGTCGTACCCACAAACAATTTGATACTGAATTCTACATCTCTATCAAGAGGTAATCCCGGTAACTCTTCAGGAAAAACCTCTGGAAAATCGCATACAGCCCGAATGTCGTACACTCGAACACCCTTGGCTTTAGGATTCATCACAATAGCCAAATAAGCTTTGCAACCTCTTTGCATCATCTTTTCCACCTGGGTAGCTGAAACAACATTGGACAAGAACTTTATATTCTCGCCAACCACCACCACTTCATAATTGTCAGCTAACCTCAAGGAAATCCTCTTGGATTCATAATCCACAATCGCCTTGTGCTCACTCAACCAATCCATACCCAAAATGATATCAAAACCATGGAATGGCAACTCCATCAGATCTGAGGCAAACTCATGACCTTGCACAACCAAAGGACACCGTCTATACAGCTTCCTAGTAGTAACTGTCTCACCAAATGAACTATTTACTAATATTCCAACATCAAGGATCTCAATAAGAACATTCAACAATCATGCATCTTCCCTCAGGATATATGAATGAGTAGACCCTGAATCAATCAAAGATAACAATGACAAGGATTGTAAAGTAAAGGTACATACGATCACATCCGTGTTATTACGACCCTCACGGTGAGAAAAGACCCGAGCCGGTCCACCACCCTCTAGTCTCACCACTGCTGCATGAGCCATACCCCTCTGGCCATTATCGCACCTCTGAAAATTACCCTTGCCACGGCCTCGGCCCCTAGCAGGTGCAACCACCTATGCCAGTGCATCCTTCATAGCTCAAGGACAATCATGCTTCAGGTGATCTGACGATCCACAAATCCAATAACCTCCAGCATTACCCCAGCACATACCCATGTGGCGCCTACCACATCGCTCACACTCCGCTACAACACGAGCTCTCTGAGCACCTAGGCCAACTTTGCCACCACGCCTGTGATCTGACCTAAGTCTCTTGTCCTTAAACTTCTTATTCTGCCTCCCAAAATAGCTAGAGTCAGCCACTCTCTTACCCAAACTCGCACTTGCAGCCTAAACTGGCGCACCCAAAGACTACTCAATATCCTTGGCCCGATTAACCAACACATCAAAAACTATGTAGTCTGCAGCCAGGAGATACGTCTTAATGTCCTTAACAATACCATAACGGAACCTGTCACATCTCTGTTGGTTATCAGGAACCAACTCTGGAGCATACTGGCTCAGGTGGACAAACTTCACCTCGTATTCAGTAACAGACATGCCACCTTGTGTCAACGCCATAAACTCACGCTTCTTCATATCCAAATACTGGGTACCAAGGTACTTCCTCTTGAAAGCTCTTTGAAAGAACTCCTAAGTGACATCCGCCTCCGGAACGCCCGCAATGGTGGTCACCCACCAATGATATGCATCACCCTACAATAACGACACGGTGCAACCCAACTTGCGATCCTCATTGCATCATATCTGATTCATGATGCAAATCGTCTTTTCCAGCCAACCCTCGACTACCTCAGAACTCAAACCCTAAAATTCCTTACCTCTTAAACTCCTTAAACGCTCTAAAGGTAACCCCTAATTTGCCACCATAGCTGGTGTTGGTGCTTGTGCCTACACTCCAGCCACTGCTGCTTGGAAAGCTCTCGTTATTGCTTAAACTAATAGAGTCAAATAACCATATACAGGCACCTGGTGAACTTGGGGTACTTCACCCGTCCCAACATCAATTGGAGGAACCATCAGAGGAGGATGAGGTAAAACATGAGGGGGATTCTCTTCTATCTCGTTATTCTGCCCTACCCTGGTAGTATTAGCCATCAATCGCGTCTCACGTCGAGCCATGCTATCAAAAGCATAAAAACACATTAAAGTTAGGCTAGCATCAAGCAAGGATCCAAGACAACTTTAAAACGCATTTTAAAACCTCGGTAAAAGGCAATGTGTCCCTAATTCATACCCCAAAATGATATTAAACAATCATCGATTATATATACAACCACCGTGCAATTCATACAACATCAGCCAATCAAGCAACAACATCCCAACTTTTCATAAATCTGGCTCTGATACTAACAAATGTAACCCCCTCGACCTGACCTAGTCACAAGACCGAACCGAACAAGCTACATTGGGCTTACCGAAGTAAACCGGGAAGATGAAACCTAAAATGCGTCCATTTTTTTCTTTTATCTTGTCTAGATGCATTATTACTTTGCTACATTTACATACTGTCCACAGGTGATAACTCAAAACAATCGAGCATCGAAACGATATCCAATTAAACACAAACACAATTTAGGGACTAAATTGCAAATTCAACAATATACAGGGACTTTTTTCCAATTTTAAGTTACCAACCATTAATTAATCATATTTTAGGCTTACGTGTTAAAAATTAGCTTAATATGATCAACCATGCTCGTTCAATTGATAAAACAAGATCCAAGGACTAAAATGAAAGAAACTAAAACTGCATTTCCATTACATTAACAGAAATAACGGCCTCGGTATTGATACGCATATCGATACAGTATTGCAACCATCGTTTCGATACGATAAGCACCGTACTGGTACGCAACTTTGAATATAAAATAATTTTTATTTTATTAAACATCGTACCGATACAGAACTTATAGTGTTTCGGTGCACGGGCTCATTCCAAAAAGTGAGATTCCAGTAACCATTAAGCATATAAAAACACCTATACCCGTACCGAAACACCCTATCCAAAATTACCTAGCCGTACCGATACGGACCCCCACATATCGGTATGTTTTGGCCTAGAATGTCAAGTTTAGCTGGTTTTTCACTCGAATCTAGATGCATTTGCATCCTAGCAACTTGCATACATGCATAGCCATAAACACATAAACTCACATCTATGCTAGGATCAAACAACCAACACAATTTTTTACTATCAAAGGATCACACTAGAGGTATGCTACCTAAACCACTTTGCCAAACATACCAAAATGCACCAATATACCATTCTCAGCATAAGCAACATGCCAACACAACCAACACAGCATAATAAACTTGCTCAAACCATCACAACATGGCAATCAATAAGGTGGCTCTAGATGCATACCTGGGCAACCAATCATGCACAACTAAAAGCAGTAGTTAACATCAAACTTAGCAACATCAAACCATCATCAAAAACTAGCATGGAAACATACTTAAAATCCATAAGAAAACAGAATTACAACTCCCAAAAACCATGGCGAACACATTGCCTTATTGACCGAAATATAACCGAGTTCATACTCAAACTTGTAAATGTCCTTGGATTGCTTAGCCTTGCCTCTTGCTTCCCCCAAACCTTAATGCTATGCATCATTAGGAAAAAGAGAGTGTAAGCACACTTACTTAGTGAGGATGCTCATACAACAATGACGCATAAAAACCATTTGAAAACCATATGCTTTTTTTCCAAAAACATGCTTACAACCTAAGCACTTTTCCATGATTCAAATCGAAACAAAACATAATAACCTTTATGCAACATCATGTACATTCCATGCTTAAATCTCCAAAGCAATAAATCATAAACCATGCTTAAATCCCAAAGCATTAAAAATAGGTTCAACACATGAACTTTCTCATATATAGGCATTTATAGTGACCCGGATAGACCACCTCTATCCTATACATATCAGATACACAGATCTCTCATACAATGCCTAGTTAAACCGCATGATATCCCAAACCTTGCCTAGTTAAACCGCAAGATTTGACACCCTCGCCTAGTTAAACCGTGAGATTTCACTCTTGCCTAGTTAAACCGTAAGAGTGCCGACCTTGCCTAGTTAAACCGCAAGATCACCATCAATTTGGGTTGCCTAGTTAAACAGCATGCCCCAAATGAAGTCTAGTAGTCCGAGTGGCCTTGTTAAACCGCCATACCTCAAGGACCCATGGCCACGATCGATTTTGTTCATATTTTATAGTGCACTTTTAATCCTATGGCATGCCAACTATATCCGATTGTTTTCACCATGTCACATAGCCAATATACAATTTACAAACCATTTACTTTCTGCTTTACAATGCATTAAACAAAACATCACATATGCAAATCTCATTGCCAATGCAATAACACCATTCCCAACCGAAATGAAAACCAATGCTCAATAGCATTTAATATACTTTTAAAACCTTGCATATGTACTCAAAATCATGCATTTCTAGTAAGTAAATCACACCATGTTTATCATCAAAACATGCAAACGACGTGCTCATATCCAAGCCGATATTCAAGAGAAAAATAAGGGAAACTTACTTCCGAGCTTAGGTAAGCGTTTCACGCTTACCCTAAACTCCCAACAACCTTTACAAACCTTTGTAAAGCATTTAAAACCAGTTTCCACTCACCGATACGCTTTTGCTTCCTTGCCAACGTGATACAAGCTCCCGGCAAGCAACAAAACAACGTCAAGCTTCTTTACCTTGAGTATCCCCTATTTTAAACATATAAAATTGAAATCATCATCAAATGTTTCCGTAACTTAGCCCACCCATAAAAAAATGATTCAACTCATCAATCAGCATTAATTATCATCCAAAAACCCTTTCCAAACATCCGTTTACTTTCAACAAAGATTAAACTCGAATATCATCACAAAAACTCAAATCTAACAACCTAAACAATTAGAGATCCAAGAGTTTCGGGATTCTATTGATAAAAACAACTTATCAACAACATATTACATCCAAAATATGTATTAAATCAATCTTAAACACTGGAAATCAGATCCACTTCGAAAATTACCTTGTTACATTAATTTTACCCAATTTACTCAATCAAACATTGATAAATAATTAAAATCATTTTACAATCAATAAATCAATGATCAAATACTTGGTAATTTCAGTAAAGAACCATACAATAGAGGAGATCACGGACCTTACCCCTATTGTGATATTTCTCCCTCAATTGATTTGATAAAAGCTAAGAAAACACAAGATTTAGATGAGATTTTGTAAAAACAATATTAATTAATCAATTACCAATCATAAAAACAAGTTAAAAGACTTCTCACCTCTGGATTTTGATGAAAACTTGAGTGTTTGGCTGAGGAGAGAGTGGAAAGAAAAGTTACGTGAATTTTCATTAAAGAGCTTAACTAACTTTTTAACTAAAATCCCTTTTTAATTATCTTTAAAACACATGTTAAAATATCTTTAATTAAGGGATAAATCGTCAGAAAAAAACTTGGTAAAATAGCTCCTTAAGGACTCTAAGAATTTGACCCTTTTCATTTTAGTCACCTTTAAAAACAGTTTTCAAAACTTGCATTTTGGTCACCAGCCCAAAATGTCCAATTTCAAAATCTTATTTTCTAAAATTGATTGAACCATTATCCTTAATATAATTAATAATGATTTTGGAATATTTTTCCTCAATTTTATCACCTTCAAAAATATTTAAACAAATTTAATCCCGAAACTCTAATACCGGTCCACCAGACCTTCGAACCAACCTTTAAAACATCTAAGCCCAAAACCGGGATGTTACACTTACCTCGTAGTGCAGTTGATCTAAATGTCGAGCTGAGCCAAGGAGATCTAGGCTTTATTCTCTATCTTTTATTACTCTTTGTTATTGCTACCATATTTAATCATTTACTTTCCTTTTTATTCTACTTTTACAACTACCACTGCACTCACTACTACTATCTCAGTATTGTATTGTAGTCACATAAGTATAAGCGTAAGACACCATTCTCGTGGGATCGATTTTCAAACAAGGTTTCATTGTATCTATTCTTGTATCGATAGTGTAGCTTGCACTAAATAGTGTGACATTTTTACCCCGATCACATGTTGTAACACCATAAGATAAGACACTGAATATACGTTCCCGAGGCTATGTGACATCGGGCCTCTTTTGAAGATACTCGAGGAGATATTCCAAGTATGAGTGTACGTTCTCGTGGTTGTGTGACACCGAACCTCACTCAGAGTGTAATTCTCGAGGCTATATGATAGTGGGCCTCACTCCAGGTTTGTAGCATGATGCATATGTTTGCTTTGTGAGATTTGATGCATCTATTGTTGCTATGTGTTTGGCAACTAGAGGCAGCATTGCTTGTTGTTAAGTATTATGTCATGTCATCATCTTTAGCTGCATGCTCATGTTTATGATTTGCATGAAACATGGTTGAGTGGAAGTGTATCCACTAAGCTTGTTAGCTCTGTATTCGGAATCATTGTTTCCTTTCGTAGGTTAGTAGGTTGGCACGTTGCATTGGAGGAGCATTATCCAAGTAGAATTTTAGCATCACTTCATCAGAGTATAGTACTTAGATTTATTTGGGCTATGTATTTTTAAGACCCTGTGATTTTGTATTGTCACTCATATATTGGATTTTAAATGTGAGTCGAATGCTTTTACAATGTCAATTTAAATGGAGCTCCCTTGTAAACGTTTTCAAATATTTATCCATGTTTAAATTATTTGGACTTAGGGGATTTTATAGAAATTGAGTTGTGGTTTGGGCTAAACCAGGTTGAAATTTTATGGAGGCCTAATGTGACATCCGGGTTGAGGGTGTTACATAAGTACACACATGGACGGAGTTAGGATCAAACATTAGAGGGGCAAAGCTCTATTAAGCATTTGAATCTAAAAATTAGGGGGGACAAAATTCTTATTTTACGACTATTTAAACTAAAAGGAACCTCAAATGCAATTATACTAAAAAAAAGTTGGAAGGGGCAAGAGTCTCTCCCAAACTACACATGTGGCTTCATCCCAAAGTACACATGATAATTATGAATTATACAATAAATGAAATACGTAGTTATGTATTTTTTTAACATCCACTGTACAATGCTTATACTATCCCAATCCCTCTCCACTTATTAATCGAATGATATTGAGAGCTTAAATATGTTCGATCTCACATCCTTATGGATATTGTAACAACAATGTCAATCCAACTATATTCGATCGATGGTTGTTATAAAATTAAATTATATAAAAATATCATTGGAAAGAATCACTTGTGTCATGGCACGTGCGATAGTATTAGACATATATTTATATAGTAAAAATGTATTTATTATTATTTTATTTAATTTCAAGCTGCATGAATCCACTATCGGTATATATCGAAAAAAAACTATATTTTTGTAAGGAAAAGGGGAAATTTTGGTCAATATTGCATTTAGAATTTTTTTTCCAATATGTTGTACTCCCCAAATTATTTGTGAATCTATAGAAATTTCTATAGTGGGTTTGAACTTGGATTGTAAGCAATCCGAATATAAACAGTGAATTGATTTTTTGAATTAAAACAATAAAATTCGCCTGGAAGGGAACTCGAAAATGAACTGTGCATAATCCCAATTTGTTTTCGCATGAAAAGCATGTCGAGTATGAACAATGGCCGATTTCAAATTGCAATCCGGGTGAAAAGTAGGCCGAGTTTGAACAGCGGCCAATTTTCAGAGAGCGTGCTGGGCGGCTGGCTGACAGCAGGGCAGCGGAGCAGGCTGCAGCACTGAGGTTTTCATGATTGACCAGAAATTTGAATTTTTTTTTACTTTATTTCATGCATCAGGAATGAGTGGGGAAAGGGTTAGTGTTTTATATTTAAGTGGTGGGTGGGTACAGTAAATGTGTGCGGTAGATGAGGAAATTTTTTTGTGTTAAACAGGTAAGGTTGAAGGGGAAATAATAGAAGAAAATTTGATAGAGAAAAAATTGAACAAGGAAGAAGAAGAAGAAAGAGGGGAAGCTGATTTGGAGAAAATAGAGTAAGTATATGTATATTTTATTTTTTTAGTTAAGTAATATTATTTTGTTAGTTTTATTAATTTTTAAATGGTATGTTATAGTTAATTTTTTTAATTATTATTGATGATTCTTGTACAATTTAATGAAGAGTAAATTAGTAAGTGGATTTATATTTGGAGCAAAAAAATGAAGAGTAAGGAAGATTTGGAGTAAATTTAATGAAATTTGTTTGTGCAAATTGTAAATTAGTAAGTGGATTTATTTTTTTAATTAAATTTTGTACAATTTTAGTTTGATTTATTTTAGAATTCTAACTTTCAAGTAATTTAATTTTAAAGGAAGATTTGAAGTCAATTTGGTGAAATTTTTTTGTAGCAAAAGAAGGAACATTTGGAGCAACTTTGATGTTTGGAGTAATTTATAATTTTTTAAATTACGTTTTAATTAAAATTGTTGTTATAATTTAAATTGCATGTTATAGTTTATTTTGTTTAGAATTTTAGTTTTCAAGTAATTTACTAATTAATGATTATTGAATGATATAATAGATCAGAAAAGAAGAAGGAAGATTAGAAGGAAATTTGATGGAATTTTTTGTAGCATCAAATTGTAAACTAGTAAGTGGATTTAGTTTTTTAATTAGGTTTTGTACAATTTGAATTTAATTTATTTTAAATTTTTAATTCTTAAATAATCTATTGTATGTAGTATAATTTAATGCAAAAGTTATGAAAATATTTAGAACAAAAAAGAAGTAAGAATTGAAATCAATTCGGTAGAATTTTTTGGAGCAAATTCTAAATAAGTTATTTTAATTTATGGTTTTTTAAATTGCATGGTAATTAAAAGAGTTGTTATAATTTTAATTGCATGTTATAGTTTAGTTTTTAATTTAGAATATTAGTTTTAAAGTAATTGAGTTCTCGAATTAGATTCTTTAACAATGAAGTCCACATGTTTTTTGATGGAATACTCTTTAATTGCCGATGTAGCTTTCTCCTTTTTTATTAAATTGAATCTCAACTGAAAACTCATCATAGGGACTCGAACTTAATTGTGACATGTCTGGGAATACAGGCGCCCTCATCGCATCGTAATCTATTAAGTTTATGTGAGTGACAGGTCTATACCATGTAAATTCGTCCCCGGCCAGAACAAATTCACAACCACCAAAATCAAGGTCATCACCAGTCAAATCGGGATCCCTAGTTTCTTCATCTTCGCTAGAATCAGCAAGTGTTTCTCCCCCATCGACCTCGAAGATTTTCAAAGTCAACGTCAACAGTCGGATTAACAATCTGATTAGCAGTTGGTTCTGGAAATTGTATGCTGATTGACCCATATGATGTTGCGCATGTTGAAGGCCTGGCATATGGATGAGATACACGCGATGTACCACTTTCCAACATCACAAAAAAATTGTTTATAAACCTATATGGATTGTCCTCAATCCCACTGCTGAAACCCATTTGAGAAAAAATTCCAAATACATTTATGGATGAGCCGGGAATGTCATATCTCCCACGCACCTCAGCATATAACTCAACACTTCAAATATCAGATGACCTATGCTCTGCAATCATGATTCCAACATCATTATCATCTTGAAGAGCTATTGTAGAATATCTTACTGGATTGTGACATGTCATCCACCAGTACCGTAAATCAACAATCGCAGCTCTAATTTTCATTTTTATCTTCTCATTCAATTCTCGAAGCGTGGTGTCCTTTTCAAATCTCAGCTTTGTAGGGCTTTTAGATTCAAACACAGCCCCGACTTCAATTTTCACAATTTGTCCATTATAATGGACAATCGTCATAAATATGTTGCTCATTTTCTCTACATGTTCAATAACATATAAATTTTTAATTAATGTCGCTAATCTTAATTTCAACTAGTAAATTGAAAATTTAAAACATACTGCTTAATTACAAATTTATTTTTTCTTTAATCACCACATACTATAAAATATACTAATTTGTAAAAATACTAATTATATTATTTTACTATGAATATATTTTTAAATTATTTTTGCATTCATTTTAACCACATTTCGAATATTTTTTTATGTTAAAGAAATTAAATTATTTTTGCATTCATTTTAATCATATTTTGAATATATTTTTTCTTCGATTACCATAGTATCAAAAATTCTTGTAAAGACCCAATTTATGAATCCGTGGGTCAGGTTCACCCCAGCCTTGGGCCTTGTAAGTTTGGCCATGTTCTTGGGCTCGTGGGAGGCTTAAAGTGCACCTTGTGAGCTCTCTTCTTGTTGTTGGACTTGAATTTATATTGGGAATGAGATAGGAGGAAGATAAAACGATAAAGAGGTAAATTATCCCATTTTTGAAAAGGGAAAGGCTACCCCCTTTAATTCCTCTACATAAACATGGGAGATGGATGATATCACTTTGTCCCTTTTGTTTGTTCTTCATCCCTTTCCTCATCTTCCTCCAAAGAAACTAAGCAAATGGGTAATCTTTATCCTTTCATGTAAGAATCTCGGATTTGTGATTGAGAGAAAGTTAGTCATCACTCAAGGATCTATCTATCAAGGTAAGAATGGAAGGAAATGGTGGTGGGTGGAGAAAATGGGTTTTTGTGGGGGTTGAGAAAGAAGAACTAGAATGGGAAATTTAACTCCATTTTGTTTTGTAAAGTTCTCCCTTTAGGGGACGTTTGGATCGCGAAAAATAGGATTACTAAGGAGAAAATTCTTTTTCGGGAATCTCATACCCACGTTTGGTTGGGAGGATTCCCACAGGGGTAATATTCTATTCCCAATAGTAGTGCCTTTTTGGGTTTATACCAGGAATCCTATTCCATTCCTTTTTTTAGGTATTTAATAATTTCTTGCATTTATGAAAAAAATACCCTTAATAAAATAGTAATATTTCAATCATGTCCTTTCTTTTTGGGGTTAGTTTGTTACTTTGAATTATTAAATAAGGTATAATTATATACAAATAAATAAATATTGAAAAAAATAATACACAAAGTTAAAACATAGGATAATAAATAAATATATAGATATTGCCAAAAAAATATAAATATATAGATTTTTTTATAAAATAAATTATATATTATGAACTATTACAATATCAAAATATATAATTAAATAATATTTATATAAAATTATAAAAATGCTTCAAACATCCTTTGTTGATTTTATTTTTTAAGGATTCTTATCATGAATTAATAGTAAAAAGTTTCAATTTCTACAACTAAAAAATATAAATTTATCACATGTTCCCAGAATATAAAAGAGATTGAATAATATCTTTAATCTAATCTCACAATGAAATGTGAATTTAAATCTTAGTTTAGATAATTTTTAAATAATTGTCATAAGTATATTTTTTACTATATTTTTTACAAAATTTTAATAAAATCTTACTTTAAACCTATATTTTTCATACGATATTATATCTCATATATAAATAAATTTAATACTTATGACAATTATTTAAAAATATATGTTTAATATACTAGTTATATTAAAATTTTGTTACAGATTTTTTTCTAAAATTTACATAGTGCAACCGAAGTAGTTATATATATTTCCATGTAAATATTTTTAATTATATATGTGATTTTAGCTTGTTTAAAGGCAAATACATCATAAGGACAATTTGGTCAAATATGCTTTTAGACAACCTTATATTCCCCCAACCAAACATTGTCATCTCATAATCCTGTCAATTAAACCAAACAAGATAATGTAAGATTCCCACAAATATGTCATATAATGTAACATTCCTGGAATCTTATTCCTACAGGTAATCTTACATTTCGTGATCCAAACGCACCCTTAGTGTCTTTTAATCTTCCAACAATATTGTAACTCGATTTACAACATTTTCTTGTAGTGAAAGAAGTTGGAAATTCTTCCAAGGAGCAAGGGAAGAAGAAGGCTTCAAAGCTTGGACTAGGAGCTTCGTGTTTAGCTGTAGGGGTAAGGTTAGTACACCTCTAACTCCTTTGTCTTCATGGACATCATAAAAATGATGCCTTGTATGCTATTTAGATGATTTTGGAGTTTTGGTTGCTTAAAGCCTTGATAATGGTAAAATCCAGATTTGGTGTTAATAATATGTAAAATTGGTAAGAAACCACCTAAAACCACTCCCATAAAAGGTAGGTATTGTCTGGGGATTTATGGGGGCTGTTTGAGGACCCTTGGAGTGATTTTCGAGATCTAGACTCAAAGTTCTAGGCTCGAGTATCAGTACGAGATAAACCTATATCGGTACCTCGTGTAAATTCTTATGATCATGATGAGCATAGAGGGAAGTATCGGTATAGGCTTCAACCAGTACTAGTACGGTGCTCAAGGCATACTGGTACGGGTCGTCTCGTATCGATACCCCCTATCTCATTTGAAATTCTATTGAGTAAACTTGGTACTGGTACGTGCGGGAGCATATCGGTACCCAAATTTGATTCCCCTCCGTAGTGGCTACGTATTGGCACGCTAAAGGCGGGTATCGATACCCAGTGTACCGTATCAGTACGTGAAGTTGGGTATTAGTACCCACTGGGTAATTTTCCCAAAAAAGTTAGTTTTAAGTTTGAGGGGCTGATAATTTGAGGACTATGGTCCAATAGACTTCTAATGTGGTAAAATGAATTGTAAAATTAAAAAATTGATAAATTACCATCATACTCGATCATAACGTGTAAGGAACTTTGTAAATGGCTTGTGTGCTTATATGTTCTAGCAACCATAAGAATCTTGGTTGGTTGGTTGATATTGCATGTCATGTGAGAACTTGTTTGGTGGGATCTGGATACCCAAGTAACGTATTGCAACACAATGATAAGTGGTCGAACGGAGGATCCCGATACTTTAAGTCCCCGAGCCTCGATCGAAGATACTCAATGGGTAATTCTGAGTATGGAGTATGGTGTTCTGATGTTTTGTGTCCTTGGGACACACACCGAGTAGATTTTCTTGATGTGTCCTCGGACGTCACTCTAGGTTTGTATGGTTGATTGCTTGTATTGCATATGATGTGTATTGGATGCCTTGCTAGATGGATAGCATGTGTTTAGGCGATTAGTAGTAGCACCTTGTATTGAACTTAATGCCATGTCATTATTTTTAGTTACATGCTTATATTTATGATTTGCATGCAGCATAATAGAGTGGAAGTGTATCCACTGAGCTTTGTTAGCTTAGCATTCAGAATCATTTCCATTTGTTGGTTTTTAGGTTATCACGTTGCATTGGAGGAGCACCATCGGAGTAGGTTTCAGCACATTGCTTGTTCAAAGTACAACACTTAGATCTTATTGGGCTATGTTATTGTTGTAACTCTTATTTTGGGATTGTATTAAGCAAACAAATGTTTTAGTATTTTAAACTTATTAGAGCTCCTTTTGTGATCGTTTTGAACTATTTATCAATGCTTTTAACTATTGGATTTAAATAATTTATGGAATGAAACTCTTTTAGGCTAAACTAGGTTGGAAATTTTGAGGTAACGGTTTTGGTTGTAACATCTGGATTTAGGGTGTTACATTTAGTGGTATCAGGACGTAGGTTTAGCCAGTTTTAGGAAAGGCCCCGGGTTGTAGAGAGTCGTAAATAGGTGTCTAATGAATACATGCCCATAAGTCGAAGTCGTACTTGGTTTAAGCTTAAATTTGATGGTGTAACCTTGTTTTTTTCTGTGTGCAGAATTTATCATGCCTAGAGGAGCGCATGGTCGTGATAAGAGTTGGGGTTCTCACAAGGAGAACTATAGAGAACTACAATGATGAGTACGTCCCTAAAACCGAGGAAGAGTTAAGGGATGAGAGGGGTCGAGGGGCTGGTTATTTCACCCATTTGCATCGTGCCCTTTACCAAATCGTGAGGTCTATTCCTAGGCCTTTGTCTACCCCTCGTGAAACACTGATTGAAAAGTTTTGCTGGTATAGAGCGAAGGATTTTCTTGGGTCGAAAAAAGATGGCCCAATTCAAGCTGACTAGTGGTTGCGTGATATGTAATGGATCCTCCGAAAAATACAATTTGGTCTTGAAGACAAGTTGGCGTGTGTCACTTGTCTCTTGAAGGAGAATGCTAGAGCTTGGTGGGAGACCGTAGAGTTGGGATAGCATCCTAACCAGCCATCTTGGTAAAATTTCCTCGAAGATTTTTAGGGGAAATATATTGGAGATGCCCACATCGATAACATGAGAGATCGGTTCACTCACCTAGTTCAAGAGAATCAGTCTGTCTTTGAGTATGAGCAAGAGTTTCTACAGCTGAGCAGGTTTTCCCCAGAGTTGGTTGCTACTGAGAAGTTAAGATGCAAGAGATTCAGACGAGAATTGAGGAAGGAGATCTAGATATACTTGACCGCCGACCCACCAGCGGCATTTTATGAGTTAGCCTCGACTGCCAAGGAACTTGAGCAAGTGAGTGGCTTGAGGTATGGTTAGTCAAGTGGTCAAAGAGGTTCTAGTGGGAGGACTCAGAACTTCTCTAACAATTTTTAGTCCTTTTCTGGGAAGAACAGAGGTTATTGGAACGAGGGTAAATGTGCATCAAATTAGAATGCAAGATTAGATTGTAGGTCAGAGTCTGTAAGCCATATTAGGTGATTTTCATCTTCTATGATGAGTGCAGGAGGTTCGACAAAAGATTATGGTGCACCCGTGTATGATTAGTGTGGGCAGAAGCATCATAGAGAGTGTTATGGGTACGTCAAGTTATGCAATGGTTATGGGTCGTCGGACCACTTTGTGAGGGATTGCATTGCTACTGCCGACACTGCCTCGGTTCAGACTCAAAGAGCTCCATATATAGCTTAGAGGGGTTGAGGTTTTTGCTATAGGGGGAGCGAGTCATACGTCTAAACATCAGAGTGGAGGCACGTTCCAATCCACTACAAGGGCACCAACAAGGCAACATGTTGTTAAGGCCCAAGAGGAGTGTGAGGCTTTGGATGTCATCTCAGGTACATTTACTGTAATATCCCAATTTTTTGCTAGTGACCAAAATATAAATTTTGAAAGTTTTGTGGATAAAGTATAAACTTAGGAAAATTTTAGGTACTAAATTATAATTTTGAAAAGTTATGTATTTTAGTCTCGTAAATGAATAGTTTACCCCCAAGAATGATGGTTTCGTGTTACTCGGATTTTTCGTACAGAGTTTGTATTAATGGTTATAAAGCGATAAAGTTCAGAAAAATATTCGAATAATCGGATCGAATCAAATATCCAGGATATTTTGGAGGATGATAAGGCAAGGTTAATTATGTTATTTTATATGTCTAATATATTTTCTTTGTGTTGGAAGAATATGAACCCTTGGATTTAAGTTGATTTTCCATGTTAAATATGAGCCGTTAGATGAAAAATGGCAAGATTGTAATTTTGGAAAATTATAAGGGCAATGTTGGTAACTACTAGCTCAAGATTAAATCTAGGCCATTGGATGAAGGATGATGACATGAGGTAAATTATGGAAATATAGAATTTTCAGAATAGATCCGATAGCTCGGCAAAGGTAAAATCGTAGTAGAAGTATTTAGTGAATATCGGGAAATCAGATTGAATTGAAATTTCAGAGACTGTTCCATAAGCCATGGAAAATCATAAAATGATATTTATGGAATAGTGGTCAGTTGAGAAGGAACTAATTTAGTTAGATTATAATGGAATGGCAATTTTGAAACAAACTAGTAAATAAAGACTAGTTGGAGGGCAAATTGGTCATTTGGAAAGGATGGCAATTTTGAAATATTTTTGAAATTTTGAGGACGTTTTTGGAAGATGAAATATATATGGGTTTCATATTGTCCCTTGATTTTGGATGTGATTAAATTAGCCATTGGATTTAAAGGCTAAATTGGTAATTTCACTATTTAAATGAATTTAAAATTCATTCAATAGTTACAAGTGAAATTTAATAGTAAAAAGATGAAAAAAATCATACTTTCTAGCCATAGACCATGGAGAAAGAGGAGAAAGAAGAGGGAAATTTCCAAGCCCGATTTCAGCCCTGAATCTCGGTTTTTAGGTAATCTTTCGAACTACAAATTTGTTCTACTCTTCGAGCTCTATCTTTTGATGTAAATAATTTATAGAATACTTTCTTGGTTGATGAGATTTGATATGTGGAAGAAATTAGGGTTTATGAACAAATTGGGGCTTTTATGATTTTATGAATCCACGGTTGATTTTAAGTTAGAATCGTGCTTGTATTATGTTGGAATCATGTTATTAAGTTGGGATTTAAACCCTACATATTTCGGTTTGCATAGAGAAGATTAGGGTTTATGGATTCAAGTCTAACTTAGGGTTTGTGATGTTGGATTAATGATCTAGTAAGCTTGATTTGTTGTTTGGAAGTAAAACCCTAAGTTAAATGCATACGGACCATTTCGGCAAGCTTCAAACTTAAGGGACCAGATCTGATTTTTATTGAATTTGATGTGTATTTATATTATTAATAATTTTAGAGACATGAAAATGAAGTTGGAATGCTAAACCAACGATTAATCACATTAGTGACCATTTTGACAAATTGTCAAACTTGAATGGTCTATTCAGCAAAGAGGATAGAAAGAGTAAATCTGATTTTTAGTTAAATGATGGAATTAAGGTAGTAATGTTGATTGGAGGACTAATTTGCAAAGTTAAGATACTTGAATCCTTATATTTTAAATTTGGTGACCATCTCGACAAATTAAGAGAAATTAGAGAAGTAAAGGTTTGAGCCTATTTTGATGAAGGATGTAAATAGAACATATGAATACAAGCTTTATTCTGGTCATTTTAAGTAAAGTGATAGGACTAAATTGATAAGTAGAGAAATAGGGAGAAGTTGGTGTAAACTAGAAGTTATTTATGGAAAGTTATGTTGGAATTGAATTATGGCAGTAAGTTTAAAATTTGGCCATAAATTCTACAAAAATGGTTAGATGATGAATTTTATACCGTTGGAAAGAATTTTTAGTCTAGTTTCGTTTCCAGCAAACGAAACTAATTTTGAATTCTGAGTTAAAAGATATGAATTTTTATTCGAATGAAGGTTAAAAAAATTATAGAGCAGTTTTCTGCCTAGACAGTCTGTGACGTGAATTCAGTGATTTTTCATAATTTTTGTAGATTTTATTAATTTATGTGGCTTATACCATTAGAACTGTTATGAATCTAGTTTCTCCAGTATAAAGGAAATTAAGATCCAGTATTTATTTTGCCCTGTAAAAGTAAATCTTTGAAGGTAACGCAAGCTATCAGAAAATGAAATTTGAAACATTTTGTATTCAAATGTTAGTTAGCAAGCTCGGAAGAATTAATGGAAGTTCAAATTGGTCACTAAGGACCATAATGAGTTTTTGAACAGTACAAGGAAGAAAGGAAAGATATTTGGAAATTTTATATTCGAATGATTATATTAGACAACATGTTTAAGGTATTGTTAGATTTGAATCTAACAAATATTTTATTTTATTCATGTGATTAATGAAGTCAAGTGTTAATCAAAGAAGGTTTGAGGTACTATGAAAGAAAGGATCGAGCTAGGACTTAGTGAGGCATTGTGTTAAGTGGCCAAGGTGAGTGCAATGTATATATAACATGATACATGAATTTTTTATATATCGTTAGGAAGACTTGCGATGAGTCTACCTTGTTTATATATATTGGCATGATATTTATGTCATTGACCATATATTTGACATATTTTAAATATATCAAAAAGTTGAATATAAATGCATGGATCACTAGTTATATATGAATGTTATTTCAAGTATGAACTGCCCAATGTTAAATTATGTTGATATACATTGCCATGGATGAAATAAATATGGAAAATATGCCCAAGTAAGTCATTGAGGGATAGGGTATAGTTGGCATGCCATAGAGTCTAGCAGCACGCTGCATACCCGGTTTAGCACTATAGTGTATATAAAGGACACTTAGTGTATATGGTTAGCATGGCCTTATAAATGTGCGGATGGTGGGCACGATCTTATGTGTATTAGCACTTCGGTGCATATTTGACTCGTGTACCCAAGGTCCTCATAGGCTTATATTTGTGCTATGGTTTATTGGTTAATAAAAGATAAACAGGTGAACAAGCTTATGAGCTTTTAGAATAAATGGCAAGTATATTGGTAAGAAATTTATATTCGGTTTATATTATGTTAATATATGATTAACATGATGGTAATACATGTCTAGTGATCATGATTCATTTATGCATATATGGCATATTATGACAAATGGACAAGCATAAAAGTCTTATGACATTAGCATGTAGTAAATCATTACTAATGCAATGTGAAAGTTGATGCTTTGGCATATATATATCATGTTATATAAACATAGTCATGAAGTGGAATAAAGTTTAAATTATTGTTATTAATTTCCTTTATTGCCTCACTAAGTTCGTACTTAGCGTGTGTTTTGATAAGTGTTCAAAAGTACTATTTTTCTTACCCTTTTTACTCATATTATTGTTAGACTTAGGCTCATATTAGTTGCATAGTTAGCCATTCATGCATTAATCCATGTTTCCTTCAATCGTTGAGCTTGATTACATAACTTGGTGATTTTTGTGGAAATAGATGCTGCTTTGGTGTGTTTTTGTGTATGTATGTGCAGGACCACTTGCCAAAGCAATGCCGAGCTAGTTGCCAGGGCAATGCATGAAGGATATGCCGAGCTAGTTGCCAGGGCAGTGCATGAAGGAGACGCCGAGCCAGTTGCCATGGCATTTGTCGACAAAGACCAAAAGCAATATGGATGTCGAAATTCATGATTTTACAAGCCCAAGATGACATGGAGCAAGGTCCAAGCCCAAAGGAATTTGATTGCCATGCAGAGATTAAAGAAGAATTAAATTCCAAGAGGATAGGAGAAGTTCTAATAGGAATAAAATTATAATAAAGAATTATATTCTTTAAAGATAATTTAATTCCAACTCAAACTCCTCCTCAAAGAATGACTTTGGCCTAGCCCTATAAATATCAAGGAGATTTCGACAATCCAAGGAGGAGAGCAAGAGGGAAATTTCGGCAAGTCCAAGTAGGGCAAGAAGAGAGAATTTTCGACAAGCATCAAGGGCAAGGAGGATTTCGACAAGCCTCTTCCTTCATCTTTGTTCGATTTGGTTCATGCTAGGGATTAATTATCTTGTGTTTCTTTGGAACCTAGCCATGAACTAAATTTACTTGGCTATGGTTATTGTGTTTTGTGGTTGTGAGAAACTATTGGTTTTTGTTTAGGTAATAAGAGTTTGCACTTTTCTATTTCAAGGTTTATTCATTCTTGATTCTTATTATTGTTTGCAGTGAATTGGGAGAGGATCTCGTGATTTCATCCATTTATCTAATATCGGGAGAGTTAGATTCAAGAAACGAATGAATATGATCTTTATGCAATCAATGATGGTGAAGATTAATCCGGCTTAGGAATAAGTTAAGGATTTCAACGGCTAAGAGGAGCGCAAGATTGGTTGTTGTTCACCCTTGATTCACGCAGGGATGTATTATCAAGGCATGCACAAGTAGCTAGAGTTTCGACTTAGGGATAAGAAGAAACCATTGAAGAACGCTCCGCCGAACCTTGAAGTTGCTGCCCGATCGCCCAAGTAGTTGCCCAACTAGTCGCCCAAGCAACCATCAATTAGTTGCCAAGGCAACCCGTTGTGCAAGTCGCCACGGCAACCGAGTTGCCCATGCACTCTTTACCAAGACAATCCAATCGGCTATCACACCTCAACTCACGATAACCTAGCCTATCTCTCTCATTCGAATTCATCTTTTCTTTTACTTAATTGCTTTCTAGATTAGTTATTAGTTAAAACTTCTATAATCCTTCACTTGTGTTTTTACTTTTTACAATTGCAAGAGACTAGATTCTTGAAGTGGCACCAATCCTCAATGGAGACGATATCTTTTATACTATAACTTGCGGCGTGTATACTTGCACAATTGCGTAGCACTTATTACGTGCAACAAGTTTTTTGGCGCCGTTGCGGGGATTGGCAATAGCAACTTTATTTTTACTTTCTTGCACTTTCTTTTTATTTTTCTTGTTTAAAATTCAAAGGGCTAACAAACTTTGGTTTTGCATTGGTATATGACCAGTATGCGAGACCGACTTCACCGTAATATCCCTTTGATCCGAAATCGAACGAACCTTACAAAGACTTAGACGAAGGATAAGAGAAGCAATGGCAAATCAAGACGGCAATATGAATCAAGATGTTCGGCGGGAGGAGGAGTGATTCTTGCACGAAATGTAACTATTCGAGACTATCTTGAAGAAGATCTTGATGGACTTAACCCGGGAGTTGTCGCACCCGAAATTGAAGCCGACCACTTTGAGTTGAAACCGGTAATGTTTAATATGATCAACACAATAGGTCAATTTGGCGGCTCAAGAATCAAGATGCACGACAACATCTGAAATCTTTCCTCGAGATTTGCAACTCGTTCAAGATACACGGAGTCACCCCGATGTCTTACGATTAAGATTATTCCCTATTCACCGAGGATAGGGCGAAAGCATGGCTAAATAGCATTCTGCGGATCCATAGCATCTTGGACTGATCTTTGTCGTGATTTCCTTGCTAGATTTAATCCTACAAATTTAATCGATAAGCTTCGTAAATTTACATTACTTCTTTTCGGCAGCGGATGATGAAATCCATGTACGAGGCTTGGGAGCGATATAGAGAACTTCTACACAAATGCCCTTTACACGGATTCGGTGTGGACTCAAGTAACAATGTTTTACAACGCCGTGAATACACCAACAAGGATGATGCTAGATGCCTCGGCAAACGGCATACTCTTAGATAAGTCGCGGAGGAAGCAATGCAAATTTTAAACAGGCTGGCCAAGAATGACTATCAATTCCCATCTACTAGAAGAGGAGGAGTTAGACGCTAAGCCACAATACATGAACTAGGATCATCGATTCAATTTCGGCACAATTGGCCGCTTTAACCAAGATGGTCCGAACATGCAAAAACCAAACAACACACATGAAGTCAAGGTAATGGATTCTTTTTGTGAGTTATGTGGTGATAACCATAATTCTTCCGAATGTATGCGAGAATCCGAATCCGGCTTCTATGTGGGGAATTACAATCGGGCAACAACATGATGTCAAATACATACAATCCAGCTTGGAAGAAGCACCGAATTTTTCATGGAGTAATCCCAACAATGCTCTAAACCAGAACAATCAGAATGCACAAGCATCGGGATTCCAGCAGAGAATATGCCACGAATGCGGATGCGCGGAAACAACCGACAACATCTAGTTCTTTGGAAAATTCTCTAAATGCTTTTATGATGAAAACTGAATCTTATATGGCTGAGAATAGTAATTTCATAAAAAGAACTGATGCTTTTATTAACAGGACCGAGATGAGATTGCAAAACCAAGAGGCGGCAATCAAATCATTGGAAAATCAAGTCGGACAATTTGCTCAAAATCAACACTAGACCACAAGGAGGTTTACCTAGCGATCTTGAAGTCGCAAGAGGAACTGCCATGAGCAATGTAAGGCAATCACCACCAGAAGTGGCCAACAACTTAGAGAGGTTCAAACCCGCTCGTCAAACAAAACTCCACAAAAAGATCAAGACGAACCTAGCGGCAAAGTCTCAGATGCTGAACCAGGAATTGCTGCAGCAACCGGCAATAAGCATGCCTCGGCAACCAACGATAAAGACGCCTCGGCAACTTGCGATAAGCATGCCTCGGCAACCCCAGTTGATAATGCCTCGGCAACTCCAGATGTCCCTGCAATGCCGTCAATCAGGTTTCAAACCAATGAAAGGATAGAAGATATCCGACTTCCACCACCATTCCCACAAAGGTTGAAGCGACAAAAGCAAGAATACCAATTCAAGAAGTTTCTTGATATCCTAAAGCAAGTCCACATCAACTTGCCATTGGTGGAAGCAATTGAACAAATGCCAAACTATGCCAAGTTCCTTAAAGACATTGTGTCCAAGAGAACAAGGCTAGGAGAGTTTGAAACAGTTGTCGCGACAGAGGGATGCATGGCAATGTTGCACAATCGCATGCCGCCCAAGTTGAAGGATCCCGGAAGTTTCACAATACCCTGTTCTATTGGAAATCACTATGTCGGGAAAGCACTATGCGACCTAGGGGCTAGCATAAACTTGATGCCTAAATCGGTTTTTCAAAACTAGGAATCGGGAAGGCAAGACCTACAACGATTATCTTTGCGAGCTAGCCGAAGCAGATCCTATGTGCATCCGAGAGGGAAAAATCGAGGACATACTGGTAAAAGTTGATAAATTTATTTTTCCGCTGACTTTATTGTTTTGGATTGTGAAGCGGATGAGCATGCACCTATCATTCTCGGGAGACCATTCCTAGCGGCAGGGAGAACCTTGATCGACGCGTTGAAAAGGAGAACTCACAATGAGGGTGAATGACCAGCAGGTAAAACTAAATGTATTCCAAACACTAAGGCATGCCGATGATCCGGAAGAATGCCAACTACTTCATGCCACGACGAGTTTAACCGATGAGGAATTTAGTTGCCTCGGCAACTACATTGCCGATCAAGAGGAACCCGAGGAGTATGAAGAGCGGTCGATGAGGAACAACCAGAAGAGGTAAATTGGCTAGTCAATCGACCCGGTACATACTTTGAACCACAGGACTACTCAGGTAAGGAAGGTAAGATCGAAAAACCCTCTATCGAAAATCCACCAATTCTTGAGTTGAAACAATTGCCAGATCAACTAAAATATGTATACTTAGGGATCGATAATACATTACCTGTAATTATTTCCTCTAAGTTACAGCCTGAGCAGGAAAAGAAGCTAATCAACATGTTGAAGCTACATAAAAAAAGGCAATAGGGTGGACAATTGCCGACTTGAAGGGAATTAGCCCGGCGGTGTGCATGCACAAGATCTTGTTGGAAGATGATCACAAACCTTCAATTGAGGCCCAAAGGAGACTGAATCATGCCATGAAAGGGGTTGTAATGAAAGAAATCATCAAGTGGCTTGACGCCGGCATTATATACCCTATCTCCGATAGTACGTGGTTAAGTCCGGTACAATGTGTACCGAAAAAAGAGAGTATAACAAAGGTGAGCAATGAAAATAATGAACTTATCCCAACCAGGATCGTGACCGGTTGGAGGGTTTGTATGGACTATCGAAAGCTAAATAAAGCCACTAGGAAAGATCACTTCCCATTACCCTTTATTGATCAAATGCTTGACCGTCTTGCAGGTAAACCCTTTTACTGTTTTCTTGATGGTTATTCAGGTTACAATCAGATTGCCATAGCACCAGAAGATCAAGAAAAGACAACCTTCACATGCCCCTACGGTACTTATGCCTTCCGAAGGATGCCGTTCGGATTGTGTAACGCCCCGGCAACCTTCCAAAGATGCATGATGGCGCTCTTTTCAGACATGGTCGAAGATTTCCTTAAGATCTTCATGGATGATTTTTCGGTTTTTGGTAATGACTTCGACGGATGTCTCGGCAATTTAGAGAGGGTGTTGGCAAGATGCGAAGAAACATATTTAGTCCTCAATTGGGAGAAATGCCACTTTATGGTAGATGAAGGAATAGTGCTCGGCCACAAGATTTCATCCAAGGGAATTGAAGTAGACAAAGCCAAGGTGGACGTGATCGAGAGATTACCCCACCAATTTCGGTTAAAGGAATTCAAGTTTTCTCGGACATGCGGGTTTTTACAGGAGGTTCATTCATAATTTTTCTAAAATCACTAAACCCTTGTGTAATCTGCTTGAACAGGATAAAGTCTTCGATTTTGATGATTCTTGCATCCAAGCATTCAAAACCCTAAAGAAAAAGCTTGCCTCGGCACCCATTGTCGTTCCACCCAGTTTGGCGCTACCTTTTGAGCTCATGTGTGATGCAAGTGATTTCGCGGTAGGAGCAGTCCTAGGCCAACGCACAGTAAGACCTTCCATGTGATATACTACGCTAGTAAAACTCTTAACGATGCTCAAGTGAATTACACAACAACGGAGAAAGAGTTACTAGTCATCGTTTTCGCATTTGACAAGTTCGATCCTATTTAATTGGTACAAAGGTAATTGTTCATACGGACCATTCGGCAATCAAATACTTATTTGCTAAAAAGGATGCTAAACCTCGTTTGATTCGTTGGATATTACTTTTACAAGAATTTGATATTGAAATTAAGGCGGAAAGGAACAGAAAATCAAGTGGCCGATCACTTATCACGTTTGGAACGCAATAGGGAGGAGGACGCGGATCTAGAGATATGTGATGCATTCCCGGATGAACAAATTCTAATCGCCTCGGCAACCCTTGACGCCTCGGCAGCCCATAACGCCTCGGAAACCATGGATGCACACGCCTCGGCAATTTTGGGAGCAGACACTACGGCAGCACATGCCTCGACAATACCCTGGTACGCAGATTTAGTTAACTTCCTTGTTTGTGGTATTTTTCCGTATGGCATTACTCACCAAGGGAAGAAGCGGTTCCGCCATGATGCTAAGCATTACTTTTGGGACGAGCCTCTTTTGTTTAAACAATGTGCAGATCCGGTTATACGCCGATGTGTCCCTGAAGAAGAGCAACAGAATGTACTCCGGCAATGCCATTCTTCACCCTATGGAGGACATTTTGGAGGAACTCGTACCGCGGACAAAGTCTTGCAATCCGGTTTGTATTGGCCAACATTGTACAAAGATGCCCAAGACTTTTACAAGCAATGTGATCGTTGCGGAGGGGGGGGCAATATCTCTAGGCGACATGAGATGCCACTCGAACAACATCATCGAGGTGGAACTGTTCGATATATGGGGGATCGATTTTATGGGACCTTTCCCATCTTCATTTGGCAACCTCTACATCTTACTTGCCGTCGACTATGTGTCTAAATGGGTAGAGGCAGCTGCAGTTCCCAACGAGCGATTCCAAGATCGTGCAAAGATTCCTGCAAAAAAACATATTTACACGGTTTGGGATGCCGAGAGCAATTATCAGCGACGGGGCAAGCATTTTGACAATGGACTAATTGCCAAGATGTTGCAACGCTTGGCATATCACACAAGATCGCCACGGCATATCACCCACAAACCAACGGGCAAGCGAAAATTTCAACCGGGAGTTGAAGGGAATACTCGAGAAAGTTGTAAATCCTCAAGGAAGGATTGGTCATTAAGACTAGATGACGACTTTGGGCATATCGCACTGCATTCAAAACACCCTTAGGTATGTCCCCCTTCCGACTTGTCTATGGCAAAACATGCCATCTACCGGTGGAAATTGAGCACAAGGCGTACTGGGCAATCAAGACCGTGAATATGGATTGGGAAAGTGCCGGACAAAAGCGCTTGATGGATCTTAATGAGATAGAAGAATTCCGTGCACTCGCCTATAACAATGCACGAATCTACAAGGAGAAAACAAAGCGATGGCACGACAAGAAACTATTGCCACGGCAATTCACGCCAGGGCAACTAGTTCTCCTATTCAATTCTCGGCTAAAACTTTTCCCGGGAAAGCTGAAATCAAGATGGTCAGGACCATTTGAAGTCGTCAAACCATTCTCCCATGGCGCCGTGATAATCAAGTCCATCTCTGACGACCATGAATTCAAAGTTAATGGACAAAGATTGAAGCACTACAATGGTGCCCATGTGGAACGTAACAAGGAAGTGGTCAACTTAGGAGATGCATGAGCATGCTCTCCTCTCAGTATTTCCTTTTTCTTTTTCTTTTTATTTTCATTTTTATTTTTAGGAGATATTTTATTTTTTTTCATTATCTTTAGCTTTCAGGTTTTCTTTGTTTTCTTTTTCACAACAAGACTCACAACTACTATGCTAAGGAAATTTACTGCCAAGATCCTTGCCCCGGCAACCAATGAAGAAGATGCCGCGGCAACTTACTTCATGCATGCACAAGATGATGCCACGAAAACCAACCCTGAAGATGCCACGACAACCAAAGCTGAAGACATCCCGGCAACAAGAAAACAACCATCGCGTTCAAGCAAGAAAATCAAGACGCCAACTAGAAGGAAACTAATCATCTACGATGACGAACTCTCGGAGTAAGTCCTCGTATGCATTATTATTTTTATTGTTATTTTTCGTTATTTTTATACATGCATTGAGGACAATGCCTCACTCGAGTTTGGGGGGGATTGTTATTAGTAATTACCATGTTTAGTTACATTAATCTTAAGCATTACATTTAGGATACATAAATTGCTTGCCATGCCTTTAATTGGAACAAAAATTGCTTAGATTTGATGAATATTCAATGATGACTTTACCAATGCACTTAATTGATAGAATTTTTATTCTAGGATAACCATGAAAAAAAAAACTTAGAATTTTACTATGATGCTAAATTTGATGAAACACTGTTGTGGTTTGATTGATTTAAGGAGTTCTAGTAAACTTAGGTTGATAATTAACTAATTGGGGGATTAGAATAAAAATTGGATGAAGGCTAGAGGTGCCCGAAATTGGCTCTAGCATATGCTAAAAAAAATTGATCACTAGAGGTGCCCGAAACTGGCTCTAGGAGGCATTAAAATTTTGTTAACTAGAGGTGCCCGAAACCGGCTCAGTCGATTAAATTAACTTAAGAAAACTAAAAATAAAACACTAGAGGTGCCCGAAATTGGCTCTAGTTAAAACATGTTAAAAAGAACCCAATGAAGTAATTTGAAAACCTATTGTTTGCATAGAATCCGAAAAATCAACTTGCACACAACTCCGCACACACTCACAAGCATTATAGTTTGATTCCGAGTAATTCATCAGTTTTCTGAAAAATAAAAAGCCAATCATACTTTGTGCCCCGGTTCGTAAATTGAAATCAAGTTCAAAGCTAAGTTTGTGAAAATTTGAAGTCTTGGCGGTAATTATGAGTTTGCATTGCTTGAGGACAAGCAATAGTTCGAGTTTGAGGGTGTGATAAGTGTTCAAAAGTACTATTTTTCTTACCCTTTTTACTCATATTATTGTTAGACTTAGGCTCATATTAGTTGCATAGTTAGCCATTCATACATTAATCCATGTTTCCTTCAATCGTTGAGCTTGATTACATAACTTGGTGATTTTTGTGGAAATAGATGCTGCTTTGGTGTGTTTTTGTGTATGTATGTGCAGGACCACTTGCCAAAGCAATGCCGAAACTAGTTGCCGGGCAATGCATGAAGGATATGCCGAGCTAGTTGCCGAGCAGTGCATGAAGGAGACGCCGAGCCAGTTGCCATGGCATTTGTCGACAAAGACCAAAAGCAATATGGATGTCGAAATTCATGATTTTACAAGCCCAAGATGACATGGAGCAAGGTCCAAGCCCAAAGGAATTTGATTGCCATGCAGAGATTAAAGAAGAATTAAATTCCAAGAGGATAGGAGAAGTTCTAATAGGAATAAAATTATAATAAAGAATTATATTCTTTAAAGATAATTTAATTCCAACTCAAACTCCTCCTCAAAGAATGACTTTGGCCTAGCCCTATAAATATCAAGGAGATTTCGACAATCCAAGGAGGAGAGCAAGAGGGAAATTTCAGCAAGTCCAAGTAGGGCAAGAAGAGAGAATTTTCGACAAGCATCAAGGGCAAGGAGGATTTCGACAAGCCTCTTCCTTCATCTTTGTTCGATTTGGTTCATGCTAGGGATTAATTATCTTGTGTTTCTTTGGAACCTAGCCATGAACTAAATTTACTTGGCTATGGTTATTGTGTTTTGTGGTTGTGAGAAACTATTGGTTTTTGTTTAGGTAATAAGAGTTTGCACTTTTCTATTTCAAGGTTTATTCATTCTTGATTCTTATTATTGTTTGCGAGTGAATTGGGAGAGGATCTCGTGATTTCATCCATTTATCTAATATCGGGAGAGTTAGATTCAAGAAACGAATGAATATGATCTTTATGCAATCCAATGATGGTGAAGATTAATCCGGCTTAGGAATAAGTTAAGGATTTCAACGGCTAAGAGGAGCGCAAGATTGGTTGTTGTTCACCCTTGATTCACGCAGGATGTATTATCAAGGCATGCACAAGTAGCTAGAGTTTCAACTTAGGGATAAGAAGAAACCATTGAAGAACGCTCCGCCAACCTTGAAGTTGCTGCCCGATCGCCCAAGTAGTTGCCCAACTAGTCGCCCAAGCAACCATCAATTAGTTGCCAAGGCAACCCGTTGTGCAAGTCGCCACGGCAAATCGAGTTGCCCATGCACTCTTTTACCAAGACAATCCAATCGGCTATCACACCTCAACTCACGATAACCTAGCCTATCTCTCTCATTCGAATTCATCTTTTCTTTTACTTAATTGCTTTCTAGATTAGTTATTAGTTAAAACTTCTATAATCCTTCACTTGTGTTTTTACTTTTTACAGTCCAAGAGACTAGATTCTTGAAGTGGCACCAATCCCTGTGGAGACGATATCTTTTATACTATAACTTGCGACGTGTATACTTGCACAATTGCGTAGCACTTATTACGTGCAACATGTTTGCTTGTGCACACGTAGGTAAATCAAGATAAGAGTGAGAAGAGCATTGCATAAATATTGGAAAGCTCAACAGGCAATCATAGTAATGACATCCTAATTGAAGTTTGATTATTATAGTGACATATATACTTGCTAAACCTATTTGAGTTGTGATTGGCCTTTAAAGTTCGGTAGAGTTTCATGATAATTGGCGTTTCTGGAAAGATAAAAAGTTAAGAGTAAACTCAGATGATGATTTGTATGCTAAGATAATTGATTTATGATTGGAACTCGAATAAATAATTTATTTTGGTTTTAAATAAAATTAAACGTGCTTGGGCTAGAGAAATTTTAGGATGGGTGACCATTGAGAAGATTTCCAAGAAAATTTTAAATTACCCCAATTTTTTATTAAAGAAGTCGTAATATTTCCGACTCGTACCTGGTGTATAGATACGGGAAAGGGATGTTACATTTATTGGTATCAGAGCTATATGTTTAGCCGGTTCTTGAGTTAAACGAAGTATGGTAAATGTCAAAAGTGTATACATGCCACTAGGATGTCAGAATTACTGATGATTTTACTTGTTTGAATGATTTCTTACTTTATTATGATAATAATGTTAAATTCCAATGTGTGAGGGTAAAAGAATCGTGTTAGGTGTTAGGTGAGTGAATTAATAAGAGATTCACGAGCATGATAAAGTTAATGATAATATTCTACCCTCAGCTTAGCATGGTGCAGAGGCACCAGAGTAACATGATATGTATATTCTGGATTAAGAGTTTTTCTTCCAAACATTAGATGCGATCATGAATCAGCCTGCTTAGGCACCGATTGCAAAATAATTAAGAGTTTTGACACACTAGATTTTTAGAGAGATATTAATGGAGATCCTATGATTGTTAATATATGGTTTAATGATATAAAAGTTATGCTGAAGGATGATCAGAGGAGACTCAAAGAAAAAGTATTATCTCATCTAAAAGGATTAGACCCATATTTGATAAAGTAATGTTACCGTACATGTTCAAAAGTCTATTAGCTAGAAGTTCTTTCTTTGAGGGTTCCGTAACACAGTTTATCCTAGAGATGCAATGGAGTTTCTTGCATCTTTATTAGGGCAATTGGATTATTTACAGGTATGAGTGCAAGTTTAATAAACTGATCTGATTTGCTTCTAAACTACTTCCTACAGACAGAAAGAGAGCATGTTATGACAGCTCATAGAGGGCTAGAGGTCAAGTACAAAGAAGTACTGACTGCCCTATGTATTTCAAAATTCTATGAAGTAGTAAAGTATGCCAAATGCAATGCAAAAGGGTTCAGAATGAGAAAATATCTAAACAGAGGTCATAGCTCATAAAGAGGAATAGTGAATCATTATGTATTTCACCACTTCTAAAAAGAGGTGAGGATTCCCGGTAAAGATATCAAGCTGAATTTATTGCATAGTTCCACTAAGAGATCAAGACATAGAGAATTAAGAACTCTCTGACATTTATAATTAATGTTGGAGATTCAAGAAAACCATAAAAACAATAATGTGAGGGTTGTGATAATTGGCATGCATAAGCATGCAGAGTTTTTATTGGAATTTGTTACTAATGTGAAAATTATTTAACTTATGCTAAGGATTAGGGGTGTATAAGGTTCGGTTTAGGTTTAATTCGGTAAGCTTTTTTAGTAACCATTGGTTTTCGGTTTGGTTAACCTCGGTTTTCGGTTTTTCCATATTAACGTTAGTTTTTGAAATTTTTTATTTTATTTTGGCAAAATAGCTTTATTTGATGAGTTTTAAACATTAAAAGTTAGAGTTTTTAAGTATTTTTCATAAATATTTATTAAAAATTTAATTTTTTAAGTAAATAATAATAATTAAAAATGCATCTATAGTATTGTAAGTATAAAATACTTATTTTTACATTATAAAAATAACTATAAATTAAATAAAAAATCAAATTTGGTTCAATTCGGTTAACCACGGTTCATAAATTTATGAACCATAAACCATCTAAATGCCTCAGTTCGGATCAGTTTTCAATTTTGTGGTTAACCATGCTCAGCCCTACTATGGATATCGAGCATTAAGGGTAAGCTGAGAGAGTATTCCTATTGTTTGTGAGTTTTAAATGGGTTGCCCAAGAGGAGCTGTTAGACTTGACGCTTAATCGAGAGGCTAAGTTTAGGATTGGATTTTAATCCAATATTGGACCTATATCGATTGCACCCTACAGAATGGCTCTTATTAGATTGAGAAAGCTAAAGGCCTAGCTGTAAGAATCATTGGATTGAGGTTTTATACGACCTAGTATATCACCTTAGGAAGATCCAGTGATGTTAGTCAAAAGAAGCAGGAATATTCCTCTAAGATTAAAGTGTGATTATATTATTAATAGTAGAAGAAGATTTGATAGTAGCACTAATATTAGTGCAGTATGAATCTAGTCAGGATTCTACCTTATTCAATAATACGTCCCATAATAGGTTGGGATGTGTATTGATGTAATAAGGCTAATGTAGTAGTTGATGTATTTAGCCAAAAATCATTCTTTGGCTTATAAGCATTAAATGCCCAATTATCTTTGGAGGAAAATAGTGTATTGATTACACAACCTCAGCTCAAGCCTACTTTGACAAATCAGATCAAAGATTTACAGATGAAAAATAAGATATGCCTAGAAAGAATTCAGTAAGGTGAAAAGGGAAAAATTAAAGGTATCGATGTTTAGTCTAAAGAATGTTCATATTATTAAAGGGTAATTTATATCCCCGACGATAATGATTTAAAAAGAGAACTAAAAGGTGATTGAATCTGATTTGATTCAGTTAAGGATGTGGAGAATAAAGTAAGAATAGTTCGAAGCAATCTAGAATTGCTTTAGAATGGTGGATATTATCTGCTGATCTTGAAAGAAAAGATATTTAATATGAAGTTAAGGATAAAGTATTCCGTAAAAGTTTCACCTTGGAAGGAGGTGTTATGGTTAGGACAAAAAGGGAAGCTGAGTCCGAAAGTTATTGGACCATTTAAGATTGTGAAAGAGTTGGTATGGTGGCTTATTAGCTAGCCTTTCCTCTGGAAATGGACAAGATTCACAATATATTTCATGTATCGATGCTCAAGAAGTATCGATCAGATCCTTTACATATCATTACCCGGAAGGAATAGAGATTCAGCCGGATTTGATTTAAGAGGAAGAATCGATAAAGATTCTGGCACATGGAGTCAAAGAACTAAGGAATAAGATGATCTCGCTTGTTAAAGTTCTTTGGCAAAATCATGAAGTCGAAAAAGCGATATGGGAAAGAGAAAAAGATATGAGAAAACAGTTTTCTCATTGTTTTTGAATCAGGTATGTGTTGAGAATTCGAGGATGGATTTTCTTAGGGGGAGAATTGTAATATCCCAATTTTTGGCTAGTGACCAATGTAAATTTTGAAAGTTTTGTGGATAAAGTATAAACTTAGGAAAAGTTCAGGGCCTAAATTATAATTTTCAAAAGTTATGTATTTTAGTCCCGTAAATGAATATTTTACCCCCAAGACTGATGTTTTCGTGTTCCCCGAATTTTTCGTACGGAGTTTGTATTAATGGTGATAAAGTGATAAAGTTCAGAAAAATATTCGGATAATCGGATTGAATCGAATATCTAGGATATTTTGAAGGATGATAAGGCAAGGTTAATTAAGTTATTTTACATTTCTAAGATATTTTCTTTGCGTTTGAAGAATATGAACCCTTGGATTTAAGTTGATTTTCCATGTTAAATATGAGCCGTTGGATGAAAATGGCAAGATCGTAATTTTGGAAAATTATAAGGGCAAGGTTGGTAACTACTAGTTCAAGATTAAATCTGGGCCATTGGATGAAGGATGATGACCTGATGTAAATTATGGAAATATAGAATTTTTAGAATAGATCTAATGGCTCGGTAAAGGTAAAATCGTAGTAGAAGTATTTAGTGAATATCGGGAAATCGAATTGATTTGAAATTTCAGAGACTATTCCATAAGCCATGGAAAATCATAAAATGATATTTATGCAATAGTGGTCAGTTGATAAGGAACTAATTTAGTTAGATTATAATGAAATGGCAATTTTGAAACAAACTAGTAAATAAAGACTAGATGGAGGGCAAATTGGTTATTTGGCAAGGATGGCAATTTTGAAATATTTTTGAAATGTTGAGGAAGTTTTTGGAAGATGAAATATATATGGATTTCATCTTGGACCTTGATTTTGGATGAGATTAAATTAGCCATTGGATTTAAAGGCTAAATTAGTAATTTCACTATTTAAATGAATTTAAAATTCATTTAATAGTTACAAGTGTAATTTAATAGTAAAAAGATGAAAAAATCTTCATCTCTTCCAGCCATAAACCATGGAGAAAGAGGAGAAAGAAGAGGGAAATTTCCAAGCCCGATTTCAGCCCCGAATCTCGGTTTTTAGGTAATCTTTCGAACTACAAATTTGTTCTACTCTTCGAGCTCTATCTTTTGATGTAAATAATTTATAGAATACTTTCTTGGTTGATGAGATTTGATATGTGGAAGAAATTAGGGTTTATGAACAAATTGGGGCTTTTATGATTTTATGAATCCACGGTTGATTTTAAGTTAGAATCGTGCTTGTATGATGCTGGAATCATGTTATTGAGTTGGGATTTAAACCCTACATATTTCGGTTTTCTTAGAGAAGATTAGGGTTTATGGATTCAAGTCTAACTTAGGGTTTTTGATGTTGGATTAATGATCTAGTAAGCTTGATATGTTGTTTGGAAGCAAAATCCTAAGTTAAATGCATAGGGACCATTTCGGCAAGCTTCAAACTTAAGGGACAAGATCTGATTTTTTATTGAATTTGATGTGTGTTTATATTACTAATAATGTTAGAGACATGAAAATGAATTTAGAATGCTAAACTGATGATTAATCACATTAGTGACCATTTTGACAAATTGACAAACCTGAACGGTCTATTCGGCAAAGAGGATATGTAGAAGGAGTAAATCTGATTTTTAGTTAAATGATGGAATTAAGGTAGTAATGTTGATTGGAGGACTAATTTGCAAAGTTAAGAAGCTTGAATCCTTATATTTGAAATTTGGTGACCATCTCGACAAATCAAGAGAAATTAGAGAAGTAAAGGTTTGAGCCTATGTTGATGAAGGATGTAAATAGAACATATGAATACAAGCTTTATTCTGCTCATTTGAAGTGAAGTGATGGGACTAAATTGACAAGTAGAGAAATAGGGAGAAGTTGGTGTAAATTAGAAGTTATTTATGGAAAGTTATGTTGGAATTGAATTACGACAGTAAGCTTAAAATTTCGCCATAAATTCTACAAAAATGGTTCGATGATGAATTTTATACCATTGGAAATAATTGTTAGTCTAGTTTCGTTTCCAACAAACATAAACTGATTTCGAATTCTGAGTTAAAAGATATGAATTTTTATTCGAATGAAGGTCAAAAAAATTATTGAGCAGATTTCTGCCTGGACAGTCTGTGACGTGAATTTAGTGATTTTTTCATAATTTTGTAGATTTTATTAATTTATGTGGCTTATACCGTTAGAACCGTTATCGAATCTAGTTTCTCCAATATAAAGGAAATTAAGATCTAGTATGTATTCTGCCCTGTATAAGTAAATCTTTGAAGGTAGCGCAAGCTATCGGAAAACAAAATTTGAAACATTTTGTATTCAAATGTTAGTTAGCAAGCTCGGAAGAATTAATGGAAGTTCAAATTGGTCACTAAGGACCATAATGAGTTTTTGAACAGTACAAGGAAGAAAGGAAAAATATTTGGAAATTTTATATTCGAATGATTATATTAGACAGCATGTTTAAGGTATTGTTAGATTTGAATCTAACAAATATTTTATTTTATTCATGTGATTAATGAAGTCAAGTTCGAATCAAATAAGGTTCGAGGTACTATGATAGAAAGGATCGAGCTAGGACTTAGTGAGGCATTGTGTTAAGTGGCCTAGGTGAGTGGAATTCATATATAACATGATACATGGATGTTTTATACATCATTAGGAAGACTTGCAATGAGTCTACCTTGTTTATATATATTGGCATGATATTTATGTCATTGATCATATATTTGACATATTTTATATATGTCAAAAAGTTGAATATAAATGCATGGATCACTAGTTAATATATGAATGTTATTTTGGGTATGAACTGTCCAATGTTAAATTATGTTGATATACATTGTCATGGATGAAATAAATATGGAAAATATGCCCAAGTAAGTCATTAAGAGACAGGATATAGTTGGCATGCCATAGAGTCCAGCAGCACGTTGCATACTCGATTTAGCACTATAGTGTATATAAAGGACACTTAGTGTATATGGTTAGCACGGCCTTATAAATGTGCGGATGGTTAGCAATGCCTTATAAATGTGCGGATGGTTAGCACTACCTTATAAATATGCGGATGGTGGGCACGAACTTATGTGTCGTGTACCCAGGATCCTCATAGGCTTATATTTGGGCTTTGGTTTATTGGTTAATAAAATATAAACAGGTGGACAAGCTTATGAGCTTTGGAATAAATGGCAAGTATATTGGTAAGAAATTTATATCCGGTTTATATTATGTTAATATATGATTAACATGATGGTAATACATGTCTAGTGATCATGATGCATTTATGCATGTATGGCATATTATGACAAATGGACAAGCATGAAAGTCTTATGACATTAGCATGTAGTAAATCATTACTAATGCAATGTGAAAGTTGATGCTTTGGCATATATATATATATATCATGTTATATAAACATAGCCATGAAGTCGAATAAAGTTTAAATTATTGTTATTAATTTCCTTTATTGCCTCACTATGTTCGTACTTAAGTGTTTGATTGTGCACACGTACGTAAATCATGATAAGAGTGAGAAGAGCATTGCATCAATATTGAAAAGCTCAACAGGTAACCACAGTAATGACATCCTAATTGAGGTTTGATTATTATAGTGGCATGTATACTTGCTAAACCTATTTGAGTTGTGATTGGCCTTTAAAGTTCGGTAGGGTTTCATAATAATTGGCGTTTCTAGAAAGATACAAAGTTAAGAGTAAACTCATGTGATGAGTTGTATGCTAAGATAATTGATTTATGATTGGAACTCGAATAAATAATTTACTTCGATTTTAAATAAAATTAAGCGTGCTTGGGCTAGAGAAATTTTAGGATGGGTAACCATTGAGAAGCTTTCCAAAAAAATTTATATTACCCCAATTTTTGATTGAATAAGTCATAATATTTCTGACTCGTACCTGGTGTACGGATACGGGAAGGGGATATTACATTTACCTTATTCTATGTTCCTATTGTTGCTTTAGTAGACTCGGGGTCTAATCATTCCTATATTCGTAGTGGGATTTCCCGCCAATGGGGCATTTTTGCTGATGAACTTGAGTTTGGGATTCGTGTTAGTAGTATTTTAGAGTATGATGTTCTGGTGGATAATGTGTTTAGGAGATATCCGATTGAAGTTCAAGACTCGATATTTCTAGCCAATCTAATGGTATTGTCGTTCCAAGAATTTGATGCTATCTTGGGGATGGATTCGTTTTGTGAACATGATGCAAGTTTGAGATGTAGGGTGAAATGCCTTAGGTTTGTAAGTCCGGATAGGGCTAGATTGATTATAAAGGGTGAGAAGAATCATTGCCTTCCCAACGTAGTGTCAGCTATGGCTACACAAAAGATGGTCCAGCAAGGTTGTTGTGATCCTGGTTGGGGAATAACAAAAATTACAATTGCTCGATCGTGAACTCAGTAAGTAATTTTCAAGATTGCGGAAAATGGTTTTAAAGGGGTATTTGGATAAGGGAAGTGATGATAAAATTGATATGGTTACGGAAGCTTATGAAAGAAGATGAAAGAAAAATGATAGATGAATAAAAAATGTTGGTGAATGGAAAAATGATGGTGATGAAAATGATGATAGCTTAGTTTCGAAACAAAGGAAGAACCAACACTATTTAAAGTGAAGTCTCGAACCTTATAATGTTCAAAATCCAATGATGGATCGAGACCCACTAGTTATGTAACAACTAGAAACCAACGATATAAAAGGATGGAAATAGAATTGACTCCACAAGGAGAATTCCTTGATAAGTCAAAAAAAGTTCAATGAAGAATAAAGAGATTAAACTCTCACAAAAGTGTATTCAAATGTTCAAAGTTGTATATTACAAATGAAATGCTATGGCTATTTATAGGAATCAAGGTGGAACCTAAAGAGACACAAACAAGTGATTAAAGTCTTCTTAATGGTAATTATAGCTCGTGACCTTCCTTATCTCTTGATAGTTGAATGGTCTTTTTGAATCTGTAGGATGAATCTAGACATTGCCAAGATGAATGTAGACATCCATTTATCTATAAGGAAAAGACTTTTGAGCTCTCACAGCTTTGATTAATGCATTCACTCTTCTTTAATGGTTGAATTAGATTATCATGAAGCCTTTGAATGCGCTTTAAAGGGGAAGTCGAATGGCCCTTGCATGGAGAATGAATCTAGCAGCAAATGAATTGTCTCTTGTTTGAGTGGTGATCATTCCCGTATTGAATTTCCAGCCTACACTATCTTCAATAATCTGGTCAGATCTTAAGCTCCCGATATCAGATCGATGTGATTCAAAGTGCGTTGGAAAGATAAGAAATAGGGGAATAAGTTTGAAGAAGACTTCGAGACTCATATCTTTTTGGATCCTATCCAAAAATGACGAACAAGTTGACTAAATATACGAGACTCCTTGAATTCCCTCCTTAAATGTTGTTTTAATTCATGCATTTACTCTCACTTAAGTGCTTGAATCCCAAAAGACTTCAAACATGTGATTAATCCATCTTGGTGTCCATTGGAGGGCTGAATTTATTCAACTTTCATGCATCTAATAAACACAAAAACATATGTTAAAACAATGCAACTTAAATGCTAATTAAACATGTGATAAAAATAATAAACATGCTAACGAAATAGGAAACATGTGAACGTGTATGCAACACTTATATAAGGACAGATACATGCGAATCATATGCAGACTCATGCATGAAAACATAGATATTATGCGATCAAAGTATAATGCATGCGGATACACTATAATGAGAACATATATATAGTGCGAACTGAATGCATATGAATATATATATATATAATGCAAACACGCAAACAAATTATAAATGTAAACATAATGTAAGTCAGGCGAACAGACATATGTATGTGAACATAATTTAATATAGGCAAACTGACATGTGAATGCGAACAGAACGTAAACAATCAAATGTAATGCATACAAACAAGAATGTAAATGCAAACTAGAATTACACATGGTTATTCATCTGTGAACTGGTGAAGGAAATGTGTACGCATTGGCAAACATATTGAATTTGGCGACAGATTGACAATGGTGTGCAAGCCACGTCCGCGAGCTGCTAGAAAAATACTTGATGCGAATCGGCTCGCATCATTCCCCCTTCTTGGAAGCAATTTGTCTCCAAATCGACTCATTCTACGAAAAGGAACAACTTGGACTTCCGTAGGCTGGGAATTTCTTAACTCACCTTTTGAACCAAAACCAATCTCCTAGTTCAAAAATGGTTTTTTTACACTTTTGGCAAATTTTTCTTTCATGTTGCTCGACTTTCTTCTCTTTGTTTCCTTGCATTTTTTGATGTAGCTCTTTATTCAATTTAAGCTTTCTTTTGTCATCTACAATCTCAACTAGATTAGTAGAACTAGAAATTAAAATTGGATGAATAGAAAAATCAAACCCATCAAGATTTTTAAATGGTGGGTGCTTGGAAGCAAAATGTGATGTATGAGTTATAGTGAATAGATCAGGTTGCAAGCAATCAGCCCACATCTTACTACTCTTTAGAATGATCTCTCTTGACTGGGTAATGACTCATCGTTTCACCTCTTTGATCTGAACGATCATTTGTGGGAATGTTGTGAAAAATAACAACTTAGTTTTACTCCACGGTTTTTCCCATGCTTTCTAATTCTTCCAAATGTTCGCCCTCGACTGAGCAGACAGAAATGGCTTTGCAAGTTCAATGTGCAATCCTGCATACTCAACTTCAAGGTTGAATTCTTTGAACGTCGAATGATACGCTATCCGCTTGGTTTTCATTTTGTTCCAGAAATTCTTCAAAAAATAACTAAGAAACTTAGCATTTTTGTTTGAATTTAATCCACCTGGTAACCGAATCATTTCCCACTGATATCGAATGTTCTGAATGGGTGGTTTATGTTGGAGGTCCTCGATGAGTAGCAACTCTCTTGGACTGCTTTGTAAAAGCATATTCTTGGAATCTTGCAAATTATACAAAACAAGAGTAGACAAATTGTTGTTAAGATTGTTAGCCCAAAACAATTTTGTTGCCTCTCTTTTTTCTGTAAATTCAATCTCTTCTCCAGATCACTCTTTTCTTGCCTCTCATACTCATTCTCTTGAAATTGCTCTTCTTTTTCAACCTCAATTTTTTTATTGTTCTTTTTCACATTCAATGTCAATTTCTTTTTCCATAAAAATCTCTTTTGTTTCATAGACCTCTTTTTCTTCACTCTCAATCTTTTTTCAACTCTCGTTTCTTTTTCTTTTTTAGAATTTTTATCTTTTCTCTTGGCTTCTTGTTCTTTCTCAAAAATTTCATATTTTTTTCAAGAGATTCTGGTCTTCCTGGACTTGCGTTGGCGAGAGTGGTACTAAGATAATCTTCCTCCCTTCATGAGCGAAGGAATATCGGTTGGTGAAGCAATCATGTTGTACTCATCGATTGAATTGCCATAGTCGTCTCAACAATAGATGAGTGGTATGCATGGGTACTATGTCACAAAGAACTTCATCTTTGTATCTTCCAATTGAAAATGGGATGCCAACTTGTTCTGTGACATCGATCTTGTCATCATCATTAAGCCACTGAATCTTGTAGGGTTGTGGATGTCTGGTGGTGGCTAAACTGAGTTTTTCTACCATTAAAGTGCTAACAATGTTAGTGCAACTTCCACCGTCAATAACAACACTACATACATTGCATTGGACTTGGCAACGTGTCTGAAAGATGTTTGTACGTTGTTTTTCATCTGGCACTTCTTGGATGCTCAAACTTGGCTCAATGTCAAGGATTCGATTCTTTGTGAATCTTTGAGACATGATGAAACAAAGATTAGTAGAAAAAAATCCTCTCTTGCAAAAATCCTTACTAAGTCATTCAAAAAAAATCACTTCACTCGTGTTTCACTCGGAATATGGCTTTTATACCCTTGATGTCCTCTCTTTTACCTTTTACCACTCGTTTTCTCCTTAAGTTCTTAAAGGAACTAGGTTGACTTGAACAAAGATTAAACTTGTGGAATCGGCTGAAAATAAAGTTGGGTATGGTAGGCAAAAAAATGAAACCAAATGAAGGGTAGTGTAGAACATAATGATGCTCAAGAATCGGGAATTAAATCAAATAATAATTTTCTCTATTTTTTATTTTTGATGTCAATTTTTTCACCTTTCTTTTGGCACTTCTTTTTTTGGATTTTTCGATTGTTTTTTTGAACTTTTTTCTTTTTTTCTCAACTTTTCTTTTCACTACCGAGAAAGAGAAAAATTAATACTTACTTGGTTCTCAATCCTTTGATACCAAATGATGTGATCCTAGTCGCGGAATTACGATTGCCCGATCATGAACGCAGTAAGTATTTCCCAAGTATGCGAAAAATGGTTTAAATGGGTATTTGGATAAGGGAAGTGATGATGGAATTGATATAGTTGTGGAAGTTTATGAAAGAAAATGATAGATGAATTAAAAAATGTTGGTGAATGGAAAAATGATAGTGAAGTGATGGTGATGAAAATGATGATAGTTTGGTTTTGAAACGAAGGAAGAACCAACACTATAATAAAATAAAGTCTCAAACCTTATAATGTTCAAAATCCAATGATGGATCAAGACCCACTAGTTTTATAACAACTAGGGACCAACGATATAAAAGAATGGAAATAGAATTGACGCCACAAGGAGAATTCTTTGATAAGTCAAAAAAAAGTTCAATGAAGAATAAAGAGATTAAACTCTCACAAAAGTGTATTCAAATGTTCAAAGTTGTATATTACAAATGAAATGCTATGGCTATTTATAGGAATCAAGGTGGAATCTAAAGAGACACAAACAAGTGAATAAAGTCTTCTTAATGGTAATTATAGCTCATGACCTTCCTTATCTCTTGGTAGTTGAATGGTCTTGTTGAATCTATAGGATGAATCTAGACATTGCCAAGATGAATGTAGACATCTATTTGTCTATAAGGAAAAGACTTTTGAGCTCCCACAACTTTGATTAATGCATTCACTCTTCTTTAATGGTTGAATTAGATTATCATGAAGCCTTTAAATGTTCTTTAAAGGGGAAGCCGAATGGCCCTTGCATGGAGAATGAATCTGACAGCAAATGAATGGTCACTTGTTTAAGTGGTGATTATTCCCGTATTGAATTTTCAGCCTGCACTATTGATAAGTGTTCAAAAGTACTATTTTTCTTACCCTTTTTACTCATATTATTGTTAGACTTAGGCTCATATTAGTTGTATAAGTAGCCATTCATGCATTAATCCATGTTTCCTTCCATCGTTGAGCTTGATTACATAACTTGGTAGTTTTTGTGGAAAAGATGATGCTTTGGTGTGTTTTGTGTATATGTGCAGGATCACTTGCCAAAGCAAGGCTAGAGCTAGTTGCCAGGGCAATGCATGAAGGAGACGCCGAGCTAGTTGCCAGGGCAATGCATGAAGGAGACGCCGAGCCAGTTGCCATGGCAATTGTCGACAAGAGCAAAGGTGATATGGTAGTCGAAATTGATGACTAGACAAGCCCAAGATGACGTGGAGCAAAGCTCAAACTCAAAGGAATTTGATTTCCATGCAGAGATTAAAGAAGAATTAAATTCCAAGAAGATAGGAGAAGTTCTAGTAGGAATACAATTATAATAAAGAATTATATTCTTTAAAGATAATTTAATTCCAACTTAAACTCCTCCTCAAAGAAGGACTTTGGCCTAGCCCTATAAATATGAAGGAATTTCGACAACTCCATAAAGAGAGCAAGAGAGGGGAATTTTGACAAGTCCAAGGATGGCAAGAGGAGAGAATTTTCGACAAGCCTCCTCCTTCATCCTTTTCTTTCTTGTTCGATTGGGTTCATGATAGGGATTATTTATCTTGTGTTTCTTTGGAACCTAGCCATGAACTAAATCTACTTGGATATGGTTATTGTGTTTTATGGTTGTGAGAAACTATTGGTTTTTGTTTAGGTAATAAGAGTTTGCACTTTTCTATTTCAAGGTTTATTCATTCTTGGTTCTTATTCTTGTTTGCGAGTGAATTGGGAGAGGATCTCGTGATTTCATCTATTTATCTAATATCGGGAGAGTTAGATTCAAGAAACGAATGAATATGATCTTTATTCAATCTATTAGTGGTGAAGATTAATCCGGCTTAGGAATAAGTTAAGGATTTCAACGGCTAAGAGGAGCGCAAGATTGGTTGTTGTTCACCCTTGATTCACGCAGGGATGTATTATCAAGGCATGCACAAGTAGCTAGAGTTTCGACTTAGGGATAAGAAGAAACCATTGAAGAACGCTCTGCCGAACCTTGAAGGTTGCTGCCCAGACGCCCAAGAAGTTGCCCAACTAGTTGCCCAGGTAACCATCGATTAGTTGCCAAGGCAACCCCGTTGTGCAAGTTGCCACGGCAACTGAGTTGCCCGTGCACACTTTTACCAAAACGATCCAATCGGATATTACACCTCAACTCACGATAACCTGGCCTATCTCTCTCTCATTTGATCTCATATTTTCTTTTACTTTATTGATTTCTAGTTTAGTTATTAATTAAACTCCCATAATCCTTTATTTGTGTTTTTACTTTTTACAGTGCAAGAGACTAGATCCTTGAAGTGGCACCAATCCCTGTGGAGACGATATCTTTTATACTATAACTTGCGACGTGTATACTTGCACATTTGCGTAGCACTTATTACGCGCAACACAAGTTTTTGGCGCCGTTGTCGGGATTGGCAATAGCAACTTTGTTTTTATTTTCTTGCACTTTCTTTTTATTTTCTTGTTTAAAATTCAAAGGGCTAACAAACTTTGGTTTTGCATTGGTATATGACCAGTGGCGAGACCGACTTCACTAGAATATCCTTTTGATCCGTAAATCGAACGAACCTTACAAAGACTTAGACGAAGGATAAGAGAAGCAATGGCAAATCAAGACGGCAATATGAATCAAGATGTTCGAGCAGGAGGAGGAGTGATTCTTGCACGCAAATAAACTATTCGAGACTATCTTGAAGAAGATCTTGATGGACTTAACCCGAGAGTTGTCGCACCTGAAATTGAAGCCGACCACTTTGAGTTGAAACCGGTAATGTTTAATATGATCAACACAATAGGTCAATTTGGAGGCTCAAGAATCAAGATGCACGGCAACATCTGAAATCTTTCCTCGAGCTTTGCAACTGCTTCAAGATACACGGAGTCACCCCGATGTATTACGATTAAGATTATTCCCTATTCACTGAGGGATAGGGCAAAAGCATGGTTGAATAGCATTCCTGCCAGATCCATAGCATCTTGGACAGATCTTTGTCGTGATTTCCTTGCTCGATTTAATCCTACAAATTTGACTGATAAGCTTCGTAACGACATTATTCTTTTCGGCAGGCAGATGATGAATCCATGTATGAGGCTTGGGAGCGATATAGAGAACTTCTACACAAATGCCCCTTATACAGATTCCCGGTGTGGACTCAAGTAACAATGTTTTACAACGCCATGAATACACCAACAAGGATGATGCTAGATGCCTCGGTAAACGGCATACTCCTAGATAAGTCGCCGGAGGAAGCAATGCAAATTTTAAATAGGCTGGCCAAGAATGATTATCAATTCCCATCTACTAGAAGAGGAGGAGTTAGACCCTAAGCCACAATACATGAAGTAGGATCATCAGATTCAATTTCGGCACAATTGGCCACTTTAACCAAGATGGTCCAGAACATGCAAAAACCAAACAACACACATGAAGTCAAGGTAATGGATTCTTTTTGTGAGTTATGCGGTGATAACCATAATTCTTCTGAATGTATGTAGAATCCGGAATCCAGCTTCTATGTGGGGAATTACAATCGGAGCAACAACGTGATGTCCAATACATACAATCCAACTTGGAAGAAGCACCCAAATTTTTCATGGAGTAATCCCAACAATGCTCTAAACCAGAACAATCAGAATGCACAAGCATCGGGATTCCAGCAGAATATGCCACAACAACAACCGACGACATCTAGTTCTTTGGAAAATTCTCTAAATGTTTTTATGATGAAAACTAAATCTTATATGGCTGAGAATAGTAATTTCATAAAAAGAACTGATGCTTTTATTAACAGGACCGAGATGAGATTGCAAAACCAAGAGGCGGCAATGAAATCATTGGAAAATCAAGTCGGACAGTTTGCTCAAAATCTGAATACTAGACCGCAAGGAGGTTTACCTAGCGATACTAAAGTCGCAAGAGGAACTGGCCATGAGCAATGTAAGGCAATCACCACTAGAAGTGGCCAACAACTTAGAGAGGCCCGCTCATCAAACAAAACTCCACAAAAAGATCAAGACGAACCTAGCGGCAAAGCCTCAGATGCTGAACCAGGAATTGCCGCGGTAACCGGCAATAAGCATGCCTCGGCAACTTGTGATAAGCATGCCTCGGTAACCCCAGTTGATAACGCCTCGATAACTCCAAATGTCCCGACAATGCCGTCAATCAGGTTCCAAACCAATGAAAGGATCGAAGATATCCGACTTCCACCACCATTCCCACAAAGGTTGAAGCGACAAAAGCAAGAGTATCAATTCAAGAAGTTCCTTGATATCCTAAAGCAAGTCCACATCAACTTACCATTGGTGGAAGCAATTGAAAAAATGCCAAACTATGCCAAGTTTCTTAAAGACATTGTGTCTAAGAGAACAAGGCTATGAGAGTTTGAAACAGTTGCCGCAACAGAGGGATGCATGGCAATGTTGCACAATCGTATGCCACCTAAGTTGAAGGATCCTAAAAGTTTCACAATACCTGTTCTATTGGAAATCACTATGTCGGGAAAGCACTATGCGACCTTGGGGCTAGCATAAACTTGATGCCTAAATCAGTTTTCCAGAAACTAGGAATCGGGAAGGCAAGACCTACAACAGTTATGCTGCAGCTAGCCGACAGATCCTATGTGCATCCAGAGGGAAAAATCGAGGACATACTGGTAAAAGTTGATAAATTTATTTTTCCCGCTGACTTTATTATCTTGGATTGTGAAGCAGATGAGCATGCACCCATCATTCTCGGGAGACCATTCCTAGCAACAGGGAGAACCTTGATCGATGTTGAAAAGGGAGAACTCACAATGAGGGTGAATGACCAGCAAGTTAAACTAAATGTGTTCCAAACACTAAGGCATGCCGATGATCCAAAAGAATGTCAACTTCTTCATGCCAAGGCAGAGTTTAACTTCGACGAGGAATTTAGTTACCTCGGCAACTACATTGCCGATCAAGAGGAACCTGAGGAGTATGAAGAACCGGTCGATGATGAACAACAAGAAGAGGCAAATTGGATAGTCAATCGACCAGGTACATACTTTGAACCACTGGATTACTCAGGTAAGGAAGGTAAGCTCAAAAAACCTTCTATTGAACAACCACCGATTCTTGAATTGAAACAATTGCCAGAGCAACTAAAATATGCATACTTAGGAACCGATAATACATTGCCTGTAATTATTTCTTCTAAGTTACAGCCTGAGCAGGAAAAGAAGCTGATCAAGATGTTGAAGCTACACAAAAAGGCTATAGGGTGGACAATTGCCGACTTCAAGGGAATTAGCCCGGCAGTGTGCATGCACAAGATTCTATTGGAAGATGATCGCAAACCTTAAATTGAGGCCCAAAGGAGACTGAATCATGCCATGAAAAGGGTTGTAATGAAAGAAATCATCAAGTGGCTTGACGCCGGCATTATATACCCTATCTCTGATAGTACGTAGGTAAGTCTGGTACAATGTGTACCGAAAAAGGGAGGTATAACAGTGGTAAGCAATGAAAATAATGAACTCATTCCAACCAGGACTGTGACCGGTTGGAGGGTTTGTATGGATTATCGAAAGCTAAACAAAGCCACCAGGAAAGATCACTTCCCATTACCCTTTATTGATCAAATGCTTAACCGTCTTGCAGGTAAACCCTTTTATTGTTTTCTTGAAGGTTATTCAGGTTACAATCAAATTGCCATAGCACCAGAAGATCAAGAAAAGAAAACCTTCATATGTCCATACGGTACTTATGCCTTCCGGAGGATGCCGTTCGGATTGTGTAACGCCCCGGCAACCTTCCAAAGATGCATGATGGCGCTCTTTTCAAACATGGTCGAAGACTTCCTTGAGATCTTCATGGATGATTTTTCTATTTTTGGTAATGACTTCGACAGCTGTCTCGGCAATTTAGAGAGGATATTGGCAAGATGTGAAGAAATTGATTTAGTCCTCAATTGGGAGAAATGTCATTTTATGGTAGATGAAGGAATAGTGCTCAGCCACAAGATTTCATCCAAGGGAATTGAAGTAGACAAAGCCAAGGTGGACGTGATCGAGAGATTACCCCCACCAAGTTTGGTTAAAGGAATTCGAAGTTTTCTCGGACATGCAGGTTTTTACAGGAGGTTCATTCATAATTTTTCTAAAATCACTAAACCCTTGTGTAATCTGCTTGAACAGGATAAAGTCTTCGATTTTGATGATTCTTGCAACCAAGCATTCGAAACCCTAAAGAAAAAGCTTGCCTCGACACCCATTGTCGTTCCACCAGATTGGACGCTACCTTTTGAGCTCATGTGTGATGCAAGTGATTTCGCGGTAGGAGCAGTCCTAGGCCAACGCATAGGTAAGACCTTCCATGTGATATACTATGCTAGTAAAACTCTTAATAGTGCTCAAGTAAATTACACAACAACAGAGAAAGAGTTACTAGCTGTAGTTTTCGCATTTGACAAGTTCCGATCCTATTTGATTGGTACAAAGGTAATTGTTCATACGGACCATTCGGTAATCAAATACTTATTTGCTAAAAAGGATGCTAAACCTCGTTTGATTCGTTGGATATTACTTTTACAAGAATTTGATATTGAAATTAAGGACAGGAAAGGAACAAAAAATCAAGTGGCCGATCACTTATCACGTTTAGAACGCAACAGGGAGGAGGACACGGATCTAGAAATATGCGATGCATTCCCGGATGAACAAATTTTAGTTGCCTCGGCAACCATGGACGCACATGCCTCGGCAACCATGGACGCGCATGCCTCGGCAACCATGGATGCACACGCCTCGGCAACCATGGATGCACACGCCTCGGCAACTCTCGATGCCGCAGCAGCCTTTGACGTGTACGCCTCGGCAATTTTGGGAGCAGTCGCCACGGCAGCACATGCCTCGGCAATACCCTGATACGCGGATTTAGTTAATTTCCTTGTTTGTGGTATTTTACCTTATGGCATTACTCACCAAGGGAAGAAGCGGTTCCGCCATGATGCTAAGCATTACTTTTGGAACGAGCCTCTTTTGTTTAAACAATGTGCAGATCAGGTTATACGCCGATGTGTCCCTGAAGAAGAGCAACAGAATGTACTTTGGCAATGCCATTCTTCACCCTATGGAGGACATTTTGGAGGAACTCGTACCGCGGCCAAAGTTTTGCAATCCGGTTTGTATTGGCCAAAATTGTACAAAGATGCCCAAGACTTTTACAAGCAATGTGATCGTTGCCAGAGGACGGGCAATATCTCGAGATGACATGAGATGCCACTCTAGAACATCATCGAGGTGAAATTGTTCGATGTGTGGGGGATCGATTTTATGGGACCTTTCCCATCTTCATTCGGCAACCTCTACATCTTACTTGCCATCAACTATGTGTCTAAATGGGTGGAGGCAACTGCAGTTCCCAACAACGATTCCAAGACCGTGCAACGATTCCTGCAGAAAAACATATTTACACGGTTTGGGATGCCAAGAGCAATTATCAGTGACGAAAGCAAGCATTTTGACAACAGACTAATTGCCAAGATGTTGCAACGCTTCGGCATATCACACAAGATCGTTACGGGCAAGCAGAAATTTCCAACCGGGAATTGAAGGGTATACTCGAGAAAGTTGTAAATCCCTCTAGGAAGGATTGGTCATTAAGACTAGATGACGCACTTTGGGCATATCGCACTGCATTCAAAACACCCTTAGGTATGTCCCCCTTCCGTCTTGTCTATGGCAAAACATGCCATCTACCGGTGGAAATCGAGCACAAGGCATACTGGGCAATCAAGACCGTGAATATGGATTGGGAAAGTGCCGGACAAAAGCGTTTGTTGGACCTCAACGAGATAGAAGAATTCTGTGCACTCGCCTATAACAATGCACGAATCTACAAGGAGAAAACAAAGCGATGGCATGTTAAGAAACTATTGCCACGGCAATTCACGCCAGGGCAACTAGTTCTCCTATTTAATTCTCGGCTAAAACTTTTCCCGAGAAAGCTGAAATCAAGATGGTCGGGACCATTCGAAGTCGTCAAACCATTCTCCCACGGTGCTGTGATAATCAAGTCCATCTCTGACAACCATGAATTCAAAGTTAATGGACAAAAATTGAAGCACTACAATGGTGCCCATGTGGAACGTAACAAAGAAGTAGTCAACTTAGAAGATGCATGAGCATGCTCTCCTTTCAATATTTTCTTTTTCTTTTTCTTTTTATTTTCATTTTTATTTTTAGGAGATATTTTATTTTTCTTCATTATCTTTAGTTTTCAGGTTTTCTTTGTTTTCTTTTTCACAACAAGACTCACAACTTCTATGCTAAGGAAATTTACCGCCGAGATCCTTGCCCCGGCAACCAATGAAGCAGTCGCCACGGCAACCTACATCATGCACGCACAAGCTGATGCCACGACAACCAACCCTGAAGATGCCACGACAACCAAAGCTAAAGACATCCCGGCAACCACTGCAAAAGCCAAAGGTAAAGCACCTATGCCCGAATCAACTCCTACAGAATCATTTTCTGATTTTTCAGATTCGGACGAGTCCTCCATTGAACCAACAAAGACCGCACCAATTGAATCCTCCAAGCGAAAAGCCAATGACATTGATGAAGAGGACGATGAGGACAACCCCGTACGAGGATCGACTCCACCACCGGCAACAAGAAAACAACCATCGCGTTCAAGCAAGAGAATCAAGACACCGACCAAAAAGAAACTAATCATCTACGATGATGAACTCTCGGAGTAAGTCCTCGTATGCATTTTTATTTTTATTTTTCGTTATTTTTATGCATACATTGAGGACAATGCCTCACTCGAGTTTGGGGGGGATTGTTATTAGTAGTTACCATGTTTAGTTACATTCATCTTAAGTATTACATTTAGGATACATAAATTGCTTGGCATGCCTTTAATTGGAACAAGAATTGCTTAGATTTGATGAATATTCGATGATGATTTTGCCAATGCACTTAATTGATAGAATTTTTATTCTAGGATAACCATGGAAAAACTTAGAATGTTACTATGATGCTAATTTTGATGAAACACTGTTGTGGTTTGATTGATTTAAGGAATTCTAGTGAATTTAGGTTGATAATTAACAAATTGGGGGATTAGAATAAAAATTGGATGAATGCTAGAGGTGCCCAAAATTGGCTCTAGCATGTGCTAAAAATTTATCACTAGAGGTGCCCGAAACTGGCTCTAGTATGTGTTAAAAAAATTGATCGCTAGAGGTGCCCGAAACCGGCTCTAGTCGAATAAATTCACTTAAGAAAACAAAACACTAGAGGTGCACAAAACTGGCTCTAGTTAAAACATGTTAAAAAGAACCCAATGAAGTAATTTGAAAACCTCTTGTTTGCATAGAATCTGAAAAATCAACTTGCACACAACTCTGCACACACTCACAAGCATTATAGTTTGATTCCGAATAACTCCTAAGTTTTCCGAAAAATAAAAAGCCAATCATACTTTGTGCCCCGATTCAGAGAATTAAAATCAAGTCCAAAGCTAAGTTTGTGAAAATTGAAGTCTTGGCAGGTAATTATGAGTTTGCATTGCTTGAGGACAAGCAATAGTTCGAGTTTGGGGGTGTGATAAGTGTTCAAAAGTACTATTTTTCTTACCCTTTTTACTCATATTATTGTTAGACTTAGGCTCATATTAGTTGTATAAGTAGCCATTCATGCATTAATCCATGTTTCCTTCCATCGTTGAGCTTGATTACATAACTTGGTAGTTTTTGTGGAAAAGATGCTGCTTTGGTGTGTTTTGTGTATATGTGCAGGATCACTTGCCAAAGCAAGGCTAGAGCTAGTTGCCAGGGCAATGCATGAAGGAGATGCCGAGCTAGTTGCCAGGGCAATGCGTGAAGGAGACGCCGAGCCAGTTGCCATGGCAATTGTCGACAAGAGCAAAGGTGATATGGTAGTCGAAATTGATGACTATACAAGCCCAAGATGACGTGGAGCAAAGCCCAAACCCAAAGGAATTTGATTTCCATGCAGAGATTAAAGAAGAATTAAATTCCAAGAAGATAGGAGAAGTTCTAGTAGGAACACAATTATAATAAAGAATTATATTCTTTAAAGATAATTTAATTCCAACTTAAACTCCTCCTCAAAGAAGGACTTTGGCCTAGCCCTATAAATATGAAGGAATTTCGACAACTCCATAGAGAGAGCAAGAAAGGGGAATTTCGACAAGTCCAAGGAGGGCAAGAGGAGAGAATTTTCGACAAGCATCTAGGGCAAGGAGGATTTCGACAAGCCTCCTCCTTCATCCTTTTCTTTCTTGTTCGATTGGGTTCATGCTAGGGATTATTTATGTTGTGTTTCTTTGGAACCTAGTCATGAACTAAATCTACTTGGCTATGGTTATTATGTTTTGTGGTTGTGAGAAACTATTGGTTTTGGTTTAGGTAATAAGAGTTTGCACTTTTTCTATTTCAAGGTTTATTCATTCTTGGTTCTTATTCTTGTTTGCGAGTGAATTGGGAGAGGATCTCGTGATTTCATCTATTTATCTAATATCGGGAGAGTTAGATTCAAGAAATGAATGAATATGATCTTTATTCAATCTATTGATGGTGAAGATTAATCCGGCTTAGGAATAAGTTAAGGATTTCAACGGCTAAGAGGAGTGCAAGATTGGTTGTTGTTCACCCTTGATTCACGCAGGGATGTATTATCAAGGCATGCACAAGTAGCTAGAGTTTTGACTTAGGGATAAGAAGAAACCATTGAAGAACGCTCTGCCGAACCTTGAAGGTTGCTGCCCAGACGCCCAAGAAGTTGCCCAGGCAACCATCGATTAGTTGCCAAGGCAACCTCGTTGTGCAAGTTGTCACGGCAACTGAGTTGCCCGTGCACTCTTTTACCAAAACGATCCAATCGACTATCACACCTCAACTCACGATAACCTGGCCTATCTCTCTCTCATTTGATCTCATATTTTCTTTTACTTTATTGCTTTCTAGTTTAGTTATTAGTTAAACTCCCATAATCCTTTATTTGTGTTTTTACTTTTTACAGTGCAAGAGACTAGATCCTTGAAGTGGCACCAATCCCTGTGGAGACGATATCTTTTATACTATAACTTGCGACATGTATACTTGCACATTTGCGTAGCACTTATTATGCGCAACAATAATATGGATCCTATCTAGAAATAGGAGAATAGGTTTGAAGAAGACTTCAAGACTCATATCTTTCTGGATCCTATCTAGAAATGACGAACAAGTTGACTAAATGTATGAGACTCCTTGAATTCCCTCCTTAAGTGATGTTTTAATTCATGCATTTACTCTCACTTAAGTGCTTGAATCCCAAAAGACTCTAAGCATGTGATTAATCCATCTTGGTGTCCATTCGAGAGCCGAATTTATTCAGCCTTCATGCATCTAATAAACACAAAAAAACGCATGTTAAAACAATGCAACTTAAATGCTAATTAAAACATGTGATAAAATAATAAACATGCAAATAAAATAGGAAACATACGAACTTGTATGCAACACTTATATACAGACAGATACATGAAAACTCAAACATGTGAACAGTCATATGCAGACTCGTGCATGAAAACATAGATATTATGCGATCAAAGTATAATGCATGCGGATACACTATAATACGAACATATATATATAATGTGAACTGAATGCAAGTGAATATATATATATGATGTAAACACGAAAACAGATTATAAATGCAAACATAATGTAAGTCAGGCGAACAGACATATGTATGTGAACATAATTTAATATAGGAAAACTGACATGTGAATGCGAACAAAACATAAACAATCAAATACAATGCATGCAAACAAGAATGTAAATGCAAACTAGAATTACGCGTGGTTGTTCATCCGTGAACTGGTGAATGAAATATGTTCACATTGGCAAACATATTGAATTTGACGGACAGATTAACAATGGCGTGCAGGCCTCGTCTGCGAGCTGCTAGAAAAATACTTGATGCGAATTGGCTCGCATCAAAGGTTGTGAGGTCTTTTTGGCTCATGTGGTTGATATGAGAGTTGAGAGTCCGATGCTTGAGATCCTTCAAACTGTGAGAGAGTTTGCCAATATGTTTCTAGAGGAATGCCTTGACTACCCCCAAATTGTGAGTTAGAGTTTTGGATTGAGGTAATGTTGGGTACTACGACGGTGCCTATTTCTCCTTATCATATGGAACCGGCGAAATTGAGAGAGTTAAAGAGTCAGATTCAAGAATTGTTGGAGCGAGGATTTATCCGACCAAGAATCTTACCATGGGGTTCCCTGATCCTATTTTTTTAAAAAAATGGCTCTATGAGGATGTGCATAGATTACTAACAGCTTAACAAGATAACAGTGAAGAACTGTTATCCTCTCCCTAGAATTGATGACCTATTTGATCAATTAAGGTGTGCTCGTGTGTTCTCAAAGATCAACTTGTAGTCGAGATTTTACCAGTTGAAAGTCAATCTTTTTGGATGCAGTATGGCCATTATGAGTTCTTGGTTATGCCTTTTGGGCTTACCAATACACCTACAGCTTTCATGGACTTGATGAACTATATTTTTTAGCCCTACCTAGATTAGTTTGTAGTGGTCTTCATCGATGATATCTTGGTTTAATCAAGTTCGGAGGACGAGCATGACTATCACTTTCGTGTTGTCCTTTAGATCTTGAGAGATAGACAGCTTTATGCCAAGTTTAGCAAGTGCGAATTTTGGCTTTCCGAGGTGGCATTCTTGGGCCACATCATCACAGCCGATGGGATTCGTATGGATTTGCAAAAGACTCAAGCAGTGGTGGAGTGGAAACCACCTAGGAATATCTCGAAAGTTTGTAGTTTTCTTGGGCTTGTCGATTATTACCGTTATTTCGTCAAGGATTTCTCCATTATTACAGCCTCTTTGACTAAATTGTTAGAAAAAGGAGTTTTGTTCGAGTGGAACAAGAAGAGGCATCAAAGTTTTAAACAGTTGCAAGCTTTTTTTATAGAAGCCCCAGTTTTGATTCAACTCAAAATGGGTTAAGATCTTGTAGTGTTTACTGATGCATTGTTAAATGGGCTTGGTTGCGTTTTCATGCAAGAGAGTAAGGTGATTGCTTACACCTTGAGACAACTCAAGCCTCATGAGCGAAACTATCCTACACATGATCTGGAGCTAGCGGCAGTTATCTTTGCATTGAAGATTTGGAGGCACTACCTATATGGAGAAAAGTGCTACATTTACATCGACCAAAAAAGTTTAAAGTATCTGCTCACCCCGAAGGATTTGAACCTAAGACGGAGAAGGTGGATTGAACTTCCAACAAATTATGATTACATTATAGAGTATCACCTCGGCAAGGCTAATATGGTGGCTGACACCTTGAGTCAAAAGTCCATGTAAGACTTGAGGTTAATGTTTGCTTGCTTGAGGATGAGCGAGAATGGTGGTTTGTTAGACAAACTTCGTGTGGAGCCTACCTTGGTTCAAGAGATAAAAATGACTCAAGTTTTAGATAAGGAGTTAGTCGCAATGATATAAATGGTGTGGCGAGGGGAGACGTCTAATTTCATGGTGCAAGATGGTGGAGTCTTGTACTTTAAGGGCGGGTTATATGTTTCAACCTTATAGGATTTATGATACTGAATTCTTCGAGAGGCTCATCGTAGTCCGTTTACTATGCTATTCATCGTAGTCCGTTTGCTCATCGTAGTCCCTTCTATTGGTGGCCCAGCATGAAGAGAGACGTGTCAGAGTTTGTGACCCAGTGCTTAGCTTATCAGCAAGTTAAGGCCAAGAACCAGGTTTCATTGGATTTGCTTCAACCCATTCAAATTCTATAGTGGAAGTGGGATCGGGTAACCATGGATTTCATGACAAGGTAACCCAAAAGAAGCACGACTCTGTTTGTGTGATTATGGATCGTTTAACCAAAACTGCAAATTTCTTGCTTGTGCGTACGGATTTCACGCTTAAGAGGTTAGCTCGACTATACATTTAGAAGATCGTAAGGTTGCATGGAGTGCCATCATCGATCATCTCTGATAGGGATCCTCAGTTTATAGCAAGGATTTGTAAAAAGATTCATCAAGCGTTAGATATCAGACTGAATTTCAACACTATTTTTTAATCCCCAGACGATGGTCAGTCTGAGTGAGTTATCCAAATTTTGGAGGACATGCTATGTTGTTGCATCATTGATTTCGAGGGAATTTGGGAAGAGCATCTTTCACTAGTTGAGTTTTCTTATAACAACAACTTCCAATCGAGCATCAAGATGGCTTCATTTGAGGCCTTGTATGGGCGCAAGTGTAGAACACCCTTTTGTTGGACAGAACTCAATGAGAAGAGGATCGTAGGATCTGATTTAATCAAGTAAATTGAAGAAAAATTTTATATTATCAAGGAAAGATTGCAAGCTACCTTCGATCAAGAAAAAGCTTACGCAGATTTGAGGCGTAAGCACATTGAGTATGAGGTAGGTGACAAAGTATTCCTCAATGTGTCACCATAGAAAAGAGTTATCCGTTTTGGTCGGGAGGTCAAGTTGAGCCCAAGGTTTATTGGCACATATAAAATTTTAGAGAGAGTTGGGCTCGTAGCTTACCATCTAGCCTTACTTCCAGAGATAGTGTGCATTCATAATGTTTTTCCATGTCTCCAAGTTAAAGCATTATCGCTTTGATCCGTCGCACATCATTTCGCTTGAGGAGATTGAAATCAATGATGATTTAACATATGAGGAGAAGCCGATAAGAGTCCTTGATAAAGGAGTTAAGGAGATTCAAAACAAGTGTACATCCTTATTGCAAATGTTGTAGAGGAACCATGGATTTGAGGAAGCCATATAGGAAGTCGAGGAGGACATGAGATTGCTTTACCCGTATCTATTTCCATCAGGTAAATTTTTGGATGAAATTTTCTTTAAAGAGTGGAGAGTTGTAACGACTCAGATTTTGGAATCTGTGGGTTGAGTTCACCCGAGCCTTGGTCTTTGTATGTTGGGCCTGTAGGAGGCTTAAAGAGCACCTTATGGGCTCCCTTCTTGCTTTTGGGCTTGAATTTGGGTTGGGAATGAGATAGGAGGAAGATAAAAAGGGCAAAGATGTAAATTACCTCTTTAATTCACCTTCTCCCTTTTGTTTGTTCTTCATCTTTTTCCTTATCTTCCTCCAAAGAAATAAAGCAAAGGGGTAATCTTTATCCTTTCATGTAAGAATCTCGGATATGTGGTTGAGAGAAAGTTAGTCATCACTCAAGGATTTATCTATCAAGGTAAGAATGGAAGGAAATGGTAGGGGTGAGAAAAATGGGTTTTTGTGGGATTGAGGAAGAAAAATGAGAATGGGAGATTTAACTCCATTTCTTGTTGTAAAGTTTAGCTTTAGTGTCTTTTAATCTTCTAGCAATGTTGTAACTCGATTTACAACATTTCCTTGTAGTGAAAGAAGTTGGAAATTCTTCCAAGGAGCAAGGGAAGAATAAGGCTTGAAAGCTTGAGCTATGAGCTTCTTTTTTAGTTGTAGGAGTAAGGTTAGTACACCTCTAAATCTTTTGTTTTCATGGATATCATAAAAATGATGTCTTCTATGTTATTTAGATGATTTTGGTGTTTTGGCTGCTTAAAGCCTTTATAATGGTAAAATCCAGAATTGGTGTTAATAATGTGTAAAATTGGTAAGAAACCACCTAAAATCACTCCCATAATAGGTAGGTTTTGTTTGGGGATTTATGGGGGGCGTTTGGGGACCTTTTGAGTGATTTTCTAGCTCCAGACTCGAAGTTCTGGGCTCGAGTACTGGTACAAGATGAACCCGTATTGGAACCTCGTGTAAATTATGATGATCATGATGAGAAAATTCTAAGTTAATTTATGGTTTTATAAATTGCATGTTAATTAAAAGTGTTGATATAATTTTAATTGCATGTTATAGTTCTTTTTTTAAATTTAGAATATTAGTTTTAAAGTAATTTAGTTCTCGGATTGGATTCTTTAACAACAAAGTTCACATGCTTTTTGATGGAATACTCTTTAATTGCCAATGTAGCTTCCTCATTTTCATTAAATTGAATCCCAACTGAAAATTCATCATAGGGACCCGAACTTAATTGTGGCATGTCTGGGAATTCAGGCACTCTTATCGTATCGTAATCTATTAAGTTCATGTGAGTGGGAGGTCCATACCATGTAGTGTCCTCCCCGATCGAAACAAATTCACCGCCACCAAAATCAAGGTCATCACTAGTCAAATCAAGATTTTTAGTTTCTTCATCTTCGCTAGAATTAGAAAATGTTTCTCCCCATCGACCTCAAATATTTTCAAAGTCAATGTTAATAGTCAGATTAACAATTTGATCAGCAGCTAGTTCCGAAAATTGTATGTTGATCGACCCATATGATGTTGCGCATGTTGAAGGCCCGGTATATAGATGAAATGCACTCGATGTCCCACTTTCCAGCATCACGGCAAAATTGTTTCTAGACCTATATGCCTGGTCCTCAATCCCACTGTCAAAACCCATTTGAGAAAATTTCCAAATACATTATTGGATTAGACGAGAACATCATATCTCCCACGCACCTCAATATATAACTCAACACTTCGAATATCAGATGACCTATGCTCTGCAATCATGATTTCGGCATCACTGTCATCTTGAAGAACTATTGCAGAATATCTGACTGGATTGTGACATATCATCCATCGGTACCGCAAACCATCAATCTCAGCTTCAATTTTCATTTTTATCTTCTCCTTCAATTCTCAAAGCGTGATGTCCTTTTCAAATCTCAACTTTGTAGGGCTTTCAGTTTCAAACACAGCCACGACTTCAGTTTTCACAATTTGTCTGTTATAATGGACAATCATCATAAACATGTTGCTCATTTTCTCTGCATGTTCAAAAACGTATAAATTTTTAATTAATACCACTAATCTTAATTTCAACTAATAAATAACAATAAATTTAAAACATACTACTTAATTATAAAATTATTTTTTCTTTAATTACCATATACTATAAAAATATACTAATTTGTAAAAAATATTAATTATATTATTTTACTATGAATATATTTTTAAATTATTTTTGCATTCATTTTAACCATATTTTGAATATTTTTCATGTTAAAATAATTTTTAAATTATTTTTGCCTTCCTTTTAATCATATATCGAATATATTTTTTCTTCAATTACCATAGTATCAAAAATACTTGTAACGACCCAAATTTTGAAATTTGTGGGTTAGGGTCACCCGAGCCTTGGGCCTTGTATGTTGGGCCATGTTGTTGGGCCTATGGGAGGCTTAAAGAAGCACCTTATGAGCTCTCTTCTTATTGTTGGGCTTGAATTTGGGTTGGGAATGAGATAGGAGGAAGATAAAGAGGGAAAAGACGTACACTACCCTATTTTGAAGAGGGAAAGGTTGCCCCCTTTAATTGATCTACAGAAACATGAGGGAGGGATGATATCATCTTGTCCCTTTTGTTTGTCTTCATCCCTTTCATCATCTTCCTCTAAAGAAACCAAGCAAAGGGGTAATCTTAATCCTTTCATGTAAAAATCTCAGATTTATGGTTGAGAGAAAGTTAGTCATCACTCAATGATCTATCTATCAAGGTATTTATAGAAGGAAATAGTGGTGGGTGGAGAAAATGGGTTTTGGTGAGGGTTGAGGAAGAAGAACTGGAATGAGAGATTTAACTTTATTTCATGTTGTAAAGTTCTCCCTTTAATGTCTTTTAATCTTTCAGCAATGTTGTAACTCGATTTACAACATTTCCTTATAGTGAAAGAAGTTGGAAATTCTTCCAAGATGAAAGAGAAGAAAAAGGCTTGAAAGCTTGGGCTAGGAGCTTCATTTTTAGTTGTATGAGTAAGGTTAGTACGCCTATAACTCCTTTGTCTTCATGGATATCATAAAAATGATGCATTGTATGCTATTTAGATGATTTTGGTGTTTTGGTTGCTTAAAGCCTTGATAATGGTAAAATTGAAATTTGGTGTTAATAATATGTAAATTTGGTAGGAAACCACCTAAAACCACTCCCATAATAGGTAAGTTTTGTTTGGGGATTTATGGGGGTCGTTTAGGGACCCTTGGAGTGATTTTTGGGCTTCACACTTGAAGTTCTTGGCTCTAGTACTGGTTCAGGATGAACCCGTAGCGGTATAACATGTTAATTCTTATGGTCATGATGAGCATAGGGGGGAGTACTGGTACAGGCTTCAACCAGTACTGGTACGGTGCTCAAGGCGTACCGATACAGGTCATCTCGTATCGATACTCTCTATCTCATTAGAAATTCCAGTGAGCAAACTTGGTATCGGTATACGCGAGAGTGTATCAGTACCCAAATTTGATTCCCTTCTATATTCCTCTCTTATCGGTACTCTAAAGTCAGGCACTGATACCCAGTGTACCGTATCGGTACACGAAGTTGGGTATCGGTACACATTGGGCAATCTGCCTGGAAATGTTAGTTTTGAGTTCGAGGGGCTGATAATTCGAAGACTATGGTCCAATAGACTTTTAATATGGTAAAATGAATTGTAAAACTGAGAAACCTAAAAATTACCCTCATACTCGATCATAACATGTAAGGAATTTAGTAAATGGCATGCGTACTTATATGTTGCTAGTAACCATAGGACTCTTGGTTGGTTGATTAATATTACGGGTCTTGTGAGCACTTGTTTTGTGGGATATGGAAACCCAGGTAACGTTTGCAACACAACGGAAAATGGTTGAACGGAGGATCCAATGCTTTGTGTCGTCGGGCCTCATTTGAGATACTCGAGGGGCAATTTGAGTTTGGAGTGTGAGGTCTCAATGTTGTGTGTCCTCGAGCCACACTCTGAGTGGATGTTCTCGATGTTGTGTGTCCTCGGGCTTCACTCCATGTTTGTATGGTTGATTGCTTGTATTGCATATGATGTGTATTGGATGCCTTGCTAGATGGAATAGCATGTGTTTAGGCGACGAGTAGTAGCGCCTTGTATTGACCTTAATGTTATTTCATCATTTTTAGTTACATGCTTATATTTATGATTTGCATGAAGCATAGTGGAGTGGAAGTGTATCCACTGAGCTTTGTTAGCTCAGCATTCAGAATCTTTATTTTTGTTCGCGGGTTTTTAGGTTGGCACATTGCATTGGAGGAGCACCATCGGAGTAGGTTTGAACACATTGCTTGTCCAAAGTACAACACTTATATCTTATTGGGCTATGTATTCGTAAGACCCTATTTTATTGTTGTAACTCTTATTTTGGGGTTGTATTAAGCAAGCAAATGTTTTAATATTTTAAACTTATTGAAGCTCCCTTTGTAATCATTTTGAACTATTTATCAATTTTTTTAACTGTTGGATTTAAATGATTAATGGAATAAAACTCTATTTGGCTAAACTAGGCTGGAAATTTTTTAGGTAACGGTTTGGTCTTAAGGTCCAAACGTGATATTCGTATTTAGGGTGTTACATTTAGTGGTATTAGAGCCTAGGTTTAGCCTGTTCTAGGAAAGCCTCGGGGTAGTAGAGAGTCATAAATAGGTGGCTAATAAATACATGCCCATAAGTCAAAGTCGTACTTGGTTTAAGCTAAAATTTGATGGTGTAACCTTGTTTCTTTCCTTGTGCAGAATTTATCATGCCTGGAGGAGCGCATGGTCGTGATGAGAGTTGGGGTTCTCACGAGGAGAACTACAAAAAACCACGATGATGAGTACTTCCCTAAAATCGAGGAAGAGTCAAGGGATGAGAGGGACGAGGGGGCGGTTATTTCACCCATTTGCACTGTGCCCTTTATCGAATCATGAGGTCCATTCCTAGGCCTTCGGCTACCACTCGTGAGACACCAATTGAAAGGCTTCACTGGTATGGAGCAAAGGATTTTCTTGGGTCGGGACAAGACGGCCCAATTCAAGCTGACCAGTGATTGCGTGATATGCAATGGATCCTCCGACAAATGCAATTTGGTCTTGAAGACAAGTTGGCGTGTGTCACTTCTCTCTTGAAGGAGAATGCTAGAGATTGGTGGGAGACCGTAGAATTGGGATGGCGTCCCAACCAACCATCTTGGGAAGATTTCCTCGAAGATTTTCAGGGGAAATATATTGGAGAAGCCCACATCGACAGCGTGAGAGATCAGTTCACTCACCTAGTTCAAAGAAATCAATCTGTCTTTGAGTATGAGCAAGAGTTTCTACGGCTGAGCAGGTTTGCCCTGGAGTTGGTTGCTACCGAGTAGTTAAGATGCAAAAGGTTCAGACGGAGATTGAGAAGGGAGATCCAGATGTACTTGACACACCAGCAACATTTTCTGAGTTAGCCTCGAGTGCCAAGGCACTTGAGCAAGTGAGTGGCTTGACCTATGGTCAGTCCTGTGGTCAGGGAGGTTCAAGTGGGAGGACTCATAACTTCTCTAACAATTTTGAGTCCTACTCCGGAAGGAACAGAAGTCATTGGAACTAGGGTAGAAGGGCATCGAATCAGAATGCAAGATCAGATCGTAGGTCAGAGCCTCTCAGCCGTAGTAGGCGATTTTCATCTTCTATAATGAGTTCAGGAGGTTCGGCAAAAGGTTCTGGTACACCCGTATGTGATCAGTGTGGGCGAAAGCATCATGAAGAGTGCTATGGTTGTGGATCGCCAGACCACTTTGTGAGGGATTGCCCTGCTGCTGCCGACATTGCCTGAATCAGATTCAGAAAGCTCCCCACACAATTCAGAGGGGTCGAGGTTTTGCTAGAGGGGGAGCGAGTCATACGTCTTGACATCAAAGTGGAGGCACGTTCTCAGCCTGCTACCCCGCCTGGACTCTGAAAATTGGCCACTGTTCATACTTAACTTGCTTTCCACCCTGTTGCAATTTGAAATTGGCCATTGTTCATACTCGGCTTGTTTTCTAGACGAAAACAAATTTGGATTATGCAGTCTTGTTCTTTTTCGGGTTCCTTCCAGGTGAGTTATTTTTTTAATTCAAAAAATCAATAGATTCGCAAATAATTTGGAAAGTACAACATATTGAAAAAAATTCTAAATACAACATTGACCAAATTTTTCCAAGGAAAAAGGATTGTCAAAAATGGATCAGAAAACCTAATTATAATCAAATATAAAACGATGTCTATTGTTAGCCTATTACAGGCTTGTTTGACTGACTAAAAAAGTATTGATCATGAATAAATTAATCATTCATGAATTTAGGAAATCCATGAATCCAATAAAAGGATTGTATGAGTTAATTTTAATGTAGAAGATGATATAGAAATAATAAATTTCAGGAAGTTTGTATTTTGTATTATTTGTTTAAAAATTTTGATTAGTTTATGAATAATCAAAACCCGAAATGGAACTGTAGCGATCTAAAAAAACTATGGGAGTAAGGTGTTTGGGTCTTTTGGGTATTTTAAAAATGTCTTCCGTGGGGTTTTAAAAAACCGTATTTTATCTAAAATGGAGTCGTCATCGGCCACCTAGGTAGGCCGGACACCATAAAACCAGAGATTTTAAACTTGTTGGGTTCGGGAGTCGGTTACGGATGGGGAAGGATTAGCACCCCACACCGCCCAAAATTGGTACTTTAATAATTGCCGCTTTATTAATATTAAACTTTCCGGATTAAAGTGACGATTAAATTAAAATTTGGTTATAAGTGCGAGTAAATTTTAAAAGCCCCGTTATCCGAGAGTAAACGCCCAACCACCATCATTACGCCTGATACTGGCCTCGTTTACCCTCGGATAAAAGGGCACCGCATTGACAATTTATATATCCGAAATGCAAACTTAAAAAACACGACAAATATAAATAAATATGATGCGATAATCAAGATAAATACTAACATTATAACATATTAATCTAACATAAATAAAATACTATTCTAAAACATACATAAATATTAATCTAATATAACAATATAATAACATGTACAAACAACAATATAATACATAAAAATCTTATATATATATATATATATGATATAAAAATATAGAAAGTATAAGAAGTTATACGTAAAATATAGGTTGTAAAAAAATTATACACATAATAATATAAAACATAGTTCACATACCAAAAAAAACATATACTTAATACACGTAATAAATACATATTAGAATACTATACGTTTATATACATAATAATAAAATATATAATCTTAATGTATATAATATATAGAAAATAGGTTATTTTGCATAAATATAATAATAATAATAATAATAATAATAATAACAAAACATGGATTAAAATATATACAACATGAACTAAATATTAAGGGTTAAAATGCACGGATTAATAATTTACATGGCATAGATGACAAACAATGTAGGGCCAAAATGAAACAAATATAAAATATGCATAAATAAGCATAAATAAATGGAAATAATAAGCTGGAAATTAAATGATAAAACATAGGGATTAAATTGAAATAAAACAAAACATAAAAACCACAAAAAAAAGAAAATGACATTAATAAACACGCATAACAAACATGGGGACAGAAAACATATTTAAACCAGGGGCAGAAATAGATGCGGGTTGAAAGTAGGGGGACTACGTACGTAATTTGACCATTTTTGCAAAACACGGACACCAAACGGTGTCATTTTGAATGTTACCAGCTAAAAGGAGATAAGGGTTATTTTTTGTTATTTCGAATGATATTCAAACCTTAAAAAAGACCCAAATTCTTTCTTGCTCTCGATCCTCTCTTCTGCCCACATCTCACAGTGGCGCCGCTCCTCGCCTTCCGGCGTGGTTCACCGGCCAAATAGCCTTGCGGCGGCTGAGGAGTAATGGTGGCAACCCCAAACGGCTGGTGAGCTTCTCAAAATCCCCTCTTTTTATTTTGATTCGAAACAAAAATAATAAAAAATGGCTTGATTTTGAAACTAAAGAAGTGGTTTTTGATTTCGACTTAAAGACTTACAATTTTTTTTAAAACTTTGAATTTTTTCTTGATCTTTCTCCTTTTTTGAACTAAAAAAAAAACTCCCTCTTACATTGATTTCCTTCGGTTTTTATAACCGAAATTTACTCCATAAAATAACTTAACCACTCCTATATTTTACTCTGCAGATTTGTGATGGATGGAGCCGAATTTTCAAGGTATGGTGAAGACAGGGTATGGGTTTGGGTTGGTGATAGGGTATGGAGTTGGCAAAGGGTTGGGTTGTTAGGATTTCAGGGTTTGAACTAACTTTGGGGTTTAGGGGTTACTTTTGAGATTGAAGATTTTAGGGTTTGAGGATTTAAAAAAGACGGCCGAAGTTATAACGGCGACTCGTCGGACGGCAACAGATCAACGGTGGCGGCGGCAAAGGCAGCGGAATGATGGTGGCATGGTTAGGGTTAAATTTGGTTTAGAGTTAATTAGGGTTGTATGGGCTTGAACCGGGTTTGGTTTGGGTTGTAAATGGGTTTTCGGGTTTTGGGCTTGAATCGGGTTTGGATAACCCGGATAAAACGGGTTATTACAGGAACAACTGGGGAAGGATTTATTCTCTAAAAGTCTATAAAGTTCCCCGCGTTTGATTTACTCTTTCAAGTTTGACAAGGATTAAAATTTTATTTTAATTTTTATAACTATTTCAAAAAAATATTTTATTTTTATAACTCTTTCAAGATTTATGTTTTTTAAAAAAGAAAGCAAAATAAAAGGGCAGAGTCCTAGCTAGAGGGCTTTGCCTATAGTTTATGAATAATTTGATGCATGTGGTTGTAATAATATATAAGGTCAAAATCCACCTAACAATTATTAATATTTCTTTTTTCACATGTTATAATTGAGCTGAATTATTATTAGTAGTAGCAGTTAAAGAAGAATTTATTAATAAGACAAGATACCAAAAATCGCGGCTTATTTCTTTCTTTTATCAATCTTTGTTCAATTGGTAGCGGCACCAATCTTTATGTTAGTCGTCGATCGTTAATATTTTTATTTTTTTACTTTTTTTTGTTTTTAATAATTCTGTCTTTTGGTACGTTTTGATCTTCTTTTTTGGTCATTTGGCCATACTTTTTGTTTATTTTTTTTAGTGTTGAATTTGACGTCGCCTCAACTGATCATGGATACGTGGACCCTCAGATTGGATTTGGATACGTAGTCTCTGTTCATGGATGGTTTTCTTACGACGCTCGGCTCTGATTTGTGGTTGTCGGTGGTCTTTCAGTAGTTTGATCTTCTTTTGTGATTCGTTTGCTGATGCAGTCAAATATGTTTGTATCTATCGTTTGTTCGAGCCTTTTTGTTAAATTTTTAACCTTTAGTTTCTTGTGTCATGATTATCTGTTTAACTTACGTTTATGGCCTTTATAATTTTAGACATTTTCTCGTTTTAATAATACTAACAGCTTCCATTAAAAAAATTAATAACACAAGATACCTAATAAATCCAAAAAGAAACCAAAGCAAAATGCTTTGGCAACAACAAAAAAAGCAAGAACTTAAAGCAAATACACGCAAAAAAAAAAAATAGAAATCAAAACAACATCCAACCTCAAAATCACCGGTCAAATTGGGAAACCTGGAATCAAGTCGCGCGGACAACACCTTCAAAAGTGTATTATAGAGGTGTAAACGAATCAAACTTGAATAAACAGTGAGTACCACCGCAACAACCATCCTCAATAGGGTTGTAAATGGACCGAACATTCAGCGAACCGTTCGTGAATTATTCAGTAAGAAATTCGTTTATTTATTAAACGAACGAACATGAATAAGATTTTTTTTGTTTAATTAAATGAACGAACACAAACAAATGGCTCGTTCATTCATTTATTTTCGTGAACGTTCAGTAATTCGTTCGTTTATGTTCATTTATGTTCGTTCGTTTATGTTATTCACATATGTCTAGGGGTCAACATTAGATCGAATCGAGTCAAAAATTTTTGAGTTATTTAAGTTGACAAATCCTATTTTATGACTCGTTAAAAACTTCCTTCTTACCGGCTAGCGGTTTCATCGTTCGGTTAAACTGAACTAACCGACCAAACCAAAACAAAATTGGTTAATCTGTTAGATAATTTTAGGTTTCGGCTAATGATTAAGAGTTTTTTCACATTTCAATTATCGACTAATTCGATTTAAAATCGGTTAATTAAATGAATTAATAGAACTAACCTAAAATATTAAATATTTAACATATTATATATGTTATTTATGTTTGTTTGTGTCTGTTTGTGTTCATTTGTGTTCGTTTATCATTTTAACGAACGAACATGAACGAACACGAACAAGCTACATTCCTTAACGAACGAACACAAACAAAAAAAATTTATTCATTTATGTTCGTGTTCGTTCATTTGTTCGGTTAAAGTTAAACGAGCGAACGTGTTCGTTTGGTTCGTTTACAGGCCTAATCCTCAAACTTCATGTATTACCTAATTAGAACGTTTTTTTATTGATGTGCTTTGTTAGGACAAATTAAAGTTTGAAAGAAAAAATAATTTGATCTACCTTACATCTTTTCGTTTCATTTTTAACAAAATATTTTTTTTGCCCACCGACTTTATCAGTTTTGTCATTTTAGCCTTTAAACTTTTTTGCGTATGTTTTGACCTTCGAACTTTTATTTATTTATTTTTCTCAAATTGAATCAGTGTAACAGAAATAGTAGCGAAATCTTTCAACATTCATGTTTACTTTAGCTATTCTATCTTTTTAATGCTAACATAAACTATATTATCATTTTTGAAATGTTGATGTCAACTATTTCTTTTTGTTAGTTAATAAAAAATGAAAATTATTAAACAATTATAATATTTATAAAAATTATCAAACTAATAAGAATTACAAAAATACAAAAAAATGTAAAATTATAAGAATATGTATAATATGAAAAATATAATAATAATAATAATGCTAAAATCTTGTAAAAATTATAAAAAATGTAAAAAGAAATATTAAAAATTATGGAAATTATAAACAAATTGAGGTAATTTCAGAATCATGGGTTTCAATTTTCTACCACTTGCAAACCGTCTCAAGCCATCTGTGCTAGACGCCAAAGGCCGGGGGGACAATAAAATCAAAGAGTATCCCAAATCGTCGACATGTCCAGCTTAAAGATTTGAATGAGTCTAAAATACAACCGATTAATATATGGTTAAAGAAAACTAAAATCAGCTATAACTGAAGTGTAATTTTTTAAAATAAATTGAATAATATTTCAAGTTGAAACTGATAATATTATATTATCCGTAATAAATCATGTAAATTGCATAATTATTCTGATTTGTAACCTGAAAAGTTAGTCATGCATCATTTTCGGTTGTAAATAAAACTATTATCAATAATATAATATTTTTAGAGTACACATGTAACATTTTAAGTTAAAACCCGTCACAATATAACATTCTCGATTGTAATTGAAATTATTATTAATTATATAATTTTTAAAAAAATAAAATAATATTTTACATTAAAATCCGTCGCAAATTTACCTTTAATTAAGGTGACGCACGGCATAACAACCGCAAAGTTTTGTCTGTCATTGTGCAGAAATTGTGGCTGCCTAAGCCTAACAAGTCAATACCGTTAAGGTTAATATCACTTTGAGATAGACAAGTTATAGATAATTGTCATGGATTCTTTTAAGTAATTCATTATAAGTTGTTTGAATAATTTAAAACAAAATTTTAATAATAATTATAAAATTTTAATACCGTTATGTTCATAGATATTCTTAACCCTTTGACATGCACGCACACCTTGCAAATACTGCGATAAAACCCGGGTCTCCTAAGATGAACATCATCCGCTTTTCCACTGAGAACACTCATTAGGCTCAAAAATTCTAAAATAGATGATGAAGAGATTCTAAAATAACAAAATAATTAGCATCAATATCCAAAATGTCTATGTCATTTAACGGCTTTGTTATTGTTTCCGTCACGTTCGCTTAATTTAGTAAAAAAATTAAATATTCAAAAACTGAAAGACACAAAAAAGTTGGCTAAAATAATAGAACCAAGACAAATAAAGGGTAAAAAAAGTCATAATGAAGTATAAAATGATCTTGTAGATTAAATTTAATGTGATTAATATATCATTGATACAATATAAACGTCTAACATCATCTGATTTATGGGTGTGGAGTATAAATATTGAATCAAAGTTAAAAAATATATATAAATAGTCCTATATCCGGTAGAGAAGAATCCGATGAGATATGGACACATACCGTGCCTCTGTCGACTTAAACATCAAACTCCAAGGACCCCTAACAATTACGCATCTAATAGTTCAAATTTTCTAAATATTTGAGTCTCTTGCATCATCATAATTACATGATGGGGCAATGCCTACGTATGGCCTTCCTGCGCCTTAAAATGAAGGATTTCCAAACAAGGTCAATCGAGGCTAAAGCAAGAAATTCATGATTGGATGAGTAGAACTCGCTTTCATCTTTTTGTCTTTTATTATTTTTTAAATTTATATTTATATTATTATTAAATTATCCATTCTCTATCATCATCATCATCGTCCAACCAACAAAACATCATCGTCCAACCAACAAAACTAATTTAACTTCGCAGGTGGCATTTTCTTTTTGCACTGCAAAAATGACCTATATCACCAACATCCCCTACATTCTAAATATTAATTTTCATTTGATATATATATCCAACAAAACCATTTACCTACATAATTTATACCTAATAGATCGGCCCCTTGATTGTAATTTTTTATTGTAATTATTTTTACATTTTGATTCAATTATAAGATGGTATTTTAATCTAAATTCACACACAACTACATACAGACTCTAGTTCAAGTAAGCTAAGGAAGATCATCTTTTACCACTGTAATTTATAAAAATACCAACGGAAGTTCCAAATTTGTTGTAATTAAAAAGCTAGAATCTAATAGCATAACATTGGCAGACAAGAGCTAACCAGTAACCAGGATTCTTAGGAGGTGATGTTACACTCACCATTTACCAAAATTCTTCCGAATACCCCCGCGTACCAACCTCAACCAAAATACTTAAAATCGGATTCGGTAATGTAAATTGCTAACCACCATCCCTGGCAACTGCAATAGTCGATACAAGATGGGCCTCATCAAACACTTCACACCCAAAACTCACCTTCCTGAGGAAGCTGAACCATCATCGTATGAGACCAGGCCCCTTCTACTGACCCGACTTCCAGAAGATGACCTCGACTTCACTTTGCTCCCCTGCTGCTTTGGAGACTGAGACTTCAGCGAGGACCTTGATTCCGATCGGCTCCTGCTGTGGGAAGGGGACCTTCGCCTTCCATCAACTGGTGTACGGCTGCGAATAGGGCTTCGACTTCGACTTGGGCTACGACTGCGACTATGACCATATCGACGACTTCTATACATCGGGCTACGGGATACAGATGGACTCCGTATCCGGTTTCTTCTGCCCCTATACCTGAAAACAGATTTTTATTAATTAACAAAATTCAAACCACTAAGTGAGAAACCTCTAAGAAAATACAAGTGAGAATTGGTATACAGATATCAGACCTTGGGTGAGTCCGTCCTCTTGGTGGGCTTCTATAACGCCTGGGTGAATACCTCCTGTAACTTGAATACCTAGAATTGGCAATTAAGAGAAAGCCCACCTATTGTTAAAATATAAAGGTTTATCGAGAGGGAAGGTTAAAATTAAAAGAACCTGATGGGATGTGTACCTCTCACGATCAATCCTGCCACTGTAACGATGGTACCTCACAGGAGAACGATCAGGAGAAGGGGTTCTGTATCTTCGTGCATAGGAGTAGCGCTCACTGAAACCCCGGCCCCTTCTAATACGCTTAGGTGATGCATCAGGGGAAACACTTCTTGATATGCTTCTACCTCGATTAGGAGGTGACCTTACCCATCTAACAGGGGTTGGGCTCCTTGAATAACTACGACGGTAATTACTACGTGGTTCCCTTAAAGGGCTTCTGCTGATGCTTCTCTTAGGAGGAGTCCTAGCAGAGCTCCTACTTATGCTTCTCCGAGAAGATCTTACAACAGGACTTCCACTAATGCTTCTCCTATATCTTATCGGGCTTCTGCTAATGCTTCTCCTAGAGGATCTTACAGGACTTCTACTTGTGCTTCTTTCTGAAAGTCTAACAGGGCTTCTACTAATTGATTTTCTTGTTGACCTAGGTGGGCTCCTACTTGGGCTGCTTTGGGACCGAGACCTTACAGGGCTCCTACTAATGCTTTTTCGAGAATTTTCTCTAACTGGGCTCCTACTGCTTCTATTCTTTCTAGCCCTCAATGGACTTTTGCTTCGGGACTGAGACCTTACAGGACTCCTGCTAATGCTTTTTCGAGAATTTTTTCTAACTGGGCTCCTACTGCTTTTATTCTTTCTAACCCTCAATGGACTTTTGCTGACGCCTCTAGCAGGAGTCCTGCTTACACTTCTTTCTGAAAAACGTGTTGGATTCCTACTCACACCTGGACTCCTGCTCACACTCCGCCTTGGGCTACAACTTGGGCTCCGCCTTTGACTCCTCCTGGGACTAATACTCATACTCATGGTCCTTCTAGTACTTGCGCTTCTGCTTCTGCTCCTGCTCATCAACTTTTCATAAAATACCATATTGGGAAGAATCAGTCAGTATAAAGTATAATAACTCGAGAAGGGAAAGTAGACCTAGATTTGCTCGAGTGATCATCTACCACATCTGGCTGTCTCTGTCCACTTCTGTCAGATTTAGCAGCTTCTTCAATGCCATTGCTCTTTCGCTCTCCATTCTCCTTAGGAGCTTCATGCTCCTTCACAAGCAAATCAGCCTCTTCCGTCATTCTATGAGGAATTGCTTTCTCTGTAACCGAAGGGGATTGGCTCCGAACTGCAAAACATAGACAACCCCATTAATAGTAAAATCAAAAACCTTAAAAAACAAAGAGAATTATCCAAATTAGAAGGCTTTAGTAAACAAAGAAAAAACTGGAAGTAGAAAATAATATCCAGGTTCCACAACTCTAATAGGATAACATAATGTGGAGGGGTGAGGCAGAATAATGTAGAATGGAGGGCATTTCATTTGCATGTGAATTAATAGTATTATCAACCGGTGCAAGGATTTGGAGGTGGGGGCAAAACATAAATTTTGAAAGGTAGGGGAGGGGGGCAAATTCATAATTATTCCATTTTTTCAGAAAAAAAAATATAAAGAAACAAAGGTAAAAAAATGGGCAAGAGCCCCTCCCATTGTCAATGCAGCTCTGTCCCTGATTATCAAGGGAAAGAAGAAAAAGAATAATGTAGAACGATGGGTATACCATATTTATGACAATGAAAATCAAAATTTTGGGAAAGCAGTCCAAGAACTTCAACTCTTACCACTTTTCTGAGAAAGCTCTTTATGCTTCTGTGGTTTTCCTTGAAAATCATTGTCAGTGCTGTTTTCACTACTACTCTTGCTGTCCTCACCTGTGAGGCTATCTAAAGCCCTGAATACAAGAAGGATATAATAATTAAATTCTATAAGATGCTTGACAACTAATCAGCTTGTCCAAGATCTTGAAGCATCATAATCACTTTTTTCTTACATGGATTGAAAAAGGCTTCGGAAAATTCCACACAAGATACATTAGCAAAATTAATTGCAGGGGCAAAAACCATGACATTTTAGCAATAAAGCTTCACCAAGTACTTGAGAAAAACATATATGGACCTACTTCACAGTCATGCACTTTATTAATTTACATATGCAACTCAAATAAAAAAGAAAGTCGTTTAATACATTGCACTGGAGGCCAAGGAAAAGTAACAGGGGCAAAAAAGTTTCAATTACATCAAAATATTTGAGTCCTTTCATGCACAGTTGAACAAGCACAAAAATCAACAAAACATGGGCAGGACTCATGTCAATTAAAGGGTAATTCGACAGAAAAGAAGACTGTTATGAAGAATAAGAGAATAAGCAAATAACCTTCTTAATTTATGCTTTGATCTCTTATCACGTTGTTTTCTCTTTTTGTCATGTCGTCTATATCTTCTTTTTCTACGCCTATGTTTTTCTCGTTTAGAGTATCTCTTCCTCTTTTTGTGCCCATCATCACTTGAAGAACTAATATCCGAGGATGATGAGAGATATGAGTCAGAATCATTATCAGATTCAGATGATTCTGTCTCAGAATCTGAGGAACTCTCTGAATCAGATGAATAATGTCTTCTTCTCTTCTTCCTTTTGTCTCTTGATTTCTTATTTTTCCACTTCCTACGCACTTCAGAACTGTTAGCGCAGGAAGAAGCATCTTTTCCCATTCTCAACTTATTTTTCTTCTTGTCTGCAAATAAGATAAAAAAAAATTGAAAGGTAAAATTAAAAGCAAAAAGAGGTCCTCATTCAGCATCATAAAAGTGCAAATTTGGCAGGTCTACAATAAATTAGTTCATGATATCCCATTTTAAGGAATATAACCCTCCAATAAAGTCACTATGGCCATTACCTTCATTGAATTCGCCGCAATTAATAATTTTCACCGTCACAGTTGGTTTTCCTTCCTCATCACCCACATTTTCAATTTTCTTCAGCACTTCATTTCCTTGCACAAGCTGTCCGAAAACTACATACTTTCTGCAACATGCCACAAGGACAAAAACTCAGGTCCAAAGGCTGAATCACATTTAAATTGTGCATTATATATGGGAAGGTGAGGGACCGAGTACAAATACTTAAAGAAAATAAGAAATACCTGTCAAGGTCATGATTAGCCTTGAAGGTGACAACAAATTGTGAACCAACAGTGTCACGATCTGCCATTGCCATTGATAAAAGGCCAGGTCCATCATGCTTTAGCCTTGGTGATTCATCTGAACAAGAGTTCACGTTACCACTTGTTACTAATTAATCATCAGTGAAAAGAATAGTAACCTACAGTACTCTAGAATAATTATAAGCATGGAATCAGAAAAAGCATTGGATTTCCAATGGTAAATATTCTTTCTTTCAAAGCTCTCTTGATAGTTTGTGGAATATCATAAAAGTTAGCTATAATGCAGTCCTTAAATAATTTAGCCATCATGTCATTATGTTAGCACCAACTACTTCTCAAGGACCTACAGATCATACAGAAAAATGCTATAAAACAAACATTGACGGTGCAAATTAGGAAAAGATAGGATCATATCAAGAGTTATGGAAAGCACCTATACAATATTAATGAAAAAGAAAGCTTTAGCAAAGATTATGAGAATGTTTATTGCTCTCTCAGAAAACATTTCAAGGGCAGATATGCCCAAATCTAGAGCCAAGGAAATACCTTAATACAGTGTTCATCCTGCTACAAATAACCCTAATATCAAACATCAAATTAGCTCCAAAAACAAATTGATAAATTCAATATTATATAGAACGAAATTAAAAATTGAAAAATAGAGATTTGAGATTTTGACAATTCCAAAGAGAATATAAGAACAGATACAAATACATGCATTAGGGGCACAATTATAAATTGAAAATAAAATCAAAGATTTTGATCACTTATGGAGCGTACAATAGCATGTAAGGGCACTTCCATCATATGCACGATTATAATCCAGTTGGAATATTATTAATTTTCATGAACAAAGAGTAATAACAAACAGCAGAATTATAAATTGAAAATAAAATTAAAGATTTTGATCACTTATGGAGAGTAAAATACTGCGTACATTAGCTTGTAAGAGCACTTCCATCATATGCACGACTATAATCCAGTTAGAATATTATTAGATTTCGTGAACAAACAGCAGAAGGTTGAAATCAATTTCCATGTAATGGTTGAATTTATAACATTAAACAAAAGGAAAATTTTACACCACTTCTTCATTCATTTAAGATAACCTAAACTATGACTGTAACCATAGAAAGTTGGGAAGAGATCATTCACCTGGAAACTTCCCATCATATATGCTTTCCCCACCAGTTCCTGAAAAAGGAAAAACAAATAAAAAATCAAATGTGGTTTTCAAGAGCAACTTCAACCAGCAGCTAAATAAACTGCTCCCTCCAAGTGATCTTATCTCAAGTAAAGTCAATTAACAGTCGCAAAATTAATTAAAATAAATGTTCTCAGCAAGGAATACAACATACCATCTCTTCTTACAAAATCACCACCCTGAAAAAAAACACATGTTAGTCCACAAGTATTAATAAAAAAAAACGTGCAAAAAATTGGGTTGGACACGGCAAAGTTTAGTAAAATTTTGTGGATTCACAACTTGGTGAATACAACCTTAAAAACTACATCACAAGAAAAGCAGTCATGACCATCAGCCCTGTTTCCTACAGCATAAACAATAGTAACTGACCAGACGACATACCACTTCTAAGCCACGTTCAACAAGAAAACAGCAAGAGAAAAATCCCAATCTGAAGTAAGACAACACAACAAACCTGGGTCAGGGATCCTTTAATGACATGATGGAAAAAGGAACCCTTGTAGTGCAAAGGTTTTCCAGTTTTAGGACCAATGCCCTTTTCTCCTGTAGATCAAGATATGTTCAAGAACTCAGAAAAATACAGAACATATAAATATACATGCATAAACATTTGCATGTATGTGTATAAAAGGTAAACAATTATAACCCAGAAACCATCTTGCCCCTGACCAGCAATTCCTGCTCAAATTGAGAAAAAAATCTTATGCAACGAAAGTCGAGGGTTAAGATAAGGAATTATTCTTAATATAACAATTTTTCCAAAGTGAAACCAAATGCAAAAATGTGTTGCAAAAAAATAACATAACAATTGGAAATAAAAATATCGGAAAGCATTTATAATCACCTGTACAAAGGGCACGGAAATTTTCTGCAGTCTTGGGAGCAATATCAGAAAAGAGCTGAAGAATCAAAGAAAATAGATAAATATAAGGGAGGGAAATAATCTCCAAAACGAAACTATGCATAGTAATTCAAAACAAAATACACAGCTAAAGAACAAAACAAAAAATATTAAAGGTTGTTGGGTTGCTTATGTCGCTCAAAACAATACCTCAAAAACCATTCTTTCAACAGGGTCACCATCAATTGACACATCCATAAAAACTAGGGGATTCTTCTTCATTGTCGTCGTTGTTCACCAGATTTACAATTCAAGTTGGCATAACCAACAATCTGATCGGAACAAGCAGCTAGAACAGCACATTAAAATGAATGTTAGCTCGTATTAAATTACATCACATGACAGTAACAAAAATAAATAACACCTAAACCTACTTCATCATTAAAGAAATCCAAAACTCACCAGTCTTCATTTACACATCATTTATTTCATTTCATCTTACAGTTTTGAGATATCAGCCAATAAATCAGGATTTTGCAAAACATGCAATGCATCAAAATGAATTTCTCATACATGGTATGTATCAAGATTGGGAAGAAGTAAATGGAAAGCATTGCAGTACCAAAGGTTCCCGGAAAGTATTTATTTTATCCTATTTCAGCTTTATGCAAACCATCCTAACATTTCCAAAAGCAACGATGCAGAAAGCAAGAAAACATGAAGAAAATCAGGTTGAATGACTTGAAAAATATGAACCTAAGCCCTAGCGGTTAAAGTAAATACATAATTAATCCTCTGAATTATTGCACTGAATACGAATCCCAGATCAGAAAAATAAAAACAAAGGCTATTAGAACCCAAGTCCTAGCATTAGAGGAAATACATAATCTAGTGAATGATTGCACCGAATTAGAATCCCGGATCAGCAAAAGAACAACAAATGCTATTAGAAACATCAACACACAGTTCTAAAAATTGCAAGCGACGTTACACAACAACGTCAAGCTGAAAACCTTAAACCCTAGCTAAACCAGAAGAAACACTTCAACTACGAGCATAAAATAAACTCTACCTTAACCTTAAACTCGAAAACCGGAAAATCATGCGAAAACTAAATATGCATAAACATATAAAACGAAGTGAGCAGAAACGAAACATAACAAAAGATAACCACACAAGTTTTTTTCTTTTTGAAAGACAACCACATAAGTATTAGATCACAAAAAATGTTCTCAAAAAAACGAGGAAAGGGGAAATTAGTGCAAAAGTGGTATGCGATAGAGGCAAAAACCTAGAAAGTTCACCTGAGAAATGCAGTACCAAAAAATAAGAACGGAGAGTGACGATTATATGAGAGAAAATGGAACCGAAAACCTAATGGGCTTTCGGATTATAAAGGGCGTCTCCTCCCCCGGATGCTTCTATTGGGCTTTGAAATTGCTGGATTATATTTACCCGAACTTTGAGTTTCTGCCACTGCCTGGTCCGGAACCAATAATGGTTACTTTTTTTTAGGGCTTATATAATTTTGGTCATCAATTTTAAATTTGACCGTTATAATCATTTATTATTTTTATTTGTAAATTTATAGTCATTACGATATTTTTTGTCGTTAAACGTTAACGGAAGGTTGATCTGGTACAATAAAAAGAAGCGAAATTATCTAGATAGTCTCTAAACTATTATTTCACTTATATTTTGACCACTGAAATAAAAATAATTTGTATAATTCCACATTTAATCCTTTATATTTATAATTTTTTTTATTTTTTTCCTCTCCACCATCTTTTATATTCTTCTTCATCTAACACAATCCCTAATTTTCTACTATATTAATCCCCAATTCACACCTATATTATAATCCAAAGATGGGTTTTCATGGTGTGAATTATCCAAAAAGATGCTTTGAGGCAAAGGGGTTTCTAATTTCTTAGCTTCCTCACCCGAAGACATTAAGGGATTCTAGAGGGTTAGTTCAACTATACCATATACCCAGCAACCCATTTTGTTAACTACGTAGTTATACATATGCAGCTTCGTGTTCTTTCTTTTCCGCCATTATTCTTTAGCACTTGTTTCTTTTTCCACTAGCTTCAACTATAGTCCGATGCCATGCTACAATTAACGGGTTCCCTTGAGTCCCAGCCTGGCTGTAAGCCAAATGCAGACGTCGTCCATCTCTTTTGGGACTGTTTAATGACCAGTCCTGAACTCCCAAATTAAAACACGTAAAGATGATGCATCAATCGACAACGAGCTAATTATTGTAATTGTAAAAGCATATATAGTTTACCCTTCATAGGTTTTAAAAGTGAGGCTTCTGAATGGGCAGATTTATCCCCATACTTGTAAGGGACATCATCATCACCTCTAATAGGGATTATTATCTAGAAAATGTCATAAACATTGCAGTAACAGTGAGATGAAGTAAGTTGCCGTATTTGCTTCAAAGAGATAGACACATACAGGTTCCATGGCTAAGCAAAATCGGCAAGAATGTTGCGCGCCTCGCCGCTTCATGTAATACTTCTTTCTTGTTCCTTAAGCCTCTGCAATACAACACCTTTTATTATCAACTACATGTATTTTGTATAAAATTTAATTCAGTTAACATCTTTATATAAGAAAGAGAATAACCCAAATTGATCTCATGTTTGCATGAATTAACGGGTGACTTGGTTAGAAAATTAATCCTGAAAGATGTGATACCTTGAACGAGGAAGCCATCCGCTTAGTCCGACAACTGCCCTTAGGTTGATGGGGGTATAGGTTTCCATTTCCATACCTTCCAAGAGCATAAGCAGTTGCAGAGTAGACGACCATTGCAGCACCCATGCTAAAGCCCCCAATACCGACCTTAACTGTCAAAACCAAACTAATATGATAAGCAAATGGTTAAATATTCCTTCATGCCCCTCTTTGTACATCGGAATTTGATTCTTCTACTTTTATTTTCATAAATTTAGTCCTTATACTTTTTTTAAATATACGGTGTGAATTGGGGATTAATATAGTAGAAAATTAGGGATTGAGTTAGATGAAGAAGAATATGGAAGATGGTGGAGGGGAAAGAAATAAAAAATATATAAATATAGAAGATTAAATGTGTATTTATACAAGTTGTTTTTATTTTGGTGGTCAAAATAGGAGTGAAGTAATAGTTTAGGGACTATCTAGGTACTTTATCCATCTTTTTATTGTGCTAGATCAGCCTCCCGTTAACATTTAACGACAACAAACGTCCCTGTGACTATAAGTTTACATATCAAAAGCGTGACCATAACGGTCGAATTTGAAAATCGATAACCAAAACTATCCAAATCATAAACATAAGTGATCATTACAGTAGTTTACCCTTTCATAATTTATAAGGTAAATACACAGATGGTCAATAAACTATATACAAAAATAATTTTTAGCTATTGAAGTTTAATCAATTGCAAAATAATCATTAAATTTATTCAAATGTTACAAAATGATCATTGAACTTTATCAAAGTATTACAAAATGATCATTGAACTTTATCAAATTATTATAAAATGATCGTAAACTTATCAAAATTTATCATTGTTTTATAATATATAATGACCATTTTATAAAATGTCGACAATTTAATAATTATTTTATTTTATTTTTAAGTTTTAGTGGCCAAAAAATCATTTTTAATTAATTTAGTGACATATATTTTATCCTAATTTATGTTAATTTGACTCGCTTCAAATGATGGGTATTAATTATCTCACTCATGGTTTGGAGTTAGTCGTAGTTATTTTCGCTCTAAAGATTTAAAAACATTATATTTATGAGAAAATTGTTATATTTACACCGACCATAAAAAGTGTTGAGGCTCAAACAATCAACCGAATTTGCCAAGAAGAGGTGAATTGGATTTTTGCTTTGGTGGATGAAAAGCTAAGAAATAAAAATAGGACACAATGATTATAGTTGTTCAACTTTCTAACCAAAGTCTACCTCCACTACCTTAGCTATCCACACAAAGAAATTTTCACAAATTTAGTAATTTGTCTTTTCTTTTTCCGAACTCAAGGAGATAACCATTACAACCAAGACTTATACCCCAAAGTCTTGAAAACACTCTCTTACAAAGAGAAAACAAATTGGCAAACAAGAAAAATCTCTCTAGGCAAATGTGTTTGCAATTTAAGCACTCCCTCAAATCCTAAACACTTGAGCAAATATGACAATTTTGGCTCACTAGTGTTTTCTACAAGAAATATGATAAAATTAAGCACTTGAACACTTTCTCAAACATTGAATGTTCGCAATGATGTTTCTTATTGTTCCATGGATGCTTGAAGATGTCTTTTAAACCCTCTAAGGTGTTCATGACAGTTACTAGCCGTTAGGGGTTGATTAGAGTCGTTGACAACTTTAATTCCAGCATTAAATGTAGTCTGGCATGTCAGTATCGGTACACAGGCTTCGGGTATCGGTACCTGTCTCAAAATAAAAAGAGTCGTTGGTCATTTTTACACTAAGTATCGGTACACGATACATGCCTATCGGTACGGTTGAAGCTATATCGATACTTATTTTGGCTATTGGAATTTGTCAAAACTCGAGGACAAAGCATTGTATTGATACACGTGCAACTGTATCGGTACTGACTCTTTTGGGTATCGATACACTAACGACTGTATCGGTACACATAGCCTGTTTTTGACTTTTGGGTTATTTTTAAAGCGTTTAAACAAAGTAAAAAACCCTTTGAAAAACTTTCAAACATATTTTTCAAGTTAATAGACTTTTGAAATATTTTTGCAAATTTGTTTAAGTCTAAAAATATTTTTCATTTTAAGTTATATCAAAATCAATATCTTAACAATCTCCCATTTTTGATATAATAAAACAAACCTCTTAAAAATTTATTTTTTAAAAGCCTATTAACAAAATATAAACACGGGTTAAAACTCTGGATAAAATTTGTGATTACGGGGACAAATGGATATGTGCCAACAGAAACCAAACTTTTCCTCCTGGCCGTTCAATTCTTATGCTGCCAATAAATCCAAACCTTCCGATTACAGACTTTGTTTCATCATCTTGGTAATTGAATTTCAAAGAATGACATGTCTGGCAAACAGGTTCTAACAAAATATTAACATTGTATAATTTAATATGATATGGGCCGGATCGGGAAGTTATTCGGTGGCGGAGAGGATAAAATTAGGGGTGATCATTTAATTGAGTTGAATAAAAAGATTTTGATATCTCGAATTTTATTTAAAAAAATTCAAGTTGAATTATTTGAGTTTTTGTTCAAAATTAAGTATGAAATTTATAATACTTTGGTACTAATTAGTTTCGATTTAAACGGTTTTCTATAACCATATACGATATATATATATATTTCTTCATATCACATATATACATATATCAGGTAGAGTTAGGAGACTCAACTCGAATTTAAAAATCAATCCACCAATTATTAAAAACTTCAAGTTATTAAGTCTTATTTTATAACTCAAATGGTAAAAAGACAATGTTGTCAACATCTGAATTATCAACTAACTTCACAATTTATGTGTTATCAATTTAAATATGTGAAAACTCGAAGTCATAAAATCATATAATTTGTAATCCAATATAAACTCCACAACTCGAATTATTATACCAATTACCAAGTAATTACTTTTATAAGATAATTCATTCATTGTTGTAATCATTTATTTTTGTCTGTGTAACAACCTGAATCTTGGGCTTTGCAAAATTGGGCCTCGAACCCAATTCATTTGGGCCTTAAGATGGGAGCCCAATTAAGAATAATCAATTGGGCCTAAGGGTAAAAAGAGAAAAATAAAAATAGTTGGTAATTTGAATATAAAGGCTGATGATGTGATGGATAGAGAAAAGAAAGAAAAAATAAATGGGATATTTTGGGGAGAGAGAAAAAGGAGGGAAAAGAGAAAAAATAAATGAGAGCTTTTGAACCTTGATCTACGGCCATCGGAGCCACTGTGCACGACACCACCAGCACCATTGGAAAGGTCTCGCCGAGACGAGTCCAACGGTGGTAGCCGTGTCACTGTTCGAGCCACCGTTCACCAGAGAGGGGAAGAGAAAGTTTCAGGGAAAGCTCGTTCGGCACGTTTTGGTCATCACAGCCGCAAACAAAGGCCATCGTCGAAGTCAGTGGCCAGAGAACAGAGGGACTGGAGCTCGTCGCCGCCGTCCGACCGTCGAATGAAGGCTCACGCGTCACCACGCACCACCCCTGCGAGTGGGCGTGTGCCTGCCCAGGCAGGTGCACACTGCTCATATGCACCGCATCGCACGGGATAGCTTTCCCCGGGTGCACATGCACCCTACCGCACTAGAGCAGGCCATGCGGGTACACCGAGGCTGTAGTTCACTCGCCCGTACTAGATTACGTACTTGGGGTGCACCAAGCTTCTCATGCACCTGCACTGCACCAAATCGCCCAATGGTTAACCATACCATTGTCTGGCGTTGACCGGTCGTTGACTTTTTTCGGGGGACTCTACCTAGTGGTTTCTCGGCGTTTCAGATCTAATAGCGTAGTCCGTTTTGCCAAATTCAAACCTAGTAAGCTATTTTTATGCGTTTGACCTTGTGAGTAGTATAGGAGATACATGGAATTTATGTATTTTTCGTATTTGTTAATATACGAGGGTTGTTCGAGTTTGGACATAGGATCATGTGGATTGTTTGGGAACTTCGAATGAGGATTTTAGCGATATCGACTTAAGGTTAGTACACCTCAAACTCCGAAATGCTTCATGAGCATCATAAGTGTAATTGCCTTGCGTGTTAGTGGTTGAAAATTAGGAGATGAGTAATAAGCATGTGTTGATACTAATAGTCTGATGCTTGGTAATTATTGAGATGCTTGACGATCTTTAAGAATATTCGAGTATGTTATTAGCTTTAGAGGTTGTGTAGGATCGCTTGAATATCTGTATGATTATCTGATTGTATGATTGGTTGACTGATTGAGATATGATGATGCCTTGTGTGTTAGCTGAGTAAATTAATATGTTGATTGAATACTGGTTAGAGACAATACTGTTAAATATTCGAGTAAATGGGTAAAAACCCAATAAGTGGTAATAATCTATCAAATACGCTAGTAACGCACTTTAATGCCTTTCATAAGCTTTAAGAACCTAATAAGTGTTATAACACCGTAATTTAAAAGAATTGTACGAACCTGTGAGTTGGGTACTAGTATGAGCTTTAGTTGTTGTAACGACCCAAATTTTCGGATTAATGAATTGGGTCTCGGACCTGGGTATTTGGCCCTTAATTTTAGAAGCCTAGTTAAAGTTGGGCCCATTACATTGGTTGGAGAGGTTTGAATTTTAAAAGATGAGGATGGGATGAAGTATGGAAGAGATTATAATAGGAGAGAGAAAAAGTAAAAAGGGGAGAGAAAATGGAAAAAATGTGAGAGAAAGTAAGGGGAGAGTTTTAATCTCTGATCTACAAAGATCAGGCCGTCCGTTGTCGACACCTCTTACACCATCATATTTATCATGTCGAGATGAGTCGTTCGGTGGTCTTAGAATCACCGTCGAAGTTGTTGTTGGAGGGGGTAAAGAAAAAGAAGGTTTGAGTTTTACAAGTTAGCCATGTTTGAGTGTTCAAAGTAAAAAACGGAGGCAACCATTGGATTCTCCGGCTGGAAATATGTCATACTGAAATTTTTTGCCTTCGTTCGGCCACCAAAAGCATCCGCACTCGCCCCACTCTCCAGCAGCTGCGAGTGGGCGTTACCTAGAAGTTAAAGCGGGTGCACACATGCTACCCTGCACCCGCGCCACCGGGGATAATTGCTCGCGGGTGCACTGAAGCTTCTCTGCTATGCATTGCATAGGATCATGCCAGACAGGTACACCATAGTTGATGTGCACCTGCGTCACACCAGATCGGCCAGCACCTTTAACCCCATTTGACCAGCGTTGACCGATAATTGACTTTTTTAGGGGACCCTACCCGGGGGTTTCTCGATGTTTCGGATCCATTGGCGTAGTCTATTTTGCAAAATTCGAACCTAGTAAGCTATTTTTACGCATTTGACCCTATGAATAATATATGAGATACATAAAAATAATGTATTTTTGTATTCTTTGGTATACTAGGATTATTCGGGTTTGGATATCAGGTCAAGTGAACTATTCGAGAAGCTTAGATGAGGATGTTAGCGATATTGTCTTAAGGTTAGTACACCTCAAACTACAAAATACTTCATGAGCATCATAAGTATAATTACCTTGCATGTTAGTGGTTGCAAATTAGGAGATGAGTAATAAGTATGTGTTGATACTGTCAGTTCGAGGCTTGATGATTATCGAAATACGTGATGAGCTTGAGAATGTCTGAGTCTGTTATAAGCTTTAGGGACTGTATAAGATTTTCCAAATACATGTACGATTATCTGATTGTATGCTTGGTTGACTGATTAATATATAATGATGCCTTGCATGTTAGTCGAATAAATTAACATGTTCGATTAAATATTGGTTAGTGACAATACTGATAAATATTCAATTTAAATGGATAACAAACCGATAAGTGGTAATAATTAATTAAGTATGCTAGCAATATATTTAAATAACTTTCATAAGCTATAGAGACCAAATAAGCGTACTAGGGTATCGTTACCTGCTGATCTGAATAATTAGAAATGCCAATTAGAGATAAAAGTGAATAAGAAATATTAATAAATTGATTTACGCCTTAGTATAAAGGGAGATGGGTTGTGAGGAGAGTACCGATACGTCTCCCCGTGTATCGGTACCCCTTGCATGATAAGAATTCTAGTGACGATTTTGTGTATCGGTACGCTATAGACGTATCGGTACCCACTGTTAAATTACTTAAGGAGGCTTTATCGTACCGGTACGAGAAGGTAGGAGTACAGGTATAGACTGGAATCGATATGAAGTGATTTGAGTATCGATAATACGTATCGATACGGGGTGGAGCGTATCGGTACGACTTGAGGTTTAAATTCTTAAAAACCAAAATTGAGTATTGGTACCCATGAATGAGTATCGACGCCTATAGGGGCATACCGATACCTATGTAGGAGTATCGGTACTCGTTAGGCATTCTACCCAAGAAATTTGAGATCGAATTCAGAGGTTTTATAATTCAAGAAAAAGGGCCTTAGGGGTCTTTTAAGGTATAAAATGAATATTAAAATTGAGATATAGAGATTTTAAACCCCGTATATGAAATAAATGGCTAATGAATTTGTAAATATTGGGTAAACCGTGTAAGGTAGTAACCCATAGAGATCCTAGGTGGATTGATCGAGGCTGTGTGGTGACTAGGGTCCTTGCTGTGTGCTGATGGGACACCTAGATAGTCGAGTCATCCCTTGTTGGGATTTGTATACCCTAAGTGTGTTCAACACCTTGAAGACTCCCGAATGTAGGATCTCGATGCTGTGTGGACGCGGGCCTCATTCGAAGATACTTGATGAGAGATTCTAAGCATGGATGGAAGATCTTGATGTTGTGTAGACGCGGGCTTTATCCCCTTGAGTATAGAATCCTAATGTTGTGTGGACGCGAGCCTTGCTCAGAGTATAGAATCTCGATGTTGCGTGGATGCGGACCTTACTCGTAGTGTAGGATTTTGATGCTATGTGGATACGGGCCTCACTCAAATGTAGAATTCTGATGCTTTGTGGACGCGGACCTCACTTAATGTTGTTGGTGTTATCTGTGTGATGCCATGTAAACGTATGAGGTACTTGTATGAGTTGTGTGCGTGATCATACATTCATAATGCTATGTGTTTAGGCGGCTAGCGGTAATGCCACATATTTATTTATTTATTCTTATTGCTCGTACTAGTTTCCATGTTTATATTTATGATTAGCATGAAGTATAGTAGAGTAGATGTGTACCATTGAGCTTTGTAAGCTCATCACTCAGAATTGTTGTTTTCGTGCGTAGGTTGATCGTGGGATCAAGGAGCACTGTCTATATAGGAGTCCAGCAAGCGGCGTTGTCAAAGTATGATACTTGTATTTAGTGGGCTGTAAATTCACAGAACCTTACGTGTATAAGTCTATAATCTTTATTTTGAATTTGTATTAATCAAGTTAAATGTTTAAATAATTTATTTAATTGAAGCTCCTTGTAACATTTTAATCATATATATTTATTTTGATTTGAGTGTTTAAATGTTTTTGGAAATTATTTTATTTGGGCCAAACCAAGTTGAGAAATTTTATGATTTTGGTTTGGGCTTTAGGCCCAAATATGACATATGGGTCGAGGGTGTTACATTTAGTGGTATCAGAGCTTAGGTTTAGCCGGTTCTAGGTAGGGATGGCAATGGATCTTGGACCCGACCCAAATTTGTAGATCCAGATTCGTTTATAGGGTTTGGATCCTAAAATTTTAAACTTGACAGATCTGGGCTGAATTTGGATCCTATGATAAAAATACGGATCTAGGTCCGGACCTGGACCCATTTATAGAAAAACCCACCTTAATATTAATATTTAAATTTCACAAATATTATTTTTATTAAACAAATTTTTCTCTTTGGTTGGTTGTTGTTTATTTTAAGATGTTGATGATTTAAGTAGTGATGAAGACTAGCACTCTAAGGAGGTAGACGTGCGATACTCAACTTGCGACAATGGAATTCATGATCTACATTTTTTAATGTTTGTGCTATTCAAAAGACATTTGTGTAATTGTGTTGGAGTTTGTTTTGAGACTTTAGTTTATCATTTTTTATTCTGTTACTAGTTGTATTAAATTTAATCTTTCCTCCATTGGAGATGTGATGTGAAATTAGTCAATGATAGTTTTATTACGTTAAAAAGTATGTCGAATAGTCTTTTTTAATAAACCTATTTTGGACCCATTTTGGACCCGAATTCGTGAGATCCGTTGAATCTGGATCTAGGTCCTAATTTTCTAAACTTGCGGATCTGGGGTAGGCCTGGATCCATGATGTGAAAATGGGTCTGGATCTGGTCCAATTGGATTCGGTCTGGATCTGGCCCGTTGCCATCCCTAGTTCTTTGAAACCTCTGGTGGTATAGGTGTTTTGGTAAGGTGTCTAGTGAATACAAACCCTTAAATTAAATTCGTACTCTTTAAGACTAGAATCGCAATGGTGCATCCAATGTTGCGATGATAATATGGATATGATCGTGGCCGAGAGGGCTGAGTTAAGTGTGTTGATCTACTCATGGAAGCGATTCTAGGGGCGGGGACACTCTAGATTGTTAAGATACAAGTTAGTTGAATAATGGCGGAGTCGAGGATATGTCCTCCTCCGGCCATCTAAATGGTGTCTTCGTTGCGTGTTTGGGTCGTTCTGAAGCCTTCAGATACGTTGTGAGAGTTTGTGGCAAGGAATCTTCATCGTTATGCATGAATAGCAGTTATGTTACGGGTTTGGACAAACCACTTTTAGAATCGATCAATGGATTCATGTTGGTTGGAAGACCCTTTGTTTGCTTAAAAGTGTATCTTGTTGATACTTGGAGAGTATCATTACCCTTCTTAGAGGCTTTTCTCAAAGATAGCGGATTTGGGATCCACTAGATCGTCAAAGTGTGGCCAAGTTAAACGTTCTATATGTTTGAAAGAGATATAACTTCTTGGGAGTTGTTGCACCTTAGAAATTGTTTTGGTTAATCAAACGTGATGCTAGCCAGTAATGTCGATAGTGGTGCTCGAGGCTCCGAGACCTTGAGGGAGCCCAACCTTTAGTAATGAGTATGTTTGGATCGTTGCCCTTTTACCATGATTTTTTTATGAGGGTCGTTTTGAGAATGACACAACGGGGTTGTGAGACATGTTTGAATAGTGGGCATATACCGATGTGTACAGTTTGATGCTTGGGAGCTTTCAGATTGCCATAATGTTTGTTTATAATTCTTGGATGAGTCTTCAAGACTTATTCTCTATCAAGAACATGAGTGGATGTTGAGGAAAGATCGAGTTGGACGTCGGTTCCTATCGAAGTTGTTAGAGGACATCAACCCAGTTAAGAGAATCAGAGATTCAGTTGTTAAGACGCAACTCGAATGAGGTTTCTTTTGTCTAAGTGTTTCACCCAAAGAAGAACTGGGCTTGCTCCCTAGTAAGAAGTTGGTTCATTAAGGTGGTGCTTAAATTGTTGATAACTTGTTATGTGGTAGTGGAAGACCGTTACTTGTGTCTCCTAGGGTAGATGACTCGTTTAACCAATTGTGAGGTACCCGTGTATTTTTCAGGAATAGTTTGAGAATAAGATGGTTGCGGTTAAAGTGTTAGAAGTTTGTAGTTTCAAAATAAATTTTAGAATGTGGATTCCTCTCCTTAGTGTGTCATGGTAACAGTTGATGTTTACAGTGATGTTTGAGGTATTTCGACTATGATAAGGTGAGGGCCACCATTTTGTTTCTTGAATATAAGTTTGATGCTTACATAACACGTGTGAATGTATAAGAAATATGGAAGAATGAGTGTTGGCGAGATAATTACCTTAATGACCTTGTGTGGGAATGATTAGTTATCGAGTAATCAGTTAAGGAAGTAAGGGTTTAAGACTTCATAAATGCCTTTGATTTGTATCACATTTCCTTGAGGTGAGCCGAGAAAAGTTGGTGAAGAATTGAGCTGCGTTAGACCATTTTGTTGTAATAGTAGTGCTGACTCGATTAGAGTCAAATAAGATTTTGAGATCTTCGAGCATGTTTTGTTGTGTTGTCAAGGTTGTATTCTTGTGCAAGAAGAGGGAAAGGTGTGCCTACCCTAACGGTGTGAAATTTTAAGTGTTTGTTCACTAAGGAAGTGAAGCGAGGGACAATGACGTGAGTCGAAGTAATAGAAAATCGTTAACTATATGGTCGGTTACCACCTAAGTAAAGTGAATTTGGTAAGTGATGGAGTGTATGGAGTTAGTCAAGATTTGAGTATTAGGTTGCCTATATGGAACGATTAAGGATTTCAAATAATGGTCATATGAGGGAGTATCGATACCAGCTCCATGTGGTATCGGTACTTGTTTCTTTCGGTGTCGATACTAATCGGCCAGCATCGATACTCGTGTGGGTTATATGGTTAAGCTTCATGTTGAGGATTAGTTAGTTTTGAAAGCCATGAGAAGTATCAGCTACTTATATTTAAGTGGGCTAAATGTTATGGTTGAATTTTAGATAAGATGGTTTTTAATGGAATATGAGATCTTGTTATGGGTGTTTAGGGAAAGACATGTCAAGGCAAGAGATTGTTTTTAAAGTACAGTGGTCAGAATACATCAAATTTTGAGAACGACAGTTGTGCGTAACTTTTGTAGCATGTTTTGAGAGAAAGTATGGAGTCTTATGTTTGAGATAGTGCTAAATGGTTGACTTGCCGTCAGTTGGGAGTCTAACATTGAGTTTGTCAGAGTTCTTGTGACGTATTAATGACCGTCAGTGGAAGTTAAATGGATGCCGCGAATTTTGTAAAGGATTGTGAGCGCGCAGTTTCAATGAATTTCTTTGAGTAATGATATAGTCTTTGGCATGTACCATTTGGCATTTTCGGTAAATGTGAGATCTAGATGGCAAGTCTACTTGGTTGGGTTGTGAGTCGAGTTGTACAACACTATGGTGTGTACATACTACCCTTTGGGTACGAGGTTTGAGGGTTGTGTTAGAACCTTATCCCTTGGTGGGATTTCATACGATGACAGATCTGAGTTATGACAACTGCTTTAGTTGCTGATATGAGTTATCATGCTGAGGTTAAGGTAAGTGTTTTAGGCAAGTTGAGACACTGTTAGTTTTAAGAAGTCTTGCACCAGGTAAGCAATTGTAATGACAAAAGACGACATTAGAGTAAAAGTCTCTTTCAAGGGTCGCCACGATAAGAAATCGTTTTGTTGGTTGTTAGGTTGTCCAACCTTATTTTCCTTTAGATCATACGGAGTTGTGGAAGGATTTTGTTGTGAAACAATCTTGTGGGATCTACAGCATAAGTTACGTTTCTTTGATGACATATTTGTGTGACGCTTTGGTCAAGGTACCGTTGGGTTTGTTCCATGGCTTTGGTTATGCACCAAATAATGGCAGATCTCTTTAAATAAAATGGTTAGTTGAAATGGGTTTGTACCGAGCAAGGCTGGATTTCTTCTAAGAGAAATGATCTATTGTGATTATGTTTGTATCATTAGAAGACAAGGGTTATATTGATAAGTGTTGAGATCAAAGTAGCGCAGTGGGAAATCTTTGAGAATGTTGATGAGTTATAAGAGTTTGATTATCTTCTTTGAGTAATGTATACAAATTTCGAGGATGAAATTTCTTTTAAGGATTGAAGAGTTATAAAAACCCAAATTTTTAGATTAATGAATCGGGTCTCAGAACCGGGTATTCGGCCCTTAATTTTGGAAGCCTAGTTAAAGTTGGACCCATTACATTGGTGGGAGAGGTTTGAATTTTAAAAGATGAGGATAGGAGGAAAAGTGGAAGAGATTATGATGGGAGAGAGAAAAAGTAAAAAAGGGAGAGAAAATGGAAAAATGGTGAGAGAAAGTAAGGGGAGAGTTTTAATCTCCGATCTGAGTGTGGTGGTTCCTTTTGTCTGAGTGTTTCGCCCAAGGGAGAAGTGGGCTTGCTCATTTGTAAGAAGTTGGTTCGTTGAAGTGATGCTGTAACCGTAAATAGTGGTCGGGTGATAGAAAAAAATCGTTACATTTCTCCTAAGGTGAATGACTCTTTTAACTAATTTCAAGGTATCTGTGTGCTTTTCAGAGATTGGTTAGAAAATAAGATGGTTGTGCTTGAAGTAATAAAGGCTTAGAGTTTCAAAATGAATTTTGGGATGAGGATTCCCCTCTTTTGGGTGAGTCATGGTAACGTTGGATACCTACAATGACGTTTGCGGTTTTTCAGCAATGATAAGGTAGGGGCCACCGTGTTGTCTCTCGAATGTAAGTTGATGCTTTGCGTGACACGTGCGAAGGTACAAAGAATATGGAAATATGAACGTTGACAAGATAATTGCCTTAAGAACCTTGTGAGTGAGGGGGAGGTTGGTTACCGTGTAATTAGTAAGGAATCAAAGGTTGAAGACTTTGTAAATGCCTTTGTTTTGTATCACAGTTTTCTTGAAGCAACCAAGGAACATTAGTGGAGATCCGAGCTGCATGGAACCGCTATGTTGTGACAGTGGTGTTGACCCGATTAAAGTCGAATAAGATTTCAAGATCATCGATGATGTTTTTTCGTATCATCAGGGCTATATTTTTGTGTTAAAGTGGGAATGTTGTGTTTGCCCCAATAGTGTAAAACTTCGGCTGCTCGATATTTAAGGAGTTTAAGTTTTGGACAATGACACGAGTCAAATTAATTAAGGGTTGTTGATCGCATGATCGACCACCACCTAGGTAAGTAATTTTGACAAGAGATGGATTGTACGAAGTTAGTTCAAGTTGGAGTATCATGCTAACTATGTGGGCGATCAAAGATCGCAAGTGATGGTCGTGTAAGGGAGCACCGATACTATCTTTATACAATATTGATATTGTATCCATCTGGGGTTGGTACTGATCGGTTAGTGTTGGTACCCGTGTGTTTGTCAGTTAAGTTTAGAGTTAAAAATTGATTCATTTTGAAAGTTCTGAGAATTAGCTTATGATTCTGATTTAGGGGACGCAGTGTTGTGATTGGATTTGGGTCTGATGGTTTCTGATGGACTTCGAGATCTTGTTTGGGTGTCTTAGAGAAAAAGATATATCAAGGTAAGAGATTCTCCCTTTATAGTACAGTGGTAAGTATATGGTAAATTTTGAGAATGACAGTTGGTACCAAGCTTTCGTCCCGGGTTCAAGAAACAGTATGAGTCGTATGTTGAGATTGTTATGAGTGTTTAACTTGCCATCGGTTGAGAGTCGAACATTGAATTTCTTAGAGTTGTTGTGATGCTTCGATGTTCCTCAGCGGAAATTTAATAGATGACCATGGAACTTGTAAAGGATTATGAGTGCACAGTTTTGATGAGATTTCTTTGAGTAATGATGCAATCCTTGGTAGGTATCGTTTGATATTTTTGGTAAAGGTGAGATCCATATTAAAATTTGCTTAGATTGTTTGTGGTTGGGTTGTACGACACATTGTTGTATACATGTTACCTTTTGACACGAGATTTGAGGTTTGTGATGGAACCTTATCCCTTAGTGCAATTTCTAAGTGATGACAGATCCGATGGTGTAGATACGTGTTTCTGAACACGTTATAGTTGAGAGTGTAAGATTCTTGCATGAACCGAGTTAATGAGATAAGCATTAGTTACTGATAAGAGTTATCATGCCAGTTTAAGGTAAGCTTGGGGTGACTGGAGACGTAGTTCTTTTTCTGAAGTCTTACACCGAACAAGTAATGTTTTAAATTTACGAGGTCGGCAGGGTTAGAGACTCCTTCAAAGAGTCACCACAAGAGAAATTGTTCGTTTTGGTTGCAGCGGCTGTTTAACATCTTTTTCTGTTTAGATCGTATGTTGTTGCGGAAGGATTTTTGTGTGCAGCAATCTTTTGAGTTCTATAGCATAAGTTAAGTTTCTTTGTTGACGAATTCGTGTGACAGTTTTATCGGGGTACCGTTGGATTTCGCTTACTGTCTGTAATGTACCAAGCGAGGATGAAATTCTTTTCAGAGAAGAATCAGTTGAGACTATGATTGTAATATTCGAGGGTAATGTTATTTCTGATAAGTGTTGAGATCGCAGCGGGTTATAATCGATCACCTTGAAGAGTTAAGAAGTTTTTGTATCTTTCTTGTTTTACTAGTAAAATTTATAGGATAAAATTTCTTTTAAGGAGGGGGAGAGTTGTAATGACCCGAATCTTGGGCTTTGCAAAATTAGGCCTCGAACCCAATTCATTTGGGCCTTAGGATGGGAGCCCAATTAAAAACAATCAATTAGGCCTAAGGGTAAAAAAGGGAAAAATAAAAATAGTTGGTAATTTGAATATAAAGGCTGATGTGATGGAGAGAGAGAATAAAGAAAAGAATAAATGGGATATTTTGGGAAAGAGAGAAAAATGAGAGAAAAGAGAAAAAGTAAAGGGGGAGATTTTAAACCTCGATCTATGGCCATCGAAGCCACCGTGCATGACACTGCCATCACCATTGGAAAGGTCTCGCCGAGACGAGTCAAACAGTGGTTGCCGCGTCACCGTCCGAGCCGTCGTTTCCTAGAGTGAGGAAGAAAAAGTTTTAGGGGAAGCTCGTTCAGCATGTTCTGATTATCACAGTCGCAAATAGAGGCCATTGTTGCGCGTAATAAGTGCTACGCAAATGTGCAAGTATACACGTCGCAAGTTATAGTATAAAAGATATCTTCTCCACAGGGATTGATGCCACTTCAAGAATCTAGTCTCTTGCACTGTAAAAAGTAAAAACTCAAATAGAAGATTATAGGAGTTCATCTAATAACTAAACTAGAAGGCAATAAAGTAAAAAAATAAATGAGATCAAATGAGAGAGAGATAGGCCAGGTTATCGTGAGTTGAGGTGTGATAGCCGATTGGATCGTCTTGGCAAAAGAGTGCACGGGCAACTCAGTTGCCGTGGCAACTTGCACAACGGGGTTGCCTTGGCAACTAATCGATGGTTGCCTGGGCAACTAGTTGGGCAACTACTTGGGCGTCTGGGAAGCAACCTTCAAGGTTCGGCAGAGTGTTCTTCAATGGTTTCTTCTTATCCCTAAGTCGAAACTCTAGCTACTTATGCATGCCTTGATAATACATCCCTGCGTGAATCAAGGGTGAACAACAACCAATCTTGCGCTCCTCTTAGCCGTTGAAATCCTTAACTTATTCCTAAGCCGGATTAATCTTCACCATCAATAGATTGAATAAAGATTATATTCATTCGTTTCTTGAATCTAACTCTCCCGATATTAGATAAATAGATGAAATCACGAGATCATCTCCCAATTCACTCGCAAACAAGAATAAGAACCAAGAATGAATAAACCTTGAAATAGAAAAGTGCAAACTCTTATTACCTAAACAAAAACCAATAGTTTCTCACAACCACAAAACGCAATAACCATAGCCAAATAGATTTAGTTCATGGCTAGGTTCCAAAGAAGCACAAGATAAATAATCCCTAGCATGAACCCAATCGAACAAGAAAGAAAAGGATGAAGGAGGAGGCTTGTCGAAATCCTCCTTGCCCTAGATGCTTGTCGAAAATTCTCTCATCTTGCCTTCTTTGGACTTGTAGAAATTCCCCTCTCTTGTTCACTCTAGATTGTCGAAATCTCCTTCATATTTATAGGGCTAGGCCAAAGTCCTCCTTTGAGGAGGAGTTTAAGTTGGAATTAAATTATCTTTAAAGAATATAATTCTTTATTATAATTGTATTCCTACTAGAACTTCTCCTATCTTCTTGGAATTTAATTCTTCTTTAATCTCTACATGGCAATCAAATTCCTTTGGGTTTGGGCTTTGCTCCACGTCATCTTGGGCTTGTATAGTCATCAATTTCGACTACCATATCACCTTTGCTCTTGTCGACAATTGCCATGGCAACTGGCTCAGCGTCTCCTTCATGCATTGCCCTGGCAACTAGCTCGACATCTCCTTCATGCATTGCCCTGGCAACTAGCTCTAGCCTTGCTTTGGAAAGTGATCCTGGACATATACACAAAACACACCAAAGCAGCATCTTTTCCACAAAAACTACCAAGTTATGTAATCAAGCTCAACGATGGAAGGAAACATGGATTAATGCATGAATGGCTACTTATACAACTAATATGAGCCTAAGTCTAACAATAATATGAGTAAAAAGGGTAAGAAAAATAGTACTTTTGAACACTTATCACACCCCCAAACTCGAACTATTGCTTGTCCTCGAGCAATGCAAACTCATAATTACCTGCCAAGACTTCAATTTTCACAAACTTAGCTTTGAACTTGATTTCAATTCTCTGAATCGGAGCACAAAGTATGATTGGTTTTTTATTTTTCGAAAAACTTAGGAATTACTCGGAATCAAACTATAATGCTTGTGAGTGTGTGCGGAGTTGTGTGCAAGTTGATTTTTCGGATTCTATGCAAACAATAGGTTTTTAAATTACTTCATTGGGTTCTTTTTATCATGTTTTAACTAGAGCCAATTTTGGGCACCTCTAGTGTTTAGTTTTTAGTTTTATTAAGTTAATTTATTCGACTGGAGCCGGTTTCGGGCACCTCTAGCGATCAAAATTTTTTTTAACACCTACTAGAGCCAGTTTCGGGCACCTCTAGTGATCGAATTTTTAGCACATGCTAGAGCCAATTTCGGGCACCTCTAGCATTCATCCAATTTTTATTCTAATCCCCCAATTTGTTAATTATCAACCTAAGTTTACTAGAATTCCTTAAATCAATCAAACCACAACAGCGTTTCATCAAATTTAGCATCAGAGTAAAATTCTAAGTTTTTCCATGGTTATCCTAGAATAAAAATTCTATCAATTAAGTGCATTGGCAAAGTCATCATCGGATATTCATCAAATCTAAGCAATTCTTGTTCCAATTAAAGGCATGGCAAGCAATTTATGTATCCTAAATGTAATACTTAAGATGAATGTAATTAAACATGGTAACTACTAATAACAATCCCCCCAAACTCGAGTGAGGCATTGTCCTCAATGCATGCATAAAAATAACGAAAGAAAAAAAATAAAAATAAAATAAAAATAAAAATGCATACGAGGACTTACTCCGAGAGTTCATCATCGTAGATGATTAGTTTCCTTTTGGTCGATGTCTTGATTCTCTTGCTTGAACGCGATGGTTGTTTTTTTGTTGCCGGGATGTCTTTAGCTTTGGTTGTCGTGGCATCTTCAGGGTTAGTTGCCGTGGCATCAACTTGTGCAGGCACGATGTAGGTTGCCGCGGCATCTTCTTCATTGGTTGCCGGGGCAAGGATCTCGGCAGTAAATTTCCTTAGCATAGTAGTTGTGAGTCTTGTTGTGAAAAAGAAAACAAAGAAAACCTGAAAACTAAAGATAATGAAGAAAAATAAAATATCTCCTAAAAGTAAAAATGAAAATAAAAAGAAAAAGAAAAAGAAAATATTGAAAGGAGAGCATGCTCATGCATCTCCTAAGTTGACCACTTCTTTGTTACGTTCCACATGGGCACCATTGTAGTGCTTCAATCTTTGTCCATTAACTTTGAATTCATGGTTGTCAGAGATGGACTTGATTATCACGGCACCATGGGAGAATGGTTTGATGACTTCGAATGGTCCCGACCATCTTGATTTCAGCTTTCCCGGGAAAAGTTTTAGCCGAGAATTGAATCGGAGAACTAGTTGCCCTGGCGTGAATTGCCGCGACAATAGTTTCTTGTCATGCCATCGCTTTGTTTTCTCCTTGTAGATTTGTGCATTGTTATAGGCGAGTGCACAGAATTCTTCTATCTCATTGAGATCCATCAAACGCTTTTGTTCGGCATTTTCCCAATCCATATTCACGGTCTTGATTGCCCAGTATGCCTTGTGTTCGATTTCCACCGGTAGATGACATGTTTTACCATAGACAAGTCGGAAGGGGGACATACCTAAGGGTGTTTTGAATGCAGTGCGATATGCCCGAAGTGCGTCATCCAGTCTTAATGACCAATCCTTCCTTGAGAGATTTACGACTTTCTCGAGTATTCCCTTCAACTCCCGGTTGGAAATTTCTGCTTGCCCGTTGGTTTGTGGGTGATATGCCGTGGCGATCTTGTGTGATATGCCGAAGCGTTGCAACATCTTGGCAATTAGTCTGTTGTCAAAATGCTTGCCTTCGTCACTGATAATTGCTCTTGGCATCCCAAACCGTGTAAATATGTTTTTCGGCAAGAATCGTTGCACGGTCTTGGAATCGTTGTTGGGAACTGTAGCTGCCTCCACCCATTTAGACACATAGTCGACGGCAAGTAAGATGTAGAGGTTGCCGAATGAAGATGGGAAAGGTCCCATAAAATCGATCCCCCACACATCGAACAATTCCACCTCGATGATGTTCTGGAGCGGCATCTCATGTCGTCTAGAGATATTGCCCGTCCTCTAGCAACGATCACATTGCTTGTAAAAGTCTTGGGCATCTTTGTACAATGTTGGCCAATACAAGCCAGATTGCAAAACTTTGGCCGCGGTACGAGTTCCTCCAAAATGTCCTCCATAGGGTGAAGAATGGCATTGCCGGAGTACATTATGTTGCTCTTCTTCAGGGATACATCGGCATTGTTTAAACAAAAGAGGCTCGTCCCAAAAGTAATGCTTAGCATCATGGCGGAACCGCTTCTTCCCTTGGTGAGTAATGCCATAAGGTAAAATACCACAAACAAGGAAATTAACTAAATCCGCGTACCAGGGTATTGCCGAGGCATGTACTGCCATGGCAACTGCTCCCAAAATTGCCGAGGCGTGCGCGTCAAAGGCTGCTGCGGCGTCGAGAGTTGCCGAGGCGTGTGCATCCATGGTTACCGAGGTGTCGAGGGTTGCCGAGGCGTCGAGGGTTACCGAGGCATGCACGTCTATGGTTGCCGAGGCAACTAAAATTTGTTCATCCGGGAATGCATCGCATATCTCTAGATCAGTGTCCTCCTCCATGTTGTGTTCTAAACGTGATAAGTGATCGGCCACTTGATTTTCTGTTCCTTTCCTGTCCTTAATTTCAATATCAAATTCTTGTAAAAGTAATATCCAATGAATCAAACGAGGTTTAGCATCCTTTTTAGCAAATAAGTATTTGATTGCCGAATGGTCCGTATGAACAATTACCTTTGTACCAATCAAATAGGATCGGAACTTGTCAAATGCGAAAACTACAGCTAGTAACTCTTTCTCCGTTGTTGTGTAGTTCACTTGAGCACTATTAAGAGTTTTACTAGCGTAGTATATCACATGGAATGTCTTACCTGTGCGTTGGCCTAGGACTGCTCCTACCGCGAAATCACTTGTATCACACATGAGCTCAAAAGGTAGCGTCCAATCTGGTGGAACGACAATGGGTGCCGAGGTAAGCTTTTTCTTTAGGGTTTCGAATGCTTGGGTGCAAGAATCATCAAAATCGAAGACTTTATCCTGTTCAAGCAGATTACATAAGGGTTTAGTGATTTTATAAAAATTATGAATGAACCTCCTATAAAAACCTGCATGTCCGAGAAAACTTTGAATTCCTTTAACCGAACTTGGTGGGGGTAATCTCTCGCTCACGTCCACCTTGGCTTTGTCTACTTCAATTCCCTTGGATGAAATCTTGTGGCCGAGCACTATTCCTTCATCTACCATAAAATGGCATTTTCCCCAATTGAGGACTAAATCCGTTTCTTCACATCTTGCCAACACCCTCTCTAAATTGCCGAGACAGCTGTCGAAGTCATTACCAAAAACAGAAAAATCATCCATGAAGATCTCAAGGAAGTCTTCGACCATGTCTGAAAAGAGCGCCATCATGCATCTTTGGAAGGTTGTCGGGGAGTCACATAATCCGAACGGCATCCTTCAGAAGGCATAAATACAATATGGGCATGTGAAGGTTGTCTTTTCTTGATCTTCTGGTGCTATGGAAATTTGATTGTAACCTGAATAACCATCAAGAAAACAATAAAAGGGTTTACCTGTAAGACGGTCAAGCATTTGATCAATAAAGGGTAATGGGAAGTGATCTTTCCTGGTGGCTTTGTTTAGCTTTCGATAATCCATACAAACCCTACTACCGGTCACAGTCCTAGTTGGAATGAGTTCATTGTTTTCATTACTTACCACCGTTATACCTCCCTTTTTCGGAACACATTGTACCAGACTTACCCACGTACTATCAGAGATAGGGTATATAATGCCGGCGTCAAGCCACTTGATGATTTCTTTCATTACAACCCCTTTCATGGCATGATCCAGTCTCCTCTGGGCCTCAATTGAAGGTTTGTGATCATCTTCCAATAGAATCTTGTGCATGCACACTGCCGGGCTAATTCCCTTCAAGTCGGCAATTGTCCACCCTATAGCCTTTTTGTGTAGCTTCAACATCTTGATCAGCTTCTTTTCCTGCTCAGGCAGTAACTTAGAAGAAATAATTACAGACAATGTATTATCGGTTCCTAAGTATGCATATTTTAGTTGCTCTGGCAATTGTTTCAACTCAAGAATCGGTGGTTGTTCAATAGAGGGTTTTTCGAGCTTACCTTCCTTACCTGAGTAATCCAGTGGTTCAAAGTATGTACCTGGTCGATTGACTAGCCAATTTGCCTCTTCTGGTTGTTCCTCATCGACCGGTTCTTCATACTCTTCAGGTTCCTCTTTATCGGCAATGTAGTTGTCGAGGCAACTAAATTCCTCGTCGAAGTTAAACTCTGCCGTGGCATGAAGAAGTTGGCATTCTTCTGGATCATCGGCATGCCTTATTGTTTGGAACACATTTAGTTTAACTTGCTGGTCATTCACCCTCATTGTGAGTTCCCCCTTTTCAACATCGATCAAGGTTCTCCCTGTTGCTAGGAATGGTCTCCCGAGAATGATGGGTGCATGCTCATCTGCTTCACAATCCAAAACAATAAAGTCAGCGGGAAAAATAAATTTATCAACTTTTACCAGTATATCCTCGATTTTTCCCTCTGGATGTACATAGGATCTGTCGGCTAGCTACAGCATAACTGTTGTAGGTCTTGCCTTCCCGATTCCTAGTTTATGGAAAACCGATTTAGGCATCAAGTTTATGCTAGCCCTAAGGTCGCATAATGCTTTCCCGACATAGTGATTTCCAATGGAACAGGGTATTGTGAAACTTTCGGGATCCTTCAACTTGGGTGGCATACGATTGTGCAACATTTCCATGCATCCCTCTGTTGCGGCAACTGTTTCAAACTCTCCTAGCCTTGTTCTCTTGGACACAATGTCTTTAAGAAACTTGGCATAGTTTGGCATTTGTTCAATTGCTTCCACCAATGGCAAGTTGATGTGGACTTGCTTTAGGATATCAAGAAACTTCTTGAATTGGTATTTTTGCTTTTGTTGCTTCAACCTTTGTGGGAATAGTAGTGGAAGTCGGATATCTTCGATCCTTTCATTGGTTTGAAACTTGATTGACGGCATTGTCGGGACAACTAGAATTGCCGAGGCATTATCAACTGGGGTTGCCGAGGCATGCTTATCACAAGTTGCCGAGGTGTCTTTATCATCGGTTGTCGAGGCATACTTATTGCCGGTTGCCGCAGCAATTCCTGGTTCAGCATCTGAGGCTTTGCCGCTAGGTTCGTCTTGATCTTTTTGTGGAGTTTTGTTTGACGAGCGGGTTTGAACCTCTCTAAGTTGTTGGCCACTTCTAGTGGTGATTGCCTTACATTGCTCATGGCCAGTTCCTCTTGCGACTTCAGTATCGCTAGGTAAACCTCCTTGCGGTCTAGTATTCAGATTTTGAGCAAACTGTCCGACTTGATTTTCCAATGATTTGATTGCCGCCTCTTGGTTTTGCAATCTCATCTCGGTCCTATTAATAAAAACATCAGTTCTTTTTATGAAATTACTATTCTCAGCCATATAAGATTCAGTTTTCATCATAAAAGCATTTAGAGAATTTTCTAAAGAACTAGATGTTGTCGGTTGTTGCTGCGGCAACGGTTGCCGTGGCATATTCTGTTGGAATCCCGATGCTTGTGCATTCTGATTGTTCTGGTTTAGAGCATTGTTGGGATTACTCCATGAAAAATTTGGGTGCTTCTTCCAAGATGGATTGTATGTATTGGACATCACATTGTTGCTCCGATTGTAATTCCCCACATAGAAGCTGGATTCTGGGTTCTGCATACATTTAGAAGAATTATGGTTATCACCACATAACTCACAAAAAGAATCCATTACCTTGACTTCATGTGTGTTGTTTGGTTTTTGCATGTTCTGGACCATCTTGGTTAAAGTGGCCAATTGTGCCGAAATTGAATCTGATGATCCTAGTTCATGTATTGTGGCTTGGCGTCTAACTCTTCCTCTTCTAGTAGATGGGAATTGATAATCATTCTTGGCCAGCCTGTTTAAAATTTGTATTGCTTCGTCCGATGACTTATCTAAGAGTATGTCGTTTGCCGAGGCATCTAGCATCATCCTTGTTGGTGTATTCACGGCGTTGTAATACATTGTTACTTGAGTCCACACCGGGAATCCGTGTAGGGGGCATTTGTGTAGAAGTTCTCTATATCGCTCCCAAGCCTCGTACATGGATTCATCATCGGCTGCGAAAAGAAGTAATGTCGTTCTGAAGCTTATCACCAAATTTGTAGGATTAAATCTAGCAAGGAAATCACGACAAAGATCAGTCCAAGATGCTATGGATCCGGCAGAATGCTATTCAACCATGCTTTACCCTATCCCTCGGTGAATAGGGAATAATCTTAATCGTAAGACATCGGGGGTGACTCCGTGTATTTTGAACTAGTTGCAAATCTCGAGGAAAGATTTCAGATGTTGCCGTGCATCTTGATTCTTTGAGCCGACAAATTGACCAATTGTGTTGATCATATTAAACATTACGGTTTCAACTCAAAGTGGTCGGCTTCAATTTCAGTGCGACAACTCCGGGTTAAGTCCATCAAGATCTTCTTCAAGATAGTCTCGAATAGTTACATTTTGTGCAAGAATCACTCCTCCTCCTGCTCGAACATCTTGATTCATATTGCCGTCTTGATTTGCCATTGCTACTCTTATCCTTCGTCTAAGTCTTTGTAAGGTTCGTTCGATTTACGGATCAAAGGGATATTACTGTGAAGTCGGTCTCGCCCTGGTCATATACCAATGCAAAACCAAAGTTTGTTAGCCCTTTGAATTTTAAACAAGAAAAATAAAAAGAAAGTGCAAGAAAATAAAAACAAAGTCGCTATTGCCAATCCCCGGCAACGGCGCCAAAAACTTGTTGCGCGTAATAAGTTCTACGCAAATGTGCAAGCATACACGTCGCAAGTTATAGTATAAAAGATATCGTCTCCACAGGGATTGGTGCCACTTCAAGAATCTAGTCTCTTGCACTGTAAAAAGTAAAAACACAAATAGAAGATTATAGGAGTTTATCTAATAACTAAACTAGAAGGCAATAAAGTAAAATAACAAATGAGATCAAATGGGAGAGAGATAGGCCAGGTTATCGTGAGTTGAGGTGTGATAGCCGATTGGATCGTCTTGGTAAAAGAGTGCACAGGCAACTCAGTTGCCGTGGCAACTTGCACAACGGGGTTGCCTTGGCAACTAATCGATGGTTGCCTGGGCAACTAGTTGGGCAACTACTTGGGCGTCCGGCAGCAACCTTCAAGGTTCGGCAGAGCGTTCTTCAATGGTTTCTTCTTATCCCTAAGTCGAAACTCTAGCTACTTGTGCATGCCTTGATAATACATCCCTGCTGAATCAAGGGTGAACAACAACCAATCTTGCGCTCCTCTTAGCCATTGAAATCCTTAACTTATTCCTAAGTCGGGTTAATCTTCACCATCAATAGATTGAATAAAGATCATATTCATTCGTTTCTTGAATCTAACTCTCCCGATATTAGATAAATAGATGAAATCACGAGATCATCTCCCAATTCACTCGCAAACAAGAATAAGAACCAATAATGAATAAACCTTGAAATAGAAAAGTGCAAACTCTTATTACCTAAACAAAAACCAATAGTTTCTCACAACCACAAAACACAATAACCATAGCCAAATAGATTTAGTTCATGGCTAGGTTCCAAAGAAACACAAGATAAATAATCCCTAGCATGAACCCAATCGAACAAGAAAGAAAATGATGAAGGAGGAGGCTTGTCGAAATCCTCCTTGCCCTAGATGCTTGTCAAAAATTCTCTCCTCTTGCCTTCCTTGGACTTATAGAAATTCCCCTCTCTTGTTCTCTCTAGATTGTCGAAATCTCCTTCATATTTATAGGGCTAGGCCAAAGTCCTCCTTTGAGGAGGAGTTTAAGCTGGAATTAAATTATCTTTAAAGAATATAATTCTTTATTATAATTGTATTCCTACTAGAACTTCTCATATCTTCTTGAAATTTAATTATTCTTTAATCTCTACATGGCAATCAAATTCCTTTGGGTTTGGGCTTTGCTCCACGTCATCTTGGGCTTGTATAGTCATCAATTTCGACTACCATATCACCTTTGCTCTTGTCGACAATTGCCATGGCAACTGGCTCGGCGTCTCCTTCATGCATTGCCCTGGCAACTAGCTCGCATCTCCTTCATGCATTGCCCTGGCAACTAGCTCTAGCCTTGCTTTGGCATGTGATCCTGGACATATACACAAAACACACCAAAGCAGCATCTTTTCCACAAAAACTACCAAGTTATGTAATCAAGCTCAACGATGGAAGGAAACATGGATTAATGCATGAATGGCTACTTATACAACTAATATGAGCCTAAGTCTAACAATAATATGAGTAAAAAGGGTAAGAAAAATAGTACTTTTGAACACTTATCAGCCATTATCAGAACCAGCGACCAAAGAATAGCGGGACTGGAGCTAGCTGCCACCATCCGACCGCTGGAGGAGGGCTCACGTGCCACCATCTATCCGACAGCCTAGGCGAGTGCACACTGCTCATGTGCACTGTGCCACACGGGATAGCTCTCCCCAGGTGCACATACACCCTACCGCACTAGAGTAGGCCCTGCGGATGCACCGAGGCTACAGTGCACTCGCTCGCACTGGATCACGTACCCGGGGTTCACCAAGCTTCCCATGCACCTACGCTGCACCAGATCGCCCAAGAGTTGACCAGAACGCTGACCGGCGTTGACTTTTCTGGGGGACCCTACCTGGGGGTTTCTCGACGTTTAGGATCTAATGGCGCGGTCCGTTTTGCCAAATTCGAACCCAGAAAGCTATTTTTACACGTTTGACCTTGTGAGTAGTATATGAGATACATAGAATTTATGTATTTTCATATTTGTTGATATACGAGGGTTGTTCGAGTTTGGACATCGGACTATGTGGATTGTTTGGGAAGTTCGAATAAGGATTTTAGCGATATCAGCTTAAGGTTAGTACACCTCGAACTCCTAAATGCTTCATGAGCATCATAAGTGTAATTGCGTTGCATGTTAGTAGTTGCAAATTAGGAGATGAGTAATAAGCATGTGTTGATACTGATAGTTTGATGCTTGGTAATTATTGGATGCTTAATTAGCTTAAGAATATTCTAGTATGTTATGAGCTTTAGAGGTTGTGTATGATCGCCTGAATATCTGTATTATTATCTGATTGTATGATTGGTTGATTGATTGAGATATGATGATGCCTTTGTGTTAGCTGAATAAATTAATATGTTGATTGAATACTGGGTAGAGACAATATTGTTAAATATTCGATTAAATGGGTAAAAAGCCGGTGGTAATAATCAATCAAATACACTAGCAACGCACCTTAACGATAAGCTTTAGGAACCTAATAAGTGTTATAACATCGTAATTTAAAGGAATTGTATCCAATTTTTGGACTAGTGACTAAAATGTAACTTTTGAAAGTTTAGAGGGTGAAAGTGTGAACTTGGAAAAGTTTTGGGACTAAAGTGTAATTTTTCCCAACAAGTGATTTTATTTAGTATAAGGGTGAATATGATCGAAATAATAGCCTTGATATTAGTTTTGAGAATTAAGATACAGTAGAAGGTACCAAAGTTGGATCGAATAAAATTGTTAAGCATGCTCATGCCAGGGAAATACTAGGATGGGTGACCTCCGGGAAGGTCCCATAAAAGTGTTTCTAATCGATATTTTGGAACTCAGTAAGAGTAGAAAATATTCATATGGATTATCGATAAAGGATTTCCAAGAGAAATGTTACTCTATGAGGATTTTCGATAATTATCGGAATAGTAGACTGAGTTAGGAAAATTCAGTCTAAGTTCTGAGAAAGGAAGTTTTTATGAGATAATAGAGTTTATTTCCCGAATATGAAAATTTTGGAATAAATCCGATAGTTCGGTAAAGGTAGAATCACAGTAGAAGTATTTACGAATATCGGGAGATCAGATCGAATCAAAATTTTAGAGGTTGTTCTATAAGCCAAAGAAAAGTTATAAAATAATATTTAAGGAATAAGTGAGCTGAATTGAGTACTTTCAAAGTTTGGTAAAAATCTAAGGAAAATTGAAATGGGAATTGAAGTTTAGTGACCAAAATGGAAATTTTGAAAGTTTTATGGCCAAAGTATAAACTTTGGAAAAGTTCAAGGACCAAAGTGTAATTTTCAAAAGTTATGTAATCTAAACCCGTAAATGAATAGTTCACCCCCAAGAGTGACACTTTCGTGTTACCTGGATTTTTCGTACGAGGATTATGTTAATGGCTATAAAGCTTTAAAGTTCAAAGGAAGAAAATTTGGAAATCGTATTGAGTGAAATTCGAATATTTGGATCGAATAAATGCCATAAATAAAAATCTAAGGTATTGTGGGAAAAGGCCTGTTAGATGAGAACCAATTTGGTTCAATTTTAATGGGATGGCAATTTTAAGACTTGTTAGTAAATAAAGACTAGTTTGAGGGCGAATTGGTCTTTTGCCATGGATGGCATTTTTGAAATATTTTGAAACTTTGAGGGAAATTTTTGAAGGTCAAATACACATGGATTTAATCATGACCATTTATTTTTGATAAGATTAGATCATGGCCATTGGATGAAAAGGGTAAAATGGTAATTTCACTAGTTAAATGAATTTTAAATTCATTTAACCTTACACATGGATTAAAATAATTAAAATATAAGAAAAATCTTTCTCATCCATTATTTTGGGATGTTCGAAACAAGGAGGAAAATAGGAGAAAGATACCAAAAAAATTTTCTAGCCATTTTCAAGGCTTTTGATCAAGAATTCGAGCAATGTTGTTTGAGGTAAAGTGATCTACTCTTCATTCTCTACATTTTGATAGTAAAATTGCATGTAATTATGAAGTATTAGATTAGGGTTTAATGAGAGATAAATTAGGGTTTCATGGAATTTTGTTAGAATTGATGTAGTAGATGATGAATTAAGCTTAGTTTGGAAGAAAACATGCTTGAAATCAAGTTAATTTCATGTTGGAAGTTATAAACCCTAATCTTGAAATTTAGGAATTTGTTAGGGGTTTGAGAATTGATGATGATATTGAAGGATTTAAGTTGTTTGATGCTTTATGTTGATGTTAGAAACTTAATTTTGATGTTTGAAGATTAAATTCCTATTAAGGACCATTTTGAAATTTTATGGAGTATTAGGGACTAAATTGTCAAAATTTATTTGATGAAGGAAATGAATAGAAAATGTTATTTTAAGCTTGAATTGATAATTTAGGACCAAATTGAAAATTTTGAAAATTTTGAGGACCTATTGGGCAATTTGAAGAAATAAAGGGATACTTGTGAAAAGTATTGTTTTGAAGAGGGATTAAAGAGTGATTTTTGATAATGTGATCAAATTGGCTTAAATTGATGAGAAATGACCAAAATGCAAATTTTGGAAGTTGAAGGACCAATTTGGCAATTTAGGAAAAATTTAGGGATTGGTCTTGAAATTATGGAAAATTCATAGAATTGATGTTTCAAGCATGTTATGAAAGTTAAAGGATTAAAATGACAATAAAGAAAAACTTAATGACCTATTTCGAAATAAAAGAATTTTGAAGGACCACGTTGGACAAAGTTGAAGGTTAAGGGAAAATTTCAGAAATATTGGAAATGAGTAGAAAAGTTAAATTGAACATGAATTAATGTACAAAAGTGATGTAGTGACTAAATTGTCACTTTTATAAAGTTTAAGGGCTAAAAGGATACTAGTCCAAAATGAAGAGATAATATTGGAAAATTGAGGCATTTTGTATCTAATGTTAGTTAGCAAGCTTGGAAGAATTGTTTGAAATTCAAAAGGGTTATTAAGGACCAAAATGAGTTTTTGGACAATATAAGGACGAAAGGAAATGTATAGAAATTTTATGTTGACTGATTAAATAGCTTAATTAAAATATCGCTAGAAATAAATCTAACAAATTGTATTTATATTCATGTGGTTAATGAAGTCGAATATGAATCAAAGAGGATTCGAGGTGTTATGAGGGGAAGGATCGAGTAAGATTTAGTGAGGCAAACTGTTACATGGCCCAGGTGAGTGCATTTCTAAATGTTTGCATTACATTGAAAATTGCATTGCATTTCTCTATAATACATGATATGATACATTGCTTGACATGGCAAGCTTGATGGAATACCAGGTACGAATTATTGTTTGCATAAATGATGATGCATTATACATACATGAAAAATGGATAATAACAAGACTAAAATGAAACAAGATACACCCTGGGGTGCAAATCGCACTAGCGAGGTGTTTTTAATATAAGGAGTAAAGAGCATCCTTATATGAGGAGCAAAGAGCGTCCTCTCGAGTACTACTCTACATGGCACTACGGTGCAGATAGGCTATGGGGTTTCCATGGGCTTCTAGCCAGACACGATGATAATAATAGCAAGATGATTACATAATAGATCATGAGCATGCAAATGACTGCATGACAATACATGATTCATATGATACAAAGATGTTACATAATTACATGATACATGAAAAGGATGTTATATGATTTCATGATACATGATAAAGAAGTTATATGTTACATGATTGAGAAGTACATGACATACAAGATAGAAATGTTACATGATATATGATAGAACTATTATATGCTATATGACAGAATACATGTTATGCAAATGATGGCATAATGAAACATCACCATGATAAAGTACATGGTATGTAAATGATTACATAATGAAAGCATGCACTTGATAAAGAATATGTTAAGCCTTACATAATACATGATTCATATAACATAAAGTACATAGGTTACATGACAGAGATGATACATGGTTCATATGGTAGTGGTAATACATGATATCATGTCAATATGACATGCTTTCCATTTATAGAGAAATATAAAGCACCCTTACATAATATACTAAATTTGTATTATTTCATGTTTTAATAAATTGAAATTAAATGCCTCACTAAGTTCGTACTTAGTGTGTATCTTATGTCACATGTAGGTTCTCTGGAATTGCCTAGCGAGGAGGAACAATAATTTAGGAAAAATCAAGTTACTAAAGTAAGTTGAGTAAGTACATCTTTACCTTAATTTGATGAACTAGTGGGCATGTAGTATTTCTAAAGGTGAATTGTTTTATAAGTTTAATTTTACAACGTATTTTTACATTGTCATTGAAGCATGAACTTAGAAAAATGGTTGGAAATTTTGGTATATAAAAAATAATAAAAAATAATTAACAAATCAAGATTTCTTTCAGCGTTTTCGTAACATCTTTAATGTATATTCGGCTTACGAGTATTGATAAATGTTCAAAAGTACTATTTTTATTACCTTTTTTACTCATATTATTGTTAGACTTAGGCTCATATTAGTTGCAAAATTAGTCATTCATGCATTAATTCATGTTTCTTTCCACCGTTGAGCTTGATTACATAACTTGGATCAAATCTGATCCAACGGCCGAGATTAAATTTGGTCGGAATAAAGTCTTCATCTCCCAACTACCATTGTCACGTGGCACCACCGCTAAAAACTCTGTTGCTTCCGCACGCCTTCCCCACTGATTCAACCACCATTTCATATTAAGAATCAATAAAAAATGGAAAATACATCAGAAGACATTTATTTCATTGATTCATGTAAGCAAAGGAAATAAAAAAAATCAGAGAGACCAGCATATATATGTTGTAATCGGTTTCATATTGGAGGAATTCAGATGTAATAAAAAAGAAAAAGAAGACTTCAAAGGTAAAAAAAATCCTCTTTTGTTCTTCCTTTTTTGCATGCATGTTCAAATAAAAGAAAATAATAATAAAAAAACAATAAATAAGAAGGAAATGGGATAGACCGGAGCCATTTGATTTCCTTTATTTTGATGATAATTTCTCATGGGGTGAAATTGGTAAAAAAAAGAAGTGCTTTATTGTTAAAAGGGGTTTTGGTTTTGTCTAAAAAAGGGTGCTTTGAGTTTGATTTTCAAAAAATAAATGGGACCTTGATTTTTAAATGGAAAAAGGGCTTTGTTTTTTTGGGGTTTTGGGGTTCCGACGATAACGACCGGTGATGGTAGGCGGTAGCCAAAATGACCAACCACCATCTAAATCTGGACAAAAGAGAAAGTATCTGGAAATTGGATGCACATTTGGGATATGCTTGGTTTAAAATACAGAGAAAAAGGGGTAATATTATGAAAGTTTCAAAAATGGTAAAATGGTGATTTTTGGCCGGATGGGTGTTTATATAGTATTTAAAATTTTAAAAATGATAAAATTCCCATTTTAATCCCTCTGCTCTAGTTTGCTTTGCAGTTTTGACCTTTCGAATGGTCCAATTACACGTTTGGTCCCATTTTGTTTTGGCCGCTTTTCAATTTAACCCCTAATTTTGTTTTAATTACTTTTAAATAGGAAAATTACAATTTCAGTCCCCTTTTCTTTTTTACAGTTTTCAATTAGGCCCTTTTTCTTTTAATTTTAACTGTTTTTTGGCAAAATTGCATTTTGGGTCTCTGTTCTTTCTGTTTCATTTAATTCTAGTTTTTATCTACTTATTTATTTTGCTTAATCATTTATTTATTTGTTCGATATATACTATTCATAATTATTTTTTATTTTCATTTATTTATTTATTCATATGTGAATATTTATTTTAATCTTTTTTGTTGTATTATATTCGATACATATTGTTTGGTTTTTATCTGATTATTAACTTGTTTCCATGTGATATACATATATACAGAGAAATATATATGTGTTTTTTACTATTTATATTTATATTTATATTTATATATATGTGTATTGTGTTGCATATACTAATTTACATTTATGTACCATATGTATATTAAATTGCATTTTACTTTTCTTTATAAATATATCATTTTATTATAATTACGCAGGTATTGGTTTTGTGTATGAATGTAGTCATATGTACATATGTCTTTTTATGTCAAACTTGATATGTATATCCGATGTAGTATAATGTACATAGTTTTTTATTTTAGTTTTATATCATTATATACTCTATACATGTTATATATTTAACTTGTATATATTTATTCATTTTTACTTACTCAGTATATTATTGGCATTATTATTTATTTATGTTCATATTTCTTGTATTTGTTTGAATAAATTGGCATGCTTATAATATCAATTTTTTTAATTCTCGGTATTCTGTTAGGGAGTATCGTCCCGGTCTTCGGGCGTCATCTTCCTTTGGTACTACGATTTACAATTTTTTTAAACTATTCGAACCGTGCATATGTATTCTAGGAATTAATATTTAAATTAAATCAATTTTTTTAATAATTACGATACAAACCCTATAGGTACCAATTTTGGGTGTAGCGGGGGTGCTAACCCTTCCCCGTACGTAACCGAGTCCCGAACCCAAATTTTTGAATCTCTGGTTTTTGTTTACGGTGTTCGGCCTACCAAAGTGGCCTACGGCGACTCCATATTTTCAAAATACAGTTTTTTTAAAAATTTCCCTTTTATTAATTTTTCAATAAAAGCGGGACACCCTCTTTTTTTTTTTTTACTTCCGTAGCGGCTCGAAAAACAGTCGCTACAATTGTCAATGATACAATTAGGGGTGATTAAAATTGGGCACCCTATTTTCAGGGTAGCATATTTTTCAGCGCGTGTCTACTAGGTATTCGGTTCACATTTTTATTTTAAAAAAATCAAATAGAAAACCCATAAAACTTAAAAGTTCATAATACATGATCTTGTAGTGACCCTTTTTTTTTAAAATCGAACTTTAAAAGTTTAAAATTTAAAAGGCCACGAAATCCATATATTCGTTTTTCCTTGCTTTGGAAAATATTTGAAAATGAGGAATTCTGTCATATTTTTGAAAATAAAAGACTTGGAGTCGCCACCAGCCACTAAGGTAGGCCGGACACCGTAAAACTAGATATTCATTTGAAAATGGGTTCGAGAGTTGGTTACATGTGAGGAAGGATTAACACCTCATCACGTCCGAAAATCGGTGCCAAAATACACATTGCTTTTAATTGATGGAAATCATTGAATGTAACGCCCTGAAAATAGGCCTAGATGTGAATCGGGTTGGACCGAAGATTCGAAAGAACCAGTTTAGGCAATTCGAATAGTTTCAGGAAAATAATTATAAAATTGATTTTTGAGGTAAAATAAAATATAGAAAAATGGTCTAAATTACTTAATTAATATTTTAAGTAAATTGGTGGAGTCAATTTGAGTTCATTTAAATCTGATTTTAAGACATTTTGGTCTAGTGACTAAATTGAAAGTTTTCAAAACTGTTTTTGGTGACTAAATCGAAAAAAGGATCAAAACTTATAATCTTTAAGGAGCTATTTGACCATTCTTTCTCAACATATTTCTTTTTTAATTTTGGCTATTTTAAAGTAATTTTTAAATGATTTAATAATTAAATAAAGGTGGATTTATTAAAAAGGATTTTAATTGTCAAAAACACTTTATCACGTAACTACTTTTCTCAAAATCTTTTCTCTCAACAACCAAACTGAGATTTATACTTCTAAATCTCCAGGAATCAATCTTCATTGATTTCCTTTTTGATTTCTTTAAATACCTCTGCAAAATCTCTTTGGATTTCATCAAAGCTAGGCCAATTAAGGAGAAATCAGCAATTAGAGGTGACTTTCATTTCTCTCCTCTAATTAAAGGTTCTTTAATGAAATTCCCAAGTTCTTGATCCTTTGTTGTTGATTTATATTGTGGAATTGTGATTTAAACATTGATTTGTTAATTAAGTTGAGTTTTCTTAGAAAATTAATGGAAGTTGAATTTGATCTGTTTTGGTGATGGATTTAATTGATTTAAATCTTAAATTAAATGTGTTTTAATGTTGAAAGGATTGATTAATCAATGGAATCCCGAAAGTATATGGATTGCTAGTTTCTAGGTTGTTTATAGTTGGTTTTTTATGTGATCTAGTTGTTGTGATGTTGCTGGGGATATAAGGACGTGTTTAGGTTGTTGTGGGATGTTAATTGAAGTTAGTAATGTGTTAGAATCGTTAGATATTGGCTGGGCTTTGTTTGAGTAAGGTTTGGTGGTGTTCTTGTTGGTTTTAGGAATGTGTTCGATTGATTCTTGAGATGTGTTGTTGAGTTTGTTGGTTGCTGGAGGGTTTTGATACAAAGATGTGTTCTTAATCCTCCTTTTTGGTTGGGTAAAGCAGGGGAGCTGAATCCTTTACCTATCGAAGAAGGTGCGGGAGTTGCGGAGGCTTGATTCACGTATCTACAAGCAAGTGTTGGTTTGTTAGTGAGTGGAAAAGTGTTTTACTGCTGTTAAAAGGTTTGAAAAAGAGTTGTGGGAGTTTAGATAAAGTTTGACACACTTATCTAAGCTTGGAAGTAAGTATCGTTTGAGTTTCTCTCTGTTTCGGCTTTTGCAAAATGAAATCTCATGCACATGTCATGGTTTTGATTACTCACTGTATTATGCATGTTTAGAAATGATTTATGATGCAAATGATCATTGATGATTACTTTTGGGAATATCATATGATTTATACAAAAATTTTGAGAATATAAAAATACATGGTTTAATGTATTTGTGGAAGATTGATTTGATGCATATGTAAAACAATGAGGTAATTTTGTTTATTGAATATATTGGCAAGTGGCTGTGTTAAAATGATATTGGATATGGTTGGCATGCCATAGGGTTTAGAGTGCACTATAAAAAGTCGCCTTATGTTTGTCGAGGGGTGTTAAGAGTCCGTAATCTCCAACATGAGAACCGCGACGGTTGAGGTGGGTAAATGTTCCGTTTACTCCCGCTGGTGGATTATACATCCAAACTATAGAGGTGGGCAAGTGTGCCGTTACTCCAGTTTGAACCGTAGAGGTGGGCAAGTGTACCGTTACTCCGGTTGAGGTATGTATGTGAAGTGGTTGTGGGAACCACTTGAGAAATTTGTGTATCCGATAAGTTTTGTGAAATGCAAGGTTGCTGGTTTTGAGTCACTTGAAAGCCAATATATGAGATAATGTATCATGTGAAATAGATTATGTTTGTATAATGAGACTTATACATGTGTTACTCTTTAAGCTTGTTATAAAGGTGTTGTAGTGTGAAGTATAAATAGAGGTAGAGATTGAATCCACGATACATGTGTTGAAAATGATTTAAAAGTGAATATTTGAGATGTTGAGAAAAGCATGAGATGTTTTGCCATGAAATATTTACATGTGATTTGATAGAAATGGTTTTAAATGCATTGATAAGTGCTTTACGATTTCCCTCACTAAGCTTATAGCTTACGCTTTCTTTTCCTCATCAATGCAGAGAAATAGCTTTCTCGGACGGCACATGAGCAAGGGAGGATCCAAGGAACACTTCGATTCAAAGTATGGTTTTATATACGTTAAGTAGTAATAAGAAGGCAATGTGACCGGGTTATTTGGGAGATGTGTTTTGAGATACTCCTGATTGTAATAAGTTTATATTGATGTTTTGGTTTGGTATGATGCTTTTATATGTGATTTTGAGGGGTTGAGAGACATTAAGCATGCTTGGGTAGAAACCATGATCATAGGTGATTGCTTGAGTATGCCATGTCTAGTGTAGCTTCAATCTATATTGCTATGGTTGATGATTGAATGTTTATGATGCCATATGATGATTAGAGGTTGGTTGGATAGCATTAGATTGAGCCAAAGTGCCATATGTTGGACCTAAAGGCCATTACAGGTCACCCTGTACCGGTACATGCCCCTCAGGTTTCGGAACACGGGGACTCGTCTAGGCTCAAAATGTTCAAAATAGCCTAGACATACCAATACGCCTGGTAACCGTATCGGTACGCATAGTGTTGAAATAGTGCTCATTTTTGTACATGGGTTACCGTATCAATACGGTGTTTAGCTACTGAATTCTGATTTTCAAAATACACAAGCCTGTACTGATACGCCTAGGGACCGTATTGGCAGCCTTTGTCTTTTTGTGCCGTATCAAAATGTATATAACCCGTACCGATATGCAGACCGTTATTTTAGTTATATGAGCATCTATAGTTTGAAAACTTTGTATTTTTGTTCGTGTTTCTTAAACGTTCAATTAATTGTGAATGAATGGTTATTTTGGGCTGAGATTTAACATGAAGGCATATAACATGACTAATTGAGGATTGGTAAATTTAATTTTATGAAAGCCCTAGTAAATATAAAAAAATTACGTTTTAGTCCTTGTCATGGGTATTCGAGTAATCAGATGTCGAATCGATGCTCGGTTGAGTTGAGATTTTAACCATGACTTGTATGACCACCTTAGGACCTAATAAAGCATTTCGATAAGATAAAAGAAAAAAATAGACCATTTTAGTTGTAATATTTTTAGGGTTTATTTTGGTAAACCTTAATGTAGCTCGCTCAATTCGGTCTTTCAGCTAGACCAGGTTGAAAGGGTTATATTTGGTGGTATCAAAGCTAGGTTATGATTGTTGAGAGGTGGGTTATAGTTTTTAGGTTGGTTTATGTTTTCTTAATACGTTGTTTGACAAGCACGGTGATTGAAATTTTGGAATTGTATTCGATATGTGGTATGTTTGGGGTGTTTTAACTCAGGACACATTACCTTATTACTACTTAAGTTAAATGATTTTGTTTTTAACAAGAGTGACTCGGATTCTTGTTGCGAGCTGGCCTAATTGTTTTATTTTGTTGCATTATCATGTTTAGACTTATATTTTCACGTATGGGACTGAGATGAGAGATTAAAACTCACATGGGTTGTGTGGTGGATACAGATGATGATGAGTTGCCTCATCCTCCACTGAATCCTCATGATGTTGTTAGAGTAGAAGGAGGTGCGCCTCAGGCACCCCAAGTACCTATTTTTGGTGATATGGCATCGTTAGTCTAGGCGATCACAAGAGCTTTCCTGGAAGCCATAGATGGAGTCTATTTACCTACATCGGCGCCTGTAACTATTAACACTGGGCTACCTCTAGAGCGTTTGCGTAGTCTTAGTGGTGTTAAGTTCAAAGGATTGATTCTTGAAGTAGCCGAGGAATGGTTTGCTAGTACTGAGAGAATCCTTGGCCAGATGGAGTGTACGAATATACACAAGATGGGGTGTATTTTGTCATTGCTTCAAGGCGATTCTTAGAGTTGGTTGACAACTGTGATTGCAGGGATGAAACCTGTTGATGTTACACAGGAATTCTTTTGTGAGGCTTTCAGGAAGAAGTATTTGGGAACCCGATATAGAGATGAAAAGAATAGGGAGTTCATGGCCTTAGAGCAAATAAACATGTTTGTTTTCGAGTATGAAATCTAGTTCGTACGACTGAGTAAGTATGCTCTTGAGTTGGTTCTAGACGAGCAAGAGAGGTGTGATCAGTCCCGTTAAGGGTTGATCAAAGAAGCAAAAACGTACATGCTAGCCACCTATTATACAGAGTTTGATGTCGTAGTTTCTCGAGCAAATGACATAGAACATAATTTGGGCTTATATGTTCGTTCAGGGAATTCTTCAGTGGGAAAAAAGAGTGTTGAATCTGATGTTAGTAGGGATCGATACAAGAGGCATAGAGACAAGGTACCATCCGGGTTAGAGGCAGTGAGAAAATGGTGCTGGTCGTGGTTTTCAGGGTTATAATGCATTTGTTGAAGTTCCTGAGTGTAAAAGGTGTAGTAAGAAGTATTCGGGGAATATTGGGTGCTATAGGCACATACTGGATTTACGGATCGAGGGATCATCTCAAGAGGGATTGTCCGTAGTTGGCCAGAGATGGTCAGGCTCATGTACCAGTTGCAGTGGCGCAAAGGGGTCATGGGCGCGGCCGTGGACATTTTCAGCACAGGGATGATGGACATAGAGTAGTGGAGCATACTGTGGTGGTTCAACCTGAGGAGGGTAGATCGGTGAGGGTCTTTGCTCACGGTGTGGGAAAGAATGATACCAATGTGATCGCATGTACCTTTACCTTATAATCTATTTCTTTGTTATCTTTGATTGATTCCGGTTCTACGCATTTCTACATTTTGCATGAGCATGCATGTTTGTTGGATTTACCTGTAGAGTTGTTAGATGTTGGTATGCGGGTAACAAGTTCCTTTGGTAAGACAGTTGTAGCTAAAAAGTTGTATAGGAGTTGTCCCTTGATGGTTCAAGGGCATGCGTTTGAGGCTGATCTGGCGGAGTTACCATTTCACGATTTTGATATGATTTTGGGTATGGATTTGTCTCGACACAAGTTTCTTTGAAACTTGCCAAGAATTATGAAGTTATGGTTGTGGGTGAGAATGTAAAGTTCATGTCAAATATGGTATCTACTTTGGAGGCACATATGTTGTTGAAATTTGTGGGTCAAGCATACGTAGCCTATGTGATGAACTCGAATATGAAAGAAGTGCGTGCTAAGGATATTTACACAATTTGCAATTTTCCAGGTGTGTTTTCGGAAGAGTTATCTAGTTTGCCATCGAATAGAGAGGTAGAGTTTTACACTGAGACGTACGCGAATACGGCTTCAGTGTCTATTGCTCCGTATCGTATGACGCCGAAATAACTGAAGTAGTTGAAGACATAGTTGCAAAAGTTACTGGATCGTGGGTTCATTCGGCCAAGTGTGTCACCGTGGGGAACACCGGTGTTGTTTGTGAAGAAGAATGGTGGCACGATGAGAATGTACATTGATTACCGGTAACTAAACAAGTTGACGATTAAGAACAAGTATCATTTGCCGAGGATTGATGATCTATTTGATCAGTTTAGGGGTGCTACGATGTTTTCCAAGATTGATCTATGGTCGGGGTATTATCAGTTAAAGGTGAAGGATAAAGATGTGCCGAAGATAGCTTTTCGCACATGATATGGGCATTACAAGTTCTTAGTAATGTTGTTTGGTTTGATAAACACACCGGCAGTGTTCATAGATATGATGAATAGGGTGTTCTATGATTTTTTAAACCAATTCGTGGTAGTGTTCATCGATGACATTCTCGTGTACTCACGTACTAAGGAAGATCACGATCGACATCTCTGAATTGTGTTTCAAGTTCTGTTAGACAACAAGCCTTATGTCAAGCTATGTAAATGCGAGTTCTGGATTAAACAGGTAGTTTTTCTTGGTCATGTTGTTTCGGCTGAGGGTATTCGTGTAGATCCACAAAAATTTGAGGCCATTGTGAATTAGAAGCAACCAAAGTCTATTTTAGAAGTTCGTAGTTTCTTGGGGTTGGCAGGATACTACCGACACTTCGTAGATGGGTTTTCAAAGATCGCTGCCCCTTTGACGAAGTTGCTGCAAAAGGATGTGGGTTTCGAATGGACGGAAGCTAGGCAATAAGCTTTTGAAAAATTGAAGGAAGTTTTGATGCAAGCTCCAATCTTGATTCAACCTGAGTCAGGGAAAGAGTTTGTCATATACAGTTATGCATCCTACATGGGTTTAGTGCGTGTGATGATGCAGAAAGAAAGGGTGGTAGCTTATGCATCTAGGCAGTTGAAGGTGCACGAGCACAACTACCCTACACACGACATTGAGTTGTTGTGGTGGTGTTTGCCTTGCTGATTTGGCAACATTATCTGTACGGTGAAAAGTGTATCATGTACACAAATCACAAAAGTTTGAAGTATCTGATGTCACAGAAGGAGTTAAACCTTAGGCAACGAAGATGGTTGGAGTTGCTTAAGGATTATGACCTAACAATTGAGTACTATCTGGGAAAAGTGAACATGGTAGCAGATGCTTTGAGTAGAAAGGTCGCAGTGGAGTTAAGGGACATATTTGCGAGGTTGAGTTTATCGCGAGATTGAGGGTTGTTAGTAGAGTTGCAAGTGGAGCCCTCGATGTTGCAGTTGATAAAAGATAAGCAGCCATATGATGAGACGTTGGTGCCTCACGTTAAGGATATCTTGGATGGGAACCCGATAGATTTTGGTTTTAATGAGGATGAGGTTTTGTGCTTTAAGAGTCAGGTGGTGGTGCCGATGGATGTAGAGTTAAGACACATTATTTTGACTGAAGCGCATTCGAGTCCTTTTTCTATGCATCCGGAGAGTACGAAGATGTACCAAGATCTGAAGAAAGAGTATTTATAGGTTGGCTTGAAGAAGGATGGTGCGAATTTTGTGGCTCGTTGCATGGTTTGTCAACGTGTTAAGGTGGAGCATTAGTTTTTTTGGGGTTGTTGCAACCGTTAATGGTTCATGTGTGAAAATAGGAGAGGATCACCATGGATTTTGTGTCTGGTTTGCCTTTGACACCGTCAAAGAAGAATTCTATTTCGTTGATCATGGATAGGTTTACGAAGTGTGCACATTTTATGGCTGTGCATACAACATATACTTTGGATAAGTTGGCAGAGTTGTACATTGCTGATGTTGTGAGGTTACATGGTGTACCGAAGTCTATTGTATCAGATAGAGATCCGTGTTTTATCACAAGGTTTTGGGAGTGTTTGCATCAGGCTTTGGGTACACGATTGAACTTTAGTACTTTGTATCATCCACAAATGGATGGTCAGTCTGAGCGTGTTATCCAAGTGTTGGAGGATATGTTGCGGTGCTACATCATAGATTCCCATGGATCGTGGGAAAAACAGCTGTCATTGGTAGAGTTTGCTTATAATAACAGTTACCAAGCTAGTATCCAAATGACACCTTATGAGGCTTTGTATGGTAGGAGGTGCCGTATGCCACTTTATTGGGCAGAGGCATGAGAAAAATATGTTTCTTTGTCGGATATGTTGAAGGATACCAATGAGAAAGTAAAACTGATTAGTGGTCAGTTAAAAGCTATTTCGGATCGGCAAAAGTCTTATGGTGATTTGATGCGAAGGGAGATTAAGTATGCAGTTGGTGATCGTGTGTTCTTGAAGGTTTTGCCTTGGAAAAATGTGACTAGATTTGGTCGTAAAGGCAAGTTGAGCCTTAGGTTTATTGGACCGTATGAGGTGTTGGAGCGCGTTGGTCCAGTTGCGTATAGATTGAGGTTGCCGGCTGAGCTAGAAAAAGATACATGATGTTTTCCATATATCGATGTTGCGGAGGTATAGATCGGATCCTTCGCATGTAATGCCTGATGAGGATATTGAGTTGAATTCGTATTTAACCTATGATGAGGAACTGGTGAGGATTCTAGATTCGAGTAGCAAAGTTCTCTGCGGAAAGACCATAAAGTTGGTAAAGGTGTTGTGGTGGCACCGCGGTGTAGATGAAGCTACCTAGGAGAGCAAAAAGGATATGATGAAGCAGTTCCCTCATCTTTTTCTGTCAGGTAAATTTCGAGGACAAAATTTCTTAAGAGGGGAGAGTTGTAACGCCCTGAAAATGGGCCTAGATGTGAATCGGGTTGTACATGAGGTTCGAGAGAACCGATTTAGGCAATTCAAATAGTTTTGGAAAAATAAATTATAAAATTGATTTTTGAGGTAAAATAAAAATATGGAAAAATGGTCTAAATTACTTAATTAACATTTTAAGTGAATTGGTGTAGTCAATTTGAGGTAATTAAATATGATTTTAAGACATTTTGGTCTAGTGACTAAATTGAAAGTTTTCAAAACTATTTTGGTGACTAAATCGAAAAAATATCAGAACTTAGAATCTTTAAGGAACTATTTGACCATTCTTTTTCAATAGATTTCTCTTTTAATTTTGTCTATATTAAATTAATTTTTAAATAATTTAATAATTAAATAAAGGTGGATTTATTAAAAATGATTTTAATTGTCAAAAACACTTTATCACGTAACTACTTTTCTCAAAATCTTTTCTCTCAACTTTATCAGCAACCAAACTGAGATTTCTACTTCTAAATCTCCAGGAATCAATCTTCATTGATTTCCTTTGAGATTTATACTTCTAAATCTCCAAGAATCAATCTTCATTGATTTCATTTTTGATTTCTATTTGATTTCTTCAAATACCTTTGCAAAATCTCTTTGGATTTGATCAAAGCTTGGCCAATTAAGGAGAAATCGGCAATTAGAGGTGATTTTTGTTTCTCTCCTCTAATTAAAGGTTCTTTAATGAAATTCCCAAGTTCTTGATCCTTTGTTGTTGATTTATATTGTGGAATTGTGATTTAAACATTGATTTGTTAATTAAATTGAGTTTTCTTGGAAAATTAATGGAAGTTGAATTGGATCTATTTTGGTGATGGATTTAATTGATTTACATCTTAAATTAGATGTGTTTTAATGTTGAAAGGATTAATTAATCAATGGAATCCCGAAACTATATGGATTGCTAGTTTCTAGGTTGTTTATAGTTGGTTTTTGGTGTGATTTGGTTGTTGTGGTGTTGCTGGGGTATAAGGACGTGTTTAGGTTGTTGTTGGATGTTAATTGAAGTTAGTAATGTGTTAGAATCGTTAGATGTTGGATGGGCTTTGTTTGAGTAAGGTTTGGTGGTGTTCTTGTTGGTTTTAAGAAGGTGTTCGATTGATTCTTAAGAGGTGTTGTTGAGTTTGTTGGTTGTTGGAGGGTTTTGATACAGAGATGTGTTCTTAATCCTCCTTTTTGGTTGGGTGAAGCAGGGGTGATGAATCATTTACCTATCAAACAAGGCGCGGGAGTTGCGGATGCTTGATTCGTGCATCGGCAAGCAAGGTTGGTCTGTCGGTGAGTGGAAAAGTGTTTTACTGCTGTTAAAAGGTTTGAAAAAGAGTTGTGGGAGTTTAGATAAAGTTTGACACACTTATCTAAAGTTCGGAAGTAAGTATAAGTTGAGTTTCTCTAAGTTTCGGCTTTTGCAAAATGAAATCTCATGCACATGTTATGGTTTTGATTACTCACTGCATTATGCATGTTTAGAAATGATTTATGATGGAAATGATCATTGATGGTTACTTTTGGAAATAGTATATGATTTATGCAAGAATTTTGAGAATATAAAATACATGGTTTAATGTATTTGTAGAAGATTGATTTGATGCATATGTAAAAAATTGAGCTAATGTTGTTTATTGAATATATTGGCAAGTGGATGTGTTTAAAATGATATCGGATATAGTTGGCATGCCATAGGGTTTAGAGCGCACTATAAAAAGTCGTTTCATGTTTGTCGAGGGATGTTAAGAGTCCGTAATCTCCAATATGAGAACCACAGTTGAGGTGGATAAATGTTCTGTTTACTCCTGCTGGTGGACTATACATCCAAACCGTAGAGGTGGGTAAGTGTGCCGTTACTCCGGTTTGAACCGTAGAGGTGGGCATGTGGAGGATCCAAGGAACACTTCGATTTAAAGTATGGTTTTATATACATTAAGTAGTAATAAAAAGGCAATGTGACCGGGTTATTTGAGAGATGTGTTTTGAGATACTCCCTGTTGAAATAAGTTTAGACTGATGTTTTGGTTTGGTATGATGCTTTTATATGTGGTTTTGAGGGGTTGGGAGACATTAAGCATGCTTGGGTAGAAAACCCTGATCATAGGTGATTGCTTGAGTATGCCATGTCTAGTGTAGCTTCAATCTATGTTCTATGGTTGATGATTGAATGTTTATGATGCCATATGATGATTAGAGGTTGGTTGGATAGCATTAGATTGAGCCAAAGTGTCATATGTTGGACCTAGAGGCCATTACAGGTCCCCCGTATCGGTACAAGCCCCTCAAGTTTCGGTACGCGGGGACTCGTCCAGGCTCAAAATGTTCAAAATAGCCTAGGCGTACCGATACGCCTGGTAACCGTATCGGTACGCATAGTGTTAAAATAATGCTCGTTTCGTTACACGAGTTACCATATCGATGCAGTGTTTAGCTACTAAATTCTGATTTTCGAAATACACAAGCCCGTACCGATACGCCTAGGGACCGTATCGATATGCCTTTGTCTTTTTGTGCCGTATCAAAACGTATATAACCCGTACCAATACACAGACCGTTATTTCATTTATATGAGCATTTGTAGTTTGAAGTCTTTGCATTTTGGTCCCTGTTTCTTTAACGTGTTGTTAATTGTGAATGATTATTTTGGGGTAGGATTTAACATGAAGGCATATAACATGGCTATTTAAGGACTGGTAACTTTAATTTTATGAAAGCTCTGGTAAATATCAGAAATTACGTTTTAGTCCTTGTGATAGGTATTCGAGTAATCGGATGTCGAATCGACACCCGATTGAGTTGAGATTTTAACCATGACTTGTATGAACACCTTAGGAACTAATAAAGCATTTAGATAAGATAAAAGAAAAAATGGACCATTTTAGTTGTAATTTCGGGGTTTATTTCGATAAACTCTAATGTAGCTCGCTCGGTTCGGTCTTTCGGCTAGACTGAGTTAAGGGGGTTACATTGAAATTGAAATTAAATGTAATTAAATGGTCTTAATTGGATATATGCTTTAATTAAACGGACTTTTGTCAAATTGTTGGGGTTGAATTAATTAAACGTTTAATTAATAAGCGCGACTGCACATCAGACCGTAGATTAAACCGACATCGAATAAGACCGACTGTCGTGTTAATTTACGGTTCAAATCAAGTACATCACCTTTATGCATGATGCAAGCATTTAAATATGATGTTATATATTACCAAATTTTATTTCAAATTAAAGTTTACCTTCAGATGGTGAGAATCAATTCGAATATTTAGTCAACATCCATTGAGCCAAGACTGTATGACACAAATATCAAAATTAATAAATACCTCTTTTTTAGAGTTTAAGTGAATTAGTTAGTAACATATTTAATTAAAGTAATTAAGGTCTAATGAATGACAATTAAAATGCACAACAAGGAAAAGTTTGAAATAAAAAACCTAGCCCCCCTAAAGTCCTAACCTAAAAAGGCCCAAATTATGGAAAGTATAATTAATGATCTGATTATTAACTAGGTTAGTCTAATATTAACCCTAATTAATTAAAATCCTAAAAACTAGAAAACCCTAACATTTTATGGATTATCTTGAATAAAAATAATTAATTTGATTACTTTTAAACTAGCATCCTATTAAGCCAATGACACTATTTAAAACGAATCAAATTAATAATCATGATTTTAATTGAGTTTTCATCTAAGTAAAATATTAATTTTATCCTAAAGTAATTAAGATGTGGCACAATTAAGTTAATTAATTTAACATTTGTCCTAATAAGTCAAGGACAAATTTAAATTAATTAAATTAATTCGAACCATAAATTACCTAAAGATTCCAACTAATCTAAACCTAAATTTAATTTAATTAATTTAATCTTACACCCTAATAAGTCAAGGGCATAATTTAAATTATTTAAATGAAATTTTAAACATAATTCTAAGTAAGGGTTCAACTAACCTAAACCTAAAATCAACTTAATTAATTTAAACTTACACCCTAATAAGCTAAGGGTATAATCTTAAATTAATTAAATTAAACTTTAAAACCCTAAAATTATCCCTAAAATTATCCATAAAGGCTTACAAACAAATATAGATTAAACAAGCCAAACTCGAATAAAAAGAAATATACACAAAGAAAATAAAAAAAGGGACAACCTTAAAGATTAAGCCAAATTAAAACGCTAAAAATAAACATGCAATGCAAACATATACAATGAGTACACACATAAACAAAATAAAAACATGAATCAATCTTTACAAATCAAACAATCAAATATGAATAAATACATAAATAAGGGCTGAAATATAAAGGAAATAAAATTAGGGGCAGAAATTAAATATGCAAGGGGCCCAAATGAAAACAAAAAACAAAAAACCAGGGACTAAATTTTGCATTAAACCACTGGAAAAGGGAAAATATAATAAATTTTGAAGATCTAAAGGACCAGAACGGGTATTTCACCATTTAAAAACTGATTTAATTTAAAGAGAGAGACTAAATTAAAATCACAAAAAAAGAAAGGGGCCGAAGGCCTAATTCTAAAAGGCAGAATAACTAATAAAAATATTTCAGAAGTACGGAATGGACATGGTGTAATAAAACCATTTAAAAACGCAAAATCCAATCTGAAATGAGGACGCAATTGAAAGATATAGAAAGTTTGAAGGGATATGGGTTAAAAAAGACGGAAGGGTTTGAGGGAGGATTTTAAGGATGCAGAGGGATTTAAAATAAAATAAACCATTTATTGTTTTATTTTTAAAGAATGACCCTCCCAAAAAAATTAAGAGCCGGATCTTTTCCTCTATTTTTCAAAGCAAGCTCCCCCCGAACTCTCCCTCTCTTTCTCTGGGCAAGGATGAATGCAGCCGTGTTTTCATCCTTAAACCTAGAAAACACCATGCTGCTCAAATTCTGGCGGCGTTCTGTCGCGCCGCCGCAGCTACCGGCGCCGGTGATTTAAAAAAAGAAAGAATTTTTTGAACCCTTTCTTTAGTTGGAACTTAAAAAAAACAAACCAACACCCCAAAAATCAAAACGAAATCTTTCCTTTTTCCTAAAAATTGAAACCAAAACCCTTTTGTAAGGAGCCCTTTTTCGTCCGATTCACCGCTATTATCTTCAAAGGCTGAGGGTTTATCATCGAACGAAGGTGCACCCATTATCGAGGCCCTAGAACAGCGCCGACAACCCAAACGGCAAAAGGTAAAATAGATAAAAATCCAAATCTCTTCTATTTTTTCTAAAACATGCATATACTGGAAAGGAAAATAAAAATACCTTAAGTTTTTTTCTTTGTATTATATCTCTGTAAATCCCTGAATGGGGTTACAACTCTTTAGGCTTCTCTTTTTTATAGCTTTGATTTTTACATCTCATGGCATATAAGAAAAAATAAGAAGATAATCTCGATTGGTTGCACTATGTTCATTTGGCCGGATTCATATAGTTTTTTGACTTGTTTTTTTGTCTATGAAATATGGTTGCAGCATCTGACATTTGTTTGTTTTTTTACATGGGCTACACTGCTAGATGAGGAGGGAACCAAACTTGGTCGAGTTCACTCGGCTACCGTACGAGCGTAGAGCTGTAACACCCCTGTCCCGTATCCGTACACCGGGTACGTGTCGAAAATGTTACATTTATTGGTATCAAAGCTACAGGTTTAGCCGGTTTTGGAGTTAAACGAAGTATGGTAAAGGTCAAAGTGTATACATGCCACCAGGATGTTAGAATTACTGATGATTTTACTTGTTGGAATGGATGCAATTGCTTACTATGATAATAATGTTAAATTCTAATGTATAAGCGTAAAAGAATTATGTCAGGTGTTTAGACGAGTGAATCAATAAAAGATTCACGAGCATGATAATTGGTATTTCTGGAAAGATTCAAAATTAAGAGTAAACTCAGGTGATGAGTTGCATGCTAAGATAATTGATTTATGATTAGAACTCGAACAAATAATTTAAGTCAATTTTAAATAAAGTTAAGCGTTCTTGGGCTAGAGAAATTTTAAGATGGGTGACCATCAAGAAGTTTTATGAAAATGTTAAATTACCCTGGTTTTTGGATTAAAGAAGTTGTAACATTTCTGACTCGTACCCGGTGTACGAATACGGGAAAGCTACAAGAGCACTGGACTGAGATCGACGTAGAGGGCTACTGGAAAGCCGATTGGTCGCGCGTGGTTGTAACACAGCCACTGAAGAGCCGATCTTGGGAGCCGAGGCAACGCGCGTGGAGGATTGAAGAATCGCGCCTAGGCGCGTAGAGGTTTTAAAAGACTCTCGGCTTCATCTCTGGATCGTTAGATCCAATCTGGATCTAACGGCTATTGAGTGATTGCGCATAAGACAATAGGGGCAGTTGGGATTTCAAATTAGGGTTTTAGTTTGGGCTCCCAACGGACCTTGTGTATGTAATTAATTTTGGGCTTTGAATATATTGTAAATGGAGTTTATAATTTAATATATAAATTTGGGCTTTTATTAAACTGTATAATATTTAATTTGCCTACTTTTACAATAATTTAATAATAATAATAATATAATAATAATATAATATAAATAATAATAATAGTAATAATGGTAATAGTAATAATATTGGACATAATTATAACAATAACAGAAAATCAAAGAAAAATAAAAATAATTAATTAATAATAATGATAACATACTAATTAATATTAACATATAATATAGTATAGTATAAGTAATAACATAATAACAAAAGTCTATTATTGTAATAATTAAAGATATAAAAATGGGTTAAGGTACCAGACAAAATTAGTGATTACAGATCCAAATTAAAAAAAGGGAACGCTACATATTTAGTATTCTAATTGTGATCGCGTTATTATTTTAGTACCCTAATTATTATATTTGGTAAAATGATACCTACCGTTACGTTTTTGTTCTGTTTTGGAACCCGGCCATTAAAAACTAACAGAGATGATGACGTGGCGTGGTATAATCACATTTTTAGTCTAAAATACTTATATATATTATCAATTTAGTTAAAAATTCATCAATTTAAAACATCATCTTAATTTTGATAGAATTTGTCTCATCCCTTTCTCACCCCCTCGTATTCTCACTGGTATCCCGATCGTGAAGTTTGGGTCATCCAATGGACCCCATATTAGCCCCCATTGATCCTCAAATCCTAAAGTTTCGATTGTCCCTAGCGTGCTTTTTAAACTTCAAAATCCAAAAAAAGTGTTCGAGTGGAAGAAGAAGATAAATGAGGAATTTACAATTTTTAATCCAAAAATTAAAATAATGTTTAAATTGATAGAATTTTAGACTAAATTGATAGATTTTATAATTTTTTTGTCTAAAACTGTTATTAACCCAAGCTACGTCACCATTTCCGTTAATTTTAAATGGTGGAGGTACCAAAACAGAACAAAAACATAACGTTAGGTACTATTTTGCCAAAAATAATAGCTGAGGTACTAAAACAGTAATGCTGGCATAGTTAGGATACTAAATATTTAATTTCCCCTTAAAAATTAGTATCCCAAAAGATATTAAAAATATTAATCTAAATTGTTATTTTTTCCTCCGAATCAATATTTTTTTTGAGTAAAAAAAAAAAGAAATGAGTATAGCTCACTATTAATGCATAACAGCAGTAGCATCCTGGTGAATGATCTCCCTGATTTCAATAGTTTGGAGACTCCAGGCCAGCTTCGCCATTTTGTCTACAACAGCATTACATTCATGACCAATACAATTGAATCTGACTCGCCATTGGTGACGTAACAATGCATCTATATGCGGCAGTAAGGAAGATCCCACGCCTCTCAGATTAGCAAGCACAAGGATATCATAAGCCTCCTTACTATTTGTTTCATATCCCATCTCATATAGACAAATTAATACATTTTCTTTTGAAAAATTTAAAACTGGAAAGTAGATAATACAAATATAGAAAGTACTTAAAGATTCAATTTTAGTTTTAGGCTAAAAATATTAAGAAAACTAAAATAAAAATATAATTTAAATTATATATATATTAAAAGTATCTGGTCGGGTCCCATGTTACAAAAAATTTGACCCAAACCCAACTTGACTACTTTGGAAAAAAATCACGGGCCAGGTATCCGGCCCCATCGGATTTTGCTAAAAATAAATACACATTTTTTTAGAGTTAAACAAACAATCCTATTTTTTAAATGAGTAATTATTCTATGCATAAGCGTCTTGGTTTTAGTGTTTAGAGATTTTTTTAGGGTCTAGTGTTTAAGGGTTTAAGTGTACGAGTTTTAAATTTAAGGGTGTGATTAGAATTTAGGTTTTAGGGTTAAAAATTAGGGTATATAGGTTAAAACTTAAATCTCTAACCATATTACCCTAAACCTAAACTATAACTTCTAAACTCTAAATTCTAATCATAAACATTAAATTCTAAACACATACAATTAAACCCCCGAACTTAAAACAGATCCTTAATCCCCGAACTTAAAACAGATCCTTACGCCCTAAAATTAAGACGCTAGTAAAAAAATTTCATTTTCACTGTTAGAGATGTTTTTCCTTTTTAGAAATGTTTTTTATATCATAAATAACATATTTTTCTAGCGCCGTCGGATTCCCCTACGTGGGTATTAAACTGAAAAAACAGAGGGGCACCAAAGCAAAAGGGAAGCATTCGTAAATTTTTCGAGGGTAGAAGGATAAGCAAAATCAATACGATATCGTTATGTTGCTCCTTCTCCAGTGCAAAATCTATGCCTCTCTTCTCCAAACAACCCAAAATTTCTAGCCATGGATTAGTCAAAGCTTCTTCTTCGTCCTCTTCTGCTGACGTCCCCGATTTCCTCTCTGCTGATTGGTACGTTTCTTCCATTTCTAAAAACTGTGATTTCTCTATAATCATGTATATATATGATAATAATTCAGACCCCCTTTTTGGTTCAATTTCCAGGCTTGAATCTAGAAGGAAAAAACCTTTTGGCCCAAGGCTAAATGTAAGTTTGTAGCTTTCTATTTGTTATTAAACGAAGGTTCCATTGATTGATACTTTTTTCCCGTATCAAGTTCGAAAGCATAACTGTTAGGTTTATGTTTTTTTTGGCTATAAAAGGTTTGGATTGATTGATATTTCTTATAAAATGTTGTGTATTTTCACTAATCTGCTCAAAATTGTTCTTTTTCATTATTTGCAAAAAGAAGACGAAGAAAGATTAACAGCAAAAAGCATCAATAAAATGGAGTCTAAATTTGAATTCTTTTTAAAGAAATTTGTGTTTTCTTTTGTATTTGAAGCTGAAAGCAAATTAGTCAAACCTGTAGCTAAGTTAAAACTGTTGTTATAGTTTAGTGCGGAAGAAGCTGTTCTACACCAACTTGATGCATTGAAATACAATGACCAACCTCGACAGGATTACGGGATGGAAGTTATGTACAGGGTAATTCCTGATTCCATATAATTTGTTTAGAATTTTTGGGATTGAAATTCGGTTTTTCAGTTTGTTCTTTTGACAGTTTGCAGGGTTTGATCCTTTTGAAAGGTCTACATATTTTGGACCCTTCTTTGATCTAGGCCAGGTCAGTCCGTTACTGATTTTTCCAAGTTTTTGTATTCATGGTTCGATAGATGCCCAGCCGGTGCTGATGCTTTTCTATTTTGCTGCTTCCATCTTTGTGTAGTTTGAGCGGTTTAGGCGGATTTTTCACCATTCAGGTTATCGAGTATTGCTTGGTCACAAGGAGAGGAAGGTCTTGAGCAGTTTGTTTGTCAAGGAGGTATTGGATTGATTCACATAGGTGACTTGTTTACGGACCTTTTCCATGTTTTAACCTTGTTTTCTATCTAATCACCTGCCATTTTTTTTTCATGGTGGAACAGAATCGATTCAAACAACAGGTTTGGATACTTGGAAGTCGTCCAAATGAGGAAGAAGTATTCGAGATTACAATGGTGCAGGTTTGTTGATTGAACATTTTGCTATGCAATTCTTCCTAGGAACTAATAATACCATTTGTGCCATACACCATGTTTCTGTTTTCGGTTTCTTAAGGACTTTAGCTAGTAAAAATACTAGGAACTTTCTGATTGAATGGCCAAAAGCCTTTTGCTTTTTCTTATCAGTAGTTTCAGCTGATGTTACTTCTAAAAGTTGGAATCATGAATCAAAATAAAGTTCATGTGTTTAAATACGTCATATATTGAAACATGGGAAGTAGTTTACCTTCATATTAATGTTTTCCTGGTATTTTGCTTGGACTTTTCATTTTTCTTGAAGTACATGTATCCAGCACTTATCTCCTCAATGACCTATAATTTATAAAACAAACTTGAAATAATTTACATACTCATATAAGACACATCCATATTCGGCTTTCATACTCAAGTTCATGTAACATAATTTTCCGGTTGTTTTATGCTCCATTGTCGAACATAGGGTAGGCCTCAAAATATGATTATATTATATACTCAACTAGCTAGTACTAATTTCCTTTTTTTATGTTTTCATATAAATTATAGGAGCTTGTAATAGTTTACATATAATAAACTGAAAGTGTAGCTTCTTGATTAGAAAACTGGAAATAAACACTTTGCTTTGTTCCTAATATCGCTAGTAACTTGTTTTTGGCAGAGGATCGGTGGTTCATGGGATGGATATTGGCTGACAGAGAGTTTACTTCACGACGGAGATGCATTTGTCGGTGGCTTGGCTTACTGACAACAGTCGTCGGTACAGGTTGTCTCTGAATTACTTGTGCCCAACTGTTTGTATTTCACATTCATGTAGATATTGCAATTAGTCATTGCCACTTCGGACTTTGTAATATATATATATATACTAGTTTTAGTGAATTGCCGCAAACTTGACCACTTAAATCTTTGAACTGCTCATGACAGTTGAGATCACTATTGAATTTGGACAGCCTACAAGGTTAAGCAGTTCCTTTGAAAAAGAGCATGAATTTCTTCTTCGGGTCCTCTGTCGCATCGGTCACAGCTTGGTTCAATGTCTCGCGATATCGGGTCTAGGTTTCTTTTAAGTAGAAGAACCCCTCGGTAGCATCTCCAAACAAAAATCTTAACTTTTGTTGGAGGTTTAAAAGTCCAAATATATTTCTAAATAAGCCTTCGGGGTCCAAGCTGGATTTGAGATGCAAGTTGGTGTGCCACACTCGGGGATGGAATTAGGGTTATTCCATGGAGCCAAATTGCTTAACACCAAAATTGACAGGGACTTAAAAGTACTATTTAAACAAAGGGCTATGAGTATGACTTAATTTGTCTAATTCAAAACTGATAGATGTTATTTAAATGGTAATTAAGCCAAGAAAGTTGGGAGTTGATGCTTAATTTTAAAGATTTCAAAATTGAATGGGGCACAAAAAAATAAGTAAACCATGAGATTAGGGAGAGAAATGACCTAATTTTAAAGGTTCAAAATAGATAGGGGCTTGGGAAAAATTAATCCAAGACTCCACTAAGGTAGTTCCATCCCTGGCCACACTAGCGTTGGATTGAAAACTTCTCTAATAATGTGGGTTTTGCATAAGCCACCATTCCTAACTTGACATGTGTATCAAAATGACGATTTTACCCTTGCTTGCTTTCAATTGACTTTGTGTTTGTAAATTATGTTAGGACTCGAGCTAATCTAGTTTTCGATTTTTTAATCCGCCGTTTGTTCGTGCACGAAAAAATTTAAATTTTTACGCGTTTTTAGTTCGTTAGAATCGGATCACTTCAGTGATAAAATGACATTCGTTATTCTGGTCTATCTGTCTAGGCCAGGTAACGAGTGTTATATTCGAAGAGTATTCAATTCAGTCCAGTCAACAAATTTCGAATTAATTTAATTGACAAGTCCTATTTTATAACCCAAATTTTATTTGACCATTTAATCATATTAACCGGTAATGGGACACATTTAAGCTTCCTCAACTGCATCAGGTTCTTGCCCCTCACCTCCTCTAGTGATATTACCGACTCTCGCCCAGTCGTCGCCATTTCTGAACTCTTTTGCTCCAAAAGATTTGCAAGGGGATACAACAATGGCACGTTGAATAGGTACAGGGGAGAAATTATATCAGGAGTCATTCTTGTTGCATCATTCGTAGGACCAACCAATAAAATTTACCTATCTCATTATTTTTTATGTCATATTTTTACCATGAAAATCTTTACTTGGTAAAAACTATTTTTAAAATTGATTCACAGTAAATATGAGTAAAGATTCACTTGATAAAAAATATAACATAGAAAAAATAATGAGATGAATAATTTTTATTGATTGATCTCATAAATGACGTGGCGAAAATGACTCATAATATAATTTTTCGGTGCATAGATTTCTGCTCTTTAAAAGGAAGAAATTTGGGGATTTTCCTTTCCAACTGCTTTTCGTTGACTTTGGTAAAAAAAAAAATTGTGCCATTTTACCATGAAATCTCTGGTTTAACCTGAAAAAATTTATGCAGCGAAGCACTTTTTTCAACCTTCGATCTTAATACACTTTTACTCCAACATTTAAAATTTGATCCCTTCATTTTTATAATGAAAATCCAATCAACTCTTTTTAATCAATAATAAACTTATGGGTAAATTACTCAAATGGCCACTTAACTATGGTCTGGTCTCGATTTGACCACTATACTTTCGATTGTGACAATATGACTATTTAACTATATAACTAGTCTCAATGCGATCACCTGCCATTAAAACCTAACGGAATGAGTGACGTGACATTTAGTAAAAATTTGTATAATTATACATTTGGTCCTCGTTACTTATGCATTATATCAATTTGGTCCTAATTTTAATTTAATAAAATAAATTAAACATCCAACTAGGTAGTAACATGTGTCATCGCCTTCTTCAAAAAATTTAATTATTTATATTTTTATTTAATAAATTTATTTTCCTCTTCCAATAAGGTGGTGACATTAGAGGAGGAAAATGAAATAAAAAAAAAACTTCCACTAAGCAGGATTTAAACCTAGGTAAGGCAAGGGCAATGGAGTAACTTTGTCACTGCACCAAGCACAAGTTTATGCTATGAATCACTAACTTTAATATATGTCTTATTTGTTTTGTTAATGCCATGAAAATGCAATTTTTTTTAATGGCATGAGTGTGGAGTAAGGGGACTCGAACATGTCATACTAGAGATACAATAAAACATCTAAACCACTAAAATAAATATAAGAATTAAATTAAAGTTGATAGCTATATATATATATATTAGATTATAGTTAATACATAATTTAAAATAAAAAGTAATTTTAAGGTTTTGTATTTTTAAACTAAATTTATTATATATTTTTTCTACATTTATTTTTTTAAAATAAATATAAATATAACACAAATCACAAGATAAATTAATTTAAATTATGTTTGTGAGTTTGGATTCGCTAAATGAATTTTTAATATAACACAAATCGCAAGATAAATTCATTTGAATTATGTTCCCGAGTTTAGATTCGCTATATGAATTTTTATTATAATTAAAAAAAATTATTTTTAATACAATTTAACATATATAATAATTTAATTGAGATTTTTTAATAAAAATTAAAATTATTAATTAAATTAAAAAATTTAATTCGATGATTATATATGTAAAATAAAATAAATAAATGTAGAAAACAATAAGACATATATTAAAGTTAGTGATTCATGGCACAAACTTGTGCTTGACGCAATGACTAAGTTACTCCACTTGCCCTTGCCTTACTTGGGTTTAAATCCCTTCCGGGACAAGTTTTATTGATTTCATTTTCATCCTCTAAATAATTAAATTCCTCCAATAACATGATGACATGTGTCACCGCCTAATTGGATGTTTAATTTATTTTATTAAATTACAATTATGACCAAATTGATAGAATGTATAAGTAATGAGGACCAAATGTATAATTATACAAATTTTTACTAACTGCCACGTCACTCTTTCCATTAGGTTTTAATGGCAGGTGGTCGTATTGAGACTAGTTACATAGTTAAGTGATCATATTACCACAATTGACAATATAATGGTCAAATCCAAACCACCCCGTAATTGAGTGGTCATTTGAGTAGTTTACCCTAAACTTATATATCACATTATAAATTGATTCCTTCGATCGAGTGTTGAATCTACAGGAGTCTAAAATACGACAGTCTAATTTAAAACTAAAAGATTATAAGTTTTAAAATTTGTCTAAACAATCTAAAATGTTAAAATTTTTTGATAATATTTTAGGTTATTTTTACAACAAGTTTCGAAACTTATAAAAAAAACTATCAACCTAAAATGTTATAAAAAAGTTTAATTGTCAAATAAGTGTCCAAATTATACTTTTCGAACTAAATAAGTGCCTATCATTTTCAACGTTGCTCTTTTAGGTGCCCGTCATCAACATCTATTAATTTTTTTCAATTATTCATTCAAAAATTGATATGTGTCGTGTTTTTAAATTTTCAGAATTATATTTCGAAAATAAATATTAATTTAAAAACAAAATTAAAAGAAAAATAATTAACTCTAAATTCCCTCGGTAAAAATCAGATTAACCTTATTCCCATTCTGTTTTCCCTCTCCTCCCCACGAAATTCTTGCGAAAATTGATATCAGGCCTTTTAATTCCAGGCTGAGCCGTTCGGCGTCGGGTTTCAGCTTCACTATGACTTTGGCTCCCGGGATTTTGAACTCCGTTATCTCGAAGTTCAGCGAATCGTCTTTCACGACCATGTCGTTGTCTTCTTTTAGAGACGATAATCGTCTGACGATCGTCGCTGAGAGACTGTTTCTTCGTTCGCTTATGTATTTGTCGACCGATGGCATGATTTCCGCGATGGAAAACGATTGCGAACGTTCCACTTTGGACGGCGTCAGGGGCGGCGTCAGGTCGAGTTTCGGGAGGTGGGATTGTGATTTAATGATGGGCAAGTAATGGTTGCGTGCATTTCCGTATATTATAGGGCTACTTATATCCTTATCGTTGTATTTCTGGATTTCTCTGATTTTTGAGATTTTGATTTTGATCGAATTACAAGTGGATTCTTCCTTTTTTTGTTCTTTCGAGGGGCTCAATCTCCTCTTTTCTGTTGGTTGCTTTTTTTCGATCTTCACGTCGACAAAGTCTCCGCCATCATCATCTGACACGGTGGTTGGTTCCATTTCGCAGCCGCCTACGCCACCATTGTTGGCGGACTTCTCTTCAATATCTTCGTCAGCTTTGTCCTATTTTGATGAGTCCATTTTTATTGGAACAGGGTTAATATGATTTTTACCGAGGGAATTTGGGGTTAATTATTTTTCTTTTAATTTTATTTATTTCTGAAATATAATACTGAAAATTTAAAAACATGATACGTGTTTGTTTTTGAATGGATAACGAAAAAAATTAACGGGCGTTGACGGTGGAGCACCTAAAAAGATAACGTTGAAAACACTAGGCACCTACTTGGCTCGAAAAATAGTTTGAGCACCTATATAGAACAAAAAATATAGTTTAGACACTTATTTGATAATTAAACCTAAATAAAATCAAGTTTTAAAATTTGTTTTTAAGTTTTGAAACTTGTCTAAAATCCTGAAAAAATCAACTTAAAATGTTATTAAAAATTCTAACATTTTAATTTTTTGACAAATTTCGAAACTTACTGTTTTTTAACTGTACCCTAAACCTCCCGTACTCCAAACACATTCTGGATCTACCCCAAAAGTTTTTTTTTCATTCTATACCTTTTCAGTACAAATAGTTTTGGGGAGGAGTCTGATCAGTTTGCTGGTTTTACCTTTAGCAAGGTACGTAATGTATCGTCAAATATTCAATATGATTCCACAAGATCTAGTTTCGTTCAAGTAACGGATTCTAGCCAATTGCAAGGATCTTATGATCAATCCAGAGATCATTTCGATTCCATTAGTAATGAGGATTCAGAATATCACACATTGATCAATCAAAGAGAGATTCAACAACTAAAAGAAAGATCGATTCTTTGGGATCCTTCATTTCTTCAAACGGAACGAACGGAGATAGAATCAGACCGATTCCCTAAATGCCTTTCTGGATATTCCTCAATGTCCCGGCTATTCACGAAACGTGAGAATCATATGAATAATCATCTGCTTCCGGAAGAAATCGAAAAATTTCTTGGGAATCCTACAAGATCCATTCGTTCTTTTTTCTCTGATAGATGGTTAGAATTTCATCCGGGTTCAATCCTACTGAGAGGTCCACTAGAGATCAGAAATTGTTGAAGAAAGAACAAGATGTTTCTTTTGTCCCTTCCAGGCGATCGAAAAATAAAGAAATAGTTAATATATTCAAGATAATTACGTATTTACAAAATACTGTCTCAATTCATCCTATTTCATCATATCCAGGATGTGATATGGTTCTAAATGATGAATCAGGCGGTTCAATAAGATTTCATTCTTGAACAAAAATCCATTTTTTGATTTATTTCATCTATTCCATGACCGAATGAGGGATACACGTTACACCACGATTTTGAATTAGAAGAGAGATTTCAAGAAATGGCGAGATCTATTCACTCTATCAATAACCGAGCGGATCTGTGTATCATAAGGGATTTGCCTTTTCTATTGATTCCTATGGATTGGATCAAAAACAATTATTGAATGAGGTATTCAACTCCGTGGATGAATCGAAAAGAAATCTTTATTGGTTCTACCTCCTATTTTTTATGAAGAAAATGAATCTTTTTATCGAAGGATCGAGAAAAAAATGGGCCGGATCTCTCTTGGGAATGATTTGGAAGATCCAAAACCAAAAATAGTGGTATTTGCTAGCAACAACATAATGGAGGCAATCAATCAAGACAGATTGATCCGAAATCGATTCAAATCAATATAGCACCTATGGGTACATAAGAAATGTATTGAATCGATTCTTTTTAATGAATCGATCCGATCGCAACCTCGAATATGGAATTCAAAGGGATCAAATAGGAAATGATGCTCAATCATAGAACTATAATGAAATATACGATCAACCAACATTTATCGAATTTGAAAAAGAGTCGGAAGAAATGGTTCGATCCTCTTATTTTGATTTCTCGCACCGAGATCCATGAATCGATCCTAATGCATATAGATACAAATGGTCCAATGGGAGCAAGAATTTCCAGGAGCATTTGGAACATTTCGTTTCTGAGCAGAAGAGCCATTTTCAAGTAGTGTTCGATCGATTACGTATTAATCAATATTTGATTGATTGGTCTGAGGTTATCGACAAAAAAGATTTGTCTAAGTCACTTCGTTTCTTTTTGTCCAAGTTACTTCTCTTTTTGTCCAAGTTGGTTCTCTTTTTGTTTAACTCACTTCCTTTTTTCTTTGTGAGTTTCGGGAATATCCCCATTCATAGGTTTGAGATCCACATCTATGAATTGAAAGGTCCGAATGATCAACTTTGCAATCAGTTGTTAGAATCATAGGTTTTCAAATCGTTCATTTGAAAAAATTGAAACCTTTCTTATTGGATGATTATAATACTTCTCAAAAACTGAAATTCTTGATCAATGGAGGAACAATATCACCATTTTTGGTCAATAAGATACCAAATTGGATGATTGACTCATTCCATACTAGAAATAATCGCAGGAAATCTTTTGATAACACGGATTCCTATTTCTCAATGATATCCCACAATCAAGACAATTGGCTGAATCCCGTGAAACCATTTCATAGAAGTTCATTGATATCTTATTTTTATAAAGCAAATCGACTTCGATTCTTGAATAATCCACATCACTTCTGCTTATATTGTAACAAAAGATTCCCTTTTTATGTGGAAAAAGCCCGTATCAATAATTATGATTTTACGTATGGACAATTCCTCAATATCTTGTTCATTCGCAACAAAATATTTTCTTTGTGCGGTGGTAAAAAAACATGCTTTTTTGGGGAGATGATACATGTATGGGGGGGCTAAAATGAAGCATTGTAGCCAAAGAATTGAAGCTGTTTTATAAGTCTGAAATTTCATCCGACTTGCATCGAATTTTCGGATGGGATCCGGGCACTTCTGAGTCTACATGTCTTCTTCAAACATATTCTTCTGTCTCTTAGCTTTCCAACGCATCTTGAAACGCATCAATCCGACATCGGGAGCTCAAGTTATGTCCATTTTAGTGAAGACTGTGCGAGCAGAAATCTCTATACGATTTTATCACGGGAAATATTATTTATTACGAATTTTCAATAATTTTATTGATTATTTGTACTTAAATTTAATCTAGAATTCTTTATGAAGATATTTAGATGATTCAGGATTAGATTTGTTATTTATTTATTAGTTTTTTAGTTTAGATAAAATATGTTTATTTATTTTATTATTATCTTTACTTTTCCTAAATTAAGTTGAACTCTTCGTTTGTTAAAGATAATAATAAAATAAATAAACATATTTTATCTAAACTAAAAAACTAATAAATAAATAACAAATCTAATCCTGAATCATCTAAATATCTTCATAAAGAATTCTAGATTAAATTTAAGTACAAATAATCAATAAAATTATTGAAAATTCGTAATAAATAATATTTCCCGTGATAAAATCGTATAGAGATTTCTGCTCGCACAGTCTTCACTAAAATGGACATAACTTGAGCTCCCGATGTCGGATTGATGCGTTTCAAGATGCGTTGGAAAGATAAGAGATAGAAGAATATGTTTGAAGAAGACATGTAGACTCAGAAGTGCCCGGATCCCATTCGAAAATTTGATGCAAGTCGGATGAAATTTCAGACTTATAAAACAGCTTCAATTCTTTGGCTACAATGCTTCATTTTAGCCCCCCATACATGTATCAGGAGAGATACTATTTCACCTTCACCAATCGAGTCGCAGGTATCTAACATATTCATATCTAATGATTTTCCACAAAGTGGCGACGAAAGGTATAACTTGTACAAATCTTTCCAGTTTGCAATTCGATTCGATCCATTAGTTCGTAGAGCTATTTACTCGATTGCAGACATTTCTGGAACACCTCTAACAGAGGGACAAATAGTAAGTTTTGAAAGAACTTATTGTCAACCTCTTTCAGATATGAATCCATCTGATTCAGAAGATAAGAACTTGCATCCGTATCTCAATTTCAATTCAAACAT